>OZ020254.1:19018927-20398927 GCA_963971285.1 Astropecten irregularis | reverse complement strand
TAACCATAACCCTAACCATAACCCTAACCATAACCCTAACCCTAACCATAACCCTAACCCTAACCCTAACCCTAACCATAACCCTAACCATAACCCTAACCATAACCCTAACCCTAACCATAACCATAACCATAACCATAACCATAACCATAACCATAACCATAACCATAACCCTAACCCTAACCCTAACCCTAACCCTAACCATAACCATAACCCTAACCATAACCCTAACCATAACCCTAACCCTAACCCTAACCCATAACCCTAACCCTAGCCCTAACCCTAACCCTAACCCTAACCCTTTGTTTGGGAGTTGCTAAGGAATAATACTCTTCCATGAAAAGGGTTTATTGCCTTTATAGGACTCTGCCATAGTAATCCACTGAAAGCAGTAAAAACATTTATTACACAGAATGTACAGCCTTTACACCAAAGCCAAGGATAAGGCACAATGATGTTAGATTCTAATTATGAGCTAACTGGTCATTAACCGCTGCCAGAGGGCGGCAAACACTTTATATTGAGCAGTTTTGTTTGTGCTTTCCAAAAAAATAAAATAATTCAGTGATCGGACGCCACTTAAGTCATCTGCTGCCCTCTATCACGCTGTTTACTGCAACGGCAACATGTGGCAAAGGGACATGACCCTATTACACATGTATTATTTTACACTTTGGCACGCGACAAACATTATTCACATTCCTAACATTCTACATCGCACTTCTGACGTTGTTTAGACTTGTCTCGAGTCGAGTTGTAGCGCGGTCGACATGTCTGACATTCAGTTTGCTGCCATTTACAGCAATTACTAGGACGTGGAGCTAAACCTTCATAAAACAAGAAAACTTGTTGATGAACTGAAGAAGGTAAGACTTAATTTATTTCCCTTTGGGTCTTTAACGTCATTGGCATTGCGTTTACACAATAGCAAATCGTCCTAAGTAATAAGAGATATTTTCTTAAGACAATTTTCTGACCTGGCAGGGCGCAGAAACCAGGAGTTGATGTGAATCCAGGACATTTACATATGATATGTAAATTTAAGAGTAAACTGTGAATATTTGTAATAAACTCCCTATTTTGCATATAAAGACCACGCCTCGGTTTGTACGAGATTCCTAAGACGGTAGAACGAGCAGCTGGTGAAATGAAGTCACGAGAGGGCACAATAAAAAACGGCACGCGCTGCATTTTTAGGAAAATCTGAATTGCAGCCACACGAGTCTTTTTTTATGTTCACCCTAGATGAGTGATCATGTCACTCTTAGCATCATGTATCATATATCATGCCACGTATTCCTGTTTTCCTGTGTGTAATTTATATATTATGGCAATACGGGATTAAAGCCTAAATTCTGAGGCATCTGAGCACAATTTGTTTCATCTGCCCTTTGTAGGGCAAGTTGAGAAAAATATTGCAGTCACGGAGTCTCTTTATTTCCAGTCTAGATCACAGATTATGTTTCTCTAAGCATCCTATAGTCCCGCTAAGCTAAATATGTGACGATTTATAAATCATGCAATGTTGTCCTGTCTGGATTTAATGTAGCTGTGTGACGTCTAAGCCTTCATTCTCAGCATGATCTGTTTGGGTCACACTAAATACCGGAAAACAACGGAAAACTACCGGAAAACACACTAAACACCGGAAAACACCGGAAAACTACAGGAAAACACACTAAGTAAATACATGCACCGGAAAACACCAGAAAACACACTAAATACCGGAAAACACCGGAAAACTACAGGAAAACACACTAAATACCGGAAAACTACAGGAAAACACACTAAATACCGGAAAACTACAGGAAAACACACTAATATACCGGAAAACACCGGAAAACACAGGAAAAACAAACACTGGATGTGCAATAAAGGTAATACAATAAACTAAAATAATAGACTGGTTCCTCTCCTAAATAGATAAAATATTATTTATAGCCAACAGCCGACCTCATTTGCATATTAACCTTTTATATATTTCGATGGGAAAAACAATCCGGTGTTTCTTGCAGTTTTCCGGTAGTTTTCGTTTATGTTTGTTGTTTTTAGGGGGTTTCTTGGGGGTTTTTGGGGGGTGTTTTTTTTTGGGGGGGGGTACGGTGGGGGGTTGCGGGGAGGGTTTATTTTTTAGGTAGATAGGACATTGTATGTTTTTCCTCCTCCCGCTAACGGTTAAAACTGTTCTGTTCTGGTTTTATCCCTCTCGGGTAAATAATTGTACCCGGTATATCCCACTCCTCTACTGATAAAAATGCCAGCACTTCGGCCTAGTTCAACACTGACGCATCAGCTGAATGCATAGGGCCATGATTCTATTGTGATTGCGTGTTTGTCAATGTGTTTTCCTGTAGTTTTCCTGTAGTCTTCCGGTGTTTTGCAGTGTTTTCCGGTGTTTTGATCCATATCCCAAAATACTGATCGGCACTCTTAAAAAAAACCAATAATAACGATTTGTCTTACTAATTCAAAGAATTATTGGTAATTTCCTTGGCTTTAAGTTGGCCAAATTTAAGAATTTATTAATGATTGGTCGTTTGTGTATCTTAGCGAACAAAAGTTCAAAATGCTTTGTAGTAAATAATGGGCATTTTGCTCAGTTCAGCTGAAAAAAAAACATCGGTGAGCAATTTTTTTTTTCAAGTATTCTTCAACTTTCAGTATAGCGCCCTCTGTCGACTGAATGCAATTATCAAGACTTTTGACATGTTGTGCTGTGACATAATTTATGAGAACGCGAACAATTTCTGTAAACAAAATCCAAGTTTGCGAAATCCACAGCACCGGTGACGGGTGAATCTCTATATTTGTCAACTGAGGGATAACTGAAGGTAAGTTCCTTTTAAGATTTGAAGCATTTAAGTCATGTAAATTGCCACAAAAATAACAATGAATTGTACACGAAATGTGTGCATAATGTATTGTAATGTGAACTGTTTGACGCGTTAGGCACATATCATGCCATAGGCCTTCGTGCTTGTGAATTTCAAAACTGATTGTGCATGTTGTGAGATTAATTACTGCAAATTTGTGTTGTCATTTGTTTTATGATGAAATTAATACAGCAAATTTATTCCTTGAATATTGTGCTTGAACTGTGCATTGACATGTCTTTCCAGTCCCTTTGTCTCTTCCCAAATATACCCAACTTTAAATGCATGTCTTTCTAATTTCAAAATTTGTTTCACATAATTATGTGGTTGTATCATTGTTTTCATTCATTGTCAACATTGCAGTTTTTATTACTCAGGTGTTCATTTGTTACTTTAAAGATCTTTAATCATTAATGAAAACATGTGTTTTGGACAAACTGTGCATCGATGTCATAATTTGCAGTCTGTATTTTGTGTGATGAATAATTCCAATTGTTAGATTTCCTGTCATACAATAATTGTGTGTTGTTATATTTTGATAAATTTTGATTGTTTACATTTTGTGCCATATATCCTGCCATTCATTGTTCCTATGCATGCATTCTTACATTGTGCACACTGTATTGTGCTTGAAGCCTTGAACTGTGCATTCAAATGTCTTTGCCATCCTTTGTTTTTCTCTCTATCTTTTGAATTGCTAGAGCTCTTTTGTTGCGATCATGTTTTATTTGATGTGCCATTTTATTATCTAATTTCTTGTTGATATTTCACTTTAATTGTACCTTTACAAAATGCCCATCTTTTGTTGTTTTCTACTGGACTCTTATGGAAGTGCACTGATTTTACTGATTGCTGTGGTTGCTTTGTCTTACACACAGCTGTGAGTCACTGTTCAATGAGGATTCACAATCAACAGGGATGTTAGAAGACAACTGTTGCAGACACCAGGTTCGTGATTGCAATCTGGACGGAAAACGGTTTCAGGAAGAAGAGAGGCAGTGCTCCCTGCCTCTCAGTCACACAACGGTTACACAACCATGGAGGCAGTGATGAAAAGGTACAACTTGAGCAGTTTCATTGTTTGATGGAGATCAAGATCTGTGTAGCTGTTGTAGGAATCAATGCTTCCTTCCATAGTTCCAGTCATGTCTGGTTTCTCCTATATACAAATATTTTCCTGAAATTGTCTTGTGTGGACATCACTTGTCATCAGGTCCTCTCAGAATCTACATAAACACAAGTCAATGTCCTCACATGTTACTATACCTACCTGTTTGCTGTTGAAAGTAACTGTGTCTCTTAGAACATACAATGGACATTGTTGTATTTCATTCTCTTTATGATGCTATACAAGTGCTTTGCTCTAGAAAATGATAAAAACATTGGTTTGTTGTGGGTCAGGTTGCATTGTGGGTAATGCTAAGTCTCTTAAACGTCAGGTCATTCACCCAAGTTATTTCAACGTTGGCAGTGAAATGCCTAAAGACTTGTATCATGTTCTTAATTTTTGTAACTTTCGGTAATGTTTTTCAATCAGTCATTGGTTCTCACTAAATCATGAAACTATTTGTATTGCAGTTGTGATGGGACAGTGAAATGGGACAACGTGCACTCCACTTACCTCCTGAGATGAATGTAATACTATAGAGGGTGCCCTTCATGTACAAGCAGAGGCTGATCCTACACACAAGGAGGTATTATATAGCTGCTGAATGCCTTACACTTTCCTTTCAGTATTCTATCAAATAAATGACTGCAATATTGAATGTCCTTTTTTGTTTCCCTTACTTCATGTTTTGTTCATATTTTGATAAATCTATTCACCCATTATTCTACTGAAACTCTTTGATGATTTTGTGTTGCTCTGCTTACTGAAATGTCTTGTTGATCTTTAATTATGTATATCTGTTTTTTCTAAACCCCAAACCCCTAAAATCCTAAACCCCAAACGATATCACCATGACTATAACGCATTGTGTAATTGTTCATTGAAATGTTTTTGAAGTTTCCAGTCCCCTTTTCTCTTCCAATCATTCCCAACTTTTTTAATCATGTATCTCTTTCTTTTTATGGTACTTTCCAGTTGAAGATTGTTTTTGACTTTTTGTTGTTGTTTGTTTTCATTCATTGCAGTTTCGATTACTTATCAGTATTATCAAACTTGTGTTTATTTGTTTGCTTTGATGGGTGTGCACCATTATGATGAATTGCTCATGATTTACTTTGCTTGATTTGTCTGAAACAGTCCTATGTCACCAGACATTGAGGATACATCATCATACGAAGGTCAAAGGTCACCGTGGTGACATTGAAGGCAGAGTTTACCATGGAGGACAGACTTGACTCAATAGCAGAGGCACAAAGTCACACTGGTTAGTAGCAGATATCCACACAAACAGGTATTGTATACTGTATAGCTCATAATGTCTTTTGCCTGAAATTTAAAAACTTTAAAGATCTTTAATCATTGATGAAAACTGTTTTGGACAAACTGTGCATTGATATCATTATTTTCATTGTTTTGTTTGTGTGATGAATGATTCTAGTGCCTAATATTCCTGTCATACATTATTTTGTGTTGTTATAATTTGATTGTTTTACATTTTGTGTCTTAAACTGATTATAGACCATATCCTGCCATTCATTGTTCATATGCATATCTCTTACATATACATGTACACTGTATATTTTGCTTGAACTGTGCATTCAAATGTCTTTGCCATCCTTTGTTTCTCTCTCTATCTTTTGAATTGCTAGATCTCTTTTGTTGTGATCATGTTTTATTTGATGTGCCATTGTGTTCTCTTTCTTGTTGATATTTCACTTTTATTTTACCTTTACAAAATCATGCCCATTGTTAGGCATATTGGACTCTTGTGGAAGTGCACTGTTTTGCTGAATTTAATTAAGTCCTGATTGATATGGTTGCTGTGTTTTACACACAGATTCACGATACACTCACGATTCACTATGCTTGATTTGTCTGAAACAGTCCTATGCCACCAGACATTGAGGACGCATCATCATGCAAAGGTCAAAGGTCACCGTGGTTACATTGAAGCCAGAGTTTACCATGGAGGACAGACTTGACTCAATAGCAGAGGCACAAAGTCACACTGGTTAGTAGCAGATATCCACACAAACGGGTATTGTGTAGCTCATAATGTTATTTGCCTGAAATTTGAACAACTTTAACCCCTAACCCTCTAAACTTGCCACACAATACAAGAGCTGCTTACCATACACTATCACAATCTCCACATGGAAACTGGATCATAAACCATGCATTACCACACAAACCACACTGTGGTGTATTGTGGTATTCAGGATACCACATCTACCACAGAAAAAAACGTGTGGTAAACTGTGGTATGCAAGAGGGTTAGGGTTAAAGATCTCTAATCATTGATGAAAATTTTATTGTGTTTTTGACAAACTGCATTGATATCATGATTTCCATTCTATTGTTTGTGTGATGAATGATTCCAGTGCTTAATATTCCTGTCATACATTCGTTATGTGTTGTTATAATTTGATTGTGTCTACATTTGATTCATCTGATTCAGTTATAGACCATATCATGCCATTCATTGTTCATATGCACATATTTGTTACATTTACACTGTATATTTTGCTTGAACGGTGCATTCAAATGTCCTTGCCATGCTTTGTTTCTCTCTATCTTTTGAATTGCTAGAGCTCTTTTGTTGTGATGATGTTTTATTTGATTTGCCAATGTGTTCTCTTTCTTGTTGATATTTCACTTTTATTGTACCTTTACAAAATGCCCATCTTTTGTTGTTTTCTACTGGACTCTTATGGAAGTGCACTGATTTACTGATTACTTTGGTTGCTTTGTCTTACACACAGCTGAGAGTCACTGCTCAATGAGGATTCACAATCAACAGGGATGTTAGAAGACAACTGTTGCAGACACCAGGTTCGTGATTGCAATCTGGACGGAAAACGGTTTCAGGAAGAAGAGAGGCAGTGCTCCCTGCCTCTCAGTCACACAACGGTTACACAACCATGGAGGCAGTGATGAAAAGGTACAACTTGAGCAGTTTCATTGTTTGATGGAAATCAAGATCTGTGTAGCTGTTGTAGGAATCAATGGAATTGAATTTGTATAAGTCTGTTCGTAATGAGGTAAAAACTTCAGTTCGCATAGCTTACTGCCATTATGTTAACATGTTGTTTGAATCTCATGATAATAGACGCAAATTCTGGTCATTTGTTAGAAGCCGAAAACAATCGCCCCCTCCTCCTTCATTTACTCATGGTAACTGTAAATTTACTCACCCTCAGTCTATTACTGCTGGTTTTAGTGATTATTTTTCCTCTGTTTGTAAACCATCCGGTCCAGTTCCTACCAACCCCGCTCCTTGCTTGCATCATATACCTTGTTTGTCTCACATTGCTGCATCTCCTGGCCAAATTGCTGCTATGCTTCGCAAGCTTCCCTCCAATAAATCCCCTGGACCAGATGGTATCATACCCAGTGTTCTGAACAAAATTGCTCCCGAAATTTCCCATCCTCTTAGTTTGTTGTTTGGTGCATCTCTGAGGGCAGGTGTATTGCCGGATATCTGGCGCTGCGCCAACATCACAACCGTTCACAAAAAGGGTGACAAGTCATTGTTATCCAACTATAGACCTGTTGCTCTGACTTCCGTTTTGTGCAAAATTCTTGAGCGGATTATCTGTGTAGCCATTAATGACCATTTAGCCACTTTTGGCCTCCTCAATACCAATCAACACGGTTTTGTTAAACACAAGAGCTGTGTCACCCAGCTTACCAACATTATTCATTCATGGTCTTCCACCTTGGACAGACGTTGTCCCCCTAGAATAGACGCAGTCTTCCTGGACATGTCCAGGGCTTTCGATACAATGCCACATCACATCCTACTTGAGAAACTGGCTACTACATTCAACTTGCGGGGTGAGTTGTGGCATTGGATTCGATCGTTTTTGACTGGTCGCAGGCAGCGGGTAATCTTTGGGGGTGGCGTCTCTCCATGGGTGGATGTCACTTCAGGTGTACCCCAGGGTAGCGTACTTGGGCCCTTATTATTCAATCTTTTTGTTAATGACATATATCCTTGTCAATTTCCTCCAGCTGTTTACTATTCGCAGATGATTGTCTCTTATACCGTGTCATACAGTGTCATGACGATGTAACTGAGCTTCAACTGGATTTAGATACACTTAAAAACTGGTGTGATGTTAATGACATGACCTTCAATACTGGCAAAACCAAAGTCATGCATATCACTAGGAGATGCCAAATAAACCCTCCAGTTTATAATTTAGGTAACATTCCACTGAATAGCACTAACTCACATCAATATTTGGGCCTCACTATAGACAGCAACCTCAACTGGACATCACATGTCGACTCTATCGTAGCTAGAGCCAATCGCCTCTTGGGGTTTATCAGAACGATTGCTAGGGGCTCCTCCCCGAATGCAATTTTCACATTATACAAGTCGCTCATTCTCCCTATACTTGAATACGGCTTGCCAGCTTGGCACCCACACACCACAAGTCAACAGCATAAACTCGAAAGAGTCCAACGTACTGCTACCCGACTTGCCCTTGGCCAAAGACGGGAAGAAATGTCATACGAGGACAGATTGCAGCGGCTTAACTGGCACTCCCTAATCCATAGGCGTAATTATCTTCTTTGTTCCTTTGCGTTCAAGGTTCTGCACGGCTTATCAATCTGCGACTCCCTTCATTTATAACAACATTATTATCAATCCCCGTCATCCCGACTCACTCACATTCCGCCATCTTCCTGCTCGCACTGACCTGTTACTACACTCTCCTTCCCGTCGATTCCCTAGGTTTTGGAACACTACTCCTTCACACATTCGAGAAGCCGCTGTAGTTAGTCCTTTGCCGACACTTCTCCGCCTACTTCACGACTTCTGCTTAAACTCACATTAATTGCCTTTCCTTTTCATTCCAGTTCCATTCAATTTTACCTCCTAGCTTAGTTGAGAACATGCAAGAGTGTGGACTTGATTGCTTTTCCTCTCAACCTGTTGTGTGTGCTTTTTACGTGTCTTTTGTTGTAGTACATATTATGTTGGGACCGCATGCTTCCGAGCAACAGTAATTTAGTTTACTTTTGTTGTCCCTGACCTGCATAAAATTGTTATTGTCATTGTTGTTAGTTTTATTGGTTCGTCCCGTTGTTTAGTCTTAACGTGAATTTGATTTCCCATTCTTGCATGCTCCTCTCCTTGGTCTTACGGTTTTTTCATCGCCTTTACTTTGCTGTTCTTCTTGTCTAGCCGCTCTCCATTACGATTAGAATTACTTTTATAAATTATCATTGTTTACGTTCCTTTGCTTGTTTTTTTTTGTGCTTGGGCTTTGTTTCAACATCATTGTTCTTGTTCTTGTTCTGTATTGTATTTGTTGTTGAGGTCGAATAAATAATAATAATAATAATAATGCTTCCCTTCATAGTTCCAGTCATGTCTGGTTTCCCCTATAATAGTTTCCTGAATATGTCTTGTGTGGACATCACTTGTCATCAGGTCCTCACATAATCTTCATAAGCACAAGTCAATGTCCTCACATGTTACTATACCTACCTGTTTTGCTGTTTAAAGTAATTGTCTCTTAGAACATACACTAGGCATGGTTTTATTTCATTCTCTTTATGATGCTATACAAGTGCTTTGCTCTAGAAAATGATACAACATTGGATTGTTGTTTGTCAGGTTGCATTGTGGGTAATGCCAAGTTTAGTCAATAGTCATTGGATATTATTAAATCATAAAACTATTTTTATTTCAGTTGAGTCAACGTGTACTTCACCTATCACCTGAGATGATTGTAATACTCAACTATAGAGGGCGTCCTTCATGTACAAGCAGAGGCTGATCCTATTCACAAACAGGTATTGTATAGCTGCTGTATGCCTTACACTTTCCTTTTAGTATTATGTCAAATAAATGACTGCAATATTGAAATGTCCTTTCATTGTATCCCTTACTTCATGTTTTGTTCATATTGTGATAAATCTATTCAGCCATTATTCTACTGAAACTCTTTGATTGATTTGTTTATTGTTCTGCTTACTGAAATGTGTCGACAAACCCAAACCCTAAAACCCATAAAACCCCAATAATATAATAATAATACAAATAATATCCGCCAAGCATGAAGCTCATGGCGCAAATTATTATTATCCCTAACGAGCCATAATTTACAATCCTGAAACCATCTCAACTCCCCTGGGGAGTATACAGCCCTGGCATTCTTATTCAGTGCACAGAGGCTATTAATCAAACCACAAAGCCATCTCTATCCTCGCAGGTACCCATTTATACCTGGGTGAAGAGGAGCAATATGTGACAAAGCGTCTTGCCCAAGGATGAAAGCACCACTAACCCATTGCTGGATTCGAACCCACAATCTGTAGATTGACCACAAGACTTCAACATGCCAGACCACTAGGCCACAGCACCCCACTATTACCCAAACCCCAAATCCCTAGGCCCCAAACTCTTATCCCAAACCCTAAACACCAACCATTTTGATGAATCCCTTTTCCTGATTGCTATGGTTTCTTTGTCTTAAACACAGTTTCAAGCCACAGCATAATGAGGATTCCCCATCAACAGGTGATGATGGATGCCAGCCTTTGCAGAGAACCTAGTCTATTACACTGAGACATGGTAGGTTTGCAATGAAGAAGAAAACTGCATTTGTAACAAGACTGACATTCTGTATTCTGTGTATAAATAAATTATGTGACATAGAATATTCCTGTCATAGATTTCTGATGCATTATATTCTGTCATAGATTCCTGATGCATATCTACCATATGCGGTTCATAATTTGATAAAACTGACACTATGGGTTAAATTCCACTTATTTTACCACAAACCTGATTTCTAGCTTTGAAATGTCTTAGCAAGCCTTCTTTCATCCCAAGAATGTATTAATGACTTCATCTCATTTTAATTGACATGTCCTTATGTCACTTCACTGATAAGATTTCACTCCTTAAGGCTTATAGAAAATGTACTTTTCTGGTTGTTGTTAATGCAAGGAATTGCACCAATTTGATGAATCACTTTTCCTGATTGCTATATGTTTTTTTGGTCTTAAACACAGCTTCCAACCACAGCATAATGAGGATTCAGCATCAACAGGTGATGATGGATGCCAGCCTTTGCAGAGAACAAAGTCATCATCTGGAAGGAAATACTTCAAAATCTGGAGGAAAAGAGCCCTAGCCAGGACAGTCCGATGGGAAGGATGTAACATCACATGGCAATGAGGATGGTTGTTCTGGAAATTTGTAGAGTATTTGTGACAGATATTAGTGTCAAAGGTTTTCATTTTTCACATTATTCTTGTTTCTGCACTGGCTTTCTGTGAATTCTAGCCAGAAGACTTTATTCAAACCATTCTGTGTCATACTTTCCTAGATTTGCATACATTATAATCATAAGCTTCAATATTAGATAATAATAAATAATAATAATAAATAACATTTATAAAGCGCTTAATACAATGTTTCTAAGCGCTGAAAAGATTCAGCTAAATATCTGGCTATGTGCCAAGACGTATGTTGGCTTGTTCGGATCACATCCAGTAGTATTTATGCATCTTATTTTCTAAGATCTCCATTTTTGGTCTGGTCCTAATTTTTTTTAAGTTCTCTATCTTCAAATTGAAGGATGCTGAATGGATTAAGGAATTGTGGAGCATACCGTATGCGATGTAATGTACTACAGAATGAAATCTAGCCACAAATTGCCAAATTTGTCAGATTTAGATAATGTTTATGTTACCGTTAGTAAAGGGGTTTCATTCCCAATAGTCTAAGTTTGTCCAAAAACTGTTCCAGGTAAAATAATATGAAATTTACTCCTAAAATCAGATATTGATCTGCACCAAGTTGAATTTTAATAGAATAGTCAATACTGACATCTCCATGTTTTGAAGTGTTCTTATTGTGCAAAATAGTTCACTGTATTCAAAAAATGTAATTTTGCTTAAATTTATTACATGTATAGTTAATAGCTGCATATGTCTTACTTACTAAAAATCAAATCTTTAAGGTCAGTTCTGTGATCAGCGTCAAGTGAACAGTGTTTAAAAAATGTCATTTAAATTTAGTTGTCTAAAAGAGAGTATCTAAGAGGTCATGTAACACTGAATAACTCTTTGACATGTACCGTCACAATTTAAAGCTCCCATTTAATTGCTACTAATTAGTTTATGTTCAGTGGTTCAGTCCTTGTAATTTTGTTCAGTTTGTACTGTAATAATTTCAATTTGTAATAATGTAACACCTTTGTTCAGAGGAAGTTGAACTTGTTTCCCACCTCATCTGCAGACTGTAGTTTGTATTGATTTGAGGCATAAAATAATGTCCTTATACGTATGAAGTGCACAGACAACTCAATGTGATAAACCAAACACAGCATATACAACCATGAACTAAAGAAGAACATTGGTGCGATTATATATCTCATTAATTTGGAAAAATAGACATGAAAATTTAGGGGGAAAAAACCTCTTTTTTTAATGTTAAATAAATTATGTTATTGATTGTATGAGTATTTTGAATGCAATAAAAATACATCTTTTATCTGTCAGTAAATAAATTCTGCTATTTTTGGCTCAGTTTGTGTCTGCTTTATCTCTCAATTGATTAAAATTTGATTAAAATGAACATATATATTTTTATAAAAAGTAAAAAGCGCTCCAAAATAAGGAGTTTAAATTCATAAAAAGTTCTTGGCATTTTACTGTAGTCCGGGTTATACACTATTTAAATTGTGTCGTATGAGGGCGCCATTTATTCCTTAATATGTCGCAAGAGGGCGCCCTTTATCGTCACGAGAGGGCGCCCTTCACGCCTCTTGAGGGCGCCCTTCACTATGAATATTTATGTATAATGAAAAGAAGCGGGCCGTTCTAATATTCATCAATCCCCCAATTCTATTAGCTTTTGGAGTCACCGCGGTGGTCTAGTGGATAAGACTACATGTTGTGGAGACGTGATTGATACTGGAGAGCAGCACAGGTTCGAGCCCCAGCGGCGTCGGACTGAAAAGGTAAGACATGCTAACCATTGTGTGTATTATTGTATGTTTGTATTCACAGGAAGTGTGGCTGGCGGTGCTGGAGAAGGAAGAGGACTGCGTACTGGACTGATATTCAAGAGGCAGCCATGATGGAGGACACAATGGAAGAGGAGGACGCACAAGGATACATGGATCAGGAGGGGATGGATGCACGAGACACAACAAAAGACAGCTCGAAAAATACAATTTTAATTTTTTTTTTTTTTTTTTTTTTAATTTTTTTGGCTGCAACAAAAATTTTTGCTTCAAAATTACTACCAAAAATACAATTTTTGTGGTCCAATATGCACTACAAACATCCCGAAACCGTTGTTTGGGGCTCAAAACACAATAATTGGCATTTTATCAATAAAATGTGTCTCAAGGCACCTCAAAACCGTTCATTTTGGGCACAAAACGTTAAAAACTACATTCTATCAATTATTTGGAGTTGTTCACTTGTTTTCAAGCATTTTTCAAGTGAATTTCGTTATAATTGCTTTTATCAAAGCTCTCATCAATTTAGAGAGCATTTGAATCGTGCGTTTTCATAAAATTTCATTATTTAGGCTGCTAAATTTCAATAAAAAAAAAAAAAACTTGTTACCTTTTTTAAAATGACCAAAATGAACTTTAAAATGCCTGAAAACATCAAAATATGGCGAAAAAGTGATAAGTTAAATTAATGCATTAACATTATTCATTATTCGAATTCATTAAATGGCAGAAAAGCACTTTTAAAGCAACAAAATGGTCCCTAAAAAAATGGCCTTCCTTAACTATTTTTGCACAAAAAAATGTTACGAGAAACAATTTTTTTTTTTCGGGGTTATTTCACAGGTTAATAAAATCTTTTTGAAGGCGTTTTGAGGGCTGAAATTGGCTGAGGTTGTTGGAAACAGTGTTGTTATTGACATACTTAATTAGCAAAACACACTTCTCCTTATATTTGGTCACACAACGTTAACAAGATGACCTAAACCTAATCAGAAACCATTATTCTTATCACTGTCATAAGCTTGACCTTTGCAACAAAATTTCGTTTTTTGGCATCATTTACTTGTAAATATTCATCTACATGCATTCAATGTCAAATAAAACCTTCATTCTTTAATGAATTGATGAAATCATGTCGTCAATTGCTTGTTATTTTGAGCACTTGTTTGTTTTAGAAGACGCTTTCCTCTCTAACTTGAACTATGACGTACATTCCAGGTGCATTAACATGTGGCGAAGTCCATCTACCTTGCATAAAATCTCAAATGGAGCTATTTTAACTGCGAATTCAGCATCAATAGGGACCTATACTGCTATATTATACGTCATTATGACTTCGTAATTCTGTTATCTCCTACTTAATGTGCAAAGATTTGTTTCATTCTGATTTGACAAAGACCTTGAAACATGCTCTAATTAAAATCACGTAAAAAATCATGGCCAAACACGGTGCCGGAATGATAACACTTCAGTGCTAAAAGATTGATATTGAAGAGTATAACGGACTTTATTTCAAGATGTCCTCATTTGTGTAAACGTACGTACAATTGTGGAACAAACGTACATCATTATTGAAGCGTTCAAAGGACCTTCACGGTGTCCTCATTAATTTGTAAACGTACAAACAGGTGTAAAACAAACAAGTTAGTTTTGTCGTATACATTTGGAACATTCATCTGGAGAATTGAATTTGGTTAAAGCGAAGTTTTGATGCTGTTTTTTAAAGTAGCAAAAGGGTGGTTACTTAATACACATCAACCTTTTAGCACTGAAATTGCAAAACATTCATACAAACTAACGTTACAAATGCAGACAATCCTAGCTTCCTGATCACCTATGTAAACCGTGGACTGAAACTTGATGCATATGTAGCTCAGTCCAGATTACTCTTAACATCAATTCAAACACTCAATCCTTATCCAGTGCCAAATTAAGATAACCTCAAAGTTTCAGAGAACTGCACTTTGGTAAAACACAACCCTCTCTTTAGTATTTGATGTTCTATTATGACATTCATTGTACTGCATCACCACTACAGGAAACATGTCAACATTAGCCAGTGGTTATAATACTGCATTTTAGTCCTTTGAGCATGCACAATATCTTGCTAGAGTATCGCATAATGAATCAATGAATAATGAGGCGAATCTCGAGCATACATTTATGATGCATCAAGTTGCTTTGCTGTGACATCTGTTCAAGAGAACAGACCATGTCAGCAACATCAGGCTATATGAGATGACTACTATAGAGCCCCTCATACATCACGTAAGATCAAGACAGCTACGGTTTCTTGGCCTACACTCAGGATGCAGGAGGAAGAACCAAGGAGGACATACGCCCTCTACTGCCCAACACATGGCAATTGGAAACCTGGTGGACAGAGACTGCTGTATCTCACATACATCCAGGGGATATTAGAGAGATAGTGATAGAAACTTGGATGGGAATGACATAGCCATGCTCACTGCTGATAGGGTTGGATGGAGAAACTTTGTGGTGGCCTGCCTTGCAACCAATTGATGATGCTGTGATGCTGGCACATTAACAAACATCATGTCTGTTTAATACTTTCATAAAGGGACACAATTCAAACTAGTATGTCTCACATGAGAACATGAGCAGCAGGCAAGAGATGGTGTGCAATAGCATTACAAGGATCTTGTCTCCTGAACATGGATTCACCACTGAACTGATGTTGCTATAGTAACTGGCTTCAGAGCAGGAACTTCATTCTCAAAAGTGACAGGGAATTTTCTCTTTTCAAAGGGTGCAGTTTGTGTGAAAGACAACCAGAAAAGTCTACTGAGGAATTTGAAGAGGCACAAGAGGAACCCAATGTATGTCCTTTGTTGCCTCTTAGTGAAGTTCCTGCTCTGTAAGTTAATGTACAGAAATAGACATGGAATAAGTAGGCCTACATTACATCCGAGCTGTCCATGTGGGATTGGTGTGGCATGACGTATCACATCAATCTTCTCTTCAGCAATGGAGACACTCATCTCATCTCACCACAAGCTCAAGGGGCAGAGAGTACAGCCTATAGATGGAAAGAGACAAGAATACACAGAATTTAAATGACTATGGCAAAGATCAAAATAATATCAAAACATCCCCAAATCAACCTTTCCAACAACTAAGAAACAATCAGTTTTCTATTTTGACCCTCCTGTTTCTATCATGACCACATTTTGAATCATTACCTAGGCTTTCATCATATCTTTCTTAATTATTCAAACTAATTTGGAATCTGCTCCTAAGTGTGTATCATGTTGACTATCTCAGATCAGTCCTCAAGAAATGCATCTTATTAACAGACGTCATGATGGATATGTCAAGCTTATTCGTGGCCAAGACAAACACAAGAAACATAGAAGATGTTTCCGCTACGAAGCAGATGGAAGAATGAATCAAAGTCTGACAACTAACATCTTCCACTGAGAGAGTTGAGGTAGATTCTGTGTCCTACAACCTACATAACTTCTTTTTTACAATGCCTGGCATTTCTATCCTAGGGGGAACTTTCTCAAAGGCTGTATCTGTGCATGACACAAGCATGAGGACTGACACGCTAAAACCATATACATGTAAAGGGATAACAGATGCAGAGATATGGGGAATGAAGTATGCAGCAGGGCAACAGATAAAACATGCAACTAGGTTGATGAACTCTAACTATCATTCTACATGTACATGAACTCTTGCTCAGAGATGGGGGCCTAATGTTTAAAACTTAGCAGAATCTTTCTCCATATCTACATCTGACATATAAGTATAACAACTTCTGACTGTATGACCTGTATGACAGGAGCAGAGACACAGGGAGCAAAGTATGCATGGCACTAGGGCAACAGATAAAACATTCAACTGGGCCGGTAGTACGTGTATGTGTATGCACTGGATGCATTCTTTGTCATCCTACATGAATTCTTGCTCAGAGATATGGGGCCTCATTGTTTAAATCTAAGCAGGATCTTTCTCCATAGATACATGACACAAGTACAAGAACATCTACATGATAAAGCACACATTACTGGATGTGAGGAGCAGGAGGTAGGGGCATGGTGTCCATGGCAACAGAAACATGTCATCATGACAGGTACCAAAGAGAGATGAGAGGGGTTACTAGACACAGGGTAAAGTGGCTTAACTGTAGGGGGTGCAGGGGGCTGGGGGAAGGGCAGTGGAGACAAGTTACCCTGATGCTATACAAATTGAGATTTCAAAATGGGTTTGGGGCAACCGGGGGCCACAGACATCCAGAGGGTGGGGGCATGTGCCCCCTCCCATAGTTATAGCACTGCTGAGGGCTAGAATGATAAAGGGTTGATGAGGGACAGAATGTGGAAGATGCAGACACGCTGTAAGGGAAGACCACTGGATGAACAGTGTTATTACTAGGAATTGAAGCCCTAATGAACTGCGTCTTATAAACAGACATATTTAAATGGATACATTATATACTTATTCATGGCCAGGACAAACATAAGAAACATAGAAGATGTTTCAAATATGAAGCAAATGGAAGAATATTGATGTATGAATCCAAGTCTGACAACTAACATCTTCCACTGAGAGAGTTGAGGTAGAATCCCAAGAACCCTGCATTTGTAATTTATTGCGTACAAGGCCTGGCATTTCTATCCTAGCAGGAACTTTCTCAAAGGCTACATAACACAAACATGACAACTAACAAGCTTTAAGATGTAATGAATAATGGGAGCAGCAAAATGGGGAAAGCAAGATGCAGGGCAACTGATAAAACATGTAATTGGGTCGATATACTCTATCATCCAAAATGAGGCCACAGGGTTGAATGGTTGGAAGACATTTCAGCTCAATGCCACCTTAAATCTGGTGGTGGTTGACAGATGATGTGTTCTTAATCTATATCAATGATGAGAACATCATACATGTAGGTTCCTTCATAAACCACAGCAATTCTTGAAACTGAACAGAACTGTCACATTCATGACAGACTCCCACCATGAGACCCACTTCCATAACATCACCATCTGTGATAACATGACACACTAACCACTGACTAAGATTCTACACAGATACCCACCTGGCACCAGTACCTCCATGCTACATGTTGCCATCCAAGGCACAGCAAGACCAGTTTAGCCTACAGTCAGGGCCTCAGACTTAATAACTAAAAGACAATCTTTAGAATCAATTCACACAAGCACTGAAGAGAGGCTTGATTGCTAGGGGCAACAGCTCTCAAAACTTTCAGCCTGCCATGAGGAGAACCTCCGGTGTTCTCTTCCTTCAGTTCTCAATACAAGTAGGCCTACTGTACAATAATTATATGAACTCATTGCACCAATCACTACATATACCCCCTCATCACACTGACATAGAACTGCCAATGATGACCACCCTGACATAGAATGACTACATAGAATGACAAATGATAACCATCGTAATCTCCATCTAGGCATATAACATCTCCACCAGGCCAATCTTGACAACCCTGACTTAGCTCACAGATGCCCAAAGATATCTTAGACTTAGATTTCTCTAAACATTCACAAGCACTGAAGAGTGGCTTGGTTGCTAGGGGCTCTGTCAACAAATGGAGTTTGCCATTTCGAGAGAGAAACCATTTATCCTCCCACATCTTGACTTTCTCAGGGAGAAAGCCCTTTACAAAGATTAATAACAAGGTTTCAATGGTTGCTGCTTTCACATCCATCCGCTCTCTTATAATTATAAAGTAGAATTAGTGTGTACATCCATGAATCAGACACTTTCACTAGCAATGACTCCACCCCCAGGACCAAGCACAAATTACTTGTACAACACCTGATATTAAACTGAATTCCCATTTATGTTTCTCCCTGCATCCACTGCCATCCAGCATGGCACTTTGAAGTGTAATTCTAGGTTTGTGGGTAGGTAAGGACCCATCCATGAGTTGTATGTCTTCCATAGGTAATGACACCAGCCACAGGACCAAGGGCAAAGTCACCAAGTACAACATGTACATCATTATTAACAGGGTATGCATTATCCAGTGTATGAAGGAGACCAAGAACACCCTCAAGAAATGGTTTTAATGCTTAAAGATCAACATACACAACTCAAAGCTAGACACTCTGATGGGTCACCACGTTAATCTCCATAGCAAAAGGGCACTGAATCACCTGGTTACTATGGCAACACTTGGTCATCTTAGCAAAGAGAAAGTAGAGATGAATTTCAACCCTATAGATGGTCATTCAACTATACAGCCTCAATATCCAGGAAGGAAATTACTAATCACAGAATTACTTTCATGTCTCCATCACCCCTAGGTGCAACACTGTTGACCAATTACACCTGTTATTATCAGCTTCTTTCCATTCCTAGTAA
Source organism: Astropecten irregularis (assembly GCA_963971285.1). Classification (NCBI taxonomy): domain Eukaryota; kingdom Metazoa; phylum Echinodermata; class Asteroidea; order Paxillosida; family Astropectinidae; genus Astropecten; species Astropecten irregularis. The sequence continues at coordinate 20,379,590 of OZ020254.1, read as the reverse complement.
TGACACTGCTTATCCCTGTTCCCCTACAGCCTGTCTGCATCTTCACCCAAATATCATCAACCATCTTTGATCTAGCGTACCCCCTACATCCCTTTGTCCCTTTCTCCTTGACAGTACTTCATCCCTCTCATCTCTCTGTTGTCTGGGTTTCTTAGCTCAGCCTGTCTGCATCTTCACCCTAATGTCATCACCCATCTTTGATCTGGCCTACCCCCTACATCCCTTTGTCCCTTTCTCCTTGACAGTACTTCATCCTTCTCATCTCTCTGTTGCCTGGGTTTCTTAGCTCAGCCTGTCTGCATCTTCACCCTAATGTCATCAACCATCTTTGATCTGGCCTACCCCCTACATCCCTTTTTCCCTTTCTCCTTGACAGTACTTCATCCCTCTCATCTCTCTGTTGTCTGGGTTTCTTAGCTCAGCCTGTCTGCATCTTCACCCTAATGTCATCACCCATCTTTGATCTGGCCTACCCCCTACATCCCTTTGTCCCTTTCTCCTTGACAGTACTTCATCCCTCTCATCTCTCTGTTGTCTGGGTTTCTTAGCTCAGCCTGTCTGCATCTTCACCCTAATGTCATCAACCATCTTTGATCTGGCCTACCCCCTACATCCCTTTGTTCCTTTCTCCTTGACAGTACTTCATCCCTCTCATCTCTCTGTTGTCTGGGTTTCTTAGCTCAGTTGTACTTTCCATGTTGCCATGTACACTCTGCCTCCATTTGCTCAGATGCTGCTCTCATCCATTAACATACAGTGTATCATAGCTTTAGCACACAATATCTTTGTACTTCTGCTAAGATCCTGCTAAGATCCAAACATCATACTTCTATCTCTGAGCATCTCAGGTTACTGTTCTAGGTAATGAGCATGTTTCCTGCAGTTTATGAATTGTGTTTGAGTAACAGGGTGTGAATCCATTCATACTGCTCCCATCAACTCATACTGCTTATTGTTATAAATTGAACATTAGCAGATTGCAAAGGGTATACGTCCCCTAAATATCATTTTTCCTTGAAGGACAGAAAGGATATTTTCTCCCAACAGTCCAATGATATATTAATTCAATGTTCCAGGGATGGTTAAACTCACTGCCACCCCCCTCCCCTGACCTATGTGTCTACTCCAATCCACCAACAATTGTAACTTAGTCAGAAATTACCACGCAAAATGGACGATTAAGATTGATTTACAGTGTGGATGAGTTTCTGTTCAAAACTTTAGACCTAGAACTGAACTGTCCATTTTTTACTTTCAAAGTCTACATGGTGCACTTTCCAACTTCTTAGTCCTAGTTTCATGGGCTTTTGTTTAGTTGTTGACTGTTTGTATGATGTTTCAACTTTATGTAAAACCTTAGACCTGAGAATATGACAGGATAATAAAATAACATGAAGGCCTTTGCATATCAATTCCTTCCATAGTAAAAACGCTCCTTTTAAAACCACTGTGCATGTACCCTTATCTCTAGATCTTTGGCCTTGAGTACTGTGTAAACAAACTTCCTGCCATGTGTACAGTACAGCTAGCTATGTATCATGCACAGAATGTGCAGTGTATTGTACACGTGCGTACATACCGCATGTTTTAAGTACTGGTGGACCACCGTACCACGGATATAAGAGATTATTCAATTGGCTGGAGATTCATTGTCTCCATTTGGACGGTGGTTAACATTGGCCAATCGCAATGAAATTTATATTGATAGTAAGCTTAAGAATCACTGAGTCTATTTTGCTTTTAACAGAGTCAAAGGAGGGCGCTAGTGAAATTTGTGGCGAGTTGAAAAAGGGCAGTGCAGCAGAAAGTTGCGTAAAAAGCGATTCTACACACACATTTTAACAAAAACTGGAGAGAGTTGTGAAGTTTATCAAAACAATTACGGTCTTTAATTGTCATTTATTCCAAAAAAAGTCACAGTTATTGAAAGAACATGATATATTCTTCCTCATACTCGATAAACAACTAAAACTTTTACCGCGTTTGTTAGTTATGACATTCAAATTGAAAATAGCCCGCTAATTCCATGTACTGTTCCAATGGGGGATGTTCGGGTGGTTGTGTGGTGTCTTGAAAAGGAGCGAAAAGGAATTGATATGAAAAGTTATTCTTTGTCAAGAATCAGTGTTAAAAACAGACATGTCAGAAAGCATTCTTCAATAACCCTTTGTTATTGCCCAGTGATGGACTTCTAAGAGGCTAAGCTCAGTTGTCTGTGTATAGGTGTCACGGTATACAACTGCCAAGTAGCAAAAACAGGGTAAGAATTCTGAGAACTTACTATCTCTTACATCTCTTGCAGTTTGTGAATAAAAGAAACGCCTGGTACATCTAACTTGACCATATAATGGCTACACGATGTCACTGACAGATACTCATTATGTAGCCTACATGTAAGACAACAGATTCACCTCAGAAGATCTCTAAAAGATCCACTACATTGCTTGTCATGCACCAAGCCCATGGTATGGGAGTCATGTTTATTTTCAAGGAGTTGACTATTTTATACAATTAACCAATAATCAAAATATTTTGAAGTCCCAGATTTATGTTTTCCAATGGCAAAATACAGCTCACGAACTCGATCTGCAGTAATTACCTGACTGTGAATAGGTTTACTCTTGCTATAAAGAATGCTAGTCGTCTGCAGAATTCTGTCTCGTTTGTGTGGTATTAAGCAGACAACGTCCAATCTTTGCCAGCAACGAACAAGATTAAGGATTGGGAACTTAGGGAAAACAGACCGAAAAATTACTGCACGGGTGACGGTAGCTGTCGTCTGCTCGACGTGCAAAATATATTGAAACATGTTTACTTTACGCGACGTGTGCAGGCCGCGGCCGTGGTTGTCGCCAGTAAAATGACACAGAATTGCTTCATATTAATGCACTCACCTCACAATATGGCACCGTGGGAAATGGAGTGAAACAGGCCAACAATTCTCAGAGCAAATTCAATGTTTCTGTCATTTGAAACACACTGCTTGTCCACATGTTATTGTTGTTATTGTACTTAGTCTGGTAAATTACTGTATCTCTTTTGTACAGGTTTGTTCAGGGTGCCAGACTTTTGCTAATCATAAATTGCGCCCTCTTTAGTTGGTCTGTAACCAACTTTGTGACGATATAATTTGCTTTTTTTCTCGGTATAAAAAATACCGCCCTCTATTTTAAAGCCGGTGAAGGCCCGATTCCGCTTATTATAAGCTTTTATACATGTACTAAGTTCTTGTGCCAATCAAAGTTGGAAAAACTAATTCGCAGGGCCATCAATGCAAGGAAAATATAATAACTTTTTTGACGGTCTTTGTAAAACTGTCAACATGTCACACAAGTACCACCCCCAAAAAACCTGAGTTGTTTGTTGGTGTGTTTGTTTGTTTGCTTTTTGATTTCAAAGGCATAAACACATAATCTACTTAACAAAAACTACAAAGAATAGTACGCCCACGCGGCGACCTACCTTTGAAGTTGAGGGAGACAAAATCGTTGCTTTTCAGGACAATTTCTTCAGTATTTGAAGTCTGAGTGGTGAGAGACATCACCCGTAATTGGTATTATCCACTTGGGGAGTTGCCCCGCCCACAAACCCATGCACAACCATCCCTGCTGTTTTTACCATTTTCAGTACAAAATTATTCTCGTAGTTTTTTTTTAAGTTTGTAACTATCGAGCCAAAAAGTAATGTTTCCCGTTATGAGTAAAGTTATCCCAAACTGGTTTCTAAGAAAACAATAAAGGACATGATATCCAGGAAAACAAAGCACACATTATTTTTGTTTCACTGCAGAATTCAGAGAATTTATTCATTTTACGTGAATTCATTTCTACAAAATGTCAAAAAGAAATAAACTTCTCTTAAATATCATTTCAATTTCTATACGGAGTACAATATACTAGTATCTACTTACTACTTTTATGATGAGATCAATAAATAGAAATAGAAATGATTAATCAATGCAGCAGTCAACCATATCAGAATCACATACACAGCCAAATATTCCATGAATTTAAAAACAGAAATATTATGAAAACTCCTTTTCCAATGATATTTGGACATCATATTGCACTGTACATTTCCTCTGTCAATGAGACTTTGAGGACTCAGAATTTTACAAGTTCCAGTAAATACAAGATTTGATGATTTCGGTTCATTTGAAATAATGGTTATGTTGTTCACAGTTATATTATGTGCACTTTAGTCTACCAAACGTTTTAAACATCTAAATGTCATTGTGATAAACTTCCATATCAAACATTCTGCAGTAAATCAAGATTACAGGGCTTACAAAAAGTTCATTTTCCATAAAAATGTGCAATTAAAACAAAATATTCTTTAGCATATCGCATATGAAAGTGAGGAGTAAATTTCTGATGGTTAATTAATATGATTCAGAATGAAATACAGTGGTAACATTTCTGTGTACATTTTGCTTCTATTTAGTTGTCAAACTGACACACCTCACACAGGATGAGAACAGTTTCTCAGAAATTAAATTTGCTCAAATTAAATGCACATTATTTCTGGTTTGGGAACGATTACAGGCGTTTATGCACTTGTATGGGACAGGTGTATGAGGGTAGATGGGTCTGGCCGGACCCGGGGCTGGATAACATCAAGAGGAGATTATTTATGTCAGTACCCTTGTATGTTACAGATGCATGGACATTGACAATACAAGAAAAGGCCTTGGATGGATTGTATACTCGCCTGCTCAGGCATGCCTTAGACGTTTCATGTCAGAAACATTGATCTTTATGCAGCATTGCCCAAATTGCCAGATAAACTACGAGCTAAAAAACTTGACACTCAGCAGGACATAGTGTTCATCATCCAGAACTACTAGCAAATAATACTCCGAGAACCCGACGTCATGAAGCAAGAAAGCAGACAAACTTAGCATGCTGAAGAGGGACATTGGCTTTAATAGACAATATGGAGGAGTTAAGAACTATCATGTTGGATAGAGTGGCTTGGGGGATATGTTCATGGTGACCGAGCAGGCATTGGCTTTATAATCTACAGTAGTAGTATTAGTATTAGTAGAGTGCTGGGTGCGTGTTGGGTGGATGGAACAGGGTGGGTGGGTCTAGGTGGTGCTAGATGGGTGGATACCTGGCTAAGAGGAAATAAGAATGGGTGCATATTGGATGGATGGAACAGGGTGGGTGGGTCTAGGTGGTGTTAGATGGGTGGATACCTGGCTAAGAGGAAATAAGGATGGGTGCATGTTGGGTGGATGGAACAGGGTGGGTGGGTCTAGGTGGTGCTAGATGGGTGGATACCTGGCTAAGAGGAAATAAGGATGGGTGCATGTTGTGGTCCATGGGTAAATTAATTCAAACAAATAACAAAGATAACAAACTATAAATGAACTAGCTTAGCAACACTTTATTAACAAATTCAACATCCAACACACAAGTAAACTCTTGCAAATAAATCATATAAAAATGAACAAGTTCAAAATTATGCTTCATTAATGTAAATGTATACATATAAATTATGACTAGCTACTTTGCATAGTTTGTTTAAAAAATATAATATGAATATCAAAGCCCTTTGAAGATAACAAATATTTCCAACATTTTGTGATGGGCTGACATTTAATGATCATATGGGTGTCACATGATCCCATTGATTTGGTAAACACACTAAGACAAACATTGTTCTCTTACCAACTGAGCTATCCAGCCCTATGTTGGTGGTGTCCCCAATAGTCAATTATCTTTGTTCGTTTGGCAGTCAGAAGCCATGGAACCAGGCACATACCGCTATACTCCAAGAATCATTTCATTGATACACGCAGCAATGCTGCAACCTGAGAATGTTAAAAGGGGGATCACTCAAAGAGCATACGGCTTTTTAATCAATATAATCATCAATTAATCACAAGGGAAACTGACTGAACTTTAAGTCACTGGAAAATGGAAAATGAACAAAGAAAAATTGATTGGTTCGAATCCCAATTTGTCTTTATTCACTTTTCAATGACTTAAAATTCAGTCAGTTTCTCTTGAGGTTATTTTATGATTAAATTAATTTTTATGTGAGAAGCTGAGTTGTCCTTCCAAATATTACATTCAATCAACTACTCACTACTAGATGAAAATTGTCTAGATTGATAGATTTTAAACCTTTTCCATCCAAGCAGGTGGGAAGAGTTGCGAGACTAAGTCCAACTTCTACAAATTCAAATTCTATAACAAGTTTCCACCAACAATCTGTCTGTTCCGCTCTGCATTATGCATTAAAGAAAAGAATGAGGTCATTGACCTTTTACCTTTGACCCTGAGGCATTTGCAGCAGGAGATAGTTGAGCTGTCTGACACTTCCTGAGCTCTTGAAAGTCTGAAATACAAAGAAATAAATTCAGTCCATTTTAAATAGTTTTATGGTGTTAATTTTGAATATGGTTATAGCCATACATATTAGGGAGAAAAACACTGGTCGGTCCCTGCCATTGACAAGCCTGGCTAGGCCCAGCCTGAGGCCTCTGCGCCTGAAATCTTTCTCATATCAGCCACAAACAGGAAACCACTCCTGATATACTGTACATGCAATGTCTATTCACTAATGCATAAATGTTAATCCCACCATAAACCACATATTTCGCATAGAAACCCAAGCTTATTGCAAGCTCATCCCCAATTCCATATCAGCTCCAAAGGACTTACCTCTCACAGTTGGGAGACCCATTCCTGTGCAACCTAAATTCCATAGTCTTAACAAAAGTGAGCATTGCTCGCCCAAAGATGAATTATTTTCAGAGTTGTTGAGGTTATATAAGTGTTGAGTGTATGAGCTTGCCATATATATCAACCTTTCCCCCAAGAATTGTATATTTTGTGTTATTTGGCAGGCATTTCAAAAGTGTAAGGTTTTTTGAGAGGCCTGTAGAGGGAGACAGACACTCAATTGAGTGGTCATACCTGACACATCATGATCACTAGAGGGAGACTGACACTCAATTGAGTGGCAATACCTGACTCATCATGATCACTAGAAGGAGACAGACACTCAATTGAGTGGCAATACCTGACTCATCATGATCACTAGAGGGAGACAGACACTCAATTGAGTGGTCATACCTGGCTCATCATGATCACTAGAAGGAGACAGACACTCAATTGAGTGGCAATACCTGACTCATCATGATCACTAGAGGGAGACAGACACTCAATTGAGTGGTCATACCTGGCTCGTCATGATCACTAGAAGGAGACAGACACTCAATTGAGTTGCAATACCTGACTCATCATGATCACTAGAGGGAGACAGACACTCACGTGAGTGGCAAAACCTGACTCATCATGATCACTAGAGGGAGACTGACACTCACTTGAGTGGCAATACCTGACTCATCAGGATCACTAGAGGGAGACAGACACTCACTTAAAAGGTATTAGGGAGCTTTAGATTTTCACGTTGACTGCGTCGTCTGACACGTGATTGTGTCATGCCGAGTCTTTGCGCATGCAACGTTGTCCCAGTGAGTAGAGAACGCACAAAGTATAGTTTTGACGTTCAGCACAAAGTTGTTGTCGATGTGAACAAGGTCCACGTTCACACTAATCTAAAGCTCACTAATACCTGACTCATCATGATCACTAGAGGGAGACAGACACTAACTTGAGTAGCAATACCTGGGCCCTTTTCCAAACCTCGGCTCCGGCTCAGGCTCCGGCTCCGGCTCCATTTCGTGAACCCATTCTAAAATAACGGACCCGTAGCAAAATAGAGACTTTTGGCTATGGTGTGGAAATAGATACTCAATAAAAAGCCACAAGCTATATTTTCAGCATATGGATGACAGCGCTGGAGCCGGAGCCTGAGCCGGAGCCGAGATTTGGAAAAGGGCCCTGACTCATCATGTTCACTAGAGGGAGACAGACGCTCACTTGAGTGGTAACTCCTGACTCATCATGATCACTAGAGGGAGACAGACACTCGATCACTTGAGAGGAAAACTCCTGACTAAACATGATCACTATAGAGGGAGACAGACACTGTCCATGGCAACCCCATTAGCAACCGCTGTACAATTATAGGCCGTGTCCCAATTCTCTGGCTGTGACCGCAAATAATAGACAAGTCTATGGAAATGGCTACAGTCACTGGCTAGTGGCTGCCATAGGTACATGCGTAATTTGCAGCCGCAGCCAGAGAATTGGGACACAGGCATAGATGCAAATGTTGATACGGATACATTCTTACCTGCAGACGGTTGAGATTGACATTCCCTCAGGAAACACAGATGGCAAATCCTTTAATGAATGGATGATCATATCAATCATGTCAGCAACTAGCGCCCTCTTCAGTTCCTTGGTGAACAAATTGGCTTTCAAATAAACCAGCTGAATCTGAATAAAATCACCAGTTGTTTCCATGGTAACTAAAATAAAGAAATTAAAAGAAAAATGAATAAAAACAAAATTATATTATAAACAAGCATGAAGTCATTGAAAATCTTTCAATACTTGTTAAAATGTACCTGTCCCAATCCCAGTGAGACATCTTTGTGGCTGGCTGAATGGCTGGATGACTGCTTCCTTAGAGGCTGGCTAGTTGGACAGTCACACTCTCATTGGCTGGGTGGCTGGTGACCTTCTTTTCCTGACAGACAGCTTGATGACTTGTTGGTATCTGGGGTCTTAGCATGATTTGAGATCAGACTGCAGGAAGTTTGGATTGTCAAACCTTGGAAAAAATAAATGTACCTTAAATGCTGACATAATTGGAGGGCTGATAAAGATGTGTGCTTGTCTGATTCACTAGCCACGCAAGCAAGTGAAACTTTTCTTTTAAAAAATAGGAAACGCCTGCACTGCCTTATTTCTTGCACAGAACACCTGATATACAAACACAGCTCACCAGAGTCTGAAGTACATGTACCATAAGTAGATGGATGTTTGTCCTTGGTCTTTGTTCACCAATTGCTAGTTGACTAACTTCCCATCAGCCTAACATCAGTGATTGATAAGGTGGACAAATCCAGCATTGGCAGACAATGTGCATAATAAATCAATTCAAAACTTGTAAAAATGTACCTGTCCTAATTCGAGTGGGGCTACTTGGCTGGCTGGCTGTGTATCTGGCTGGTTGGCTGGTTGGATAGTCACACTCTGGTTGACTGGTGACTGTCTCCCCACATAGATCAGATGGCCAGCTGGTTGATATGCTGGCTGGCCGGTTGGTAAGTTTGATAATCATTCTCTACCTGGTTTGATGACTGGCAAGATGGATGATGGTCTGGTTGATAGCTGGTTGGATGGCTGGTGACTGTCTCTCCTGATGGACAGCCAGATGACTGGTTGTCTTGGTGGTTTACTTGCTGGGTAGCTGAGTGGTTTGTAGGTGGATGGTTCAAGGCTGATAACTGGCTCACATTACAAGGTTGTACCCTTTGCAGATGGACAACCAGCAAGCCCATTCTCTGTCTGGCTGGGTAGATTTAGCCATAGGTCATCTTCCACTGGGTCTGTGGCTGGTGATGGATGAATTCCCCATGGTATGCTGTTTCAAACAGATCTCCCATTGTGGCTCACTGCAACATCAAACAATTTGAGATTTCTTTAAAAGCACTGGAATTGTGACAGATTTAGGAAAATTTAAGAAGAATGCCAGTCTCTTTCTCTATTGTTAATCCATCCACATGTGTCAGGAATCTGGGATCATGGTTCAACTCTGAACTTAAGATGAATACCCACATTAACAAAGCTTGCTCTACAGCATTTTTTCACCTTCATAACATCAGACACATTAGTAAATTCCTGTCAAATGATTCCCTTTCTACACTAGTCCATGATTTTGTGACCAGTCGTCTGGACTATTGTAACAGCTTATTGTATGGTCTGCCAGCAGGGCAACTAGCAAAACTACAAAGGGTGCAGAATGCAGCTGCCAGACTTGTTACAAACACACGGAGGTTTGAACATATAACACCTGTATTACGTCAACTTCACTGGCTGCCTATTCAATTCAGAATTCACTTTAAGATCATATTGCTAACATTTCAATCTCTTTTTGGACTCTCTCCAAAGTATTTACAAGAGCTAATCACTGTTAGGAGAGAATCCAGGTACCGACTCAGGTCAGGAAACAATGGGCCCCTTTTGGATTATCCCAGCGGGAAGATGTTGTCCACAGTAGGTGAAAGGTCTTTTTCTGCGGCTGCTCCTAAGCTGTGGAATACTTTGCCTCTTCACATTCGACAGGAACGGAGACTCGATTCCTTCAAATCTAAGCTGAAAACCTTCCTTTTCAGATTAGCATTTGCTAATGCTTAAATAGGTTCCTGTATTCCTTTTTTCTATTCTCTACATTTCGTAGGTCACCGTGTCAGGTAGTTAGAGTGATAATTACGTAGGTAGGGTTAGAGGCGTCTGTCCCCGGAAAAGATCAAGACATTACCAATGTCGACGATTTTAGGCCTAATTAATTAATTAATTAGTTACCCATTGACGGGACAGACGTATCCCCATACTGCGGTTTGGGCACTGGCATGGTGACCTATCTTTCTAACTTTCTTCTAAGTACTGTCTTCTTCTGTTTCTTTTTTTTATTTTTTTTTTTATTGTTTAACTTTCATTGATTTACTTGTGTTTTTTGTAATGCGCCTTTGATCACTTTTGTGGAAAAGGCGCACTATAAATGTCCATATTATCATTAATCCCATTATTATTATATTATTTCTCCAAGATCCACTGAGCAAAGAACTTTGTTGCCTGAATATAGTACGTACTGAATCCACACATCACAGTAATTTATCACGGGAAAGCAAGAGTAGGTCCCTACTACTAGTATACTAGCCTAGCGCAGGTAGAGACTTAAGCCCACCGCACACTATACGATCCGACATTCCGACTAGGACCCGACTGGTTTTTGGAAGGATCGCAAAGCATTCTGGGAGTCTTAACCGTGATTGTTCCCAGTCGCAGACCCACTCTGATGGCCAGTCGGCAAGATTCGACTGTCGAATCACAGTTAAGACTCCCAGAATGCTTTGCGATCCTTCCAAAAACCAGTCGGGTCGTAGTCGGATCGTATAGTGTGCGGTGGGCTTTAGTCTTAGTTCAGTAGTTATTAATATTATTATTCAAAACCAGAGAAAAACAATGCCCAGCGCCCCAGTTACTGGGTCTAAGTTTAAGATTCCTTCTTCTTTCCTTCTTTCCCATAGGTTTGTGCACAAGTGATGGCCGTCGGTGGAATTCTTTCCCCAGGAACATTTGCTGAAAGTCAAAAGTATAATTTTTGAGGAGTAGGCCTAGAAGCTATTTCCGGGCTAAAAAAATCTATCCGTTTGGGGATCCCTTCTTATCACAATCATTGACAATCCCCTGTCCTTCGCTCATTACAGAGTGACACTCTCCATCCAAATTCACGTTTTTATGGACTAACACGTTTATTTAATCCGTGAAAATAAGGTTCAGCAAGGCACAATTTATCAAATTTCACCCAAATTAAACCAGCATACAGTACCTCTTACTTGAAACATGGAGAAATAAGTTGTCTTTTCTTGTGTTTATGTGTGGGAATTCGTCGGTCGCATGGCTTCTAAATGAAGGCCGCCCTCTATAGTCGAGTCTTCACTATTCGCCAATTTGGGGGATGGGAGCTTTATGATTATTATGAGTGTCATTCGACTATTCAGATAATAACCGTAAAATGATAATTATTTGTCTAGTTAAGTCGTCTTGGCGAGATCAATAATATCAGGATATTTCGAATTTTTAATTTCATTTTATCATCTTGTCCGGTGGTATCGTGAATTGTTTACTTTTAGCACTTAGTAAGTCGATAAAAGGGACACATGGAAATAGCCTAAACATCTGATTTTCTACCCAGCACCTCTCTCATTGACTGCGTACAAACATAGACCGCGGCTAAGTACTGGCCCGGGAGAACGCCTAAACGACTGATTTTTTACCCAGCCCCTCTCTCATACGCTGTGTACAACCGTACTGGCCCGGGAGAACGGAAAAATTACGATTTTCTACCGAGCCCCGCTCTCATAGACTGTGTACAACCATACTGGCCCGGGAGAACGTCTAAATGGCCGATTTTCTATCCTGCCCCTCTCTCATAGACTGTGTACAACCATACTGGCCAGGGAGAACGTCTAAATGGCTGATTTTCTATCCTGCCCCTCTCTCATACACTGTGTACAACCATACTGGCCCGGGAGAACGCCTGAACGGCTGATTTTCTATCGAGCTCCTCTCTCATACATTGTGTACAACCATACTGGCCCGGGAGAACGGATAAACGGCTGATTTTCTAACCAGCCCCTCTCTCATAGACTGTGTACAACCATACTGGCCCGGGAGAACGTCTAAATGGCTGATTTTCTATCCAGCCCCTCTCTCATACACTGTGTACAACCATACTGGCCGGGAGAACGCCTGAACGGCTGATTTTCTATCGAGCCCCTCTCTCATAGACTGTGTACAACCATACTGGCCCGGGAGAACGTTTAAATGGCTGATTTTCTATCCAGCCCCTCTCTCATACACTGTGTACAACCATAATGGCCCGGGAGAACGCTTAAATGGCTGATTTTCTACCCAGCCCCTCTCTCATACACTGTGTACAACCATACTGGCCCGGGAGAACGTCTAAATGGTTGATTTTCTATCCAGCCCCTCTCTCATACACTGTGTACAACCATACTGGCCCTGGAGAACGTCTAAATGGTTGATTTTCTATCCAGCCCCTTTCTCATAGACTGTGTACAACCATACTGGCCTGGGAGAACAGATAAACGGCTGATTTTCTACCCAGCCCCTCTCTCATACACTGTGTACAACCATAATGGCCCGGGAGAACGCTTAAATGGCTGATTTTCTACCCAGCCCCTCTCTCATACACTGTGTACAACCATACTGGCCCGGGAGAACGTCTAAATGGTTGATTTTCTATCCAGCCCCTCTCTCATAGACTGTGTACAACCATACTGGCCCGGGAGAACGTTCAAACGGCTGATTTTCTATCCAGCCCCTCTCTCATAGACTGTGTACAACCATACTGGCCCGGGAGAACGGATAAACGGCTGATTTTCTACCCAGCCCCTCTCTCATACACTGTGTACAACCATACTGGCCTGGGAGAACAGATAAACGGCTGATTTTCTATCCAGCCCCTCTCTCATAGACTGTGTACAACCATAATGACCCGGGAGAACGTATAAATGGCTGATTTTCTATCCAGCCCCTCTCTCATACACTGTGTACAACCATACTGGCCCGGGAGAACGGATAAACGGCTGATTTTCTACCCAGCCCCTCTCTCATACACTGTGTACAACCATACTGGCCTGGGAGAACAGATAAACGGCTGATTTTCTATCCAGCCCCTCTCTCATAGACTGTGTACAACCATAATGACCCGGGAGAACGTATAAATGGCTGATTTTCTATCCAGCCCCTCTCTCATACACTGTGTACAACCATACTGGCCCGGGAGAACAGATAAACGGCTGATTTTCTACCCAGCCCCTCTCTCATAGACTGTGTACAACCATACTGGCCTGGGAGAACGGATAAACGGCTGATTTTCTACCCAGCCCCTCTCTCATAGACTGTGTACAACCATACTGGCCCGGGAGAACGGATAAACGGCTGATTTTCTACCCAGCCCCTCTCTCATAGACTGTGTACAACCATACTGGCCTGGGAGAACGGATAAACGGCTGATTTTCTACCCAGCCCCTCTCTCATAGACTGTGTACAACCATACTGGCCCGGTAGAACGGATAAACGGCTGATTTTCTACCCAGCCCCTCTCTCATAGACTGTGTACAACCATACTGGCCCGGGAGAACGGATAAACGGCTGATTTTCTATCCAGCCCCTCTCTCATAGACTGTGTACAACCATACTGGCCCGGGAGAACGTCTAGATGGCTGATTTTCTACCGAGCCCCTCTCTCATACACTGTGTACAACCATACTGGCCTGGGAGAACGGATAAACCGCTGATTTTCTATCCAGCTCCTCTCTCATAGACTGTGTACAACCATACTGGCCCGGGAGAACAGATAAACGGCTGATTTTCTACCCAGCCCCTCTCTCATAGACTGTGTACAACCATACTGGCCCGGGAGAACGTTCAAACGGCTGATTTTCTACCCAGCCCCTCTCTCATAGACTGTGTACAACCATACTGGCCCGGGAGAACGGATAAACGGCTGATTTTCTACCCAGCCCCTCTCTCATACACTGTGTACAACCATACTGGCCCTGGAGAACGTCTAAATGGTTGATTTTCTATCCAGCCCCTCTCTCATAGACTGTGTACAACCATACTGGCCTGGGAGAACAGATAAACGGCTGATTTTCTACCCAGCCCCTCTCTCATAGACTGTGTACAACCATACTGGCCCGGGAGAACGTTCAAACGGCTGATTTTCTACCCAGCCCCTCTCTCATAGACTGTGTACAACCATACTTGCCCGGGAGAACGGATAAACGGCTGATTTTCCATCCAGCCCCTCTCTCATAGACTGTGTACAACCATAATGGCCCGGGAGAACGTATAAATGGCTGATTTTCTATCCAGCCCCTGTCTCATACACTGTGTACAACCATACTGGCCTGGGCGAACGGATAAACGGCTGATTTTCTACCCAGCCCCTCTCTCATACACTGCGTACAACCATACTGGCCTGGGAGAACAGATAAACGGCTGATTTTCTACCCAGCCCCTCTCTTATAGACTGTGTACAACCATACTGGCCCGGGAGAACGTTTAAATGGCTGATTTTCTATCCAGCCCCTCTCTCATAGACTGTGTACAACCATACTGGCCCGGGAGAACGTTTAAATGGCTAATTTTCTACCCAGCCCCCTCTCTCATAGATAATTATCTCGGAAACTCGGCAACTCGGATGGTCAATTTAAGCTTCCGTAAGTTGATCCTTCCTTCCGCAGTAGCGCCCTCATTCGGTCATGAGTAGTTAGTAGCATAAGTTGCTATGCAACTTCAATGTGGATTGACTGACTTGAGCTGTGTAACTTTTAATGGTGAGTATTAATGCAGAAAATTTGTATTTTTACCTCATCGTCTGTCGTTAAAAGCAGAGTTAGGTTGATTAAAGACAGGCCACAAATCCGAGTTACCAGACTCTATGGGTGGGTTAATGTACTTCAGTCCACAAGGATTAGTTTCAGACATGGTTTCTGCAGTGCAGTAAACCAACTCACCTAAATTTTGTATTTAAAAAAAGGCTAAAAAAAATAATTAGGGCATAGCCATACTAGGCCTACGTTGACTATGGCCAGTTGTGATGTCCTCTTCAATATTCAGAACTTATGGGGTCTGAAAATAATCCTTGTGGACTAAACTAAAGTACAAGTCCTCTTTTTGCTTATGTGACATAACATGTCTAACGTACGTATTGCAAGGCCTGTGACCTGTGTGTAAGATGGCCAAATTTCTTTTTCCTTCTTTCCTAATGTATGTATGGGCCTTAGTCAATTACTAGTAAGGCCATAGCACTCACACTGTTACATTTGTAACAAGTTTTGGCAGTTTAGTGCATGATAATATGCCCGGCCCTGTTCATTTTCTCATTTTTTCTGTTGCATGCTTGTGGATTGTGGAGTAGGCCTACCATTCTTTGTGTATATGACTCGATTCCTCATAATTTCCCTCATAATATACCAAGGCTAGAGGCCGATTTCACTTAAGTCGTATTTTGCGATCATCGCTATCACGTGTGATATGAGATCGTTACTTTGCGATCAATTCTCCGTTTAGCGATGGATTTGGGCTTTAGCGATGATTGCAAAGCGTTAGTGAAATCAGCCCCTGGTAATAACAATACTTTAATACTTTAATAACAGCTAGACCTACTTTGCCTTTGGTGAATTTTTTAATTTATGAATGTTTTGTTTGTGTTCTCACAATTTTCACAGGTCCATCATGGAAAAGCGTATGGCAGATCACAAAGCTCTTTCACCACGTTATGACGGCATACCACTACGGTATGAAGACAGCAAACCAGTTCAAACACAGATACACACACATCAAAACATTCTAGGTAAGCTACCTTCCCTTCCTTATTTTCACTACAATTCTGAAAGCAATCCTTTTCATAATGAAGGATATAATTTTGGGTTGACTGTGTAGAAAGGAACAATAGTGGATAGGTTTGCATTTTGCAAGAACATGGTGAAACTGTTTTCTACCATAGGCTTTTATCAAGGCTTTTGTGGTTTTTGGCCGGCTTAACAGACTTTAAAGTTAAAGCAACAGCTGGAACCAAAGACCACAAACTGTGCAAGTAAAGTACATAGAGGGATTATGAATTAGGAAACATTGAATCAAAAATCTGTTGCATCTTGGTCTCTTCCTGCGACTTTTTGGCTTGGAAAATTGATGCACACACTCATAGTAAAAACATTTTATTCTGTTTTTGGATTGTTTTTTTTAAAGCATGTTAGATTACTTAAAAATTTCTTTTCAAATCAAAATGTCACAAAGCCCTATAAATTGACATTTATTTGACTTTATAAAATAAAATATACGATCCATTTTTTGTTGTATGATATTGCAGACATCGGTCAAAATATCCACAATCAGTGGGAGACACAAGCTGGCAACGAGAAAGATCAAGCAGTCGCTCAAGCTGAACAGAAAGTCTGGCAGGAAGCAGAACATATGAAGAATGTGGCGCTGGAGAAATGTCGAGAGCTAGCCAAGGCTGAACTGGAGAAGGCTATTCACAATCTGAAAATCAGCCACGAGCGTTCACTCAAGGTAAGTATTATTTTAAAGGACTGGTAGTATCATACTTTGGTAGCATACCGAAACAGAAATCTTCACAGATTGACCTAAAACATACAGGTTATAAATATGGTGACGGTTCAAAAGCATAGCATTAAAATATTTCTGCCTGAAATGCTGTATATATCCAGAAAAGAGTAAAACCAATAACCAAAAACAATTTTCATCTTTTAAAGATAAAAAAAAATGGTGAAACGATTGAAGAAATACTGTGAGCGTTTTTCACTGTTTTCTCAAAAAGTGGGCACCGTATGGGACTGAAATTTCCACAGGTGACTGTTATGTATCTTCGGTGAAATTTTTTCCCATAAATCTGCAAAGTATGATATTACCTTTAATTACCAAATTCACACTTACTGTAAGGCCTTTTCACATGATGCTAAAAAAACTCTCAACCATTGAGAAATTCTCTCATGGTTGGAAAATCTTACAAAAGTGTCATTGTGTGAAAGGACACCAATGCTTGAGAGTGACCAAAGTCCCTGGTGAATCCTTGAGAGATTTTGACCGAGGTCCAGACCTATGAGAAAATTTCTCAATGGTTGAGAGTTTTTTTAGCGTCATGTGAAAAGGACTTTAGGGTGGTTTTATGCAATTGTGTTAGCCCCAAACTCAAAACAATTATGGGCAAAACTTGGTTAAATTTTGCTTGATAAATAAAATGGTTTTTATCTTTCTTTTCTTTTTCTGGGGGACTGTGTTTAGGAAGAGGCATTACGAGTTGAGGGTGTCATGACCAAACAGTCTAATGAGCTCGTACAACAAGAGAAAGAATCAGGTGAAAAGATCTTGAGAGAGACTGTTGAACGTGTCAAGGCCCAGGCACTGAAGGAGAAAGTAGACGCTGTGGCTGAAGCACGTCAAGAGGAAAAGGAACTAGCCAGGAAAGAGGCAGAGGGAATAGCGAGGTGAGATTAATACCAGCATGGAAGAAAGAATAGAAGGAGTTCAAACAAACCTGAGATCAAATGACCCCCTCGCCAAAGTGTTGTCTTTTCAATTCTACCTCCACGCTTTAAGTTCCTTTGTGCACATAGCACCTCACAGCCGGTCTGCGGTCACACTTCATTAAGGAATTGTTTCATATTGACCTTTATTTTTTGGCAAGAATCGATGACACCTGGAAATAAATTGGAGTGGTTTTGGATTGCCAACAGGTTTTTTTGTTCATTCGTGCGTGTTGATGGTGCGAACTGGTCTATTGTTTATATTTATAAACATAAAATATTTTTTTTAAATGGAACTGGTCAATATTTTGTACATCATTAAGAATATCGGCTAATATATTCTCATATGCACTACGCACATCGCTATTGTTACGCTTACGCATAGACAGTAGATCACACCTGGGTCCTTGTATTACGATGGTCGATCCGGCCTGATTTGATGGATTTAAGGTAATGCTTAGGTGAGGGGACCTGATTGTTTGATCTCTGGTTCGTTCTAACTCCTTTTATTCCTTCCTCCATGGTATGATCATCGACTACCAAAAACTGGAATACAGCACCCCAGTCTATTAAATAGTGAATATTTGCTAATCCGTTCCCAATGAAATATCTTTTGGTATTAATTTCATTTCCCACCCTGCCGTTCCTTAGGGTAACAGCGAACCGTGAGGCTGCAACTGCTAAAGCACATGCCAAGGAGAAATCTGAAGCACTTGCCGCATTGGAGAAACGTATGCGTGAAGAACGCATCAACGCCGTCATGAACGCTCAGACTGAAGAACGCCATGTTGCAGCAGTTGAACTCGGCCAAGTCAAAGCTGCACATCAGACGGAAATTGAGAAACTCCAAGAGACGATCCGGCAGCTGGAGCTGAGAAACCAAGACACTTTGAGAGAAGTAGATAAAGAATGTCAGGAGAAGAAACAATGGGAGACAAAATATCACAGTATGAAGGATTCCTATCAATTGTTCATCAATAAAACAAAAGGATTTGATTCGGGGCAAGCTGACTTCCTTCTTGAATGAAATTAAATTGCATTCAGTTTTGATGAAAACAGAGAAGTATTTTAAGAGCATACTATATACATGTATATAGTATCTCTTCTGTGTATTACCTTTAACCCTGTAAGACCAACAGCCATTACAGGTTTGTACAGGTGCTTTGGGCGATTTCTTCCATCGTAAGATCTCGTTCTGAAGGTAGTTTGGCATCAATAAGCCTGTCTCTGTAAATTGCTGTCATTTCTATACAAATTCTTCCATGCAAATTTGCACAGAAAGTTTGAACGTAATCCAAATGGGGATTTAAGTTTCCATGTACAGAAATGTCTACCTCATAATCCACAACTATCCGGCCATAACCGACCAACACAATCTTCCAGTTGGAAGTAAAATAGCATGTACAGATTAGTAATGAAGTCAAACAGTGATTGGGAGATGCATTAGAACAGAGTAAAATCAGGACAAATATGTCTTATTATTATGCATGAGATAGAGGGATCCCAATACAATGCGTTTAGAATCAATCTGCGCACTTTTGCGTTTGAAAACGAGGCTGTCGTGTCTGCTTCTCAAACACGCAGGTGCGTGTACATACACAATGCACTTTCACGGTCTGCTAGAGCGAAGCACACCAACTCATACCTGAGCTGAGAGTGTGATGTCCGTGTAGTGCATGCAGGCCGTACTGTGCCGAATGGCCACGGCGGCACGGCCAAAGTTCAGCACAGAGAGCCTTGCATGGTTCCAATGCAGATATGCGTAGATGGAACTAATGTGAAATCCCTCTATTATACATTGGAAAGCTGCTATAACGAACATGGCAGGATGCACAGATATTGTCCGTTATAGTGCTAATTTCTTATAGTGATTTAAAGAACCATATTTAGTATGTATTGCACACAAAAATCGGTAGCCAAGGATGATGTTTGGTATAGCCAAATGTTCGGTATTGTGGTGTTCATTATAGTGGCGTTCCCTTGTTAGTTGTAGTTGGTTCTAGAAATTGTCTGATTGTCAATAAAATGGCTAAGTTAATAAGTTCCCAGTGGGAAAGATATTGGTTATAAATATCCGATTGGAACAGTGACAAGTTTCTACATACAGTCGAGAACAATATAAGGGAAGGCTTATATTGTGTCAATGAATTGAAGCATCTTGATAAAAAAGATAACCTCAAGTCTGTTTACCCCCGGTAAGTGTTCTTTTTCATTTCTACATTCCAGACATTTTCCATTTTCCGTTCTAGGAACAATTTCATGGAATCTGTTACTGTTAGCAAAAAAAAATAGACCGTAACGAATTCCATGAAATTGGGCCATTCTTAAAGGTAGTATCATACTTTGGTAAGAAACCAAAACAGAAATGTTCACAGATTTACGTACAACTTTCAGGGTATGAAGATGGTGGTGCTAGAAATTTACCGTTAAAATTATTCCGCCCAAAATGGTGTATTTATCCAGAAATTAGTAAAACAACGACCGAAAATCTTGTTGATCTTTTAAAAGATCAAAAATAAAAGAGAAAAGACTTAAGAAATACTGTGGCCGTTTTTCACTGTTTTCTCAAAAATTGGGCACCGTTTGGGACTGAAATTTTCACAAATGACTATTATTGTATCGTCTTTGATATTTATGCCCATGAATCTGAATTTCTTTGACAAAAACCAATGTATGATACTACCTTTTATAATGAGATTACATCTAGCCAGTAAAGCTAACATGTAAGAATAACTGACCATTAAAGGGGCACTTATTCTAATTCAACAAATGCTTATGACTGGCAATGAGACAATTACTCCCATTGCCTATTTGAAGTGCAAGCCCTTTAAATTCATTGTCATTCCATTTTGCATTACATTCCTAATTCAGTATTACAGATATATTCACTCAGTTTTTTTTTCTTCAGAAAATCCAGGACTACTTTCAAAGTTGAAATAATTTGAAAGGATAAATGAAAATAAAGTCAATGTAATTAATATTATTTTATGAAATTTTGGTTTTTGATAGTTTTTGTATAATTTAGCCTTCTTTGTACAGTACAGTATTTTAACGGTTGATGATAAGTTTGATTTTTAATGCAAATATAACCAATGCGTTTGGTTCCAATTTGGCTGGATGTAGCTAATGTGCATTTGAATTGCGTGATTAAAAATTGCTTGATAATGCAAAGTATTTTACTTTTACATATATACACTTGCCACATCAGTTAATATTTGCAATAAATACCCTATTATGTTTGCCAAATAAACTGTTTGCAGCACAGAAATAAGACTCCAGAATGTTTGCATTATTTAAGTTTAAAGGTATAATTAATACATGATTGGTAAAGGTCACAGAACAGCACTCACACTTTGTCGGATCAGACATGTACATGAAATAACACACCTGTGAAAATCTTAGCTCAATCAGACATCTTTGTCACAAGAAATTATTAAACATTTGACTCAATTTTTCTTATCAAACATGAATGGTTTTGATTTTACCCAGAGATCAAAACTGAGTTCAGTCTTTGTTTTATACATTTCTGGATAAATACACCATTTCAGGTGGAAATATTTAACAGTATGTTTCTACCAGCACCATCTTCATATCCTGAAGGTTATACATAAAATCTGTGAAAATTGTTGTCTTGGTATTTTACCAATCCTGTACTAAACCTTTAAATTCTCACATACACACAAATTGGTTTATGGGGTTTCCACAAAATTGGGCAAAATTATTAAAATTTTATTTATTCTCTTGTAATTTCACTCCTGATGAAGCCTTTAAAGTACATTTATGGTACTCAATTTCTCCAGTTAATCAGGAAACTCATGAGACATAGGTTTTGATGGCCACCTTAATACAAGGGTAAAACATCACTGGTAAATGGTACGCTTTTGCGTTTAGTGTGGTGGATGCTTCACACAAGAAATGACTACCTTGTAATCCAAGTAATCCGGTACTTGTAATCCAACCTCATGTAACACTAGTATATACACAATAAAACATTGGATTGCAGGATATTGGGTCATCAGCTATAAGGAATGGAATCCTCTAAGCATTACCTTAGAATTAATGCATTAGCTATCGAATGAGAAACTCTGTTACATGGAGAGATCATTGATTGGCTCACTGATCAAGATATGGATCTATAAGAATAAACCAAGCTACATACATGTATATGCAAGCCTTCATGCACAAGGCCCACTTACTATACAAGCTCATAAGCAAGGCATAAGGTCATGAAGGTTCAAGTCCAACAAACATTTAAAGAACCTGCTGGGTTACATAACATATATTTGCATTGCTTTTAGCAGTTAGTTGCTTGTTTTTCTTCGCCAAAACTTCTCTTTCTGTTTAGCAGCAGTTTTTTTCTAGTAAAAATTACAGGGGCCAATTTCATAGAGCTGCTTAAGCACACAATTTGCTTGCATTAAAAGTCTTCCTTGATCAAACAGGACTGCCAACCAAATGTCCATGTGATGTTTGAAATAGCTTTTGACTTGTGTTCGGCCATTGTTTGCTGAGCATAACATTCACAGGGAGTTTTGGCTGGCATACTGATTTTATTTAGCAAGGTTTTTTGTGCTAAAAGCAAATTGTGGTGCTTAAGCAGCTCTATGAACTTGGCCCCAGATGCTCAGCTATTTTATGACTTTAATACTCATTGTACATGTTGTAGGAGAAACAGTAAATTACAGGGGTTGTGACTTTATACTACGCTTCCTTGGTTACATAAATCATTTTTTAACAGTACTTTCAATGCACAATGAATCATATGAGACAACACTCATGATACCAATATCATATACATTACTCTATACATCATAACTCCACTCTCTCACATAAATATTGCTAGTGTCGATTATACTTCAATATTTCCAACATCTTTGTCAACAAATGTTGAAAGAAAAATGAAAAGAGGGAAAAAGATAAAACATATCAAAAATACTATGATTGAGTGGGTTGTTTTAGCTTTTCAATTTTAGACATCATTTATATAATTTGTTTTAATAGGGAAAAAGTAAGTGATAAAGTGTTAAAAACCACCCATGAACCAGGATATAGGTACCTAAAAGCAACGGTGCTAAGAGTTAAGAGGACCTGACATTATATAGTAACCATTTTGGGATCTTTCTCAAAGAATACAAAATGTCAACATGTCAATGAAATCCTGCTCAGATTGCAATATCAGGCTCTCTAAACCAATACATGTACCACTAAATATATGAAGCTTCATCACACTGCGTAACACTGAGCGTGGCAGCAAAAAAGAAAACAAAAAGTTTCAAATTTTCCCTTAAACCAGAAAAACCCGACATGAATAGTATTAAAAGGTTAAAGTAAAGGTTTCAAAGGAAGTAATAGAGGAATTCTCAAGTGAAATGATAAATTGAAAATCTAAATTGAAAAGAAAAGAAACTTAAATGAGATGTTTCAAACTTAGTTCGTTCTCATTATTTCCAATTCAGAAATAGCAAGCTAGAAACCAA
The DNA here is from genome assembly GCA_963971285.1 of Astropecten irregularis. Taxonomy (NCBI): domain Eukaryota; kingdom Metazoa; phylum Echinodermata; class Asteroidea; order Paxillosida; family Astropectinidae; genus Astropecten; species Astropecten irregularis. The sequence continues at coordinate 20,356,379 of OZ020254.1, read as the reverse complement.
TTATAACCACAAACACACAAAGAAAACATTCTTTATAAGCAGCATTACTCTTCTGCTTATCAATCACTCTTTAGCTGAAATGGAATGTTCTTGCTTAGCATGGTCATGGTATTAGCACAGTTTAGTTTGGACTTCCATCTCTGAACAATCTCTGTTATACATATTTCATACTCTCCAAACATTCTAGTGCAGAAAACTGGGAAATACTTAAGATGACTACATGAATAAAATGACTGAAACATTGATGAATTACTCCAGTAATGTCCCATAATAAAGGAATCTAGAATATAGATAGATACTCTGTTAGTTCATACAGGTAATTAACGGCGAGCGTCACGTGGGTAGAACTCGGCCAGCGTACTCTGAGGAATTCTCTTCAACATTTCCTTGGGGAAGATACGTAGCAACTGCCAGCCGACATCGAGAGATTCAAACACTGTGCGGTTTTCATAACTTCCTATTGAATGAAATGCAAAAGGAAAACACATTCCGACTCAAATCTGGTAGATTTTAGTGCAGAATAATTACAGTTGAATGCCGCTATAACCAACATGGCGGGATGCACAGATATTGTCAGTTACAGTGGTCATTCGTTATAGTGATTTAAAGAACTATATTGGGTCTGTATTGTACACAATTGGGAGTCAAGGATGATGTTTGTTATAGCTAAATGTTCGGTACAGAAGCGTTCCACTGTAATGCACAGCCAAAACCAAGCACGGATATAAATTGAGACTGTGCAAGTGTCTTCATCAGCTTGATAAAGGCTAGCAGTCAGCAGTCAAAATGTTGCTACCTTTCAGCCAACAACGTGAGCCATCGACACTTAGCTTCTAACCATTTGCCACGATGAACAACCTCTTTTCTAGCATTGTGGGTTTTTGTTTTGTTTGTTTTGTTCATCCACATGATGTGTGAGACTTCACATACATTATGATGCATTGTTATTTATCTATTATAACATTTACACAAGCAAGTCATCGTATACAAACCTTGTGCAATAAAATTCTTCTCAAATTTGCCCAGGAATTCCAGGTACAACAGATCATCCGGTGTGAGCGCCTCCTCACCGACCACTGCCTTCATGGCTTGCACATCCTTACCAATAGCATAATTTGCATACTATGGATAAAAAACAGAAAGTCCACGGATACTTGAAATGAGTTAAGAAATGACAAAAAATCTAATTACATAATTGCAATCATCAAATAACCACAAGGTACACTGAATATTAAGTCATTGAAAGGTGAACAGGGTAAAAAGGGATTCAACCAGCGATCTCTAGAATACCGTACCGGCGCCCTTACCAACTGAGCTATACAGCCCTATGTTGGTGGTGTCCCTAATAGTCAATTATCTTTGTTGTTCGTTTGGCAGTCAGCAGTCATGAAACCACTCACATACTGCTATATCACAAGGATCATTTCATCGATACTCGATACATAAAAGAATTTTATAGTTATTGATTCACTTTAGACACTTGTGGTCTGCCTCTTCCTAAAGATTAAATGGACCGTTCTGGCTTTGCTCTTAAGCCCCACCCACCTTATCAATGCCACATGTTTTACATAAAGCATGTGACTGAGTTTGATTGACAGGTAATCCTCTATAATGAAGTCATATAAATTTTACCAGTTGGTTGGAAACATCTGCGTGATCTTTCCTTGTCATTCCCTCACCAATGGCAGATTTCATCAGACGAGACAGAGAAGGAAGCACGTTGATTGGAGGATAGATCTGAGCAAAGAGAAACGCATTGAAAAATATTAGATAAACTCAACAACAATGACAATGTAAGTCCATGGAAAGTAGAAGGTTTATAAGACCAACCTGTCGATTGTGAAGCTGTCTGTCCACATAAATCTGCCCCTCTGTGATGTAACCAGTCAAGTCAGGAATAGGATGGGTAATATCTGCAAAGAAAATAACACCAACCAATTATTAAATGCCTTCTTGTTATTTTAGCGGCGTTATATTAATTCAAAATAAGAACTATATTGGGTATATTATTTTAATAATCCTGTCTGTAATTTATCTTGCTTGGAGTTAGGAGGGCCTGACGTTTCCATCCTAGCAGGATCTTTCTCAAAGGCTAAATGGTCAGAGTTAGGAGGCCCTGATGTTTCAATCCTAGCAGGATCTTTCTCAAAGGCTAAATGGTCAGAGTTAGGAGGGCCTGATGTTTCAATCTTAGCAGGATCTTTCTCAAAGGCTAAATGGTCAGAGTTAGGAGGGCCTGATGTTTCCATCCAAGCAGGATCTTTCTCAAAGATTAAATGGTCAGAGTTAGGAGGGCCTGAAATTACGCACAACCTGACATTTCTATTTGTAGCATGATTTGTTCCAAAGGTTAACATTTCTTGCCTTGGTAGTTTAAGTCGGTAGGGGAGGCCAATTGGTGGGGTACATTCAGCTGGGGGTATTTAGTAAGGGATATAGAAACTCACCATCGTTAGGCATCGTCAAGATAGGAATCTGCGTGATGGAACCGTTTCTCCCCTCAACACGTCCTGCTCGCTCATAGATAGTAGCCAAATCAGTGTACATGTAACCGGGGAAACCACGTCTACCAGGCACCTCTTCACGGGCAGCAGATACCTTACAGCAAAAACCAAAAGACTCTGATAAAAGCCTGCCTCGTGTAGAAAGCCAGGGCCAATTTCATGGAGATGCTAAGCACAAAAAACTGCTTAGCACAAAAGGATCTTATCCAACAAAACAAACCACCATTAAAAATCCCATTTGATATTCATGGTTAGCGAACAACAGCCAAAGAACAATCACAAGTGATAGAAATCAAATGGAAATTTGGTTGTTAATCCTGTTTTTATTAAGACAGAAATTTCATGGTTAGCAAATCTTTGTGCTAAGCAGGGCAGTGGAATTTGCCCCTGATCAATTGCATCTCATATGCATTGAGGACCTTTACGAAACCAGGCATTTGGCTCGATTTGGGACTTATTTCGCTACTGCCATTTGAAGCCCATGAAACGAAATGAAGGGATTGGGCCACATGACGAAGCCGAAGAAAGGCTCCAGCTTCGCCATGTATCTCAAGCCCTTCATTTCATTCAGAACAAAAAATGGCAGTAACAAGATAAATCCCAAGCCAAGCCTCAAGCCGGGTTTCCTAAAGACTCTGAATAGCAAATAGTAAGCAGTGCTGTAATGTGCCTACCTCACGTAGAGCCTCAGCATATGAACTCATATCAGTCAGAATAACCAGGACGTGTTTCTCACATTGATAGGCCAAGAATTCAGCAGCAGTCAAAGCCAGACGTGGTGTAATGATACGTTCAATACTGCAAAGGGGATCACCGATAGTTTTAATCATAGCATGAGTCAAAGAAGTTAATATTTATTATATAACACCCCAATTTTCCACACTTAAGTTGTGAATTTAACATTACGTTAGTGCAGTAAGTACGGTCCGGAGTAACAAAGCACAGTCATATAATCTGAAAAGAATGGCAGACTACTTTCAACCTCACACATGTTCGTCATTGTCATATTGGGTAATGATATATACAGATGTACAACTACTTGTGTTTGAGGTGAGTTACTACGTGCCGTACGCTGTGCACTACAATCTGACAACATACATCTGGGTACCTTGCAGCTTGATGTAGTACATTAGTTGCCATGGGATAGTGCATTTGTTGCTATGTGCTAGTACGTCGCTGTCTGTGTGCCTTTTCTAGTAAAAATGTCATGTGACACGCTCTAAACCTATCACAACACTCTATGCATGGGTTGTCATAAAACACAATTTGATCTCTAAACCGGCAAAAATAATTTCATTCAAATCTGAAAAAAAAAAAAAAAACTTTTTTACAATTCATTTCAGGAAGACAATTGGAAAATTGTGCATGTAATACTAACGTAGGATCATTGGCCAGATTGAGAAACAGACACACGTTGTCCATTGAACCATTCTCTTCAAAATCTTGCTTGAAGAAACGAGCTGTTTCCATGTTCACCTATCAAGACAAAAAATAGAAGATATGATTTTACAAAATATTGGTCATTAATTGCTTAAAAATACAGTACAGAATTGGTAACATACCCAAACAGATATGTTCACAGATTGACCTAATTACTTTCAGGCAGGGTGTGAAGATGGTGATGGTAGAAACATACCGTTTCCACCTGAAATTGTTTATTTATCCAGAAATTAGTAAAACAAAGACCGAAAAGAGTTTTGATCTCAGGGTAAGATCAAAACCATTCTTTATGTTTTATAAGACAACTGAGTTGGGTTTTTACTATTTTCTCGTGACTTAGTTGTCCGATTGAACTTGAATTTTTACAGATTTATTATTTCATGTACATGCTGGATCAGACAAAGTGTGAGTGCTGTTCTGTGATCTTTACCACTCATGTATACTACTTTGAAGGTTTCTACTCAATGCCTAGGTGCCTTAGGATTAATTACTTACACCCATAGCTGCAAAGACAATGGCAAAGTTGTCTTCATGTGTATCCATAACATCGGACTGAGGCTGCTTGACTAAACCAGCCTGTCGCACAATCTGAGCAGCAATCTGTTACAAGAGAAAATATCATAAAATACATATCAATGACGTGTAGTCATTGACTACAACAAATTTTCATTCAATGACCATTAACCCCTTCCGCCCGAGAAACTGCTATAGCAGTTTGCCTCATGGTGTGAGAATATTCATGATTACTTTGTTATTTCCATTGAAATACATTGAATGGGGGTACTGTCTGGAACAAGAGGTTCAATGAACCTTTATTGTCCCAAAAGATTCACTCATTGTGGTACATTTACCCCCTTGATTTGCATTTGAATAGATCGCAATAGACTGCAATCAGTGAGCTCCAAGTTACACAAGTGTGTGTAGAATAAGTCGGTCTGGAATTTAGGATAACATCTGTTGGTATTCAACCATCGTGAGCCTGCATTGTTTACGCCGAGCTCCCTGCACACATGGCCCGGCCAGATGACCTCTATTTGACCGGTGGCTGATAATGAGGCCAGTAAAAACAAAACAAAAACCCGCACTGAAGGGGTTATTAACAAAGTTCCATTACTCAAATTTCTCATACCTCATTGTGGGGTAACCCAGCAGCTGAGAAGATTGGGATTTTCTGTCCACGTGCAATAGAGTTCATGACATCAATAGCAGAGATACCAGTCTGAATCATCTCCTCAGGGTAGATACGAGAATTAGGATTGATAGGCTGACCTACGGTAGAGTGAAGATGGTCAATATAATAACAATATTATGCCACGAACAAAGATAGACTATAAGGGACACTACCAACGTAGGCCTGGATAGCTCAGTTGGTAAGAGCGCAGGTACGGTATTCCGGAGATCGCTGGTTCGAATCCTGATCCAGTCAATTTTTCTTTGTTCACTTTTCAATGATATAGAACATTTATATTGTGCAGCAAAAATAATATACTCGACTGTGCATTACAAATTTATAAAGTGCATATCACAATAAATGTGAGATGTCTCTATGCAAATCACTATTAACCCTGGTCCTCGGGCTACATTAACATTAATGAAACCTTCATTCTCCTGAAGACGGCCAAAGTATACTGGCCGGAACATTGAGTTAACCGGCTCTTTTCAGAGCAATTCAAATTAAGTATAATTAATTTCTCATGGTGTTACGGCAAATCAATTACCTTAAAATACTACATGTACATTAGTTCAAACTGCATGTGATACACAATAAAGCTACAAATAACTTGAAGATTTAGTCACAAATATCTCCTTTCCTTTAATCATACAGAAAGGATTTATTTGAAGGTGGTTCTTGAACTTACCTTGAATATCCAGGTAATCTTCAGCTAATACTGGTGGTCCTTTATCAATGGCTTTACCAGATCCATTAAACACACGCCCTATAGAATGTATACAAGTCATAAGTAGTAACATAACTTAATACAAGTAATTAACAACTGCAAACTGCTCATCAGCCAAAATAATGACCTGAAATTAATAAAATGCTTGGAGTTAGGAGGGCCTGACGCATTTTGATACTAGCAGGATCCATATCGAAGACTAAAACAACTTATGAACTTAAGTACATACACTGAATGGGCCTTCATGTAACAAGAAATGGTTACATGCAGAATCAATGCGCCATGTCTGCAAGTGGCTACAGTTATCATAAATGACTTCAATGAACTTGTCCCTTCCTCTTAACATGATACATGCACCTTGTTTCTAAAGACTGAAAGCCATGGTACATACCTAACATGTCTTCTGATACTGGAATGCGTAGAATATCTCCAGTGAATTCACATGTTGTGTGTTTAGCATCAATTCCAGATGTTCCCTCAAATACCTAAAGTTCACACAAATAATAAAATTTACAGACTATACTATATACAGACTTTTTACAGTGGAATGCCATTGTAACAAACACCCCTTACCGAACGTACAATTGGATCTTGGTGTTGTTACTTACCTGGACTACGGCCTTTGTCCCACTGACCTCCAACACCTGTCCACTCCTTTTTGTGCCATCAGCGAGAGTAAGATTGACGATCTCCGCAAACTTGGGAAACTGTAACAATTGAAAATTATGCAAAAGTTGCAACGTCAAAAATCACACAAAAACTGTACAAGTACACACAACACCTACATATAGTACAACCATTGCAGTTGTTTTGAACTTGTTTAAAAAATAGATAAAATGAAGGAGAAGTTTCCAAATCAGAAGACTAGTTACTCGTTCAAAATATTTCAAAATGAGTGAGAACCAAAGTGTGAAACTATTTCATTTTGAGGGACAACTCGACTTGAAAAAAGTTGACAGCAAAGACAACTTGACCAGAGACAAGTCAACTCCATTTATGCTGCTGTGATGCGCAATGTGTATGACACACATGTACCCAGTGACAAAATAATATTCTCTTAGTAGTTGATAGCAAGCAAAAGGTCACTGGAGGGTCTGCACAAGACAGACTAGCAGCGGGGCATGGTATCAGGCCGGCCTTGGCAGACGGCTAAGTGGAGCCTTGCGAGCATGTCAATTACATATATATGTCGCGTACACAGCACATTGCAACAGCAGAGATGGAGTAAACTCAAAGTTGAACGAGTCAAGATGTCGTGCAGTTGACTTGACAGAAATTCGTCAAATAAATTTCAACAAACAATATTATGCAAATTAGACTTGCTCTTCACGGACATAGATGAGCACACAAGCCTAATTTGCATAATCCTATCTCCCTAATGAAAAACCATTAATAACAACAACCATTATTTAGGCTTTTGTATGATATTTACCTTCACATTATCTAGAATAACCAAAGGTCCATTGACACCAGACACAGTCTTGTAAGCTTTAGGAGAAAAGATAACATTCCAAAGAAATATTAGCAAAAGACTTACAATACGAACTACATTTTGCTGATGATAATTTTGGAAAGGGCGGAAAGAATTCCACGGAATTCGGAAAATGGGTTATATCCTCCAAGACTAGAGACGTTAACTCAATATTGCCATTATTGCCAAACAAGGTATGATGAACTTCAATCTCAGGTGAGCAACACTGGGGTAGCATATCTGAAAAATGAATTTTATGGGGTGTTTCCGACCTACAATGATACACTTTGAACGCAGTGGTAGGCTTTGCCATTTTTTTCTACTAGCCTACTTTGTGCACAAGTGATGGCCGTAATTCTTCCCTAACGTTAGTTCTGAAATTAGTGGAAATGTTTGCTCGATTTGAAAACTAAAAAATACTTACTTATTCTAGGATTTGAGATGTAGTTTCTGCTGACTGCCAGTGCATGTTCTCTGTTCGCTTCAATGCGAGTTCTTGGGACACCAATTCCGTTATCCATTTTGATTGTAGATTTTGCCTCACCCAAAACCGTGTAAGTTGTAACGTTACACAGTAAATACTAAATTAGTCAGTAGGCTAGCACGTTATCAGCCCTAACTCTAATTTCTGTATAACTCACAGTTGGGTGGATCACGCACAACTAACTTCCTACCCTTGCTTCCTGGCACACTCAGTTAGGAACTGACACAATTTAACGCGAAATTTAGTTGTGATTTTCGTCAATATCCACCTGCTATTGACCGAGGCACCGGTAATAACAACCACTGAACCTTTCGGGGCCGGGTTCGATGATTAATTTTTTTTTTTATCTCACGTGATGAAGATCGACAACTAGTTATAGCGCCCTCTAGCGACTGGGGAGCTTAGTAGAAAATGAATAAATTAGTTGAAAATAATAATTTTTTAAGATAAGATCAACAGAAAACTGGTTATAGCTCCCTCTAGCGGCCGGATAGCTTAGTTATAAATAAATAAAGAAGTTGAAAATAATTAGGCCATGTCCCAATTCACTGGCTGCGGCTGCTGACTACCGCCATGGCTGCAGCTGTGTCTTCGAACTGGATTCAGCCAGTAAAATTGGGACGTGCCTTCGGTCACGTAGACGCGCCCTCGAGACGATTTGAATCCATACGCACAACTCAGGGTTTTTGCAAACCAAATGCCAAATAATTTGATAAACACTGTTTATCAGTGAAAAACACTCTATATCAAGATATAATTGGTTTACTACAGAGTTTTTCTCAAAAAGCAGTGTTTATTGTGTCGGAAAATAGTGTTTATTGGCAAAAAACGTGTTTATCTCCGATAAATAATGTTTATTGAATTCTTTGGCATTTGGCTTGCCATATGGATGAGGTCGGCCCGGCCACAATGAACGAAGTCACCTTTCCTTGTGGCTTGATATTTGTGATGACACGGCCGCAGCCAGTTAATTGGGACGTGCCAACAAGATGGACATGCTGTCAATTGCCCCAGCCAGTGAATGGGAGACTTTTGGAGAGTCGGTCTTGAGTCAAAAGCGCATGCACGCGCAATACAATGCGCACATGCTCACAATTCCGCAAGCATGGTTTGCGCGTGCGCTGTTAATTGACCCAAGACCGACTCTCCAAAAGTCTCCCATTGGTGGGTACACAGCCTTTTTTTTTAAGATAGCGACAAAAACTGGTTATAGCGCCCTCTAGCGGCCGAATAGCTCAGTTGAAAATGAATAAAGAAGTTGAAAATAATTATTTTTTAAGATAACAACAGAAAACTGGTTATAGCGCCCTCTAGCGGCCAGATAGCTTAGTTATAAATGAATAAAGAAGTTGACAATAATTTTTAAAGATAAGATCGGCAGAAAACTGGTTATAGCGCTATCTCCACCAGGGAATTCGAAGCTTAGTTGAAAATGAAGAAGCTGAATTTTTTTTTTAAGATTAGATAAGGAAAAACAAAGAAAACAAAACGACAAACGCTTGCAGAAGGAAAATAGTATTATAATCCCCTGAATTTCTAGGGAATTCACTTTGAATAAATAGTGGACAAAATGACCATCATAAAAACCCATTTTTGAAAAAATAGACTTTCTTTCAGCAATAATTCACAATAAGATCATGATACCGGAATGCCCCTAGAAATGTATTTAAACAAAATACCTTTACAAAATGGAATAATTATTACAGCAAACCAAACTAAAATGATAGTGATTAAATGGTTTGTTTCTGTAGCTCTAATAGTAATTCCATGAAGTAACAGCTTCTTTCTGTTACTGAACAAATCCCTCCCATGTGCAAATTAAAATACCCAGGCCACACCCATAACCCAAAACCTAGCCTCTCCCCTCCCTGGTCCCTCATACACATAAATACAAAGCAGGTGGACTAAAGTGGAAATATTTAATTACTTATAAACAAGGTTTAAGACTTTTAGTGAAAATTCTCAGCTATTAAAAGTAATAATCATGAATAATAATTACCGAAAAATATGAAACATTCCTGTAGATTTGTGCACTTAATAAACCCATCTTTTTACCTTGTTAGGAAACCTTGCTGAACCAATGTTACCAAACTTTATAGGCAAAGGTTTTGGACTACACTGTTTATAAAAATCAGTGTATTTCTGACGGTACAATTCTTTCTAGTTTTTGATAAAAAAAATATTAGGGTGACACTGACACAATCTTATTGCCTTAATATGTGGCTTGTTGACCCCAACTAACTGTTTTTCTAAAAAGTGTCGGCCGAATGCCCTATTGCCGAATTTAATGAAATAATAATTACAAAAGAAAGAAAGGAAAAGAAAGAGATTACCAGAAAAATTAAGAAAATTAGCTCATGTTTTAATCAGGATACAAATGTCTTACCCCATTATGTGGCAAAGCAGGTTTGAGAAGCATCTATCTAACAATGTAATTGTGTTTTGGGAACTTACTAACTTAGGATGCTTGCTTGTTTTTGCAAGTATTGAGTGTATGTTTGTTTTTGTCTGCTTAAAGGTACTATCATACTCTGGTATCATACCGAAACAGAAATCTTCACAGATTTACCTATAACTTACAGGGTATAAAGATGGTGATGGTAGAAACATATCATTCAAGTTTTTCTGCCTGAAATGCTGTATCTATCCAGAAAAGAGTAAAACCAAAAATAATTTTGATCTTTTAGATCATTAATAACAGTGAACAGATTTTTTAAATACTGTGGCTGTTTGCCAGTTTTCTCAGAAAAATGGGCACCATATGGGACTGAACATTTCACAGATGACAGATATTTTTGGCACATGAATTTGCATTTCTTTGACAAAAACCAAAGTATGATATTACAGTATACAAATGGTATACAGTATTAGACTTAAAGGTTTTTATTTGAAGAGTATGTACAATTTCAGTGTATGTACATAAACTGCAGCATGTGTGTGCTGGCATGGTTGTGCCTGTTTCTAACCTTGACACGTGGCAATCATGACTCTTCCAGCAACATTCCCAAGACATTCAACTTTTCTGATAATTGACCTGAACATAAAGTTAATATGTTTAAATATATTATTCAACCCAATATGCATCATAACAAACGCCATAATGTGGATACAGTGTATAGTATTTTGCCTGGAAATTTCACTGAGATGTTGACATTTCACTGGTAAATGCACCTAAGCTGGCTATTGGACCACATTTTATTCTCAGCAATTTTTAGAACTTTGTCTTTTTAATTTGAGTATTCAATGGTTCTACATCAACCCTTTTGTTGTTCCTGACCTGTTGATCTAAGACACTCTCAGTTTCTTGAAGAAGACTCTGATTCAGTAGCTGATAGGAGGTTGAGATGGAATTGTTGAGGTCTCTCAATGTCTCTAAGTTAGTATCATTAGCCGTCTCTACCATTGATGTCATCTGACATAGAGTGGAGCAGAGGCGCTGCTTGAGTTGCTCAGTCTCGACACTGATCATCCCTAGGGCGGCTTCCTTGTGATGAATGGGAATCTCAGGTCGGACCAGTCTCTGGATCAGGTGGATGTGCTTACAGATGGTTGAGTTGATCAGGCTATCAGGACAGTTGCAGAGGAAAAGGTGAACACAGACATCACACTCCTCACATCGTAGACGACATTCCTTGCCTGGGCAGGTGATGGAGAGTCGCTCCACGATATAAACATCATTCCCATCATCAGAGCACACCTCCCAGCACTGACGGCCTTCAAGATGACTGACCTGATTAGAGCTTAGCAACATGCTTCGAAGATGACGGTCATGGATGATCTTGAGTCGCATGGTCACTTTGACTCGTGGGAACTTGACCATCCAGTTAATGGTCTTGTCTCGGATGTACTTCAGGAGGTGGACAAGACAACTATCAACCCGTCTACTGACATGACCCTGGTGATACATCTGCTGGAAGACAATGTGAAAGGCTTCACTGAAGACGCCAGGATTAAGGCAGTGACTTGTTCGGTAGCAGTAAGCCCACTCATGCATCTTAGGAATCCATTCCTTTATGAAGTACTTCCGGAAGGCAGTGGTCCTTGGAGAGACTGAGAGACGACCAAGAAGCTTCTGGAGAGAATCCTGGAATGATATTTCATCTTGATGCTCAAGGAGAACCCGTAGCATCCTGTACACTTGTGCCTGGACAGCCATGTCGCTGATTGCATTCTTGAGCTCTTCCTTCCAGGCTTGGTCAACATGCCACGGACAGATAAACCTCTTCGGGCCAATCGGAAACACTGACGTCCAGAGCTTGAAATACTTGAAGGAAGAGTCGGCCATGAACCAACAAGGTTTCAATTCACCACAGTTCTCCTTCACCTTTGTGAAGAAGATCCGAACGATAGTTTCCTCTTCCCGATTTGAGATACACCAGGCCATTGGGAAGCCTTCTCCAAATTCGCTCAGAGCCAGCAAGGTCATCAAGTGGAAGTCGTACACATTACCACTATGAGTGGAATCCCACCAAACTCCTCGGCTTGCAAACTTCTGTGTCATATGTTTCTGGAAGGGAGTCTGCATGATGATGACGTAGTCCTCAGCGAGGAGCTCTAAGTTTTCATCCAGTCTGCTTCCAGGGAGTTTACAGAAGAGAAGAGGATTTTCTTCGGCAGTTTCCCATTGCTTGATCCAGGCCAAGACGCTATCCTTCTCATGCAAATGTTTCTGAACTGTCTCAATTCCTAATGACTTCCTGAGAACGGAAGCATCTTGAGGTCTTGCCAGTTCTTGTCGCATTCTCTCTCCCTCACAGTCTCTTATCTCATCCAAGAGGTGATCTCTGGAGACACCCTGTCCAAGTTTGGCAGCGATCTCATCGCGTTTCTTCTGAGGAAGCCACAAGCGTTCTAGGTCCTTCTGATGACCATAGTGTGTCCGATGAAATTCAACATCCACCTTTCCGTCAGTTTGACAGGTTACTTTCATGGAAGATGTGCAGTTGTTGTCAATCTTACACGTTCCTGATGAGACAAGTACAGTGCATTGGATTATTACCCAAAATATCTGACTTATGACGTGCATGTTCCCTCATTCGACGCTCACTGCACACATTACTATTATTCCTGGTCATTGGGCTACATTAACATTCCTAGAACCATCTCAACTCCCTGGGGAGTATACAGCCCCGGCTGCTGTAAGGTACACAAAGGCTAATCAAGCACCCAAAGCCATCTCTACTCTCACAGGTACCCATTTACTCCTGGGTGAAGAGGAGCAATATGTGATAAAGTGTCTTGCCCAAAGATGCAAGCAACACTAGCACAAGGCTGGATTCGAACCCACAATCTGTAGATTGACCACAAGATCTTGGGTATGGCACAGTGAACCAGAGAACACAGCCCTACGATCGATCGTACTTCAAGTTTAATATTAAGGATAACCCATCGTATCCTACGTAGGGCTGCAATGCATCATACATTCTACGAGCGATAGTAAGTTACGATAACTTTGGTGAAGAAAGATTTGAGGATTTCCATGGTGACAATTGGTATGTGGATCGGTTTGCGAAAACACCATGTAAGAATCGCGCGTACTTTCGCATTTCTAATTCATTTGCATTTGTACGACTAGCCTGCTCAAGTCATCATCAGGATGACTAGAAATTGGCCTAAGGTCATTTACCTGTATTGCGTTTGCCATCTCCTCTCTTCCTTCTCATTCCTGATCTGTTGCACTGCAAGTATTTGAATCGACGCTCTCCCTGATGACGTTGACCGGAACATTGAGCAAACAGACAGCTCTCTGATTCTTCAATAGTTTCCTTCCAAGAGTCAAACTCTGTCAAGTAGACAAAGACATTTGCTTCAAATTAGAAAGTTTATTACACTACAGTGTGTTTTATAAGCAGGCAGTGACACTGACTGGCCAAGCAAATGGCCTGGCTAGTTTTGTTCTTTACCAGGGTCAAAGGTCAAGGGTCAGCCATCTGTGAAACACTTCCCCTGCAGCAGACACCAACTATATACAGTGTATGCAGTATAGAAATGCATCAACAGAGTAAAGGTCAGGGGGTGATTTCATAGAGTTGCTTAAGCACCAAAAACCTTAATAAATAAAATCAGTATGCCAGCCTAAACTCCCTGTGAATGTTATGCTCAGCAAACAATGGCCCGGACACAAGTGAAAAGCAGTAAACATCACATGAATATTTGGATGGTAATCCTGTTTGATCAAGGAAGACTTTTCATGCTTAAGCAAGTTTTGTGCTTAATCAGCTCTATGAAATTAGCCCCAGGTGTTGGATGTGCACAAGCCACTCTTGCAAAATAGGATAACCTAAAGGATGCAGACACTGTATGTGACTGTTGAACAGAACCACACACCATGGAGCACCTCAATCAACTCAATCAATATGTACCCTTAATCTACTCACCTGGTGTGCTATTAAATGTTATCTGCTGACTTGTAAAGATGGTAGCGTGGCATTTCTGTAGATGATGTCGAAGATCACAAATTCTACGGTATCGACGGTCACAGTGGACACACAGGCAGTTGCCTTTATCAAGAATCTTCACATCTTGCTCCACGTGGATTCTGGCAAAATGCCGCTTCAGGTTAGAAGCTTAGGAATAACATAACAACACCAAAGAAAGTTGTTTCAAAGGAGAGTCTAACAACTATTGATTATGTACCGGTACTGTATGCTGAACCCTTAGCATACGAATCATAAGTATTACATCAATATGTAACGTCAAGTACTTATCTACTACCCAATTAACATCAACACAAAAAGATTGTACTTCTTTTCATGCACATACAAATATTTAGGGTCTACATTCGTCTTTTATTAGAGCATATAAATCTATGGCAAATTAATAAGTAATGAAGCCTGTCAAGCTGCAATCTTGTGGATTTTCTGCTCCAGCAACAAAACTGTAAGTCTGACAGGTATTACATGTAAAGTTGGAAAAAAAAACTGGAATAAACAAATGAATACCGGGTATGTCAAAACAAAGGAAGTGTATATTTTCTCAGGCACCATCATTCTTCTGATTGGCCAATTCTCTATACGTCATGCTGGCCTTCTTTCGCGTTATGTCAGTTTGCCAGAGGTACATTCCTGCTGGCATGACATAATGCAAATTGGCCAGAGATAGGGAACGGCAAAATAGCGTTTGCAGGAAGAATGCCGGTACCAGCAAAATATACACTGCTATAAAAAAATTTAATTTACTTACTTGACTTGGCTGTTCTTGGACAGCAGGGACATTTGTAGATCTTGCTTCCATCCACATTCAGGATTATCCATCCACTTGTTCTGTCTAGATTCCCTGCAGGAATCTCTGATGTATCGTCTTCTGGATCTGATGCGATGTTGTCACTTTCAGAAACACACTGTAAGCTCCTCATCTGTAGTCGAGACAAAATGTGACCCAATGCAGCGTAATGAGGACTGTTCCCCAGATTTGACTTTTTGAGTTATATACACTACTAGAAGAAGTAGTCCATGGGCTTTCCAATGATACCAAAATTATTTTCATATCTTATTCCATTCCAAAGTTATGTCCCGATAAAGAGAACGTAGCGGTGCTCAGACTCGGAAATTACTTTTCGAGAAAAACGGCTTCAAAGTTTATACACGTCGCGCGCGTCGCAATCAATGACCGGCAGAGCGCTGTATGCCTATGTACAGTACATGTTTGTGTACGTTGTTTGTGCACTAATAATGGATCAACACTGAGGGGCTTGTGACTGTGAAATGTTGTTTCCTTCCAAGATAAAAATAACTTTCATTTTGTCTTATAATTAATCCTGTTACTATTTGGAAAAAGAAGTATACGTAAACATGTTTAAATCTAGCATTACTACTATGAATAACAGCATTGTTTTTTACCAACAATGAACGATGATGTTCCCAGTTTCCCACTGTTTCAACTGAGTCACCAGATTTTAAATTTGGCCCACTGTATTTCCTCGGTCAACCCAATGGCTCCAGTATTTCCTCAGGCAGTTGAAGGTAGAATATGAAATGTTCGTCTCCATTTAGCTCCCAACTGTGTCAGAAAACATCCACTGCAAGTATAGGCCAGTTGTTGGTTTTAGCGTGGGAATTGTATTTTAACATTATTATACTGGCCTACCGTTGCAGAGATTCACCGTGTCAACGCGTGGCATTGAACTTCCTTCGGTTTTACTCGCCAAAACTACCCTTGACAATTTGACAAAAACACACCAATAAGAATGGCAATTACGGAACCCAATTTTGCGTTTGGTAATTGCCGAATTTCGGTTAAACAATCAGGCTAATCTTTAAAACAAACACGCAACAAACACCAATGTTTATAAGCACTGTTTTCTGTCGTGTACATGTACACTGTACTGGCCTATGGCTTACTGCACTAGTACTGCACCGTATACAGTACATGTACGCATTATACATTGTGTGCATGTGGATACTGTGTGTACACACAGAACGAATGTCGCTTAGCGACTGTGGCGCGCTACGCGCACAGTGATTGGCTGAGCGCTGTGCTACATCACGTATCTAAGTAAACAGTACGCGCTTGGGTCCAATCAGGGAGGTGTATTTGAATGACGCGGGCCCTGGCCACGAACTAGACCGTGATTTCGCTTTGCACACGGTGTTTTGTTTACAAACTTCAATGGATTGATATGGAATAACGGGGTTTCTGAGGATGATGTCATTGCTATTAATAGAAAGAGTAGTCAATGCTCGATTGAATGGTACCATACACACCGTGCAGCCATCAACAGATCAGCACGAATTCGCGCTGTGAACTTGGTCAGATTTTGAGATATTTTCCTCAGATTTTGTAAAAGATGACAGAAAGACTCTTCAAACACGTTCTGGAAAACCTCCTTTTTACTCATTTTCCTGAACTTTTTTCGAAATAATTATGAATGCAGTGAATCTTTGATACTTTACCAATCCAAAAATACAAGAAAACAAAAATTGATTTTGGAGTAATTTTTTGCGATTCGGCATTTTTGGACGTCGATTACACGGAATTGACTTTTGGGGAACATTCCTCATTTGGCTCCATTGGGTCACAAATTGGAAAAATGAATTCTTACTTACTACTTAGTAAATTATAAAATTTCAAATCAGAATCCACAATTACAATAAATCAGAAACATTTTTCACGATAGCTTCGTCCATTGAGATACATTGAAACTGGGTACTGTCTGGAACAAGAGGTTCAAGGAACCTTTTTTATTGTGGTACATTAATTTGCATTCCAATAGATGAGCATCTTTTAGCAGACTACAATCTGTGAGTTTCAAACTCAGCTCCCCTGACATAGATTACGTCTGCCTGGAATTTGGGCTCTATTACCCTGTTCACATGCCTTTATGATTTCAATCAATTTTCATCCATTTTATAACCATCTCCAAATGTGTGAACAATACATGCCAATTTTGGCATGTGTAGAGGCGTTACGCTTAATATGAATACCGGTACCTGAATTAACCAACAGATGAAATGTATGACAATGATTCTATCAGTTGAGATATTTACACATATACCTGTATTGAGTTGTTGATGTCCAATGGAATGATATAATCCAGTCTGATTGTCTGCTCTGCTAACCACACAGCAAGAACCTTCCTGAGATAACATGCATACTTGCTGGGCATCTGCAAGTAAGCTAACTTGGAATCGGCCTGTTCGTCAACCGAAGTTAAATGATGAAACACGTCAGAACGTAAGCAGGCCATGGTTGCTATGACAATGACAACGGGTCCACAGATGCTCAGACATGTCTGGAGTGGGTAGTGGATGGCGCACTGTAGAGTGCATACATGGTTGCATTTTGTGGTTGGCTCGTGGCAAAAATGCCACTTGAAATGATTAATGTCAGCAGATCCGTACACAGCAGCATGGTAAGCAGCGAGATATTTGGGGAGGACATTGGGGACTTCCCATCCGAGAGAATCACCATATGTGATCCTCTTTGAAATTGTATCAAGGTGACATAACGAGTAATGGTATCCAGGTGTGGTCTCGGTTCCCATGGTGATTTGATTGACATCTGATTTGCCGACACAGCAGATGAAGAGTAAGCATGATGGCTTTGGTCTGCCTTCTGGAAGTACGGATCGATCCATGACGAGATTTTCCACATTTGAAGCAGTAGGATTATAAACACAGAGAGTTCCTGTCTGTATTTGATTGAGGTGATGGATGATCCATTTCATGTGACCAGCTGACAGCCAACGATCACAGCAAACTGTGGCTAACTCACTGGCTCCCATACCGTAGTCCTCTAACATCATATCCCACTTGGTGCACAAGATTAGATTCTGGAACTTTCTAATAGAGCTGAGTGGTGGATGTATTTTAACCGTTCCTGGGTAGGTATCACTGTGAGCAAACCATTCTAGCTCACGGTCGACGTTCATACGTGTTGAAGCAGCTTTATGAAGGGCTAACATATGTCCTACTTCTATCAATCCATACAAGCCATGCTCAGTACAGACATAGATTTGATCATTTGGAGCTCGTTTCTGATGTTCCTCGAGCTGACATCTCCATCTCAGTAAGGTATTATATCCTGGCATATATCTCTGCTGGAAGACATTGCACATCATTGGGGCAGCATTGCTGTTGTTATAGATAATGTCCTCACGTGTAGGTCCACGGATGACAGGGATGCGACATTCTAGTGTCTCTATACGAGTGTAGGTTTGAATGCTATGAACATCAAAGCATCTAGAATTCAACTGAATCTCCTTCTGAAATCAAATCATTTATAACATCAAAGATTGACATCTTCATAAGAATGTTGACATATTTTTTATAAACACAATTTTCCAATAAATATCCTTAATAAACTGCTGCAAACTGCTCATCGGCCAAAATGACCTGAAATATATCAAATGCTTAAAGTTAGGAGGGCCTGATGCGTTTCGATCCTAGCAGGATCTTTATCAATATCCTTACAGTTTGGAAACTATTTAGGGGGCTGGCTACATAATTATGTGAACCACCTCCAAACCTGGTGAATGCCTACAAAACTTAAGTTTTTTTTTATAATTACCTGTAAATCATTGACATGTCTGATTTTGGTTTGAATCAACGGTCTTGTATCTTCTAGTCTCTTGATGGTTCTAGGATCCACAGCTTTAGGCAAAATGACTTTGGGGAATCTCTTCCCAGACATCTTGTCATCCTGATGTTGAGGGTGAGGATCTAGGTGGACTACTATCTTCTTCAAACTCTTTTGTTGGAGTCCCTGCAACCTGTATTATATAAAATCAATATGAGATCAATATGATTATAAATAATTGATTAAACCTTTGTCAATATTTTCATGGCAGAGTTCTGGCTTCATCTGTTGCTCAATCAGAATTTCCAATACCTTGCCCTAGTTGAGAAAGACCAAGAGAAACTGGATCCATAGCATAGGCTATAGCGTGAAAAGTGAAAGCCAAACATTTCTGTATATATATTTAGAATATATGAGGATCAGTTTGCTGAAACACCATGTAAAAATCATATCATTTGTCCTTTCGCACTTCTTATTTCGTTCAAACTTCTAGTAAGGTCTCAATGTTTCAACTAGCCTGCTCTAGTAATTCAATATCAGGAGACTAGAGCAGGCTAGTTGAAATATTAAGCGTGAAAGTACGAACAATTCTTACATTGTACATGGTGTTTCCGCAAACCGATCCACATACCAATTGTCACCATGCAAAGCCTCAAATGTTTCTTTATATATATACTTACATGTACATTACAATAATCATTTCCAGCCTAGTTTAGTGAAATTGAGCCTAGCTTCTTAAGTTATTTCCAACAAACAAACAAACACACCAAACTAACTAATATGTCAATGCTAACAACATTCTACACTACTACAGAAACAACACTCTAGATCTTGCACACGTCTTTGACTTTCCTTCCTAAAAAGAACAAGATTAAGAACATGAAGACGTAGGCTACATGCGGTTTACTACAGTTTTGTAGGCTAGCATAGATACACTGCACACACTGTCAAGGACTCAAGACTAGTGTACAATAGACCTTTCTTTTGCAATGTCACAGCCTAAGTTTTTGCCAGCCAAGATGGCGGAAACTATGGCGAGCCGTCAAAGCCAGGCATAAAAATAACTACAATTTGAACACAATTTGTACACAATACTAACTGGATGTAATGGAAAACAACACAAGCAATGATCATTGTCATGGTATGAATTTGTACAGCTATGGAAAGTTTGCAAATTATGCTGAATTTGGTCACGCCGTCTGTCGAGAAGACAAAATAATTTACAATATTTGGCCGCCCATGCAAAGTATTGCCAGCCAGCATGTCAGTACAGTGTCAGTGTTTGTATTTTTGTAAACAAAAGAAAGGGTAGCCTAGGGCCAGGCGGAGTAACGTTAGGCCTAACGTTAGGCCTACTTCAACTTGCTTCAATCATGCTTCAATTCAATAGCGCTCCACACTTACGCTAAAAATAGCACCGGATCTCCGACAAACATTGCAACCATGCACGTGTGTGCGTGTGCGCGTGCATACACTACGCGTGTGAGACAATGTTTGTCTAACAGCCGGGGATTTTGTGACGTCATATTAGTGCGGAGCGCTATCATGCCTGGCTATTGCTTGCATTGTTGCAATTTCATAAATAGGCCTAACACTAACAGGCGCAGGCCAGGCTTAATCGTTTATGAAACAATCAAAGTAAAGCCCCAATAAGCTGTAAATCAAACAGTCCACATATATATCCTCACCTCTCAATGCATGCAACAGCTTTAACACGAAACTATCTGCAAGAATGATGTAAAAAGTGCGAACTTTATCACGAAATTTGAACTTCAGCTTGTAAGTTGTAGGCCCTAGTCTAGTTGTATTATATTTATGTGAGCTACGCGCGCGGTAAATTATTACTGGTTTGTTCATAACTCTTGAGGGCGCTATCCACATGCATTTTTATGACTCATCACATAAATCTTCGTGCGTGGGATTGGAGCGCAACGGCGGGAATTTGGACCGAGAAAGCAGCTCAAACGAGGTGAGGATTTCAGCTCATCGGCCAGATAATCAATATTCCAGAATGACAGACAGTGACAACGATATCTGGGACTTTAAATTCCTTAAAAGAGTGAAACGATCGGAAAGTAGAAACAGTCATAAATCTCTTGGAAATGGTACAACGTCGAGGAGACATCATCAACGTAGCTCCGCGAGCTCCGTTCAGCGGCGGAAGTCCACGTCCAATGCAAGGCACAGTGCCTTGGGCGAAAGATTCGAGACCCACGCTCAAAATACGAACATTTCTCCGAGTTCCACTGCAGTGAAACGTGGAGAAGACAACTCATCAATCTCTGGATCACAAAGCCAAAAGATGGACCTACAACTACGAGTAGGCCTACACAGTGAAAAACGTGAAAGAAACATAACGACCGGAGCACATGATGAAAAACCTGCACAAAATAAACTCTCGCAGATTCAGTGGAAACTTGATGACAGTGTCTCATCGTCAACCTTGAGGAAGAAATCAAGCAAGAAATCTAACTCCTCTCAAATTGTATCTTCAAAGGTGCTTAGGAGTCGTGGGACTAATAAAAGGCGTGCTGAACCACACTGCAGGGCTGGCAAGTCAAGTGCAAAGAAGACGGCAATATGTGGTGGAAACAGTGTGAAACTGAAGAATAAGACGGACATTCATGAAGGACACTGTCCAGCATGTCAGATGCCATTCAGTGGGCTTGTCTTGGATACACCACAGAAACATGTGACTAAGTGCCTATCAAAAGAACAAACAGCTGAAGATGGTAAGAATCTAATCTGGGCAAGTCATTCTGTAACCATTGAGCTAGGAAGAGAAGGAGTGAGAACCAAGGCACTTCAAACGGCAATGATCGGCGCCGCCGCATTCATGCAAGTTGCAACCGCAGGCTTTGTGTAAAATAGTAGTTATTATGCAAATTTATCATTGCGGTAGCCTGGCTGGGAGCTGGCTTAACCAACTTCGTCCCGGCACTGTGGAAAGGTCTAATTTCCTTGCGTGTGGAATATACAAACGTAGTGGACTCAACATGGCCAAAATGAAAAACTGACCGGACTTTTCAACAACTGGTCATAGCTGGCTAGGCATTTGTCATATACACACATGTACCATATTTTCTGTCTGGACATTATCTACAATTTAGGCTGACTCCTCATCATAGGAAATCTCGGGTCAAGCCGCATAACGAAAAATGAAATTACCCTTTTTAAGCATAATTGGTTTTCACTAAATGTCAAGAAAAGACGACAAATTGCCCTTAAATGCCTGATTTCGACGGACGACACACCGATCGAAACAAAATGTTCTTGCGTATCTTTCGGTTTGCCATGTAAGCATGCAGGGACTTTCAGTATCAACTGTGCTTGCCATTTATATTTGGTTCGTTTGTTTTGTTACTCCAATTTGCAATTTCAGTTATGAACCATTTTGGGGGTTACCAGGGAATTCCGGCGACCATCATATGATCAAAGGATCGACTGCGGTTGTGTTATGTAACAGGCGTGTGGCCGGCCACAGTGCTTTTCCAATGGGGCTTAGTTGGGCGATTAGTGATTGGATTAGTGATAGGTTGCAGTTCGAACTCCTTCTCTTCCTAGCTCTTTGCTGTAACTAAGGAAACTAACAACCACTGAGATGAACTATGACGTTATTGCCTGTTGGAAGAATCTGTTCTTGTCTAACCCTAATCCTAACCCCTAGGGTGTGTGCAAAATCATATTAAATTTTGAGGATTTTGGAAAATTAGGGCGGTTGTTTTTAAACCATTGGAAATAAGACATGGCATCTGTTTGCTTCCGTTTCTCAAAGTTTCCATACAAAGCCAAAAAAACTGAAAAAGCACTGCAGAAATGGACTTGTCCACCCCTCAAAAATGAATGTTTGCATTAATTGTGGACATGGATGTGAGAGAAGTAAACAACACACGATTATATGAACGACCATTTGGCAAGTCTGTCTCTGAAGTATGTGTACTTTAACCCTTAAATTCTTATTTTTTTGACACAGAATGTCCTCACGGCTTAGCCTGTGATATAACTATTGAAAACCACTTCAGGAAATTCACACATCACCTGCTAGCTGAGACAAGAACCAGGCTACCATCAGAAGAAGCAAGTGAGTGAGATATTTCAGATATTCAATTGTGATCATTTCTCAAATCAGGTTATTTATAGTCAGGTATGAAAATATCATGTATAATCTGGAATTATAAATTTAACAAAATGGTTGAGAATAAAAATGGATAATAATGTCATCCATTTGTAAATCACCTGTGTCAGTTATAATAATAATGATAATTTGGAAGGCTAATCATCCTTAGTTCCTTACTCGCAG
The DNA here is from genome assembly GCA_963971285.1 of Astropecten irregularis. NCBI lineage: Eukaryota > Metazoa > Echinodermata > Asteroidea > Paxillosida > Astropectinidae > Astropecten > Astropecten irregularis. The sequence continues at coordinate 20,333,266 of OZ020254.1, read as the reverse complement.
CTGGGTTGCTAAATTGCAAAGGATGCAGAGCATTCGTGGGTGCCCTTGGCTGCCAGCCACGTCAACCCACAACTCTACTCACAAATGACCCAAGCCGGGATCGAACCCGGGTCACATTGGTTAGAGGCGAGTGCCTAACAAAAAATGCAAATAATGTACAAAACTGTTTTTGATTATAAATTTTGCTCTTTTCTTTTTGCACAGGGTATCTGAGAAATCACTGCAGCATAAATAAAACTCAACACCCAGAAACAACTCCACTGGACTCTCCCTATCCATCTTGTACTAGCCAGAGAATCAGCCTGCATCGTGATCAGAGTCAGACTCCAAGTAGAATTGATTCAGCTCAGAGTCACCCTACAGAAGAAAATGTGCAGCAGACCCTTACAACTCAAGGCCATGTTTCAGATGATAGCTCATACAGCCAAGATAGTACTGCAGATGTATTTGACACCCAGTTATTTGGCAGTCAGTTAGAAAAGATGCTAGTGGAAGAATCTACTACAAAGTTCAAAGACAATGAAGATAAGGATGATATGGAATCAAGTCAACATAGTGATTTATCCACATCTATACTAGATGATCCAGGACCTCCATGCCAAGAGCCTCAGCAGTTACTCCATCTTCTTGGGGTGTCAGAGACTCAGAACATACAACTCCCAAGTCATGACCCATCACCGTCACCTCGTGATAATCAGAAACGTGAATTTACTCAAAGCATCTGCGGAAATGGTCTCCCAAGGAGCCACCGAAAAGCCCAGAATTTAAACCTTGATTTGGATCATTCCAGTCAAGTTGAAATCAGTGTCAGAGTCACTCCACGCAAGCAGATTCAAGACACGAAACAGTTGTACGGAAACGGTCACCGTGACAACCAGGAGTCGTTCTTTCAGATGAAAGCGAGGAAGGCTTGCCATATCCGGGTCATAGTTGATGAATACCCTGACAGTGAGAATGCCGTTTCGGACGTTGAAGTGTTGCCAGCTGAGCCAGACATGAAATATTTGTCTGCAGATGCTCAGCATAAACCTACACAACAGTCTCAGGATGCCAAGAAGAGAAACAGTAGCTGTTTCATGTCAGAGGAAATTTCAGGAAACTCAATGACTGACAACCACGATACACATATCAAAATAGAGCCTGATACAGACCAACAGAATCCCAGCAGCCACCTGAATGTAGCATCGTCACAACAGCAAGGAAATCCCTCTAGATTGACTAGTTCAAATCTTGCCTCACCTAAATCTCTTAAACAGTCCACGCTCTCCTCGTTTTTTGGGTGGAGGTCCATTAAGAAAGAGGAAACGTCCCAAGAGTCATGCCCTGCCAAGGCCGTCAGCTCTGAGTTCTGTAACATCAACCAGAAGCCATCTCAGAAGGAGAATGTCGGTGGTCAGCAACTTCACGCTAAATCAAGCAGCTATGGTCATCGTGCTAAGACTGGTCAGTCACAGGGACTGGACATGGGAAGACCACAGAAACCGTGTCCATTCTATAAGAAGATACTAGGTATACAACCACATTTTTATTTGTTTAAACTTAATATTATTATCTTAATAATATAAAATTCCCCTTTTAATTCCTCAGTGATGACTTCCTCCAGAAGAGTTTTTTTATCTTTTAACCAGATTCGGAAATGGGTAAAAAGATGGACAAAAAAATGCGTACAAAATCCAGAAGATGGTTGAAATTTGAAGAAACGGATGAACAAATCATGAGCTATGTGGGGTATATTATCATACTGTCTTGGAAAAGTGAACAAGTGAAAAATAGACTGGAGTGGGATTCGAACCAGTGACCTCTGGAATACCGTACCAGCACTCTTACCAACTGAGCTATTCAGCCCTATAATAATAGGGCTGTGTCCTTAATAATTATAATACGACAAATACGACTTCACTGAAACTAAACTGTCATATTCTTGTGAATTTAACAGGGACGTCTTTTACTGTGGATGCCTTTCGCTATGGTGATATCCCAGGATGCAATGCTTACTTCCTGAGTCATTTTCATTACGACCACTACAGCGGTCTGACGAGACATTTTCACCATCTCCTTTACTGTAGCAAGGTACAGTTTATTTCGTAAAAATCACCACTTCAAACCATTAACCCTAACCCAATACCTTTACCACACTAGGCAAGAGCTGCTTACCACACACTACCACATTCAACAAAGGAGCATTGGATTATAAACCATGCATTATCACACAAACCACATTTTGTGGTGTATTGTGGTATTCAGGATACCACACTTAACACAGGAAAAACAATTTGTGGTAAAGTGTTGTATGCAGTTAAGAAAATTATTTGAGTCCTTTATACCCATACCTTCCTAATAATACATTTTACTTTCAATATTTTACAATTTGTATATTCAGATCACAGCTAACTTGGTCAGAACAAGGATCAAAGTTGCAGATAGATATTTGCGTCCGTTGCCAATGAATGAAGCCTGTATAATCCATGGAGTAGAAGTTACACTACTAGAGGCAAACCAGTAAGTTATCCTATCAACAGATCAAATGCATATAGTTCACGTTCACAAACTCTTACTTCAACATTGATTGGCCATTGAACTAGTTAATTTTCTGTTGGTTCTTACACTAGATTTCTGTCAGAACTATGGATATTTTTTTTAAAGATACCACTTTAATATAAAGTTATTGTTATATTGTTATCTTAAAATGTGCATAAAATTGAGCAGTAAATGTTTAAGTCTGTCAGTTAATTTTACTGCTGCAAACTGCTCGTCAACCAAAATGATGACCTGAAATATATAAAATGCTGGGAAGGCCTGACGTTTCGATCTTAGCAGGATCTTGCTCAAAGAGAAGAGGAAGATCCTGCTAGGATCGAAATGTCAGACCCTCCTAACTCCAACCATTTTACATGTTCTTAAATGATATTGTTACATAGACTGTAATAGTCTTTTCATTGACATACATCTTGTTAATAGCTGTCCAGGTGCTGTTCTCTTCTTGTTCCGTCTGAATGATGGTAGAGCCATCCTTCATACCGGTGACTTCAGAGCTGATTCTGCTATGGAGAAGCTTCCTCAACTTCACAACTGCCAAATACATCAGCTGTATCTAGATACAACGTAAGTACATTTCAAAATCATTTATAATGTCAAATTCTTTATCCTCAACCCTCTGCATTTATCACATGAGACAATTTTGATACTTAAAATATCAAAAATAACGGTGAAAAGATTGTTAAAATACTGTGGGCGTTTTTCACTGTTTTCTCAAAAACTGGGAATGGTATGGGACTGGAAATTTCACTGATGACTGTTACTGTATCTTTTTTGATACTTTTGCTTATGAATCTGCATTTCTTTGACAAAAACCAAAATATGATATTACCTTTAAATGAATACTTGTAATTGTCTCAAAATAAGTAAAAGCACAGTTGGAGGGTGTATTTTTTAACATTATTACAGATTAAACTGTTGTAGTTTTTTTTATTGATTCCCAGTTACCTGGATCCTCAGTATGACTTTCCTACTCAGGCAGAAGTAATGGAGTACTCGGCTCAATTAGCAGTTGATGCTGTGAGAAACAACAACAGAATGCTCCTTGTATGTGGAACATACACCATCGGGAAAGAGAAGATCTTTATGGGTAATTATTCTCATAATGAACATCTTGGCTTGGCCAATTCAGGGTGTACAAAAATGCTTTTTGCAGACGAAATAGGAATGTACTGGAAATGTGACACAGCAAGGGACCAATCAGTGTCCCATGATGATGATAACATTAAAATCAGTCAGCCATGCTTTAGGCCCGCTTCAAACGTCAAACTTCTACCGTGTCTAATTCAAATATTGGCCCAAAATTTAAATCAGACACTGCAGAAATTTGACTTTTGAAGCAACCGCAGGCTTTCTGTTGAAAGCTTGAGAGGTACTAGCAGTTTTAACGGCAGAAGAGCCTACTCGCAATAAGAATATATCGCAATATCATAACTGTGCCATGTTGAAATTTGTATTCTTGATAACAGAAATCCAGCGTTTGAAGCAACTGACCAACTTCTGCCGCTTTTATGTCAAAGTGCAATTGATTGAATTAGACACGGCAAACGTTGGACATTGGAAGTGGGCCTAAGTGCTGTTGTTACTGCTATCTTCTATCATTTTGCTGGGCAAATGATAACCTCCCTGAATGTTACGCTCTCTCTCTCTGTCTGAGACAGGTCGGATAATTAAACTTTACATATATCATTGTTCTACAACCTTTTAATTGACAGCTATTGCTGAAGCTCTAGGCTGTAAGATCTTTGTTGCTAAGGACAAGAAAAACATCCTGGATTGCCTTGACGACGACCGACTGCTGTCAAAGTTGACTCTGGATAAAAATGCTACCAGACTTCATGTTGTTCCCATGGATACGCTCTCCCATCAAGTAAGTCCAAAGTGTCAAATTTCAAAACCATAACTCTTTTTTTTCAATTATTGTTTCAGTTTGGTTTGGCTACACTTTGGATCAAGGGTGAGGGGGATTCTTGTAATTATGCCATTATGATTTGGTGCATATTTATGGTGCATTTTATCTACTTCAAATGGTCTTCATAATAAAAACTATTTGTCTTGTTCAATACACTTCATAGTTGCCTTGGATAAAAAAGTGTTTTCCTGTCGTACTTCTAATCCAAAAAAGTGGGGGAGGGGCAAATGATGTCCTCCCAATTTTAAAGCCCCCCTTCTCCACCCCAAACACACATTACTATACAAACTACACTGTGGTGTATGTGTGGTATTCAGGATACCACACTTACCACAGGGAAAGCCATGTGTGGTAAACTGTGGTATACAGGTGGGTTGGGGTTAATTCATGTAGAGGAGATATTTGGTTATTTATGGTTATTTATCTTTTGCAAATCAGAAACTGAAGAGTTACTTGAGCAAGTTTTCTAGGCACTACGATGAGGTGACTGCATTTAAGCCCACTGGCTGGACTCACAGTGGGAAAAGGACCAACCTCAGAGCCATCAAACCATCCAAGAATGGACCAGTCTCTATTTATGGTAAGGACAAAAATATGAGGATAAAAATGTTATCAATGGCTCACGATGTTGACTGAAAGACTGCTAGCCTTTATCAAGCTGATGAAGACACTTGCACAGTCTCAATTTACATCTGTTCTTTGTTTTGGCCGTGTTGGGTCTTGGTCCTTGATTAGTGTATGCCCTGTCCAATCAGGACACAGCATGCTTCCGATTGGTGGCTTGGGCACGTGCAGTGGAGACCAGTGGCCAATTTCATAGAGCTGCATAAAACGTCTTCCTTGATTAAACAGAATACCAACCAAATTCCCATGTGATGTTTACTGCTTTTGACTTGTATTCAGCCATTGTTTCCTGAGCATAACATTCACAAGGAGTTTTTGCTGGCATACTGATTTTATTTACGGAGATTTTTGGTGCTTAATCCAATTTTGGTGCTTACAGGCTTTATGAAAGTGGCCCCTGATTAAATGAGGAAATGTTCAAATTTATAGTCCTGATTGTTTGTTTGAAAATGTTTGTGTATTTTTACATAAACATTTAAAGTGAGGTGATGGGTCTACAATACATTGCCTTAAATATCCCATCAAGAAATGTAATTGCATGTCAACCTGTTAATTAATTAAGATTATTGATTAATTTTTTCTGTTTGTTGTTGCAGGTGTTCCATACAGTGAGCATAGCAGCTTCAGTGAGCTAAGACGGTTTGTCAAGTTTCTCCGTCCAAACCTCATCATTCCCACTGTTAACATTGGCAGTGCAAAGAAGCGAGATGAGATGAATCAATATTTCAAGGCATGGCGCAGTTAGGGTCCATTATCATCAGGTCAGCTTGTATATCGGCGCTGAACAGCGCCCTCATGTGGCTAACATAAACAGTAACTGGATTGTTCAGGGCCCTTTTCCAAACTTCGGCTCCGGCTTAGGCTCCGGCTTGTCTCTGTCATCCATATGCTGAAAATATAGGTTGTGGATTTTCAATGAAGCTGAAGCTCTGTATTCCTTTTCAAACCAAAAGCCTGTATTTTGATACCTGTTATTTTAGAATGGATGCACGAAATGGAGCCTGAGCCGGAGTCAAGGTTTGGAAAATGGCTCTAGTAAGTGTTGTCAGCAGCGGTAGAAGCTTCTTTTGATATGAGATAGTCGACCTATTTTATCTTGGTACATCACTCTGATTGTTTTTTATCAGGAACAAATTAATATGATGTAAAAACTATGTAAACCTTGAATTGCTTCATGTGTGCTGTGGCTGCGCATTATACGTATCACCAAACACCAGTCACAATTATGGTTAAGTTGTAAATATGAATAAATACTTTTATCTACGTAATTATTAAAGCAATATCTATGTAAGGCTTGCCCATGTTTGCCCAACTTTGCCCTAGTGTTGCAGATACACTACTTTACTTTTTCTCTTCTTTTTTAGTTATTCAAAAAATAGCAGTGTAGCACCCAAACTTGTTACATTATGAAAAGCCATTCAAACCATATGGAGCTATTAAAACAAATATCATTAAATATTCACGTATGGTTCACCATATTCTGTTATGTTGATCAAAATACAGTGGAATGCTGTTAACGAACATCATCCTTGGCTCCCTATTTTTATCCACAATGAATAGGCCTGTTGAACATTGTTCACTATAATGAAGGTGTATACAACATCTTAGCTAGCTGAATTTATAAACAATTAATGAGAATTAACGATTACATTTAAATAAAAACTGTGAGTATGCTCTACTACACTGAATTGTTATCATTGTTTTTGTTTTGTTTACGCTTTGTTTTGTTGTTGTTTTTTAGTTTTCAGGGGTTTTATTTTGGCCAATAATGTCCTTGAATTTTATAATTAACAATTATGGCCACTTGTGTCACTTTGGATCACACTGCTAGCCATCATACAGTGTCATGTGTGAAAAATGTGAATGGACATAATTAAAATACATGTACTAACAAAGATGACCGATAAAAATTAAAACAATTTAGGCAAGTATGACACTTTTTCTAAAAATAAAATTTCCTATTTAGCCTACTTCAGGGGCAATGCGGGGACCACTTTGACTACCTGGAAGATCTGTATGTTGACAGGGTTTTTTGTTTTGTTATAATTTCTTTTTTACAAAAAAAACTCAAAACAAAACCGTCAAACAACAATTCTTAACCGTCAATCATATTGTGGCCTGACCTATGTATGTATGCATTTTCAATTTCGGCTACTTGAAAAATAGTACAGCTGTTGTACAGAGCCAGATTTACTGTAAAAGAGACCTTTGACCCGTACTTCTGACCCAATTGTATGCAAAGTCCAGGTCAATTCGTTATAATTCAAGGATATCACAACCCGCAACCTCAAAAATAGGTTACCGGTACTTAAAATAATTTGGAATTCTGTGGAAAAAAATTCAAACCCCTACAAATTAATAATACACTGCTCAGTGTTTACTGTCATTAGTCGTAGTTACAAAGTTTGCAAAGTGCACATAAAGTTACTCTTCCAAATAAATAAATAAATATATAAATAAATAAATAAAAACAGTAGGTTGCATGATCGTAGTTTCCAAACTTGTAAAATGCTAGCTGCCAAATAAATAGTGAAAATTATATTCACAGTTAACTTAGTCATCAATGATGGAAACATTCTGGAAAACCATTTAACCAGTACTAAGAACTGATAGGGATCGAGATGCATATAATTATTTGTATTTACATACAAAGAACGTGCAAGCATTGGATGGTACTATGCAGGTAGTGTAATGTAAAGTGTACAAGTTCGTACCACCCAGTTCGATGGCCGATAGCGTGCCATTTCAGGATTTCCCAAACATATGACGCAACCACTGGCCTTTCTAGAGCCTTCACAGAAAAACACCCCTTGCAAAATGGGATAGACCATTGCATCAACAATAATAAAACCTTGTATATCGAATCATTTTCATTAAATGCGAATTTCTTCTTCATAAGATAGTGGTTAACGTAAAGATGTATTTTTCTCTGATTGATTTGAGTATGATTTACCTATCAAAACTGCTTAAAATGATACATGATAGACTATTGCATAAAATGAACCCATCATTTTAGGGGTGAAAAATGGTATGTCCCAAAAAAGACAGAACATAAAACGCAGGCACGTGATTTATCACCACCAACGTAACGTTAATAGGATGTTCAGTGTATTTATAAGATTTGTACAAAAACATTGAAGAACATTTGTATTTTTTCTACTAAAGTTGGATATATACAGTTTGTTCAAATACAAGTTGATGCATATTCTGTTATTGTAATACAGAATAGTACAATTGTTGCTAAATAAGTACGGACAAAAGTAAAAAATGAGAATCATATTGTTTATTATGACTAAATTCTCCCTACTCATACCTAATTTTCATGGAACCTTCGTGGGCAAACCCCCAAGTAACAGGTCTGTGATTGGTCAATATTTTATGCAATCATTTATAGGTACATCCTTGAAATGTATTTGACAGAGTCAAAACAGAAAAACGACAAGTCATCATGCTCGAACTAGAAGATATCTGAACTCTCTAGAACAGGGCTGATGCCAATTTCCATGGAAATTTACTGGGGAAAAACTGCAAGAGCACCAACTGGGATGATAAAGGCACGTTTTAATGTGCATTAAACGCTACAACCAGCTGTTCTGAACCCGGATATGTAATGTAAGTATCACTCAGTCACTCAACATTGTTATGATCGAGGCCTGTGCTGTAGGCCTATTTTGTTCGTTGGGTTCGCTCTTCTCCTGCATTAGCTGCATTTACTTAAGTTATTGCAATTTTTACTTCCACTTCAGTTTTTACTTTTTGCTGTCCTGAGTAACCGCGAGTTCTAAACAGTAAACATACTTCATAATTTGATTGTACATCAATACAATACTAAAATTACATAATTTTGGCGTAGACCTAATTTGTTTTTGATTAAATAAGATTGAGAATTAAAAAGATACCTAGCCTCCTGGCCTAGCCTAGTAAGTATCCTGCAGTCACCGGTTTCCGATGGGATAACGGGAAAACTTCTATAAAACAGAAACGAAATAAAATTTCAGAAAATCACTTCACTAACTTTGAACTGGACACTTCCAGATTATAATCTGTAAAAATCCTCGAAGTTCAAGTCTTTTCTTCGGAAATATTGTCCGTCATTTACAGCGACACTGATTCCGCTATGTAAACAAAGCGTCACTAGTTTTCGGTGCCTTGGCTGTGCGTCAAAGTTCGTTGACATCGGAGTAGCTATGGGGCGCCAAGTCACTCAAAAATTGATGAAATATTGTCCAGACTGGATTTGATCAAACTGGGTCGATGGAATTAAAAAAAAAAGGTCCTGAAACAGTTTTGATTCCAAGATTGTGAATTATATTATTTTCTTTTATAAATAAATGGTTCAATCAACAAAAGAAGGATTTGATACAGACCATTTTGTAGTTTTTAGCTGTGTTCACTGTACACTAGCCTTGAAGATTATTAATTTATTTACATCTGTACATCTGTACAAACATCTTGTTTTATTTTCCTTGTCTTTTCGCAGGATGATAAAAAAGTGTGAATGTGTGACAACTGGAAAAGAGGAATTTGTTAACCATTAAAAAATCTCCCTTTGATTGAATTTTTACTGTTAAATATCACCTGGCTAGTTTTATGATATCCATGGTAAATCAATGAACAATTTCCTAGTGCAGTTTAGTGGTCGATCACCCTCATTCCCCATTGTGTAATTTTGGTTTTGTTTTTTATTCCTCTAATTCGTGGTGACATGGGCACCAGAATTTTGCATGTGTGCGAACCACCCGGACATCAGTACAAAATTCTAGGTGTACCCAGTGATGGCAATCTGGATAAGTGCACTGGGCCCACGAGACAAAGACAACAGTCTGAATGTTTTTCAGTTCTTCAGGATAGAACCTTTTGCACTTGCAGCAGATGTCCTTTTCAGTTTCAGATTCATCACAGTCTTCGTCACTTGTATCTTGAGGCTGTTGGCTGCATGCATTTTTCTTCTGATGACTGATACCTGAAGTGCTTGGCTTGGCTGAACTCTTGATGACAGATGTCTTTGCTTTCTTTTTCTGTTGATCCTGATGTTTCTGAATATCATTCATAACTGCATCTTCAGTGATGGCTTTACCTCCCACAACAGCACTCAGGACTTTCCGCTTCTTTGTTTCTTTGGGGTTTTCTGTCAGTACAGCTTGAGCTGTCCTCAAGAAGTTAGTGCATCTGTCAGTTGTGTCATTACTAGCAGAAGGAGTGAGTGCATCTGAATTCTCTAGATGGTTCGCGGGATGTTTGTCTTCTGATGAGGAGAAAACTGTAGCTGGCAAAAAGCTGGATGGGCTGACAGCACATCGGTCTACTGGATAGATGCCAGACTTCCGGAATGATGCTTGCAAGTTTGTTGGTGTAAGTGCACTTGTATATGCCTTGCAAGCTATCTCACACAGAGAGTACCTGTCAATGCCGGATGTTGCATGGTGACGCATATGGGTGTGTCGCATACTGTTGAGGATCTTCTCAAATGGGCCAAAACATCCAACGTCCATCGGCTGAAGAATGTGCGATGTGTGTGCTGGAAGTACAAATAAAATGATATTGTTCTCCCGTGCCCATTGTATGAGTGGCAGTGATACATGTGATTTATGGCCATCATACAGAATCAAGACTGGATCATCTGGTGTAGCAGGGATGGAGTATTTGACGAAGTGCTCTTTCAGATATCTCTCAAAAATGTCTGAGTTGGACCAACCCGAATCACTGATGGTGCCATCTGCGCCAGCTGTACAACCAGATAAGAGTTCTTTCCGCATCCGCTTTCCCTTAAAGACGAAAAATGGGGGCAATGCCATGCCTAGAGCATTGCCACACCCAATGACAGTGGTAGTGGATGACTTGCCCATGGTAACTGCTGGAGGTACCCCAGAGCGTGAGGATACAACAGATGGAGGTGTATGGTTCTCGACAATACCTTTCTCATCGATGTTGTAGATGGCTTGTGGACGAACCTTAAGGTTATACTTCTCCAAGATCTTTTCCAGCTCATCAAAGTATCGGTGGATTGTTTCTTGAGAAGTAGCTTTAGCCCTCATGATCTCGAGTGATCTTGGTTTCTGCACCTTGAGCTCAGGCCAGCGTGACAAAAAGCTGTAGAACCACTGGAGGGAGAGCTGTTTGTCAACTTTCTTCCTCTTTTCAAGGTGAACAGCCAAGTCAGTAGCAAGTGCTGTAACTTCAGTACGGGTGTAGCCATAGCCGTAGGAAGACATCAACTCAATGTGTGTAACTAGTGTTTGTTCCTCTTCCTGACTAAGCAGGGGATCAGGACCAGACCTAGTTGACTCCAATTTAGTTTTTCCACTAACTCGGTCATGCAGGGTGGAATATGGGACGGAGAAAATTCTGGCAGCTTTCGTAACTGGCATTCCCTCACCAACCACAGCTTCATATGCATTCATGAATGATTCATGGGAGTACTGCCTATAACTGGCCTTCCCTAAATTATGTATCACGGTCTGCAGAAATAAAAAGAAAAAAGAAAAGAAAAAAGTGTAAATGTCATTGAAAAATCTTTGAAAAATAGAATTACATCTATATCCAACAATAACAGAATTATTTCATGACAATTTATTGTATTTGTCTTATGTTCTTACATTAAAAAATAAATCAATCAAAAGAAATAAAAAATCTCATTTTTATATCTTGATGCAAAATTGTATTTTGCATAAAATTATTATCACAGCATTTTATAATATCTGGCATCATTATGAGAGACCTAAACATGGACTGTTTAAGTTATCAGCTTATCAAAGTTTCAAGTTAAAAGGAGAAAAACAAAACAATGTCACTCCGATTTGAGAAAGACTTTAACATTTTTGTCTCATTGGCATGCCATAAAAACCCAGATCGCACTGGGATCACATGATCTGCCGTCTGACATCGGAAGAATGAAAGTTGCTCAAGCAGACGATAGTTTAGTTTGGAATATTTGACCATAGATTGTGTCTTTTATAAACGTTTGAACATTAGTCTTAAAATGCATTAGTAATATACCTCCAAAATAACATAGTTTTTTAACTTTTTAACATCACTTACGGATGGAAACTTTATTCGCAACATCTTGACTGTCGGAAATAGAGGTACGTTTGATATTCATTTCAGGGATACTGATCACGAAGTATCTCGCACGATCTCGCGGTAAACGGGAATCACATTTCGTCACCGAAAACATATGATCATCGGAAACTTATGACCGGACGATATGTTAAAATTTAATTAGGCCATGGTAAAGGCCTAATGCCTAATCAGGCTATTGGAGGATTTATGATTCATAATAAGTTACATAATCAGACAAAACAGTCTAAGAAAACACATAAACCATTAATTATCTTTTTAGTCTTGACCATGACAATGTGAGTACCAATATTAACACAGTGAGTTACACCTTTGCCTTGGATCTACATTGTCAATTAATTGTACTAATTAAAAGGTTGTTGATGTATTCATTTGTAGACTGTCTGTGGCAGATTCATGGGATGCGGAGTGTTATAAAGTGATGTAAATAAATGTATGTAAATCCCATATTACTTTATTAGCATCACTTGCTAATTAAAAGGTGTTGGGATGTACACATAGATCACAGTGAAAGTGTTTTATTTTTAATTTATTTAAGCAGCCTTTATTATTTAATAAAAATAAGAGAAAAGAGTGAGAGTTTGTAATTCCAAGACTAACCATGATTAAATAATAAATACAACTGTTCATGGCTGATGTACACTACATTGCGTGCAATACAAATTTTACACAACATAAATTGTGACATTTGAAGCTGTATGCATAATGCTAGAAATAAAAAGAGACCTGACATGGGTTATGTATATTGCATATTTTGCAAGGACCTGCCATGTAGCAAACATGTACAGTACATGTTACATGCAATATTTATACATTACAGACACTTGCATTAGTACATGTGTGGTTTTGTGCATACTTTTTCACCAGTCCTAACAGTAACAACCATGCATATCCAAATCATGCACATAATTTCAAGCTACAATTTCACATTGAGCTCAATTCTACTTGTACAGCTTCACTTTCCAGCCCAAGGGGTTAGCTAACTTAAGCCTTGTGTGCTTTTGTTTTGACTAAAATTGCTTACAGGACCTTTAGGCTATTGCTTTTCAGAGCTCATTAAGGTCTCATGTAATCTTATTGTTGTGGGTTTATTAATGCCTCCCATGACAGGACCGTGGTTATACGTTCAAACTTCCTGGGAAGCCTATGGCTTTCCTGTACAGTGAATAATTACCCTTAGATGATCCCAGAATAAGCTGCAAAGCCCTACTACCATCCTGACCATATGGATGCACAGATTGCACACTGGCACAGATGTACAGGTACATGAATCCATTGATGTAAACATGTTCATGTGGACATATGGGTGACTGCAGTTCAAATCAATGATACATGGAATAATTTATATGCATTTGTGAGATACACAGTTCTGTACAGTAATATGTACTGTACTTCAGTACAGTGTGTACTTGACTTGTGGTAAATATAAGCCAGAATGTGCAGACATGTAGGCCTACATCATGGAGAAATAACCGGTACACATGCACTGACACTGCACATGCATGCATAATAAACACTTACATTTAGGCCTACATGTTAAATACATACATACTGTATGCATTCAGAATTGTGCATTTTGCACATGTAAATGTATAAATTTCACAAACAGGTACCATGTACAGTTGATGCATGTCCTTCCAGGGCCTCCATTAAAAAAATATTTCTACCTCTATGATAAACCGAACATGTACATGTACTTCTGCACTGAATGCTATACAAATTGTGCCCAGTCTTGCATGAAATTACCCTCGACAGACAGTTGATGAGTGATAATTCTTTCAGATACAAATTGTCCGTGTTACATGTACATATACATTTAATATGTGAACATTCCCATATTTCCAAACAGATTTAAACATATTTTATTGCATGGAGATTGCTGACATAAATGAAATAAAACCCATTGGCTGTACATTGCAGATTCAATGTTGATATCCTGCACACAATACTGTAGTGGACCCCCTTGGATGTCAGGAACGTGATTGGCCTTCCAGTGAACCCAAGGGAAACTAGACTTGGTCAAGTCTCCCAGGGGTTTTTCCCAGAGTTATAGGGGAAGGGGAGGTGCAGTGAAGCTAGCTTGCCCAATAATCAATATACTGCAGAACAGGGAACTTGTTATTAAAACCGTGGAGCTAGGAAGACCTCCTTTCTCTGTGCTTATGTTGCTATGGTTGGTGGATCCTTTTTCATAATAATTGTGTGGCCTCCGTGCAGTTTGCCCTTGCCATAGGGTCACATAAATCAGGCTGAAGACAGTGTTAGTGGGTGTACACATGCAGTATGTTTGCTGTATATAATTATGTGCAGTCGTGCGCACAGTACTGATTGGGAATGAATGTTTACTAAACTAGTACGCAAGTGTGCGCATATTTTTCCTTCCTTCATGGTCTGACCGTATCGAGCAAGGTAAAAGGTTTCAAGAGCTAGGGGTGCTTTACACATGCATGAACAGCATCTAGATTTTATTAAGCTAAAATACAATTGATGCTATTTTGATAATGCTACAAAATATGAGAAAAACTACCAGAGTACTTAGAAAAAAATAGTTGTTCTCTGACAAAGTGCAGCAAGGAAAATGTTCTGATGTGGACCTTTCCCATGAAATATGTTAATTAGATACGCGCACGCGCAAATGCATCACTGGTTGGCAAGCTACATGCCCTAGCTCTGCGTTGTATGTGGTAAGTACATGCCTAATGTATCGGCAACTTTCTTGCCAACTAGTAGCGCATTTGCGTGTGCGCGTATCTAATTGGCATATTTCATGGGAAAGGTCCTAACTACACTTCACTGTAAAGCAAGATATAGGGCCTACATGGTGCACTCCATCTACATTAGCTATAACTTCATGATGCTAACATTTTAAAGGAATGGAACTCGACATCTTTAAGTTAAACATTGGAACTGCAACTGCAAGACCTTTGTCCTGTCACTCAGGTTTTAAAAACTAGGGCCACATGTACACGTACATTTATTGAAATGAGAGAGGTATTTGTGCCGCGCCATCACAGCTGTGTTGACTTTCCATACTGTACAGTACATACAATGTGTACATCATAATTGTAATTTGTATGCATTGTAGTGTAATAACTGTATACATGCTTTACATACATCACAGCACAAGGTGCAATGTACATGTACACTATATGTCAATTATTGTACAGATTGTAAATAAATTAAGGACCATAGGTAAAAATATGGGAATGTCCCTTGCAATATCACTTACATAATGCATATGAGCTATAAATGTACAGTGTACATGTAGGCGCCTATACCTGTTCTGTACTTAACTGTACAGTACGTGTGCAAGTACATACTTCTACATACATATATACAGAAATACAGGAAGGCAATGATATGTCTATAGCTGTATACATCAATATACTTCTATATGTTGAGTGTCACTACTGTACAGTCTTGTCTATGGTACACTGTATGATCATGGAGGTATTATACCTCCATGGTATGATGTAGGCAATAATCAAGGGATATATTCAAGACGGATGTATAAACTGTAAGTGCTGAGTTTCCTGGTACTGAAAGCTTGTGTGAGTCATCACCCATGATGGCAGTACAGTGGAATGGCACTTTAAAGGTAATATCATACTTTGATTTTTGTCAAAGAAATGTAGATTCATGGGCAAAAGTATCAAGAGAAAAACATGTACAGTAGCACTGTAACAGTCATCTGTGAAATTTTCAGTCCCATATACTGTGCCCACTTTTTGAGAAAACGCCCACAGTATTTTTGAAAAATATTTTCAATCTACGAAGATTTCTGTTTCAGTATGTTACCAAAGTATGAAACTACTTAACAAACACTTGGCTATTTCTAACATTATCCTTGGCTCCCAGTTTGTGGTTACAAAACATATCAAACTTTGTTGGTTTACATCACTATAATTAACTATGGACCGGAATCCGGCCACTACATCAGACACACCAACTATGGACCAGAATCCGGCCACTACATCAGACACACCTGCACAGTGAAAACAGAACAAGCTTGTTTATTATTTTATACAGGCCTACATCATGTTCTCATAGGCATGGTGGAAGTCTATTATGTAAATGAGCTCAAGCAGATCACCTGAGCAGTGACTATCATTGTTGATTGTATATACTCCACCACAGTTACCTGGCAATATCATACTGCCTTCTAATATGAATTATTCATACAATACTTACATGTACTCATGAATTATTCATGAAAAGGGCAAGGCCTACCTATTACATACAGTACTAGGTACGGTATTTACCCTTTGGATATATATTAAACTGTGGATATTGTATTTGGGCTGTTTGCCAGGCCAGCTGTTTGCTAGATAATGTCCAAGTAAACAAGACCCAAGACTCACTGTACATAATAATGTCCTGAAAAAAAATATTCCAAATGTTTATAGTGCTATATGGACATTGTTAAAGAAAAGGATCTTTTTGCGTTTTTTTGCCTCAATACATATATAAACGAGCCCCCTACATGCTTGGATTGTTAAAATGTTGTTGTAAAAATTCTTCATTTACATGTAGAAACTTTACATTGTAGGCAACAATTAAAAGCAGCTGGAACATAATTAATGTTGTTAAATTATTTGGCCGTCAACAATTCAAACAAATGGGTAATTCCAAAGTACAAACATATAATGCAAATGAATCAAGTCGCTGAAGGCCCAGGACTGTCATGAGTACATACAAATTTATATGTACATGTACAGTGTATACATGTACAGTATATATTGAAACACTGTCAATTCTGTATTTGAAGTGGTCATGTAGGCCTACAAATTATAACTAGAAAAGATAAAATATCAAACAATAAAAAATATGATTAATTCTACCTTGGAGAGAAAGTGACTATTGGAAATAAAACGACAACTATTAAAAATATTTTTAGAAAATAATGAATATTGTAATGCAACTTATGTCTCATTTGCAATGAACCTGGCCGGTTCATGTACATGTACAGTACATGTACATTAGCTAATTACATTGCAGATGAAGCTGTGTGTTAGCAGACAAACAGCTAGAGGGCAAGGTGGCCACTTAAGACATCCAGACACCCCTTTGCCTAGAACCATGTTAGAATTTGTCTGTTCACAGTATGTATTACGTACTGTACTGTACAATTTACAACATTTGGACAATTTAATAAGCATTATTAATTATTAATGTTAACTTTGAGAGTTGTGATTTTATAAACATTTCTCTTGACATTTCATTAATAATTAAAAGCTTTACTTTCAATCCATTTCCAGTAATTACAATGTATAACATTTGGTGCATACGTGTATAAAATGTACGTGCTGCACACGTACACTATGTCTGCAAAGAACAATAAAAAACAATTTTATATGCATAACAAATTTTTATTAATATGTTTGTGTATTTCATTCTGACATTTATCATACAGTTGAAGCCAGGAGGAGTAAAAGGAGATATACAGTCTAACAGCCTGTGGAATTTTACCTGTGGCCTCGTCTGCTTACCTGTCAATCATTGTATTGTTGGATACAAGGGTGCATGAATACATTATACTGGTATGTGTGCGGATATGGCCTATCATTTTTTTTCATTCTTTGCGCAAAACATGTATGTATACAGTGTATGATCAGCTATTGATCTGAATACAAATTTCATCATGAATTGTTTGATAATCAATAACTGAATCAACCAGAATCTGATGAGGGGAACTGCATTTTGTATTGGAAGAAAAACTGATGAGGGAAGGAAAATTCAAACCATAATAAAAAACTGTAAATTTATACATTTTTCTTGTTGACTTTGCAGAACTTACCAGTAGTGGGACGTAGAACTGTAGTGGTTGATATGGAATGGTGCGGTGGTGAACTTGTATCCATCTCAGCTGGTTTCATATTCATCCCAAATATCAGCTACGATTCAGTCAAGTAGAGTGACGTGGAAGCACCCAGGCCAGACCGGTGCATCTACCATCAGTGAACACACAGCAAGGCGACTGTATTCCTGTTGAAAGGTGCAAAGAGTGATTTAGTTTTAATTCGAAGCCAACAACTGTAAATTTTTAAACTCAAAATGATTCAAGTTTGCCTGTTGCACATTTGTGCTCCAACTTAGTGAAAAAAATCCATTTCTTGCACAACGTACAAGCTACAATGTACATTTCTCTGTCAAACAAAATGAAAAGTCACATACCCTCCTGAAGACGAACAGATCAGCATATATGCTGTTTGGAACGTTGAGAGATCCAACCATCGGTTCTTCTCAGAACCACATACTCTCACAGAAGACATGATTTCGCCGCAAACCTATATGTACACATGTACCTTATTTTAGTACTTCCATCATGCATAGCTTTAATTATCCAAAATAATCATGAAAATGTTTAGTTCATCACTTCCTTTGTTGTTGTTTTGTTTGTTTGTTTGTTTGCTTGTTTGTGCTTTTGAATTGGCTGTTGGATACAAGTTTCTTTTTGAAACATATTTTTACAATTGCACAATCTAGATTGAATTTGTTAATTGTAGACCCGTCAGTATTGATGATAGATTCTTATCTTTACTCTACAGTCAATGGCCAATATGGATTTAGCATTTGGCAATTTGTCCAGTCCCGGACCAAGCTCCGACCACTCATTATGTTCTCCAGATCTATCCAGCTTCACTATCAGTCCACAGTCAACATTCATGTATGAGCATGATGAGGAACATGATAGAGGTAAAGCAGAGAGTGTCTTTGAATTCTCACGTCCAATGGAAGGGAATGATCTGAGTGGAGAGTTGAATAGCAGTTTCTGGGGTGAGGAGTCGTTGCTGGAGACGTCTTTTGCCGACAGCTGCAAGGCTTCCATGTGGGACTTTGCAGGATTTGATGATATCTCTAGTCCATTGCAACACCCTGAGGATGATTTGAGCTACACTCCGACATTAGCCGAGCTCAATAATGACGATTCACAGAGTTTTGATGCTATGCTGAGCTCCCACAATGCCTGCATTGGCTCTGTTTCCCCTAAGAAGCGTGTGTGTTTAAACAACAATGTGAGTAGCAAGCTACAGTGTAGTGTGTCTGGTCCTGCGTGTGATGTTGCACCTGATATTCCTAGAAGTCGAGACAGAGAGACCTCATCTGACCATGAGCCATTAAACTTGCTGGATTGTCCTTCCATCAAGACTCATTCACCTCCGTTGTCCAGTAAAATAGGAGTGCGAACAAACAGAGAGAATGACCTGAAGACGGTAGACAGACTGACTATCAAGACAACATCATCTGTACATCCTCACCAACATCCTGTCAAGCTGACCAGGAAGGCCATGGGACTTTGCAGATTTGATCCAGGCATTTCAAAAGTAGTGGTCAGCCAGAGGAAGGGAAAGATGGACCAGAAATGGCAGGAGTTGCAGTCTTATATTCGTGAGGAGGATTCTGACCAACTGATGGCTGAGAGGACAGGGAGTGTTCATAGAACCATGAATTCACCAGATGAGAAGAGGATGATAACCAGCATGATCAAGGTATATGATTTACCAGTTTGCAACATAGGTCAGGGCCCTTCTCCAAACCTCGGCTCCAGCTCAAGCTCCAGCTCCGGCTTTGTCATCCATATGATGAAAATATAGGATGCAGTTTTTCATAAAAGCTGATCAAAGCTCTGTTTTCCTTTTCAAAACCACTCTGAACCGCAGCCAAAAGTCTCTATTTTGATGCCTGTTATTTTTAAATGGATACACGAAATGGAGCCAGAGCTGGAGCTGGAGCCGGAGCAGAGGTTTGAGCTGATGAATGTACACTGATTGGCTGATGAATGTTAATACTTGCGCTTGGTTGGCTCTATTGATCTAATGGCACCTCTCTAGTCTTAGTACATTTTGTTACCAAAAGGATGTGACCATACGCAGAAGGGAAGTGCTGCTGTAATAGTTTAAACAAAATACGTCCAGAACTGGTTGCATTTGTTATGCCATGTTGTCAACCGAAGGATTGTGATTGAGTTGGCTGAAACAACCTTAGCTACATTATTTTATTTGATAACTAGGATGAGTTTGATGGAACTATGGTACACACCGGTGGAACTGATGGATATGACTCTCACGATGAAGGTCTTGGCAGTGAGCATGAAGATCAAGATGATGATGAGGAAGATGACATGCTTGAGGGAGATGGAAGAGATGGACTCAGTGATGTAGAAGATGAAGATGATGATGATGATGATGATGCTTGTAGTGATATGTCAGAGGATCATGGTAAGTTCATCTTTTGGTGCTACATGTCTTCCTGTTTGGTTGACTGATGCTAAATCCAGTACAGGCTATGTTCAGATGCATTACTCTGGAGACCGAAAAAGGTCTACCCTTTGTGGTCACAGAGGGAGGTAAATGCTTCATCCGAAACCCCTTGCGTTCATACTACACAGGGTAGAAAACTGAAAACAGTCTATCTCTGGTGTTTAGAGGTCACACATGTCGCATAACTCCTAAACCAAGCTGTTCTAAATTCACAAGTAGTGACATAAATCATTGGTGAGTTATGTACCCGCTTGTGGTCACGCTAAATATGTGGTTGAGATAGACCGTTCATTTGTAGACCGGTCTACGTAGCCTAGACCGTCCCTCCTCGGCAGTCTAAGTTTTAGATAAACCGTTTTTAGCACCCAAAATTGTAGACCGTTCAGACACAAGTAGTAGAACCTTTTCAGTTGAAACCAAATACAGACCACTTTAATTGTCTGAACACCGGCCCCCACAGTTGTACAGTACATCCAGTCCATGTACAGTGTACACATGTACATATTGATTGTTAATATCAACACAGGTATGTGCTTGGCCTTGTAGATTATAACCAAATGTAAATTGAACATTATTGCGCTAAGTATTTTAGCCAATAACTGTCCCAAATTCACAGAGGTCTAGCTTTTTGTTTTCTTTCCTAAAAAAGAAAAACACCCAACAAAGCCTCAAACAAACCTCTACAGCCTGAACTATGTTGACATTGTGTCTTTTATCACATGGCAGGTGTAGCCACCACTTCATCATCTCAAGACCTGTTTCCTACTAAGGTGAAGTCTCGTCGCAGTGAGTACGATGACTTGACCCCTAACCCTAAGAGACTCTTGCTGATTGGTAATGAGCTGCATAAACTCAACAAGATCATCAGTGGTATGATACCAGTTAGTGCACTACCTGTTAGCGCTCGTAATAGATCCAGGAAAGAGAAAAACAAGCTGGCTTCAAGGTAAGAACATGGTTAGGCAAAATCAAGAACAGATATTAGAATTGATATTAGAAAGAAATGAATATTGATTAGAGAAGAAAGGACAGTGTTGTGAAATGACCAAGATGTCTTGAAGTTTCATCATTGTTATTCATCACTCTTGCCAATTGACATGCACCCAGTAACAGTTAGACTTCAATGGCAACTCAAAACTCTGATATTATCAGAGTTTTGTTAGACCAGGCCATTGTCATAGTGTACATTCTAGAGGAGCACTGTATACACTCATGCACACGTGAACACATGTTGGGCACTACTACATGTATGATTGGTTAGAAACAAAGCAGCTGAGTGGAGCTTTAATGTATAGTATACAGTTGTGTTACATGATGATGAATCTTATCTATATCTATTTGACTGTAGAGCGTGCCGTCTGAAGAAGAAAGCCCAACATGAGGCCAATAAGGTGAAGCTGTTTGGCTTAGAGAAAGAATATGGTAAGTATTCTAAGATCTTTTCCTCCGAGTGTGATGTATTTGATCAAAATATTGTGATAATTGCTGACGTACACGGAACTTTACAGGCAAGCGCTGAAAACATGTTTTCTTCCACTTCAAATCTCTTCTTTTTGATATCTCAAAGCATCGCCAGTTGAACAAATAGTAATGTGCAACTTGTAGTATCATACATGTTTATTGAGAAATTGCTTACATAGTCATCAGTACATGAAAGATGATAGCCTACGTGAAGTGTAATGGGAGATTACACGGTACATGCATGATGAATGTATCAAAAAGACTTATCTTGTGGAGAAATTGAGGAGAATGGGTAATGGATATGGCTTATGTTTGGATTCTAACAGATCGTTTGATGCAGGTGATTACAGCTATAAGGAGAGAGATTCTAGTGTACCTGCAGCAACGACCGAGGGAATCAACAAGTCTCTCTGACAAGCTCAATACTCTCATCAAAAATATACTCGGTAAGCCTATGCATCTGAAACCAGCCTGTATTAAAAAGATTAATTTTCATATCTTGTATCATTTTCCTTATTCTTAAAAATGATAAGTAAGGACATTTTGCCTTTGAGGGCAATTTAAAAATGATTCAGAATAATTGCTTTTAGTCAGACTATACTGATTGATCTTTGTGACGCAGGTCAAGTCATGTTCAGACAGTTTTTATTCCATGACAAATCAAATTATGAACAGACCGCAGCTGTTCTATCAACTTAACCATAGTATGATACTACCTTTAAAGAATTCTTTGGTAGCACAAGAGCATTTACTTTTTCCATTTTGTTTTACAGTGTCGTGCAAATCTTTAAATGGAAATTGGAACGTGAATAATGTCACGGTGATTTGTTGTTTAAGATTGCTGCATCTGATTTGACTGATTGCCTGTAAATTGCCTCATCAAACAGTCATGAGCTTACATCTAAAAAAATTGAAATTATAAGAGCATTTTGCACATCATCGTCCTGAGTAAAAAGTCAGAAGTTCTCAGACTACTTTTCATGGTAATGTAACATACTGTAGTATCACTTTAATATACCATGAATTTATAAGATTGTTGCTTAATCTCTTTGTAGGTCAGATGGTTGCTTTCCATACCCAAGAATTTGTCAGCACTGTCCTAGAGAAGACGGGTAATGGAAGCAAGCTATCAGCAGGTGGACTGAGTTTCCTGACAAACCGTGACTGAATAAGGATCAAGATGACCAGAGCTATACAAACTCCTGCCCATCCCACCAGCTGGCCAGTCAAATGGTAACAAACTTACTACATACATTTCCCTTCAACCAATTACATGAAAAATCATAGGCAATTGAACAGCAGCAGTGTCAGTGTAGTACGTACAGTTGATGGCATATTTGTATAGTCAAATATGTATAAAACTTGTATAAATTAAGATTGAAATTCATTACCTTCACATCTTAATGACTTACATTTATCGGTATTTGGACTTCATAGAGTAATGCCACATTAGTTATCAGATTTATAATTCAGGATTTACTACCATCAACTCTTGCTGAAGAAGTATATTACATGTACAACTAAACAATAATAGTCCTTGGAATAGGTCCAGTGTGCAGCGTCATGTGTATAAGGAATATTGTGAGTCAGATTGATCAGTTGATTGCAAACTTCCCAGAACTATCTTCAATTGACACTTATATCAGTTTGGTTATTGTTTGTTGTTGAATTAAAATAATATTGTTAATATATGGGTTCATTGATTGTTTTATTTATTTATTTATTTATTTATTTTTGTATTTGGGGAGTCAGGTTATTAAAAATATGCACATTTAGTGTCCTTACTTGATCACAATTAAGGTTAAAGAGTAGATTTAACTCACACATTGATACTGGGTAAGATGATAATAATAAAACAGTCAAGACCTGTTAAACGTTTGACAGAAAGCCGGCAGTTGCTTCAAACGTCAACATTCTGCCGTGTCTTATTCAAATTTTGAGCCATTATTTGAATTAAACACGGCAGAAGTTTGACATTTGGAGCAGGCCTAAGGATCTACAAATGTGTATGTCTTCAATTGACAGGAGTCTTGTGTGGTTATGAAGATTTCAATGATCATACTAGATACCGTGCCCATGGTAATGCTACTTATGTAAGAATATGGTTAGCAGCGATGGAAAACCCTGAAGTATTTTCAGCTAACTGAATCAAACTCAATCCTAGCAAACTTGCAAAATGCACAGATTCAACATCACCTCTGAGCTAAGAAAGAGAAATGGATGGAGGTAAATCAATGAATGCTGATATCTTCATGGTCCTCAGAATGTATGTGTCAGCACTTTACTTAGTGACTACATCACATCAAAATAAGATAGGAATGCACTAAGTTGTATTTTCTTTGAATATACTGTTTGTGTCTGTCTTTGTGAATATGTAAATAAAAATAAAAATATTTTACTGAAGAAAGTTAATATATATATGATATGGAATGTTATAAAAAAGAAAATTAAAGAAGAAAACTGTCACCGTTTTGTACAAAATAAGTCAAGAGTCCGAACTTTGGACATGAATGTGAATTTTGAAGTAATTGTGTGAATATTTAATGAATCTAACAGGTCGCCATGACTACAAATGTTTCATTCTATTACTAGTGTATTATCTAACATCTACAGCATATGCTTGATATTTGTATACATTGTCTACACAGTCTCAATTTCATCGAGTTGCTTTGCATATACTAATCTCATACACTTTTCCATGCTTGGAATCAATATTTTTAATCAATATTATTATCAATAATTTGATAGATAAAAAAATAATTGATAACTGAACTGATAAATATATTGATAAATGAATAAAATAATACAAAAGAACAACATCAGTCACAAGTGAACATAGTTACATACACTTCATTGTACAAAGCCAAATTCTCCATGCTCATAATTTGTGTGCTTTGTAACAGGTCCATAGACCTTGCCCATTTTGTCACAAACTAATATACATATTTCACTTAATAACACATCTTACCAACAGTCATGTAATGAAGATATATTACATACACATGTTCATTTGCTCTTCTGTAGATGTCAGGTTGGATCACATTTCTTAATTTATTCATTGCCTTTATAACATGCCTTGCTGTTGACGATAAGTTGGCCTATAGATAAGTTCGAATTTGACTATTGAGATTTATTAAGGTGACAATGTAGTGTTTGTTTGTAAACAAGGATCGGTCGTTTTTCTTTTCCCCTTGCCAGTGTTTTGTGCAGTAATTCTAAGTTCACAAATGAGTAAACATGCAACGTGAATATATCAAATTGTGTGTTGATTTAGTACAGATGATAATTAGGTGAACAAATGACTCCAGATTTGGCAGATTTTACCGGACGAAAATGCCCACAATGTTTTTCAGGAACATGGATGTCAAGTCATCTACATTAAGAAGACAAAAAAGCACGCAAAATTCACGTTTTCTGTCTATTGCAGTGTGCATTATGTGTATGTTTGTTGTTAATGTTTGTTTTTTAGTCTAATTTATGACCGGATCACTGATTTAGTTTCTTTAATTCAGCCATGCACTCCATCTTAGTTTTTATTTATATAATTTAATATATTCACTTATTTATTTTGATCATGAAGTCATGGGGTTTTGTTGCTTAACGGTGTGATTTATGTAGGACTTCTTTTGTCCATTGAAAATTTAATACAAGAAGCATTTTTTGAGGAAATGATTTTATTTGTCATTTTTTGAGGAATCCATTTTACCACATTCCTAGAGTTTTTATTTGAACATGCACACACGCACATCCACACACAGTACTTGCAAGTCTACCTTATGTTTAACTCGTGTATAAGCTTCATTTTTCAATACCAGATTACAACACATTATATATGTGAGTAAAAGTGCCTAAAACAGTTTCTGTAAGATTAAAAAATAAAAAAAAAACATTAAAAAACGTTTTAAAAAAGAAAAGAAAAGAAAGGAAAAATATAAAATTAACTAAGAATATGTGATATATTTTTGTCTAAAAAAAGAACAACATGGCTGACCAATCCTAAGAATGTATTTAGTCAGAGTTATTTATTTACTACATGTTTTTACCTTCTTCCATTTGTGAGTTTCTTCAAGAGGTATGTCATGGTTGGTTGGACTGCTGGGATTCTCATGCATATTTATGAATGTATGTTAAACAGAAACAGGTTTTTATTTCTGGTGCATGATCTGCAATAGATATAACTGTTCAGTGTACAGATACAGTATTTAAGTAATCTTGATTGTATTGTGTGTGCATTGTGGGCCTTCCTGCTTGTATATAACATGCCCTGTCAAGATAAATACTGACACAACTAACTGTCAGTCAAATATATATTGTACATAACCTTCACAAATGTATAGCTATGAAAAAAACAAACAAATTAGCGTAAAATTACAGAAGATTACTTTAAAATGAGTATTTCAGAAAATTATTATTATCATAGATTTGTTTGGCCTTTCTTTATTTCCCAATACTATTTAATTGAGATGTTTCTATTTAAAATAAATAACTAAGGTGTCTTAGGCCTAGATTGAATGTTTGGATTCCAAAAGCTGGACTCTGATACAATTGGCTTTTTTCTTAGAGGTTTTTATCCAAAAATAAAGTGTGTGACTTCTACCAAATGGTATTTTGTTAAAAGAAAATTCCTTATACTATTCATTATAAGCAAATACAAGATGTATGCCAATCCTCTTGAGAAAAAAACTCACTTTTGGTCAAAATACCTAAGGGGATATGGAACATTCAAAGTGTAATAACAGTGTGTTTATGGTCCAGGGTCGTCTCTACACAATCCAATGATTTTTAGAGTTGAACAAATTCAAGCTAAAAATAAAAGAGACTTGTTTTTGTGCATTCCAAACATTTTCATTGAATCTTAGAAGCGACAACTGTGTATGGGCTCTGAGTTTTGCCTCTAACTTTTGAATTATTAAAACAGAAATGCAGATGTATGTATATATACATTTAAAAAAGATTTTTAGCTCAGGAAAGGTGTTAGATGTTTGAACTATTTGCATGTATATTGAAAACAACTTGTTTATTAATTAAGCATGAGGCTAATGATTGTAAATCCAAATATACATGTATAATTGACTTTAGTGAAGTTTCTTTAATCATGAATGATTATTGGTTGTTGTTAACTGTTAAAATCATCGTCAGTACGGTGTAAAAAATCAACATATATCTACACTCATTTCAGAGGACATATTTTTGTACTGATATGCAAGCAGAATAATAAAAGTGCACTACAAATGCAAATATTTTTAATTAAAGCTTGTGCGGTATATATTCCTTCATTTACTTTTTGTTTTGCTTTTTTGTTTTTTATTCATTTTTTTCTGACACATTGCTGGAAATGATAGAGAATGCCATGCGATAAACAAACAGACACAAAGTGTGTGATATATTTGTAGTTTTTTGCACTGAACTGACAGAGCTATATTCAAAAAGCTTGATTAATTATTTGGGCTTTGTTCTAAAAGTATGTAAACAATGTGAAGAAGACACAAAATAAAAGGTTTTAACAAATTGATGCTGACTCTAATGTTAATGATTGTTATTTCAGAGAAATTGTCTATTGGAAACTTTTGTTATGTCATAATGCACTTCATCACATAAACATTTCAGTCATTGGTGTTTAAAGGTAGATCATAATTTGGTTGTTGTCAAAGAAATGCAGATTCATGGGCAAAAATATCAAGAAAGATACAGTCACAGTCATCTGTGATATTTTCAGTCCCATACGGTACCCACTTTTTGAGAAAACTGAAAAACGTTGGTTTACTCTTTTCTTGATAAATAAATCATTTCAGGCATGCAGACAAACTTGAAAGATACTGTTTCTATCATCACCATCTTTATACTAGCCTAGGTAAGTTACAGGTAATCTGTGGAGAGTTTCGGTGCTACCAAAAAGTACCAAAGTATGATAGTACCTCTGAGAACTTCAAAATATCCTTACGGTCGTCTAAATGACCATAGAAATTTCAATTTCAATTGTCCATACTTCACTCAGTTGAAACGCACCTCATCGTCTTGTACTTTATTATTAATAATAGGTGTCGATTTCTTTTCATGGTTGGAGGATGATTGGTGATTTGGTGTCCTATAGATGCGAGGGAGCGAAGCGACCGAACGGGGGAGGCTGTGGGAGATGCGATACCCCCCTCCCAAACCAGGGACTTTTTAATAAAAACAGAGTCGAAAATTCGCATTTTAGAGCATTTAAAAACGATATTCAGTGGTTTTAAACAGTATAAATTCACTGCGAAGACAAACACAAAACAAGGATCATGTGATATTTCTAAACAATAAACTTGAGTGATATTCAACCTCGAAATATTGGGGGGATGATAATACACGACATTCCCCCACCTCAAATACTGGGGGGGGGGGATATATCTCCCATCCCCCCCGGGATCGACACCCATGATGTCAACCGAACAATAACCCGGATACTAAAGACCAATGAGTTCATTTGTAAGAAAATGAATGAAATGTGGACAATGGACGGAATTCACGGAATCTGTTTCTTAAAACGGAATTCCGTTTTTGAAACAGAACTGAGTAAATTCATCAATTAAATTGACAAAGTATATAATTTTTGCAAACTGATTGGCTTGCGACAATTTCCTAGGCTATAATACCTAGATCATGGTTTGGTCTTGCTTTGTTGACATGTTTTTTTTTGTGACAAATCGCAGTCTGGTTATTAATTTTCACTACACAAACGTCACAACATTTTTCTCGCAAAGACAGTCAGCGATTTATTGCATGTTGAACAAATGTTACTTTGGGGACTGAAAAGCAAGAAACAGATTTGTTCAGTCTGAAACAGAATTGTTCAGCATTCAAACGGAATCAATGTTTTTGGAAGCGGAATTGTCACTTTTCTGAAACGGGAAATCAGTGGCCATACATTGACAGCCACCAGCAATGGTTAGGACAACCTCACCAGCTAGCTATAATTATATAATTAGTGCGCCAAGCAAATCTCTAAACTAACTAAAGGTCTACTGTAATAACAATGCACAGTCTGACTGCAAGAACGTACAATGTATACTTTATTTCCATCAATAAATGCGCCAAAAAAAAAGGCCATGGATGCTAACCAAATCATTTTTTGCTATCCATAATTCCCTAAAAAATGTTTTTCAAACTAAAATTTGTGAAAGGCTCAAATACGTCTGCCTAAAAGATTCAGGATAACTTGTTATTCCTAAACATTTACAGATAAAAGTGAAATGCCCATTTTTGGTTTGTGTTTTCAATCCGTCTTGTAAAAATAATGCGTTTACAGAATATCTCTTCAGTGATTAAATAACTCAGAAAGAAACCCAAAAGCACTATTCATAAATCACATAAGCCGGAGTTCACTGCTTGGCAGTGTGCCAAAATCTGAACTGAAGTCAACATCCAATTTACCATAATAATCCCCGGTCTCCATGGAAATGAAAATCAATGCATAATCACGCCCACTCAAAACTAGTACAAAAAGCACAGCAAGTACGTACTGACAAGCACTAACCATGACGCACAATCTAGAATTAACGAGTAGCAAGACCTTAAGGGGGGAATGACCTATAGATACAGAATTTACTACAGACGTACAATCTCCTAATTACACGATGATAGGATTAACAATGCGCTCAAATTCAACTCATTATCATATTCAGAAGGACATATCACATTTTTACTGTAAACATGTTTTGTTCATGAATATTATGTGAATTTGTTGTGTTTCCATACAAACCCATGTTTAATGCAGTTTTGAAGCCGAGTTATAGCTTGTTTACATTGTTTTATTTCAGGTTTGGGTTTATTTTTCTTCACAATTAGATGATTATCTCCGACGTCCACACCATGCCACAGCATGGACCGGAGGCGGCGGCCGGTGCATATCAATATCATATCACCCAGTGAAGTCTTCATTTGCCTGGTGAAGTGCAACCAAAAGCAATAGCAACACAACATGCGTGACTTTGAATAACTTCTTCCCCTGTTTCAACTACATGCAGTGGAACGCCACTAAAACGAACACCGCTAAACTGAACATTTGGCTATACCGAACATCATCCTTGTATGGCTCCCAATTTGTATGTACAATAGTAAAGAACATCGTTCTTTAAATCATTATTCAATGGCGAAAGACCAAATTTTTTGTCTCTTTTCTTATGAACGGCTTTTTTTCTGCGAGCGGAAATTGGACCAAATAATTATTCAGACGTGAGTACTAACTGGTACAATTTCAGCTAGGGGATCGTATCGTAGCGGTAAGGAATACCCGCTCGCCATACAATGTACAGCGAGCAAGCGACTATCACATGTTATGCGCGCAGATTTCCCGATAATTATGCATGCCAACCCAGCTCTAACTTTTCTAAGTTTTGACCAATCCGAGGGGGAGTTGCTGCCACGCGGACGCGCGAAATTGACCAATGGACATTCTTCGTCACAATCCTGACGGAAAAAAATGTTCTCAAAACAGATCTGATTGGCTGATGTGCCGCGTTGCATAACATTTGCATTCACGCATGTGCCTGTCGGCACGTGTCAGACGTTTGTCGCACAGAGTGGCACCGAGTAGAATGGGTGATACTCAGAATGTAGCGGATGGCGAGCGGCAAAAGTGTCTCACTTTTTCATGCAGTAGAGACAGGGCCCAGGATCTGAGTACGAGTGTAGCGATGTTTCTGGGCCTTAATTTTACGTGTCTGTGTTTTATTCCTCCATGGTTATACACGCCCACCACAACCACACACGGGGCTTTCCCGATAATGATCAAATCCTCTGAATCTGCCCAATTAAAAGGTAAAGTAGCATTAGATATAATTATATTTAAAAAAAACCCATATATCTATGTATAGCCCTATCATACTTTGGTAGCATACCGAAACAGAGATCTTCACAGATTTACCTATAACGTACAGGGTAAGAAGATCGATAGTGATGGTAGAAACATACCGTTACAATTTTTCTGCCTGAAATGCTGTATTTATCAAGAAAGGAGTAAAACCAGTGACCAAAATTATTTTTGATATTTTAAAGATAAAAAATAAAAGAGGAAAGACTTAAGAATTATGTTTGCCGCTTTTCACTGTTTTCTCAAAATTTTTCTGTTTTCTGAAATTTTCACAGATGACTGTTGCTGTATCTTCCTTTATATTTTGTTGCCCATGAATTTGTAATTTCCAAAGTATGAAAATTTCCCTGCATGTACTGCGGTACAGATGGCTCGATGTAAAGACTCAACTATAGAGGGCGGCCTTCATTAAGAAGCCACGCGACCCGACGAAAGCAATTTCTTCACATAAACACAAGAAAAGACAACTTATTTCTCCGTGGTTCAAGTAACAGGTAATGTATCTTGGTATAATTTGACTAAAAGTTGATAAATTTACCCTTGTAGAACCTTTTTGCTATGGATAAAATAAACGTATTGGTCGATCAAAACGTGAATTTGGATGGAAAGTGTCACTTTGTAACGAGCCATGTTTTGCAAGCAAGCAAGCAGGCGCAGGCGTTCGTATCTGGTTCCTGGGCCCAAAAAGCTCCCGACTATCGTCTGTCAAAATAGGGTCCGGTTTGGCTACGTGTACTGGAGGGTAAAGTGACCCAAAAAGTTAATTTTTTACTTTTTACGGAAAAATCCGAAACATTACGAACTCGTTTCCGTCCAACTTCGGATAGTTACGTTGACTGTCGGCTTTTTCCAACAGGTCACACAAGGTCATGTACGAAAGGGAAAGACAGGTCATGTAAATATGTTTCATTCGTGCTACACAGTTAGCCAAAATAGAGCATACTTATTGTCAACATACAACAGAGCACTCTTCCTATTATGCACTTTTGAGGAGTTTGTTGTATGTTTTTCCCCACTTGTACTCTTTGAACTCTTATTCTGCCCAGATAAAATTGCATGTGCTTACATAAATAAGTGCAAAAATGAATGCTAAAATTGAATCTCGCCAAACTCTAAAACTAGCTTCCGCGCCTGCGCAGACATAACAGCTGTGTCATGTTCTATTTTTAACCGTAGCCGATACCTGACCTAAGATTTTTAATAAGAATCGTCAGGGAATCTTTGGGCAGGGAACCAGACTAGTATTTTCCCAGACACCACGAACGTTGTAAATATGCTAAGTAATATTATTATGCAGGGTATTCAAACAATATGGTCAAAATGTAATGCAGAAATGCAACAGTAAACAGAGATTTTTAGTCATTCACACACACGGATACAAACACAACGATCCTCTTCATGCTCGTTACATTGTATATATGCGTGTTACTGTATACACATACCTGACATCTCTTTTTGACGTCACAGTCCGAAAGTGGGGTTAGGCCTACCTCAGTTTAGTACACTCAGGGTTGCTGGTACCCAGACCCCAAAAATGAAGAGTCATAGGTGTGTTAGTTTACTGTAGAAGCTGGGTTGGGTACCAGCTACCCTGAGTGTACTAAACTGAGGTAACCCCCCTAAAGTAAACACTGAAGTTGACCTCGGGCGTTTCGCAATTTAATTGGCAAGATTGGGGGTTGTGAGAAAATCCCTGTAGTGCATTGTTTTCTCTGGCTTTAAATAATAAAAACAATAACAGCTAGACTCTGTTTGTGTTTGAAACAGCATACCATGGGGAATTCATCCATCACCAGCCACAGACCCAGTGGAAGATGACCTATGGCTAATTCTACCCGGCCAGACAGAGAATGGGCTTGCTGGATGTCCATCTACAATTACAAAGGGTACAACTATGTAATGTGAGCCAGTTATCAGCCTTGACTATCCAACCAGCCAACGAGCCAGATACTCAGTCAGCCAGCCAAGATGCCCAACTCGAATTGGGACAGGTACAGTTTTACTAGTATAGATTTATTCACCAACCATATATATTTCCCAGCCCTCCAATTATGTCACGTCAACATTTATTCTAATTTTTGAAAAGTGAACAAAAAATACCGCATACTGGAATACCGTACAGGCATTCTTACCAACTGAGCTACCCAGCCCTATAGGTTCAAGTCAATTTTTCTGTATTAACTTTTATTAAGGACTTAAAATTCAGTCTTTTTCCCTTGTGGTAATCTGATGATTATTAAATTTTTTGTATCATAGGTTTGACAATCAACTTGGCTGCAGCCTGATCTCAAATCATGCTAATACCCCAGTTACCAGGCTGTCTGTCAGGAAAAGACCAGCCCACCCAGCCACCAGCCACCCAGCCAGTGAGAGTGTGACTGTCCAACTAGCCAGCCTCTAAGGAAGCAGTCATCCAGCCATTCACCCAGCCACGAAGATGCCTCACTTGGATAGAAACAGGTATATTTTGTCAATAATATTTTTCTTTTGCCCCAAATCTGGCTGATCTGCTTGTCTTTCTCAAGTGAAAGCATAGTGGCCTTATGCTATCGCTTTGTCGGATTGTGCCGTCTCATAGTCTCCTCATGTCATCGCTTTGTCGGATCGTACCGTTGCATAGTCGCCTCATGCCGTCGGATTGTCGCAACATGCTGTCGAATTGTCTCTTCATGCCATCGCATTGTGCCGGTGCATAGACTCGGTTGTTTTCGGATGTTTCGGTTGCAAGGACTCCTAACCTTCATCGTGCCGTCGCATAATCTCCTCGTGCCATCGCTTTGTTGGATTTTGCCATCGGATTGTCTCCTCATGCCATCGCTTTCTCAGATCGTGCTGTCGAATTGTCTCCTCATGCCGTCGTTTTGTCGGATCGTTCCGTCGCTCTGTCGGATTGTGTTGTTGCATAATCTCCTCATGACATCGCTTTGTCGGATTGTGCCGTTGCAAAGTCTCCTCATGCCATCGCTTTGTCAGGTTGTGCCATCACATAATCTCCTCATGCCATCGCTTTGTCGCATTGTGCCATCGCATACTCTCCTCATGCCATCGCTTTGTCGGATCGTGCCGTTGCAAAGTCTCCTCATGCCATCGCTTTGTCGCATCGTGCCGTCGCATACTCTCCTCATGCCATCGCTTTGTCGGATCGTGCCGTTGCAAAGTCTCCTCATGCCATCGCTTTGTCGCATCGTGTCGTCGCATAATCTCCTCATGCGATCGCTTTGTCCGATTGTGCCATCGCATAGTCTCCTCATGCCATCGCTTTGTCGGATTGTGCCGTCGCATATTCTCCTCATGCCATCGCTTTGTCGGATTGTGCCATCGCATAGTCTCCTCATGCCATCGCTTTGTCGGATTGTGCCATCGCAAAGTCTCCTCATGCCATCGCTTTGTCGGATTGTGCCATCGCATAGTCTCCTCATGCCATCACTTTGTCGGATTGTGCCGTCGCATAGTCTCCTCATGCCATCGCTTTGTCGGATTGTGCCGTTGCGAAGTCTCCTCATGCCATCGCTTTGTCAGATTGTGCCGTCGGATTGTCTCCTTATCCCATCGCTTTGTCCAACGTGCCGTCGCATAGTCTCTTCATGTCATCGCATTATCTCTTCATTCCATCGCATTGTCGCATCATGCCGTTGCATTGTCGCCTCATGCCATCACATTGTCGCATCATGCCGTCGCATAGTCTCCTCATGCCATCGCATTGTCGCATCGTGCTGTTTGCATAGTCGCCTCATGCCATCGCATTGTCTGATCGTGCCGTTGCTTAGTGTCCTTATGCTATTGCTTTGTCGGATTGTGCCGTCGCTTAATCTCCTCATGCTATCGCTTTGTCTGATCGTACCTTCGCATAGTCTCCTCATGCCATCGCTTTGTCGGATTGTGCTGTCGCATAGTCGCCGTATGCCATCACTTTGTCGGATTGTGCCGTCTGATTGTCTCCTCATGCCATCGCTTTGTCGGATTGTGCCGTCGGATAGTCTCCTCATGCCATCGCTTTGTTGGATCGTGCCGTCACATAGTCTTCTCATGCCATCGCTTTGTCGGATCGTGCCGTCGCATAGTCTCCTCATGCCATCGCTCTGTCGGATCGTGCCGTTGCATAGTCTTCTCATGCCATCGCTTTGTCGGATTGTGCCGTCGGATAGTCTTCTCATGCCATCGCTCTGTCGGATCGTGCCGTCGCATAGTCTCCTCATGCCATCGCTTTGTCGGATTGTGCTGTCGCATAGTCGCCTTATGCCATCACTTTGTCGGATTGTGCCGTCGGATTGTCTCCTCATGCCATCGCTTTGTCGGATTGTGCCGTCGGATAGTCTCCTCATGCCATCGCTTTGTTGGATCGTGCCGTTGCATAGTCTCCCCATGCCATCGCTTTGTCGGATCGTGCTGTCGCATAGTCTCCTCATGCTATCGCTTTGTCGAAATAATATTTTTCTTTTGCCCCAAATCTGGCTGATCTGCTTGTCTTTCTCAAGTGAAAGCATAGTGGCCTTATGCTATCGCTTTGTCGGATTGTGCCGTCTCATAGTCTCCTCATGTCATCGCTTTGTCGGATCGTACCGTTGCATAGTCGCCTCATGCCGTCGGATTGTCGCAACATGCTGTCGAATTGTCTCTTCATGCCATCGCATTGTGCCGGTGCATAGACTCGGTTGTTTTCGGATGTTTCGGTTGCAAGGACTCCTAACCTTCATCGTGCCGTCGCATAATCTCCTCGTGCCATCCCTTTGTTGGATTTTGCCATCGGATTGTCTCCTCATGCCATCGCTTTCTCAGATCGTGCTGTCGAATTGTCTCCTCATGCCGTCGTTTTGTCGGATCGTTCCGTCGCTCTGTCGGATTGTGTTGTTGCATAATCTCCTCATGACATCGCTTTGTCGGATTGTGCCGTTCCAAAGTCTCCTCATGCCATCGCTTTGTCAGGTTGTGCCATCACATAATCTCCTCATGCCATCGCTTTGTCGCATTGTGCCATTGCATACTCTCCTCATGCCATCGCTTTGTCGCATCGTGCCGTCGCATACTCTCCTCATGCCATCGCTTTGTCGGATCGTGCTGTTGCAAAGTCTCCTCATGCCATCGCTTTGTCACATCGTGTCGTCGCATAATCTCCTCATGCGATCGCTTTGTCCGATTGTGCCATCGCATAGTCTCCTCATGCCATCGCTTTGTCGGATTGTGCCATCGCATATTCTCCTCATGCCATCGCTTTGTCGGATTGTGCCATCGCATAGTCTCCTCATGCCATCGCTTTGTCGGATTGTGCCATCGCATAGTCTCCTCATGCCATCGCTTTGTCGGATTGTGCCGTTGCAAAGTCTCCTCATGCCATCACTTTGTCGGATTGTGCCGTCGCATAGTCTCCTCATGCCATCGCTTTGTCGGATTGTGCCGTTGCGAAGTCTCCTCATGCCATCGCTTTGTCAGATTGTGCCGTCGGATTGTCTCCTCATCCAATCGCTTTGTCCAACGTGCCGTCGCATAGTCTCTTCATGTCATCGCATTATCTCTTCATTCCATCGCATTGTCGCATCATGCCGTTGCATAGTCGCCTCATGCCATCACATTGTCGCATCATGCCATCACATTGTCGCATCATGCCGTCGCATAGTCTCCTCATGCCATCGCATTGTCGCATCGTGCTGTTTGCATAGTCGCCTCATGCCATCGCATTGTCTGATCGTGCCGTTGCTTAGTGTCCTTATGCTATCGCTTTGTCGGATTGTGCCGTCGCTTAATCTCCTCATGCTATCGCTTTGTCTGATCGTACCTTCGCATAGTCTCCTCATGCCATCGCTTTGTCAGATCGTGCCGTCGCATAGTCGCCTTATGCCATTGCTTTGTCGCATCGTGCCGTTGCAAAGTCTCCTCATGCCATCGCTTTGTCGCATCGTGTCGTCACATAATCTCCTCATGCCATCGCTTTGTCGGATCGTGCCGTCGCATAGTCTCCTCATGCCATCGCTTTGTCCGATTGTGCCATCGCATAGTCTCCTTATGCCATCGCTTTGTCTGATTGTGCCGTTGCAAAGTCTCCTTATGCCATCGCTATGTTGGATCGTGCCGTCGCATAGTCTCCTCATGCCATCGCTTTGTCGGATCGTGCCGTCACATAGTCTTCTCATGCCATCGCTCTGTCGGATCGTGCCGTCGCATAGTCTCCTCATGCCATCGCTTTGTCGGATTGTGCTGTCGCATAGTCGCCTTATGCCATCACTTTGTCGGATTGTGCCGTCGGATTGTCTCCTCATGCCATCGCTTTGTCGGATTGTGCTGTCGGATAGTCTCCTCATGCCATCGCTTTGTTGGATCGTGTCGTTGCATAGTCTCCTCATGCCATCGCTTTGTCGGATCGTGCCGTCGCATAGTCTCCTCATGCTATCGCTTTGTCGAATTGCGCCGTCGTATTGTCTCCTCATGCCATTGCTTTGTCGCATCGTGCCGTCGCATAGTCTCCTCATGCCATCGCTTTGTCCGATTGTGCCATCGCATAATCTCCTCATGCCGTCGCTTTGTCGCATTGTGCCATCGCATACTCTCCTCATGCCATCGCTTTGTCAGATCGTGCCGTCGCATAGTCGCCTTATGCCATTGCTTTGTCGCATCGTGCCGTTGCAAAGTCTCCCCATGCCATCGCTTTGTCGCATCGTGTCGTCACATAATCTCCTCATGCCATCGCTTTGTCGGATCGTGCCGTCGCATAGTCTCCTCATGCCATCGCTTTGTCCGATTGTGCCATCGCATAGTCTCCTTATGCCATCGCTTTGTCTGATTGTGCCGTTGAAAAGTCTCCTTATGCCATCGCTATGTTGGATCGTGCCGTCGCATAGTCTCCTCATGCCATCGCTTTGTCGGATTGTGCCATCGCATATTCTCCTCATGCCATCGCTTTGTCGGATTGTGCCGTTGCAAAGTCTCCTCATGCTATCACTTTGTCGCGTTGTGCCGTTGCATAGTCTCCTCATGCCATCGCTTTGTCGGATTGTGCCGTCGCATAGTCTCCTCATGCCATCGCTTTGTTGGATTGTGCCATCGCATAGTCTCCTCATGCCATCGCTTTGTCGGATTGTGCCATCGCATAGTCTCCTCATGCCATCGCTTTGTTGGATCGTGCCATCGCATAGTCTCCTCATGCCATCGCTTTGTCGGATTGTGCCGTTGCGAAGTCTCCTCATGCCATCGCTTTGTCAGATTGTGCCGTCGGATTGTCTCCTCATGCCATCTCTTTGTAGTCTCTTCATGTCACCGCATTATGTCTTCATTCCATCGCATTGTCGCATCATGCCGTTGCATAGTCGCCTCATGCCATCACATTGTCGCATCATGCCGTCGCATAGTCTCCTCATGCCATCGCATTGTCGCATCGTGCTGTTTGCAAAGTCGCCTCATGCCATCACATTGTCTGATCGTGCCGTTGCTTAGTGTCCTTATGCTATCGCTTTGTCGGATTGTGCCGGCGCTTAATCCCCTCATGCTATCGCTTTGTCTGATCGTACCTTCGCATAGTCTCCTCATGCCATCGTTTTTTTGGATTGTGCCATCTCATAGTCTCCTCATGCCATCGTTTTCTGGGATCGTGCTGTCGAATTGTCTCCTCATGCCGTCGTTTTGTCGGATTGTGCCGTTGCAAAGTCTCCTCATGCCATCGTTTTGTCGGATCGTGCCGTCGCATAGTCTCCTCATGCCATCGCTTTGTCGGATCGTGCCGTCGCATATTCTCCTCATGCCATTGCTTTGTTGGATTGTGCCGTTGCGAAGTCTTCTCATGCCATCGCTTTGTCAGATTGTGCTGTCGGATTGTCTCCTCATGTCATCGCTTTGTCCAACGTGCCGTCCGATTGTCTCCTCATGCTATCGCTTTGTCAGATTGTGCCGTCGGATTGTCTTCTCATGCCATCGCATTGTCGCCTCGTGCTGTTTGTATAGTCGCCTCATGCCATCGCATTGTCGGATAGTGCCGTTGCATAATTTCCTTATGCTATCGCTTTGTTGGATTGTGCCGTCGCTTAATATCCTCATGCCATCACTTTGTTGGATCGTGCCATCGCATAGTCTGCTCATGCCATCACTTTGTCTGATCGTGCCGTCGCATAGTCTCCTCATGCCATCGCTTTGTCGGATTGTGCCGTCGCATAGTCTCCTCATGCCATCGCTTTGTCCAACGTGCCGTCGGATTGTCTCCTCATGCCATCGCTTTGTCAGATTGTGCCGTCGCATAGTCTCCTCATGCCATCGCTTTGTCAGATTGTGCCGTCGGTAGTGCTGTGCTTTTTATTCGGATATAGAGTAACCCACATGGATTGAACGTTTCTGTTTACCAATTTTCAAAAACGATTAACCGAAACCAACACCAAAAAAATATGGACTCACCGTAGCTCACGTTTTGTTCATGCTAAAAAAAATAACAGTCGTTTATTTTGTCTATTCCGCCATGTAGAAACACACTGTTCATATATTTGATCTAAAAAAACATCGTAAAAAGCCTTCCGATCGCGATCGGGATCCCCGTAAAATATTCTGACAGTCCTTCTACCTCCATGTTGAAGATGTTCCAAAGTAACGTTAGGCTTACGGTCATGACGCGTCAGTTGCATTTTCCTGACCAAATAAATCTTACTTGAATTTCGGTTGGTTACTTTGTCCATATGTCCAGGTAGAAACACACTTTTACGAACTAAATCTGAAAACATATCTTGCAAAAACCATCCGAAAGCGACGATCACTTTGGAGAAGACGTAAACAGTCAGCACGCTGTCTGGAAATGTCCATAGCTAGTACTCAAGCCCAAAGTAATAGCCACGATAATTAACGTGCATTTAGCGAATGTTTATCAGATCTTACTCCATGTAGTCTGGAATTATTGCACTCAATCCATGAGCCCAGTACGCTGCTAGCTTCAGTCATGTTGGCCGGAAGCGGTAAGCAAAGTCATTGCACAATGTACATGTAATTGTGTGCAACGCGGCATCGCATGCACGTGCTCACAGCA
This sequence comes from Astropecten irregularis, assembly GCA_963971285.1. NCBI lineage: Eukaryota > Metazoa > Echinodermata > Asteroidea > Paxillosida > Astropectinidae > Astropecten > Astropecten irregularis. The sequence goes on along the minus strand of OZ020254.1, from coordinate 20,293,565 downwards.
CAGTGAAGTCAGCACGGCCAGCGCACGTGTAGGCTTCAGTCATGAAGACCGGAAGTGCAGCATACGTACATGTACATGGACATGACTTGTGCTGTCAAGTAGCGCTCTGATCATGGGCGGCATGGATAACTGTCGGCTTCGGTGCAGATTTTGCGGTAAGAAATCTGCTTTTAACGTCGCAACCAGCTACAAAATTTGCAGTAATCTGTTTGTTTTGGTCGTCGCGAAAAGTGCAAAAAGTAGCTCGGTTAGCTCATGAGCTAGCCTACTCTGATTTTTTTTGTATGAAGTTGCGCCACCATAAAAATATCGCGATATTCCCGATATTTCGAATTTTTTTCCGGGGCCCGATATGATTTTTCATATGAAAAAAAATATCGCGATATAGATAAATATCGTCATTATCAAACAAGCTTAATGTCCATACCGTCTGTCAACACTGCTTTTATTCAGGCACTTTTCTTCTTCACTGAACACGCACGATCGCGGCCCGCTAGCGCTGTCATTTAAAAGGCGATTAAATCGTATAACACGGATCCGTATTTTGTTTTCATTCCGTAAACGAATATCAAATTACCCTATTTTGCACAGCACTAGCCGTCGGATTGTCTCCTCATGCCATCGCATTGTCGCATCGTGCTGTTTGCATAGTCGCCTCATGCCATCGCATTGTCGGATCGTGCTGTTGCATAGTGTCCTTATGCTATCGCTTTGTCGGATTGTGCCGTCGCTTAATCTCCTCATGCTATCGCTTTGTCTGATCGTACCTTCGCATAGTCTCATCATGCCATCGTTTTTTTGGATTGTGCCGTCTCATAGTCTCCTCATGCCTTCGCTTTCTGGGATCGTGCTGTCGAATTGTCTCCTCATGCCGTCGTTTTGTCTGATCGTGCCGTCGCATAGTCTCCTCATGCCATCGCTCGGTCGGATTGTGCTGTTGCATAATCTCCTCATGCCATCACTTTGTCGGAAAGTGCTGTTGCATAATCTCCTCATGCCATCACTTTGTCGGATTGTGCCATCGGATTGTCTTTTCATGCCATCGCTTTGTCGGAGTGTGCCATCGGATTGTCTCCTCATGCCATCGCTCTGTCGGATTGTGCTGTCGCATAGTCGCCTTTTGCCATTGCTTTGTCGTATTGTGCCGTTGCAAAGTCTCCTCATGCCATCGCTTTGTCACATCGTGCTGTCGCATAGTCTCCTCATGCCATCGCTTTGTCGGATTGTGCTGTCGCATAGTCGCCTTTTGCCATTGCTTTGTCGTATTGTGCCGTTGCAAAGTCTCCTCATGCCATCGCTTTGTCGGATTGTGCCGTTGATAAGTCTCCTCATGCCATCGCTTTGTCGGATTGTGCCGTCAGATTGTCTCCTCATGCCATCGCTTTGTCGGATTGTGCCGTTGCAAAGTCTCCTCATGGCATCGCTTTGTCGCATAGTGCCTTCGCATAGTCTCCTCATGCCATTGCTTTGTCGGATTGTGCCGTCTCATAGTCTCTTCATGCCATCGCTTTGTCGGATTTTGCCGTTGCAAAGTCTCCTCATGCCATCGCTTTGTCGCATAGTGCCTTCGCATAGTCTCCTAATGCCATTGCTTTGTCGGATTGTGCCGTCTCATAGTCTCCTCATGCCATCACATTGTCACATCATGCCGTCGCATAGTCTCCTCATGGTCGTTAAGTTTGCAGATGACACTACTGTCATTGGTCTTATTCAAAATGATGACGGAAGTGATTATCGTTCACAGATTACTTCTATACTCAACTGGTGTGAGGAAAACAATCTTGTATTAAATGTAGACAAAACCAAGGAGCTGATTGTTGACTTCCATAGGAAACACAAAAACATGAAAACGCCTGTTTATATTGATGGTAATGCTATAGAACAGGTTGACAGTTTTAGACTGCCGTCTACAGTGGTTAAGACAGTGGTTAAACTTAAAGTGCTGTTTGATTATTTCATTCTTAATCCTTTTAATCTGTCAATTTCCAATGATTTTTGTCTTCACAGGTTTGATCTTAGCCAGATCTGATCTCAACTGATGCCAAGACCTCAGATACCAGCAAAGCAGTCAGCCCAGCCATCTAGTCTGACAAGGAATGACAGTCACCAGCCATCCTTGGAGTCATCAAACCAGTGAGACTATGACCATCCAACTAGGGAGCCAGCTAACCAGCCAGCCCATCTATCTAGTCTAACATGGAAAGACAGTCACCAGCCATCCTTGGAGTCATCAAACCAGTGAGAGTATGACTGTCCAACTAGGGAGCCAGCTAACCAGCCAGCCCAGCCATCTAGTCTAACAAGGAAAGACAGACACCAGTCATCCTTGGAGTCATCAAACCAGTGAGACTATGATCTTCCAACTAGGGAGCTAGCTAACCAGCCAGCCCAGTCATCTGGTCTAACAAGGAAAGACAGTCACCAGCCATCCTTGGAGTCATCAAACCAGTAAGACTATGACCATCCAACTATAGGGAACCAGCTAACCAGCCAGCCCAGCCATCTAGTCTAACAAGGAAAGACAGTCACCAGCCATCCTTGGAGTCATCAAACCAGTAAGACTATGCATGACCATCCAACTAGGGAGCCAGCTAACCAGCCAGCCCAGCCATCTAGTCTAACAAGGAAAGACAGTCACCAGTCATCCTTGGAGTCATCAAACCAGTAAGACTATGACCATCCAACTAGGGAGCCAGCTAACAGCCAACCCAGCCATCTAGTCTAACAAGGAAAGACAGTCACCAGTCATCCTTGGAGTCATCAAACCAGTAAGACTGTGACCATCCAACTAGGGAGCCAGCTAACCAGCCAGCCCAGCCATCTAGTCTAACAAGGAAAGACAGTCACCAGCCGTCCTTGGAGTCATCAAACCAGTAAGACTATGATCATCCAACTAGGGAGCCAGCTAACCAGCCAGCCCAGTCATCTAGTCTAACAAGGAAAGACAGTCACCAGCCATGCTGGTGTCATCAAACCAGTGAGAGTGTGACTGTCCAACTAGCCAGCTTCTGGGGAAGCAGCAACAAGCAGTCACCCATCCATTCAGCCAGCCATGAAGATGCCTCACTTGGATTTGGACAGGTAAATTTTGAAGTATTGAATTGTTCTTAGACTTATTCATCCCATGTTTTTAATACCTTTGGGCTAAAAATTGGGCTGATCTGCTTGTGTTATGCAAGTGAAATTTGGCAAATGCAAATAAAGCATTCAACAAAGTTACATCTTGAAGGAGTCTAAGCAGAAAGACTTAGTTAATGCATTTTTCACCAGTCATTTTGTTTTTATTCTGTGATTAATTTGAATCAGGTGTTAATGAATTTCCATTCCTGTACCTTGTCAGTTGCTGATGTTCGGCTGGTAATTGTTAGTGCATGGGGATATCATTGCATTAAATTCTTTTAATGTTGTTTTCTTATCATAGGTTAGATCTTTTTCAACCTGGCTCAACCTGATCTCAACTGATGCCAAGACCCTACATACCAGCGCCTGTACTCACTGTATTTCCCATCAGTACACACAACATGGCTGGTACTATGAGCATCATCTGGAATCAATTATGCATCAATCAAGTAAGTGTGACTTCTCCTACTAAATGTTAGTCAAGATGTTTAACCTTAAAGGGATAACACATGATTGGTAAGATCCAAAAACAGAAATTTTCACAGTACGTCTTCATTAGTCTTTAATAGTGACATGTGAACAGACACAATGTTTCATGAAGAGGTTGAGTGGATCGCCACCAAGGTACAAAGAGACGACCGTAATCAATGTCTACAAGCCACCAGCGAGCAGACTAGACCAAGGCTCACTACCAGACATCTAGGCCCCAGCAGTGCATGCAGGCAACTTCAACAGCCAGCACTCTGACTGGGGATACAAGACCTCAACCCAAAATGGCGAATTCCTAGCAGTGTGGTCTTCCTCAGCTGATGGCATGCTTCTATTTAACCCAAAAGAGCCATGAAAGATTCATCTCTGGACGATGGAACACTGAGTCCATCTCAGACCTTGACTTTGCATCCGGACACTGGACAGATTCCCTCACTCACAACACTCACAACACCTTCAGCACCTGAAGCTCTCTTTGGCTAAGACCCTCTCCTCTACTTTCCACCTCAACAACAGAGAGGCTAGCTGTGAGCTTAACATTAAGGTGAACAACATCAGACTCCAGTCCCAGGCCTCACCGACATTTCTAGGTGTCAAGCTCGACCACAGCCTGACAATCCGCCAACATCTGGAAACCCTATCAGCAAAGACATCATCGCTGATACGCCGCCTCGCCGGTACAACCTAGGGTGCCTTGACCAAGACGCTTCGCATCTCCACCCAGGCATTAGTCTTGTAGAAGCTCCCTCACCAAGAAGCTGGACTGGATGCTCAACAACGCTCTACGGACAGTCTCCGGCTGCATGCGTGCCCCCCCACTCAACCAACTTCCGATCCTTGCTGGCATCGCCCCACCAACCCTCTGAGGAGAGGCCATGGTCCTGGCATTGTCTCGTAAAGCCATGAATAACGAGGGCCACCTTCCTCACCAGATTGCAACAGAGACCCCTCAGCACGCCCGCCTGAAGTCACAAAGGCCCTTAGCGGAGCAGGCGCATCAGCTCCTTTGCACGACACCAGCTGACGTCTATTCACAACTCTGGGTCAAACGCAGTTGGAAGGACGAGTGGCATGCAGCAGATCGATCCAGGCTGCACAGATTCGCTGCTGAACCAGGCGATCTGCTGGACGAAGATCTCCCACGCAGACAGTGGACAACACTAAACTGCTTGAGAATTGCTGTTGGCCGTTTCGCTGCCACAAGACTGGGGACTAAAAGACTCATAACAGACAGTGGATCACATCATTGAGTCCTGCCCACTATACCGGCCACCCAATGGCAAACATGTCATCATAATCCTGGATGACGACAAGAGGACATGGCTTTCCTCCATCGAGTTGGATTTGTGATAAAGAGACGCTCCCTAGCAAATGAAAGAAGAAGGACCAGGACTTAAGACTTGACCTTTGTGATTCGGACTCAGACTCATCATGGATGACTCGGGACTTGGACTTGACAGATGTGACTTGGACTCTTGAGATATTTTGTGATTCGAATACAAGTCAGCAAGCTACTATGAAGTATCAGTTTCTTGTTTCATTCCATGGGTTTTTATTGATGAACTATTACTTTATGTTACTTTATGTATCAAATCTGGTCAACTGTGGGTGCTGTTCTCCCGTAACCTGGGTGTTTTCCCGTAAAACAAACAATTGAAATGAATTTGTATTTGTTATGGATGTTAATAGTCATATCAGTGCGTGTTAAATGGTTAACCAATCTCTCTCTATTTCGTTTATTGTATTAGGTGATCTTGTCAAGGCATTCTACCAATGAGATGTCACCCATTCCAGTGATGTTGCCTGTCCAGTACTAGAAGGAGTCATCATAAAGTAAATTGAACTATTTTATCTATTATTACTACAATATTTGTGCATTAGAATTGTAAGTTTTTATGTAATTATGTAACTATGTAATGTTGGATGTCGATGTAGGTGGTAAATCTCAGCAGGATTACTCATAAAAACTTGCAGCTATCAGGCTCCTCTGGTGGGATTTGAACCAGAGACCAACCAAATACCTGCTAGAGAAAAACCCAAAGCTACAGCAATTCTGTGATCAAGAATGTGTAGCATTGCTGAAAGACAATTACTTTGACGTAAGGATTTCAACACTGATGTAGTTCCTCTGGTGGGATTTGAACCAGAAACGTGTCTGATCAAGTGAAAACCCAATCCACATTGGTGCCTCTGGTGGGATTTGAACCAGAAACCCAGTTTATGCTCATAGGTGAGAGTTTAGGTGATCAAAGACAATTGTGTCATTGTGTTGAATGATGGCAGATCCACATGGTGCCCCTGGTGGGATTGAACCAGACACCCCTTAACTGAAAAATTATGTATTGAACCCTTTCTTATGAACCTAGCTATAAGTGGGCTTTGGTTTACCTCCATACATTGACATCTAGTTTTGTTTACTTCATTGATGTGTAATTTATTGTCATACATTTGTATTTTTTGCTTGTTGTACTGGAGAAACACTCAATGCTATGACAGCTGAATGTTCGTGTTAATCATTACTGAACAAGGAAAGCATTATTCATCGCGGTAATTACAGTAAGGGAAAAAGATGATCAAAGTCACACGATGTTGTGTTGCTGGTAGCGATGTTTCGGCTGCTGGAACTGCTACATCCCCGGATTCTGCCTTCTCACCATCCGGCAACATGAACACCGCAACGCCACTGACGGAACCACCGAAGCCACGCCGAGGACCCGCCCCCGACCACCCACGGAGTGAAGCATCCAACGCCCACCAGAGTGACACCGCAGCATCCAGTTCTTCAGTTGCCTGATGAAGGCTAGCAGTTCCAGCAGCCCAAACGTCGCTACCAGCAACACGACACCGCGTGACATCGATCACCTTTTTCCTTATTGCTGAACAAGTTGGCTTTTGCAATTCATGTAGAAAAAAAATCAAATTCTTGCCTGAGATGGCCATGATATGAAGAGGAAAATCATTTGTAGATTTGGTCTTTCTTAATTCAAAACTATATACAGGTTTAATGCATACAAACAAATGCAGTGTAAAGTGGTCATGTGCATTGTGTGTTTCTGACAGCTAGCTAGGGTTTATATCAAAGTTGGGATGGATTCATGACATTGTAGTAGTATTTAAGTCCCCAAATTATCACACTGCCTTGGTGGCAAATCAATTTCAATTTTGTATTGTGTGTCACACCTTGTGTCCATGTAAAACAAAAACAATTTCCCCTGGGTGGGAACTATTTATTAGGTCCACTTGCTACTTTTGTATTTTTGCTCATGTTAGTCCCTATTCCCCTGGTTGGGGCAACTTTCCCCAATGATCAGGCTTTTTCTCTCAAACATTCTTAGTGTGATTTCCAAATTCTACCATCAAATTTTTATCATGCTGCTGCACCATCAATTTGTTATCCACTTCACTTTTTTTTTTTTTTTCACAAATGGATCCATCCCTTCTCATTGTAAAATATTTCAACTTGCATAGTGGTTCAGGATTTGGTATCACAGTTTAGCCGTTTAGAAATGAAAAAAAAGATCAATTATCACTACTTTCTGTCATCAATTTTTTCAGAGCTTTTTTGGAAGACTTATCCATCGTTTGATCTCTAGTTCTAAAACATCAATTTTAGTCATTTTTTGAATCGTTCTGAAATGTCAGCATCATTTTCCTCTTCATGGACATAATACATGTATTTAGACAGTATTGAGACAGTATGTTTCACTCATAATCCTTTCTAGATATTTCGCATGAATTTCTCATCCTCAATTTCAAACCCTTACCAGTTGTACCCCTGGTGGGTGGGACTTGAAACAAACCTTTTTTATAGCAAAATTCCATCTCCATTTGATGTTAGAATGTGATTCACAATCCTGAACCATATTTTCTTACTATGTATGTACACGTTTTTAGGGTTCATTCATTTCAAGTGACAGGAGTTGTACGTGTCTGATGTCCAAAATGTGGGTTTGACAAAAGTTTCAAATTTATACTTTTCAAATTCTTTTTATTCATTTTGGGGGTTTTATTTGTTCTTTTTTATTCTTTTCATGGTTTTTTTTTTTTGGGGGGGGATTTTTCCAAAAATTGTTTTAAAGACCGTAAAATCAACTCCATCATTTCAAGTGAATGCACTCTAAAATTCTATATTATTGCTGTTTAAAAAATGTTTTCTGTATGTCGGTATGTGAGTTTCTTCAACAGACAGATTGATCATGCACTGCATGCTATGCAACAATAACCAACTACAGTGTACATAAAATTGTATGTACTCGTAGTCTCGTACAAGAAAATGCATGAAAATTCATGCAGAACCACTGAAAAACTAGCATATATTTGCATATTTCACACTCTACTATTATTTCATGGCCTGAACTTTGTGTATCTTAAAATTCAAAACGTTTTCAAAAACATGACAACATTTATTTATGTTCTTTCCAAAACTGCAAACGCCAAAAGCAATTTTTCATCAGGACAGAACAAAACCTGTCTTGTCTAAAATGTTCTTCCCATGTAGATTGACACAACTAAAATTATATGTACACGTACAAGAAAATGCATGAATATTCATGCAGAAGCACCGAAAAAGCTGCGAATATTTGCTCGTGTTGCTCTCTAAATACCGCTGTTTCCTACAAAATTGTGTGCCAAATCCCTTGAACTGTGTGTATCTGAAAATTCAAAACTTTTTCAAAACATCATGACAAAATGTATTTTTGCCAACAAAATCTAAAATAATCTTTTCAAACCTTAAGTTGCCAAAAGCAATTTTTCATCAGGACAGAACAAAACCTGTCTTGTCTAAAATGTTCTTCCCATGTAGATTGACACATATTAAGGAGCTGATATCAACTCTGTTTGTTGGAGTAATTATCATACTGTTATTTCAAACTGTAATAATCTGCTGTTAAAGTGTTTAAATCTTGTACAGATCAAATACACATAGGAAAGAAGCTCAGACGAGCATGTGAGTGCCGGTTGGTGCGTTCCTCTGCTGCCTAGGATGTGGAGCAACTTTAATGACCCGGGTGCATTGGTTGATATGCGTCAGCTTGAGTGAAACCTGTCTTCAGTGTTGCTGGTATTCTACTCTGTAAGTGTTCTGCCTCACATGATTTGACAAGCTCATACCCAAATTCTGCTTGCGGCAAAAACTAGAAGAAAGGAATTGATTGTTGTACACTAAGATGCTGATAGCGCTTGTATGATTGGTGCGAAGGACAGAGGACCCTTTTTTTGCACAGTTTTTTTCGCACTGATACTTTTGTTATCCTAAGTTGGTACCCTTCATCTTACTGTTCCTGTGTAACCAGGTCTCTTTTTAGGCCGGTCATGATGACCAACCCTTTTGCATCATAGGACATCTGCTTCTGATCTGAGGGGGCTCTTGACCTGATAGATGATGGTGACCTCTACTCAGTTGTTGATGTGATGATTAGAGAAACAATTTTTTGGCATTGCTGGTTTACTTTGTTACAGTTCTCAGGTTTTGACCATTGGTTTCACTTGTGTAGTTGAAATTAGGGTTGTGTAGGAAGGCAAGAGGGATCACTTAAAATATTTAGCAAGCTGCAGTGCTGTGATAAAAATTATAAAATAATTTCCTTAGTAATAGTGCAGTGACAAATATTCAATCTTGCTAAGAAGACCACAGTAATTTGACCATCAAAACATCCACAGAAATGAAAATAGAAGCTAAAATAACCATAGAATAACCATAGCAAGTTATATTCATATTCATTTGACCCTTAAAAATATATTTACAAAGTCCCTATAATTAGTTTGAAAACTAAATGAAAAGATATATCAAAGAATAATCAGATCAACTTAGGAACAAACCAATAGGAGGCATTTTCAGAAGCCCCAAAAGATCCATAAATGAATCCCCATTTATGATCCACATTGCAACAGTAACAAACAATAATGGAAGTTAGACATAAGAAAGGTACATGTACTTGAACATTAACTTCAATCTAAACATTAATTGCATAATAGCGGTTTTAGATAACAAAATAATTATGATAGGGCATTTTCCGAAGCCCCAATATAAATGGCCAAAATTATGCAGATGATGTGGCAACAAAACCAAATAATGATAATAACAGAATTCAAGTAAAAGAAAGATGCATTAACTTCAACCTAAATATTAGTTGTGTAATACAGATTTGAAATAATTCAATTCTGGAAAACAAGAAAGATTTTCACCTTAAAACAGAAAAGAAAAATCCCTCAACTATCTTCAGAAATATCATGTAAATAATCTTTAAGGACATGCATCAAGGCTTTATATAACCAGTGGTCTTCTCAACACTTTGACTAGTATGCACCAAGATTAATTTATTCACGCAGATCTAGAATAAATCAGTAAATCACTTTAAAAAATATGCTACCAGTACCATAGGATACCTTGATAATCGAGACTAGAGAATGCAATAGGTTTAGGATTCCTAAACCTATACATGTAGTATAAACCATCTATCTACATTAGGAGTCAATTCACTTTAGTTCACTTCAGTATTTATTTCCACATAGGTAAACATATTGATAAAGTCAGTATAAATATCGAGATAAAAAACAAGCAATATCTAAATAAGAATAAAAACACATAACAATCAGTCGCATCACTGTGACAAACAAAAGAAATAGGAATAAAACAATAATTATAGAAATGGCCATTGACTAAAATGAACATAGATTATTCATGTTGCAACAGAAACAAATAATAACTACACATTTAAGTGTTCGTCCCGTGGACGAACACTAAGCTGTTCCGATTTTGTTTTAATTTGCTCATAAGGCCGATTTATAACAAAGTTCTGTAGCTTTGGTTGTATCCGTAGCTATGGTTACAAAAATATTGGGGTTTAAAGCTCAAATTTCATCTTTTAAGATTACTGTTTCTTCCATTCTGTATAGCAAAATCATCACTGAAAATATCAAACAGTTTTGACATACCTTAAGGTTGAATTCTGAAGAAAAAGAACGAAGGAATAAAAAATGTAAATAACGCAAAATCTGATGATGTCATAATGACTTCATGAAGTTCATCATTAAACAGGTAGATTATATGTAAAACAAATATTATACCCACCAAATGTCAAGGAGATCTGCCATTGTGCAGGGGGTATAATGAAAATTGTCTTTTTGATGATGACATCATGATGATGTCATAATAATTGTTTGTGGCAGCATGCACATCTATGTGATGTAGCAGTACTATTGCAGATGAAGAACAGTGCTCATAATTGACTAATAATGCCATGTTCCTAAAATATAAATAATCAAATAAATAAAGATACATTTTAATGGGAATTTGCCTAATAAGTAATAAACAAGATTTACCTTTTAAGCTTTTAAAATAAAGCTAAGAATAAGAAATTGAATATTTAAACCCAAAATCACAACATAAAAGCTAGGGAAGGGTGATAAATAATCACAAATAATAATAACAAAAATAATCTTGATCGCTTTAAAACCTGTTCCGCCCTGGAACACGTCGGAACAGCAAATACAATTTTAGCACCAGGATGGTTAAAAGTTAAGGTATTTAGGTATTATCTTAAAAAATACTGGTAGCATTCTTCTTCTACACAAGTGAAACCAAGAAATCCATGAGGACATGATTGTTTCATTACAGCGCATGAGTTCATGTTTTATCAGTGGGTAATTTGTGATTCAGAATACATAAAGTATCAAATTTGGGGGCAAAAACATTAATTCAAAATTTGAAGTAAGCTGCATGTTGAAATTTTGTTTCTCTGGTCAGCACATCATCATCTGGGTTGAAGTTGTTGTCATTTTGAAGGTTAAGGACTCAATTAGTGATGGAGTGGAAGTGTCCAAATGAATCGGCCTTTATTTTTGCTTTTTTTAACCCCAAAGTTCACCACCAAAATGTCTTCCACGAACATATAGCGGCCTGGTTGCCCGAACAGGGGGTGAAGTCTGAAGTACACCCATGCAGGTCTATTAAGATTTAAGTGTACAACAATGAATCCTTTCTGAGCTTTGTTCAGGCCTTTGCTAGTCTTTCAATGCGCGGCATTTGCATGCCAACAAAAGCCTGCATAGGCAATGAGCTTGTTGAAATGTGTGTTGCAGAATGCCTATGGAGCAGAATACCAGACACACTAAGTCTGGTTTCAACTCAAGAGGGCGCTTTATCAGCCGATGTGCTTGGGTCATTAAGTTGCTTCATGTTCTGGACAGCAGAGGGCGCACCAACCGGCACTTGCATTTAAAAAAAAAATAAAAAAAAAAATAATTGACACGATAGACAGTGATCTCTTTTTGCGTTTTTATTTTGTCAATACTTAAACTACCCCCTCTATGTACAAATAAGTGTGGTTAACCAAGAGTACACTTAACTGGTTTTAAAGGGACTACATTGCAAACAGCCTCTCTGAAAAATGAACAACAGTAAGAGGGCGCTATTTGAGCAGACTTTATCCTGCATCAACAGCGCCCTCTCGCTATGAACCATTTTCAAAAATGCTTATTGAAACAGTTCCAACAATACAAACTTCTGGCAATTTCCATGTGACCTCTATACACATTAACCTGACACTGCACAGAGGTCATATGTAAATTACCTATAGGTTGTATGACTGGGACACATTTCAACTTGCAATGCAGACCCTTTGCAAAGATGCCATTTTAAACCTTATCTTTGACCTTGTTTTTCTTACTACAGCGCAAGCAATGCATGAGAAATGTATAAAGGTTTTAGGCTTGTACGAATGAGAGAACTTGCGAAATAGCAGAACAGATGCAAAGAATATTGACTTTTGAATGTTGATGCGCATACCAAAGTTTCTATCTTTGAATTTCTTTTTGTATTTGCAGGAAAGTGCTTTTGGGTGTAACACGATGATTCTAATGTGAATGAACAATGTCAAACAAATACGCAATTCTGATGTTACTTTTGAATGTTGACGCGCATACCAAAGTTTCTATCTTTGAATTTCTTTTTGTATTTGCAGGAAAGTGCTTTTGGGTGTAACACGATGATTCTAATGTGAATGAACAAAGTCAAAAAAATACGCAATTCTGATGTTACTTTTGAATGTTGACGCGCATATCAAAGTTTCTTTCTTTGTATTCCTTTTTGTATTTGCAGGAAAGTGATTTTGGGTGTAACACGATGATTCTAATGTGAACGAACAAAGTCAAGCAATACGCAATTCTGATGTTACTTTTGAATGTTGATGCGCATATCAAAGTTTCTTTCTTTGTATTCCTTTTTGTATTTGCAGGAAAGTGATTTTGGGTGCAATACGATGATTCTAATGTGGACGAACAAAGTCAAGCAATACGCAATTCTGATGTTGGAGCGCAGACAATTTGGGAAGGTCACATTAATAACCTACGAAACGGCACCCTTGAAACCAGTAGTAAGTAGCCTGCTACCTTAAATGAGTCAGATTGTCGCTTCAAAATTGTGTGTATTTTTTTTATGCTAAACCAAAATGATAATGTGCAGTTGAAAATGAAAAAGACATCAGCAACTTAGAAATTGTTTTTGGAGAAAACTTTTTGTTTTTTGAGCGCTGCAATGTATAAAAAAAATAAATATTTCTGGAATCAAATGAAAAAGACATCAGCAACTTAGAAATTGTTTTTGGAGAAAACTTTTTGTTTTTTGAGCGCTGCAATGTATAAAAAGTCGTGTAAAAATTCCTGGCTGGTAAAGTATTTGCAGAACAAACAATTGATGTTAGGAAAACAGTTTCAGATGCAGGTGTTTACAATTTTCAAAAAAAATGCGACGAGGTCAAAATTTCTGGTTGGAAAAGGAATTTCAAACAATATTTCCAAAGAAACTTTCAGATGCAGGTTTTTGCTTAAAAAAAAACACTGGTCATGGACGTTTTAAAATCAGAAAGTAAATTTGAGCACAGGTACTAATGGCTTACTGACTCAGTTTATGGTAACAGGTTACATGTACCTATGGTTAACCACTTAAAGTATGGTGATAATTTGCCAGCTGATAACTTAACTCTTGTTAATCGTTGATGAGTTGTTTGTTTATTTTTCCAAAATTACCCCAAATATCCTTATTTCATGAAAATCACTTTTATATGCAGCTGAATAGTTGCTGAACAATGTTGCACAAAACATCTCAGAATCAACTGTCGAATTTGTGACTTTTTGAGATGTAGCAATCTACAGCCTTCGTTAACAAAAACTGATTTGTTTAGTACGTGAAACGTACAATGGGCCAATTTAAAAGTTTAAACCATTTTCTTATAAACCATCTTTTTCTGTAAAATCTTTCAAAAAAAAAACATTTCACTTAATATTCATTTATTGGGACAGCAAAATCATTACTTGAAAAAGATAGGTAACAAGGTCAAGGATATCAACTGGCAAATTACCAACCATTCACATCGTTTCAATGCAATGCCAAAAAAAAGACTGGAATCTGGTCAATAACGCGCATTTCTAATACTTCATTACTGCTCAATTTGTAAGTTTGGTACATGCATATGAATCAATCTAATTTTAGATTGTAACAGATTTGCATAGAATTCAATAATTGCTTGCGTTTGATACTCATCAATGAAAACTATAAGTACTTCAGGTCCATTTTGTTTGGTAGTGACAAGAATTTTTGTATTGTGGACAAAATTTAAAAGCAAAAAAGGCACACAGTTGAAAGAAAATTTTCAAAAAGAACACTTTGCTTAAAATTCTTTGCCGCAGCTATTTGAAAGTGAATATGACCAGATACCAGAATTATTTTGGTTCAAATAAAGCACACAACAAATGAGTGCACCAGGCACTCATATCTTTAATCACTTCAATGTACAATAACTGTTAACGAGTCCATCTAACTGTGAAACACAGTTTTCAAAATTCAGTCCTTGAAGTTGCATATTGCATTGTAAAGTTTCTTCCAAGGTAGGAGTCTCTGGTTCAGATGGAGGCATAAATATTTCTGGAATCAAGTTGAAGGCTCAATTTTTCCACAAATGAATAGGTTGTACAGGTTGTTCATCTTGGAGATGTTCAGACACATGCCAACACTTCACTTCTGATGTCATTCAGGTAGAATTACACGGTGGTCATCTCTTGTGTCTTCAAACGTCAAAGCAAAATCGTCTCAGTCTTTTAAAGATCTGAACAAGAAAAAAAAAATGATGGAATGAGACCACAAATAATAAGTATGTTTCTTTGAAATGGAAATTAATTTGAGCAGAATGCACATTCTGAGAATCCTCTGCAATGCCGAGAACAAACCTTCTGTGATTGGTAATTGAAATACTAGACACTCCTTTCTTTTTAATTGTTAAAAACCTGGTAGTTCTCATGTTCTTAAAGAGTGGAAGAGTTGCACAGATGACCATCACTTTGCTAATGATGGGTCAACGTCTCAAACAAGTCATGTGTCTTCAAAATATTTTGTAAGATTTCATTTTCAAAATGCATTATATTTCAGATGGTTTCTGTACCTTTTAGGAACCGACCACCATTAAGACTGAGAGGGTCACCTATGAAAATCTTTTCCTTTTACAAATGGTTTCATATTTGTATGTAATTTTAGGCAGGAGTATGTATATGAAGCTGGAAATCT
This sequence comes from Astropecten irregularis, assembly GCA_963971285.1. NCBI lineage: Eukaryota > Metazoa > Echinodermata > Asteroidea > Paxillosida > Astropectinidae > Astropecten > Astropecten irregularis. Next base: position 20,278,399 of record OZ020254.1, on the reverse strand, counting down.
AAACTGTTTCTCAGACAATAAAGAATATCCTATTGAAAAAATTACCAAAAACATTGCCTTCAATTTTGTGGCGTTATTGTTTCATTCCCTTAACATCTTTGTGGTTCTAATTGTGTTTTATAAGAAAATATAATTCAGTCCTCTACCATAACGTTATTAACATTATCATTTGGTAATATTTGAGCCTGAAAAACGGCATGGTGCCGCACCCTTAAATTACACAAGAATTTTGCCGCGGCTCTCGGCAATAATATAAAAATTTGGTCAGGAGAGTAATAAAACCTACCCTTTGGGCCTTCAGAGTTTCTTAAAAGACAAATCAAGTCAAGAGCTTTCTCAATATGGCGGGAACCTTCCATTTTATTGGAGTTTGTGGAAACATAGATGAAGAAATTGGTGTGAATTCTCCCGTGGAGCAGGCATCGTGTTACCTCGACGGAACGCAGGCGTGAAATGGCGCGTCTTGATTTGAACAAAGCATTATTCCCATCATGCTCTAAAATCCATTCAGAATCACTGGGGCATTCAATAAAACAGCGCCCTCTATCTATTGTTTCAGGCAAAAGACAATAGGCCGGAGCTACGTCACTCTGTTGCTAGTCTTGTTTCAAGTCGGTACTATCTCGGGAGCGAGTAAAAAGACCGTACTTTGCGGTCTATTTCACCGCGCCCGGAAAGGTAAAGACTTGAAAAAAGACTAGCAACAGTTAGTTGGTTGTTAGTCTCTTTTCAAGTCTGACCTATTCTGGGCGTGATGAAATGGACCGCAAAGTACGGTCTTTTTAGCTGCGCGCGCGAAACTTTGTACTTGAAACAAGACTAACATCGACCACGTGTTCGTTTTGGTTATTTAGTAGCCAGTCTCTTTTCAAGTCTTATACATTCCAAATATCGTGAAATGGACCGCAAAGTACCGTCTTTTTAGCCGCGCAAGAGATAGTGGCTGCTTAAAACAAGACTAGACACCGTGGAAGTGTTCCTTGTCCAATTTGAAGTCCCTATGACACAAAAAAGGCTTTAAAAGCCGTTTTTAAATGTAAATAGACGTTATTAAGTATCTCCATTCAAGCAAACGTAATTTTCCGTCCGTTTCACTACGCTTAGATTAATTAAGACTTGAAAAGAGACCAACTACGAAATAACTATGTCTAGTCTCTTTTCAAGTCTATACTGTCCTGAGCGTGATGAAATAGACCGCAAAGTACGGTCTTATTAGAGGTGTCCGGGATAGTACCGACTTGAAACAAGACTAGTCACAGAGCTGTTGAATGTTTGCTAGTCTTGTTTCAAGTCCAGATTCCCCCGGGGCAGCAAAAATGACCGCAATCAACGGTCTTTTAGAGAGCGCCCCGGGAAAAAGAGACTTGAAAAGAGACTAGTCCAAAAGCCTTTGTTTTGGCTTTAAACACAAGAATAGAGGGCGCTATTTAAGCCACGCACCAGTGATTCTGAATGGTTTTGCATTGATTTGTGCATCTTTCAAATAATCGGCGTCATTTCGCGCCAAGTGTCCGCCAAGGAAAGACGTGTAATATTTCTGAGAAGAAATCGCCGTAATTTTATCCCGAAAAATGAATAAAAGATTGTTTCTTTTTTACTGAGGGAAATTAAGCTTTTGGCATGGCTTGGTTTCAACAGAAGTTACCAAAAGGGTAAGTTTCCTACCTTCTGAAAAATAGAAGATATTTGGTAATTTGCTTACAAGGATATGTCACAATTGTATCTTATTACAAGTTATAATAAAAACTGGTCTTATACGTGGCCGATACCACTCCAAATAAAAGGGGGATTCCTGTGAAACATTTGGAACCAAAACATGTACACTGGAATGACAGGGGAAAAATTACACAATTTTTACAAAACATGATCGTTTTTTTGGCCATTTCCATTCTTTTATTGTCTTCAAACTGTTCTGGCTGCAAGAATTAACCTAAAAATAATGTGATTTAATAAAACACAATCTTCTGATATTTAATTCATTGCCATCTTTAATATTTTCAGATCTGAGAAGACGTAGAGAATGCAGATCTATGCTGTTTTTCCAAGATGACCTTGCTGTATTTGATGGAAGCCTTTCTATGTCGGAGTTGGACGGACCTACACTATGTGATTGCTTTCAACATCTCTACCACTTCAACATGCTTCAACTGCAGTTTTACAATTTGAAATTCTGACCTCAAAATCCGAACATTTGCCTTCTGAGAAATTAGTATCACAAATGATCAAATCTTAAATGACTCCTGAAGTAATTACGGGAAGGACGATGAAGAAACGTCACTCAAGAATAGACTCAACTTTCCAAATAACGATACAGCGTACAAATTAAATGTGCATGAACTGCGTACTTGAAAATACACCGATGCTGACAGATTTGGAACTTGCACATTTGAACTTTTTAGCCACAGTACATGACTAGCTGTGAAACTCCTGATAAGTTTTGTAAATGAAGATAATGAAATAAACGAGTGCCTGGTGCACTCATTTGTTGTGTGCTTTATTTGACCTAAATTACAAACTATCCGTGCTCTTTTGAATGTCACTCCTAACAATGAATAACAACATGAAATTATTGATGTGTAGCATTTCATAATCACTGACGTTTTTCACATAGGACATCGAATGATCACCACATGTACAATTAACCTACAAATAGCAATTGATCAAGTAGTTCATGAGCCATCCTCAAATTACCATGAGATTGTTTACTTCTCAAATTATCTAAGTGAGAGTTTTACTACCTACATATGGAAGACTTATTTGATGTAAAGTTTCTTTAGAAAGAGCAACACACTTTACAACTTTTGTAAAAAGGGAACTAAATTTAGTGAAGAGCACGGATAGTATGGTTCAAGAAAAAACAATGGTATCTGGTTCACGTTTAAAACTGCTGCAGATAGTTTTCTTGGTATTGTTCTCTAATTAAGTTTTGATGAAATAGTCGTGATTAATTGTTCAACACTTTTGGCTGCAATTGTTGAATCGAGCACATTTCTCAAATTAAGCACAAATTTCCATTTTGCTTTTTGGATTGCGCAAGATGGATAAGATACCAGTCATTTTTTTCTTGTGTTTTGTAAAGTTTACAAACGTAAAGTATGGTTACAATTATGCCAGTTGTTGTACTTGACTCTTGTAGCTTTCAATGTGAGTAAATGCGCCACAAAACTTGTATTTATTTTCTGTATTTCACACTCAATATAGTGTATTGTGATTAAATTGAGGCAACTTTGGTTACGCCAAGCAAAATATGTGATCAATCTAAAAGGAGAAAAAAGATATTTTTGTACAAGCAATAGTTGGCAAAACTTGGGTCAACAGTAAGCAAAAAGCAGGCATCAATTTGCAAAACAATCGTCAAATGCAAACGCATATTTTTCAATATCAAATTGTTTTTTCTATAACAAAATTTATTTGGGAGTCTAAGTTATCAGCTGGCAAATTGTCACCATACCGTAAGTGGTTAACCATAGGTACATGTAACCTGTTACCATAAACTGAGTCAGTACAAAGCGAGTTCAAATATTACCTGTGCTAAAATTGACAACCTCTCTTGGCATTTTACAATTTCTGGTTTTAATACGTCCATGCCCAGTGTTTTCTTTTTTAAGCAAAATCCTGCATCTGAAAGTTTCTTTGGAAATATCTTGTTTTAAATTCCTTTTCCAACCACACGAAATTTTGACCTGAATTTTAATGCATTTTGCAATCAATCTGAAATTTCTGAATTACAATGAATTATTTGATTGGGCTTGACAGAAAACAAAATAACTCAAAAAATGAACTTCTTAGTTATGTGGATTGGTTTGCGGAAACACCATGTAAGAATCGTTCGTACTTTCACACTTCTGTTTCGTTCCCAGTTCTTGTAAGGTCTCAATGTTTTGACTACGACTAGCCTACTTCTTCAGAACTTCTTAGTTACTGATACAATTTTTCATTTTCAATTGTGCGTTATTCGTTTTGGTTCAGTGTAAAAGAAAACCAAATTCTCTAGCAATAATTTGAATCTGACTCGATTAAGGTAACAGGTTACTACATGTATTGGTTTCAAGGGTGCTGTTTCATTCATTATTCTGTGACCTTTCCAAATTGTCTGCGCTCCAACATCAGAATTGCGTATTGCTTGACTTTGTTCGTCCACATTAGAATCATCGTGTTGTACCCAACAAAAGCACTTTCCTGCAAATACAAAAAGGAATACAAAGAAAAAAACTATGATATGCGCGTCAACATTCAAAAGTAACATCAGAATTGCGTATTGCTTGACTTTGTTCGTTCACACTAGAATCATCGTGTTACACCCAAAAGCACTTTCCTGCAAATACAAAAAGGAATACAAAGAAAGAAACTTTGATATGCGCGTCAACATTCAAAAGTAACATCAGAATTGCGTATTGCTTGACTTTGTTCGTTGACATTAGAATCATCGTATAACACCCAAAAGCACTTTCCTGCAAATACAAAAAGAAATACAAATGTACGAAGAAAGAAACTTTGATATGCGCGTCAACATTCAAAAGTAACATCAGAATTGCGTATTTGTTTGACTTTGTTCATTCACAGTAGAATCATCGTGTTACACCCAAAAGCACTTTCCTGCAAATACAAAAAGAAAAACAAAGAAAGAAACTTGATATGCGCGTCAACATTCAAAAGTCAATATTCTTTGCATCTGTTCTGCTAATTCGCAAGTTCTCTCATTCGTACAAGCCTAAAACTTTTATATTTCTCATGCGTTGCTTGCGCTGTAATAAGAAAAACAAGGTCATAGATAATGTTTGAAATGGCATCTTTGGAAAGGGTCTGCATTGCAAGTTGAAATGTGTTTCCAGTCATACAACCTTTAGGTAATTTACATATGATCTCTGTGCAGTGCCAGGTTAATGTGTATGGAGGTCACATAGAAATTTCCCAATTTGTATTGTTGGAACTGTTTCAATAAGCATCTTTGTAAATGGTCCATAGTGAGAGGGCGCTGTTGATGCAGGATAAAGTCTGCTGAAATAGCGCCCTCTTACTGTTGTCCATTTTTCAGGGATGCTGTTTGCAATGTAGTCCCTTATTTGTAAATAGAGGGGGTAGTTTAAGTATTGACAAAATAAAAATGCAAAAAGAGATCACTGTCTATTGTGTCAATTATTTTTTTTATTATTTTTTTTTAATTGCAAGTGCCGGTTGGTGCGCCCTCTGCTGTCCAGAACATGAAGCAACTTAATGACCCAAGCACATCGGCTGATAAAGCGCCCTCTTGAGTTGAAACCAGACTTAGTGTTCCTGGTATTCTGCTCCATAGGCGTTCTGCAACACACATTTCAACAAGCTCATTGCCTATGCAGGCTTTTGTTGGCATGCAAATGCCGCGCATTGAAAAGACTAGCAAGGCCTGAACAAAGCTCAGAAAGGATTCATTGTTGTACACTTAAATCTTAATAGACCTGCATGGGTGTACTTCAGACTTCACCCCCTGTTCGGGCAACCAGGCCGCTATATGTTCTTGGAAGACATTTTTGTGGTGAACTTTGGTGGCAAAAAAGCAAAAATAAAGACCGATTCATTTGGACACTTCCACTCCATCACTAATTGAGTCCTTGACCTTCAAAATGACAACAACTTCAGCCCAGATGATGATGTGCTGACCAGAGAAACAAAATTTCAACATGCAGCTTACTTCAAATTTTGGATTAATGTTTTTACCCCCAAATTTGATAGTTTATTTATTCTGAATCACAGATTACCCAATGAAAAAACATGAACTCATGCGCAGTAATGAAACAATCATGTCCTCATGGATTTCTTGGTTTCACTTGTGTAGAAGAAGAATGCTACCAGTATTTTTTAAGCTAATACCTAAATACCTTAACTTTTAACCGTGCTAAAATTGTATTGGCTGTTCCGACGTGTTCCAGGGCGGAACAGGTTTTAAATAGATTGAGATTATTTTTGTTTGTGATGATTAATTATAGCCCTTCTTCCATAGAAGAAGAATGTTACCAGTATTTCCTACGCTATTACCTTCATAACTTTACTCTGGTCCTAACATTTTTTTAGCTGTTCTAACATATTCCAGGGCGGATCAGTTTTTAAATCGCTTGCTAGATTGTTTTTGTTATCATTATTTTATTTTATTTTCATTATTCTTTATCAAGCTTCCCTAGCATTTATGTTGTGATTTTTATTTTAATATTCCACTTCTCATTCTTATCTTTATTTTAAAAGCTCTAAAGGTAAATCATATGAAAGCTTATGAGGTAAATAATTTGCGTTGAAAACTGCTTTTTTAGTTAATTAATTAATTAAGCATGTGACAGTCATTTGAATGCTTAACTAGTTTATTAATTTGTTAGCACTCTATTCTTTTTGCAATAAAAAAGAGTGTGTATATTCTCTGTGTTACAAATAATCTACCTATTTAATGATGAAGTCGTTATGACATCATCAGATACTGAGGAAAAAATGTCATTGCACGTCGGTTTTGTAACCATAGCTACAGATGCAAATATGCATTGAAATAGGAAATACAATGTGTAGAAGCCATCGTCTGAAGGGCACTGCTTACTCTAAGTGTAGAATCGGTGCTTACAGAAATAAACAATTCTCTGGTATCAGCCTAATGATTAAATTGAAACAAAATCGGAACAGCTTAGTGTTCGTCCACAGGACAAACACTTAATTGTCTAGTTATTATTTGTTTCTGTTGTAACATGGATCGTCAGCATGTTTTTGTCAACGGCCATTTTGATACAGGCCTATTGGAACTTTCATTTAGATCTTGTCTGATTTTCATCTCAATAACTGTACTGACTTTGTCAATATGTTGACCTATGTGGATTAAACTGAACTAAAGTGAATTGACTCCTAATGTAGATAGATGGTTTATACCATAGGTTTAGGAATCCTAAACCTATTGCATTCTCTAGTCTCGATTATCAAGGTATCCTATGGTACTGGTAGCATATTTTTTAAAGTGATTTACTGATTTATTCTAGATCTGCGTGAATAAATTAATCATCTGCTTAAAATGGTGTAAACTAGTAAAAAAGTTGAGAAAACCACTGGTTATATAAAGCCTTGATGCATGTCCTTAAAGATTATGTACATGATATTTCTTGTTTTTAGCCTGCCTTATAAGAATTGAATTATTATTTCATAACTAATACTTAGTTTGAAGTTAATGCATCTTTCTTTAACTTGAATGTTGTATTATTATTTGTTTATTATTTGTTTATATGTTGCTAAATCATCTGCATTGGTTTATCCAAGGCAGTATATGATAATATTGGGACTTCTGAAAATGCCCCCATATTGGTTTTGTTCCTAATTACTTTGTATTTTACAACTAGTATTTCGGTTGAATTAATGAACCTTTGCTAAGTTCAATTCCTATCATTGTTTCAGGATTCTGCTCAACATGGATGGTCTGTATGTTTTTATCAAAGGTCATATCTATACAAGCTTTTGGGGCTTCTGAAAATTCCCTGTTCCAAATTATTCCATCATTATTATCTGATTATTCTTTGATATGTTTTTATTTAGATTTGTAGGGGCCTATGTTTTCAATCTCAATTATTGTACTGACTTTGTCAGTATTTTTTAGGGTGAAATGCAGTTAATATGAAAGTAGCTTGCTATGGTTATTTAAAGGTTATTTCAGCTTTTATTTTTATTTCTGTCCTTTGGATAAATTACTTTGGTCTTCTTAGCAAGATTTAATTTTAACAGTTACTGCACTAAGGAAATTTTTTTATCTTTTTTATCACAGCACTACAGCTTGCTAAATATTTTAAGTGGTCCCTCTTGCCTTCCTACACAACTCTAATTTCTACTACACAAGTGAAACCAATGGTCAAAACTTGAGAACTGTAACAAAGTAAACCAGAAATGCCAAAAAACTGTTTCTCTAATCATCACATCAACAACTGAGTTAGAGGTCACCATCATCTATCAGGTCAAGAGCCCCCTCAGATCAGAAGCAGATGTCCTATGCAAAAGGGTTGGTCATCATGACCGGCCTAAAAAGAAACCTGGTTACACAGGAACAGTAAGATGAAGGGTACCAACTTAGGATAACAAAAGTATCAGTGCGAAAAAAACTGTGCGAAAAAAGGGTCCTCTGTCCTTCGCACCAATCATACAAGCGCTACCAGCATCTTAGTGTACAACAATCAATTCCTTTCTTCGAGTTTTTGCCGCAAGCAGAATTTGGGTATGAGCTTGTCAAATCATGTGAGGCAGAACACTTACAGAGTAGAATACCAGCAACACTGAAGACAGGTTTCACTCAAGCTGACGCATATCAACCAATGCACCCGGGTCATTAAAGTTGCTCCACATCCTATAGACAGCAGAGGAACGCACCAACCGGCACTCACATGCTCGTCTGAGCTTCTTTCCTATGTGTATTTGATCTGTACAGGATTTAAACACTTTAACAACAGATTATAACAGTTTGAAATAACAGTATGAGAATTACTCCAACAAACAGAGTTGATATCAGCTCCTTAACATGTGCCAATCTACATGGGAAGGACATTTTAGACAAGACAGGTTTTGTTCTGTCCTGATGAAAAAGTTGCTTTTGGTGACTTTTTAGTTTTTAAAAGATCATTTTAGATTTTGTTTGCATCAAACAATTGTCATGATGTTTTGAAAAAGTTTTGAATTTTAAGAAACGCAAAGTTCAAGGAATTTGTGGGAAATAAAAGCATTGAGTGTGAAACATGCACAAATTATATGGTTTTTTTCAGTGCATTCAAGAAAGGTTTTGCACTATCCTGATGAAAAAGTTGCTTTTTCGTGCCTGACTGTTTAAAGAGAACATTATAGAAAATAAATGTTGTCATGATGTTTTGAAAAAGCTTTGATTTTTAAGACACACAAAGTTCAAGGGATTTGGCACACAATTTTGTAGGAAACATTGGTATTTAGAGAGCAACATGAGCAAATATTCGCAGCTTTTTCGGTGCTTCTGCATGAATATTCATGCATTTTTCCTTTAGTTTGTTATTGTTGCTTAGCGGCGCATGATCAATCTGTCTGTAGGAGAAACTCACATACCGACACAAGGAATACATTTTAAAGAAAAAGGCAATAAAATATAACTTTACAGTGCATTCATTTGAAAAGATGGAGTTTTCATAAGGTCTGGAAAAGAATTTTAGAGAAAAAAAATTGTCAACCCCCCCCCCCCCACCCCAAAAAAAAAACAAGAAAAGAAAAAAACTTTCAACCCCCAAATTGAATAAAAATGAGATAATTATGTGCACAACTGACCGAATTAAGTGAAAAAGTGAATACCAGAATTTAAAAAGAATTAAAAAAAAAGACGAATTGGACATTTTTGTCAAACCCACATTTTGGAAATCAGATGCATACAATTCCAACCCCTGTCACTTCAAATGAATGAACCCTAAAACATTTACAAATTTAATACTTAAGATTCTAGAAAAAGATATGGTTCAGGATTGTGAATCACATTCAAACATTATGTGGAGATAGAATTTTATCATAAAAGGGTTTGTTTCAAGTCCCACCCAGGAGTACAACTGATAAGAGTTTGAAATTGAGGATGAGAAATTCACTTAAAATATGTAGAAAGGATTTTGAGTGAAACATATCGACACAATACTATCTAATTGTATGCATTATGTCCATGAAGAGGAAAATGATGCTGACATTTCAAAACAATTCCAAAAATGACTAGAATTGATGTTTTAGAACTGGAGATCAAATGAGGAAAAAGAGTTTCAAAATAGCTCTCAAAGAAATTCATGCAAGAAAGGGAAATAAAAATGTATACTTTCTACACGTCTAAATGTGATACCAAATCCTGAACCACTTTGCAAATTTAAGAACTTTTTACAATGAGTAGGGATGGATCCATTTGTGAAGGAAAAGAGGAAAGTGAAATGGGTGAAAAATTGATGGCGCAGCAGCATGATAAAATTTGATGGCAGAATTTGGGATTCACAAATGCCAAATTTAGAATGCGTCAGAGGAAAAGCCTGATCATTGTGGAAAGTTGCCCCAACCAAGGGAAAAGGGACTAACATGAGCAAAAATACAAAGTAGCAAGTGGACCTGATAACCAGTTCCCACCCAGGGGAAATTGCTTTTGTTTTACATGGACACAAGGTGTGACACACAATACAGAATTGAAATTGATTTGCCACCAAGGCAGTGTTACAATGTGGGTACTTATTAAAAAAAATGCTAAAATATCATGAATCCATCCCAACTTTGACATAAACCCTTGCTAGCTGTCAGAAACACACAATGCACACGACCACTTTACACTGCATTTGTCGAAAATCACAAGTTTAAGAGTTGTTGGCATTTGTTTGTATGCATAAAACCTGTACATAGTTTTGGATCAAGAAAGACCAAATCTACAAATTATTTTCCTCTTCATATCATGGCCATCTCAGGCAAGAATTTGAATTTCTTTTACATAAATTGCAAAAGCCAACTTGTTCAGCAAAAAGGAAATAGGTGATTGATGTCATGCGAAGTCGTGTTGCTGGTAGCGTCGTTTCGGCCGCTGGAACTGCTAGCCTTCATCAGGCAACTGAAGAACTGGATGCTGCGGTGTCCGTGATATCCTGTTGATGGGTGGTCGGGGGCGTGTCCTCGGCGTGGCTTCGGTGGTTCCATCAGTGGCGTTGCGGTGGTCATGTTGCCGGATGGCGGGAAGCCGGAATCCCGGGATGTAGCAGTTCCAGTAACCGAAACGTCGCTACCAGCAACACAAAATCGCGTGACAACGATCACCTTTTTTCTTAACTGTAATTACCGCGACGAATAATCCTTTCCTTGTTTAGTAATGATTAACGCGAACATTCAGCTGTCATAGCATTGAGTGTTTCTTCAGTATAACAGGCAAAAAATACAAATGTATGGATCAATGTTACAATGTTTGATACAATTACACATCAATGAAGTAATCTAAACTAGATGTCAATGTATGGAGGTAAACCAAAGCCCACTCGGTTAGCTAGGTTCATAAGATAAGGTTCATTTCATAGTTTTTCAGTTAAGGGGTGTCTGGTTCAAATCCCACCAAGGGCACCATGTGGATCTGCCATCATTCACCACAATCACACAATTGTCTTTCATCACCTAATCTCTCACCTATGAGCATAAACTGGGTTTCTGGTTCAAATCCCTCCAGAGGAACCAAAGTGGATTGGGTTTTTACTTGATCGGACAAATTTCTCCGATAATCTGAGCATTAAAGGTTTCTCATTCAAATCCCACCAGAGGAACTAAACCAGTGTTTAAATCCTTGTGTCACATTCACAACAAAGTAATTTTCCTTTGGCAATGGTACACATTCTTGAACACAGAATTATAGCTCTTCTCTCGCAGGTATTTGGTTGGTCTCTGGTTCAAATCCCACCAGAGGAGCCTGATAGCTGCAGGTTTTCATGAGTAATCCTGCTGAGATTTACCACCTACATTGACATCTGACTAATGGATTCTTGGTTAGGCCAAAAAAAAATAGTTCTGCTTCCGGTTACCTGACCGAACCTACTTTTTGGCTGGGACCCTAAACAAATTTTCGGATAAATTGAAAAAAGTTGTATAATTCCCTTGATTGTAAACAAAAATTGACACCAAAAAATTCCATACCTACCAACCCTATTCTGAAATGCCATGTAATCAGAAGCAGAACTATATTTTCAATTATTATCCATTGTTTCCACAAATGTTGTTGCAATAATAGATGAAACAATTCTATTTACTTTATGATGACTCCATCGAGTCCTGGACAGGCAACATCACTGGAATGGGTGACATCTCATTGGTAGAATGCCTTGACAAGATCACCTAATACAATAAACAAAATAGAGAGAGATTGGTTAACCATTACATGCATAAAACACATTTCTAATGAAACAGGAAACTGATACTTCTTAGTAGTTTGCTGACTTGTATTCGAGTCACAGAATATCACGTCTGAGTTTGAGTCTGAGTGTGAGTCGCACCTCTCAAATCTGAGTCCCGAGTCATCCAGGTCAAGTCTGAGTTTGAGTCACAAAGGTCAAGTCTCAAGTTTGAGTCCAAGTCACCTTTTAAATAGACTAGGAGCATGGACCAGTCTTCAGTTGCCTGATGAAGGTTAGCAGTCCTTGCAAAGTAAACGTCGCCACCAAGCAACACATCGTGTAACTTTGACTATTAACTTCTGCCACTGTTTCAACTACTGCAATGACCAACCCTTTTCTCTCCACTGATTATATTTAACTTGCACAAGATGCAAGCTTGTTGAAAGAGTTTCTTGCATTTGCCAAATTAGTTTGAGAAACACAAGCAGATCAGCTGAACTTTGAGCCAAAAGTTAAGAAACATGAATGAACAAGACTAAAAATTAATCAATACTTGTCAAAACGTACCTGTCCCAATCCAAGGGTGGCATCTTCATGGCTGGATGAATGGGTGGGTGACTGCTTGTTGCTGCTTCCCCAGAGGCTGGCTAGTTGGACAGTCACACTCTCAGTGGTTTGATGACTCCAAGGATGGCTGGTGACTGTCTTTCATTGTTAGACTAGATGGTTGGGTCGGCTGTTAGCTGGCTCCCTAGTTGGATGGTCATAGTCTTACTGGTTTGATGACTCCAAGGATGGCTGGTAACTGTCTTTCCATGTTAGACTAGATGACTGGGCTGGCTGATTAGCTGGCTCCCTAGTTGGATGGTCATAGTCTTACTGGTTTGATGACTCCAAGGATGGCTGGTGTCTGTCTTTCCTTGTTAGACTAGATGGCTGGGTTGGCTGATTAGCTGGCTCCCTAGTTGGATGGTCATAGTCTTACTGGTTTGATGACTCCAAGGATGGCTGGTGTCTGTCTTTCCTTGTTAGACTAGATGACTGGGCTGGCTGATTAGCTGGCTCCCTAGTTGGATGGTCATAGTCTTACTGGTTTGATGACTCCAAGGATGGCTGGTGTCTGTCTTTCCTTGTTAGACTAGATGACTGGGCTGGCTGGATAGTTGGCTTCCTAGTTGGACAGTCAAACTCTCACTGGTTTGATGACTCCAAGGATGACTGGTGACTGTCTTTCCTTGTTAGACTAGATGGCTGGGCTGGCTGGTTAGCTGGCTCCCTAGTTGGATGGTCATAGTCTTACTGGTTTGATGACTTGCTGGTTAGCCAGCTCCATGGACAGGTTTCACTGGTTTGAGGTGGACTGCATGCTGGTGACTGTCTCTTCTGATGGACAGCCAGATCACTGGTTGCTTTGCTGGTATCTGAGGTCTTGGCATCAGTTGAGATCAGATCTGGCTAAGATCAAACCTGTGAAGACAAAAATCATTGGAAGTTGACAGATTAAAAGGATTATGTATGAAACAATCAACGGCACTTTAAATTACGTTGTCATAAATTGCCCTTGCATTACTTGCATTTGCCAAATTCGCTTGAGAAACACAAGCAGATCATGGAGACGAAGAATCTTCAACCAATTGAATAATCTCTTTTATAACACCCCGTCTATGGATTCCGTCTCGTGATTGGTTCAGAGCGCGTCACATGACATTATATATTTTTGCTATACAAGGCGCACAGCGCGCGACGCACTACCCCGTGGCAAGCAACGTACTATCCCAATGTACTATACCATGGCAATCAATGTACTATCCCGAGCTGCATGGTACCCAGACTTATATTTTAGTGCACAGAGTACAGCACGTAGTAACCGTTGTAGTATCACACCTCGAACCCAAGCAGTTGTGCATAATACTACATACCTGAATGAGAAATGTGTGCGAGGATGCAAAGTTTAGACTGGCACCTCTTCAAATTACATGATTGTGCATTACTCGCGTACTTATCAGCTTATACTGCACTAGCGTTACAACACTTTTAAACATGACTGCGGAAAATTAGTTTGCAGAATCTATGTATGGGGTGTTATAAAACAAATATTGACTGCTTTGACTCGTGCGATGGGTTAAATCTATGATACCCTCGGTGATCCCCTGCGCGTTCTATTTTCCCTCGGCTGCGCCTCGGTGATTTCCCTCGGCTGCGCCTCGGTGATCCCCTGCGCGTTCTATTTTCCCTCGGCTGCGCCTCGGGAAAATAGAACGCGCAGGGGATCACCTCGGGTATCATAGATTTAACCATCGCACTCGAAGCAGTCAATATTTGTATAATATCCATGGTCCACCAGCACTAAAGACATACTGTGCATGGTACATAGCTAGCTGTACTGTACATATGGCAGGAAGTTTGTTTACACAATACTCAAGGCCAAAGATCTAGAGATAAGGGTACACGCACAGGGTTTTAAAAGGAGCGTTTACCTGCCCCAATCCAAGAATGCAACATCTTCTTGGCTGGCTGAATGGCTGGATGACTGCTTCCTTAGAGGCTGGCTAGTTGGACAGTCACACTCTCACTGGCTGGGTGGCTGGTGACTGTCTTTTCCTGACAGACAGCCTGATGACTGGTTGCCTTGCTGGTATCTGGGGTCTTGGCATGATTTGAGATCAGGCTGTGGCAAGTTGATGGTCAAACCTACGATAAGAAAAAATTAATTAATTAATTGCTGACATAGTTGGAGGGTTGGTGAAAATGAGAACTTGTGAATGTCTGATTCACTAGCCAAGTGAGCAAGTGAAAAAATTTAAAATTGAAACCGCTGCACTGCAATTTACTTGCTCACCAGATTCTGAAGTAAATGTACCATACTTAGAAGGATGTTTGTACTTGGTCTTTGTTCACCAATTGCTGATTGACTACCTTCCCATCAGCCTAACATCAGTGATTGATTAGTGGGCAATCCAGCATTGGCAGACAATGTGCATAATAAATCAATACTTGTAAAAATGTACCTGTCCAAATTCCAGTGGGGCATCTTGGATGGCTGGCTGTGTATCTGGCTGGTTGGCTGGTTGCATAGTCACACTCTGGTTGACTGGTGACTGTCTCCCTACATAGATCAGATGGCCAGCTGGTTGGTATGCTGGCTGGCCGGTTGGCTAGTTGGATAATCATTCTCCACCTAGTTTGATGACTGACAAGATGGATAATGGCCATCTTCCCTGGCAGACAAGAAAGCTGGTTGGATGGCTGGTGACTGTCTCTCCTTATGGACAGCCAGATGACTGGTTGTCTTGGTGGTTTACTTGCTGGGTAGCTGAGTGGGTTGTAGGTGGATGGTTCAAGGCTGATAACTGACTCACATTTCCTGGTTGTACCCTTTGCAGATGGACAACCAACAAAGCCCATTCTCTATCTGGCTGGGTAGAAGTCATCTACTCATCTGCCACTGCCATCTGCAACATCAAACAAGACAGAAACATGTTTTTTAAAAGCACTGGATTTTCGGCAGATTCAAGAGAATGAACAAAGAATTTGTGATAACAATAATTTGCGATACAAACACTGTAAAGGCCTTTTCACACTACGAAAAATCTCCGGGTTGTACACTGGTCCGACAAGTGTAGAAATGACTGTCATTTTCACACTGCAAGATTTCAACACGGCGTGGACCCGTGTTGAGCACTCGACACGTGTTGAAACCAAACCTGCTCGGGAGGTGGGTTGAGAACTCTCGACCTGTGTTGAAAAGTTTGACACGTGTTGAAACCTGTAGTGTGAACGTCTGTGGGTTGAGTTCGATCCGTGTAACCATGGCGTAGCAGCCGATAGCACATTATTTTATGTGGCAGTACTGTAGTAGCATCAAAGATAGAGCGTCGCAGAGCTCATCTTTGGTAATGGTTTGCATGCAACGAACAAAATAATAAGTAACCTTTGACCAGCCTGCTGCAAGCAATCCTTGTCAAAAAATTACGCACGTTTTTTTTGTTGTTCATTTCAATATTATATCTCAGGCTTGCTAGACTCGGAATACATGAACAACATGAACATCATCTGAAAATTATCAGGCGCCGCCATATTGGACGAATGAAGGCCCGATGCTCCGTAATATTGTATGGGGAATTTTGTATCCGTGTTGAAAGCAAGATCCTGTGTGTAGTGTGAAATGATCGCGCAATACACGGGTCGAAACATTACACGTGTCGAGCAAATGCCGGTGTTGCGCTGAGTAGTGTGAAAACGGAGCGAAAGTGACCTGTGTTGAAATGTTGAAATTCAACACGGATCGGACCCGTGTGTAGATTTCAACACGGGTCAGACGTTCATAGTGTGAAAAGGCCTTAAGAATCAGTCTTTGTGTTGCCGTCTTAATACATACCTATATACTTCCCCTAAAAAATTGACATTCTGCCCCTTCAACAAACTATGAGAGCTGACATCAATTGGATTCTTACGCCTAAGCTCAAACACACAATACACAGACAAGGCCTACATCAGTACAGTGGAACGCCACTATAACGAACACGCCGGGATGCACAGAAATTGTCTGTTACAGTGGTTGTTCGCTATAGTGAACAATGTTCAGCAGGCCTATATACACTGTACTTTAAACATTGGGAGTCAAGGATGATATTCGTTATAGCCAAATGTTCGGTATAGTGGTATTTGTTATAGCAGGCTTCCACTGTACGTGTATGTAAATACAGTAACAGGTCAACTCATATCGTCCCTTACAGACTCGCCTCTTGCCAAACTCGCCTCCTGGCCGACTTTATGTGGACTTTTTTTTTTAAACTACTATTCACATTTAATAATGTATTTTTGTCAGTATAACTTTTGAGATGTAACAACTAAATTTATTTATTTTTGTGTTTTATTAATTTATTCTGTAATAAAATGCAAATTAGGCTTGCCCTTCACCGACGTGGATGAGTGCTTGTGAGAGCATGTAAGAAAAAATCACATGCTTGCTCAGGTGGGATTCGAACCCACGACCTCCTGCTTACTAGTGCAGATGCCTTACCTGCTAGGCCACCGAGCTAGCTGGGGTCTGCAGGGTGAATTCACCCTGAGCAAGCATGTGATTTTTTCTCACATGCTCTCACAAGCACTGAGTATACAGTGCTCATCCACGTCGGTGAAGGGCAAGCCTAATTTGCATATTATCTATTTCCCGACCCAAAAATAATTTAATATTCATTATTCTGTGATGTTTTTCTTTACTTGTTTTGTTACCGTTCTGTTTCATTATGTCTTGCTTTGTGTGTTATTGTTGACATTTTTTGTAGACTTTTTTTTACTAGGGCTTAGGGGGCCTACTTGCACTTTATTCAAGTTCAGTGTTGTCATTATGATGATGTTTTGTTATAATTTATGATGTTCGGCCAGGGGGTGAGTTGGTATGGGGCGAGTCAGTCAGGAGGCGAGTTGGCAAGGGGGCAAGTTGGTAAGGGACGAGTCAGGGGAAGAATTCCCCTGAAAATGGTTGCCGCTGCAGTTGAAGAGTCATTAATAACTATAGTACTAAGTAGCTACTGCCCCAGTGTTACTTACACCAGAGTCTAACTCTGAGATTGAAATTATAACTTAGTAGTAGGCCTACTAGTAGACCCGTAAACAGGGCCCAGATACATCGCTACTCTCAGATCCTGGGCCCTGTCTCTGTTGCTTGAAAAATGGAGAAACTTTTGCCGCTTGGCATCCGCTACGATCCGCTAGCTGAAATTTCACCAGAATGTTTAGTACTTACGTCTGAATATATGGTCCAATTTCCGCTCGCAGAAAATATTCCGTTCTCAAGAAATGAGAAAAAATTTGATTTTTGCAATCCAATCATGCACAATATTTCCTTGGTCGTTATATGTCCGGTAAATGTGGTGCCCTGTACCGATGTCATTAAAAAGCATTGGGTACTCCCATGGTACTCCCGACTAGAAATAATGGTAGGGATCCCTGACTACTCAGTGCTTTGTCAAGTGACTTGGGAAGGGTACCAGTCTGATTGGCAAGAAGGCAATGCAACACTACGGCTGTTATGTGTCTTGTTAAATTTTTCTGGCGCATGCAGTAATGAAATTTTTTTTTTATCATTTTTACTTTTTAGTAGAAATATTTGTATTTTATCCTTTGCAGTTCCCAATTTATTTTCCATATGTACATTTCTCATTTTTTCAAAAACATACATTAACATTGCCTTTTCTTTTCTTTTATTGCCAGACAGTGTATGTTTGCCACGTAAACACTCATGCCAGCATTTGGAGAGCCACTCGATTGTGCATTAGATCACATTTGGTGATCATTTGGGGGTGTTACCGTGTTCTTCTACTGTTTGGTTTTGTGATTTTGTAAATGTTTTTGTTTTTATTGTACCTCTTGCTTGCCCTAAGAAGTAATAAATTTAAGAAATAGAGACTAGAGTCACTAGATACAATACAAGTAATAAAGTTGTCCAAAGTTATTCTACTTTTTAATACAACTGTACTCATCAATACAAAAAAGTTTATATAGAAAATTGCCCCAATAAAAAAAAATGCAAGAAATTCTCAAAGGTTTCACTGATGAGGAGAAATATGAGTTAAAAAAATTTAACAGAAGGAAGCTACCTCCAGCTAAGAAGTAGGATGTTGCAGCCATTCCATACATACATCATAAGGTAAGTAGTGATTTTGGTCTAATAAAGTAATATCAACTACATATAAACCAAAACAAATTATTCACAGTATTTTATTTTTCAAACTAAATATGAACTCCCATGATTTATCAGGATCTTTAAATAAAGGATTTTTTTCTAATCAAAATAAATGAAACATCAGTCAACAAATATAGACTTTAATTCCTTCTTAAATACAGACAAAATACATCACTTTCAGTTGTATTACAACAAAACCAGGAATGCATTCTTTTGGGTTTCTTTAATTATTTTCATAATGATGAAAACGGGCGTCAAAATCCAATGAACATGAAGTCACACAAGAAACAGCCGTTTGGTTTCCGCCTGCTTGTCAACCAGACTGGTGTCGTTTCTTAAGTCATTCAGCCAATATGTAAAGTACTGTGTGGAGTCTGGGATCCCTACGATCTCTAGTCGGAGTACCCAATGCATTCTAATGCACGTAATGAGACTGGAACAGGGCACCACACTACCGGACAAATACAGACCGTTTCTAGTTTGGAAATTGTGCACGATTCAATGGCGAAGAACCCATTTTTTTCTCATTTCTTGAGAACGGAATATTTTCTGCAAGCGGAATTTGGACCATATATTCAGACGTAAGTACTAAACATTCTGGTGAAATTTCAGCTAGCGGATCGTAGCGGATGCCAAGCGGCAAAAGTTTCTTCATTTTTCAAGCAACAGAGACAGGGCCCAGGATCTGAGAGTAGCGATGTATCTGGGCCCTGTTTACGGGTCTAGCCTACTAGTAGAAGTAGTACTAGTACTAACGTTTAATAGTACTAGTACGAACGTCTGCTTTCAAAACATTTACATTATATTATTATTAATTGGTCAACAAAGACTGACAAGTGAAGTGACATTAAATTCTCTATCCAAATTCACGTTTTTATCGACCAATACGTTTATTTAACCCATGACAAAAAGCTTGAATAAGGAGAAATCTATCAAATTTAAGCAAAAAAATAAACCAGCATACAGTACCTGTTCTGTTGAACGTTGTTTTTTGAGACACTGGACGCTTATTTTTTCTAGTGTTTTGGGAAATGTTGTTATCTTTCGTCGGCCACATGGGTTCTAGTGGAAGGCCGCCCTCTAGACTAAGGAAGCGTACGGAAGCTTAAAATGACCATATGAGTTTCCGAGATAATTATCCCAGAAAGGCGTCTTAGCTTTTCGAGATGCCCTTTTTGAGATAATTATCTCGGAAACTCGGATGGTCTTTTTAAGCTTCCGTATTTTGGAGAACGCCTAAACAGCTGATTTTCGAACTGCTATTGCCTATACGTGTGTGCACAGTCAGCCGTGTAGAAAATCAGCTATCGGCGGTTCAAATAGACCGCTTGCACCACATTATTATAAGTTATTATAAAAATTATATCATAGAAAAAGAAATGAAAATAGTATCTCGACAAATCAAAGGTTTCTGATCTTCCCCAAATAAATCCAAATAGATTGAATAATTAATTTGAACCAGCGACCTCTGGAACACCGTACCGATATGGTGATGCAGAGGTGCCAGTTCGAATCCCGCCCGGAAAATTTTTCACTTTTCAATGATAATCAGTTTCACTTAATATTATTTTGATTATTAAAATAGAAACATGTTTGTTTTTTGTTACTTTTGAAGCAATAGCCATGGAAATTAAAAGTTTTGCACTCTCAATAAAACATGGATAAAATAAGATACACAATACAGGCCCCTAATAATAATAATCAAAGCAAAGGACTTGGACTTCAATAAATTCATGCACACAACAAATAAAATTGAAGAATTCAGCCATTGTTATTCTTTTATTGGACATAACATGCTATAGATTATTAAACTGTACATTATAGTTTGAAACCATTTTAACTGTGACATTGCCTTATCATTTGTCACAATTAATTAAGCATCTTCATGAAATTGAAGATACCATCAGGAGAGGAGGTTTTTGTATGGAAATAATAACCTCCAACTGCAAACCTGGGAAAGGCGAAAAACAGAACAAAACCCTTCAAGGGAAAAAGTTCTGAAAAGTCCTTTCCGACCCTCTTTCTTTGAGAGCGATCAAGCATTCTTAGCTCCAGGTTTAAATATAGATATTAATTTATGCATCTCAGAAAGTCAATGCTTTAATTTCTGCTAAAAGAATTGTTTCATGGCTACAATTGCAAAACAACTTGTATTTTTGGAATTTAAGCGAATACTTTGTACCTTGTTTTCTATTACATTAAATGCTGACAATTAAATTTTAAATTAGGTTGAAGATTAAATTTCATTGATCTTTGTTCAACAATCAGTTAATATTATTATTGATCAACACATGACGATGGAGTACATAAATTCATTTAGTTAAAGGTACTATCATATTTTGGTAGCATACTAAAACAGAAATCCTCACAGATTTACCTATAACTTACAGGGCCCATTTCTTTAACAAAAACCAAAGTATGATATTACCTTTAACTAAAGTGAAGGATAAAATATGACATGATTTGTTTCCCCTGGGCCTCAGTTTGATTATTGTAGTCAATCATTTACAGAAAGATAAAGGAAAGCTACCCATCTGCTAATAGCACAACATGAGATATAAGGTTTCTGGGTAGGACTCGTTATTATGTCTATTACTGTCCCTCTTTCAGACTGATAATGATGCCGGTTGGAATAACATGAAATCAGATTTTAAAATGCTTTGGGAACATTATGTACAGGTCAAAATGGGAAAATGTTGTTAGACTAATAATAAAAAAAAGATTATCATAAAGTATGCACTGGTGGTCTTTTCATCATATATAATTTATGAATTATTATTAGAAAAAAAATTAATTAAAGGTACAGTACAGGATTGGTAACATACATAAACAGAAATGTTCACAGATTTATGTATACCTTTCAGGATATGAAGATGGTGCTGGTAGAAACATGCTAAAATATTTATCCAGAAATCAGTGAAGCAAAGGCCAAAACAGTTTTGATCTCGAAATAAGATCAAAACCATTCTTTATATTTTATAAGAAAAATTGAGTCTGGTTTTTGCTATTTTCCTGTGACTCAGAAGACAGATTTGTGCTCAAATTTTCACAGGTTTATTATTTCATGCACATAGTGTGAGTGATATTCTATGACCTTTACCAATCATGTATTATTCCTTTAAAATAGTTCTTTACAAATTTTGCTTGGATAAATCTTTCCTAGATCACTTTAAGTTAAACCAACTATCAGTATGACCAGTACAATACTTCTTTGATACAAATAATGTCTTTACCATACCAAATCAGTGCAAAGGAAAAGGGGCAGAATATTTATGCAAACTAAATTCCCCAGGGCTTTTAATGCATCTATACTGAAATTTTGCCAAACAAAATAGATGATTTTTACTGTCCCTTATGAATCGGCCAAGATTACGAGTCTGGTGCACTGTCTCACTCCCATTGGATACAATTTTATTTTTTAAAGTACATGTATTGAAAAAATAAAGTCTTCACACCGTGGTGTTTTTCAATCTAATTTGGGTCCTAATTTCATTAAAATGATTACAGTTGCATGACATTCACCAAAATGAAGTTTTATTTCTGTATTGTGATAAATTTGTTTTCAAGGACACTTGCAAGCAGGCACATTTTCTCCTTTTGTTGGTAAAATGGGTTAATAACATCAACAGAATGAAGGTGCAGTGCTGGATGAATGAAAAGTGCAAGAACATGAGATGGTAACATGCAAACAAAACCTACAAAAGGAGGAATGGTGTCAACCTGCAAGTGTACTTGATTGTGGCTGTGGTCAAACTTCATTTGAACCTTCAGACCTGTTTTCCAAAAACAATGATTTTCTTCACTAAAAAAAAGAAAAAAAGGAAATCCGTTGTTATATACATACCAACAGAGAGTGGAGACATACCTAAATGGGACTTATTGCTTAGATACACTGGTTCAACATTGAAAAAATAGGGGAGTATATCAGGTGCAGTTTCTGTATGTAATTAACTATAATAACCTAACCCCTCACCCCATCAGGATTCATTAACAGATTCATGAAATGTAACATGGGAATATCTCTTCAGTGGGAATATACAGCTGGTTCTGAACAAAGCACAAGCTCCTTAAACTAATTGACATTCTCTAAGCAACTTACGGGAAGCTAGAATTACCTCCAAATTGTTTCTATTTTCACAAGATATATTTGCCAATCATCATAATTATGTCAATCTTGCTCAGATATTATTATGTATTGTTATATTAATGCATACTATTACATATTACAGGGATGTGAGTGGCCAAAAAAACCCAACTAAATTAGGAAAAAGCTGAAATTCAAAGTTCTTATACTTGTGTACAGAGCATGCTTAAAAAAGCTGAAATTTTGAGTTAAAATCTAAACAAAACAAAATCGGAATTCAGTTTAAGTCTCACATCCCTGATATTAGAAAACATCTGGGGGCAAACCTGTCAGATCATCAGGAATGTTCCAAAAATCTTCTGTTTTAAATACAAATTTGAAGCCACCTTTAAAGGTACAATCATACTTTGGTAGCATACCGAAACAGACATCGTCACAGATGTACCTATAACTTACAGGGTAAAAAGATGGTGGTAAAATACTGTTCAATTTTTTCGGTGAAAAGATTTTTAAAATACTGTGCGTGGTGTTTTTCACTGTTTTCTCAAAAAGTGTGCACCGTATTGGACTAAAAATTTCACAGATGACTGTTCTTTCTTGATGTTTCTGCCCATGAATCTGCATTTCTTTGACAAAAGCTAAAGTATGATATTACCTTTAATACAGATTAGCCCCTTTACTACAGGATTTACCTTGCTGTAGCCATTGTCATTCATTTGTCCATGAAATATCTCAGATATTTATAAAGATTTGGGATTCCATGGGAGCAGACAATAATAGCTACAGCATGATAAATATTCATGATTGATGTTGGCTTGTGGATGATGAACTGTGATTCCTTCTTGCAGAGTGTCTGTAAGCCCTCAGTTCTGAGCCCATTGTTGGTATTTTCAATACACAGCAGGTGGATTCTGAAATAAATATTCATGCAAATGGAAACATAAAAACCAGGACAAATTCCATCATTGCAAGGTGCAGTCCTTTTGTCTGTACACCATCATACCTAAAATAGCAATTTTTAATCAACTTACAATTACAATGAAGATATGTCATAAGATCTACAGACCCCTGCCAATCATGAAAGTAGTGCTAGTTTTGGGCAATTTCAGCTCAATTCTGATAATTTGTCCCCTTCCAATCAAACAAGATTCCACAGTACATATGGCTTCTGACTGCCAAACGAACAAAGATACAACTGACTATTAGGAACACCTGACCAATGTAGGGTTGGATAGCTCAGTTGGTAGAGCTCCGGTACGGTATTGGATCGGTGGAGTCCTGCTCCAGTCAACTTTTCTTTGTTCACTTTTCAAAGATTTACAATTCACTCAGTTTCCCATGTGGTTATTTGATGGTTAAGATTGCACCGTCATCAAACAACAACAAAGGAAAGTGACTGGTTTTATCTTAAGTCATTGAAAAGTAAACAAAGACAAATTCACTGAGATTGCACATACATGTCTGCAGTCTGCAGTGATACTGTTGGTGCTGATGGTATTGACTTAAGACTTTCCAGACCAGCAGTATAATAAGCCAACATAGGGAAGCAAGAAAAGGGTAGGAACTTATTCCAAAGTAAGGAGGTGCTTGGTTCAGGATCTAATTGTAGCCACCAAGTAAGTATGAATAAGTTCCTCATTTGCAATTTGACCACAAAAACTCCAGGTAGAATGGTTTACCATGACTGTGATTGTTCTCCTGGGCTTGGCTTTCTACTG
Source organism: Astropecten irregularis (assembly GCA_963971285.1). Lineage (NCBI taxonomy): Eukaryota > Metazoa > Echinodermata > Asteroidea > Paxillosida > Astropectinidae > Astropecten > Astropecten irregularis. The sequence goes on along the minus strand of OZ020254.1, from coordinate 20,254,084 downwards.
ACTGATTCAGTAACTACTTCAAACAAGGAATTTCCAGTAAATTGTGTGGGGATTTCTCATAATTCTCACCTTCAGAATAAACTAAGGGCAAGCTCTTCATCCTCCAGCAGCTCTGGTCATCAGTGAGTCTTGCATCCTCCTTGCTTCAGATTATGACGGGGTAGTGTCTTGTTGCTCTTCATCCCTCATGCAGCATCCATCATCCGCTGGCAGGTAAATATCCGTCCTCTCTACAAAGAACAATACATGTTCTGACTACATGAATTATTTGCCAACTCTTAGTAAACAGCACAGACAATGCAATCAACAACTAACTGCACTTTTATGACTGGTAATTACAAGATACAACAGGCACTAAGCTACAGCTCAGTACATGATATTTTGTCCAAGGTCTAAAGCTCTACAGGGTGTTGGTCAATTCACCCACCACTTGGCCTGCACGCCATATATGAAAGATTGTCCAGAAATGACAAGTGGCTAGTGGGCAAAGTGTTAAATGGGCGAATTGGACAATTGGGGGAGTGACAATGCCTCAATGTAAACATGTAGACACTCACAGACAGAGTGTACTTGAAATGGTAAACTGCTGATTGACTGTAGGACTCACCAGCCCTCCACTTCAAAACAAAAGTAATAAAATGAACTTTATCAATTCTCACCTTTGGGAATATCAGCTCATCAGTGAGTCTTGCATCTTCCCTGCCCTCTCAGCATCATCTGAGATGGTGTGTCAGTGATGCACTGGCTGTCCATCTTCTTGCAGCATCTTTCATCCAGCTGGTAGGAACTGGTTCACCTGAAGTCTTGACTAAAAGGTAAGAATACAGAGAGAAATTCGACCTATAGCAGAGCTCAATAACATTAGTAAAATTTGAAATTAGAAATCTATAAAGTATAGCAATATTCCTCCTAAAACTTATTTCACTTAGAATGACCATGATGCTTGGCAATGAGAAATTAAATTATATTTGGGCAATGACTTCTGGGAAAATTGTAAGTATTCATCATTATTAATCCACAGATAAGGGCCTCTGAAAGCCAGCGCTACTGATATGCACTGAGAGGTTACCTTATATAAGAAACAATGCACCAGGCACTGTTACAGGTTTGCAGATTATAATGCCCTATATGCAGTTTAATTCTTTGTGGCCAGCATTTATCGTTTTTCAGAGAAGGTGTCCCCATAAGCCAGCGCTATGCACTGAGAGGTATAACCTTCTATCTGCAGTTAACTTATCTCTATTTTCTGAGGTACTTTAATTGCTGTAAGTACCCCCTGTAAGTCAGCGCTATGCACTGAGAGGGTTACCTTTTTTCTGCAATTTTTTATCTCAATTTTCTTAGAAACTTTAATGTAAGTACCCCCTGTAAGTCAGCGCTATGCACTGGGAGGGTTACCTTTTTTCTGCAATTTTTATCTGAATTTCCTTAGATACTTTGATGAAAGGACCCTCTGAAAGTCAGCGCTATGCACCGAGAGGGTTACCTTATATACGCAATTTCTTATCTATATTTTCTGAGAGGCTCCACCGTTGTAAGGACCCCTTCTGTTCCACAGCATTCATCTGTGATAATGGCATTCACTGGCTGTCCATCTTCTTGCAGCATCTTTCATCCAGCTGGTAGGAACAGGTTCACCTGAAGTTCTTGACTAAAAGATAAGAAAACAGGGAGAAATTCGGCCTAGCAGAGCTAGGTTAAATTGGTAAAATTTGAAATCTATAAAGTAGCAATATTCCTCTCAAAACCTTTTTCACTTAAAATGACCATGATGCTAGGCAATGAGAAATAAAATTATATTTGGGCAATGACTTCTGGGAAAAATTATAAGTATTCATCATTATTAATCCACAGATAAGGGCCTCTGAAAGCCAGCGCTACTGATATGCACTGAGAGGTTACCTTATATAAGAAACAATGCACCAGGCACTCTTACAGGTTTGCAGATTATAATGCCCTATATGCAGTTTAATTCTTTGTGGCCAGCATTTATCGTTTTTCAGAGAAGGTGCCCCCATAAGTCAGCGCTATGCACCGAGAGGGTTACCTTATACATGCAATTTTTATCTGAATTTCCTTAGATACTTTGATGTAAGGACCCTCTGTAAGTCAGCGCTATGCACCGAGAGGGTTACCTTATACATGCAATTTTTATCTGAATTTCCTTAGATACTTTGATGTAAGGACCCTCTGAAAGTCAGCGCTATGCACCGAGAGGGTTACCTTATACATGCAATTTTTATCTGAATTTCCTTAGATACTTTGATGTAAGGACCCTCTGAAAGTCAGCGCTATGCACCGAGAGGGTTACCTTATATATGCAGTTTCTTATCTGTATTTTCTGAGATGCTCCACCATTGTAAGGACCCCTCCGGTTCCACAGCATTCATCTGTAATAATGGCATTTACTGGCTGTCCATCTTCTTGCAGCATCTTTCATCCAGCTGGTAGGAACTGGTTCACCTGAAGTTCTTGACTAAAAGGTCAGAAAGCAGGGAGAAATTCGGCCTAGCAGAGCTAGGTTACATTAGTAAAATTTGAAATCTATAAAGTAGCAATATTCCTCCTAAAACTTTTTTCACTTAAGATGACCGTGATGCTAGGCAATGATACATAAAATTATATTTGGGCAATGACTTCTGAGAAAAATTGCAAGTATTAATCATTATTAATCCACAGATAAGGGCCTCTGAAAGCCAGCGCTACTGATATGCACTGAGAGGTTACCTTATATAAGTAACAATGCACCAGGCACTGTTACAGGTTTGCAGATTATAATGCCCTATATGCAGTTTCTTTGTGGCCAGCATTTATCGTTTTTCAGAGAAGGTGCCCCCATAAGTCAGCGCTATGCACTGAGAGGTATAACCTTCTATCTGCAGTTAACTTATCTCTATTTTCTGAGATACTTTAATTGCTGTAAGTACCCCCCGTAAGTCAGCGCTATGCACCGAGAGGGTTACCTTATTTCTGCAATTTTTTATCTGAATTTTCTTAGAAACTTTAATGTAAGGATCGACCCTCTGTAAGTCAGCGCTATGCACCGAGAGGGTTACCTTATATATGCAATTTCTTATCTGCATTTTTCATAGATGCTCGACCGTTGTAAGGGCCCTTCTGGTTCCACGGCATTCATCTGTAATAATGGCATTCACTGGCTGTTCATCTTCTTGCAGGATATTTCTTCCAGCTGGTAGGAACTGGTTCACCTGAAGTTCTTGACTAAAAGGTAAGAATACAGGGAGAAATTCGGCACTGAGAAGTATAACATTATATCTGCACTTATCTTTTCTCTATTTTCTTAGGTACTTTAATTGTTGTAAGGACAAAGGTACATCATCAATTAACGAGTGCACTATATTTTGTTGGGGAAAAATTATACATATTGTTTACAACTGTAGTAATCAAACAGTTAGGCTTTTCTCAAGTCGGCATTTGCCAGATCCCCACAATAGTTTGAGAATACACTTGATATAAGCCAAAAGGGGACTTGAAAGAAAACTAGCAAGTGTGTTGACTGACTGATGAATTGTTTGAAATGTTTGGTTGTTGGCCAAATCAGAATTGTAGAAGGAACGGTGATATTTGAGTTGGGCAGGTCTATAATTAACTGACCAACTTGGAGTGTCTAGATTGAAGAGTTGTGATAAGGGCTTACACAACACAAATTCTCACCTGTGGGAACAGTAACAGCAAGTCCATCAATCCTTAGCATTAGGTGTGATGTCTTCCTGGAGCTGTCCATTCTACATGCAACATCTACCATCTAAGGACAGGTAGATATTGGTTCTTTCATCTGAAGTTCTTGACTATAATGTAGGAAAACAAGAAACATTCGGCCTAGCAGAGCTAGGTTACATAAGTTAAATATTCAGATGTATTACAATGACAATTCTCAATCAGGGCAATTCAGCACTTCAATGTAAAGTGACACAAACATTTAATTGCAGTAGGCCCTATGGTGAAATAATCTTCACCTTTACTAACCTTGCTCAGAGGCTTACCTTTAAGGAGCATTCAACATTGACACTTATTAGAAATACCTGGTAAGTGCTTAACACAAACCTGAAAAAAAAAGAAAAACACAAACCAATCACTATCTTCTGATGAATACAACACAATCAAACCCATCACACGCCGATTCAATTTGTAAGGACGAACAACATCAAGCCTGCTCATACCACTTGTGCCATTACACAGTGATAACATTGACGTCAGTTCCATTACAACAAGAAGTCTATTGCCTGTAAATGCTCAGGACAAAGAAAGAGAGTAAAACTGATAAGTACATGGTCCTGACGGAAGTATGGGGCAAAGTCTGTGGAAAAGGGAAAAAAGTAAGGAATTAGTACATGGATCATTACGGGAAACCACCTTTGAATTTCATTGATAATCCTTCAGAAAAATAAAGAGCACATCATTAATACATGGGGAGACAATGATTAGTATATGCATGTTCCTAATAGAATGATACCTGTACATATACAGACATCATAAATATTTTAACATCTTTATGCATATCACTTGAAATCATACACCATTTACAAACACCTTAAAAGAAATGATGTCAAAAGTTTGAGAAAAACATATAAAATAGTACATGTCCTTAAAATATGCTGGGACAAGGCATGGGGGAGTATATGCAATGTACCAAGCTTGATATTAACACAAGCCAAGCAATAATGTCACATCAAGACTGTGTAGTCACGATGTCTTCTTGTGACAAGTCACTTACATGTACGCTATAAATTAAGACCCGTGCTTAATATTAAGCACATTATAAACCTACACAATTGAAATATTGGGCAACTTAACATGGGGAGAAAAAAGATAAGTACGCATTCATTTTTGACAACCATTTGTACATTAATTGGGATAATACAGCACATTGATGGACGCGCACTTATCTACAATGTTCCATAGAAATATGGAACAAAGCTTGGGGTGAAAATGATTCGTACATGCTCCCAACAACAAATCACAAGTACATTAAGCATGGCACTTTCACATGTACTATCTGAGATGACTCTTAAATTAATACCACCATTTACAAGCCTTACTTTACGAATAAGACAAAATAGAGACAGAACACTCGGTATGGGGAGAAAAATATAGGTTAGTACACGTCCAGTGTTATATAGGTTAGTACACGTCCAGTGTAATAATGTACTGCAATATACAAAATGAAAACGTTTTCATGATCATGTATACTGAACATGTATGATGAGTACAGTAAAAAAACTGATGAAATCATTTTACTTCTCACTACATACAGTTAGTAGTGAGACCCTTATAAAGAGTGAATATCACCTGAATGGATCCATGAAGATTCTTGTATTGGATGTATATGTGACTCATTCAAGAATCCCTCCCATGGCTGGACAGAAGAGAGAAAACCTCAGCAAACAGAGCTGTCTTGCGTCCGATCGTCTGTGGAAGCTTTGATGAGAAGTAGTCATCTTCCTCAGAGCAGAGCCATCCAAGATGTTGACAACCATTTCTTTCCTGAAAAGAAAAGAAAATATACATTAATAGTTCAACTGTGGTTTACAAAATGAAGCATCGTTGCTAAAATAGATTTTATGTTCTTTTTTAAAAGGGCACTATCCAATACAAGAAAGCTTTGTTTTATAATTCTTTGTCCATTTCCATTCAAAATATTTAAACTGTGCTGATATCAAAACTTTGCAGGACAAGCTATTTTTTTAAATGAATTAAAATAAGTAATCATCAAATAACTAGAAGGGAAACAAAATGAATTTTTGAGTCATTGAAAGGTGAACAAAAACAAATTGACTGGAGCAGGATTCGAACCAGTGATTTCCTGATTACAGTACATGCGCTCTACCAACTGAGCTATCCAGCCCTACATTGGTGGTGTCCCTATAAATAGTCAATTATCTTTGTTCAATTGGAAAGGAAAAGCCACGAAACCACGCACACACTGCCATATCCCAGGGATCATTTCATCGATACACGCTGCAACCTTAGAAACAGTTCACAGGGATCACTCAAAGATGATACAGCTTTTTAATCAATAAAATCATCAAATGACCACAAGGGAAACTGAAGGAATTTTTATGTAACCACCGATCAGCAAATCTAGTTTTTGAGTGATTTTCTTTAGCCTTACCAGTCCTATATTATATGCCTTAAATAGATTTCTAAATTCATCAATATTCACCTTCACAAACATAATTGCAAGCTTATCAAGCAGTGTCATCAGTGACTCTTGCATCAGATTCTTTAGAATCATCTGTAATGGGGTAGTGTCTGATGTTGCTCTCCATCCTTCATGCAGCATCTTTCATCCACCGGTAAGTATTTACCTGGGATTAAAAGCAGGGATGAGATTCACCAATGATAAAAATATCTGAAAACAACTGTCACGGGACATAAACAATCTGAACTCTAGGAAATCTCCTATACGTTTGTACACAGACTGAGGAAACAAACAATCTGAAATCCAAAACAAAAATAATTGAACTCAAAAATCTCATCCCTGTATAATTATGTAGAAGCGCAGCCTACCTAAGCTGCGTTACACTTATAAAATGTTCCAGAAATACCTATAGTAAATAAATGAGTGATGCATTTCCACAGGTTACTACCAATTCCTCATCACATCAGTGCAAAATTGAGAGAATATTAATCAGCAATCAACAACTGAATGCACTTCATGCATGACAGGTGACTGTATTTTATACAATATTCAGTGCCTTTTTACCTTTTGTTCAGAATTTGAGCATTAATGTAAGATGTAAGTTCAAAAGGTACTTGAAATTAAACAAGTAAATTTGTTGGCAGAATGATGGATTCACTAGCTCAAATAAATACATTTCAAGCAATTTGTGAGGTCATTATTTCACAGAAACTCACCTTCATGAATATCAATGGCAAGCTCATCAAGCTGGGTCACTAATCAGTGAGTCTTACATCCCCCTACTTCCTCAGTATGTGATGGTGTGATTCACTAGCTGTCCATATCTTATGCACATCTTTCATCCAATGCCATGTAGATATTGGACTCTCTAGATCCTCTGAAGCTCTTGGCTAATACAAAAATACAAGACAGAATCACCTTCAAACTATTTGCAATGACTAATGAAATTAGCTTCATTCAATTCTCTTCATTCATCAAACCCATTGACTATTAACAAACTTAAAATGATTTTTAAAGCTGCACAAGAACTTCACAAGTTACATTACAAAGTTTTTCAGGAAGTTGAGGAATGTGGGCGAATAATTGGCTTGTTTTTCTGAAATACACATCTTTTGACACATCTTTTTATGGGCTAGCAGTATCACACAATGGATGAGTAAATAAGTGCGCGCCCCATAATAGGCGCGCGCGACCTGCCAGTGGTGCACCTGGCATTTCAATTCATATGCAAATTTGTATGAATAGAATGATGTACACCATTGAACTCTTTACATGATCCGATGTGTTAATTGATGATGCAAAGTGGTTTTCATAGACAGACATCCTGACATTAGCAAAGTCATACTAACTGACTAGCCTGGTTTGGTGTATGCTGCCCAACAGATTCTCGTTATCAAAAAATGTTGAATTTAAGCACACCTAATTCTTTTCGAAGGAAATCTAGGCAGAAAAACAGTTTTTCGCAGGAATTATTAGCCCATAAAAATTCAAAATGTTCGACGGAAACAATAATTTTTACAACTTATTTTCCACTAACCTCGGTTCACCATCTCGTCGGTGTTCATCTGGGGTCAAGTTTGACAAAATCTGAAGATTAGCGTCGAAGTTTCACCACCTCAATTGCAGAGCCTAGGTCCCCAGTGGTCGCCGGCCGGCTGTGCGGTACTGTCAGTGTCAGACTGTACCTGTATGTGTACGGTTGACTATTGACGCAAAAGTCAAGTCCCACAACTCATAAAACAAGTGCACTCATAAATTGTCCTGTCACATCTACCCGCAGGGAATTCTGGAAAGTGGCAGGACCGTTTTTATCAGGATTCGGATCCGTTTTCTGGCAGATAAAATGATGCCAAAATGTGAAGGCTGAGCGGAGCAAGTGGCACGAACCTTCCCCGACTGACTTCAGAGAGCAGAATGACAAACTCCGCTCTCGCGCCCAGGGAGATGAAAATTAATATTCATGAGTTAGACTTTTGGGCTACTCCAATTGGTTAATTTTGAGAACGAGCGCCAAACGTCTGGCGTCTGGCCATGCTCATTGGAGGATAGTGCGTGGCTCATTTGCATATGTCCAAGCTATAAGTTTCTCCGGGGATTTATTTTCAGCCTTCAAAATTTGGTGAAGTGAACTGGATGGAACCGGATCCAGCCACTTGGAACAATAGGTCTAGACTTATATAAATCTCATATATATCCCAGTGACACTTGCACGTCTGGGATCGTGTATAACATGTACTGTATGTAATGTTAGTGGCTTGTTAATGCATTTTACTGTGGTTTGGAACAAGTATACCTATTAGTTTGCTCACAAGCCACGACAAAGTTGCTGGAAATTCATAAAAATGTGTATGCATTATTAAATGCATTTTTGAAAGGAAATAATATTACCGATTGGAAAGGTCTTGCAGCGAGTAATTTTTGTGTTGTAGAAACCCATCCCGTATACTCGAGTGCCTTGGCCAAGTAAGGCTGACAACTTGATAGGAGTAGTTTCCCTGCTCAGTCGAGGCCTGAAACAACTCGTACTGAGTCGGTCACTGCATCATACAGTGTGGTCGTTCGCCCCTAGTATATGCCATGCTATGACCACACTACTACGCGTACACCGGGCAGCACTCTGTAGCCCGCCGGCCATGCGATATATCTCTCGGGCCCCATCAAGCAGGTGAAACACGGTGACTGTAGCCGTACGTCAGGCCCTGGGGTGTAGGCCTACGTACATCTCCGCTCAGTCGTATTGCCATGTACACACCTGCTACCTGAAAACATGTGAATCTGCACCAGAGTCAACTGATAAAACGCCAAACAATTGGAAATTAGCTAATAAGCTCAAATGGAGGTTTATTTTTTAGCTTTACTTATTCAAGCCAGTGAAGACTGATGGAACATAATATAATAGCCATGTGCATTATGTGCAAATTACACTGAGCCAGTGGCGTACGCAGGATTTTTCCAAGGGGGGTGTTTAAAAAAACAACTTGCGATGCCACGGCGTGGGGTACGGGGCCCGCTTAAGGGCCCCGGGAAATTTTGGATATTGGATGCTCCCTGGTGCATTTTAGAGTATTTCTGGGCCCTTTTTGATAAGTTTTTGCCATGGAAATAGGATGGGGTTTTTTTCTTTTCATTTTTATAATTTCGGATTTTAGACACATTTGACCAAAGGATTTTTAAAAGTTATGATGGCAAATTTGTTTTCATACAGTTTTCATTTAGACGCAGGATCAAAAGGAAATAGTCATTCTGCCATAACATTTATTTGAACAAAATTAAGAAATATGAAACAAATATATTATTAAGCGATGATCATGAGTTGCACCAGTTTTGAAGAAACGGCCAATTTTGTCTAATATCAACGCCCGTTTTTGTCAGGTGAATATATTTTTTGACGTGGGTTACGCTTTTTTTGTCAAAGAAATATTTTTCCGCAGCCGCGAAACTTGAAAATATCCACTCCCGATGTCAAATAAATATATTCACCTGGCACTAATGGGCTTCCGCAAAAAGCTGTGTAGTCGACATTTTGAAAATTTTCCATTTCTTATCATTTTATTGAATTGCATTTTTCAATAAACACGGAATTTCCGTGAAAATTAAATCCAGGCAGAATGAAGAGACATGCTCTTTTTTGTGCATGACACTGAAAACGCAGTCGATCACGGTCATCCAGAACAAAGTCTTGGACTTCCTTTCAAAAGTGCAAACAGTTTCCATTTAGGCTACGTTTTTATGGTTACAGTGTATAGTAAAAAGAAAGAAGGCCGTGTACTGGTGGGAATTTTTCGCTCAAGCCGCTAAGGATGGAGCGGCTTGCGCGAAAATTTATTCCACATTAGTAGGGCTAGAAAGTTTAACCGGGGAGCCCCCCCCCCCGGCCTAAACTCGCAGCGAGTACCGTACCCAAACAAATTACGCGGCCCCAGCCTCCCCTGCCTGTATGTAGTGAGTTATCGATCGTTTTCCATGCTGCGAATGGGTGCATCGCGTGCGCACAACACCAATCACGAGGAACGAACGTACGTCGTGATGTAAAATTTATAGGCCTTATAATTATGTAACTATAGGGGGCCTTAATGTTATACATGTAGTCATGTACGCAAGTTTTATTAACACACACTTGATCTTTCTTCTTCTTCTTTAATCCCCAAATTTCCCTGTTTCACACTTGGTATTTATTCGGTGCTTTCTTTTTATCTTTTTCCCTCTCCGTTTCCTTAATTTCTCCCTTTCCACATTTTTACCGCTGAGCAAAGGGGGGTGTTTTACGTCCAAAACACCCCCCCTGCGTACGCGCCTGCACTGAGCAGTGGCTGAATTGTAACCGCTTTCCCTAGAAAAGCGTGCTGGGGCCAATTTCATGGAGTTCTTAAGCACAAACAAATTGCTTAGCACAAAATGTCTTGCTATACCACCATTAAAAAATTCCATTTGATATTCATGGTCAGCGAACAACAGCCAAAGAACAAAGTGATACACAACACATGGACATTAATATTTTTGGTTGTTAATCTTGTTTTTATTAAGACTGAAATTTCATGGTTAGTCAATTTTTGTGCAGGGCCGGGGCCATAAAAATGCATTCTCATTGGTCTAAAGTCTTGGACGTCTGCCAAAATTGGTCTGAATAAAATTACCAAATTGCAATTCTCCAAATAACGCATAAAATTATTAATAGAGAATTTTTCTCAGAAAAATAAATATTTGTAAAGATTTAATATTAATTTAACTTAATTTTAAGTCTTCTTAATGTATCAAATAATATTAGAATGAAGATAATTTACATCACTATTAAACGAGACCAAAGGTCATTTCATGTCAACTCTTAATCTAGACTGGTTCCTGTTCCCTGCGTCGTCTCCCCTGACGTCTATCGAATGGAACACATGCGATATGCACCGCCATCTACAAACAACGTGAATTGAATGTGTTGATGTTGTTCCACACAGATCTCAGACAAAAATGTGAGTTAGAATTTGGCTTAAATTTATAATTTACATACATAAAGTTGACAAATTTGCGATCGTAAAGTTCGGGACCCCCCTGTGAGTGCCTGTGTTTTTATTTTAAATAAGGCAGGGTATATTTTATTATTTTGCCGGCGCCGCGCCGGCAATCTTCCCGAGTTCCTGCAAGTGCAACAGAGCGAGCAAGTGCATGCAGACGCTATTTTTGGGGGGATTGTGATAGACGGGTCCCAAAACTATAAAGGAAAGGAAAACTACTTTTGGGAAAGTTACTTACCTAATTGTTCGTTGTGCCCTCTTCTACATTTTTAGCAAGGTTGGCATTAGTGTAGTTTAATACGCCACCCATATTATTTTCAGTATTTATTTGGGTAAGAAACTGTTTTGTTTTCACTGAAATATTGCCGAAATAAGTTCATTTTTGGTTTTCAGGACCTATGAATAAATTTGCTTTAAGTAACGAATCTCATTTTGGAACAGAAGAAGGTAAATAAATACTGAAAATAGTAAACTACACTTACCCCGCAAGGTTAATATTGTGGAAAGAAGGCAAGGCTTTAATTTTTTAGGGAAATTGTGGGGTAAAACGGTATCAAAGATGTAACATTTCACGGCCGCACGGATGGCCATAGCCCCTCACATAGGGCTGTGATGGCTCTTTTTTTAAATCTGTCTCTCAGCCTGGTGGCCATTCACAGCCCTACTTCAAGGCATGACTTAAACGCGCAATATCCAAAGTGCAGAATTGTCACAAACTTTCGATTTGAATATCTTCTCAAATAAAGAAGACTGGATAATTTCACTTACACTTTCGTATTCCTCAAACTTTGATTTTTCACACCAGCCCCTTAAAGTTTTCCAAAACTGTACAATTTCCCGTGAATTTCACCGTAAAAATCCCAGGCTGTAGAATTGATTACTGACAGTGGACGTCGCCATCTTGAAAAATGACGTCATACATCTCTTTTCAGGGCACCCGACGAGACATGCACATGTTAATTTTGTGACATACAAAACTGGTCCCCATTTAAACCGTTCTTGCATAAGGGATGAGCAGGGAACCAATGGAGTGATCGCCTGTCGGGTACCTAGACTTCTAACACAAGAAGCATTTCTCATCATTTTTCAAGATGGCGACGTCCACTGTCGGGATTAAATTCTACAGCCTGGGATTTTTACGGTGAAATTCACGGGAAATTTTACAGTTTTGGAAAACTTTAAGGGGCTGGTGTGAAAAATCAAAGTTTGAGGTAGGGCTGTAAGTTTGCGGATAATTTTGTAACCGATTACCCGTCTGGTTTTTCGGTTACGGTTACGATTACCCGTACAACAAAGAAAACAAAGAAAAACAAAGAAATAGTCAGTTTCGATCTTTGAGGAAGTCGGCTGATAACATCTTTTGTCAGGACAATGAATGGCAGAAATCAGTCAGACATCGTGAATTATAAGGCGGTAGAACAAACAAAAAGGTTGGCCCTACATCAATAACGGATCCTGAAAAAACACCTCCACACAATGACACAACGCAGTCTGTTTGTAGCTCTACGGTCGTAGGTACTGATTTTTTTCTGCTTCTGAAATTCACTGAGAACAAGCGCCGTGAAGGTCTCCGGCCTACATCATTGACAGCCCATGCAAAAACTAGCCAATGACACGATGCAAAGGTGCTCTGCTTGACACGTGCTTATTCCGTCTGTCCAAACACATTTGTTAAACCACATTATTGGTCTCCGGCCTACATCATTGACAGCCCATGCAAAAACTAGCCAATGACATGATGCAAAGGTGCTCTGCTTGACACGTGTTTATTCCGTCCGTCCAACCACATTTGCCATCCCCATTCAGCCCTTTCAAAGTACTTTCCAGATAACTGCTAAAAGAAGTTTTCTGATCTTGCCGGTGGCAACGTTCACCCCGCCCTTGCTCCAAGCTGATTGGCCTCCCGGCCAACATCATTGACAGCCCATGCACAGATTAAACCAATCATTGTTCATAGTGTGACTGTGTGGTTTCATGTGTTTATTTCACACGCCCAGCCCAATTGGCTCTGTTCCAACTTGAGTTGACAGTCCCTGGAGAATCAAGAGCCTATCTCCGGAGTGGGGAAAAAACCACCAATGTACTCAAAAAATGAAAGCCGAAACAAATCGGCAATCCCCTGAAAAAAAGATCCCTTGACAAAATCACGATGATCACGATCTACTGAAAAATCCTTGCCAGCTCCTTCATAAATCTTCATCCCCAAGAAAAGTGTCATCGTGTTAATTCAATCCCTTAAAAATACCAATCCCTGAAAAAATACAGATCCTTTGGGAAAAAAAATCACAACCCCTCCCCCCCCCCAAAAAAAATAATAATGATAATAAAAATTTACCATACCCTTTTTAAAGTTCTTACCTCCACAGAAATACAAAGTGTCTAGAAACTCCTAAAAAAAACACTATTACCAACTTAGAAAAAATCCTGATTCCCCGAACTATCCCAATCCTCTGGAGAAATAAAAGGCTGGTACCCAAGAAAATGCCCAATCTCCCGAAAGAAACAAAACCCTGCCTTTATTTTGCAATCTTGAAAAGATACCAATCCTTTAAAAAAATAACCTCGTAAAAACACTCCGGCAGAAAATCACGATCCCCTGAAAAACAAAATCCTGACGTACTTAAAAAAAACTTAGTCAGCCTCTCAAGAATGAAGTTGAATAGCTGTCGGCTCCGCTGATAATCCTCTGATGTTTTGGGCTGTAATATGATGCCGTCTGGTGAATGGAAACTGTTGGCTACACAAAGGATGGGTCCACAAAGGCCATGTCCATGTCCGGAAGAAGGGGAGATTGGAAAATGTCTGGCTTTTGCTTTGTATTAGCCGGCTTGTCAATCTTCAAAAGATCGTGGTTTTGTGATCAACGACCCTATCTTGCTATTTTTTCTCGGTGAACTCCAGAAGCACTTATGTTTTAAAAAGAAAAGGCCCATAAAAAAATACACTTCGATTAACCTAACCGCAAAAATGGTACCCGAGCGGACGGTCGGTTACTCGGGTAATCGGCTACAAACTGCAGCCTTACCCAAAATCACATAGTATTTTAACTTTTGAGTATCACTCATGACTGGAAACTTTATTTTCAACATCCTGAATGTTGAAGATAGCCCTGAGTGTAGTCATCACTTCAGGGATACTGATCACAAGGAATCTCGCACGATCTCGCGGTAAACGGGAGTCGAATTTGGGGAGCGAAAACACATGTCGGGTGAAAACACATGACCGGACGATATGTTTTTCCCCACTTGTACTCTTTGAACTCTTATTCTGCCCAGATAAAATTGCATGTGCTTACATAAGTGCAAAAATGAATGCTAAAATTGAATCTCGCCAAACTCTAAAACTAGCTTCCGCGCCTGCGCAGACATAACAGCTGTGTCATGTTCTATTTTTAACCGTAGCCGATACCTGACCTAAGATTTTTAATAAGAATCGTCAGGGAATCTTTGGGCAGGGAACCAGACTAGTATTTTCCCAGACACCACGAACGTTGTAAATATGCTAAGTAATATTATTATGCAGGGTATTCAAACAATATGGTCAAAATGTAATGCAGAAATGCAACAGTAAACAGATTTTTAGTCATTCACACACACGGATACAAACACAACGATCCTCTTCATGCTCGTTACATTGTATATATGCGTGTAACTGTATACACATACATGTACCTGACATCTCTTTTTGACGTCACAGTCCGAAAGTGGGGTTAGGCCTACCTCAGTTTAGTACACTCAGGGTTGCTGGTACCCAGACCCCAAAAATGAAGAGTCATAGGTGTGTTAGTTTACTGTAGAAGCTGGGTTGGGTACCAGCTACCCTGAGTGTACTAAACTGAGGTAACCCCCCGAAAGTAAACACTGAAGTTGACCTCGGGCGTTTCGCAATTTAATTGGCAAGATTGGGGGGTTGTGAGAAAATCCCTGTAGTGCATTGTTTTCTCTGGCTTTAAATAATAAAAACAATAACAGCTAGACTCTGTTTGTGTTTGAAACAGCATACCATGGGGAATTCATCCATCACCAGCCACAGACCCAGTGGAAGATGACCTATGGCTAATTCTACCCGGCCAGACAGAGAATGGGCTTGCTGGATGTCCATCTACAATTACAAAGGGTACAACCATGTAATGTGAGCCAGTTATCAGCCTTGACTATCCAACCAGCCAACGAGCCAGATACTCAGTCAGCCAGCCAAGATGCCCAACTCGAATTGGGACAGGTACAGTTTTACTAGTATAGATTTATTCACCAACCATTCATATTCCCCAGCCCTCCAATTATGTCACGTCAACATTTATTCTAATTTTTGAAAAGTGAACAAAGAATACCGCATACTGGAATACCGTACAGGCATTCTTACCAACTGAGCTACCCAGCCCTATAGGTTCAAGTCAATTTTTCTGTATTAACTTTTATTAAGGACTTAAAATTCAGTCTTTTTCCCTTGTGATAATCTGATGATTATTACATTTTTTGTATCATAGGTTTGACAATCAACTTGGCTGCAGCCTGATCTCAAATCATGCTAATACCCCAGATACCAGGCTGTCTGTCAGGAAAAGACCAGCCCACCCAGCCACCAGCCACCCAGCCAGTGAGAGTGTGACTGTCCAACTAGCCAGCCTCTAAGGAAGCAGTCATCCAGCCATTCACCCAGCCACGAAGATGCCTCACTTGGATAGAAACAGGTATATTTTGTCAATAATATTTTTCTTTTGCCCCAAATCTGGCTGATCTGCTTGTCTTTCTCAAGTGAAAGCATAGTGGCCTTATGCTATCGCTTTGTCGGATTGTGCCGTCTCATAGTCTCCTCATGTCATCGCTTTGTCGGATCGTACCGTTGCATCGTCGCCTCATGCCGTCGGATTGTCGCAACATGCTGTCGAATTGTCTCTTCATGCCATCGCATTGTGCCGGTGCATAGACTCGGTTGTTTTCGGATGTTTCGGTTGCAAGGACTCCTAACCTTCATCGTGCCGTCGCATAATCTCCTCGTGCCATCCCTTTGTTGGATTTTGCCATCGGATTGTCTCCTCATGCCATCGCTTTCTCAGATCGTGCTGTCGAATTGTCTCCTCATGCCGTCGTTTTGTCGGATCGTTCCGTCGCTCTGTCGGATTGTGTTGTTGCATAATCTCCTCATGACATCGCTTTGTCGGATTGTGCCGTTGCAAAGTCTCCTCATGCCATCGCTTTGTCAGGTTGTGCCATCACATAATCTCCTCATGCCATCGCTTTGTCGCATTGTGCCATCACATACTCTCCTCATGCCATCGCTTTGTCGGATCGTGCCGTTGCAAAGTCTCCTTATGCCATCGCTTTGTCGCATCGTGCCGTCGCATACTCTCCTCATGCCATCGCTTTGTCGGATCGTGCCGTTGCAAAGTCTCCTCATGCCATCGCTTTGTCGCATCGTGTGGTCGCATAATCTCCTCATGCGATCGCTTTGTCCGATTGTGCCATCGCATAGTCTCCTCATGCCATCGCTTTGTCGAATTGTGCCGTCGCATATTCTCCTCATGCCATTGCTTTGTCGGATTGTGCCATCGCATAGTCTCCTCATGCCATCGCTTTGTCGGATTGTGCCATCGCATAGTCTCCTCATGCCATCGCTTTGTCGGATTGTGCCGTTGCATAGTCGCCTCATGCCATCGCTTTGTCGGATTGTGCCGTTGCATAGTCGCCTCATGCCATCGCATTGTCTGATCGTGCCGTTGCTTAGTGTCCTTATGCTATCGCTTTGTCGGATTGTGCCGTCGCTTAATCTCCTCATGCTATCAATTTGTCTGATCGTACCTTCGCATAGTCTCCTCATGCCATCGCTTTGTCGGATTGTGCTGTCGCATAGTCGCCGTATGCCATCACTTTGTCGGATTGTGCCGTCTGATTGTCTCCTCATGCCATTGCTTTGTCGGATTGTGCCGTCGGATAGTCTCCTCATGCCATCGCTTTGTTGGATCGTGCCGTCACATAGTCTTCTCATGCCATCGCTTTGTCGGATCGTGCCGTCGCATAGTCTCCTCATGCCATCGCTCTGTCGGATCGTGCCGTTGCATAGTCTTCTCATGCCATCGCTTTGTCGGATTGTGCCGTCGGATAGTCTTCTCATGCCATCGCTCTGTCGGATCGTGCCGTCGCATAGTCTCCTCATGCCATCGCTTTGTCGGATTGTGCTGTCGCATAGTCGCCTTATGCCATCACTTTGTCGGATTGTGCCGTCGGATTGTCTCCTCATGCCATCGCTTTGTCGGATTGTGCCGTCGGATAGTCTCCTCATGCCATCGCTTTGTTGGATCGTGCCGTTGCATAGTCTCCTCATGCCATCGCTTTGTCGGATCGTGCCGTCGCATAGTCTCCTCATGCTATCGCTTTGTCGAATTGCGCCGTCCTATTGTCTCCTCACGCCATCGCTTTGTCGGATTGTGCCGCCGGATTGTCTCCTCATGCCATTGCTTTGTCGCATCGTGCCGTCGTATAGTCTCCTCATGTTATCGCTTTGTAAGATCGTGCCATCGCATAATCTCCTCATGCCATCGCTTTGTCCGATTGTGCCATCGCATAATCTCCTCATGCCGTCGCTTTGTCGCATTGTGCCATCGCATACTCTCCTCATGCCATCGCTTTGTCAGATCGTGCCGTCGCATAGTCGCCTTATGCCATTGCTTTGTCGCATCGTGCCGTTGCAAAGTCTCCTCATGCCATCGCTTTGTCGCATCGTGTCGTCACATAATCTCCTCATGCCATCGCTTTGTCGGATCGTGCCGTCGCATAGTCTCCTCATGCCATCGCTTTGTCCGATTGTGCCATCGCATAGTCTCCTTATGCCATCGCTTTGTATGATTGTGCCGTTGCAAAGTCTCCTTATGCCATCGCTATGTTGGATCGTGCCGTCGCATAGTCTCCTCATGCCATCGCTTTGTCCGATTGTGCCATCGCATAGTCTCCTTATGCCATCGCTTTGTCTGATTGTGCCGTTGCAAAGTCTCCTTATGCCATCGCTATGTTGGATCGTGCCGTCGCATAGTCTCCTCATGCCATCGCTTTGTCAGATTGTGCCATCGCATATTCTCCTCATGCCATCGCTTTGTCGGATTGTGCCATCGCATATTTTCCTCATGCCATCGCTTTGTCGGATTGTGCCGTTGCAAAGTCTCCTCATGCTATCACTTTGTCGGATTGTGCCGTCGCATAGTCTCCTCATGCCATCGCTTTGTTGGATCGTGCCATCGCATAGTCTCCTCATGCCATCGCTTTGTCGGATTGTGCCGTTGCGAAGTCTCCTCATGCCATCGCTTTGTCAGATTGTGCCGTCGGATTGTCTCCTCATGCCATCTCTTTGTAGTCTCTTCATGTCACCGCATTATCTCTTCATTCCATCGCATTGTCGCATCATGCCGTTGCATAGTCGCCTCATGCCATCACATTGTCGCATCATGCCGTCGCATAGTCTCCTCATGCCATCGCATTGTCGCATCGTGCTGTTTGCAAAGTCGCCTCATGCCATCACATTGTCTGATCGTGCCGTTGCTTAGTGTCCTTATGCTATCGCTTTGTCGGATTGTGCCGGCGCTTAATCTCCTCATGCTATCGCTTTGTCTGATCGTACCTTCGCATAGTCTCCTCATGCCATCGTTTTTTTGGATTGTGCCATCTCATAGTCTCCTCATGCCATCGTTTTCTGGGATCGTGCTGTCGAATTGTCTCCTCATGCCGTCGTTTTGTCGGATTGTGCCGTTGCAAAGTCTCCTCATGCCATCGTTTTGTCGGATCGTGCCGTCGCATAGTCTCCTCATGCCATCGCTTTGTCGGATCGTGCCGTCGCATATTCTCCTCATGCCATTGCTTTGTTGGATTGTGCCGTTGCGAAGTCTTCTCATGCCATCGCTTTGTCAGATTGTGCTGTCGGATTGTCTCCTCATGTCATCGCTTTGTCCAACGTGCCGTCCGATTGTCTCCTCATGCTATCGCTTTGTCAGATTGTGCCGTCGGATTGTCTTCTCATGCCATCGCATTGTCGCCTCGTGCTGTTTGTATAGTCGCCTCATGCCATCGCATTGTCGGATAGTGCCGTTGCATAATTTCCTTATGCTATCGCTTTGTCGGATTGTGCCGTCGCTTAATATCCTCATGCCATCACTTTGTTGGATCGTGCCGTCGCATAGTCTGCTCATGCCATCACTTTGTCTGATCGTGCCGTCGCAAAGTCTCCTCATGCCATCGCTTTGTCGGATTGTGCCGTCGCATAGTCTCCTCATGCCATCGCTTTGTCCAACGTGCCGTCGGATTGTCTCCTCATGCCATCGCTTTGTCAGATTGTGCCGTCGCATAGTCTCCTCATGCCATCGCTTTGTCAGATTGTGCCGTCGGTAGTGCTGTGCTTTTTATTCGGATATAGAGTAACCCACACGGATTGAACATTTCTGTTTACCAATTTTCAAAAACGATTAACCGAAACCAACACCAAAAAAATATGGACTCACCATAGCTCACGTTTTGTTCATGCTAAAAAAAATAACAGTCGTTTATTTTGTCTATTCCGCCAAGTAGAAACACACTGTTCATATATTTGATCTAAAAAAACATCGTAAAAAGCCTTCCGATCGGGATCCCCGTAAAATATTCTGACCGTCCTTCTACCTCCATGTTGAAGATGTTCCAAAGTAACGTTAGGCTTACGGTCATGATGCGTCAGTTGCATTTTCCTGACCAAATAAATCTTACTTGAATTTCGGTTGGTTACTTTGTCCATATGTCCAGGTAGAAACACACTTTTACGAACTAAATCTGAAAACATATCTTGCAAAAACCATCCGAAAGCGACGATCACTTTGGAGAAGACGTAAACAGTCAGCACGCTGTCTGGAAATGTCCATAGCTAGTACTCAAGCCCAAAGTAATAGCCACGATAATTAACGTGCATTTAGCGAATGTTTATCAGATCTTACTCCATGTAGTCTGGAATTATTGCACTCAATCCATGAGCCCAGTACGCTGCTAGCTTCAGTCATGTTGGCCTGAAGCGGTAAGCATAGTCATTGCACAATGTACATGTAATTGTGTGCAACGCGGCATCGCATGCACGTGCTCACAGCACAGTGAAGTCAGCACGGCCAGCGCACGTGTAGGCTTCAGTCATGAAGACCGGAAGTGCAGCGTACGTACATGTACATGGACATGACTTGTGCTGTCAAGTAGCGCTCTGATCATGGGCGGCATGGATAACTGTCGGCTTCGGTGCAGATTTTGCGGTAAGAAATCTGCTTTTAACGTCGCAACCAGCTACAAAATTTGCAGTAATCTGTTTATTTTGGTCGTCACGAAAAGTGCAAAAAGTAGCTCGGTTAGCTCATGAGCTAGCCTACTCTGATTTTTTTTGTATGAAGTTGCGCCACCATAAAAATATCGCGATATTCCCGATATTTCGAATTTTTTTCCGGGGCCCGATATGATTTTTCATATGAAAAAAAATATCGCGATATCGAGAAATATCGTCATTATCAAACAAGCTTAATGTCCATACCGTCTGTCAACACTGCTTTTATTCAGGCACTTTTCTTCTTCACTGAACACGCACGATCGCGGCCCGCTAGCGCTGTCATTTAAAAGGCGATTAAATCGTATAACACGGATCCGTATTTTTTTTTCATTCCGTAAACGAATATCAAATTACCCTATTTTGCACAGCACTAGCCGTCGACTTGTCTCCTCATGCCATCGCATTGTCGCATCGTGCTGTTTGAATAGTCGCCTCATGCCATCGCATTGTCGGATCGTGCTGTTGCATAGTGTCCTTATGCTATCGCTTTGTCGGATTGTGCCGTCGCTTAATCTCCTCATGCTATCGCTTTGTCTGATCGTACCTTCGCATAGTCTCATCATGCCATCGTTTTTTCGGATTGTGCCGTCTCATAGTCTCCTCATGCCATCGCTTTCTGGGATCGTGCTGTCGAATTGTCTCCTCATGCCGTCGTTTTGTCTGATCGTGCCGTCGCATAGTCTCCTCATGCCATCGCTCGGTCGGATTGTGCTGTTGCATAATCTCCTCATGCCATCACTTTGTCGGAAAGTGCTGTTGCATAATCTCCTCATGCCATCACTTTGTCGGATTGTGCCATCGGATTGTCTTTTCATGCCATCGCTTTGTCGGAGTGTGCCATCGGATTGTCTCCTCATGCCATCGCTCTGTCAGATTGTGCTGTCGCATAGTCGCCTTTTGCCATTGCTTTGTCGTATTGTGCCGTTGCAAAGTCTCCTCATGCCATCGCTTTGTCACATCGTGCCGTCGCATAGTCTCCTCATGCCATCGCTTTGTCGGATTGTGCTGTCGCATAGTCGCCTTTTGCCATTGCTTTGTCGTATTGTGCCGTTGCAAAGTCTCCTCATGCCATCGCTTTGTCACATCGTGCCGTCGCATAGTCTCCTCATGCCATCGCTTTGTCGGATTGTGCCGTTGATAAGTCTCCTCATGCCATCGCTTTGTCGGATTGTGCCGTCAGATTGTCTCCTCATGCCATCGCTTTGTCGGATTGTGCCATTGCAAAGTCTCCTCATGCCATCGCTTTGTCGCATAGTGCCTTCGCATAGTCTCCTCATGCCATTGCTTTGTCGGATTGTGCCGTCTCATAGTCTCCTCATGCCATCGCTTTGTTGGATTGTGCCGTCTCATAGTCTCCTCATGCCATCGCTTTGTCGGATTGTGCCATTGCAAAGTCTCCTCATGCCATCGCTTTGTCGCATAGTGCCTTCGCATAGTCTCCTCATGCCATTGCTTTGTCGGATTGTGCCGTCTCATAGTCTCTTCATGCCATCGCTTTGTCGGATTGTGCCATTGCAAAGTCTCCTCATGCCATCACTTTGTCGCATAGTGCCTTCGCATAGTCTCCTCATGCCATTGCTTTGTCGGATTGTGCCGTCTCATAGTCTCCTCATGCCATCACATTGTCGCATCATGCCGTCGCATAGTCTCCTCATGGTTGTTAAGTTTGCAGATGACACTACTGTCATTGGTCTTATTCAAAATGATGACGGAAGTGATTATCGTTCACAGATTACTTCTATTCTCAACTGGTGTGAGGAAAACAATCTTGTATTAAATGTAGACAAAACCAAGGAGCTGATTGTTGACTTCCATAGGAAACACAAAAACATGAAAACGCCTGTTTATATTGATGGTAATGCTATAGAACAGGTTGACAGTTTTAGACTGCCGTCTACAGTGGTTAAGACAGTGGTTAAACTTAAAGTGCTGTTTGATTATTTCATTCTTAATCCTTTTAATCTGTCAATTTCCAATGATTTTTGTCTTCACAGGTTTGATCTTAGCCAGATCTGATCTCAACTGATGCCAAAACCTCAGATACCAGCAAAGCAGTCAGCCCAGCCATCTAGTCTGACAAGGAATGACAGTCACCAGCCATCCTTGGAGTCATCAAACCAGTGAGACTATGACCATCCAACTAGGGAGCCAGCTAACCAGCCAGCCCATCTATCTAGTCTAACATGGAAAGACAGTCACCAGCCATCCTTGGAGTCATCAAACCAGTGAGAGTATGACTGTCCAACTAGGGAGCCAGCTAACCAGCCAGCCCAGCCATCTAGTCTAACAAGGAAAGACAGACACCAGTCATCCTTGGAGTCATCAAACCAGTGAGACTATGATCTTCCAACTAGGGAGCTAGCTAACCAGCCAGCCCAGTCATCTAGTCTTACAAGGAAAGACAGTCACCAGCCATCCTTGGAGTCATCAAACCAGTAAGACTATGACCATCCAACTATAGGGAACCAGCTAACCAGCCAGCCCAGCCATCTAGTCTAACAAGGAAAGACAGTCACCAGCCATCCTTGGAGTCATCAAACCAGTAAGACTATGCATGACCATCCAACTAGGGAGCCAGCTAACCAGCCAGCCCAGCCATCTAGTCTTACAAGGAAAGACAGTCACCAGTCATCCTTGGAGTCATCAAACCAGTAAGACTATGACCATCCAACTAGGGAGCCAGCTAACAGCCAACCCAGCCATCTAGTCTAACAAGGAAAGACAGTCACCAGTCATCCTTGGAGTCATCAAACCAGTAAGACTGTGACCATCCAACTAGGGAGCCAGCTAACCAGCCAGCCCAGCCATCTAGTCTAACAAGGAAAGACAGTCACCAGTCGTCCTTGGAGTCATCAAACCAGTAAGACTATGATCATCCAACTAGGGAGCCAGCTAACCAGCCAGCCCAGTCATCTAGTCTAACAAGGAAAGACAGTCACCAGCCATGCTGGTGTCATCAAACCAGTGAGAGTGTGACTGTCCAACTAGCCAGCTTCTGGGGAAGCAGCAACAAGCAGTCACCCATCCATTCAGCCAGCCATGAAGATGCCTCACTTGGATTTGGACAGGTAAATTTTGACAAGTATTGAATCGTTCTTAGACTTATTCATCCCATGTTTCTAATACCTTTGGGCTAAAAATTGGGCTGATCTGCTTGTGTTATGCAAGTGAAATTTGGCAAATGCAAATAAAGCATTCAACAAAGTTACATCTTGAAGGAGTCTAAGCAGAAAGACTTAGTTAATTCATTTTTCACCAGTCATTTTGTTTTTATTCTGTGATAAATTTGAATCAGGTGTTAATGAATTTCCATTCCTGTACCTTGTCAGTTGCTGATGTTCGGCTGGTAATTGTTAGTGCATGGGGATATCATTGCATTAAATTCTTTTAATGTTGTTTTCTTATCATAGGTTAGATCTTTTTCAACCTGGCTCAATCTGATCTCAACTGATGCCAAGACCCTACGTACCAGCGCCTGTACTCACTGTATTTCCCATCAGTACACACAACATGGCTGGTACCATGAGCATCATCTGGAATCAATTATGCATCAATCAAGTAAGTGTGACTTCTCCTACTAAATGTTAGTCAAGATGTTTAACCTTAAAGGGATAACACATGATTGGTAAGATCCAAAAACAGAAATTTTCACAGTACGTCTTCATTAGTCTTTAATAGTGACATGTGAACAGACACAATGTTTCATGAAGAGGTTGAGTAGATCGCCACCAAGGTACAAAGAGACGATCGTAATCAATGTCTACAAGCCACCAGCGAGCAGACTAGACCAAGGCTCACTACCAGACATCTAGGCCCCAGCAGTGCATGCAGGCAACTTCAACAGCCAGCACTCTGACTGGGGATACAAGACCTCAACCCAAAATGGCGAATTCCTAGCAGTGTGGTCTTCCTCAGCTGATGGCATGCTTCTATTTAACCCAAAAGAGCCATGAAAGATTCATCTCTGGACGATGGAACACTGAGTCCAACTCAGACCTTGACTTTGCATCCTGGACACTGGACAGATTCCCTCACTCACAACACTCACAACACCTTCAGCACCTGAAGCTCTCTTTGGCTAAGACCCTCTCCTCTACTTTCCACCTCAACAACAGAGAGGCTAGCTGTGAGCTTAACATAAAGGTGAACAACATCAGACTCCAGTCCCAGGCCTCACCGACATTTCTAGGTGTCAAGCTCGACCACAGCCTGACAATCCGCCAACATCTGGAAACCCTGTCAGCAAAGACATCATCGCTGATACGCCGCCTCGCCGGTACAACCTAGGGTGCCTTGACCAAGACGCTTCGCATCTCCACCCAGGCATTAGTCTTGTAGAAGCTCCCTCACCAAGAAGCTGGACTGGATGCTCAACAACGCTCTAAGGACAGTCTCCGGCTGCATGCGTGCCCCCCCACTCAACCAACTTCCGATCCTTGCTGGCATCGCCCCACCAATCCCTCTGAGGAGAGGCCATGGTCCTGGCATTGTCTCGTAAAGCCATGAAAAACGAGGGCCACCTTCCTCACCAGATTGCAACAGAGACCCCTCAGCACGCCCGCCTGAAGTCACAAAGGCCCTTAGCGGAGCAGGCGCATCAGCTCCTTTGCACGACACCAGCTGACGTCTATTCACAACTCTGGGTCAAACGCAGTTGGAAGGAAGAGTGGCATGCAGCAGATCGATCCAGGCTGCACAGATTCGCTGCTGAACCAGGCGATCTGCTGGACGAAGATCTCCCACGCAGACAGTGGACAACACTAAACTGCTTGAGAATTGCTGTTGGCTGTTTTGCCGCCACAAGACTGGGGACTAAAAGACTCATAACAGACAGTGGATCACATCATTGAGTCCTGCCCACTATACCGGCCACCCTATGGCAAACATGTCATCATAATCCTGGATGACGACAAGAGGACATGGCTTTCCTCCATCGAGCTGGATTTGTGATAAAGAGATGCTCCCTAGCAAATGAAAGAAGAAGGACCAGGACTTAAGACTTGACCTTTGTGATTCGGACTCAGACTCATCATGGATGACTCGGGACTTGGACTTGACAGATGTGACTTGGACTCTTGTGATATTTTGTGATTCGAATACAAGTCAGCAAGCTACTATGAAGTATCAGTTTCTTGTTTCATTCCATGGGTTTTTATTGATGAACTATTACTTTATGTTACTTTATGTATCAAATCTGGTCAACTGTGGGTGCTGTTCTCCCGTAACCTGGGTGTTTTCCCGTAAAACAAACAATTGAAATGAATTTGTATTTGTTATGGATGTTAATAGTCATATCAGTGCGTGTTAAATGGTTAACCAATCTCTCTCTATTTCGTTTATTGTATTAGGTGATCTTGTCAAGGCATTCTACCAATGAGATGTCACCCATTCCAGTGATGTTGCCTGTCCAGTACTAGAAGGAGTCATCATAAAGTAAATTGAACTATTTTATCTATTATTACTACAATATTTGTGCATTAGAATTGTAAGTTTTTATGTAATTATGTAACTATGTAATGTTGGATGTCGATGTAGGTGGTAAATCTCAGCAGGATTACTCATAAAAACTTGCAGCTATCAGGCTCCTCTGGTGGGATTTGAACCAGAGACCAACCAAATACCTGCTAGAGAAAAACCCAAAGCTACAGCAATTCTGTGATCAAGAATGTGTAGCATTGCTGAAAGACAATTACTTTGACGTAAGGATTTCAACACTGATGTAGTTCCTCTGGTGGGATTTGAACCAGAAACGTGTCTGATCAAGTGAAAACCCAATCCACATTGGTGCCTCTGGTGGGATTTGAACCAGAAACCCAGTTTATGCTCATAGGTGAGAGTTTAGGTGATCAAAGACAATTGTGTCATTGTGTTGAATGATGGCAGATCCACATGGTGCCCCTGGTGGGATTTGAACCAGACACCCCTTAACTGAAAAATTATGTATTGAACCCTTTCTTATGAACCTAGCTAACCAAGTGGGCTTTGGTTTACCTCCATACATTGACATCTAGTTTTGTTTACTTCATTGATGTGTAATTTATTGTCATACATTTGTATTTTTTGCTTGTTGTACTGGAGAAACACTCAATGCTATGACAGCTGAATGTTCGTGTTAATCATTACTGAACAAGGAAAGCATTATTCATCGCGGTAATTACAGTAAGGGAAAAAGATGATCAAAGTCACGCGATGTTGTGTTGCTGGTAGCGACGTTTCGGCTGCTGGAACTGCTACATCCCCGGATTCTGCCTTCTCACCATCCGGCAACATGACCACCGCAACGCCACTGACGGAACCACCGAAGCCACGCCGAGGACCCGCCCCCTACCACCCACGGAGTGAAGCATCCAACGCCCACCAGAGTGACACCGCAGCATCCAGTTCTTCAGTTGCCTGATGAAGGCTAGCAGTTCCAGCAGCCCAAACGTCGCTACCAGCAACACAACACCGCGTGACATCGATCACCTTTTTCCTTATTGCTGAACAAGTTGGCTTTTGCAATTCATGTAGAAAAAAAATCAAATTCTTGCCTGAGATGGCCATGATATGAAGAGGAAAATAATTTGTAGATTTGGTCTTTCTTAATTCAAAACTATATACAGGTTTAATGCATACAAACAAATGCCAACAACTCTTTAAACTTGCGGATTTTGTCAAATGCAGTGTAAAGTGGTCATGTGCATTGTGTGTTTCTGACAGCTAGCTAGGGTTTATATCAAAGTTGGGATGGATTCATGACATTGTAGTTGTATTTAAGTCCCCAAATTATCACACTGCCTTGGTGGCAAATCAATTTCAATTTTGTATTGTGTGTCACACCTTGTGTCCATGTAAAACAAAAACAATTTCCCCTGGGTGGGAACTATTTATCAGGTCCACTTGCTACTTTTGTATTTTTGCTCATGTTAGTCCCTTTTCCCCTGGTTGGGGCAACTTTCCCCAATGATCAGGCTTTTTCTCTCAAACATTCTTAGGGTGATTTCCAAATTCTACCATCAAATTTTTATCATGCTGCTGCACCATCAATTTGTTATCCACTTCACTTTCGTAATTTCTTTCACAAATGGATCCATCCCTTCTCATTGTAAAATATTTCAACTTGCATAGTGGTTCAGGATTTGGTATCACAGTTTAGCCGTTTAGAAATGAAAAAAAAAGATCAATTATCACTACTTTCTGTCATCAATTTTTTCAGAGCTTTTTTGGAAGACTTTTCCATCGTTTGATCTCTAGTTCTAAAACATCAATTCTAGTCATTTTTTGAATCGTTCTGAAATGTCAGCATCATTTACCTCTTCATGGACATAATGCATGTATTTAGACAGTATTGAGACAGTATGTTTCACTCATAATCCTTTCTAGATATTTCGCATGAATTTCTCATCCTCAATTTCAAACCCTTACCAGTTTTACCCCTGGGTGGGACTTGAAACAAACCTTTTTTATAGCAAAATTCCATCTCCATTTGATGTTAGAATGTGATTCACAATCCTGAACCATATTTTCTTACTATGTATGTACACGTTTTTAGGGTTCATTCATTTCAAGTGACAGGAGTTGTACGAGTCTGATGTCCAAAATGTGGGTTTGACAAAAGTTTCAAATTTATACTTTTCAAATTCTTTTTATTTTCATTTTGGGGGTTTTATTTGTTCTTTTTTATTCTTTTCATGGTTTTTTTTTGGGGGGGGGGAATTTTTCCAAAAATTGTTTTAAAGACCGTATGATCAACTCCATCATTTCAAGTGAATGCACTCTAAAATTCTATATTATTGCTGTTTAAAAAATGTTTTCTGTATGTCCGTATGTGAGTTTCTTCAACAGACAGATTGATCATGCACTGCATGCTATGCAACAATAAGCAACTACATAAAATTGTATTTACTCGTAGTCTCGTACAAGAAAATGCATGAAAATTCATGCAGAACCACTGAAAAACTAGCATATATTTGCATATTTCGCACTCTACTATTATTTCATGGCCTGAACTTTGTGTATCTTAAAATTCAAAACGTTTTCAAAAACATGACAACATTTATTTATGTTCTTTCCAAAACTGCAAACGCCAAAAGCAATTTTTCATCAGGACAGAACAAAACCTGTCTTGTCTAAAATGTTCTTCCCATGTAGATTGACACAACTAAAATTATCTGTACACGTACAAGAAAATGCATGAATATTCATGCAGAAGCACCGAAAAAGCTGCGAATATTTGCTCGTGTTGTTCTCTTAATACCGCTGTTTCCTACAAAATTGTGTGCCAAATCCCTTGAACTGTGTGTATCTGAAAATTCAAAACTTTTTCAAAACATCATGACAAAATGTATTTTTGCCAACAAAATCTAAAATAATCTTTTCAAACCTTAAGTTGCCAAAAGCAATTTTTCATCAGGACAGAACAAAACCTGTCTTGTCTAAAATGTTCTTCCCATGTAGATTGACACATATTAAGGAGCTGATATCAACTCTGTTTGTTGGAGTAATTATCATACTGTTATTTCAAACTGTAATAATCTGCTGTTAAAGTGTTTAAATCCTGTACAGATCAAATACACATAGGAAAGAAGCTCAGACGAGCATGTGAGTGCCGGTTGGTGCGTTCCTCTGCTGCCTAGGATGTGGAGCAACTTTAATGACCCGGGTGCATTGGTTGATATGCGTCAGCTTGAGTGAAACCTGTCTTCAGTGTTGCTGGTATTCTACTCTGTAAGTGTTCTGCCTCACATGATTTGACAAGCTCATACCCAAATTCTGCTTGCGGCAAAAACTAGAAGAAAGGAATTGATTGACGTACACTAAGATGCTGATAGCGCTTGTATGATTGGTGCGAAGGACAGAGGACCCTTTTTTTCGCACAGTTTTTTTCGCACTGATACTTTTGTTATCCTAAGTTGGTACCCTTCATCTTACTGTTCCTGTGTAACCAGGTCTCTTTTTAGGCCGGTCATGATGACCAACCCTTTTGCATAGGACATCTGCTTCTGATCTGAGGGGGCTCTTGACCTGATAGATGATGGTGACCTCTACTCAGTTGTTGATGTGATGATTAGAGAAACAGTTTTTTGGCATTGCTGGTTTACTTTGTTACAGTTCTCAGGTTTTGACCATTGGTTTCACTTGTGTAGTAGAAATTAGGGTTGTGTAGGAAGGCAAGAGGGATCACTTAAAATATTTAGCAAGCTGCAGTGCTGTGATAAAAATTATAAAATAATTTCCTTAGTAATAGTGCAGTGACAAATATTCAATCTTGCTAAGAAGACCACAGTAATTTAACCATCAAAACATCCACAGAAATGAAAATAGAAGCTAAAATAACCATAGAATAACCATAGCAAGTTATATTCATATTCATTTGACCCTTAAAAATATATTTACAAAGTCCGTATAATTAGTTTGAAAACTAAATGAAAAGATATATCAAAGAATAATCAGATCAACTTAGGAACAAACCAATATGAGGCATTTTTAGAAGCCCCAAAGGATCCATAAATGAATCCCCATAAATGATCCACATTGCAACAGTAACAAACAATAATGGAAGTTAAACATAAGAAAGGTACATGTACTTGAACATTAACTTCAATCTAAACATTAATTGCATAATAGCGGTTTTAGATAACAAAATAATTCGGAACAAACCTATTTGAGGGCATTTTCCGAAGCCCCAATATAAATGGCCAAAATTATGCAGATGATGTGGCAACAAAACCAAATAATGATAATAACAGAATTCAAGTTAAAGAAAGATGCATTAACTTCAACCTAAATATTGGTTGTGTAATACAGATTTGAAATAATTCAATTCTGGAAAACAAGAAAGATTTTCACCTTAAAACAGAAAAGAAAAATCCCTCAACTATCTTCAGAAATATCATGTAAATAATCTTTAAGGACATGCATCAAGGCTTTATATAACCAGTGGTCTTCTCAACACTTTGACTAGTATGCACCAAGATTAATTTATTCATGCTGATCTAGAATAAATCAGTAAATCACTTTAAAAAATATGCTACCAGTACCATAGGATACCTTGATAATCGAGACTAGAGAATGCAATAGGTTTAGGTTTCCTAAACCTATACATGTAGTATAAACCATCTATCTACATTAGGAGTCAGTTCACTTTAGTTCACTTCAGTATTTATTTCCACATATTGATAAAGTCAGTATAAATATCGAGATTAAAAACAAGCAATATCTAAATAAGAATAAAAACACATAAAAATCAGTCGCATCACTGTGACAAACAAAAGAAATAGGAATAAAACAATAGTTATAGAAATAGCCATTGACTAAAACGAACATAGATTATTCATGTTGCAAAAGAAACAAATAATAACTACACATTTAAGTGTTCGTCCCGTGGACAAACACTAAGCTGTTCTGATTTTGTTTTAATTTGCTCATTAGGCCAATTTATAACAAAGTTCTGTAGCTTTGGTTGTATCCGTAGCTATGGTTACAAAAATATTGGGGTTTAAAGCTCAAATTTCATCTTTTAAGATTACTTTTTCTTCCATTCTGTATAGCAAAATCATCACTGAAAATATCAAACAGTTTTGACATACCGTAAGGTTGAATTCTGAAGAAACGAAGGATATAAACTGTAAATAATGCAAAATCTGATGATGTCATAATGACTTCATCATTAAACAGGTAGATTATATGTAACACAAATATTATACCCACCAAATGTCAAGGAGATCTGCCATTGTGCAGGGGGTATAATGAAAATTGTCTTTTTGATGATGACATCATGATGATGTCATAATAATTTTTTGTGGCAGCATGCACATCTATGGGATGTAGCAGTACTATTGCAGATGAAGAACAGTGCTCATAATTGACTAATTATGCCATGTTCTTAAAATGTAAATAATCAAATAAATAAAGATACATTTGAATGTGAATTTGCCTAATAAGTAATAAACAAGATTTACCTTTTAAGCTTTTAAAATAAAGCTAAGAATAAGAAATTGAATATTTAAACCAAAATCACAACAAAAAAGCTAGGGAAGGGTGATAAATAATCACAAATAATAATAACAAAAATAATCTTGATCGATTTAAAACCTGTTCCGCCCTGGAACACGTCGGAACAGCCAATACAATTTTAGCACCAGGATGGTTAAAAGTTAAGGTATTTAGGTATTATCTTAAAAAATACTGGTAGCATTCTTCTTCTACACAAGTGAAACCAAGAAATCCATGAGGACATGATTGTTTCATTACTGCTCATGAGTTCATATTTTTTCAGTGGGTAATTTGTGATTCAGAATACATAAAGTATCAAATTTGGGGGCAAAAACATTAATCCAAAATTTGAAGTAAGCTGCATGTTGAAATTTTGTTTCTCTGGTCAGCACATCATCATCTGGGCTGAAGTTGTTGTCATTTTGAAGGTCAAGGACTCAATTAGTGATGGAGTGGAAGTGTCCAAATGAATCGGTCTTTATTTTTGCTTTTTTGCCACCAAAGTTCACCACCAAAATGTCTTCCAAGAACATATAGCGGCCTGGTTGCCCGAACAGGGGGTGAAGTCTGAAGTACACCCATGCAGGTCTATTAAGATTTAAGTGTACAACAATGAATCCTTTCTGAGCTTTGTTCAGGCCTTTGTTAGTCTTTTCAATGCGCGGCATTTGCATGCCAACAAAAGCCTGCATAGGCAATGAGCTTGTTGAAATGTGTGTTGCAGAATGCCTATGGAGCAGAATACCAGACACACTAAGTCTGGTTTCAACTCAAGAGGGCGCTTTATCAGCCGATGTGCTTGGGTCATTAAGTTGCTTCATGTTCTGGACAGCAGAGGGCGCACCAACCGGCACTTGCATTTAAAAAAAAAATAATAAAAAAAATAATTGACACGATAGACAGTGATCTCTTTTTGCGTTTTTATTTTGTCAATACTTAAACTACCCCCTCTATGTACAAATAAGTGTGGTTAACCAAGAGTACACTAAACTGGTTTTAAAGGGACTACATTGCAAACAGCCTCTCTGAAAAATGGACAACAGTAAGAGGGCGCTATTTGAGCAGACTTTATCCTGCATCAACAGTGCCCTCTCGCTATGAACCATTTTCAAAGATGCTTATTGAAACAGTTCCAACAATACAAACTTCTGGCAATTTCCATGTGACCTCCATACACATTAACCTGGCACTGCACAGAGGTCATATGTAAATTACCTAAAGGTCGTATGACTGGGACACATTTCAACTTGCAATGCAGACCCTTTGAGAAGATGCCATTTTAAACCTTATCTATGACCTTGTTTTTCTTACTACAGCGCAAGCAATGCATGAGAAATGTATAAAGGTTTTAGGCTTGTACGAATGAGAGAACTTGCGAAATAGCAGAACAGATGCAAAGAATATTGACTTTTGAATGTTGAGGCGCATACCAAAGTTTCTATCTTTGTATTTCTTTTTGTATTTGCAGGAAAGTGCTTTTGGGTGTAACACGATGATTCTAATGTGAATGAACAAAGTCAAACAAATACGCAATTCTGATGTTACTTTTGAATGTTGACGCGCATATCAAAGTTTCTTTCTTTGTATTCCTTTTTGTATTTGCAGGAAAGTGATTTTGGGTGTAACACGATGATTCTAATGTGAACGAACAAAGTCAAGCAATACGCAATTCTGATGTTACTTTTGAATGTTGACGCGCATATCAAAGTTTCTTTCTTTGTATTCCTTTCTGTATTTGCAGGAAAGTGATTTTGGGTGTAACACGATGATTCTAATGTGGACGAACAAAGTTAATTAATTTCCTACGAAACGGCACCCTTGAAACCAGTAGTAAGTAGCCTGCTACTTTAAATGAGTCAGATTGTCGCTTCAAAATTTGGTGTATTTTTTTTATGCTTAACCAAAACGATAATGTGCAGTTCAAAATGAAAAAGACATCAGCAACTTAGAAATTATTTTTGGAGAAAGCTTTTTGTTTTTTGAGCACTGCAATGTATAAAAAGTCGTGTAAAAATTCCTGGCTGGTAAAGTATTTGCAGAACAAACAATTGATGTTAGGAAAACAGTTTCAGATGCAGGTGTTTACAATTTTCAAAAAAAATGTGACGAGGTCAAAATTTCTGGTTGGAAAAGGAATTTCAAACAATGATATTTCCAAAGAAACTTTCAGATGCAGGTTTTTGCTTTAAAAAAAAAGCACTGGTCATGGACGTATTAAAATAAAAAAGTATAAAATGTCAAGAGAGCTTGTAAATTTGAGCACAGGTATTAATGGCTTACTGACTCAGTTTATGGTAACAGGTTACATGTACCTATGGTTAACCACTTAAAGTATGGTGATAATTTGCCAGCTGATAACTTAACTCTTGTTAATCGTTGATGAGTTTTTTGTTTATTATTCCAAAATTACCCCAAATATCCTTATTTCATGAAAATCACTTTTATATGCAGCTGAATAGTTGCTGAACAATGTTGCAGTATTTCACACAAAACCATCTCAGAATCAACTGTCGAATTTGTGACTTTTGGAGATGTAGCAATCTACAGCCTTCGTTAACAAAAACTGATTTTGTTTAGTACATGAAACGTACAATGGGCCAATTTAAAAGTTTAAACCATTTTCTTATAAACCATCTTTTTCTGTAAAATCTTTCACAAAAAAAAACATTTCACTTAATATTCATTTATTGGGACAGCAAAATCATTACTTGAAAAAGATAGGTAACAAGGTCAAGGATATCAACTGGCAAGGATACCAACCATTCACATCGTTTCAATGCAATGCCAAAAAAAGACTGGAATCTGGTCAATAACGCACATTTCTAATACTTCATTACTGCTCAATTTGTAAGTTTGGTACATGCATATGAATCAATCTAATTTTAGATTGTAACAGATTTGCATAGAATTCAATAATTGCTTGCGTTTGATACTCATCAACGAAACTATAAGTACTTTAGGTCCATTTTGTTTGGTAGTGACAAGAATTTTTGTATTGTGGACAAATTTAAAAGCAAAAAAGGCACACAGTTGAAAGGAAATTTTCAAAAAGAACACTTTGTTTAAAATTCTTTGCCGCAGCTATTTGAAAGTGAATATGACCAGATACCAGAATTATTTTGGTTCAAATAAAGCACACAACAAATGAGTGCACCAGGCACTCATATCTTTAATCACTGCAATGTACAATAACTGTTAACGAGTCCATCTAACTGTGAACCACAGTTTTCCAAATTCAGTCCTTGAAGTTGCATATTGCATTGTAAAGTTTCTTCCAAGGTAGGAGTCTCTGGTTCAGATGGAGGCATAAATATTTCTGGAATCAAGTTGAAGGCTCAATTTTTCCACAAATGAATAGGTTGTTCATCTTGGAGATGTTCAGACACATGCCAACACTTCACTTCTGATGTCATTCAGGTAGATTTACACGGAGGTCATCTCTTGTGTCTTCAAA
The DNA here is from genome assembly GCA_963971285.1 of Astropecten irregularis. Classification (NCBI taxonomy): domain Eukaryota; kingdom Metazoa; phylum Echinodermata; class Asteroidea; order Paxillosida; family Astropectinidae; genus Astropecten; species Astropecten irregularis. Next base: position 20,219,172 of record OZ020254.1, on the reverse strand, counting down.
CGTCAAAGCAAAATCGTCTCAGTCTTTTAAAGATCTGAACAAGAAAAAAACAACAAAATGATGGAATGAGACCACAAATAATAAGTATGTTTCTTTGAAATGGAAATTAATTTGAGCAGAATGCACATTCTGAGAATCCTCTGCAATGCCGAGAACAAACCTTCTGTGATTGGTAATTGAAATACTAGACACTCCTTTCTTTTTAATTGTTATAAACCTGGTAGTTCTCATGTTCTTAAAGAGTGGAAGAGTTGCACAGATGACCATCACTTTGCTAATGATGGGTCAACGTCTCAAACGAGTCATGTGTTTTCAAAATATTTTGTAAGATTTCATTTTCAAAATGCATTATATTTCAGATGGTTTCTGTAACTTTTAGGAACCGACCACCATTAAGACTGAGAGGGTCACCTATGAAAATCTTTTCCTTTTACAAATGGTTTCATATTTGTATGTAATTTTAGGCAGGAGTATGTATATGAAGCCGGAAATCTGAGCTGTTTCTCAGACAATAAAGAATATCCTATTGAAAAAATTACCAAAGACATTGCCTTCAATTTTGTGGCGTTATTGTTTCATTCCCTTAACATCTTTGTGGTTCTAATTGTGTTTTATAAGAAAATATAATTTTGTCCTCGACCGTAATATCATTTGGTAATGTTTGAGCCTCAAAAACGGCATGGTGCCGCACCCTTAAATTACACAAGTATTTTGCCGCGGCTCTCGGCAATAATATAATAATTTGGTCAGGAGAGTAATAAAACCTACCCTTTGGGCCTTCAGAGTTTCTTAAAAGACAAATCAAGTCAAGAGCTTTCTCAATATGGCGGGAACCTTCCATTTTATTGGAGTTTGTGAAAAACATGGATGAAGAAATTGGTGTGATTTCTCCCGTGGAGCAGACATCGTGTTACCTCGACGGAACGCAGGCGTGAAATGCCGCGTCTTGATTTGAACAAAGCATTATTCCCATCATGCTCTAAAATCCATTCAGAATCACTGGGCCATTAAATAAAACAGCGCCCTCTATCTATTGTTTCAGGCAAAAGACAATAAGCCTGGAGCTACGTCACTCTGTTGCTAGTCTTGTTTCAAGTCGGTACTATCTCGGGCGCGAGTAAAAAGACCGTACTTTGCGGTCTATTTCTCCGCGCCCGGAAAGGTAAAGACTTGAAAAAAGACTAGCAATATTAAGTTGGTATTTAGTCTCTTTTCAAGTCTGACCTATTCTGGGCGTGATGAAATGGACCGCAAAGTACGGTCTTTTTAGCCGCGCTCGCGAAACTTTGTACTTGAAACAAGACTAACAACGACCACGTGTTCGTTTTGGTTATTTAGTAGCTAGTCTCTTTTCAAGTCTTAAACATTCCAAATATCGAAAGATGGACCGCAAAGTACGGTCTTTTTAGCCGCGCATGAGATAGTGGCTGCTTGAAACAAGACTATACACCGTGGAAGTGTTCCTTGTCCAATTTTAAGTCCCTATGACACAAAATAGGCTTTAAAAGCCGTTTTTAAATGTAAATAGACGTTATTAAGTTTCTCCATTCTCAATTTTATTGTGGTACGAAAGCAAACGTAATTTTCCGTCCGTTTCACTACGATTAGAATAATTAAGACTTGAAAAGAGACTAACTACGAAATAACTATGTCTAGTCTCTTTTCAAGTCTACACTGTCCTGAGCGTGATGAAATAGACCGCAAAGTACGGTCTTATTAGAGGTGTCCGGGATAGTACCGACTTGAAACAAGACTAGTCACAGAGTTGTTGAATGTTTGCTAGTCTTGTTTCAAGTCCAGATTCCCCCGGGGCAGCAAAAATGTCCGCAATCTACGGTCTTTTAGGCAGCGCCCCGGGAAAAAGAGACTTGAAAAGAGACTTGTCCAAAAGCCTTTGTTTTGGCTTTAAACACAAGTATAGAGGGCGCTATTTAAGCCACGCACCAGTGATTCTGAAAGGTTTTGCATTGATTTGTGCATCTTTCAAATAATCGGCGTCATTTCGCGCCAAGTGTCCGCCAAGGAAAGACGTGCTATATTCCTCACAAGAATTCGCCGTAATTTTATCCCGAAAAATTAATAAAAGATTGTTTCTTTTTTACTGAGGGAAATTAAGCTTTTGGCATGGCTTGGTTTCAACAGAAGTTACCAAAAGGGTAAGTTTCCTACCTTCTGAAAAATAGAAGATATTTGGTAATTTGCTTACAAGGATATGTCACTATTGTATCTTATTACAAGTTATAATAAAAAAATGGTCTTATACGTGGACGATACCACTCCAAATAAAAGGGGGATTCCTGTGAAACATTTGGAACCAAAACATGTAACTGGAATGACAGGGGAAAAATTACACAATTATTACAAAACATGATCGTTTTTTTGCCATTTCCATTCTTTTATTTTCTTCAAACTGTTCTGGCTGCAAGAATTAGCCCAAAAATAATGTGATTTAATAAAACACAATCTTCTGATATTTAATTCATTGCCATCTTTAATATTTTCAGATCTGAGAAGACGTAGAGAATGCAGATCTATGCTGTTTTTCCAAGATGACCTTGCTGTATTTGATGGAAGCCTTTCTATGTCGGAGGTGGACGGACCTACTCTATGTGATTGCTTTCAACATCTCACCACTTCAACATGCTTCAACTGCAGTTTTACAATGTGAAATTCTGACCTCCAAATCCGAACGTTTGCCTTCTGAGAAATTAGTATCACAAATGATCAAATCTTAAATGACTCCTGAAGTAATTACGGGAAGGACGATGAAGAAACGTCACTCAAGAATAGACTCAACTTTCCAAATGACGATACAGCGTACAAATTAAATGTGCATGAACTGCGTACTTGAAACTACACCGATACGCGATGCTGACAGATTTGGAACTTGCACATCTGAACTTTTTAGCCACAGTACATGACTAGCTGTTGAACTCTCATTTTGTAAATGAAGATAATGAAATAAACGAGTGCCTGGTGCACTCATTTGTTGTGTGCTTTATTTGACCTAAATTACAAACTATCCGTGCTCTTTTGAATGTCACTCCTAACAATGAATAACAACATGAAATTATTGATGTGTAGCATTTCATAATCACTGACGTTTTTCACATAGGACATCAAATGATCACAATTAACCTACAAATAGCAATTGATCAAGTAGTTCATGAGCCATCCTCAAATTACCATGAGATTGTTTACTTCTCAAACCATCTAAGTGAGAGTTTTACGACCTACATATGGAAGACTTATTTGATGTAAAGTTTCTTTAGAAAGAGCAACACACTTTACAACTTTATTTTGTATAAAGGGAACTTAATTTAGTGAAGAGCACGGATAGTATGGTTCAAGAAAAAACAATGGTATCTGGTTCACGTTCAAAACTGCTGCAGATAGTTTTCTTGGTATTGTTCTCTAATTAAGTTTGGATGAAATAGTCGTGATTAATTGTTCAACACTTTTGGCTGCAATTGTTGAATCAAGCACATTTCTCAAATTAAGCACAAATTTCCATTTTGCTTTTTGGATTGCGCAAGATGGACAAGATACCAGTCAATTTTTCTTGTGTTTTGTAAAGTTTACAAACGTAAAGTATGGTTACAATTATGCCAGTTGTTGTACTTGACTCTTGTAGCTTTCAATGTGAGTAAATGCGCCACAAAACTTGTATTTATTTTCTGTATTTCACACTCGATATAGTGTATTGTGATTAAATTGAGGCAACTTTGGTTACGCCAAGCAAAAAATGTGATCAATCTAAAAGGAGAAAAAAGATATTTTTGTACAAGCAATAGTTGGCAAAACTGAGGTCAACAGTTGGCAAAAAGCAGGCATTACAATTTGCAAAACAATCATCAAATGCAAACGCATATTTTTAAATATCAAATTGTTTTTTCTATAACAAAAATTTAACTGGGAGTCAAGTTATCAGCTGGCAAATTGTCACCATACCGTAAGTGGTTAACCATAGGTACATGTAACCTGTTACCATAAACTGAGTCAGTACAAAGCGAGTTCAAATATTACCTGTGCTAAAATTGACATGCATACCTCTCTTGGCATTTTACAATTTCTGGTTTTAATACGTCCATGCCCAGTGTTTTCTTTTAAGCAAAAACCTGCATCTGAAAGTTTCTTTGGAAATATCTTGTTTTAAATTCCTTTTCAACCACTAGAAATTTTGACCAAATTTTAATGCATTTTGCAATCAATCTGAAATTTCTGAATTACAATGAATTATTTGATTGGGCTTGACAGAAAACAAAATAACTCCAAAAATGAACTTCTTAGTTATGTGGATTGGTTTGCGGAAACACCATGTAAGAATCGTTCGTACTTACACACTTCTGCTTCATTTGCAGTTCTCGTAAGGTCTCAATGTTTCGACTACGACTTGCCTGCTTCGTCAGAACTTCTTAGTTACTGATACAATTTTCATTTTCAATTGTGCGTTATTCGTTTTGGTTCAGTGTAAAAGAAAACCAAATTCTCAAGCAATAATTTGAATCTGACTCTATTAAGGTAACAGGTTACTACATGTATTGGTTTCAAGGGTGCCGTTTCATTCATTATTCTGTGACCTTTCCAAATTGTCTGCGCTCCAACATCAGAATTGCGTATTGCTTGACTTTGTTCGTCCACATTAGAATCATCGTGTTGTACCCAACAAAAGCACTTTCCTGCAAATACAAATAGGAATACAAAGAAAGAAACTATGATATGCGCGTCAACATTCAAAAGTAACATCAGAATTGCATATTGCTTGACTTTGTTCGTTCACATTAGAATCATCGTGTTGCACCCAAAATCACTTTCCTGCAAATACAAAAAGGAATACAAAGAAAGAAACTTTGATATGCGCGTCAACATTCAAAAGTAACATCAGAATTGCGTATTGCTTGACTTTGTTCGTTCACATTAGAATCATCGTGTTGCACCCAAAATCACTTTCCTGCAAATACAAAAAGGAATACAAAGAAAGAAACTTTGGTATGCGCGTCAATATTCTTTGCATCTGTTCTGCTATTTCGCAAGTTCTCTCATTCGTACAAGCCTTAAACCTTTATATTTCTGTTGCATTGCTTGCGCTGTAATAAGAAAAACAAGGTCATAGATAAGGTTTAAAATGGCATCTTTGCAAAGGGTCTGCATTGCAAGTTGAAATGTGTCCCAGTCATACAACCTTTAGGTAATTTACATATGACCTCTGTGCAGTGTCAGGTTAATGTGTATGGAGGTCACATAGAAATTTCCCAGAAGTTTGTATTGTTGGAACTGTTTCAATAAGCATCTTTGTAAATGGTCCATAGTGAGAGGGCGCTGTTGATGCAGGATAAAGTCTGCTCAAATAGCGCCCTCTTACTGTTGTCCATTTTTCAGAGAGGCTGTTTGCAATGTAGTCCCTTATTTCTAAATAGAGGGGGTAGTTTAAGTATTGACAAAATAAAAACGCAAAAAGAGATCACTGTCTATCGTGTCAATTATTTTTTTTATTATTTTTTTTTAGTTGCAAGTGCCGGTTGGTGCGCCCTCTGCTGTCCAGAACATGAAGCAACTTAATGACCCAAGCACATCGGCTGATAAAGCGCCCTCTTGAGTTGAAACCTGACTTAGTGTTCCTGGTATTCTGCTCCATAGGCGTTCTGCAACACACATTTCAACAAGCTCATTGCCTATGCAGGCTTTTGTTGGCATGCAAATGCCGCGCCTTGAAAAGACTAACAAAGGCCTGAACAAAGCTCAGAAAGGATTCATTGTTGTACACTTAAATCTTAATAGACCTGCATGGGTGTACTTCAGACTTCACCCCCTGTTCGGGCAACCAGGCCGCTATATGTTCTTGGAAGACATTTTGGTGGTGAACTTTGGTGGCAAAAAAGCAAAAATAAAGACCGATTCATTTGGACACTTCCACTCCATCACTAATTGAGTCCTTGACCTTCAAAATGACAACAACTTCAGCCCAGATGATGATGTGCTGACCAGAGAAACAAAATTTCAACATGCAGCTTACTTCAAATTTTGAATTAATGTTTTTACCCCCAAATTTGATAGTTTATTTATTCTGAATCACAAATTAGCCAATGAAAAAACATGAACTCATGCGCAGTAATGAAACAATCATGTCCTCATGGATTTCTTGGTTTCACTTGTGGAGAAGAAGAATGCTACCAGTATTTTTTAAGCTAATACCTAAATACCTAAACTTTTAACCATCCTGGTGCTTAAATTGTATTGGCTGTTCCGACGTGTTCCAGGGCAGAACAGGTTTTAAATCGATTGAGATTATTTTTATTTGTGATTATTAATTATCGCCCTTCTTCCATAGAAGAAGGATGTTACCAGTATTTCCTACGCTATTACCTTCATAACTTTACTCTGGTGCTAACATTTTTAGCTGTTCTAACATATTCCAGGGTGGAACAGTTTTTAAATCGATTGCTAGATTGTTTTTGTTATTATTATTTTATTTAATTTTCATTATTCTTTATCAAGCTTCCCTAGCTTTTATGTTGTGATTTTTATTTTAATATTCCACTTCTCATTCTTAGCTTTATTTTAAAAGCTCTAAAGGTAAATCATATGAAAGCTTATGAGGTAAATAATTTGCGTTGAAAACTGCTTTTTTAGTTAATTAATTAATTAAGCACGTGACAGTCATTTGAATGCTTAATAAGTTTATTAATTTGTTAGCACTCTATTCTTTTTGCAATAGAAAAGAGTGTGTATATTCTCTGTGTTACAAATAATCTACCTATTTAATGATGAAGTCGTTATGACATCATCAGTTACTGAGGAAAAAATGTCATTGCACGTCGGTTTTGTAACCATAGCTACAGATGCAAATATGCATTGAAATAGGAAATTCATACAATGTGTAGAAGCCATCGTCTGAAGGGCACTGCTTACTCTAAGTGTAGAATCGGTGCTTACAGAAATAGACAATTCTCTGGTAGCAGCCTAATAAGCGAATTGAAACAAAATCGGAACAGCTTAGTGTTTGTCCACGGGACAAACACTTAATTGTCTAGTTATTATTTGTTTCTGTTGTAACAAGGATCGTCGGCATGTTTTTGTCAACAACCATTTTGATACAGGCCTATTGGAACTTTGATTTAGATCTTGTCTGATTTTCATCTCAATAACTGTACTGACTTTGTCAATATGTTGACCTATGTGGATTAAACTGAACTAAAGTGAATTGACTCCTAATGTAGATAGATGGTTTATACCATAGGTTTAGGAATCCTAAACCTATTGCATTCTCTAGTCTCGATTATAAAGGTATCCTATGGTACTGGTAGCATATTTTGTAGTGATTTACTGATTTATTCTAGATCTGCGTGAATAAATTCATCATCTGCTTAAAATGGTGTATACTAGTAAAAAAGTTGAGAAAACCACTGGTTATATAAAGCCTGGATGCATGTCCTTAAAGATTATGTACATGATATTACTGGAAATTGTTCAGTGATTTTTTTAAAGGTAGAAATCGTTCTTGTTTTTAGCCTGCAGCCCTGCCTTATAAGAATTGAATTATTATTTCATAACTAATACTTAGTTTGAAGTTAATGTATCTTTCTGTAACTTGAATGTTGTATTATTATTTGTTTGTTACTTGTTTATTTGTTGCTAAATCATCTGCATTGGTTTGTCCAAGGCATTATATGATAATATTGGGACTTCTGAAAATGCCCCCATATTGGTTTTGTTCCTAATTATTTCGTTCTTTACAACTAGTATTTAGGTTGAATTAATGAACCTTTGCTAAGTTCAATTCCTATCATTGTTTCAGGATTCTGCTCAACATGGATGGTCTGTATGTTTTTATCAAAGGTCAATATCTATACAAGCTTTTGGGGCTTCTGAAAATTCCCTCATATTGGTTTGTTCCAAATTATTCCATCATTATTATCTGAATATTCTTTGATATGTTTTTATTTAGATTTGTAGGGGCCTATGTTTTCAATCTCAATTATTGTACTGACTTTGTCAGTATTTTTTAGGGTGAAATTAAGTTAATATGAAAGTAGCTTGCTATATGGTTATTTAAAGGTTATTTCAGCTTTTATTTTTATTTCTGTCCTTTGGATAAATTACTGTGGTCTTCTTAGCAAGATTTAATTTTAACAGTTACTGCACTAAGGAAATTTTTTTATCATTTTTATCACAGCACTACAGCTTGCTAAATATATTAAGTGGTCCCTCTTGCCTTCCTACACAACCCTAATTTCTACTACACAAGTGAAACCAATGGTCAAAACCTGAGAACTGTAACAAAGTAAACCAGCAATGCCAAAAAACTGTTTCTCTAATCATCACATCAACAACTGAGTAGAGGTCACCATCATCTATCAGGTCAAGAGCCCCCTCAGATCAGAAGCAGATGTCCTATGCAAAAGGGTTGGTCATCATGACCGGCCTAAAAAGAAACCTGGTTACACAGGAACAGTAAGATGAAGGGTACCAACTTAGGATAACAAAAGTATCAGTGCGAAAAAAACTGTGCGAAAAAAGGGTCCTCTGTCCTTCGCACCAATCATACAAGCGCTATCAGCATCTTAGTGTACAACAATCAATTCCTTTCTTCTAGTTTTTGCCGCAAGCAGAATTTGGGTATGAGCTTGTCAAATCATGTGAGGCAGAACACTTACAGAGTAGAATACCAGCAACACTGAAGACAGGTTTCACTCAAGCTGACGCATATCAACCAATGCACCCGGGTCATTAAAGTTGCTCCACATCCTATAGACAGCAGAGGAACGCACCAACCGGCACTCACATGCTCGTCTGAGCTTCTTTCCTATGTGTATTTGATCTGTACAGGATTTAAACACTTTAACAACAGATTATAACAGTTTGAAATTACAGTATGAGAATTACTCCAACAAACAGAGTTGATATCAGCTCCTTAACATGTGTCAATCTACATGGGAAGAACATTTTAGACAAGACAGGTTTTGTTCTGTCCTGATGAAAAAGTTGCTTTTGGCGACTTTATAGTTTTTAAAAGATCATTTTAGATTTTGTTTGCATCAATCAATTGTCATGATGTTTTGAAAAAGTTTTGAATTTTAAGAAACGCAAAGTTCAAGGAATTTGTGGGAAATAATAGCATTGAGTGTGAAACATGCACAAATTATATGTTTTTTTTCAGTGCATTCAAGAAAGGTTTTGCACTATCCTGATGAAAAAGTTGCTTTTTCGTGCCTGACTGTTTAAAGAGAACATTATAGAAAATAAATGTTGTCATGATGTTTTGAAAAAGCTTTGAATTTTAAGACACACACAGTTCAAGGCATTTGGCACACAATTTTGTAGGAAACATTGGTATTTACAGAGCAACATGAGCAAATATTCGCAGCTTTTTCGGTGCTTCTGCATGAATATTCATGCATTTTTCCTGTAGTTTGTTATTGTTGCTTAGCGGCGCATGATCAATCTGTCTGTAGGAGAAACTCACATACCGACACAAGGAATACATTTTTAAGAAAAAGCAATAAAATATAACTTTAGAGTGCATTCATTTGAAATGATGGAGTTGCTCATAAGGTCTGGAAAAGAATTTTAGGGAAAAAAAATTGTCAACCTGCCCCCCCCCCCAAAAAAAAAAAAACAAGAAAAGAAAAATACTTTCAACCCCCAAATTGAATAAAAATGAGATAAATATGTACACAAATGACCGAATTAAGTGAAAAAGTGAATACCAGAATTTAAAAAGAATTTTAAAAAGACGAATTGGAAACTTTTGTCAAACCCACATTTTGGAAATCAGACGCATACAATTCCAACCCGTCACTTCAAATGAATGAACCCTAAAACATTTACAAATTTATACTTAAGATTCTAGAAAAAAGGTATGGCTCAGGATTGTGATTCACATTCAAACATTATGTGGAGATGGAATTTTATCATAAAAAGGTTTGTTTCAAGTCCCACCCAGGGGAAAAACTGGTAAGAGTTTGAAATTGAGGATGAGAAATTCACTTAAAATATGTAGAAAGGATTGTGAGTGAAAACATTTGGACTCAATACTGTCTAATTACATGCATTATGTCCATGAAGAGGAAAATGATGCTGACATTTCAAAACAATTCCAAAAATAACTAGAATTTATGTTTAAGAACTGGAGATCAAATGAGAAAAAAGCATTTCAAAATAGCTCTCAAAGAAATTCATGCAAGAAAGGGAAATAAAAATGGATATTTTCTACATGTCTAAATGTGATACCAAATCCTGAACCACTATAGAAGTTTTAGAACATTTTACAATGAGAAGGGATGGATCCATTTGTGAAGGAAAAGAGGAAAGTGAAATGGGTGAAAAATTGATGGCGCAGCAGCATGATAAATTTGGATGGCAGAATTTGGGATTCACAGATGCCACATTCAGAATGTTTCAGAGGAAAAACCTGATCATTGTGGAAAGTTGCCCCCAACCAGGGGAAAAGGGACTAACATGAGCAAAACAGCAAAGTGGCAAGTAAATTGATAAACAGTTCCCACCCAGGGGAAATGGTTTTTGCAATTTGAGGACTAAATTTGAGCTAAAATATCATGAATCCATCCCAACTTTGACATAAACCCTAGCTAGCTGTCAGAAACACACAATGCACATGACCACTTTACACTGCATTTGACAAGATTCACAAGAAGAGTTGTTGGCATTAGTTTGTATGCATAAAACCTGTACATAATTTTGGATCAAGAAAGACCAAATCTACAAACTATTTTCCTCTTCATATCATGGCCATCTCAGGCAAGAATTTGAAATTTTTCAGATACAATGCAAAAGCCAACTTGTTCAGCAGTAAGGAAAAAGGTGATTGATGTCACGCGATGTTGTGTTGCTGGTGGCGATGTTTCGGCTGCTGGAACTGCCAGCCTTCATCAGGCAACTGAAGAACTGGATGCTGCGGTGTCCGTTATATCCTGTTGTTTCGCGTCCCTCGTGCTCACTGTAGTGTACTTCGGACGTTGAACGGGTCACTCAGTGGGTGGTCGGGGGCGTGTCCTCGTCGTGGCTTCGGTGTGCTTCTGTGGTTCCGTCAGTGGCGTTGCGGTGGTCATGTTGCCGGATGGCGGGAAGCCGGAATCCGGGGATGTAGCAGTTCCAGCAACCGAAACGTCGCTACAAGCAACACAACATCGCGTGACATCGATCACCATTTTCCTTATCTGTAATTTCCGCGATGAATAATCCTTTCCTTGTTCAGCAATGATTAACACAAACATTCAGCTGTCATAGCATTGAGTGTTTCTTCAGTACAGCCGGCAAAAAATATAAATGTATGGATCAATGTTGCAATGGCTTACACAATTATACATGTACATCAATGAAATAAACATAACTAGATGTCAAATGTCAATGTATGGAGGTAAACCAAAGCCCACTTATAGCTAGGTTAATAAGATAAGGTTTATTTCATAGTTTTTTAGTTCAGGGGTGTCTATTTCAAATCCCACCAGGGGCACCATGTGGATCTGCCATCATTCAACACAATCACACAATTGTCTATGATCACCTAAACTCTCACCTATGAGCATAAACAGGGTCTCTGGTTCAAATCCCACCAGAGGCACCAATGTGGATTGGGTTTTTACTTGATGAAACAGGTTTCTTTGATAATCTGACATTAAGTTTCTGGTTCAAGTCCCACCAGAGGAACTATATCAGTGTTGAAATCCTTATGGCGCATTCACAACAAAGTAATTGTCCTTCAGCAATGCTACACATTCTTGATCACAGAATTGTAGCTTTGAGTTTTTCTCTCACAGGTATTTGGTTGGTCTCTGGTTCAAATCCCACCAGAGAAGCCTGATAGCTGCAAGTTTTCGTAAGTAATCCTGCTGAGATTTACCACCTACATTGACATCTGACATTTATGTTTAAAGCTGAATGAATTCTTGGTTAGTCCCCCCCCCCCAAAAAAAAAACCGACCGACCCTATTTTTTGGCTGCGACCCTAAAAATTATTTTGGAAAAAATTGGAAATGTTTTGTAATTCCGTTAATTGTATTAAAAAAAATTGACACCAAAAAATCCCCTACCTACCAACCCTATTCTGAAATGCCATGTTATCAGAAGCAGAACTATATTTTCTTTGCCTTACATAGAGTACAATTATTATCTATTGTTTCCATAAATATAGTTGCAATAATAGATGAAACAATTCTATTTACTTTATGATGACTCCTTCTAGTACTGGACAGGCAACATCACTGGAATGGGTGACATCTCATTGGTAGAATGCCTTGACAAGATCACCTAATACAGTCAATGAAATAGAGAGAGATTGGTTAACCATAACATGCATAAAAACTATCAACACATGAAACAGGAAACTGATACTTCATAGTAGTTTGCTGACTTGTATTCGAGTCACAAAATATCACATCTGAGTCCGAGTCAAAAAGGTCAAGTCTCTCGTTCGAGTCCAAGTCACCTTTAAAATAGACTAGGAGCATGGACCAGTCTTCAGTTGCCTGATGAAGGTTAGCAGTCCTTGCAAAGGAAACATCGCCACCACCAACACGACATCACATGACTTTGACTATTAAATTCTGCCACTGTTTCAACTACTGCAATGACTAACCATTTTCTCTCCACTGATTATATTTAACTTGCACAAGATGCAAGCTTGTTGAAAGTGTTTCTTGCATTTGCCAAATTAGTTTGAGAAACACAAGCAGATCAGCAAAATTGTGAGCCATGAGTTAAGAAACAAGGATGAATCAATGCTTGTCAAAATGTACCTGTTCCTATCCAAGTGTGTGGCATCTTCTTGGCTGGCTGAATGGCTGGATGACTGCTTCCTTAGAGGCTGGCTAGTTGGACAGTCACACTCTCACTGGCTGGGTGGCTGGTGATTGTCTTTTCCTGACAGACAGCCTGATGACTGGTTGCCTTGCTGGTATCTGGGGTCTTGGCATGATTTGAGATCAGGTTGCACCAAGTTGGTTGTCAAACCTATGATAAGAAATAAGGAACACATTAGATGTTGAGATAATTTGAGGGCTGGTAAAAAAGAGTGCTTGTGAATGTTTGATTCACTAGCCAAGCGAGCAAAAAGTGGAAACCCTCACACTGCCTTATAATTATTCCTTGCAAAGAACACCTGTTTGCTGACTTGTATTTGAGTCACAAAATATCACATCTGAGTCTGAGTCACAAAGGTCAAGTCTCAAGTCCGAGTCCAGGTAACCTTTTAAATAGACTAGGAGCATGGACCAGTCTTCAGTTGCCTGATGAAGGTTAGCAGTCCTTGCAAAGGAAACGTCGCCACCATGCAACACATCGTGTGACTTTGACTATTAACTTCTGCCACTGTTTCAACTACTGCAATGACTAACCTTTTTCTCTCCACTGATTATATTTAACTTGCACAAGATGCAAGCTTGTTGAAAGAGTTTCTTGCATTTGCCAAATTAGTTTGAGAAACACAAGCAGATCAGCTGAACTTTGAGCCAAAAGTTATCAAACATGGATGAACAAGACTAAAAATTAATCAATACTTGTCAAAACGTACCTGTCCCAATCCAAGTGTGTGGCATCTTCTTGGCAGGCTGGATGACTGCTTCCTTACAGGCTGGCTAGTTGGACAGTCACACTCTCACTGGCTGGGTGGCTGGTGGCTGGTGATTGTCTTTGCTGGTATCTGGGGTCTTGGCATGATTTGAGATCAGGCTGCGGCAAGTTGATTGTCAAACCTATGATAAGAAATAATGAACACATTAGATGTTGAGATAATTGGAGGGCTGGTGAAAATGTGCACTTGTTAATGTCTGATTCACTAGCCAAGCAAGCAAAAAGTGGAAACCCTCGCACTGCCTTATTTCTTGCAAAGAACACCTGTCTGAAGTACATGTACCATAAGTAGATGGATGTTTGTCCTTGGTCTTTGTTCACCAATTGCTTGTTGACTACCCTCCCATCAGCCTAACATCAGTGTTTGATATGGTGGGCAATCCAGCATTGGCAGACAATGTGCATAATAAATCAATACTTGTAAAAATGTACCTGCCTCAATTCCAGTGGGGCATCTCGGCTGGCTGGCTGTGTATCTGGCTGGTTGGCTTGTTGGATAGTCACACTCTGGTTGACTGGTGACTGTCTCCCCACATAGATAAGATGGCCAGCTGGTTGGTATGCTGGCTGGCCGGTTGGCTAGTTAGATAATCATTCTCCACCTGGTTTGAAGACTGTCAAGATGGATAATGGCCATCTTCTTCGGCAGACAAGATAGCTGGTTGGATGGCTGGTGACTGTCTCTCCTGATGGACAGCCAGATGACTGGTTGTCTTGGTGGTTTACTTGCTGGGTAGCTGAGTGGGTTGTAGGTTGATGATTCAAGGCCGATAACTGGCTCACATTACATGGTTGTACCCTTTGCAGATGGACAACCAGCAAGCCCATTCTCTGTCTGGCTGGGTAGAATTAGCCATAGGTCATCTTCCACTAGGTCTGTGGCTGGTGATGGATGAATTCCCGATGGTCTGCTGTTTCAAACAGATCTCTCATTGTGGCTCACTGCAACATCAAATAATTAAGACAGGAAAGTTTCTTTAAAAGAACTGAATTTTGGGCAGATTCAAGGAAATTGGAATGTTAATTGTAAGATGAATGTCAGAGTACTTAGTAGGCCTAGTAAGGGTTCACAAGTGGGTACGATACCTGTAAAGGGAATAAAACAACTTAATAGTTTCTACTGTTCCCAAATGATATTTTTGACTTTCAGCAAATGTTACAGAGTCCTTAAAACCCAGAGTAAAAATAAAATTGTCTTGGGGGCGTCCATAAAGTACGTACGCACGAAATGCCAACTTTTTTGACCCCCCCTCCCCCTCTGTACGCAAGGCGTACGCAATGGTCCCAACCCCCCCTCCCCCCTGTACGCATACGCATTTCACATTAGGTTTTTCACTTCTTGTGGTCCCTTGCTTTAGCATCATTAATGTCACAAAAATCCGGGCCAGTACCGTTATTGGGACGTCACTTTAAAATTTTGAAATGAATAACTAAAGTGTAACAGGTTTTGTATACATTTACAGATGTATATTTTACTATTTTTTATTATGTTGAATAAGAAAAAAGGGAAAAAAACAAGTCATTCCTGGTGCTTTTTCTCGTTTTTTCCCCTCTCTAGGCTTTTCGCGCGAAATGATTATGCAAATTTTTCGTTTGCGTACAGTACGCATTGGCCTGATACCCCCTCCCCCCTGTACGCATGGCGTACGCATCGGTAACAACCCCCCTCCCCCTCCTCCATGCGTACGTACTTTATGGAAGACCCCTTACGCGTTTGTTGCGAACTTGAAAACAACCCGTCGGTCATTTAATCTGGTCTGGCTAGTGTAGTTTAGTCTGGTACTTACAACCAACGCATCAAAAGTCCACACAATGAGAGTAGACACTAGACCATATTATCGTTCGGAGCGTCCGTGAAAAATCGCATCTTTTTTACCGTTTTTACCCCATAATTTCCCTCAAAAATCAAAGCCCTGCCCCCTTTCCACAAATTTAACCTTGCTAATAACAATAACATTGAAGAGGACACCACAAACGTATATTTACGCAAAGGATCCGATATTTTGGGATCCTTCTCCTATGCAGGGTACGCTAAAATGGGATCCGGATCAGCAGGATTCGTCCGAAACAAACAGGCCCCTAGTCTCTTTACAAAAAATTTTTTTATTCCCTTTATAATTAGGTATCGTAACCCTTACCGTAGCCTCTAATTACACAGTCTAGTTATTAATATCATTCAAAGCCAGAGAAAAAGTGCCCAAGCTATAGGGAACTTAAATGAAGCGCACAAAATTCAACCAAAAGCTTGTACTTGTACTAGTTGTAGGCCTACTTCACGGTAAATGGAATGGATTCTCGATTCTTACGTCAAGCTCTAACACACAATGTAAACAAACGTCTGCATGCAAAACATGGCTCATTAGTACATTACAGAGAGACACTCTCCATCCAAATTCACGTTTTTATCGACCAATACGTTTATCTAATCCATGGCAAAAAGGTTCTACAAGGGTAAATTTATCAACTTTTAGCCAAGTTATACCAAGATACAGTACCTGTTACTTGAAACATGGAGAAATAAGTTGTCTTTTCTTGTGTTTTTATGTGAGGAAATTCGTCGGTCGCATGGCTTCTTAATGAAGGCCGCCCTCTATAGTTGAGTCTTCATTGTTCGCCAAGATTGATGGAGCTGGAGCCGGAGCTTTATGAGTGCCATTGCACTTAGCCAGATAACCACTTACTTTTCCTAGCTAACTATAAGTCTTGTTAGCGAGATAAATATTACCAGGATATTTCTAATTTTTAATTTCATTTAGTCATCTTGCCCGGATAAAGTATCGTGAATTGTTGACTTTTAGCGCATAATAAGTCGACTTATAAGTTCCGTACCAAATAAAAGGATTAAAGGTATAGTACAGGATTGGTAACATACCTAAACAGTTCACAGATTTACGTATAACTTTCAGGGTATGAAGATATAGTGCTGGTAGAAACATTCCAATAAACTATTTCCGCCTGAGCATTTATCCAGATATTACTTTTTATTAGTAAAACAAAGACCGAAAAAAAGCTTTGATCTCGGGGTAAGATTAAAACAATAAATTATGTTAAAAAAGAAAATTGAGTCGGGTTTTAGCTATTGACACAGATGTCCGATTGAGCTAAAAGTTTTCAGAGGTTTATCATTTCATGCATGTATAATGCTGGATGGACTAGACAAAGTGTGGGTGCTGTTCTGTCTCCTTTACCAATGTTGTACACGCTCTTTTGATAACTAAAAGTAAAATGACGAACGGCATAATGACAATCAGCATACACTCAACAGCGTTTTGGGGTTTAAACCTGATTGATAACTTTATTAAGCTTCATACGAATTGCAACGCGAAATGAATAGTATTGAGCCAGAACAAGAAGGGCAGTGTCTGTGCGTAAAACAGGAAGAGTAAATACTTGCAGCTTTCCTGGCGACTCGTCCCATTGTCCCAATCGTATTGAAGATCCATGGCTCTATTGTGATCTAGAAATCCAATTTACTGCACCGCCATCAAGACTGTTGTATTTCTGTCGTTTCCATTGAAACGGATATTGGACCCTTTATTCTGCTCAAGATTAAAAATTAACAATAAAAGATAAAAATAAAAATCGATCAAAAACCCATACAAAACTTATCATATAACGATGAAGATTAAACACGTCAGTATAGGAGAGGATGCACTGAAAAGGGAGGCTTGCCTGCACGCTAGGTAAATGGGCGTGTCCGTTGCTGCTATAAGGTATTGATAAGACCGAGTTTTTATGTATCACTGTCTTTACAACTTCATATCGTGACAAACTATACCGTGAGGTCCACGATATACATCTCCCAACACTTAAACTCAAGACCAAGAACACAATGGATACCACAGAAAGTCACCTAACAAACTCATCAGGGCTGGCAATGACTGAAGGAGACCGGGAATTGAGTGCATCATTTTACGACGATTCATCTAACATTACCGAGATTTCAACGACTCCCCGCCCGTCTGGAGTAGGGGAACATTTGTCACTCGACGCGGTGCAAGTCGCGATTGCCGGTGTTGGTGGAACCGTTTCATTTGTGACTGTTTGTGGCAATCTCTTGATCCTGTATGCGTTCTACATCGATCGTCGCTTACGAACCTACACCAATTACTACATCTTAGGCCTCTCCATTTCAGATTTTATCATTGGGGCGTTCTCTATGCCCTTGTATGGCATATACTGGGTCTTGGGTTACTGGCCGTTTAGTATGGCACTGTGTAAAGCATATCAATATGTAAGTAATGTGTTTATCGGTACCTCTCAACTGATCATCGTGTTCATGTCTATTGACCGATACCAGGCTGTATGTCATCCCTTGAAGCACCTTAGGCAGCGTACCCTACGCCATGCTGTCTTCACGATCTCCATCTCCTACATTATTTCTATCATATTTTGGCTGCCTTTCATCGCCTTCTGGCAGTACATATTTGGAGGAGGTGGCATCCCTTCTGGCTACTGTTACCCTCAGTATGTCCAGGAAAGTCCTTTATTTACCATCTTGGCGTTTGCCTTAGTGATGTGGGTACCGATACCCATCGTCTCAATCTTGAACATGCGTATTCATCTGACCATAAAGAAGACGACGTCCCAGCGGAAACAGCTTGTAATGATGAAGGAGGTAGAAAGTGCCACCATCTCTGCCAAAGCCACATCAGCAGAAGATGCTACACCCCAGCACACCACGACTGGTCAAGCTACCGAGCCAAACGCCCAGCAGCCTGGGTCATCGGTCCCGGTGACTAGAGCCAAAGACCGGGAGACTATGAAAGCCAAGAAGGAGAGTCACCGAGCAACTCGTACACTGACCCTCATTGTCATCGTGATGCTTATTACTACCATTCCCTGGTCAATCATCGGTACTATCTACTTAATCTGCCCAACTTGTGTACCGCTCACTGTTTACCAGGTATTAAGTTTACCCACCATCGATCACATTTAAAGGTAGGCCTACTTATTTAACACTTTGGTTTTTGTCAAAGAAATACAACTTCATGGGCAAAAATATAAAGAAAGGAACGGTAACAGTCATCATTCATGAAATTTCAAGTCCCATGCATATACGGTGCCAACTTTTTGAGAGAACAGTGAAAAATCCCCATAGTATTTAAAAAGAAAATCACTGGATTTTTTATCTTCAGTATAGATAAAAAGATGTTTTTGGTCACTGGTTTATTTTTTTCTGGATAAATACAGCATTTCAGGCAGAAACATTTTTAACGGTATGTTTTCTACCATCACCATCTTTATACCCTGTAAGTAGTTGTTTAATACTTGCCTAGTAATTCCATCATTTCCAATAAATTCAACTAGGCACGCCGCCAAAAATGAAAAGTTTCAGGCCCAAACATGCAAAAGATCAATGTGTGTGAGGCAGCTCCACTGTACGCTCTAGTGACCACATGATTTGCATAACACATGCAACACAATGGCAATGGCCAGTACACCCCCCACGGAGAGACACTGAAATCCAGTCATTGGACGAAAACTTTGACGAAAAAATGATCACTGGGTTTTTACCCAATCAAATCGACTCTTATATGAGTGGAAAGGGAATTTGTTCATCTTTCCAAAACCGCTACCCCCAGCGTGATCCGACTCTGGGTTCTCAAGATACGTTGAGATAAACAACCAAAGGTCTGTTAAAAACGGCCATTTTTCGTCCCGCTCCATAGGGAATTGCTTCATACCCATGATCTTTGAGAGAAAAATGATCACTGGTTTTTCTGTTTTTCTAAGTGAGACATAATGAACTTAAAGCCAAAAGAATGAATTTTCATAATCTGCAACCCCCAGGTCTATACGACTTTCCGTTCTGAAGATACAAAAGATTTAGTGTAAAAATTTGCTGTTTTGGGGGTCATTTCCCCACGTTAAAGCTTCTGTGGAATTTCCGGTGGAGTAGATGCGCGCTAGTTTTCATAGTAGCCTACTCTCTCAATTAAAAATAATAATTTTAATGGTGTACAACCAGGCGCGGTTCTACGGGGGGGGGGGGGGGGGCTAGGGGGGTGGGGGCTGTAGCCCCCCAAAAATTGTGTCTAGCCCCCCCCCCCCAAAAAAAATGCAAGTGAAAAAGAAATCTTGAAGATACTGGATTTTTCTGTTAAAAAGCGCCAATTACATTAAAAACGCGGTGTGTGGGCTATAATGTGCATGTTTTTCGACCCCTAATAAGACATAGCAGAAGAACCCAAAATATTGGGTCTTCTAGCCCCCCCAAAAAATAATGGCTCTTCTAGCCCCCCAAAAATGTTGGCTCTAGAACCCCGCCTGTGTACGTACAAGTACAACCAAAGACCACTAAGCGCAGGCCCGGGAGAACGCCTAAACGGCTGATTTTCTACCCAGTCCCTCTCTCATAGACTGTGTACAACCATACTGGCCCGGGAGAACGTCTAAATGGCTGATTTTCTACCCAGTCCCTCTCTCATACACTGTGTACAACCATATTGGCCCGGGAGAACGCCTAAACGGCTGATTTTCTACCCAGTCCCTCTCTCATACACTGTGTACAACCATATTGGCCCGGGAGAACGCCTAAACGGCTGATTTTCTACCCAGTCCCTCTCTCATAGACTGTGTACAACCATAGACCGCTAAGCACAGGCCCGGGAGAACGCCTAAACGGCTGATTTTCTACCCAGCCCCTCTCTCATACACTGTGTACAACCATACTGGCCTGGGAGAACAGATAAACGGCTGATTTTCTACCCAGTCCCTCTCTCATACACACTGTGTACAACCATACTGGCCCGGGAGAACGCCTAAACGGCTGATTTTCTACCCAGTCCCTCTCTCATACACTGTGTACAACCATATTGGCCCGGGAGAACGCCTAAACGGCTGATTTTCTACCCAGTCCCTCTCTCATAGACTGTGTACAACCATAGACCGCTAAGCACAGGCCCGGGAGAACGCCTAAACGGCTGATTTTCTACCCAGTCCCTCTCTCATAGACTGTGTACAACCATAGACCGCTAAGCACAGGCCCGGGAGAACGCCTAAACGGCTGATTTTCTACCCAGCCCCTCTCTCATACACTGTGTACAACCATACTGGCCTGGGAGAACAGATAAACGGCTGATTTTCTACCCAGCCCCTCTCTCATACACTGTGTACAACCATACTGGCCCGGGAGAACGCCTAAACGGCTGATTTTCTACCCAGTCCCTCTCTCATAGACTGTGTACAACCATAGACCGCTAAGCACAGGCCCGGGAGAACGCTTAAACGGCTGATTTTCTATCCAGCCCCTCTCCCATAGACTGTGTAAAACCATATTGGCCCGGGAGAACGCTTAAACAGCTGATTTTCTACCCAGCTCCTCTCCCATAGACTATGTACAAACATAGATTGCTTAGCAATGGCCCGGGAGAACGCCTAAATGGCTGATTTTCTACCCAGCTCCTCTCCCATAGACTGTGTACAACCATAGATCGCTTAGCACTGGCCCAGGAGAACGCCTAAATGGCTGATTTTCTACCCAGCTCCTCTCCCATAGACTGTGTACAACCATAGATCGCTTAGCACTGGCCCGGGAGAACGTCTAAATGGCTGATTTGCTACCCAGCCCACCTCCTACACTGTGTATGGTTATAATTATTAGAAAATCAGCCGTTTGGGCGTTCTCCCTGGCCAGTATAGTTGTACACATTTTATGAGAGAGGGGCTGGATAGAAAATCAGCCGTTTATGCGTTCTCCCGGGCCTGTGCTTAGCGGTCTATGTTTGTACACAGTCTATGAGAGAGGGGCTGGGTAGAAAATCAGCCGTTTATGCGTTCTCCCGGCAAACATGAGCATGGATATTATCTTGAGTGGCACATTAATGGATTGCTTTTTCTTTTCTTGATTTGCAAACAGACAGCAGTGTATCTTCTTCGTGTGAACAGCAGTGTGAATCCGTTCTGCTATGCCGTAGCTAACCCCCTCTACCTAGCAGCATTTACGAAGTTACTGCGCCGTGCCAGACGGCAGAAGGCTGAACTTGATGGCCCGTCCTTTATCTCAACCACACTGCAGTAAATATGCTACTATATTGTTTATAATAAGATCACTAGCATCAAAGCATTATGATCATTGCTGCATTTTAGATATAAATAATTTGAACTCTTAACAACTCGGTAATAATTATTGGCTTAAAGGTGATATCATACTTTGTTTTTTGTCAAAGAAATGCAGATTCATGGGCAAAAAATTTCAAGGAAGAAAGATAAAGTATTATTGGTAACAGGAATCGGTGAAATTTCCCAGCAGTCCCATACACTAGTGCCCACTTTTGACAAAACGGCCACGGAATTTTTTAAAAATCTTTTCACCGTTATTTTTTATCTTTTAAAGGGATTGCATACGTTTGGTAATTTGAGCCTATTGTTTGTTTCAAACCAATATAATTGTATATATAGACCATAAAACTAACCTGTGAAAGTTTCAATTCAAAAGGTGGTAGCGTTTGTGAGATTTTGGCGACAAACTAGAGCGGTCATTTCACGCCAGATAACAGTTAGTCAATAGCTGAGAAGCGTTACGGCCATAACGCTTCTCAGATTCATAATTTTTGGAGATAAAAAGTGACATATTTTTCCATAACCGCGGTACTTCGAATTGAACGTTTCTCAATATGCATTATACTATCCAAAGCAGCTGTACTTCTCACCAAGTAAGTTTTTATTGCCATAAATTTTCAGAGTCATTACCAAACGTATGCAATGCCTTTAAAGAAAAAAAATATTTTCAGTCGTTGCTTTTACTTTATATTTCTTGATAAATACAGCATTTCAGGCGAAAAAATGTTAACGGTATGTTTCTAGCTACTGGCACCATCTTTTATACCCTGCAAGAAGTTATAGGTAAATCTGTGAACATTTCTATTTTGGTTTCCTACCAAAGTATGATACAACTACCTTTAGGGGACAGATATTAAAAGCACTCACAAACAAGAAACAGGAAGTATGTGTATACCCAATATACAAGATAGACTTTCTTTTATATTTTATTCAATCACTATTTTAGTATTTTTACATTTGTCCAATTTTTTTCTGTTTACACGGGACTCTCATAAAAGGCAATAATTGTAATTGTATGAACAAACTGTTCTGCTTTTATAAGTCCATTTGCATTTAATTGTTAAGAAGTTCAGAGAAAAATTTGATTTTGTCGTCAGATTTTAGCTGAGCCAAATTAGATCTGGTATACAATACTAGTACACTACACCAATCCCCTATTTATATTCAATTGCACAGTACTCTCATATTGTAATGACTGGACATGGTTTGTCATATCGGAGTCTTACATTGATTGATATTCAACCACATTTCAAATCCTAACCATCCCAAATCTATTCAGAATGCAGGAAAAGTAAAAGCAGAGACATTGTGATTTGAAATGGAATGAAACGGAATCAAAGATGAAAGCTTGAGTAAATGACAGAGTAAAAATAAACCACTTCCCTGACTGCAACACACATGTGTTATACAAACCATTGATGTGTACAAGATGTACAGAAATTGCCTTCAGTAAAGACCATGGATGTACAAGCACTTAATGAATGCATTAATATGATGAATACAATTATCATGTGTGCAGCTTTTAAGCCTATCTCATGAATTTCACATCAAATGCTTCATTTTAAATGCTGTCAGTGATCGGTATATAAACTATACTATTGAAAAGTGAACAAAGAAAAATTGACTGGAGCGGGATTCGAACCGGCGACCTCCTGAATACCGTACAGGCGCTCTACCAACTGAGCCATCCATCCCTCAGTTGGTAGAGCGCCTGTACGGTATTCAGGAGGTCGCCGGTTCGATTCCCGCTCCAGTCCATTTTTCTTTGTTCACTTTTCAATGACTTAAAATAGCTCAGTCAGTTTCCCTTGTGGTTATTTCACGGGTATATAAACTACTTAAAGTTTGCATGTTAACAGCCTATCCAAGTTATTTTTAGAAATAAAACAAAATCAGATACTAAGTATGTGGATCGGTTTGCAGAAACACCATGTAAGAATCGTTCGTACTTTCACACTTCAATTTCATTCACACTTCTCGTAAGGTCTCCTTAAGACCCGATTCTTACATGGTGTTTCCACAAACAGATCCACATACCAATTGCCACCATGCAAAATCTCAATTCTTTCAAGATACTAAGTGTTGGATGGCTCACAATGTTGGCTGAAAGGTAGCGACATTTCAGCTGCGGACTGCTAGCCTTTATCAAGCTGAAGAAGTCACTTGCACAGTCTCAATTTACATCTGTTCTTGGTTTTGGCTGTGTTGGGTCTTGGTCCTTGATTAGTGTATGCCCCGTCCAATCCGGAGACAGCATGCTTCTGATTGGTGGCTTGGGCATGTGTAGTGAGGATCAGATTAGCAGGAAGATTACCCTGTGGATTATCCAAGGGATTAAGAGTCTAATCCATGTAGAAGTATTGCTACAGTTTAGCTCAGCAGTACTGCTCTAGTTTCTTCAATGCCTTCTAGAATCTGTCCTTCTTCTGTCATGAAATATGCCATGGTTGGGACTCGTGGTAAACGTCTAGGACTCATCCCTCTCAACCAACGGAGATAAAACAGGATGAAAACACAAACCACAATGAAGCAAATAATCAGGATATACTGATTGGAGACTTGTGAGGCGTGGACCCAAGGGGGCGGAGCTTGTCTCTGAAATACGCCCTGTTGAACCTCTCTGCAAAATCAACAAGATATTAAAAAAAGAAAGATTTGAGGCTTTGCATATTGACAATTGGTATTTGGATCGGTTTGTGGAAACACCATGTAAGAATTGTTCGTACTTTCGCACTTCTATTTCGTTTGCACTTCTCGTAAGGTCTCAATGTTTCGACTAGCCTGCTCTAGTCATCATCAGGAGACCTAGAGCAGATGACTAGAGCAGGCTAGTCAACACGATGAGACCTTACGAGAAGTGCGAACAAAATAGAAGTGCGAAGGTACAAACGATTCTTGCATGGTGTTTCCTCTAACCAACCCACATAAGATAAGAAAGAGTCATTGCAAAGTGAACAAAGGAAAATTTACAGGAGCAGGATTTGAACCAGCGACCTCCAGAATACCGTACCAGCGCTCTCACTAACTGAGCTACCCAGCCCTATGTTGGCTGTGTCCCAAATAGTAAATTTTCTTTGTTCGTTTGGCAGTCAGAAGCCGTGAAACCATGCACCAACTGCTATACCCCAAGGATATAGTGCAACATTCGCAATGCTGCAACCTGAGAAACAGTACATGGGGGTTCACTCAAAGAGGATGCAGCAAACGAACAATGTTAATTGACTATTAGGGACACCAACAACATAGGGCTGGATAGCTCAGTTGCTAGAGCGCTGGTACGGTATTCAGGAGGTCGCTGGTTCGAATCCTGCTCCAGTCAATTATTGTTTGTTCACTTTTCAATGACTTTAATCAATTAATCAGTTTCCCTAGTAGTTATTTGATGATTAATTTAACAACAGTTAAGTTTGATCTTGTCATCATTTGCACTTTGCAGAGTAGAGTGTCGATCTTGAGCCAGTTTTAGGTTTGCTTCTTGTGAAGTCGGGTTCACTAATGGATCAAAAACCCTACATCAACACTCTACAGTTGAGACCCACTGAGACTGAATAACTAACCTGAGTGGGAAGAATCGAGTCCGATGAAGTATGGCACCCAATGTCCATTGCACCTCTTTATCTTGTATAAGACTGGCAGTGCGCAGGTAATGATAATCCTCTGGGAATTGGAAACCTTTATGAAGCACTGTAGTAATCCAAGCTGACTTAAAACACTGGTACCTGTATCAACATACAATAACATGTATTGAAATGTCACTGGTACCTGTATCAACATACAATAACATGTATTGAAATGTCACTGGTACCTGTATCAACATACAATAACATGTATTGAAATGTCACTGGTACCTGTATCAACATACAATAACATGTATTGAAATGTCACTGGTACCTGTATCAACATACAATAACATGTATTGAAATGTCACTGGTACCTGTATCAACATACAATAACATGTATTGAAATGTCACTGGTACCTGTATCAACATACAATAACATGTATTGAAATGTCACCGGTATTCTGTAGCAACATAATTATGGTATGAACAAGGGTGAGTTTTCAATATGAATTATGCAACGTACAAACACAGAGCACAATATGGCTACTTTTGTGATTAAAGGTATAATACATGATTGGTAAAGGTCACAGAACAGCACTCATGCTATGTCTGATCCAGCATGTGCATGAAATGATAAACCTGTGATAATTTGAGCTCAATAGGACATCTGAGTCACAAGAAAATAGTAAAAACCCGACTAAATTTTTCTCATAAAAAAACAAAGAACAGTTTTGATCTTACCCCAAGATCAAAACTGTTTTCAGTTGTTGTTTTACTAATTTCTGGATAAAAATACCATTTCAGGCGGAAATATTTTAACGGTATGTTTCTACCAGCACCATCTTCATACCCTGAAAGTTGTATGTAAATCTGTGAACATTTCTGTTTGGGTATGTTACCAATCCTGTACTGTACCTTTAATTGGAAAATAAAAGGAAAAAGGAAAATCAATTATTTATAGTTTATAAATAGGCTTTCGGTCTAAATAATTTGCAAGCAATAAACTGCTGCAAACTGCTCATCAACCAAAATAATGACGTGAAAATGCTTGGAGTTAGGAGGGCCTGGGGTTTTTGAACCTAGTAGATTTTTTCTCAAAGGCTAAATATCGATCCTGCTAGGAACGAAACGCGTCAGGCCCTCCTAACTCCAAGCATTTTATAAATTTCAGGTCATTATTTTGGCTGATGAGCAGTTTGCAGCAGTTTATTACTTGTTTTTGTTATTATTTGTTTGAAATACTTACTTGAGTCTGTGTGCATCGGCTTTTGTGTATAATCCTTTCTGGTGATGTTCTTCAATTAATGACCACTTTGTTGCACAATATCCCTTCAAAGCAGAGGAAAGAGACAAGGATTGAAATAATAAAACAAGTTATCCTTGTAATTTGAAGACTTCCCATGCCATTGAGTCTAACAGCAGTGTATATTCAGTACTGATGTACCAGTGAAGCCTGGCTTAGGCTCTGGCTTCGGCTCTATCATCCATATGCTGAAAATATAGGTTGTGGTTTTCGTTGAAGCTGAAGCTCTGTGTTCCTTTTCAAACCAGAGAATATACTTCCAAACTGCAGCCAAAAGCTTCTATTTTGATATCCGTTATTTCAGAATGGATTCACGAAATTCCACAAAAGAAATTCCACAAAGAATCTGGGTATACCTTTGCTGCTCTTTCAAATTTCTTGTAGTCGTAGATTCCGCCCATTCTCAGCACATCTTCCATACAGTACCAGTACTCGGAGAAGCCGTAAAACTCACTGTTGCTAAAATCGATCTCTGGCTGAAAGATACCGTTGAAGGAACACGGCTGCTTGCCACACGGCACAGTAAGATTCATGAGGGGGACCAGTGAAGCTTGACACTGTTTATAATCACCGGTACCCCTCAGGTAGATTGTCTGACTGTTGTGGGTTATACTGTCTTGCATACTGGCTGGTAGACATGGATCGAGAACCGGTGACTCTTCAGTGAGGCCTGTTGATTGTAGAAGACTGAAACAAAATTTGCAAATGTGATAAAATTATTAGAATATGCACTTGATTTTACTAATGAAGTACATCTTATCATCAAAATGGGACACTACTTTTCGCATATTAATACAAATAAAAGTCCTTTTCTCCAAAACAAATTTGAATCCAGTAAATTTTTCTTTGTTCACTTTTCAATGACTTTAAAATTCAGTCAGTTTCTCTTGTGGTTATTTGATGATTAAATGTACAAAATTTGATTAATTTTAGGCTTTCTAATCATTGGATTTAAAGTAGCCAGCTGTATTGTAATTGCATGCAGCTTGTATTAACCCTAACCCTCCTGCATACCACAATTTACCACAGTGTGGTTTGTGTGGTAATGTATGATTAATGATCCTTTACCCCTGTGCACAGTACATCTGTGACAAAGCTGTAACAATTAAATCTCAAATCTCTATAATAATATGATTCATGATCTGTCTCACCTTTTATTTTTGGTCAATGTGGTATTTACTAGAGACTTTTCATATCGTGTCCGTGCAGCATTGCCTCCATACCCAAGGAACGTTGTGACGTAAACACGGTAGACATGTTCATTCTTATGCAGGTCACATCCAAGGTTAAACTCAGCCAACATGCCTTTAGCTAACTCCTCCTGGAGGAAAAAACAACAAAACAATAAAGTTAATATCCAAAACCCAAATCTTACTGACAACAGAGGGCGCTTCACAGCAGACAATTTGAAGATGACTGACAATAGAGGGCGCTCTACAGCAAACAGTTTGAAGTTGACTGCCAACAGAGAGCACTTCGCTGCAGACAATTTGAAGTTGACTGACAATAGAGGGCGCTGTACATGAGACCGTTTGAAGTTAACTGCCAACAGAGGGTGCTTCACAGCAGACAATTTGAAGTTGACTGACAATAGAGGGTGCTTCGCTGCAGACAATTTTAAGTTGAGTGACAATAGAGGGCGCTCCGTGCAGACTTACTATAAGAAGTTGAGTGACAACAGAGGGTTCTTCGCTGCAGACAATTTGAATTTTGACTGACAAAAGAGGGTGCTCCACAGCAGACAGTTTGAAGTTAACTACCAACAGAGGGTGCTTCACAGCAGACAATTTGAAGTTGACTGACAATAGAGGGTGCTTCGCTGCAGACAATTATAAGTTGACTGACAATAGAGGGCGCTCTACAGCAGACGATTTTAAGAGGGAGCTTCACAGCAGACAATTAGAAGTTGAGTGACAACAGAGGGCACTCTACAGCAGACAATTTGACGTTGATTGCCAACAGAGGAAGCTTCAAATTGTCTGCTGTGAAGTGGCCTCTGTTGTCACTCAACTTCAAATACACGGGTTTACACTTGAAAGTGCCTCGTTTCGAAGTTGCGATAAAAAGCTAAGAGGGCCGCCGAAGTGTAAACCTGTGTATTGATGAGATCAATACACGGGTTTACACTTCGAAAAGTGCGCATGCGTGAAAGTGCCTCGTTTTGAAGTTGTGATGAAAAGCTAAGATGGCCGCCGAAGTGTAAACCCGTGTATTAATCGTTTCAAATAGTCTGCTGCATAGCGCCCTCTGTTGTCACTGAACTTCAAATTGTCTGCTGTGAAACGCCCTCTATTGTCACTCAACTTCAAATTGTCTGCTGTGAAGTGCCCTCTATTGTCACTCAACTTTAAATTGTCTGCTGTGGAGCGCCCTCTGTTGTCACTGAACTTCAAATTGTCTGCTGCGAAGCGCCCTCTGTTGTCAGTCAACTTTAAATTGTCTGCTGTGAAACGCCCTCTGTTTTCAGTCAACATCAAATAGTCTGCTGCATAGCGCCCTCTGTTGTCACTCAACTTCACATAGTCTGCTGTGAAGCGCCCTCTGTTGGCAGTCAACTTCAAATTGTCTGCTGTGAACAACAGAGGGAGCTTCAAAGTAGAAAATTTGAGTTGAGTGAAACAGAGGGCGCTTCACAGCAGACAAGTTACACATGCAAGATTTAAAGGAAGGGATAGCTGATTAGTATGCATCCCAGTTAACCTAGAATGAAGCTTATAACCCCTTCAGCCCAGATTTTATATTTCGGTTTTACTGGCCTCATTATCAGCCACCGGTCAAATAAAGGTCATCTGGCCCGACTATGTGTGCAGGGAGCTCGGCGTTAACAATGCAGGCACACAATGGTTGAATACAACTGGACAATATCCCAAATTCCAGGATGACTGTACTCTATGCAAGCAGCTGTGTTCAGAACTCATACATTGTAGTATGCTCAAAAAATTTTGATCAATGCAAATGTAATTAGGGGTGAATGTACCACAATGAGCGAATGTTTGGGACAATAAAGATTCATTGAACCTCTTGTTCCAGACAGTACCCCCATTCAATGTGTTTCAACGGGAATAAAGGCATTTTTGAGCAGACAGCAATCTGTGAGCTTCCAAACGCTAGGGCAAAACAGATTTATATGTCTGCCTGGAATTCAGCCTATTGTCCGGCAGTATTCAACCATTGTAATCTTGCATTGTTTACACCGAGCTCTCTCCACACATGGCCCGGCCAGATGACCAGCCAGTCAAAACAAAACTTAAAAATCCCAGGCTGAAGGGGTAAAGCCAATCAAGCATAGCAAACAGGTTTAACATGCTTCTATTTCAAACTAAAAGCATTGAATCAAAACCAGATAGTCACTACACCTGAGGACCCGACCGGTCGAAGCTTACGGTGTGCGGGACTTCAAATGCAATCTGGGCGGAGCCACCTCCCATGTCCAGGATCCCCACGGTCCGTTTACGGAGAACAGAAACATGGCCGCTATCACCAGTTACATCTACTTCAACCACAGCGTCACCTGGCAAGGGATAAAGCATATTACAATCGAAAAAGCAATAATGTCTGTACTTTTCAACATTTGCAAATTAAGAAATATATATGAATAATCCTAGGGTTAGGGTTAAGGCAATTCTCTATTGGCTATGCATCCATGACTAGTTAGAATTGATACAAAGAATTGAGCTACATACCATCATCTGCATGGTCAAATCGTCCTAGTACATAGTTGATTCCAATCCACGCATAGACACCTTCTTGCTTGCCACTAATAACTTCAACCTGAGTGTCTGAGAACAGGAACTTATAGTTCTTGGGAATATCAGTCTTCAGATCCTGAAGAATGGCTTCTTGTTTGCTGTAAAAATCACAAAATAATGACATTAAAGTCAACATGAATGTTTAAAAGTACAACTCATTTTGAGACAGCTAGACCGCAAGGACAACTCGACTCAGAGACAAGTCGACCGTGGGACAACTCAGCTTGAGACAGCTAGACCGCAAGGACAACTCGACTCAGAGACAAGTCGACCGTGGGACAACTCAGATTGAGACAGCTCAACTGCAAAGACTACTCGACTCTGAGACAAGTCGATCGTGGGACAACTCATCTTGAGACAGCTAGACCGCAAGGACAACTCGACTCAGAGACAAGTCGACCGTGGGACAACTTAGATTGAGACAGCTCAACTGCAAAGACTACTCGACTCTGAGACAAGTCGACCGCAAAGACAACTGGAGTCAGAGACTAGATGACCGCGGGACAATTCCACTTGAGACAGCTCGACTGCAAAGACAACTTAACGCCGAATTGAGATGTCTTTGCGGTCTTGCTGTCTAGGAGTTGAGTTGTCTTTATGGTCAACTTGTCTCGAGTTGAGTTGTCATTATGGTCGACTTGTCTCGAGTCGAGTTGTCTTTATGGTCGACTTGTCTCGAGTCGAGTTGTCTTTATGGTCGACTTGTCTCTGAGTTGAGTTGTCTTTGTGGTCGACTTGTCTCTGAGTTGAGTTGTCTTTATGGTCGACTTGTCTCTGAGTTGAGTTGTCTTTATGGTCGACTTGTCTCGAGTCGAGTTGTCTTTATGGTCGACTTGTCTCTGAGTTGAGTTGTCTTTGTGGTCGACTTGTCTCTGAGTTGAGTTGTCTTTACGGTCGACTTGTCTCTGAGTTGAGTTGTCTTTGTGGTCGACTTGTCTCTGAGTTGAGTTGTCTTTGCGGTCGACTTGTCTCGAGTCGACTTGTCCAGTGGTCAACTTGTCCGGTGTCCGATTCAACAATTACCTTAATGGTAGCATCCTCATTCCAGCAGTAGCAAGTATATACAGTGGAGATTCAGGGTGCTTGGCTTTAGGAATGTGACTTGATGCATAATCTAGAAGAGGTTTTAAATAGTCGCTTGCTTTGGAAGGATTATCAGCTAATGTTGCAAGACCTACAAGACAAACAAAACACAAATCCAACAATTTAGTATTATTTCAATTTATGCAGTCCTTTGTGTGGTGAAGCAGTCTTTATCCTTATAAATCAGGCCATGACACCTTCATCAAATTATGGAGACAAGCAAAGGTCACCTCTCTATGAATGTATACTAAAACATTCAAATACATTCAAAGGTGTACTTTCTGGAACAAGAGGTTCTATTGTCCCCCCAAAACTTGCTCATTGTGGTACATTTACCACCTTCAGCCTAGGATTTGTTTTGTTTTGTTTTGACCGGCCGCATTATCAGTCACCGGTCAAATAGAGGTCATTTGGCCGGGCCATGTGCCCAGGGAGCTCAGTGTAAACAATACAGGCATTCAATGGTTGAATACCACCGGACAATATCCCAAATTCCAGGCGGATGTAATCAGTGACACCGCATCTGTGTTCGGGCTCACAGATTGCGGTCTGCTAAAAAATGCTGAAATGCAAATCAAGGGGGTAAGTGTACCACAACGAGCGATTCTTTTGGGACAATAAATGTTCATTGAACCTCTTGTTCCAGACAGTACCGCCATTCAATGTATTTCAATTAAAATAACAAAGCAATTATGAATATTCTCATGCCATGCGGCAAACTGCAATAGATGCCTCCTTGTTAAGAGGCACCGATGCAATTGAAAGATTCTAGAGGAATGTCTGATCTTTCTTGTTGAGTTGGGACATAGAATCATTTTCTTTACCTGGTTTGATCTTCATGACGACCGGCTTCCTGTGGCCGTCCCTCATCTGGTGAATTCGGAGAAGTTTTTTAGAATCCCCAATATGTCTCGGCCAAAAATACACATACACCCTCGTACCACTACTGCCTGCATCCACAACGACTCCATAGTACAATGTCTTATCTTTGGTATCGGTGACCTCTAGAAGTTCATAATTATTAATGAGGTCGTTCAGAGGATCATGTAACGTCGATGTCATGTGAACTTCCATGTAGAATACAAGGATGAATCCTATGAGGGCTAATGCTATGATGAGGTATGTTGTACGGCGTAGGAGCTTGCTGTTGAGACGGAGGTTGATGTGCCATGATGCAGGCAGATGCACACAGCTTGGTTTCCATCTGGGAAGGAGAACAATTAAACACATCTTGAAATGTACCATACATACATTATACATACATTATACACACAGTACATCAGCTGTACTGTGCATGATTCTTGTTAATTAAATCAATCTTAATTTATTGGACAAGGTTAGGAAACAACAAGAGATATATTTGGCAATGGGTAAGAGCAGCTTTGGATTCTTATAGCAATTATCACAGAAAGAATTCCACTGACGGACAACACTTTGACACTCTGTGCACAAACCTTATGGGACTGAACTGGTGCCCATGACCTAGGGCATATTGAGATGGCTGCCAATGCACCTTCAAAGTATATTGTATATCAATGGTCAAAAACACTTTGTAAAACTCATAACGCCCTCTGTCGGGCACCAGTTCAATCCCAAGGGGTATGTGCACACGGTGTCAAACTCAAAGTAATCAGTCCATCAGTGAAACTATTTCCCTGAGTTCCAAGTTATAGCAGACTAGCAGTTGTCTAAAATGGACAAGTAAATCATTAAATGCATACTACTAGTACTACAGTGTGTATGTAAGTACATAACATAGCTATTCTGAAGCTGTAGTGACAGTGTACATGTCATAGCAGTACAAATTGTGTTAAGTATGACCGAGACTCCCAAGTAAGAAAAAAGAAGTTTGATTTAATGAATTAATCTATAAAAAAATCCCCTGTCCAGTGTCCACCCTGCCACGCCCACAAACACTCCAGTGCTGGTAATTGTGGACAAGTGGAAGTGGTTCTCCAAACTCATAGCAACAAGCAGATAATCAAATTTCTTCAATCTAGGGTTTTAAGGACTCTGGAACATTTGTTGAAAGTCAAAAATATCGTTTGGGAGCAGTAGAAGCTATAAAAAGTTGCTTTCCTTTCCTATATTTAAAACTTAAATTATAGTTTTAGAATTGTCCTTTCCTTTATTGGGAATCACTTGAAGTTGAACACAATTACCCCATTATTACAATTAACACAGTTACAACTTGTCATGGGCAATATATACTGAATTAGAATTGTACTGTGTACCCCTACTTGTCTGTTCGTTCTTCGTGTCAAATCATTCATCATATTACTACTACTAGCCTGGCCTAGCCTACGTACGTACCTAGCCATAGGCCCCTATAAGTAACTGGTTTATCCTGATAAATATGCGACGGTAACACTCAGCAAAGCACCCCAGCAAATCCTTGGAGTATGACGATAACCCACTGGTCAAATTCAAACCCAAAATAACTGGTTAAAATCGCCATTCCACGAGAAAAATTCGCTACAATCGCAACCAGCTGTTAAGTGTTATATGCGTGTTTAGATTTGAGGAATTAATACACCGGTAATTGTAGGTCTGGTTAACCTGACACTTTGCATGAAAACACGCGGAAAAGGAGTAGGGTACCAGACTACATTTTCAACAATTTTACAAGTCCTTTGACACGTGTCACTTTTGCTATAATTATTTTCAACTTAAAATTTGAGATAAATTTCAATATTGAATATTAAATAATCTTACAACTTTGTGTATCGTATCTGTTTAAAAGAATATTGTAAATTTGAAGGTGTTTATGGTATTTTGTGAATTGAATTTTGGCAGATTCTTGTAAAAGGTCAACGAACTTTTAGAATAGTAAACAACTAAGATGGCGGCCTCCATTGATGTGGGTCACAATGTGGCCAAAGAAATTGTTACGTGTGACCTTAAAGTTAACGGTCTCATTCAGGTAGGTGTGAAGTACGAGATGGGATTAGTTTGGGCAATTTGTTGAGCTGAATAAACTGAGGGAAGCCTGGGCAGCTCCTCAGTCCTTGGCTAAAGACGGTCACGGGCCGGCCGGGACAACACTCAGCCTGAGTCACTCTCAGCAGTCTTCATTTCTGTTTAGTGTTTGGCTATTTGAGTAATTTATTTCAAAACGATCTAGTATTAGAATTATTGTGTGGACATTATGTGTGTAGATTAATGTAGACATTTAATTGATTTTAAATTGTACAGGACATCAGAAGTAACTGTTTTTCCTTGGATGATATGAACCAAGTCAATCAGAAGATTAAAGAAGAAATAAGAAGAATACAAACCAGAATACAGGTAGGTAACCGATGTTATACCATATCATGTCACGTGATGAAGACATGCAAATTATATCCTTGTAGCCGGTGGCCCGGCTGGGCACAAATATACATGTAATTGTATGATGTAAAGTCATTTTCAAATTTTCAAAAGACCAATTATTCTTTTCATTTTCCCAGGATTTGGAACAAATCGCCAACGAACAAGACAAAGAGACAGACAGGGTGGAGATTCTCAAAAATGTGGAAAACTTTCGAAAACAGTTGTCAAGGTGATAGAAACTTCCATCTATTAATCAATAATTTTGAACATTTGTTTTAAACAGTTAAAATAAGGAATTGAAACTTGGGTCAGTGAATACTTCTAACGACAACTTTGTTTTTTTTTTGTTGCAGCACACAGACGTCCGTCAGGAAAGCCAACCTTTCCTGCAAAATGGCAATTGATAGACAAGAAAGAGAAAGCTTGCTCAAAGGAGGTACTGATCCAGAGCTACGGAAAAGGTACAGATGACTAAATAAATAAGGTTATAGTGTGCTATCGGCATTGTTTATTATGCTACTGGGGTAGGGGTACACTCCTTACCTAGTGTTCCAATGATATCATATCTGACTAAACTTCTTATTATTCTATGTCTCTACAGAATGAATAAGGAGAATCTAGCACAGACAGCAAGCAGTATTACTGATAACCTGATGAGTCTGAATCGAATGATGGCAGCGAATGTTGCACAGAGCGGCCTAACAAACCAAGTACTAGGTAAGTATCCTTCGACCATTGATATAATGGACCCTTCCATGTCCCCATTGACCAATTGGAGAACGCGAAAGCTATTACCTCGGTCAAACGGGGTATGTAAAAGATTATGGTGTTGCTAAGGTGGGCGGGGCTTAAGAGCAAAGCCGGAACAGTCCATTATTACAGTGAGGATGAGTCCCTATTTTGACAGACTCGAAAATGGATCATAATTAATGTACCGGTACCCAATTGCATCAATAATGTTGGTATTGGAATAGGATGGGCACCAATGATCCAACTTCCTAGGTACCTTATTCCATTTGTAACCAGGATTTTTCTGTTTCTTTTCAGTGAAATCATCATCAACCTTGACAGAAACTCACGAGGAATTTAAAGGAATGGGCGGAGTGATCCAGACCAGTCGTAGCTTGATATCCAAATACAATCGAAGAGAACTTACTGATAGGCTACTCATCTTCCTGGGCGTGGCTCTATTCCTAGCAACTGTGCTGTATATTCTCAAGAAAAGGCTATTTTAAGGATTGAGTTAGGGATGTAATAGATCGTTGGGTGGGGCGGGTTGGGCACATGGAATTGTATTGATTTTATGAAAGCTGATTAGATGCTTAGGGCGTTTGATTTCAGATTGTATCGCCATCATTCCATGCCAAACTAACAAAATCTTCATCGTAACGTCAGGGCCGTAACATCAGGCCATAGTAACTCCAACCATTTGATATATTTCAGGTCAATATTTTGGTTTATGAGCAGTTTGCAGCAATTTATTACTTGTTTTGAAAATCTTATTCCTTAATAATGGAATATTGCAGTTTTTGTTCTGGCTGTGTTTGGGACGCGAGAGTTACATGCTATTAAGGAATTTAACATGAACATGATTCGGATAATTTGCTTGGAAAACTAAATTCCTGATAAACATTGGTTTCTTGCCAGTATTTGGACTTATGTGCTCAATTTGTGTATTAAAAGAGAAATGTTTGGAATCGGAAATAAAATTTTAATCCGACATCTACATTTGTATGTTTGACCTGCTTTTTGAAAGAACTGTTTGAGTGATGTAGTGTTTTCAGACCAAAATCGACGCATCTAACAAAATGGACTTACAGGACTAAGAAATAAATCAATTCTGAAATAAATGATATATAAGACAAGAAATAATGATCCAATTTATTCAATGAACACCTTAACGACCAGAGTCTATAATTATAGAATTTTAAACAATTACATGTCTTTATGAAAAAGACTTGTACTGATCACAATTATTATTCTTATTACAGACATTTCTTAAAAACTACAATCATTTTAAAGAGATTACATCACACATTCATTCAATTCCTACACTTAAGTGCAAAATCTTTTGTCATTTTGTCAAGAACTGGTTTTTTTCTCTAAATAAAGTTTGTTTCAAATAAGTATGTACATTCGGAGGCATTCAAACCAAATAATGGCAAAACGTTGTTTAATTAATCAAACTGGCATAACTCTACACGTAACCGTTTGTAAAGAGTTTGCGCTATGCCAAAAATGCCTCAGTACTAAGTGTATTACTCATTATAAATGACAAACGATTCAAAATTGTTGCACACAAAATAATGAAGAAAACAAAAAAAACCTCCAAAATTAAATTTGCAGTACTGATTATTACATTATTGTGGTATAAACATTATTTGCAGTTGCACCCACGAAGGGATTTTAGCTCAACAACTTTTGCTAAATGTTGTAACTTTGAGGCACATTTGTATTGGTTACAGATTTTAATATGCCAAAATAGACAATACCCATGAAAAAGAAACAAAACTCAAAACATTTTACTAATATTCCATATAATTTCAGATGTCTGACGTTTTTTTAGATGATAATTCCTAGTGGTTATCGCCCCGCCCTTTACCTCTGAAAGTTACTATAAAGTATTGGTCACATGTTAGGGAACCAGCATTCCTGCCAATCATTTAGGTTTCAAAATAAACGTACACTAAACAAAAAAATGATAAAATAATAAAAGTTCCTGTTGTTTCACCAAAATCGGCTCGTGCTAGCATTACAGTGAAAAATATTTCACACAAATATTGGTTCCTAGTATGAACTTTATATTCAAGCTTTCAAATTTAAACTAAGCAAGATTTTCAATCCTTACCAATTTTTATATACTACTCGGTCAGGAATTGGACTTCATAACTTAAAAATAAATCTACTTGAGCAACTTAACTTCATATTCTTTTCAGAACCTACATGAAAATCACATTATAAAACGTTTTCATTTATTCTTAATTTCAAAGACTCAAATGACCGCAAAAAATGTGTATTTTTCTGAGAAAAACAAATCATATGTCTCACAACTTGTAAAACAATGGAAAAATATCATAACTACTTTACCCAACATCGTGTTCCTCAATTTCAGTTTTCAAACATATTCAAGCCAATAAAATATTAAAATTCCAAAAACAAATATCAAACAGCAGCAATAGATCAAACACCAAACTCCCAAAACTGAAAAATCCAAACGAAACCTATTTGCAATAATATCTGTCAAAAAGTAGAGAAATCATTTTGAAAATGACTGGCAGAATCCTTCTACCTTTCCATGAGCAAAACCAAAGCATCTTTCCCCCTTTACTAAAAACTAATCGACATATTCTCATACACAATCTTAACGTGCACTTTCTAAAGAAATTCCTACCCAACACCGTGTAGTTGTAACTACTATTTAAACAAATTATTTCATTCACATTATTGAGTCTATAAAAAATGGGTAAAAATTACCCGAAACTGTGCTATGTTGATTTAATAGAGTCGTCTTTATTATTTCCATTCTTGATCTTAGCAGCGACGTTTTCCTGCATTTTCCTGGTGCGTTTCTTCTTCTTATCATCATGAAAATCCTCATCGATGACAAGCTCCGCTTCGCTGTCCTCCAAAATGAAGCCTGCATCTTGAGGAGGCTCAGTTGCTGCTGGTACTACACTGTTCACTCTGTCCGTCTCGGATTTGGGTTTTTTGGCACGCACACGCTTTGGTTTCTTCTTCGAAACAGTTTTTTCCTCGGAACTTTTCTTTGTTCTCGTTCTTCGCTTCTTCACTTTGGTCTTGTCATCATTCTCAGGCTCTGGATCAACAGTTGTTGGTATTTCTGCTGTTTTTTTGTTCCTTCTTTTGCTTTTCTTATGTCCTTTCCTAGATACCTTAGATGATCCTTTCTCTTTCTTGATCTTAGTAGTTTCCTTGACTTGTTTCTCTAGTATTTTATCCTTTGGTCTCTTGCTGCTTTTCACTACTGCTTCTTTGTCTTTCTTTGCGACGTCTTGTACGTCAGTCTTCAGTACGTCAGTCTTCAGCCGTCGCTGTGCCATAAGTTGCTCCTTTTCGTCCTTGTCATGATCTTTACACAGTTGCATTTCAGTGGCGACCTCGATGTTGCCCTCCGAGTGGTTATTACAGTAGGAGTTGGGGCATTCTTGGCATAGCTGGGTTGCTGGTTTACCGCACTCATCACAATGGTGCCACGGACAGATCCATTTGCCTACAGGAATTGAAAAGTGAATAAAGAAGAATTGACTGGAGTGGGATTCCAACCAGCGACCTCCGGAATACCGTAATGACGTTCTCACCAACTGAGCTATCCAAGCCTATGTTGATGGTGTCCCTAATAGTCAATTATCTTTGTGGGACTATGTTTGTGCATACTAGCTATATGATGGCCCCCAGTCATAACAGCCACCATCATTAGGTCTTGTCTGATTGGTCTATTCTCGGTGCATTCGAATAGGTCACCTAGGTCACTCTGAGTCAGCCCTCGTACCGTTCGATTATGTCTGGCGTCATTCTCGGGGTTCACCCAGGGCAGCCACCAGTGACCCTGCTCGTGAGCAGAGTCAGTGGTGGGAAACACATCACACGAATTGAAGATGGTGGAAGGGTAAGCAAGCGGCTGATCCGGATGACGTGACCCGTATTGACTGAGGCAAGCCACTCGGACACACCTTTAAGCAATTAGTAAATAACTGTCTTATTTTTGAAGCAATGTCTTACCATGCGGAGGCTTGTTGATATTCAGGCATCCCATACAGTAGGCCTTGGGGCAGTTTTTATGATCACACATGACAAGTTCACCTCCTTCGCTGCAGCGGAAACAGTCATCATCATGCTTGACTTTACTGATCATCTTCATCTTGCGTTTACGTTGCTTCATCTGCTTCTTCCTGTCCAGTGCCTTCTTGTGCTTCACGGCTTGGGCTTCGGCAGCGGCCGTCTGTTAAATTGAGACAAAGAGTGGATATTTACTAGATATGCAGCAGCATAAGAAAGATTTTAGGCTTTGCATGATGACAATTGGTATGTGGATTGGTTTGCGGAAACACCATGTAAGAATCGTTCATACTTTCGCACTTCTATTTCATTCGCACTTCTCGTTAGGTCTCAACGTTTCCACTAGCCTGTTTTCAACAACAACAAATTTAGGCTGCCCTGTAGAACTCTACGTTAACCTTAACCCTCTGCACCTGCCACACAAGACAGGAGCTGCTTACCACACACTACCACAGTCTCCACAGGTGGACTGGATCATTGATAAAGTAATAACATGAACCAACCTTGGGTCTGACACCGATGAATCCGCTGCAGTTAGGGGCTCCACACTCACAGCGTTTCTTCTCGTTACCTAAACAGTCAAGATTGTAGTTGAATGTCAACTCCGTTCCTATGGATACAAAGGAAAAATGCAAGAAAATAGAATGGTATGTAACATTACATAGTCAACAATGACAGAGTCATAAAATGAGAGACACTGTATTAACTCCTTCAGCCCGGGTTTTCTTTTCTTTTATTTTGACCGGCCTCATTATCAGCCACCGGTCAAATAGAGGTCATCTGGCCGGGCCATGTGTGCAGGGAGCTTGGTGTAAGCGATGCAGGCAAACAACGGTTGAATAGTGCCCCACAATACCCCAAATTCAAGGCAGATATAATCTATGCATGCCAGCTGTGTTTGGAACTCACAGATTGCGGTCTGCTCGAAAATGCCAATCTGGAACAAAACAGGTACCCTGTACAATTTCAACAACACCATAAAGTGTATCGAGATGTCGTAGTATGTTCCTAGTTTAAAGTCAATATGATTGGATTTCATGTGAAAGTCTGATTTTCAAAATTATACAGAAATGGACCCTTCTGGCTTGTCAATCAAACGACTCCAATTGGAGTCATTGTCATCCATTACCTCGATCAAACTCAGTCACATGCAGTATGTAAAACACATGGCGATGCTATCCGATCCGGCTTGAGAACAAAGCTGGATCGGTCCATACCCGAAAGATGCAAACAAACAAAAGATTTGTCTTTACTTACCGTTTGCGATATCACAGATGGCGAAAAGGCCGACTCTAGTATCCCCATTGACAGTCCACTTCTGAGTCTCACAGTTCGGTTGACAGCAATGGTTCATAAATCGTGACAGGTTACCCTTAGGTCCAGCATCAATGATACGATCTTTATCCAATGTTAGGAAGTAGAAGTCACAAATGTTGTTCTCGTGAGCTTGACGTATGCGCTCACGACATTCTTCCTCATCTACCAGCTCACCCACATACTCATTGACAAAATCACCCTGTGAGGATTCAAAGAAAAAGACCAATTTTCGGATTATTTTTCAGAGATGCAAATGGCCTATGCCAACAAAATCTGAAAATACAAGTCTCTTACCAACTGAGCTATCCAGCCCTATGTTGGTGGTGTCCCTAATAGTCAATTATCTTCGCCGGTTCGTTACTTGGCAGTCATAAGCCCTGAAACCACTCACATACCGCTATATCCCAAGGATCATTTTAAGATACGCACAGCATTAGCAATGCTGCAACCTGAGAAACATTATAAGGGTGTTCACTCAAAGAAGATGCATGTATTTGATTAATAATGCTGACATTTGATACCTTTTTGATGTCTACGTGCGACATCAATCCCCACCCTCGCTTGCCCATTTTCTCCGGTTGCGACTCCGGATACTGTCTTTTCTGGAAGCGTTGGTTCTGGCACCTCTCCCCAGCTGGACACACGAGGGGGTGACACTCGATCAGTAGGATACGATTCAGACAATCGCTATCCTTACCG
The DNA here is from genome assembly GCA_963971285.1 of Astropecten irregularis. NCBI lineage: Eukaryota > Metazoa > Echinodermata > Asteroidea > Paxillosida > Astropectinidae > Astropecten > Astropecten irregularis. The sequence goes on along the minus strand of OZ020254.1, from coordinate 20,177,701 downwards.
CAGGGGTTATCACTCGTTGCTTTACAGTCGCATGGCTGGCACTGGCTGATGTCAAAAGCTGGCATCTGAACACGGCCTACTGGCTTATTGACCTGTTAACAATATCATCAATCACAAGCATCAAGAACTGGATCCGTAAATTAAACTACCATTTGGTGTCGAGATTTGGTCTTTCAAGATGCAGTGTAAATTCACATTAGCACTAGGCACTTCCAAAGACAACAAGTAGGGCAGGGGCCTTTTCCTTGGCTCCGGCTCGATTTTGTGTCTATTCTAAAATAACGGGTATCAAAATAGAGGCTTTTGGCTGCAGTTCCGGAAGTAGATGCTCTGGTTTGAAAATGAAAACAGAGCTTCAGCTTCAATGGAAAAACCACAACCTATATTTTCAGCATATGGACGGTAGAGCCGGCGCCATAACTGGAGCCGGACCAAGGTTTGGAAAAGGCACAATGGGTTGATTTCACGAAGCCCTACGATCGATCGTAACTTGAGTTACGAAAGATAACCCATCATATCCTACGTCGAGCCGCAATGTATCATAAGTCCTCCGATTGATAATAAGTTACGATGAGTTTGGTGAAATTTATCCCTGGAATGATGAAACAACCTGGTTATCATAAAACTGATATCATAATAAGAAAATTTTTTAGAAATCTTAAATAATTGCAAAACGAATTCCACAGGATCTTGCGGTTTTGTGATGATGTACCTTGATGTACTTGAATGGCCGTGGTTTCTTGCTGCTATTCTCAAGTTCTCTGGCTTCTTTCTGCTCCCGATTTCCTTTCCATTCTTTATACTTCTCAGCGGCCTCAAGAAGAGCTACACAAAACATTGACAAGAGATGGAAGTTAAAAGTAATTTCATACTTTGGTTTTTGCCAAAGAAATGCAGATTCATGGGCAAAGATATCAGTAACTTACAGTACCAATCATTTGTGAAATTCCTAATCCCATACGGTGCCAACAAACATGGAAGAGGCAAGAATATTACTAATAATACTATTCATCTACTTACCAGCTTTGAAGACGGCTGCAAGCCCCTTAGTAGCAGCATTCTCTCGACTTCCTTTGTCGCCCTCATGGTACGCGAAGACACGCCCCTGATGGGTCCAGAAATAATCATGTGATCCGAAGAACTGTACAGGGAATTCCCCTACTTGATGGTTCATATCTTGGATGTTGCTGGGTACGTTACGAGGATTGCAGACTTGGGCAGGCCACCATCTGAAAATTGAATTTACAAGAGTAATAAACTTTCAGGGTGTTAAGCTTTAGTCTTTTAACCATATCTGCACCTACAACACAGGACAAGAGCTGCTTACCACACAATACCACAGTCTCCACATAGGGACTGGATATTAACCCTAACCCTCTGCACCTACCACACAAGACAAGAGCTGCTTACCTGTAGTTTCCGAGTTTGACCCAGATGATATCCTGGTAGCGTGGTCGTTTACCGTTGCTGCAGTCTCGACAGTACCAACTACCATCTGGGATAGAGGTGTATCCAATGCATGAAGCATGGAATGACGCTGGGCAGCTATCACAGCATATCAAATCACCACCTAAGATGGAGAAAGTCAAGGATCAATCATCCGTTAACTGATTTCCAAATGGGTCTTTACGAAACCAGCATGAGGCTAGGCTTAGGACTTACTACGCTACCGCCATTTGAGGCCCACAACACAAAACGATTGGGCCACATGACTAAGCCAAAGAAAGGTTTCAGCTTCGCCGTGTATCTCGAGCCCTTCATTTCACTTTAGGACACAAAATGGCAGTAGCAAAATCAAGTACTGTCATGGAAAGGTTTTTGGTGCTTAAGCAAATTTTGGTGCTAAGCAGCTCTGTGAAATTATAATTCAAACGGTGCTTAAAAGGTTAACAACTTACCAATGGAGCAGATGAAACACCAGCTGACACTGACTCTAGCGTGATGCTTCTGGGACTTGATTGGTTTAAAGTGCCGACTGCACACGATAGCATTAGATGCCAGGCTAATGCTACCAGCTGCTATACAACTATCACCAGCATGGTATGCAGTGGGACAGCGAACACATCGCACCAAACGACCTATTAAAGAACACAGCAAAATCACATAGTTCAAGTTCAAAAGGAAATTTCACTTCCAAATCTAGCAGGATCTTTCTCAAAGGCTAAATGGTCGGAGTTTATAAGAGGGCCTGACGTTTCAATCCTAGCAGGATTTTCTCAAAGGCTAAATGGTCAGAGTTTATAAGAGGGCCTGACGTTTCCATCCTAGCAGGATCTTTCTCAAAGGCTAAATGGTCAGAGTTTATAGGAGGGCCTGACGTTTACATCCTAGCAGGATCTTTCTCAAAGGCTAAATGACAAGAGGACAAGAACATGCAAGTACACATGAATAGATGAGAAGATCAGATCAAAGGGGGACAGAGTGACCAGGGAAACAGGGAAAGCAGGAGGGGACAGAGGGGTGTGGAGGGTATGCAAGATCAATGGTGGATGGGGGTAGGCCTCATGTTTTCCCTGTTTCCCTGGTCACTCTGTCCCCCCTTTTGTTCTGATCCTCTCATCCATTTATGTGTATCTTTACTTGCATGTTCTTGTCCTCCTGTCGTTAAACCTTTAAGAAAGATCCTGCTAGGATTGAAACGTCAGACCCTCCAAACTCCAAGCATTTTAAATATTTCAGGTCATTATTGATTGAGCGGTTTGCAGCAGTTTATTACTTGTATTTTGTTTTACTTTATTCTTACATTATATATTTTAAAACAAGTTGACGCTAAAGTCTACACAAGACCAAGTAATTACCTTTAGCTGATTTGATATTCTTAGGGTTATCAGCGAAGCAGGCAGTACATGTATGTAACGGACAGGTAAACCCACGAGCATCTAGTCTTGTCTGTGAGAATGTCTTCACACAGTCCTCGTGATAGTACTTGCCACATACTCCTACATGACATCTCTTAACTGCTTTATCACCAACTTTACAAACAAAGCACGAATGGACACCTACAAAGGGAGAAAGAAGTCACAATTATGAGATTTGTCAATTCATATTTGTGTGGAACATAGTAGGTTCACAAAACCTCGGCTCAGGTTCAGGCTCTGGCTCCATTTTGTGAATCCATTCTAAAATAATGGATATCAAAATATCGGGTATCGAAATAGAGCCTTTTGGCTGCGATTCAGAAGTAGATTCTCTGGTTTGAAAAGGAAAACAGAGCTTCAGCTTCAATGAAAAACCACAACCAATATTTTCAGCATATGGATGACAGATTTACCTAAAACTTACAGGGTAATAAAGGTGGCGTAGGTAGAAGCAAACCGTGACAAATTTCTGCCTGAAATGCTGTATTTATCCAGAAAAGAGTAAAACCAAAGACCAAAACAGTTTCGATTTCTGGCGAGTTAAAATCTCCTCTGCATAGATTTGAAAATACTGTGAGTATTTTTTATTGTTTTCTCAAAAGGTGGGCATTGTATGGGACTGGAAATTTCACAGATGACAGTCGCTGTATCTTTGTTGATATTTTTGCCCATGAATCTGCATTTCTTTGGCAAAAACCAAAGTATGGAGTTACCTTTAAGTGGAAGCATTTGTATTATTGAAGACTTACCAGATATGCATTCATCACATTTGAATGTACCGGTTGGCATCGTCTGTAGTCCAATACAATCCAAATGGAATGCTCCACAGCATCCGCCTTCGCATAGGAGTAGTTCCCCCGGTCCCTCGCATACTTGACATACGTTCTCTTTCTTTGCGGCACCTCCACCTTTCTCCTTGGGGGCGCTGTTGGTGCTGCTAGCGTGTGATGCGTTGCTGGTGCTGGCTTGTTCATCACCTGAGCTATGTCCTGATAAGACAGAGGGTGAGGGGGGCGGGGTTAGCATGCAGGGAAGGGATGCCGTCAATCAATCCAAGACTTAACCCCTTCAACCCAGGATTAATTTTGCTTCGTTTTTATCGGCCTCAATATCAGCCACCGATCAAATAGAGGTCATATGGCCCGGCGGTGTGTACAGGGAGCTCGGCGTAAACAATGCAGGCACACAGTGGTTGAATACTGCGAGGAAATAGCCCAAATTCCATGCAAATGTAATTGGTGTCCCAGCATCTGTGTTCGGAGCAACAGATCACAGGACATTGACAATGTTCAAAGTCAAGACACTGTCATCAAGACAGGATTCCAGTGAATATCAGCACAAACTCATACACCACATATTGCCTTATTCATCCAAACTTTTTAGACAAAATGAAACATTTTAAAAATATCTTCATTATTTGCACACGAACATGAAGATATTTGATGAAATTTCAGCAATGGTTGGAATGGCATATGGTCTCTTAAAAAAAATCTAATAAAAAGTATACTTTAATTGATGCAGCATGATACAAATTTAGAGAAATTGTCAAAAATTGTCAGACTACAATTTTTGGCAGAAAAAGATTGGCTTAAGAATGGGAAGCAGGTTTAATTTGAGAAGATATATGGTGTGCCATGAGCTTGTGGACATTCAAACTGTGTTACATCTTACATGTGCTTAATATAACCATGACATTGTCAGAGCTGGGCCAATAAGCAATTTGCAAGTTGAATCTGAATAGTATCTGGTACACAGACTTCTGTCATTGCATATAAACACCCCAGTTTGAAATTCCCAGACTAAAGACTCTGTTGCTATATCACATGATTTGTGGCAAGCTTTTGCATAGCGATACCCATCTCTGGAATGGACTGGTTCCTTTGTGCCATTCTTATCCATTATGAACAGTGCATTGTTGCAAGACGTCTGTTATGTAACAAAGTGAAAGCTTGCACCACATCATGTGATATAGCTAGCAACAGTGTCTTTAGTCTGGAGAATTAAGGTTTTGATGTTTACGAACAGTAACCAAATTCAGTGTACCAGATATTGTTCAATTTTAATTCGCGAAAGAGTTATTGCCATAGTTACCGCAAAATAAAGAAAAAAATATATGAATGTGATGTTTAAACAAACACATTGTTTAAACACGTAACCATACCCACAAGTATAGAAATGCTGTTGCATTTTTCAGAATGTTCATACTACCCTGTGAAAATAAATACAAATTAAATGTTATTTGACAAAAGTTCGTATCCATGCAAAGTACTGTTAGCACAACACCCATGCCCATGCACAAGACCAAAGTCTGAGTTTCATACACACAAATATAAACTATTTCGTTCAAACAAGCTGGTAGAGGGACAAAGACCATGAAACAACTTCTGTCTTCATCAAACAAAGAAACATTTCATTTTTTCAAATTCATATTTATCTTTTAATCAGAATAGAGTTACTATTACTTAAGAGATAATTAATATTCACATTGTAAAAATACCACTACATCTTAATTTAATGCCAAATCAATTATGAAATGTACAATTTACAACTAAAATAATCTTGTGTAGAATTATTGAAAATTCATCATGATATGCCACAAATTATTATTATTCCTTGTTTCCCCAGTACGTTCCTAAAAAATTCACAACAGATTTGATATCTACATTTTGTAAATCTACAATACAATACACTTAGCAGAAAAGCCTATAAAACATAAGATGCATTTGTAAAGGTGTAAACCCTTTCCTCAAATTATAAATATATTAGTTATTTAGTTTTCATGATATAAAAAGATTTTACAAGATTTAGGGAAGAATTTTGAAGTTAGACTTTAATATGAATTACATATTGTGCTTAGTTTATGGGGAACTTTGAGTCAAGTTTTTCACTTATAATTTACTGTTTACATTTGCCAAATGTGAAGACGAATACTTTAAAACCATAATGCTCGATCAATTTCATTATGACAGAATTTGTTAATAGTTCAATGTGGCACATGTACGAGTTTACATAATGGCATACTGCATAGAACAGCAATATTTTGATGTGCAAGGTAACAATATCAAGGATTTTGTGATTACAATAAGGCCACATAATATTTGCTTTGGAAAAAAAATTATCTCCAAGTCCAAGTGGATTTAAGGGATGATTGCTGATTAATTCAGTTTTCTTTTTCATTAAAAATGAATCTCATCTAAACATTTGGCAAAAGCAAAGAAAAACATCTTTAAAATCCTCTGTTATTTATACAAATTAAAAAACTTTGACTGTAATAATCTCATTCACGATAGGGCTTCATTAGTCATGCAGTTTAAGCATTAGAGTTTGGAGTGTATTACAGGCATTCATCTAAATCTATACAAATGAATGTCAAACATAAAATGTTCACTTTTTCAAGAGTCATTGTTAAATACTCCCAATTAATAAATAAAATATCTTTCAATAATTAAAGCCAAATTTATGTTGAATTCAAATTTATTTACTTGTTTCCATAGAAAATTATCATTATGATATTAGTTTATTAATAATCTGACAATTCACATTAATATTATGCTCAATTTTTAGAGAGGTAAGTGATTTAATGAGAAAATAATATTTTCATGAATACTTTAAGAGGAAGAAGATTTGTGTTTAAAAGAATCTGCTAAGAAAAATCTTCGCAAGAATTGAAGACATGATTTGAAAATCAATCGGCTAGCAAAATAATCCAACATGCAAACGTAAACATTATTTGTATAAAGCAAGCATTTTAGTGATTGTTTGGTGATTTTATGTAAATGGACGCAGATTTGATGCCTACAGACTTACATCATTTAGTTAAGATATTCAAATAGTTTTTCACTTCAGGAAGATGAACATAAGTTTATAAGTTTATATTCATGTGTGAGAATTTGATACTTTATTTTTATTTGTCTTGTAAACTAATATTTGGGAGAATTTATACAAAACTGCCTACTCTGGAAGAAACACTGTTTTGTTGTCACGTTATTTCACAAACCTTAAGTTACAAAACATTTGACAAAATTTTCAAATTGGAAATTCTTCTGTTTTGTTTTTTAGCAACAAAAATTCAGCAAAAATGTGGATGTGAATTGTCTTCCTGAGTTTAAGGTTTGTAAGAAGCTATTTATTTTCATGTAAAACTTTGCAATACAGTGGAGCACCGTTATAACGAACATAGCGGGATGCACAGATATTGTCCGTTTTAGCGGTCATACGTTATAGTGATTTTAAGAACCATGTATTGTACACATAAATTGGGAGACAAGGATGCTCAGTATAGCCAAATGTTCGGTATAGCAGCGGTCCACTGTAATTATCAAAATCAAATGCAGGGCTTGCATGTCAGGCAGGTAACTAAAGCCTTGGTGTATCTTCAAATGTTGTAAAATATCTCAATTCATCACAGCCGTAAAAAGGATTCAGGTAGAGAATGTTCACTGCCTGGTGTCAATTTCACGAAGCCCTACGATTGATCGTAACTTGAGTTACGAAGGATAACCCATCGTATCCTTCGACTTCTATGAAGGGCTGCAATGCATCATTAGTCCGGTGAAATCGACCTCAAGCCTAGGGTTGGGTTCATTTATGTTCTAGGATGAGGCACCTGTTTGAAGGTTACACCAAGGTCATGACCTCCTTCATATTGCAGACCTGGTGCTAATGTTTGCTGCATGTAATCTGCAAGATGAGATATATCGACTCATCATACAGTGGTATGCACAGCACCCAATACTTTACACAATTACAAGTTTTCACATCAAACACAGTCTTTTATATAAGACTTCAAGATGGTGGAAGTACTAAATAAGGTAAGATTTGCGGTAGCCCAATGTACAAAAAACTTCTTCTATAAGTGTGTGATTCTGAGAAGAACCGGTGGTAAACACTCGATGTCTTTTATGTATGAAGATGGTACATGTAGCTGCACTGCTTTCAACAATCTCCAGTTGATATCAAATCAATGGATATAAATCTTGACGTCGTAGACAAAGTGAAGAGAGTTCATTGACAAGAGACTTAAGCCATCAATGGAGTCCTTCATCGTAGAAACTTGTTCTTGTCTTTCCAGAACATTTTTTAGGATTTGCCAGCCCATATGAAACTTTTCAAAGTTTGAAACTGGAGAGACTCTTCACAGATGTACTACAAGAATTGTCTAGTTTGCAGAACATGAACAAAGTTTGCTCAACAAACGCAGGTCACTAGCAAACAGCCATAAGGTGACGATGCATGGTTGCGACTGGCTGTCACTTGATTTGCTAAGCGTTAATATTTACGCTTAGCATGTTTCTGCTCTGTTTCTTCATGGAATCGCATCTTAATCAGCAGGTACAAAATGCAGCAGGAAACGTCCAACTCATACTTCAATGAAGATTCCTCCATGTTCAAAAACCAAAGGACATCAGGACAGACGTACCGTTTTCCTCCCATTCAAAACTCCTCTTACAAGTATACAAGTTTGAATACATGATAAACTGATTGATTTGTACAAACAATTCAAAAGACAGAAATGTTTCTAGAATCTCTTATCTCCCGACCAGCTTGTTTTCTTGAAAACATTATATTTGTTAACAGCATGGGTGTTGTGCATACCTGTCCCCAAATACCGGATACTAACACAGTCTACATAATAAACATATATCGTAATATTGAATACTCGAAAGGATTTTTGGAAAAAAAACTCACGTGACCCTAAATAGTAATAACATCAAAGAACTTTGACTGTGTGGAATACATTGAATTCTCTTCTGTTGGTAATAATAGTACTGTTATCTTAAAAAGTGGAATTTAAGAGTCAAGTAACGACTGTAGGGACAATTGAGTCTGAATATGACATTTGTGCTATGATGTTTGTTTTATAATATATGCAACAAACTCAAGCATGTCGCTAATAAGACTTGAATTAATTCAGATCAGGACCTTCTCGAGATTTCCCGAAAACCTGAAGGATTGCTAAATGTGTATTGTATAGAATTTAAATTGTGAATGAAAAATAAGGAAAATACCAAGGATCTAAATAATTGTAGACTCTACTATCTATCCCGATTGCGAAGAAAACCCAAAGCAAAAGAAATTTCGAAGGACACCTACTGATAATGTTCACACTTTGATTTTAAGCAATCTCATGTATTTAAAGTGACGTTTGGGATTTATCGAGTTGAATCATTAAAATCAGAGGTTTTATTTATTATTCCCATGGACCGTGTATCGCATCACCCTTAAACCCTACATATCTATTCTATGATGACAAACATAAAAGAAACTGATGCAAATTAGTTTTTGTTTGCGTTCATTCGTGATCGACAGTGCTCATGCCATCATAAATGGGAAAGCTGCCCCAAGATGGGTATTGTCATCAAATGTCTAATTCTTCCCTGATTTTGCCCCAAATCAATGTATTGGACGTTTGTTCCAGGGACTTTGTCATTTCTAGTGGCATCACAGAATCCTATCCTAGTCTTGAATTTAAGGGTCTGCCCCAACGCCTTAAAAAATGTCCAAGTAGACATCGGTGTTTCTCTCATAAAAATATTCCTCTTATTAAAGATCAATTTATACATCGCCCGTTCAAAAGATGAAGTCCAAGCATTTTTTATATCTATCTCATTTCACTTTTACTCTCATTTCAAAATTACTGTACCACCAGGGGACAGTAATGTTCAAGTGAAATGATTAACCAGGGAAATTACGAAATAAAGAGTCATTACCACTGATACTGAAGGGCACGCTGCCATTGGCGTTCTCTGGTCCGTCTACGGCAGACTCGATAGCTCCGGTGATGAGGTCCGTATCAATGATCAGGCCTGGTTCGTCCTCTTGCATCTCTGCAAAGTCTTTGGACATCTAGTGTACAAACGCAGATCATTCGAAATCATAACTTGTTTTAAGATATGATTACAGTATGGGCTTGAACTTTGTGGAGTTTTTTGTTTTCAAATGCAGGTTATTGTCCTGTATTGTGTGAAAATGTTGATGAAATCAAGTCCTAAACTGAGTCGCAATCATGAAGAAGGTGGGTCTGAAAAATGTATCGAGTGACGTGTAATGGCTAGCATGAATTTTGGGCACTGCCCCCAATTCTTCGTTTACAAATAAGAACATTTTTTGGTGAGATTTTCTCAAACGTATGTCAGCCCTGGCAAGACAACCATGTGTTTTTTATTTCAAGGCTGCAGCAGATTTCATATCATGCCTCTTTTGACATTCTATGAAAATGACCAACAACATTTTGGTTCCGTTTTTTTTATTTGGATGGAATGTAAGCCCCATAATGCATATGAATTTGAAGCTAAGTTTTAAGACTGCACAGCCAATGTTGACATGCCATCACGTGACTTATAGGGGCATTTCTTTCATCTCATTTGGCACAGAGCAGCGGTGGAGATGTGCCGAGAAGAATGTGGATGATACAACAGTCTTCTTTGCTCGTTTCCAACTCTGTTCTGTACCAAATGACATGAATAATACCCACTATACATCACGTGATGGCATGTAAACATTGGTCGTACAATCGGTCTATTCCGCACTTACCTCAGTAGCGATCTCTTCTCCGCCTGTCTTCACTGATTTCACCGGTACCCTGCTCTGAGTTGAGGATCCGTTCGTCAGATGTTTATTCTTCTGTCCTCTCTTCTTCTTCTTGACTTCTACCTCACCTCCATTGGGGTCAGAGGTCAGCTTGGTGAACCCTCGGACAGGGAGAGGATCGGCCATTGCTGATGACCTCTCACGTTTCTTCTCTTTCTCCTTCTCGTTTAACTGGTTATGATAAAAAATAAGTCCCAAATTTATTTTAATGGTTAAAATGCCAATTAGTTTTGTTTTCTATTGTTGCTTCAAACAAAACAAAATCTAGAATTCTGGGCCTGTTTGTTTCAGGCACGTGACCAGTGATCTGCAGATCCACATCCCTACAGGATATGCTAAAATGGGATCCGGATCAGCAGGATCACTGATCTTGTGACTGAAACAAACAGGCCCTATCTTTCATTTCATCAATGCAATCAATTTAAAAGTATTCAAATTTGCTTCATTTTAACCCTAACCCTATGCACCTACCACACTGGACAAGAGCTGCTTACCACACATTACCAGTCTCCACAGGGGACTGGATATTAATGATATCAAGTATGCTTTGCAAACGATTCCATACCTTCAATGACTTGGTCATTTTAGGTGAGAAGCCCAGATTATCCAGATCTGCCTCCTGGAGTTTCTTGGATGGCTTAGTCTCCCGCCGAGAGCGCTTCACAACCAAATCCGATTCAGGACTCTGTTCTTGAACTTTACGCTTCCTGACTGTTTTTTGCAAATAACCATCAAGGGAAAACAGAAAAAAAAGCAAAATGATAATCGACTTAATCGTCAAATAACTTTCCAATGACAATGACTTAAAGGTACGGACATGTTTGAAGATTTCTTTCATTCTTGGTGAATGTTATGCTCAGCAAACAATGGCCGAAAACAAGTCAAAAGTAGTAAACATCCCGTGAAAATTTTGTTGATAATTCTGTTTGATTAAGGAAGACTTTCCATGCTTGAGGAAATTTTGTGCTTAAGCATCTCTTTGAAATTGGTTCCTGGTTGTAAAACATCATTATAGACAAGTAAGGTTTGAAGTTTTGCATGGTGCAGACACTAGAGAGAGTAAGGCTTGCCATGTATAAAATGTATACAGGGTGTCACCGCAAATCATTATAGACATTGCCTACTGTAAATGAGAAACTAGTTCATTTCATTTAGTAAGCAGGATTGACTAGTATACCTTTTCTTGGAGTGCTTGGCGCTGAGCTACCACCATACTTGGCCTTCTCTTCATCAGTTGCTTCTTCCCATTTCTCTTCCAGAAGTGCATTGACTTCAGCTTTGCTCATATCAGGATGTTCCAGCATCATCTCATCCATACGCTTCCTACAGAACTCTAGAAACTGAAATGACTTACGGCCTCGCTTCCGCTTTGTTCTTGGCGATTCTTGAACAGGTGACGCTTTAGTTCCATCATTGGACTTCCTCTTACGATATTTCCTCTTGGCACGGGGCTCAGGGCTTGAAATGTCTCCTCCTTCTGATGGGAGTGTCACAGTACTTGGAGTTGTTAAGGAAGTAGGCATTGCTTGAGATGAGTCTTTTGTCGTCGCTGCGGCTGCCTCACTATCTTGCTGCTTCTTATAAGCTCTCTTTGCTTTCATCTTAGGGGAATCCCCGAGTGACACAACATCGATCTCTTCGGCTGACAAGTTTCCAGCGGCCGACTTAGGGATCTCATACTTGAATGTGAATTTGAGTTTACGTTCATGCCTGCTCATCGGTAAGGCTTTCTCACACTCTACGACAGATGTTTCCCAAGCTGATTTCCGACTGGGCTTCAAAGCCAACTTGGCCATCATCTTAGCACGATCCTTGCGTTTGACTTTTGCTACAAGTTCTTGAACTAGTTCATCGTACTGACTCCGTCCTGTGAATTTCCGCATGCTGCATCCACTGACCCAGCCTCTTTCCGGGACCTCTCCGAAAAACTGTACGTGGTACATGCGATAGCTCTTCCCATAAGCTCCTGAAATTCAAATAACAAATTAAGTGTGGTTCTTTTAAAGTTTTTAAGATACTTGACATATGTAATACTGGCATGGAATGCTAGACTTTGTGGAAAATTACTACTGAAAATGGTGACTTTATTAGGAAATGATACATTGGTCTTTTAAATAACCAGCACCGATCTTCATCAAGTTGATCGTTAGCAAATTAAATTATTAAAACCTGAAGTTGAGAATTTACTAGTATACCAAAGAAAGTGCATATCATTTAATTCTTCAATGGATAAACTTAGGGCCTTTTACAAACCTTAGCTCCGGCTTCAGCTCTGTCATCCATATGCTGAAAATATACAATGTGAATTTTCATTGAAGCTGAAGCACTGTTTTCCTTTTCAAACCAGAGAATATACTTCTGAACTGCAGCCAAAAGCCTCTATTTTGATACCTGTTATTTAAAAATGGATTCACGAAATGGAGCCGGAGACGGAGCATGAGCCGAAGTTTGGAAAAGGGCCAAGACGTAAATGGTAGGACCAGGGCAACGGAGGCCATGACCAATGTGACGTCTCTAGAAGATTCCAATCCAATATGGTATTTTTCACTAAAAAAAGAATATGGTCTTCCATACATACCTTTCATTCTGGTATAGATGCCCAGATTAGGATCATACGCCACCATACATGGCCACCACGGATGACCCGTGACCTTTGACCACACGAGGTCACCCACAAGCCACTCACAGGGTTTCTCATCAAACGAGGCGGGCGGTGGATTCTGCTGAAGCACGGCTTTGGGCAAGACCGCAGCTTTTCCAACTTTGAAGTTCTCTCTCTTTTGGGCAACTGTCTTGGGCTTGGGAAGACTTGGGCTAGGTTGGTCTAAGTCCAATGAATTGACATCAGCTTCGCTTTCAGTATGTATTGAGTTTTCCTTGGTCATCTCATTGCCACTGCTTGCTGCATCACTACCATCTTTACGGACGAGTGATGATGTCAATCGTGGCCGACCCTTATCAAACGTCTTCTTGATTGTCAGTTTGATTTCAGGGGAGCCGGGTGGCACATCTGAGGTTTCCGATGGTGCTGAGTCAGAAGGTGGGGTTGGCATGACTGATGATGGGTCCTTACTATGCTGGAGCTGGCCTGGAGGTGTTGCTGGCTTCGCTGCTGCTGGTGGATGCATTGGGGGGTTCGGTTGCTGTAAAGATGCAGTATCAACCATGGATGGTTGAAGCACTGAGGTTGGTGGTTGAGTCTGAGCCATTGGCTGAGTCTGATAAGGCTGTGGCTGACTGGGTACTGGTTGTATTACCTGAGGCTGTGGCTGCAATGGCATTTGAGGCTTAGCCACTGGTATCTGTGGTTGCTGCATTGTAGAGGCTTGGTCCTGTTGGTATGACTGCTGCTGGTACATATCATATTTCTGTGGGGAAGAATGTGACTGTGTCGGAGACTGCTGGTATGGAATATGTGGCTGCTGCATGTACTGCTGTTGCATGGAGTGTATCGGGGCATTGAACGTAGACTGGTACGATGACTGTGGATAGAAAGGCTGGGAGAAGGACTGTGAATACGTTGATTGTCCGTAACTCTGCTGAGGGTACTGCTGATACATAGACTGCTGAGACACGACAGGTTCCTGTGGTCTCATAGGTTGTGCTATCTTATGATACGGTGGCCCAGGAACCGGATTGATGGGAATATGACTATAAGTCTGTGAACCTCCAGGATAGCCAACCATCGGGGTAGTGATACCCTGCATGCTGGGTGCTCCGTATGACCCCTGGGGAATAGCGGAGTCATTATTACTGGAGTACAGGGGTGGGGGTTGAGGGAGTATGTTCCTCTGATCGCTGGGATTCATCCTTTCCTTCGGGTCGGGATTCAGATCATTGATGGATCCCTGTGCTGTGGAATCCTGGGATTGTGTTGTGCCCATACAAAGGGCCTCCTTCAATTGTAATCAGAATCACTGTATAAGGGAAAATGGAATGAAAATGACAAACAGAAATACGTAGGATTTGAAGCTTTGCATGGTGGTAAATCAATGGCAAAACGATACAAAATGCCCAGCTTTATATGAGGCGAGCACAATGGATAAATTGCTTTCGAAAATTTGGTCCAAGTCAGCTCAGTCCACAGTCATCTCAATTCTAAACTAACTCTGTCCCAGTTCAAATTGGTCCCACGCCAACCCGGCCCAAAAGCATATTAGGTGCCAAGTCAACTTGTCTACTACAAAGTACTAGGTCCCAAGTCATCTGAAAACAACTCACAAGAAGTTAAACATAAAGGGTCTACTGTAGTACGTCAAACTGGTCCTTGGAGGAAGACAGCATTCAATCCAATTATTATACCTTTCAAACTTCACACAGTCAAACTAAACTGAAAATTTCATCAAAATCAGTTTCCACATATTCAAGAAAACAATGAAAAACAATTAGTGTTTCACACGGGACTTAGTACATGGGCCCTATTAATTATGTTTGCTGGAATTTGGTTTTGGACCGTGTTGACTTGGGACCATTGTCCATGTTCACCCGGGAGCAATTACTGAATAACACTGCGCACTTGTGCTAAAAATAGCACCGAACCTCAGACAAACATTGCAACCGTCCATATGCAAACGTGTGGGGAGTGGGGGTGGGTGTGCGCATGCATGCATGGTGTGACGTCATTAGTGCGGAACGTTATTAGGCCCTAAGTTGAGTCAGGACTGAATTGGTTTTACTTTGGGACAGAGTCAACTTGGGACCAAGTTGACTCAGATCAAGTTGGCTAGGAACCGTTCCTTGATCAATCATGCCAAATAACGTCGAACAAGCTACCTGTTTCTTGACTTAACTCCGACGTTAGCTGACGTGGCTGAGGGCGCCCTTTTTTTAGGAGGGGAATATGGGCTAAAATTAAAAATGACGTCACATGCATTTTGCCTTTGGGCCTAGGCCAAGGCTAGTTTTGTAAATTAAGGAACAGTTTGGTCTTACAACTTACAGCATGACAAATAAGGGTCAAAATTAATTGTATAATTTTATCAACTTTCATTATTCTGCCCAGTTCTTTATAGGCTAACACACAAAAATGCCATGTGTCCTATGCGAAATGGGTCAAGTCGCACCCAAGTTAACTCGTACCCAAGTCAACTCGTACCCCAAAAATGACACCCAAGTCAACTCGTACCCAAGTCATCTTGTACCCAAGTTAACTCGTACCCAAGTTAAGTCGTACCCGAGTCAAGTCGTACCCCATTATTGCACAAGGCATGCGGCTGCCGCCAACAGACTTCGAAGCCGTCATACTACGTACTTGTATTAAATTGACATCTATGTAAAGGTTGAATTAAGATGAATATATAAAACTACAACCCTTGAACTAGGCTTACTGTCTGTTTGTTTTAATTTTGCTGTGTTTTAATAGTTTGTTAATTTTGACACGGACGGTGAGGGGTGGGGTGTTGTTCAATTGATTTTGAAATAGGATTTTTTTGGAGGCGGATAAATAATAATTTTGAAGTTAATGTGATTTTTTCGATTAAAAGAGACATTAAAATACGATAACTAAAATGTCACAGTCTACACGAACGGGATTTTATTCACAATTGCTAGGGGTACGAGTTGACTTGGGTACGACTTGACTTGGGTACGACTTGACTTGGGTACGAGTTAACTTGGGTACGAGATGACTTGGGTACGAGTTAACTTGGGTACGAGATGACTTGGGTACGAGTTAACTTGGGTACGAGATGACCCAAAATCGTCCTATGTCTTATGCACGAGAGGCCATTTTATAATTTTATTGGCAATATTTAGTAAGAGCCAAAAATCATTTTGTGGACGTTTACATTAATATAAATATCACAAAAAGACAATATTATATATTTCAAAGTACACAGCAATAGTAATTTGCATATGGTAAATGAAATGTGCATTTCTAAATTAATATATTCGAACCTTTTTGAGGCTAACTTGGTCAGCTTGGCTCCTCTTTTCGCAACCTCAGTACGATGATCAATCAACTGAGACCCGATGTTTGCCGAAATGTTACGGCGCCAAAAAATACTTTGTTCTCATTGGTCAACGGAAGTTGACGAAGTGATCCGATCGTGGCCGGAATTTACCGAATGTACCTTGGGGCAGAAATCTTATCTACACGCTCCTTTGTTCATTTCCCAACACATATTCTTTGTAATCTCCTTGTTTTTTCATAAATTAATTAAGCAAGAGTCATTGGGTAGTTTTTCTAGGCTACAAAAACATCTTAAATGTTCAAAACACTCGGTGAATAAACAAAGAACAAATAAAGACTGGAAAGGGTAATCTCAGCATGTGAGCAAATTCGTTGGGTCAAAGGTCAAAGCACCCTGCCCATCGTGCAATGCGCTAAATACGTTCGTAAAGTTCACACGAGTCGACCACAGTCAACCTCGTTCGTATCCTCTCCCTTGTTTTGTGCATAATACACGACCATTCCCAGGTCAGGGATGTCCCGAGGAGGGTAAACGAACGCAGTGCAGTATACACATTACATTTACACATGTTATTGCAGTGCACAAGCCACCCGGCACAAGTACTGAATTAGGTTCACTTGTTTAGTTCAACTTCTACTTCTTTCAACTTACTTTGGTCCGATTTTACAACACTCAAGCACACTTCGTGTAACTGGAAGTACTGCTATTACTAGTCCCGAAAAATTCAGGAAAATTTGTCGATTTTCTGAGTTTGCTGAGTTTCGATGACAGCAATGTTTGCAAGATGCAGCAACTTGGTTGTGACTCGCATTGGTTTGTGCACAGCATGGGACCCAACAGTTGCAATGTCAGCCGTGTCATTGCAATGTGTTCGCTGGCGTAAAATGAGAACTGATCCTAAAGCTAAATCCAAACTTGACTACAAGAGAATTCCAACACCGATTGATCCCTGGGAGTTTGACTTTCTTACTAAGAAGACTGCTAACTACAGAACCATCGTCAGGGCGATAAAGTAAGTCTACGTTACTACTTGTCGTTGGCATTTATTTACAATACTGCACTCTTTTTCTTTCAGCTATATTGCTGATTGTTCGGGACATTCTATGATTTTATCATACTGCACAGCATTCGCGACGCAACGTATTCATGTTCATTCTGGCGAGTGGAGGGCCAGGGGGTCCCAAATTTAAATAACAATCACAAATATACATGTATGATAGAAAAGAATTACACTTTATTCTACCAAACTCACATAAAATGCATAAACAATTGGTAATTTGGTATGATCCATTTTGATGTCGGCAAGCTAAGGAAGGGTTGGAAAAGTTGGCAATGGCAGGGGTTTCGGAAAAATAAGATTTATAACAGAGAAAACACACTAAACTGCCGTTTTGCCACAAAACTGGGGCAGATGGTGACTCATTTTCTCAGTGAAAACAGCATTCAAAATTCCGAAAACTAAACTATTTTAATACTAGGGTTGCTTAATTCTAGAAAGTGATTTTTGAATGGTTAAAAAAGTTTTAGCACACTTCATTTTATACATTAACCCTAACCCTCCTCAATCCTCCAAAATCCTTCTGGTAGTTTGGAGGATTTCGGAGGATTCAGGATATAATGTCATTTTCAAGTGAGGACCACTTGAGGAGTTGCAAGGATTCAGGATAAACGCATTTTTTGAGGTATGGCCACCGAAGGATTTTGAAGGATTCAGGATTCAGGTACCTCTCATTTTGAGTATAAGTGAGATCACTGGAGGATTATGGAGGATTGAGGAGGAATGCTGTTTTTTAACTATGTCCCTATGAGGATTTTGAAGGATTGAGGAGGGTAGTTATATAAAAGGCTCAAGTGGGTTAGGGTTAATTGATATTTTTTTTCATTGTATGGTTTGACAGGAAGATGTTCCAAGAGGAGCTTGTTCAAAAGAAAACTGAGACAGCGGAGGGAGGGTCTGCTGAGGAGCGTGCTCAGAAGGAACATGAAGAACATCTACGTGTACTAGAATGGAACCAACAAGAGAACCAACGTACCAGAGCTATACGGTATGGGTATGATACTTCATTATCTGAGATATGACTAGGGGTAAGGTTGAGCGGTTTTGAAAGAAATACAAACCGACAAAGCCATGAGACCCTGACTAGGTTAAACTGTATAACTGGAAAACCGTAGGCCCTAAAACAAAACTAAAATAAAAACGCAAATTCACAGACGCAGGAAGGTTACAACTTCATTCCAAAGATCACCATTCAAATTGCAAAACGAACAAACGAAATAATGAATACACTCAATAATGTTAACCCTAATGTCCGGTATGATTTCAGCGAAAACACTCGCTACATTTGACGTATACTCGCAATCGTTTCAACTCGAGTTCACCAGACCGCATGGCCAGCCATTTTGTACCTAGTCTTGTTCAAAATAAATGTCATTGAAGTTATGACTTTGTTGGGCTTTACATTGCGTAGACCCTTGTACAAGTATGGAAATAAATGTGAACTGAATAGAATTCAACTAAACATGATTTTACCTGAATCAACATTCTTCAAACAGAGAAGAGAGGCTCGTTGAAGAAAATCGTCAAAAGGAGGAGAGGAAGTTGCAGAGGATGCTTCAACTTGAAGAGCAGAGACGGCAAAGATTGGAGGAGCTAGCTGACAGAGTCCGACAAGAAAAAGTAAAGCTTCCCTATAATTGACATATGATAGTATTTTTAATCCATTCCGTCTGGGGCCAAATTCATAGAGCTGCTTAAGCACCAAAATCAGTATGCCAGCCAAAACTCCTTGTGAATGTTATGCTCAGCAAACAATGACCGAGTACAAGTCAAAAACAGAGAAACATCACATGAATATTTGGTTGGCAATCCTGTTTGATCAAGGAAGACTTTTCATGCTTATTGTGCTTAATAAGCAGCTCTATGAAATTGGCCCCAAGGAAGCTGCTATAGCAGTTTGCCTCATGTTGTGAGAATATTCATGATTGCTTTGTTGTTCTCATTGAAATACTTTGAATGGGGGTACAGTCTGGAACAAGAGGTTCAATGAACCTTTATTATTCCAAACAATCTGCTCATTGTGGTACATTAACCCAGTAAAAACAAAATAAAAATCCTGGGCTGAAGGGGTTAAGGAATGGGCATCTTGTCCTACATTTTTTTGTTGGGTTGGTTTAACATTTACTCTTCTCTTGAAGAAATGGCAACTACTTATTAACACTCTGCAAGCCAAGTGTCGCTTAAGAGGAAAAACTTATTATAAGTATTTCTTTTCATAATATCCTCATTAAATGTTTCTATTAACCGTACCTGATCTTTTTTTGCTGGTTTAATTTCAGGAAGCAAGTAAATCCTATATAACTTTGGACAACGTTCAGCATGTGATCGAGGAATCCCTAAGCAATGTCAAGGATTATAACTTCACTATAAGTAAAGAGGGCAAGATCCTGCTTCCAGAAGAGTCAGGTTGGGAAGGACTCAAGACAAGACAAGAACCTGAAGCCGAAAATGACGATGAGAATGTCAAGGAGATACCAGTTCAACAAGGCTGAGGGTTCCATAGAGGCTACTTAACTCCTCAATAAAAGTTCTGCAACTCAAGTTAGATGGATGATATCTTTTTTGTGACTGATCTATGAACGGTGAAACTGGTATCATTGGAAAGCTTCATTATTCCTCTTTACAATGATGTGCCATCTGTTACGCTAATGTAATCGTGGAATGTACAGTCCTGATAAATATGCAGCATTGTCAAAAATGAAAAGTTGCAAAATTTGTTGTTTTCAGCAGTGAATTCCCAATCGTTTTGAGGATGGACTTAGTTTGATGAATGGCGTTGATGCGCTGATGCGTGGAAGCCTTCAGTTTTAGATAATTTTTTTTCCCGGCCTCGGGCCGAGTCATCATTCAAAATTCTTTCGAGGCCGAGGCCAAGGCCGAGTCATGGACCCACAAGGCCAAGGCCAAGGCTGAGGCAGCAAATTTCCGGCCTCGAGGCCGAGGCCGGCCTCGAGTCATACAACACTGGTGAAAGCACAGTCCAAACATGGTGTGTTCTCATTTGCATTTTGCAACATTTCACTTCTGACATTGCAGTTTATTCGGGAGAAATAAACATTCCATGATTACATAATCACAACAAATGACACATCGTTGTAAAGAGGAATAATGAAGCTTTCCAATGATACCCATTTTCACTTTTCATAGATCAGTAACAAAAACGATTTTATCCCTCAAACGTGAGTTGCAGAACTTTTTTTGAGGGGTTTAGTTAGATACATGTACAGCCTCAATGCACTGATGCAATGGAATCTGTTGTGGACAGCCAAAGTATTTGACACTAACTGTGGAATGTCAGACTTTTACCAAACATTTGATGATTATAATTCAAAAGATGTATCCTCTTTGAGTGATCCCACATGTACTGTTTCTCAGGTTGCAGCATTGCTATAAATGCTGGTCATATCTTCAATGATCCTTGGGATATAGCGGTATGTGAGTGTTTTCATGGCTTCTGACTGCCAAACCAACAAAGATAATTGACTATTAGGGACACCACCAACATAGGGCTGGATGGGAATTCTTCTCTTATTGAATATTATTGATAATTCCAGTAAAAATATCATACTGTGTAAAGATATTGAAATATCCTTTGAGGACGAATTCTACAATTATTTCAGAGCCACACCAGAAAACATGGACACCAATTACATGTATTTAACCAAACGAGAAAAGGAATTTTATTTCAGCTTGATGTTTCTCAGACAAAATACGCATGTTATTTCTGGTCCATGACTTTGCCTACAACATTAAAATTACTGAAACCAGCAGAAATTACTTTGTTATAGTTGGTCTTAAATAGAAATATCAATGGAGATGACAAATAAGAACCTCAAAGGCATACAAAACTTTGGGATTTCAGAGTAATGGTATGAAAGTACAGTAGTGTGTAATGATGTAATCCAAAGGTTTACATTCTCAATATTGAGTGCTTACTGTTACATACCGGTACATTGTTTTGCATTCTTCGGTTTTGTCCAAGTAACAAATCTGATAGTGCACTCACATTATGTACACTAATACATTTTTGGCTGTTGTGAATATGCTGGTTAAAAAAAACCACATTATTTTAGCTCTTAAATAGCTTCTACTGCTCCGAAATGATATTTTTGACTTTCAGCAAAATGTTCCAGAGTCTTCGATTAAAGAAATTTCGACAATATTTCAGTGTAATAACACCAATTGACCATGGTTAAGAATAAAACTCAGGTTTGTAAAAGAATTGCCTTGAACATACAAAACAAAAGTAATCTCAATGAAAAGTATGTACATGTAGTAAAGAATACAAAATGAAAAGAGTTATGTTGGACAAAATGGCAGCAATCTATCAGACCTTAAATTAGGTGTTGTGATTGGTCAATTTGTCAAAGGGCTTGGCCTAATGGATCCATGTATTGTCTATCAGCTACATTTCAATTGCATTTGCTCCCTCATGCTCAAGCAGCCATTTCTTGAGGATATTTCCTTTCCCTGACATATAGTTTCCAAGGGCACCACCACTTGCTGTAACACGATGACATGGGATCAGAAGTGGGATCTGATTGGCCCTCATAGCGCCCCCTACTGCTCTACATGCTCTATCATTGCCTGCCATCGCTGCAAGTTGGGCGTAAGAAACCGTCTCACCACAGGGAACTTGGTCCATCAACGTCATCCATACTTTGTATGTGAAGGATTCTGTTGGTAGAGTCAATAAAATTTGTTGTCATAACTAAAAATTGACTGGAGCAGGATTCGAACCAGCAACCACTGGAATGCCATACCGGTGCTGTACCATTTCTTTGTCCACTTCCTATGACTTCAGATTAATCCAGTAAGTTTCCCTTGTGGTTATTTGACGATTCACAAAATTTGTTACAAGCTATTAACAATTCGCACCCTTTTAATATTTAAAGTCTTGCTTTTAACTTATGGATTTTTCTTAGATATGCCACCATACATGAAACATCACAGTGCATTGTTAGTATTTGTTGCCATTAGAAGTTTGATATTCAAAAACACCATTTCTACATTTTCTAGGCTTCATGTTTGATTCAAAGTACGGTTTGGAATAAATCTGTAAAAACATCTTTTTTCAGAAAATAGTTTTACTAATTAAATTGTTAACCACACAATATCAAGTGAAATTGTGTACATACAGAATAATATTGATGTGTCTTCATTATTAAGTTCATAAAGTGTCTAAGTTTACCAACCTGTTTTTGCATTTAGTTGGTGTAGTGGAGGCAGAGGTTTTTGATTGGCTGCTTTAGCATCCTTGAAGTACAAAATCAGCCAATCAACGCACTGCTTGAGGGGTGCTGACTTATCATCAGGCTCCTCAATGATGACTGTTGTAACTCTAGAAAATCAATAAAAAAATCACTTAAAAAATATGAAATACCACATGACCCTAAATAGCATAAAAGGGGAGGGGACTAAAATACACATGGACAGATCCTCGCAATTACAATTTTAGTGAAGTTATTATTTCAAAGGAGACAACTAACAATTAAAGCTACATGAACAACATTCACTTTGGGTTAACCCTAACCCTCTGCACTTACCACACAAGACAAGAGCTGCTTATCACACATTACCACAGTCTCCAAAGGGGACTGGATGTTAACCCTTACCCTCAGCACCTACCACACAAGACAAGAGCTGCTTACCACACATTACCACAGTCTCCACAGGGGGACTGGAATCCATGCATTACCATATAAACCACGATGTGATGTATTGTGGTATTCAGGATCCCACACTTACCATAGGAAAAACCAGTTGTGGCAAATTGTGGTATGCGGGTGGGTAAAACTGTGGGTTAGGGTTAAAGTGATGGAGACTGTTCTATTATTCTATAATCTGTTTACAGTACATGTATATCCCCCACCTCTAAAATGATTTATATTGTGATTAGTGCTAATATAATAGTATACAAAGCCATTTAAATTGTTTACTTTTCTTTTGGTAGCTTTGAAGCTGCAGTCAATGTGATGTCATGGATTCCTATTTTACACGCTGTCACACTAACAGGTCCAATAGGTGTTTGAAGAACAGCTTTGCTTTTTCTACACACTCCACTGAGTCCACTCATCTTAGACATGTTTGATTCAGCTAACTTGAAACAAAATGTACCTAGACTAAAAAAACAGGTCTGTTGATCAACATGTTTGGGCTGTGTGCAAGTTTAGGTTGAGTGCAATATAGCGCCCTCTTGTGGCCATCGTGAGTTTTTTTTTCGCTAGAGTAGTTTCAGTCAATTGAGTCCATTTTAGTGTCCGTTTTTTCTTTCATCATTTTTTAGACTACATACAGTGTACCATCCAGCCATGCATGAGTGTATTATGTTCCTAAAGCCCCCTTAAGCCACTGCTTGCTGTGTTCGGTATTCCCGACCCATAGGCATTTTGAGGACACTTTATCTTCTGGGCAGCGATATATAGTTTTGTAAATTGAAAAAAAATGACGAACATGCCTCTCTCCGACAATTATTCTGACTAGTAGTACATGATTTTGTGAAGTTTAACTGCTTTATTCTCAAACCCATAGAAAGTTTATTTCATTTTCATGGCAAGCAAATTCTAAATTAGTTATCACATATAGTCATAGAGCTAGGAACTCTAGCTAGCTATGGCTATCAGTGCTTGCTTAGCGATAAGTTAGCCCAAGCTCTTCTATGGTTAGCCAAACCTGCGAGTTCCATTGCAAAAAAACATTTAAAAAAACATAAAAAAAAATAAAATTGAAGTATCGTCTACTGTATCATTTCGTCTAGTTGCGATGATCGTAACCCTAGGTCTGACATGGGGACTGGGACCTTAGGGTTACGAGAAAACGTGTTCAAAATGTTTGGGAATGACATTTTGGCCAACTCCTGAAGTACGTCTCCACTTAGTTTTCCACTTTCCAAAATCCAAACACAAAATCTGACTACATGGATGTGATTGGTACTTATCAATGAGTCATATAAAACCACTTTGAATATCGAAAGATCATTATATTCAGAAAAAATGACCCAAAACTTACCGAAGGTGTCGAAATTCCCTCCGTTTGCCGTCAGTCGGCCATTTTGAATAGTGCGCAGTGTGCCATCTCGACCAAATCACGTCACGCGAAATGCCGTTTTGGCTGTTCCACCTTTCAAACTCAAACTCGCAGCCCTATGGAGGGCTCGTGTCACGTGCGTTGTACAGTGCTACACACGGCATATCGCATACAGTGTGTGAGCGTAAGCACAGGTTATTGAATTGACCAGACCCGTGTGCCGAAACTGCCGAATTAAGTTTATTTTCCGCCGCTCTTCTGATATGACAGGTGAAGAAAAACGTATACGGCGTGATTTTTTCCCGACATCCAACACAGGCCGACATCGAACACATGCGAAAATACGATTCATGGAGAAAGAAATGGAGTGTATTATACACGATATGTATGCGTTTTATACCTCCATGGTTATTTCGTTGCGAGATCTAAATGATTCTGATCGACCGTCCTTCCAAAGTACCGTAAATCGTAGGCTGATCAGCTTAAAAATCTTACTTGAATTTCACTCAGATATTTTGTTCAATTGGCGAAGTAGAAACACTCTTTTCATAATTATACTTAATCTAAAAAAATGTATCGTGAAATCCTTTCGAAACCGACCGCCGATCGCATTAAAAAATTAAGACGTAAAAACATTGCCCACACCGCAGAGAAAGACAGCCTGGTATCCGCGTGCGTATAGCCACAGTTTCAAAGCAAACGTAGTTAACGTACATTGTGTACGTGCACCAGCGAAAGTCTCAACCAGTACATTACATGTGCCGTGGGCTTGCGCGCGGTCGGAAGGCCTACCTCTTTGGATAGCGGCCGGGTTCGTTCCACCGTTACGGACGGTAGCTCACGGCCGGCCGGCTCGGTACAGAATTCGCCGTGGGCTTGAAATGGAAGTGTATGTTGCGCTCGGTCGGTACCTTTTTGGATCGCGGCCGGGTTCGTTACCGTATACGGACGGTGGCTCACGTCACACAGCCGCGGCCGGCTCGGTATACAGAACTAGAACTACAGATTTGCAGTAAGAAATTGTGGTTTTTCCGATGGAATATTCCTGTGATACTTTTTGGAATATGTCCTCACTGTCCTCCCGGGTATGATCATTTTTGGTGTAATTGATGACCGGATATATTTTTCAGTCCACCGTTAATTCCGACCACTGCGGCGATCTGTGATGAGGTGGATGACCTTTTTATTTCTGTTTGATCATGGATTGGGTCGGCACCGAGTTTGTGACTTGCTAACATTTGTCTGTTTGTGGGACCATTCATAAAGGAAATCATTTGAAAATCTTAGCAATTTCCTTCAGTTCATGATGAAAGATTTGAATTATCAGCGGCAGCTTGACATGGGCAAACAACCGTCCTCCATACTGTAGACGATATGCGTGTACACGGTATTACAGCGCACGTGTTATTCGGGGAACACCCCCTCCATAGGGCTGCGAGTTGGAGTTTGAAAGGTGGAACAGCCAAAACGGCATTTCGCATGACGTGATTTGGTCGAGATGTCACGCTGCGCACTATTCAAAATGGCCGACTGACGGCAAACGGAGGGAATCTCGACACCTTCGGTAAGTTTTGGGTCATTATTTCTGAAAATAATGATCTTTCGATATTCAAAGTGGTTTTATATGACTCATTGATAAGTACCAATCAGATCCATGTAGTCAGATTTTGTGTTTGGATTTTGGAAAGTGGAAAACTAAGTGGAGACGTACTTCAGGAGTTGGCCAAAATGTCATTCCCAAACATTTTGAACACGTTTTCTCGTAACCCTAAGGTCCCACGGTCCCCATGTCAGACCTAGGGTTACGATCATCGCAACTACATTTCGTCATGAATATGGTTTACGTCATCGAACTTTAAAAAAAAAATGACCACGTGTTTGAACAGCACTTCCGTATTTACAAAGGTCACGGCGGGGTCACCATACTGATGACGTCGCGCACTGAGTCGGCCATTTTGGAACAACGATCGCAAAATCGGGTGACTTTTACATCCCCCTTCATCCATCGTTTCCCACCAGTAAATGACTTATAATTTCTTGAGGAAGGAAGGAGAGAAACAAGAGCAGCCATGCATTCGGCACTGTGGAAGATTCGAGAGATTCAGGACAAAGTGTAAGTGATAAAAGTTGGATATACTTTCATATGTTACAATGACAAGCTAGCTGGGCGTACCACCATCCAATGTTATTTATGTACGGGATTATACGTGTACACGAACATGTAACGAATAATGTACACGTATGACGTTGATAACAAGAGTCATTTAAAAACCAGTGAATACTATGTGATTTGGTTTGACGTCAATTTCTCTAAATATACCACTTAACAGTAGGCCTATAATAATTTCCATTTGCATTGTTGGGGAATGGGGGTGTGTGGGGCAGGGATTTAAAATAAAAAAACATCACTCATCACTCATCAGCCAATCCGTCCTCCTGATCACGTACCTACGTGTAGGCCCCCCTTACAGGACCTACGCTAGCTTTGCAAAATTACCGTAGTCTCAGTCATGAAAGATTTTACTGTTCATCATATAAAATACCGGTTTTTATTCACCTTTTGGAAAAAATTCCACTGACGGCCATGGTCAAATTGACCTAATTTTGGGATATTTGACAAGTTCAAAAGGGGAGAAATCTATTTTGAGGGTTTTTAGGTGTGAGAGGGGGTTCAGTGACTAGGGGGAGAGGGTTAAAAAAGGGGGCAAATTAAAAAAAAAAAAAAAAAAAAAAAAACGCCCTCTTTTCACTTCTTTCTTCTCCTCTACCCTCTTCTATATCCCTTCCTCTTCTACATTACCACTCTTATTTCCAACTTTTTTTTACCTTGATTTCACTGAGACTCGAACCCGGGCTGTGGAAGAATCAACAATATTATTACAAATGCAATGGATTATCTGAGCACGCCACACGAGCGATTGCTGCCAAAACGTGGTTAATAATTCTATTTGAAGTTAAGGTGACCTATTTTGGCCTCCTGAACATCAATATTCAACAGCTCCAGTGCCCTTTGCCCTCTGTCATGCCCACCACACAAAAGTTCACAGATAGAAAATGGCTGCCTCCGTTGTACGCTACTGATCCGAAGTGTGAGTCCAAAATACCCTGTAAAACTCACTTTCCAGATGTGCTACCCAGCTTTCCACTCCTGAGATTGAAGTTGGTCCTAACTTATATCCAGTAAGTTAACTTTTAGAGGATATAACTTTTTTTCCGTCATGGCCGTCAGTGGAATTCTTGCCCACCTTTTTAATAATAATTAAAATAATACTAGCTGCTGTGCACAGCGAAAAATTCCCCATATGTACTGTAACACGGATGGAAACAGTGCCGTGTGTGACAAGCGCCGCGCTGATTGGTCAACGCGTAAGACAGTGCTCGTGACGTCACAGAAACCATGTGCTGGCCCAACTCGTTACGCACGCACGCAATGCCGTTGTAGGCACGTACGGAGAACGCATCACGCGATGTGCCTATGCAAACACACGCAGTGTACGACTACGCAACGATCAACAGTTGGCCGTACTACATCTCCGGATGACCATGCAATTCTATGCATATTCATGTGGCGCTCTCAGCATACACAACCAATAGACCCAACACATGTTATGTGAATATTCAACGACCCAACAATCACACTCGGACGGTGGCGCGGTTTCGCGGTAAAATGACAACAAAAATACAGCTCACCAAAGTTCAAATACGACCGCGATGTCCGTGAGTTCTCGAACGTCGAGTGACGAAAATGGTCAAAAGGTTGCAGAAATGTACAAATTTGTATGTTTTTGGTACCATTCGAAAGATCGTGGCGAGGTCGATCTGTCAATGATTCGAGTTGCTGAGTATGTGCTCATGTGCGTCAGTTTCATTCATGAAAACTTCCATTTTTGGTCAGTGCAATGACGTCACATAATGAGATGATCGTGACGCCCTCTTGCGGCCGTTTCGTGCCAATTCGTGTAAGGGATTTTTCGCTGTGCTGTGTTGGTTTCTCGTTAAACATGTTGAATTGTCATTTGAGCTAAAAACAAATTAGACGTTGACTAGGCCTAACATGATAATCTTTTAGGGAAAGAATTCCACTGATAACCATTACAAAAAAAGGATTATATCCTCTAAGAGTTAACTTAAAATATTGGATACAAATTATGCATGTTATGATGAACTACAATCTCAGGTGTATAAAAGTTTGGTAGCATAGGGGGGGCTATCTGAAAAGTGAGTTTTACATGTTTTTTTTACCTACAATTGTGCACTTTGAATGCAGCGGTAGCCATTTTTCTAAAAACGCCCTCTATCGATTCCATATGTGTTTACATTTGTTTGACGTTTTAGGGTTTTTAAACTCTGTTTTTAGAGGAAGAGGAACTTTTCCAAATTACTTCCTACCAATAGTTTCTTGAATTTCTTTTGGGCATTAAAACCCGTTTTCCGTCAGTTGAATTCTTTCAAAGACTTCAAAAGTGGAAAGTGTTACCAGGAAGCTATTCTCCTTTATGAGTCGAAACCAAGGCCATTTTGTGAATATATCAACTCATCTGATCTACCCTATTTCACTTTCATCTTGTAGCACCAACATGGTGATGAATTACACAGAGGTAGAAGCTAAGGTCCGTGAAGCAACTAATGATGAAACCTGGGGACCACACGGCTCTCTAATGTCCGAGATTGCCAAGGAAACCTACACCTATGAACATTTTCCAGAGGTCATGGGAATGATATGGAAACGTATGCTTCATGATAACAAGAAGAATTGGAGACGAGTGTACAAGGTTTGTTTTCAATATTCATTTATGTTAAAAAAAAAAAGCCAATGGACAGTCACATAGACTGCCGACAGTGCATGCATTCATTAATCATAAAAGTATAAAGCATTGAAAAGTCTTGTTTGAATGGTAACTTCATACTTTTGCTGTTTGCCAAAGAAATGCAGATTCATGGCCAAAAATATCAAGGAAGATACAGTAACATTCATCTGTGAAATTCCCAGTCCCATACGGTGTGCTTCTTTTGAGAAAACAATGAAAAACGCTCACAGTATTTTCAAATCTATGCACAGTTCTGATCTCCCTGAAATCAAATCTGTTTTTTTTTTTTCTTTGGTTTTACTTACCTTCACCATCTTTATAGCCTGTTAGTGATAGGTAAATCTGTGAACATTTCTGTTTTGGCGTGCTACCAAAGTATGATAGTACCTTTAATATCTGAAAATGTTTCAGTCACTACCTTGGAATTATGATAGCACTTGGGCCCAATTTCATGGAATCTGTTACGGCCTATTTTTGTGCTTACGGGTACTGCTACGCGTGAAATCTATTTCATGGAATCCGTAAGCAAGACTTTCGGTTAGCGAAGAATTCCTAGGGTAACCGTGATCATTTTCTGCTAACGCGCTGTCGTATACATTCTGCACAAGTTCCTTGCTTACCGTTACCAAAAAGGAAACTCTTCGTGAAATATGCTAACCGTAACCAAAAGAAATCTGCTACCGTAAGCGAAGATTTTTTGCTAACTGTAACAGATTCCATGAAATTGGGCCCAGTTGTAAGCATGTTTGTATCTGTTTATTTTGCTATTAGTCTTTGTTGCTGCTGTCCTATCTTATACTGAATGGATCAGAGCGGGTTGTTACCAGTGCAAGGGAGCATCTATACGACCTGAGATCATTGGAAAATTATTCCTTCATGGACGAGTTCAACCGCGACCAGGGACAAAACGGTACAAATCAATTCTTTCTCCATTTACATACTGCTTGAAAAATGTTCTAAAAGAAAGTTACCCATCTTCTTCTTCGACCACATATCATTTTTCAAGATTTGTAAAACTCTGCTGTTGTTGTTTGTTTGTGGCTACAGTTCGACAAAAGGTTAAGGACATTGTTGATTTCATTCAAGATGACGAACGTCTACGCCTTGAGCGAAAAAAATCCAGGAAAGCTAAGGATAAATATATAGGCATGTCGTCAGACACCCAGCCACATAAATACAGTAAGTATCTTGTTGTTCATACATCTCTTGTATCAAAGTTAAAGGACTTTTAAATTATGACATCGTATTGATTGTCTTGATAGTCATTGTCATCCATAGTTTATGCAGCTCTGTTTGAATAGGCAGCTAATCAAATTATTATGAAGTAATTCATTTTGCGGTAATATTATGAGACATAAATAATGCTACTAGTCCATTCACTGCACCGAGCAGCGATTTGTACCAGGTCGGCAATGGAACTACTTGTCCAGTCTCCACCTCTCAACTGCAGCATTCTCCTGAAGACGACCAGAGCATTACATGGATTGATTAGCAATCAGTTAGAAACATGCAATGATCAAATGAAGAAGATAAGGGAGACATCTAGTTTAGTTTATGGACACACTGTTAACAATTTGTCATAGGCATGGCAATGAATTGCTAAGAAATGTATAGCACTGTGGTAGTTACAAGGGCAGTGACAGTAATCACAATGAATCATTTGTCATTATGGCCGTGTTTATGCATTCTTAACTTTATTTTTATCTCAAGGTGATCGGTATGACTCTGAGCCAAGGATGCCCAAAAGCAAAGTCAAGGAATTTGACGATGAGATTGATAGTTTCAATAGTAAGCAGTCTCGGTTCAACATTGGTAGAATTACGACCGGAAGGACGGAGGACTCGGACGACTCACCACGAGAATTTGGGTAAGATATTCTAGACTGATCGGATCAGGTGTCGATTTCACAAAGTCCTACGATCGATCGTAACTCGAGTTACGAAGGATAACACATTGTATCCTACGTAGGGCTGCAATGCATCATAAGTCCTACAATTGATAGTAAGTTACGATGAGTTTGATGAAATTGATGTTTATGGGTTCTGAGGGGATGGCTCCATGCTAACAGTCTTCTTATACAGGCCTTGTCAGTTTCATCTATAGCAAACCTGTCCATGGAAAGTACCCTTCCAGCCTGTCAATCAAACTGTGTTTCCGAAGATCAAAATTGTTTTTGGTCAAATCAAAAATAAATACAGCATTTCAGGGAGAACAATATTAACGGTATGTTTCTACCATCACTATCTTTGTGCCCTGTAAGTTATAGGTAAATCTGTGAAGATTTCTGTTTTGGTATGCTACCAAAGTATGATAGTACCTTTAACACAACAAACAGCTTGTATTCCCCATATTTACTGAGTCTCTGATATTGGCTGTATACCTTTACTCAAAATGACCTCTGTCCTTGACCTTTGCCTTTCCTTAGTGATGAAGATGACAATGATGATGAAGAGACTCAGCAGAGGAAACTGGAATTCAGAGACGATGACAACACGGAAAGCTTCACCCATTCAAGGACCTCAGACTCACAAACAAAACGAACACGAAGATCCAGAAAGAAAATTGACCTGGGAGCGGCCGGATCGTTTGCAGACGAAGCTAGGAAAGAGAGCAACAACAGCTTAAATACTGTAAGTAGTAGAGTGTGACACTGCACTGACTGCATTATACATTGTCAATCATTATGGCTTGTGAAAGATTACAAAGTATGGCCTTACATTTTGCGTCAGGTGACATGCGTCCTCTTGTGTGTGCAAAACTTACTATACCACCACACAATATCCAACACCTGTTTTGTTATACCACATACTGTCTTGTTGATTTAGGTTTCTGAAGAAATATTCAGGAATACTATCAAAATCCTAGACTGAAAACGCATCAGACTACATGCCCGGGCTGTAGCTATACAAAATACCCTACAGCATCGTTTTAACTGTTCCCTGAACCTGACAGAATTAAGCAAAACCAGCCAAAACTCAACAGAACCACATGTTGAAGTTTTGATGCGTTTGATGCCATTAGGTTTAATGTACATAAGATTTATCAAATATGATGTGTCATGATAGCCAATACCTAGTCACCCCTCTGGCTAAAGCCTAGCCCCTCCCTCATCTCTTGGACATATTTGCTCTTGACTAACAACAATGTCCTTGTTTGCTCTACAGACTCCATTGACTAAGTCTGGATATGACAGTCTCCTGGACACGTCTCCCCCAGCAGCGTCAGCGAACCAAGACATGTTCGCTGACTTCTCCTCAGCGGCCGCCAATAACAGTTTCCATGACTTTGACCCCAGGGGGACGTCTCCTGCTGCTACCAGCCCCAACGATTTCGCTACATTCCAGAGCGCCGCACCACTAACACCAAAGTAAGAAACTGCTCATCAACCAAAATAATGACCTGACTTATATGAAATACTTGGAGTTAGGAGGGCCTTATGTTTCGATGCTAGCAGGATCTTTCTCAAAGACAGATGTCATTTTTATTGAAAGTGCATCCGGGCTTGCTTACCAGGATTTGCAGAATACAAGCAGTCCCTGTAGGTATAATGGGCTGTGCATTTGATTCTATGGCAGCAAGATAGTAATGAAATCAGAAATATCAAGAAAGATGCCTTAACGGTCATCTGTGAAATTTCCAATTCCAAACAGTGCTCATGGAGAACCCTCATGGTATTTTCAAATTATTTCGCAGAAGTTTTGATCTCACCCTGCGATCAAAACTGTGTTTGGTCTTTGGTTGTACTCCTTTCTTGATAAATACAGTATTTTAGGCAGAAAAATTGTAACAGATTGTTTCTATTATCACCATCTTTATACCCTGTAAGTTATAGGTAAATCTGTGGAGATTTCTGTTCTGGTTTCTTACCAAAGTATGATCGTAACTTTAAGCTGGAATGATTCCTTTGACCCCATTGACTTTGAACTGTTTTTCTTTCTTGTATGATGCAGTGCACAAGATGCATCATTTGGAGACTTCCAGGGACCTGCCTTCTCTAATACAGCCACCCAACAGAGTAGCACAATATCATCAGTACCAGCAGCTAGCATCAGTCCACAATCCCCAGTCATCCCTATGCAACCCATCAATCCACCTGTACTTCAACCGCAGACCACGCCCCTCCAATCTCAGACCGCACCCCTTCAACCCCAGCCGACGTCTAACATACAGTCTCAGATGAACCTCATGCAAGCATCCAATGTGCCTCTACAATCATTGCAGATGGGAATGACCATGCCACCGCCGCCGCAGCAGCAGCAGCAGCAGCAGCAGCAGCAGCAGCAGACCATGGGGATGGGGATGATGGCACCACAGCAGCCCCAGGGGGTAGGGATGATGCCCCAGGGTGGTGCCATGCAGTATAATCAGCAACATCTACTTAACATGCAAGCACAACAAGGAACAATCCCATACCAGCAACAGGTATGTACATTACATTCTGATTCTATGGAAAGACCATGGCCATTGCTTAAAACCATGACCATAAAATACTTCTTTTTGTAATGGATAAGTGTACCTTGGAAATTCCTCCTTTTTTAGTTAATTTCAAATATCAGTTTCGAGAAAACCTTGTCTAGACCTGTACACCTTTAGAATTTCCCTGTGGAGACATATTCAATCTATTGTGCTCGGTTTCCACAAGGCACCAGATATGCATTCGCAAAAACATGTACGTAATGTAATCCGAAGGAAGGCTCGGTTTTTATGTCCTGCAGCATTTTGATTATTATGCATTTGTCATAGTAACTGCATTTGAATAGCATCATCTGCTTAGTCTTTTTGGTGTATTTTCATCATGCGTAAGATGATACTTCCAGCAATCAATATTGGTCAATATATGTCAAGGGCATATTATAATGCAAACTGGAGCACTGATATGTATTCCATTGATTCTCACTTAGTTCATGCCCACTGAGCCCACATATGGTATGGCTACATATGATGAATCTATGGCAATGTATGCCTACATGTTGGTAGGTTATTATAAGAACGTCTGTTCTGGGTTTGCAATTGGTTCAGGTGATGGGTTTTTAGCATTGCATGCTTGATATTGGATCTGATTTTACTTCTGGAGGTGGCAGTGCATGTTTCTTTAGCCAGTTAAATTAATATTCTATCTTAAATGATCCTTTGGATATAGCGGTATGTGAGTGGTTTCATGGCTTCAGACTGCCAAACGAACAAAGATAATTGACTATTAGGGACACCACCAACATAGGGCTGGATAGCTCAGTTGGTGAGAGTGCCGGTACGGTGTTTCAGAGGACGCTGGTTCTAATCTCACTCCACTCAATTTTTTGTTGTTCAATTTTCAATGACTTAATATTCTATTTGGTTGATAAGTACTCTGCAGTGGGTATAGATTTGAGACGTCCGTTGCTACACATTTGTGTAGATGTTGGTTTGGGTTACTTTGTGAATGATTTGTTGGGTCAGACATTGGATTGATCAAGGAATATGTTCTTTCGGGGCTCTCTGTTCACACGGTAGTTTCATTCATCAATGTGTCTATGCTAATTGACTCTTGTTACAGCTGCAGCAGAATAATGCTTAAGAATCATTGATAAATTGCTGAGAATGCTCATGAGAATATAATCAAGGAAAGTGGTAAACTGGTGTGCAGAGGGTTTGCTTGCATGATGGTGGATGGTTATTTGCTTTATACGGTGATTTGTAACAAGGTGGACAGGGAAGCTCATACTGATTATGTATGGACAGTTGCAGCTTGTCATATCATTAAAATGAAAGTAGGCACTGTACTTCATCAAGTATGGATATTATACATTCAATCATATGATGTGACTTCTTTGGTAAATTTGGTTGAAATATTCCCTGTCGTGACATTCTAAAGTAAGCGTGATCTCTTAAACCTCTTACCTTGTGGTTTATATGAATTAGTCATGATTTACATGGATCATTTGGCATGCCTATACAAAGAAAATTTAATATGTTTAATATTTCCTTTTATTTCTTTACTCTTATTCAGCCTCATATGACATCAATAATGGTACGTTATTGTGCGCAAATTATCTCAAGAAAAATCCATCTCAGAGAATCATTACAATCAACAATCAATCAGTTGTTTCTTAGTTTCACACATTTATATGTTCATATTGGCATGCATGTTTGGTTCATTTCTCATGATTTGGAAGAAACTTTTATGATTCAAGCTGTCCTTCATCGCTTACTCTTCTCTTTGCTTTTGACTTTGTAATCTACAGCTTGTAGATTTTTCATGCATTGATCTTTATTTCTATTGGGGTAGTTTCATGAGTTATCGTCAGACATTTTTTGAAACATTGGCTTTGGCTTAGCATTCGGTTTCATTTCGTTTCCAATAGATTTTCTTCTTTAGCAAAAAGCTCCTACATGTATTCGTATACCTGTTAATACTTTGAAATCCAAAGCTTGAGCCTAAGCTAATGTTTTGAAAAGGACCATTGTCTCCAGTCATCATTGATAACATGACCTTATTTAATTTTGACCATTGCCATTTGCCATTGCCATTTGTTGGTGCCAACAATTAATAATTTCATTATTACAAGCATCTTTTTTTCTGCCAAGTTTTACTCCCACAGTTTCACGTTTCTGTTCATAGTTCCTTGATGATCACTTAATGACATTGATCACGAAGAATTTGTTTTATCTTGAATTCATCATTCTGTTATGATCACAGTCATTGATATCAATTATCAAGCCACATGTACATCATGGTACTTTTACATAAAGTCTGTGGTCATTGGCTATTGGTTTCTGTGCATCTCTTATATAAATCTAGCCAGTATCAGTTTCTCTCATATGATGTGATATTCATCATTGATTGTTTTCAAAACTGTCGGGCATCTCTTTGGTTAACCCTAACCTCCTGCATACCACAAACTACCACACATGGTTTTTCCTATGTTAAGTGTGGTATCCTGCATACCACAATACACCACAGTGTGCTTTGTGTAGTGGTTTATGATCCAATCCCCCTGTGGAGACTGTGGTAATGTGTGGTAAGCAGCTCTTGTCTTGTGTGACAAGTGCAGAGGATTACGGTTAATGGAAAATTACAACCACATTCACATATTATTTGAATTACATATTAGCCTACTCATGCCATCAAACGCCATGGCTCTGCATCATACACATTGGATTTTGTTTCTTTTTAACATCATTCACAACATGAAGTGTGATTTTTATTGATGATTGTATCATTTTGATGACTAGGGGATGGGACAACCAATGAATCAGCAATACATGGGCCAGCAAACAGTCACATCACCTGTACAGAGTATGAGTGGTAAAAGCAGCTTAATGGATCCAGGGAATAAGACGCAACAGTCTAATGGAACACTCAGTAATGTATCTAACTCAGCATCTACACCACAGGTCAGTACATGTCTCCAATACTCTCCATCAGTGACTTAATAAGCAATTCCTATCACCAGAGATAGAGTGTGTTTCCACAGGCCCATCGCTATTTAGTGGTGAGTGGATATCGCTAAATACCGCTAAGTTTTTCTGATTAAGCTGCTGTTTGCCAATGGAGTTGCACGGCGTTGATAAGTTATTGGCAAGTATCGCCCAAAACCTACTCTGAGTAGGTTATCGATACCGATGAAAAGGCGATAGCGATGCCGATTAAAAGGCGATGAAGTTGATTTCTACAGAAATTAAATGCCGTGTTTTAGCGTTATTTAGCTGTACGTTGGCTCTGGAAACACGCTCTTAGATTTAAGATCTATTATGGAAAAGACACTGTATACAATGTGAATAATTGTTTCATTTCCTACTCCACAGAAGAAGAATCTTTGGTCAGATGTAAATGTTGACATCAAATTAGACAACCTGAGTCCAGGAGATAAATACAAGAAACAATCACAGCCTTCAATGCACCAACTACAGCAGAATAAGCCAGCAGTTGGTAAGTACCTATTACAAAGACATATTGTTTATTTCATTGTTACAGCTTACTGTGTATCTTACTGTGTAACTAGGGATCGATTTCACAAAGCCCTATGATCGATCATAACTTGAGTTACGAATGATAACCCATCATATCCTACGATTGATAGTAAGTTACGATGAGTTTGGTGAAGTCGACCCCAGGCCTCATAATTTCCCACAAATGTCAGTGGCTCATGGCCTCTACTAACAAAAATTATAGTGTGATATGCATCCATCATACATGTATGTTGATTTCTTTTTATTATGTATTTCATCAAATACCAATAAAGGAAACTGTCTGGGTTAATTTGAAGTTTTTGAAAGTGAACGAAGAAACATTGATTGAAGTAGGATTCAAAGCAGCTACCTCTGGATTACTGTACCGGCGCTCTACTAGCATTTCAATACAAGTACCCCCCAGTAATAAACTGCTGCAATCCGCTGATCAACCAAAATAATGACCTGAAATATATGTAATGCTTAGAGTTAGGAGGGTCTGATGTTTTGATCCTAGCAGGATCTTTCTCAAAGGCTGCTCAGAGTTAGGAGGGCCTGACGTTTAGACCCTAGCAGGATCTTTCTCAAAGGCTACAAATACATTTCACATTTCTTTAGGGTGACGTGATACACAGATGTTTGTAGTTACACATATGGTAGTAATGTAACTACTGAAAATTTAATCATTTTGATTATAACATTCATCTGATTGTCTGCCCTTTAGGAATGGGACAACCACAGATGGCTGGCGTTGCCATGGGAATGGCCCAAATGAACATCCAGCAACAAAGCCCACAGCAAGGCATGATGGGATCTCCCATGATGCAACAGCAACCACCCCAAAGCATGATGGGAATGCCCTCGCAAGGCATGATGGGAATGGGCGTACAGCCCCAAGGCATGATGGGAATGAGAGGTATGACTGGGATGCAGTCTGGTATGGGTATGGCTGGTATGCAAGGCATGGGGGTTGGGAACCAGACTCAGCAATACGGTGCCTATGGAGCTAAGTAAATTCAAATGACAGCTTAAATTATTTCAAATCACCAATGTCACATATGGCACCATTATTGCTTAGAATTACACAGCAGATATCTACGAGCCAATTTATTTTCTTGATTTCAAATCCATGACTGTTTTTTTTTAAAGCTTTCAACAATAAAAGAGAAAGATTAAGCTTGTACGGACGTTCTGAAAAAAAAAGCCAAAACGTTGAATGTGACATATTTTGTTGTAAAACATAACAAGCAATCAATATCTGTATTTTGTTGTGTTTTTTGGTTCTGTTTCCAATTGAAACCTGAGTAAAGACTGGCGTGTGATAGCGTGTAATAAGACAAACTCAATCATGTTGGTCCCAGGAGGGTGGGGTTAATGTCATTATGTGGGTTGTCCAAAAGTGTTTGTTATCCGAAGATGCTACTAGCTTCATTGCTTGAAAAGGTCAAATTCAAATATGCCCAGATTTAGTTTCCAGTCTTGTATGCTTTGTTCATTTTTTGGAAGCAGAAAGGGCAACAACACTCAGTTTTCACTTATGGGGAAAAAGGTTGGGGTTGTGGGGGCAAAATTTGACAAATTGAGAATGAAACTTGCAAAGATTTTTCTAATACCAGGGGCCATTTTCACAGAGCTGCTTAAGCACAAAATTTGCTTATAAAGCATGAAAAGTCTTCCTTGATCAAACAGAATTACCACTCCAAATTTTCCTCTGATGTTTACTGCTTTTGACTTGTATTCGGCCATTGTTTGCTGAGCATAACGTTCACAAGGAGTTTTGGCTGGCATACTGATTTTATTTACCAAGGTTTTTGTGCTTAAGCAAATTTTGGTGCTTAAGCAGCTCTATGAAATTGGCCCCAGGACTTGCGTTAAAAAAGCCATATGCTGTGAATTGTATGTAAGGAATGATAAGAGATAGTTGAACCATAAGCTCAAGTCTGCTTGAACAAAAAGTCCATTATTAATGTCAGTACAAATAACAAGTGAAACAAATTATGTTCATTTTGTGTCACAAGAAAATTTCCTTTGTACATTGGTATTGACACATCATGCTTCGGTAATATTATTTG
Organism: Astropecten irregularis; assembly: GCA_963971285.1. NCBI lineage: Eukaryota > Metazoa > Echinodermata > Asteroidea > Paxillosida > Astropectinidae > Astropecten > Astropecten irregularis. The sequence continues at coordinate 20,138,449 of OZ020254.1, read as the reverse complement.
GGTGTATTAAACCTTTACAATCAGTCCAAAGTTAATTTATATACACATTCCAATCAATGACATATGTAACCCTATTAGTGTTATACAAAGTAGTTGAAGAGTGCTTAGGTTTGTAAAATGGGCGTGGCATGGGTGTGGTGTGTGCAGGATATAGTTGATACATAGGTGGAATGTAGGCGTGTTGTGACATAGGTGTGGCAGGATGGAGTTAGGTCGGCATAAGTTGAATGTTTGGATCAACACTTTGTATTCCTCAAAGATCTCCATAATTTAAACCTTGAACTGTTATGGTCTCACAGAAAGTGAAATGGCTCGACCCGCTCCATCTAAAAATATTTGGAAATAGATTCCATTTTGTCCCAAGAAAAAATTCTTTGAGGTAACCAAAGCAACGATGTATTTAATCCATTAGGAAAATGACTTAAATCTTGAAATTATGTAAGTGTCGCCTACATGTATAGAACCTTGCTGAAAGAATACAAAAACAATTTTTTTAATTTAAAACCAAAAATCCTGATGTTTTGTTATGATTTGATTTCTTGATTTTGGTCATAGTTAGAAATTAATGCCAAAAACATGGCTCATGTTAATAGGAAGAATTAATTGTCCAAGTTCCCTTCAAGTATTAGCATACCGTGTACAGCGAGTTGATGGAATGATATAGATATATTTAAAAAAAACAAGAAACATTAATTTTTGTACAGTTCTTATTAATAATGAAAATACATATACTAATGAACCATACTGTAAATAGCATTTTTATAGGGTCATATTAAAGAAAAAACTTGAACATTTTGTAAAAAAACAACAAACAAACAAAAAAGACATATGAAACACCGAAACCACAAAAAGACGTTGCGTCATTAGACTATAAAAGCAATGCATGTATTTAACCCCCAAATTTCAATGTTAGTATTTCTAATTTTGTAGCCATGTTTAAAATGCACCCAACCCTTCCATCCGTAATGTAGAGGAAATATGTTTGGGAATATCGTAAATGATAAATAAGTACATGTAATTTCATTTTGGGTTTTTTTTTAATGAATATAATTATTCCAAATAACCTGTGTTTAGTTATGTCATTTAAACGTTGTATGATTAAGTTTGGCAGGTTTTATTTTTGTTAGATATAATATGTTGCCAAATTAATGAAGATACAAGCTGGTTCATTTTGAATGGGGATTTCTGAATGTATTTCAGTACTGGATATAATGTGTAATGCTAATGTGTGCACTATTTGTTTGTATGTGTACATTAAGGACTTAAACTACACCCAGCATGTTATCACAAATGTCGTATCATTGAGATTTAACATTGAATGCTGTTTAACAATGTGATATGGCGTTTTTGTTTCATTTAATTAATTATTGGTTATTTCATTAATTTAATATAACTCTGTGCTTTGACATGGATCAAGTGTATGTGATGCTCCAGCTATCTCATGTTCACACAGTAATATTGTTTTAAAAGATGTTTTAATTTTGTCTATGTTATAATGTGTTTATCATGTCGGATTTGTGTTGTGCATACATTTAATTTTGCTTGAATTTTCCCCAACTTTTTAGACATTTTAAGGAAGAGTTTATATGGGATTTTATTGGATACGTTCATTGCTGCTGAAAACCACACATATGAACATGATATTTAGCTGTATTAGTTTCACCATTCCTACAATATGCCCACAAATCCAGAAATTAATCATGGAATTCACTGTTATTATTACGGCAGCATTTGATACTTGTTAAAAACATGACCAATATGCTAACCATGTATCGATGCATTGTCCCGATCACAAGAAAAATACTATTAAATTGTTTTGAAATACCAACTTGCGTTTGTCATGGTATTGTGTATTATTCTTGTCATTTCTGAGCTTTCTTTCAAAGGTGATTTAAGTAATCCCCTCCTCCTTTCCACTCAGAAAAAATAGTTTTAAAGCTCCGCCCTTGATCACTCGTTTCACATTAATTAAAATGCAACTCAGAAAAGGACTAACTAGAATCTGGCCTTGGCTTGTAATAGATTTAAACTTGATGTCATTATCTTTAAAATGATGAAACAAATGGCATTTTCTAGCTCGAAGTTTGATAACTTTTCCCCCAAACCTTAATATTACTGCATCAGGTAATACACCTTTAACTTCAATATAAAGGCTAACTGTTGCTTGCAGTGCTTTTTCAATAAGATTATTGTATATTGCCTTCAAGTTATAGAGCATTCATTAACAAAAAGCGAATTAAAAGTCATTTTGGTTTCAAACCAGCATTTGATCATAGTCATTTTAATTGAATGATTGAAATAGAGGGCGCTTTCTTGCATGCTCTTAAAGGGAGTACACAATGAAAAGTTACAATGAAAAAAAAGTATTAAAAACTAGAAAGGGCAACGTTAACCCACAAATTGGTTTGGCAAATAAAATACTTCCCCAGTTCACTGAAAAAAACCTAGTCATCAGCACCAAAACAAGATTTTCAGGAAATCTTAAGAAAAATCCCATAAAATAACCTTTTTGTGTACAAATTGATTTGGCTACTGCTGCCTTTTATCCTGATGACCTCGCAGTTTGTACATTAATATGGAAATCTTAATTTGCATACGAACCAAACAAAATCTGTGAATACACCCTGAACAGCTGCGTGAGTTGTTTACATTGGCTCTATAATAACAGCACACACCCCTTTAATAAGTGGTATCCAAAACGGACATCTATACTATGGCTATGTCTAGTTTCAGCGCGTTCCCAAGCATTTACAACCTGCGACCTAGCCCTAGCCTCAAGACAAGCGTTTTCGGATGTAGCACGTTAAAGGTCTTTGTCTGAAACCCTGACTTCTTAAATACACTGCACGGTTATATGATCTAAGGCACCAGGTTGCAGGGTGGATTGTACATGTATGGAATGTTCATGGTACCCGTTGCTCGTGTATTCATCATTTGAAATATCGGTTACCAGCGAATATCGCCATGCGTATGCGATATGCATATGCAATGCATGCACACCACGTTGGCCATGCATGAACATTATCACATGTATTGAACATTTTCACACCACGTTTGCAGTAGTTTCCTGGAAATACGTAAGTTCGTTTGTCTGCTTTTGGTTTTGATTTCGTTTTCCTTTCTTCTCTTAAGCAAGTTTGTGGGCATCCTTGGTTCAAGTTACGTCAATGTCGGAGATTGCATACAGATAAAAATGGAGGTTAAAATCATTGAATGAAATAACTTTTAGTTTTAAACTTGTCTAACGTTAATGTTACAAGCATGTGCCTAAGCATATTTCGCTTGTTTCGCTTAAGGCTAAGCATTGAATATGCAACAATTTCTTTCATGCTAGGTCTATTTATTATTTGACAGGGTATATCTTGTTGGGGAGTAGGTCTAATTGCAGAATACGCCGCCTCTCAAAGACTCAAAAGCCCTGTGCATAAACATATGAATGGTACCCATGCGCGAGATTGTGAACATACGTACAGGACTAGGCCTAGCCTACAAATACAAATTACAACGTGGGAGAGGTGTGTGGCGGGGTATTCTGCAATAAGGCCCTACTCCCTTGCCGGCCCGCACCAGCATTCTTCCTGCAAATGCAAACAGGGTTTGCACACAGGCATGACAGGGTGTCAAAATGATGTCCGTCGTCAGTGGAACTCTTTCCGTCTTAAATAAATTTGAAAAATTTGGGGAAGAAAAATCAGTTTGTTTCAACTGTCCAGCCACAAATAAATATCCCTTGAATTGTACATGTATACCGTTTTTAATTATGAGATGTGCTGTTTATGTTAAATTTCAGAGGGAGTAACGCATCATGGAGGAAGATCCTGAAGACATGTCGTCGCTGCACTTCCAGATAATGTTCCCTCCTCATGAAGCTAGCAACAGACAGAGGGAGTATGAACTAGAACAGCACTTAGCCCTAATGGACGAACCAGCCCAGGCACCTGTTAGCAAGAGGTTACATGTACGAGACAATAATATGGAAGATATGGGGAACCTGACCATTGAACATCTTAATGACTATGATGGCAGAGATACGACAGAAGACAATCTTGTATTGATGGAGGATGATTGTTATCCTAGGGAAGACCTACTAGATATTGGTATGTGTAAATGAATAATGTTCAAAGAAGACTTATAAACAAAAGAATCAATGGAAATATCTTAGACATTAATATGCAGTCCCCTTGTGGAGTCTGTGGTAATGTGTGGTAAGCAGCTCTTGTCTTCTGTGGTTTTTAGGATTCAGAGGATTAGGATTAATGAAATCTGCATTTGACTAGATAATGATTGCATTATGTTTTTCTTAGCAGGGATTCAAGCCAGTGACTTAGGAAGCCTACTGCAGCAGTTTGAGCAGACAGAGGCAGCCATGACAATGTCCGACTCTATCAGCCCAAGGTAGGTTAATCTAGAGGCTGAACCATTCAGCTACAGACTAGCTTGATCATTCTGAATCCCAACCGTTAACCACCTTCATACCACAGTTTACCACACATGGTTTTAAGCCTTATTCATAGTGCATCCATCTTGTCACCTTCCTTGTATACCTGTTGGAAAAGATAACATCAATTCTAAAAAGAAAATGGGTACCAGACTACTTTGAATCCAAGCCTCGGTTTGATTGCACTGTTTCGAATGTAGGATGAATGAACTGTGAATAAGGCCTAGATACACTACAGTGTGGTATGTGTGATAATACATGGTTTATGATCCAATCCTTCTGTGGAGATTGTGGTAATGTGTGGCAAGCAGCTCTTGTCTTGTGTGGCAAGTGCAGAGGATTAGGGTTTATAGAAGATGGATTTTGCTTACATTTTATATTCTTGAATATACTTATACTAGCTATTCATTTGATTGCAGGGAGTCTGCAAAGACCAAGTGCAAATCAAGCAAGGGTCCTGCTGTACCAGGTAAGCTGAGTAATATTCAATATGCCTTATGAACCACAATAATACATGAAAAGTCATAACAGAGAAAAATCGAACCAGCGACCACTGGAATACCGTACTGGCACTCTTACCAACTGAGCTATCCAGGCCTATGTCGATGGTGTTCCTAATAGTCAATTATCTTTGTTGGTTTGGCAGCCAGAAGCCATAAAACTACTCTCATACTGCTATATCCCAAGGATCAAGGATTTGCGCAGCATTAGCAATGGGGATCACCCAAAGAGGATGCGGCTTTTTAATCAATATTATCATCAAATAACCACAAGGGAAACTGACTTGATTGATTTTCAGTCATTGATAAGTGAACCAAAAACAAATTGACTGGAGCGGGATTCGAACCAGTGACTCTGGCTCTCTTGTGAAATAATGATTTGTGTTGTGCTATCAATCTTTCAGATCCTATGAATCTTGCCAAGAAGATAGCTCCTGCCAAACGCAAGACGACCATCCTTCTGGAGCCCTTGGCTATGCCTAGCAAACGTCTCCGAGCTAAAGACTTACTAACATCCGAGAGGTCGTGCGTCAGTCTACCAGGCAGTCGAGCCTCAAGTCCTGTAGCTGTGCAGAATCCAGGCATGTCTTTGATATGTAGTGCTGATCAAGGCTTTGACTATCTCGTTATGGACCATGACTACTGCTCTGTTAATATCAGCAATGGACAAGTCGCAGGTCCGAAGATTTCAACCTCCCCAAGTCCGATTAATGTATCTGCTAAACCAACAGCGGAGGAGAGAAAGGCTGTTTATAAACAAAAATACAAAGTGAGGAAAAAGGGAAAGAAGCCTGTCGGACGGCCCGACAACGACAAACCAAACTTGATCAATAAGCTTCCTGATTACATCCACCCTATGCCTCCAGTGGTCTTACCTCCGAAGATTTCTACAATTGGTGAAAAATCGAAAGAGGAAATCAAAGAAGCTGAGACCATGGAGCCTCCGGAGACTGAGGACATTCCTGAAAAACCGGTCTTCTTTGATAAGATCCCTGACTATTTTCTTGGGAAGCACATGTACCAAGAAATCAGCAAGGTCGCCGAGGAGGAAGCAAAGAAGAAAGAGGAGATGACGCGGCTGAAGGATAAGGAAGAGACGTTGAAGCTTAAAGATGATCTAGAAACCAGGAAAGAGGAGCATCATCAACGGCACAGGTCACATCATCATGGTAGAGGAAAATTGAGACGTCATCGTAAGTCCACATGCAGTAATGATGACAAGGCTGTGTTGATCGGAGACGAAACTCTGACAACTGAAACTCCGTCAGTATCAACGATAAGTGAAAGAAAAGGTGATGAGGTGAAAGAGATAGAAATCAAACAAGACGCTACTCATTCTCCCCAAAATACTGAGAAGAACGTTGAAGTGCAGAGTCCCAGTAACCTGTCCAATGGTTACTCTCATCTTGTCTACGACAGAAAAGCCAGACATACTGAAAGACGATCACGACCTCGTTCACGCTCACGCTCAATCTCTTCCCAATCCTCCCATTCAAGATCAAGCTCTAGATCATCAGTAAGGAAACGATCCTATTCTTCCTCCTCATCACAATCATCTCATTGCTCAAGATCACGCCGTCGGAGGGACTCCCGCGATTCCTACACTTCGGAATCATCCTCATCCTCGCAGTCCAGATCTCGCTCAAGATCTTACTCTTGCAGGAAAAGAAGTCGAAGATACTCCACTTACTCCTCAGCTTCAAGAACATCCTCATCATCACGTTCAAGATCAAGATCACGCTCCAGGATCAGACATTGGAGACCCAGATCTTATTCAAGGTCACGTTCAAGGTCAGATGAAAGGTCGAGAGTGAGATCCAGGTCAAGGTCGGGTCATTCTGGGAGGTCACGCTCCCGAGACAGTAATAGAAGACATAGAAGCAGGTCAAGAAGACGCAGCAGTAACAGGTGAGTTGATGAAATGATTGCACAGTTATTGCTGGGAACCAACTTGATAATGACAAGAAACACGTAAATATTTTTAAATCATCCTCAAATTGCGTCAGGTGGATCGTTCCTTTGTGGAGATGCGGATGGGTCTCTTGGCTGCTTGGGGGATGGCTATCAGAAGACCGAAGGAGTTATGAGGGCCCGATGTTTTGATCCTAGCAGGATTTTTCTTTGAGAAGAGAATCTTTGAGAAAGATCCTGCTAGGATAATCCAAACGTCAGGCCCTCCTAACTCCAAGCATTTGATATATTTCAGGTTATTTTTTTGGGTTGATGAGCAGTTTGCAATAGTTTATTACTTATATTGATTTCTTCTTTGAAAAGGAGAAGTCGTTCTCGTAGTAGGAGACAAAGTTTGGAACGTCAGGAGGAGGAGAGAAGGAAATGGCAGTTGAAAGAACAAGAAGAACAATGGGTAAGAGTTGATGATTCCTCAGCTATGAACACCTTCACTCCTCTTACATCCCATGTTCCTTCCATCTAAGTACTCCTAACGCCCCTTGTTCTTTATGTCTACCTCCTACATCCCTTCTCTACCTCTATCCCCTACACCCTGTCCTTACCCAAGTCTGCTACAGCATCTGTCAACCTCTGTATCCTACTTGTTCTCGCCTCTGCCTCCTACACCTCTTCCCAACCTCCAATACCACCAACCTACAGCTACACCATGTACCTCCTACCTGTACCCCTTACATCTTATCTTTACCATGGTCTGCTACAGCATTTGTCCACCTACCCTTTCTGACCTGCCTCTTACACCTCTTCCCATCACCACCAATCCAGAGCTAATTGCTACTTTATCCCCTCTCATTATCTATTCTAATTTCTCCAGCATTTAGCAGCAATATCTTTTTTTGATCTCCTTTATCCCAACAGGCTGATCGGCGAGTTATTTACATCGGCCGTATACCTTATGGGACCACCCGTCACAAAATCAAGAAGAGATTTGAGAAATTTGGAGAAATAGAGCGCGTAACCCTTCATTTCAGAGATGTCGGGTAATAATAATAATAATGATAATAATAATTGTTACTTATATAGCGCAATATCCACAGAAGTTCTCAAAGCGCTTGACAGAAGTGAAAATGGAAATATAGTGCAATACAAAATAGAGAATAATGTCTGAACAATATGCAACAGAACAAACTACTTACACATGTACATGCATTATGAAAAACATATGTCTTTAGTTTAACTTAATGAATCAATAATATTCGACCTCTGGAATACCATACCGGCGTTCTTACCAACTGAGTTATCCTGTTGGTGGAGTCCATAATAATCAATCATCTTTGTTTGTTTGTCAATCAGAAGCCATGAAACCACTCACATAACACTATATCCCAAGGATCAAGACACGCGTAGCGTTAGCAATGCTACAACCTGAGATGTAGTACCTGGGAAATAAGCTGTTTTAACATGTATATCAGTGTTTGTAAATTCTGTTGAGCAGTTTGTGTATTGAACGTAGTAAGATCTTGATAGTCATAGCGTTGCACTGTATTCTCTGCTCTGTTTGTTTTTTCTGCAGGGACAACTATGCCTTTGTGACGTTTTTGTACAAATGTGACGCCTACGCAGCAGTTGAAGGTGAGAATATTTGTTTGTGCTCCGTTACCATGGTAATATGTGGCCAGATATCTGTACATTCAGTGGAAACCCATTTATAAATGTTTTCTTTAGTTACCACAAAATCACAGTAAAATCTGATAATGAAACAATGTGATCTTTCTCTCTATGCAGGAGCAAATAAAGAAGCAGATGAACCAGAATATGACATCTGCTTCGGTGGTAGAAGACAGTTTTGCAAGTCCAACTATGAGGACCTAGGTGAGTCTACTTGAACAAAATCATGCTTGGAGTTACATGTAGGAGGTCCTGAGGTTTCGATCCAGGCAAGATCTTTGTCATTTGGATCCGAGCAGGATCATTCTCATTATGATCATAGCAGGATATTTTCTCAACAAGAAAGATCCTGCTAGGACAAAAATGTCAGGCCCTCCTAAGTCCAAGAATTTGACATATTTCAGGTCAGGTCACGCTGTATACATTGGTTATCAGGTCATTATTTTGGATGATGAGCAGTTTGCAACTTGTATAGAACAATATCATCTTTAACTTCAAAAAGGAAGATCAGGCCTTTGAAAAGGTCGCGTGCTCTGTCGGCTGTGCAGGTGTCTTTTAAGACTGTGAGGGCAGCAGACATTAGTATGTCTCTGTTGTACAGTGTAAAAACAACTGGGTGTCCATTGTTCATTTCTGATATATTTGTTCTGTTGAACAGTTTAATAAGATGCAAGTGGATTCATGGCTTCTGACTGCCAAATGAACAAAGATAATTGACTATTACGGACTCCACCAACATAGGGCTGGAAAGCTCAGTTGGTAAGAACAACTGTACGGTATTCCGGAGTTCGCTGGTTCAAATCCCACTCCAGTTATCGTTTCTTTGTTCACTTTTCAATTGATTGGGTTAATAGATTGTTGCTGTTTTGTTGTACTCTTTCAAACAGACTCAATGAATCAGGAAGAAAGAGCCCTGGAGTTTGGTTACGATCAACCGCCAGACAACCTGCCGGAAAATAAAAACGAGACTGATTTTGATCGTCTGCTCCGAGAGGCCATGAAAAAGACCAAGAGGTGACATGATGGGGTCATGAGTAAAAGGGCGTGGTTAGGGTGTGGCTGTAAGGGTGTGGCTTTAAGGGTGTGGCTTCAAGAGAAATCACTGGATAAGTTTGCAGTGAACACAGAAGATTTGACTGGAGCGGGATTCAAAGCAACGACCTCTGGAATACTGTGCCGGCGCTCTAACAACTGAGCTATCCAGCCCTATGATGGATAGCTCAGTTGGTAAGAGCACCAGTACCATATTCTGGTGGTCGTGGGTTTGAATCCTTCTCCTGTAAATTTTTCTTTGTCCACTTTTCAATTACTTTGAATTATTCCAGTCAGTTTCCCTTGTGGTTATTTGATGATAAGTTTGCTGTAAGAAAAAGTGACAACTCTTCTGTGTGTTACCCACATTATTCCACAGAGTTTCTGTATTACGAAAATTGATAATGTAATAGAGTTAATTTCCAAACTGTTTCCCAATGGTGCAGGCTGACCAGTTGCGTTTATTCAAAGTGACAATATTCATAGACATTAAGAAATTCTTTTGCAAATTTTGAGGTGCCAAATAATTGAAACTTGAGCAATGACTTGTCAGAAAAGAAAGTGTTTTAGTTTCCTAAGACCACCATTGACCAAGAAATGTTACGTATTTGAAGGTTATGTTTATCACGTGGCCTGTAATTTTTTAGTATGTTCATTGCTTTCATGCTTTTGTATTTTCTTTAGTGAACGGAAACAGTATCAAGTTTGTTTTTGAAATTTCTGGTGACATTTTGAATTTGAAAAATGTAACTGCTTACAAGAAAAGGTGAATGATTATTATTTAATAACTACGCTTCCAGAAGGATTTGATGTGATATAAACTACTATTTCAGGATGAAATATTCATTGGCCAAAAAGCTGTTTTATTTTGAAAATTTGATTTTGGTTACCTCTGTTTTCTTTTATTTCTTCATGTGTGTAACATGAAGAAAAATAACGTTAAGGGCAAATTTCATCAAGAAATGCATAAATTGAATGCATATATTATTGTGATAAAGAGCAAAATGGCTTTTCAAGGAAAGTAGCCTATAAAAGTTGTATTATTTGATTCCTTTGTGGACTACATGCATTAAGTATTATCATCATGCACAAATTAAATGGAAACAAAACAAGTTGAAGTTAGTTAATATCTGGTTTGCTAGTTATTTATTTGTATTTTCATACCTTTTCTCTTTTGGGGTAGGGTCAAGGGTTTGTAAGGTTTTCGGACACGCCTTCAGCCGGCTATTGACAAATTATTAATTTTTTGCATCTACAAAATAAATAAAACCATTCTTTTACTTGAACTTAACTTAGGTTTGGGGTATAAATTCAACTAACAAATCATTAAATTATAACTATCAAGAATTGAGAAATTAATTTCCTTAATTTGTCCAACCAATAAATATCTATCTCAAAACAATAAACAGCTGAAATGTATTCATTAGCGACGAGTGTTTACATAAATTGTATACTTAAATAATCATATCATTGACACAGTATTAATAGTGAATCTATACATGTAGTTGACTATTGGAGCTTGTATAGTAACATGTATTCATGTTTAATAGTCAGAATTAGAGCTTTATTGAATACAGGCAATGTTACGAGGCAACTTTCACAGGCAACTTGGAGGCAACCAACTACACCGCATGCAAAAAGAAAACTGTGCTTGTACAGAGTCATTTTTCTGGTAGAAACTCACTATCCACAAGAAAATTATATGAAAATTGAAAGATGAATGTTATTTCTTCTTGGAGATTGCCTGGAACTGATTGCCTGTACATTGCCTCGTGTTGCATGGGCCTGAGAAATTACCTCGGTAAATTACAAAGCTGCTTAAATTATCAGTTTTTGTAAGGTCACTTCATATATCGCAGTGGTTCAAATTACGTATAATTACAACACAATTGGGAAGTCGAGAGGACAATGTGATTGCTCATTACTCACATTTTTAAGGACTTGGTTGTCTACGACTCAAGTTGTGTCTTGCTATTTAAAACTCAAAATTTGTGACATCATCTTGACATATTTAACCCTGAAAGCATGTTCATAAACAATATTCTATTCTGTTTTACTTAATTCATCCATGTAAGCATGATGTTCAGATGTTTATAGTTCATGCATCCAAAGGTGGTGATGCCTCACTGAGGTCTATAGCAGCATGTAAACAGACCCTTCCAACACCCTACAGTAGATCCATTCTGTTTGTCATCCATGTCACCCCATGCGCTAATACTCAGATAAGAAGTTGATGTTCCTGCAGAAAAATCTAAAAGTAGCGAAAAGAGAAAAAAAGGAAAACTTTTAAAGTAACAAAATGAGTTGTGTTTTAAGAATTCATGTGGAATGTGAAAATAGCATTTAATCCAAAAACCTCTACCTTCATGTTACTTTTCTTTGTGACCAAGTGATGGATGCTCGACTTGATTCAATAGTTTCCAGTTTACAGCCTGTAGACTTTATTACTTTACATTTTTCAGTTTCAGCTAGTGAACTACATGTATATTATAATGCTGAGATGTGTAAACAATTTGCTATACAGTTCTATATTCTATTGAGCATTCTCTAAAGTTGGAAACTCATAAAACTGCAGTATTAAGCAAGGCAAATAAAGGCTACCTGTATGTTACATTTATTCAGATATTACACAATTCGGGCAATTCCAAATACATGTAGTGCACCACCAAGAGTTTGCAATGCATTGGCCAATCAATTCACAGAATTTGTTGACCCAATGTATGTTTGAAAAGTGTGGACAGAATCCTCATTTTGTGATTGGCCAAAGCATTGAACTACATGTATATGGAATTGCTCGTGTTCTTAAAGTTGTGTTGAGTACCTTTAAAGGTACTATCATACTTTTTTCTCAAGAAGTGGGCACTGTATTGGACTGAAAATTTCACAGATGACTGTTACTGTATCTTCCTTGATATTTTTGCCCATGAATCTGCATTTCTTTGACAAAAACCAAAGTATGATATTACCTTTAAGCTGGGTTGGGACTTCGATCTTGCGACGTAGTCCTGGTCTCTTATTGGTTGTTGTTCCTGGTGTTGACATACCAGATGGTGATTGGAAGTCTTCATCCTTGCATACCATACTACTCATTAGATGATTGGTTTCTGGTGACATCTGCGACAAGTCTGAAATCCTGAAAAATGAAGAGTAACAATTTCATCCTTGATACATATCTGATACTTTGTATCTTATGGTAATAACATGTCATATTGGTCAATCACCTTGTTAGGTTATTAGAAGGTCGTTAACCAATGCGGAACATAAGCTTAATTAGTGCTTAGCGGACAATGAATAAAGCTTACTATCAGTCTTACCCGAAATCAGTGTCGTCCAAAGTCAGTGCTTGATTATGCTGTTCGTCCGTTTGGGATCCGATGCTTATGGTTTCCATGCTCAGCTAAAACAAAATGAAAATGTCACAGAAAAATGATGATGGTTTACATGCTTTACTTTTTAAGTATTAGTTATTCTACCCTTATATATTTATGTTGTCATAATCTTTTTACTCTTTCATTATACTAGTTCACAGTGAAATAGGCTGTGATATTTGCTGCATTTTAAACAATGATTTATAAATACAAGCCTTTGAGAAAGATCATGCTAGGATCGAAACATCAGGCCCTCCTAACTCCAAGCATTTTAAAATTTGAGGTAATTATTTTGGTTGATGAGCAGTTTGCAGCAGTTTATTGTTAATGATTCATACAATGAACAATTCTGCAATCCCAGTTTATAACATATGTAGACTCCATTTTCATGAAATATGACACTTTCTTGTATATTTTATACCATACCTTCATTGCATTCATGTTGATGCCTTGGGTCCCAGCTATATCTTCTAGAATCTCAACTTTCTTTTCGAGGTAGGCAACTTGAGCTGACAGCTGAAAAATTGAAATAAGATCTAGTGATGAAAGGGTGATTTTTGGTCTCATTTTTGGTCTTTTTAACTTGCCCCAACTCATTTCCACTAACCCATACAACTTCAAATGTTTTCAAGGACCCACATAAGGCAAAATATTACTACTTGCCTAAATACATAATGTAAGCATAATCACAAGTGTAAAATACACTTGTTTTCAATCAATTAATTAAGTTATGTGGCCAATTGCTGATCGATAGGGGGCGCTGTTCATGACAACCGTGCAGACTGCACTTGGAATAAAATTGGCTCCAAACTTGTAAGAAATGAAGCTGAATTTTCAGGCGACGTGGATGAGGAACTCTGCTTTAAGAGCTAAATTTTGGGTAAGCTTTGTTCACAATTGTTTATTTTTCATAAAAGCGAATTGAAATTAGCCAAGTGTCGTCGAATTTTCTTAAAATGTCTTGAGCTTGAACAATTTGGTAGCAGCTTGCTGTACTTGTGCTCGGCTGACGAAATCACGTACAATTGTGAAAAGAAAGTCGACCGTAACATATCTTCAGCACTTGTTTAGCTATGAAAGGTACGGTATTTCTTACGACTTAACAATTTAATTGTTCGTATAGGCATAGGAAATAACTTATATATTTTCAAAAGCACGTCTGTTGAAGTTAAATTTGGACAACACAAAAATGACCAAAACAATATATCCGTTAGCTGAGCATGATAAGCCCATTCAACTTTTCCACTGCAACTTTGTAGTCACTAACATCAGGCCTAAGCTATGCGTTGTTTGTGGTCTTAATCACAGATTGGACAAGGCTCGAGATACGGTATGCATGAGCTAGGTAGCCACACTGCCAGCTATCATTTCCATATTTCTAAGCAAGCATGATTGCAAAGTTTGTAAGGTGATTACACATTCATGATAGGCCAACTTCATCTATATTATTATAATGAGCCACTAGTTTATATAACAGGCCTAGGAATTGGACTGTCTTGAAAGCTGTATACATTGTGTATTTGTATATGTTCCCAAGACCAAATCTGAATGATGGGTTGGGTGTGCTATAAAGCCAACTACAGTGTATATATACAATAGGACAGGTTTACAATGTTAAATAATGTGTAGCTTGAATGAATGGAACAAGTAGCTAGCCTTTACATATCTTGCAGTGATACTAATGTTATGAATATTGTCTTAGGGACTTATTCTTTAAAACATCTATACTTTAATCACTAGTCTTATTTCACTTTTCTCAATTTTACAGTTAATTAACGATATTGCAGCACTTGAAATGAAATTTTGCATTGTTCTATTGACAGGGCTAAATGTTATTGAGAAACCCTTATTATTTTTATCTGCTCTAAACTTAGGCCTTTTTATGCATTTTCACAGAATCTGGTTAAATTATTACACAACTGTTTCATAGAAATTCAAACAGTTTTTTTTTAATGACACCTCACCTTTGTGTTCTCAAACTCCAACAGGCTTCTTGCCAATGCTCTGTCTGCAAAGAGATCCGGTGCAGCAGAAGAGGACCCAGGATGTCCTAAGTGGCCACAAACATCAGAAAGACCTGTTAGTAGCAGTTTGAACAACATGAACAATACAAGTAATAAACTGTTGCAAACCGCTCATCAGCCAAAATAATGACCTGAAATAATGCTTGGAGTTAGGAGGGCCTGACGTTTGGATCCTAGCAGGATCTTTCTCAAAGGCTGAAAAACATCTTAACCTCAACCAAAAGATCAATGTTCATCGATTCCTATATCTGTGAGTATCGCAGTATTTAAGTTGAACTTTGAGAAGTAAACAACTTGAGCTACTCCGTTAAGAGAATGATTATGAAGACACCTACCGTCATTTGCATCATGTGTCTGGATACTTGATGACATACACTCACGGAGTCTCTGCTCCACGCTCATCTTGAGATGGTTAAGACGTTGATGCAGATCTTTCGTAACTGATGCTTTGTCTCCAATCAAAGGATGATACTCCACATCAGTATTGCCATGAGTTGTAGAAAATCCTGGACTGTAAATCAGTAATTCCATTCATGAATCGTGACAGAATAATGGAGTGTGATTTAAGATATTTTCAAGGATGTAAATTTGACCAGACTCATAAAAGCAAGAGAATGTGATGGAGAGATGCTCATAATTTATGTCATTGGAGACATGAGTCACATACAGTGCATCAATTGGCAGTAAATAAAGAATCTGAGAGCTAGGAACAAATGAATAAAGGATTCTACTTAAAGAATACTTGTAAATCACAATACTGAGTATGTAGGGACTTTATGGATCACTGTGTTATTAGGCAAATGACCCCCCCCCCCAGATGACGAAATGGCATTAATGTGTAAGGAACACGTTCTTTCCACAGTTTCAGAATGTACAGTCTTGAAAATTAAGCAAACAGCCAAAAATTAAGACTTAAAACTCTAATCATAATTATCTGCCCTAACCCTCTAAACTTACCACTCAAAACAAGAGCTGCTTACCACACACTACCACAGTCCCCACAAGGGGACTGGATATTAACCCTTACCCTCTGCACCTACCATACAAGACAAGAGCTGCTTAGTGCTTTCCACACACTACCACAGCATGAGTCTACACAGGGTGACTGGATCATAAAGCATTACCACACCAACCACACTGTGGTATATTGTGGTATGCAGGATACTTACCACAGGAAATACTATGTGTGGTAAACTGTGGTATGGATGTGGGTTAGGGTTCAATGTATGTATTTGAAGGCTGAAATATGTTAGAGTGCCACAAACCAAACCTGGGGAAATTAGAGTACAAACATGTATTAATTATAACTTTAAGTACTTAATAGAAGCTAATACCTTGCTATTCCACTGTCAAATGTCATACACAGAGGACGGTCTGTAATGTTGGAATCAGCGGCACTCTGCAAACTCACTAGATCACTTCTTGGTCTCACAGCACTTTGACTGCTGGAATTTGCAGCCAGTAGGAGATGCTCATAGGATCTATATCAGGAGAGGAACACAGTATTTAGAATGTCTAAGATTGTAATAGCTTTGGTTGTTGGTATCATTGGTCCAATTCATTGTAGAAAGTTTCTGTATTTTGATGAAAAGATTTTAGAATTGTGTTTGCTTGAAGAAAGAGAAGTTGAATTGACTTTGGGAATGTTAATATTTATGGAAATGATAAAAGCTAGCAGAATTAAGACTAGACTGTATCAATAGAGGATTAAACAGGGACTGTGGCTTTTTGTCACACTACATTAGTGTGACTCATCATTACATTTTGGCTAGAGTCCAGACTGGGCCCTTATAAACCTTGCCTGATGATGCCACTTTATTGCATCTGATGAAGTAGTTTTTGCTACCAAAGCTCATGCACATTTGCTAACCTTAGTCAATTAAGTGCTGACTTGTATTCTATCTTATACTGTTATCTAACTAACACGGCTATATCCTCCACTATTATTCAGAATTAATTAAATGTGATGATGGTTGAATTATGATGTAATGGCGACTCCATTAAAACGAGAAGCAAAAACGCCTGCCAAAGAGAAAGTTATGTTGCTATGGTATCAAATACACAGATACTCGACAGGTTTTCAAATTTGACACGTGACTAACTTGCCTTTTAACATCTGCCGACATGGATGAACTTTGCCCACGCAGTGATTTGTGCATCGGTGTGTTAATGCGCGGCGGTTTCTCAGTAGGTTCTTGATCAAATTCATCGGTGACGTTCTTCAGATGTTCAACCAATCTTCGCTCAAGATCAGCACGTACAGAAGGCACCGCACCTAAGATGAGAAGAAGGACAATACAATAACCAATACACACCAGGGATGGATGTCCCATAGTTGGATTGCTGCTGATGCTACATTGATCTTGAGAGATATTTCCTAAAAAGCGCAAGAAGTTCAGCATCATACATTCAATCTTTCTAATTCCCTGAAACCACCCAACTTTGGAATAAGCTACCCAGTCATCTGTTAACACAACTTCATCCTCAGCCTCCAGAAGCTCCATTATCAGACCTAGTTATGTTTCAACCAAGTAGCCTCCTGATCCACTCTTGTCAACTTCCAGTCATAGCTAAGTGAAGACTACAAGTTATACACGCTAAACGCTCCTGTCCAAAACTGCCAAAATAGTGATCACTGCTAATTCTATGGATCGAGAACAAATTATTATTCGATAGATGAGTGAGATAGAACAATCATAAACTAACCTTCGTTGTCATCTCCTGTTGATAGCAGAATCAATGAAGTCACATCAGCTAGGAGGAGGTTCAAGTGCCTGGTATCTGTACATGATGCTACCTTCTCAGTTGATGTTGAGAAGAGATTAATGGGTGTGATCTGTCTGTGTATGAGGGGCGTTGTCTGCAATTGCTCTCCCATGTTTGGTCTAACCTGTTGTAACGATGGACAGCTATAGAAATAATAAATAAATGATGATTACAATACAGAGTATGGGGGAACTTTCAGAGCCTTGGCTTGTATTTAAGGTACCGTAAACAAAAGGTAATAAGTAATACAAGCCTTTGGCGGTGACCATTAATATTAAGTAATGAGCGTTAAAGAATGATGAGGCTTCTTTTAAATTCCGTGAAAGCTCTGGTCGACCATCTTGTAAATTTATTGGAGCACAGCGTTTTTGCAACGATTCCGATCTTTGATATTCCTATGTAATCTGCGTCATACACTGACCACCGGCACCATTTCCTTAATAGGCGATCTCTTACCATGGTGTGACAGTGATTGGATTTGGCATATACCCAAAGAAAACTTGTCCAAACTTACCTTGAAAACTTGGTGTATACTTGGTCGTTCTGCCCTCAGTTATCAACAGTTCCAGTTACGATCAAATGACATTTGAACACATCCCCAACCATGTACGTTACGCTACTGCAACACCAGCAATAGTAACAATGTGCATTGCAGTCCAGTTTGAAAGAAAACCGATCTTTATTTAAATGATGTTAAATAAAAGCTGCATGCATACTCACAACAGGTGAAATGTTAGGGGTTGTACACAGGTGTATAACTGCCGATGCGGTATAAAGATACATAGATGCGCAACTAACATGAATGTTGCATTCATGTCTATGTTTAGTTTAAAATGTTCAATAAAACAACTAATAGTGCTTGAACCTATACAGTATGCCATCATAATGTTTACGATAACAAATAAACGCCAGGAATTGTAGGACAAACTTTGCATTCTTTGCATCGAAATATTCCGTCTAATTTTAATGTACAGATATTAACAATAATAAACTAAATGCTACGCCTTATTTTGGTTTTTAGGCCATTTGGGTTTCTTGTCATGTCTTGTCATGTCAAAATAAAGCTTTTCGGTTTTGTCATGCGCGTTCCATTCAGGAAATCTAATGTGAAAAAGGATGAGTAATTAATAAATAAATTCACTGAAAAATAAAATACTGATGGATACCTGGAAGGAACATTTATTATATTATTAAGTACGATTTAAAATGCTTTAATGAGGAAACTTGCAATTAACAATTAACTCAGCAACAAAAACAATAATAAAATTCATTTGTACAAATATTTCATTGTTAGTTTATCTTTAGGCTATATGATTAAAAAGAAACACGGCTTAAAGCCTAATCAATGTAAACTAAGTTGTGTTTCACCTTCTTGAATTGCTCAAACAGACGATCCGTATCGATGGATTTGTCCAATCCTCGTCAAGCTAGCATGTCGTGATGTCACCACATAAAGAAAATGATCATCATGTCTCAACATTAATAAAAGAACAATCATCATCATCATCATCATGATCAGCAGGTTCAGGTATTTGACTGACTGCTTGTGATGACGTCATGCTACATGTTGGTTGACATTCCTCTGAGCCTACATATGACTTAATATCAGACAAAAATCGTTCAAACAGTTGAGTATCAGTGGGAACACCAACTACACGTTGCCTATTGGGATTCTCAAGTTCACCAGGGATGTGTAGATTGAGAGATCGTTCATCATCGTCCAAATCATCGTCCAGCTCAGACTCACTGGATGAACAGGAAGAGAAGGAGGACCTTGCAGACCCTATGTGACGTTCAATATCAGCATGGACTGAAGTGGTGGCAGGAGTGGAATCAACCCTTGGCTGGATCAGCTTTGACGTTAGGGGCGCTGTGTATCCCACTGTTGAATACAGAGTTGCTCCAATGCTTGGAACAGAACCCTTTATGGCTTGTACATCGGGATTCAACATGCATGAAACGTCACCGGATGAAACCGTTTTGGCATCTTGTCCACGTTCGACTGAAGACGGAACTAGACCATGTTGTCTTCCTATGACCGGAAGGGCGCCACCAGCGGCTGGATAGGGTTCATAACGTGGTATTGCCATCAAAGGAGGCATATCAGTAAGCAACTGCACTGTCCTGCCGAGAGGTATTTGATGACCAAGGGATGATGCAGTTCTTGTTAGATGAGTATTTCCCAAGCTGGCTGGATGACGCGGTGGTCCAACAGGCTCTAATATAAATTTCTGTTGCAAAATGAGAAAAACTTTATAAGATCAACTTTAAATACTTTTGTAGGCCTGATACACGGTTTTCTCCCAATGAAGTGACAAGAACGAAACTGTATTGACTTTACCTTCGTCTTGGGTTAATCTAGCAAGAAATGTTGGCATACCTGTTTGGAAGTGCATTGTGGCGGCAAGACTACGGTATGACTGTGCTCCTTTGCCGGTAAATGGACGTTGGTAGCAGGCGCATCGGTCCTGGTGCTCGCTGCTCCTACGAAGAAATAAAACAGAGTAAAATTCAATCATTCATTCATTAAGATTAACTTAAAATGAAATGGTGCCGAGATCGAGAACAAACATTTGTTGCAATTAATTAGTGCACTTTAACAGAAAAATCTGAAAAAGGAAAAATTCAACATTGTGATTTTACCATTGGAAGTGTTTTGTGGGGTATCATGACGAGGTTGCGAGGCGAATGTGAAGTACGATGTGGCATTAGGATTGAGCTTGCACTTGGGTAGGATGCCGGTCTGGCCTGCGGTAGGGACGAGGGTAAAGCTCTCCACGCGTCTTCTCTTTGGCGGCCGAGGACTGTACACCCAACCTTAAGAAGAGATAACAGGAAGAAAATGAAGACAATCTAGGATGTGAAGAAGGTGGATTACAGATTGTCATCACGAAGTGGAACAGGATATCGATGCATTCATTAAACTTGTAGATAAAGCAGAGGAGGACGTTATCGGAGCAGGGGTCGATTTCACGAAGCCCTGCGATCGATCGCAACTCGAGTTACGAAGGATAACCCATCGCAGGGGGCCAATCCGACGTAGGGCTGCAATGCATCATAAGTCATACGATTAATACTAAGTTACGAAGAGTTTGGTGAAATCGACCCCATGACGTGAGGCTCCTAACTTTGAGAACCTTGGGCAAGAGGCAGAGATGGAAGCTGTTGATGACAACTCTGAGGAACTTGCTAAATCCGACAGCAACATAGGCCTACCTGGATGGTCATCCCTGTGCTGCTTCTTGAGCTTATCAGCCTCATCAAAGAAGGGCTGCTTCTGCTCCGGAGTCAGGACATTCCAGGACTGCCCTAGTCGAATGCTAATATCGGAATTATTAGCTCTTGGGAACTGATTGGCCAGGAGTGGTCTGTGGATACGGGCCCAAACCATGAAGGCGTTCATTGGTCGCCTGATACGGTTGCTATGACGACGCTTCTTTTTCTTTGGAGGAGCACCTGGAAATGAGAGCAACGGAAAGTCAAGAGGATTGAGGAACAGGAATCAATTTGACGCTGCTATAAAAATGTATCAACTCAGAATGTAGAATACTCTTAAGAGAAGACCAAAGGTTGACTTACTGTCAGACATTGGCGCAGGCATGTCGGTCAAACAACTTGCAGTGGTTGATGACGTCACTCTTGCTTCATCGATACGTCCAAGATGAGTGGATATATCAGAACAGGCTGCATGCTTCGAGGACGTATGTGACTTCTGTGTCGTAGCTCCAGTAAGCTCATTATTGTGTCCAGCGTACTTTGTATCAGTTCCAGATGAATTAGAGCAATTTTCGTTGACTTGAAGTGCAGGATCGGCTTGCAGAGGGTGGATTTTACCCGTTGGTCTTGAGACACCCTTATCAACAATTGGTATTTGTTTGGAGGTTGCTCCACTCTCGAGTTGTATCATCTGGAGATTCTCAGGTATATATGAAGTCAGCTCTGTAAGCACTTTCTCTGTCTGGGGTGAGCTTGAAACATCTTTCACCGTTGCATCAGCTTGTCTAAACTGAGGTATATCCGCCTGAACCTTCGGCATCGCGCCTTGTTGCGCTAGACTGATGCTGGTTCTTGAAGAGGTACTTGCAGTGGCTGGTGTTAGAGTGGCAGTAGTCCCTGTAGTGGCTGGTGTTAGACTCACTGTAGTCCTTGTAGTGCCTGGTGTTGGACTGGCAGTGGTACCTGTAGTGGCTGGTGTTATACTGGCAGTGGGCCTTGCAGTGGCTGGTGTTATACTGGCAGTAGTCCTTGCAGTGACTGGTGTTAGAGTGGCAGTAGTCCTTGTAGTGGCTGGTGTTAGAGTGGCAGTAGTCCCTGTAGTGGCTGGTGTTAGAGTGGCAGTAGTCCTTGCAGTGGCTGGTGTTAGAGTGGCAGTAGTCCTTGTAGTGGCTGGTGTTAGAGTGGCAGTAGTCCCTGTAGTGGCTGGTGTTAGAGTGGCAGTAGTCCTTTCAGTGGCTGGTGTTAGAGTGGCAGTAGTCCTTGCAGTGGCTGGTGTTAGAGTGGCAGTAGTCCTTGTAGTGGCTGGAGTTAGAGTGGCAGTAGTCCTTGTAGTGGCTGGAGTTGGAGTGGCAGTAGTTCTTGTAGTGGCTGCTGTTAGACTGGCAGTGGTCGTTGCAGTGGCTGCTGTTAGAGTAGCAGTAGTCCTTGTAGTGGCTGGTGTTAGAGTGGCAGTAGTCCTTGTAGTGGCTGGTGTTAGAGTAGCAGTAGTTCTTGTAGTGGCTGGTGTTAGAGTGGCAGTAGTCCTTGTAGTGGCTGGTGTTAGAGTAGCAGTAGTTCTTGTAGTGGCTGGTGTTAGAGTGGCAGTAGTCCTTGTAGTGGCTGGTGTTAGAGTAGCAGTAGTTCTTGTAGTGGCTGGTGTTAGAGTGGCAGTGGTCCTTGTAGTGGCTGGTGTTAGAGTGGCAGTGGTCCTTGTAGTGGCTGGTGTTAGAGTGGCAGTAGTCCTTGTAGTGGCTGGTGTTAGAGTGGCAGTAGTTCTTGTAGTGGCTGGTGTTAGAGTGGCAGTGGTCCTTGCAGTGGCTGGTGTTAGAGTGGCAGTGGTCCTTGTAGTGGCTGGAGTTAGAGTGACAGTAGTCCTTGTAGTGGCTGGTGTTAGAGTGGCAGTGGTCCTTGTAGTGGCTGGAGTTAGAGTGGCAGTAGTCTTTGCAGTGGCTGGTGTTATACTCACTGTAGTCCTTGTGGTGGCTGGTGTTAGAGTGACAGTTGTCCTTGTAGTGGCTGGTGTTAGAGTGGCAGTAGTCCTTGTAGTGGCTGGTGTTATACTCACTGTAGTCCTTGTGGTGGATGGTGTTAGAGTGACAGTAGTCTTTGTAGTGGCTGGTGTTAGAGTGGCAGTGGTCCTTGCAGTGGCTGGTGTTAGACTGGCAGTAGTCGTCCCAGCGGTCCTTGTACGGGTGGATTGGACTGTTTTAAAAGTATGTTGGTGTTGCTCTGTCGGCATTGTGATGACCATGGTGCTTAGGTACTGTGGTGGTCGTGTGCTATTATTGATATCAAAGATAATGTTCATTTGGCAGTGTTAGGGAAATTTTTAATGGAAGCTTCACCCAAAAGTCATTGGTTAAACTATAAACAACATTTAATTTTAACTTGGCGAACCCACAACCGTGAACTGGGTCCACCACTGCAAACCACAGACACGCGGGTAGATAAGTACAGGAAAGTTTTGCTTTGACTAAAATAGCATACCTTGGGTAGGAATTCAAGTTGTGAAACATATAGTCTGGTTCCTTCCTCGACCTCTGATGGTCAGACATAGCTGATGTAACGAGCCGTTCATCATGTGTGACTCTGGGCACCAGACCACGTGTTGACGGTAAAGGTGTACTATGTGACCTTGCTACGACTAGTGGCTGATTCTCAATCTCGTAACATTTGTAGAATTTGTCTCCGATTCTGCACGTGATGCTTGGTGTTGTCTTGGCAACAGCAGTCGCCTTCGTTGATGCAGTGATGTGGGATGGTGGTGCGCCCTCTGTTGAATTTTTGCTGTATAAGATGAAGTAATGATTATTTCTGACAATTACTCTTTCTCTTAACTTTTTGGTTAATTTGGGGGTGATTGGGGAATTATAACATTCGGTCTAAACTTAATGAATTCTGCAAAATAATGTAGGCCTAGGCCTATGTTTAATCCAACTCCATATTATGGAGGAATTTCCCTAAAGACTTAATGCTCGAAAATGCCTAACGTAGGCATGGTAGGCAAACGGCCAACCTGCGTATAAAAATTATTTGATAATACGAAAGTCCGGATAGCCTATAGGCTAGGAATATTTGCCAAGCTTGTGCGTCGTAGGTATAAGTTGTGATCTAGCCTCATTATTTTATACAAATAGAACAAGAGGATTCACTATTTTATTTGCCAAAAGATTCGGAAACATTAACAAACCCCACTTTCAGCCAAAGCTTTACGACCCGAAATAGTTGGAAGAAGTGTTATGATACTGAATGAGGTAGAACGTCACATACCAAGTCAAACCACTCTCCTTCACTGACGAACTGGATTTAGGCCGTGAAGTAACTGCAGCAGATGCAGGCATGATGTAGAACATCTGACTTGTGCATTGTGGCTTAATGATATCCCTGCTCGATATCGACGTGTTGTTGGTATTTGTTGGAATAAGAACATTACCACTGGCACTGTCACAAGATGATGCGATGTCAACTTGCTCTGGTAGAATTACAGTTTGACAATGCTCGGCTGTCTTGCTGCTCGCCCCATTGCTTGATTGAATCGGTGAAATCTGCTGGCAGTGGTTAGGAACTTGATTCATTCTCAAGTTGTTGAAAAACGTTGCCGTGGGTTCTGTTCTAGTTGAATATGTCACGGAACTGACATTCTTTAGAGATGTTTCATGCTCGTTAGACTTACAAGCTGAATTTGTTACAGTAGAAAGCATTTTGTCTTAAAGGCACAATCAGTATAAAACGACCTTGACTAAACTTCTAGCTAACCTTTCAAGAAATATGATGAGCTTCTTTCTTGTCTGAGCTTGAACGTCACGAATGAATTTCAAACCGTATTATTGCATCATAAATTAGAAACAAACAATGGAATTATACGCGCATATTATATGCGCGTGTTGTAATATACCGCGTTACGCGTTATACGCATAGCGCCATCATGAGCGCCATATGACGCGCGTAACGCGCAGTTTGCAAACGCGCACTGAATTCAATTCATTATGAATATCCAATCAGAGAATCTTCCAAACTTCTCATGACGTGACGTCATTGTTTTGACCTGCCATTGGTCACTATCTCATCCAATCAATTAACCATAAACAATGTGTGGAATTTTTAGCTGGCAGTATCGCAACAGCAGGAACATGCTTCATTCGTCCAAAATAAGCAGAAGAAAATGAAACAAAGATTGTATAGCGATGAAACCATCTAAAACTTGTTATTATTGAAAAGTGAGTTGTATTATGCTTATTTACAGTAAGTTTTCTCGCGATGCATGTTGTTCAGCACGTAGGCTTGGCCACAGGTGTAGCCTACCCCTATTCAATGATCGAATCCATCCATAGCTAGCTATTTGCACTATTGTGGATATAGGTAGGCCTACTATGCAACCCTAACCCTCAGCTTTAAGAGGGGTTAGGGGTATAATAGTCCCTTAAAGACGGTAGGCACATCACAAGCTTGAGGATCCTGTATTTAGCGTGACATTATGTAGTTAGGTTACTGAATTCACCAGTTAATGCTTCATGCTGACTCTGTTTCACGGTTTTTCATTGTAATCGTGCAGAATATAGAATGGTTATCGTCGTTATTGCCAGCCTAAACTGATAAATCATCCTTAAAATGTATGTAAACATCATTTTACGATTGTTTGCTTAAAACGTAGAGAAATCAATTATTTAGACTTGAACGTACGTGTGTTTTATTCAAAACGCCCTCTTTTTCGAAACAAGGCCAGTCAGTCATGTCACCCTAGTTGAAGCGGCATCGTGGCGTATGCGTTGACATGACAACGCAATACAGCCCCCACTTATGCTGAATATGAATAATAATTTAGCGCTTGGCGTGACAAGGGTCTAGCATGAAAAAAAAAATGGGGAAATGAAAAGAAAAAAACATGGACCACACAAACATGGCCCAGATCTAGTAGGTCGCAAGGTGAGCCTATAGTTTACATCAGTATGGAAAACTCCAAGGAAAAAAACACCAACAACCGCACGCTATCGATTGAGTTAACTTGAAAGGATTATAGATTTGGTTTTTCATGGTGTTGCTCACCACAATGCGACCTTCCTAGTAAAATGGAAGAAATCGTGACATTCGGGCAGTTTTGTTGCTTTCAACTGAAGGAGTTGGAAAATTTTTTTATAAGGTTGCGATCGTTTTGAGTATGGAACAGAAAATGTGTAATAGACGAGGACATTTTCATTGAAGTTTGACGAGTTGGACTGAAGGACTGACTATCATGGTCCATTGATTACCATCACACCAAGGACCAGTGAATGGAGACGACTGCTCCGTGTGGGGTAACGGGGGCCTGTTAAGACTCACCCGGGCGAGACAGTTTGAAAGGACGCGACCCAGTAAGAGGACAACACGCTGATATAATTTGCTTACCCCTAGCTTTATGATAGCACGATTACTGCAGTGTGATATGTACAGCATTAGACTCGCTATGAGATTGAAAGGAGCCTGTTTTTAAAGAGTATCTCGCTGGATGCATTGCTGGAACCATTCTTCTCGGCTTGGCTTTGTTGCTCTTCAATTATCATCATTACTAGTCTACCCACCTACTCATCAAGTGGACACATCGTGTGCGAAGCGCTTATTGAGAGATGGGTTGTGGGATAGGAAAAATGATCCGTGCCATATGTCAGTCACTGTTTAGTTGTAGATGCCATCGTAGCTGCATCATGCATAATGCTGTACAATCAGTGTAACTGATCATTTAACTCATAGCATGTGATGCAAAACGCGTGTAAATTGCCGTCCACGTTCTGTGATGGAGTAAGATCATGGATATATCGTGTTTTAAGAGACCTTCACCTATGCAGTAAGTTAATTCGCTCGTGAAAGTTGAAGTGGCCGAGTTTAGAAGGCACTACCTCATCATTTGGTGTGTATATAATGAGCGATTCACCAACAGCATCTCAACTAGACAACCCGAGGAAGATACGTGACAAATCATCGCATTATTCTCAGCATCTTCACGAAACTCTTGATGGAACTACGCAGTCACAGTATAATCCAAGCATCAACAAGATGAGATTGGGAAAGAGCGACAGTAACAGCAGTCCCATTCCATCTGGAGAACTACCTCCTCTTGTCGGTGTACCCCATGTCTCAAATCACTCGGTGACATCAGACTCTACTTTGCTTCCATCTGTATGTCATGGAGCCGTGGAGAACGACACCATCACCGCTCAAAACACTGCCAGTCCGCTGATGAGACGTCGGCTCAAGTACATGGTGCGACAGTGCTCGGACTCCGAACTTCTCAAGATCAACTCTGGTCTTGGGACATTGAAGATGGCACCAGCGAGTGCCACCGTACCCCATCCACCGGACCAAAGCCCTCGCTCACAGAACTCCTCTGAAACAAACTCACCAAGGATCCTTCGCAATCCTCAGAAGTTTAACCCGTCCAGGACGGGTCTGGGTAGGGTCAGTCGGTCTTTAGAAGCATCACCAATGGTTGTTCGTCGTACGGTCCGAAGGCGAGACTCTGGTGACCGCGACTCCACATCATCCCCCGTACCCCCTTCACCAACACCCTGCTCAGACCAGAAGCGACGTCCAAGACCATTCTCGTTTGGATCTTACACCGATGTTCTCCAGTATGTAGGAAGTAACACTGAACCGGTGAATGGACCTCCTAGCATGCCTGGATCTCCGTTTATTGCCAGGAGATCAGGGAGTTTGAGGGGTGGGGTCATCTTACCTCCTAGTCGTCCAGACACACCTGCCAATGATGCACTCTCTCTCAATGGTTCCAGGAAATCCAACCAGATGCCTACATCTTCTGGTAAGTAACATTATACATGTAATACCTTAAAGGTATAATACATGATTGGTAAAGGTCACAGAACAGCACTCACACATTGTCTGATCCAGCATGTACATGAAATGATAAACCTGTGAAAATGTCAGCTCAATCGGACATCTGAGTCACGAGAAAATAGCGAAAACCCGACTCAATTTTTCTCTTAAAACATGGTTTTGATCTTAACCCGAGATCAAAACTGTTTTCGGTCTTAGTTTGCCTAACTTCTGGATAAATACACCATTTCAGGCGGAAATATTTAAACGGTTTTTCTGCCACCACCATCTTCATACCCTAAAAGTTATATGTAAATCTGTAAACATTTCTGTTTGGGTGTGTTACCAATCCTGTACTTTACCTTTAAAGATATCTTAATAAAGATTGTTTAGAGTAGTGCAAGCAATAAACTGTTCTACAAACTGCTCATCACCACACAATAAAGACCTGAACACGTTTCGATCCTAGCGGGAACTTTTCTTTGAGAAAGATCCTGCTAGGATCGAAACGTCAGGCCCTCCTAACTTAGCATTGCAGCAGTTATAATCTTTAGTTGTTATCTTTTAAAATAATTGCAACATCATCGTGAACGACATTCATGGAAATGAGATTATATTCGTACACAGACATAAATAACATTAACAATCACACAAAAACAAACACACACAAATCAAATTTACAAATAAAACTAAGAAATAGAGATCAGCTGCGTTTTTTTCTGTTAAGATTTTGAATAATTATTGTTGATGCTTAAATTGAGTTGTTGGAGTGTTGTTAATCAGTTGGTCTTGTTCCCAGAAGAGATTACATTATTGATGTGGCCTTAGCCTAAACCTAAATACATGATTGTACATCAGGCGTGCTTCTTTAAGACCTACTTATCCCATTGTATGGCAGCTTGTCTACCTTATGACGTCTGTGCTTGACTTTTGTTATCATCTTAGTCCTAAGATTAACACAAGGCAGCCATATATAGGCTAATGATTCGATTCTGAGTAATTGACAAACTATTGGCTTATGAATAAAATAGTTTACTACAACTTTAACAACGAGCTGCATACAACAGAACGGGTTTCTTAAAGCCCTTCGTACAGCCCTTAACAAAAATCGATTAAAATGGTCGACGATATAGACTCCCTAAATTCCTTACAGACTCATAATGACATTCGTTAGGTCCCCGCAGTTTAGCTGTCTTGTTTTTCCTGCTTTTTGTAATAGAAAAACATTTCAAGCTAATTCGTGTTATAGGCCTATCGATATTAGTTACAAATTGAAATGAACAAGAGTGTTTTGTCACTCAGTAATAGATGATTGTATACGGAATATAAACTGCTATCATTTGGTCATGCTAATGAACGGTAGACTTTGCTCCTATAGCATACACACGCGCGCGCCAGAAGCTTGCATCGTTATTGCTGTTATTGACAGTACAGCATCAAATGTATGAACTGAAATTATAATTCAATCTGTTTGCATTAGGTAGCTTTGATTTAAAGGTATTATATCATTGTACTTCTGTAGCATGCCAAAACAAACATCTTCACAGTTATCTATTACTTACAGGGTATCAAGATGGTGATGGTAGAAACATACAATTTGTCTGCCTGAAATGCTGTATTTTAACAGGAAAGAGTAAAACCAAAGACCAAAAACAGTTTTGATCTCGGGATGAGATAAAAACTTCTGTGAATATGTTTTAAATACCGTGAGCGTTTTTCACTTTTTTCTCTAAACGTGGGCACCGTGTGGGACTTGAAATTTCACAGATGACTGTTACTGTATCTTTCTTGATATTTCTGCCCATGAATTTGCAAAATTTTCTTTGACAAAAACCAAAGTATGAAACTACCTTTAAAGCAGGTCTCATTCTGTAAAAATGTGTAAAAACTTTGGCAATAGAGTTAAAATACATGTATACACAAACAGTAACAATAATATCCTTTGTCGAAAATTGTGTTTTGAAAAAGAGAAACGCATTTGGCAAATTAAGCGAAATGTTTGTGACTTTACAAAACAGCAGAACTAAAAACAAAAACAAAAATAATAAAACCCTAATAAACTATCCAACCTCTGACATTTCTGCATTTCTTCAAGAGCAAATTAGATAAAATTGTGCACCTTAATTTGAACGTCACCTGTATGACAGCAATATGTCGATATTACGACACCTTGATTGTTCTTTCAATTGAGCTCATAGTGCTAGTTCGGAAATGAATGATTAAGAAATTGATGGTTGTGGATTGGCCGCTGTTTGTGCATGTACAAGGCTTGACAACGACGTAATGAGACGCAATTACACATTACAGGTAGTACACAGTATTCCTGCAATCCATTCATTAAGATACATAATGAATATATAATGACAGCAATAATGGCATTTACAGGTCTTTATCTGTACATAGCTGAATTGTTGAACCAGTGGCTGATCTAGAGGGGCGGGGAAACACCCCCTTCACCCGCAGACCAATGTTATTATTTATATTAATAAAATTGAGAAAAGACAATGGTTGTTACCCTTTAACCAAATCAATAACTCCGGTGCATTTTAAAAACCATTGTTCACACATGTGATTTGATTGTTTGCCGTGCTCGATAATTTGAGACAAATCTCGACAAAAAATCTTCTGTTAGTTGTAAACGACGAATTGGAGGCAGTGCCCAAAATTCATACTAGCCATTACACGTCCCTCGATAAGCTTTTCAGGCCCACCTTCTTCATGATTGCAACTCAGTTTAGGACTTGATTTCATCAAAATGCCACTTTTTTATTTTCAACACTCTCGAAAGTTAGATCCGCTCCTGTGAACAAATATTGTTTACCTATACAGCAATGAATACTATAAGTTAAGTAATTAGTTATCAACTAAACTTCATGGAATCATTTTAAATCGCTCATTTTCCTATTTCTATCCCCACATTAATGAAACTGAATTCTATGCAAACCTACCCATTCAATATGAAATCATGATTCATATAATGTACCATGTTTGTAGATCAGTATTTGATTCAGACAGCTAGACTATAATGTGTGAAGGTAAAGCAAATAATGAGCGGTTTCCCCAGAGGCAAAACCCGTTCCATTATACCCTCAACAAAACACCGACTGAAACTCGAACAAATGCACACTGCACTGTCAAAAGAATGTAAACCCAGTGGGAGACATCTGTGTAGGAATAAGGGTCATAGGTTAATATGGTCTACGTTTCAGAAAATCTAAATTACCATCAGTCATTTTGCCCCATAACTCACATGCATGCTGCCCTATGAATGGTATAGCCATTTCATAACATTGCGGCATACAAAATGAATGAGTTTCGTAGTTGGTTCAAGAACAGGTCATGAAATTTGGTTGGAGAAATTATGAATTTATAAGTTTAAAGGTAATTTATCATACTTTGGATTTTGTCATATAAAAAAAATGCAGATTCGTGGCAAAAGATATCAAGGAAGATACAGTCACAGTCATCTGTGAAATTCCCAGTTCCATACGGTGCCCACTTTTTGACAAAACAGTGAAAAACGCCTACAAAATTTGTAAAACCTTTTCACCGTTATTTGCTATCTTTAAAAGATCAAAATTGTTTTGGTCATTGGTTTTACTCTTTTCTTGATAAATACAGCATTTGAGGCAGAAGAATTTTAACAGTATGTTTCTAGTCTACCATCACTATCTTTACCCTGTAAATCTGTGAAGATTTCTGTTTCGGTATATGCTACCAAAGTATGATGTTATACCTTTAACAATAATGTGACGTGTCCATTTGGTCAAGGAAAAACCTGAGGTTTTCGTTGAACGCAATGAAAAGGCTTCTAGAGCCATTCTGTAGGTCTTTACAAGCAAATTGTTGTTGGAATTTATATTTACCGGTAATGGTGCGAACCAAATATACAGCTTACGGTCAGTGGAGCATACTTTGGAAAAACACGTTAAAACCTTTTGGTATTGTACTGTATAGAGCCTATTGGTGTGAAGGATACCAGCATAGTGCAATGATAAATCGCTGCAATTATCACAGTATGAGAATAACGAAGTCTTATAAGTTGGACATACCTAGCCTGAGCCCATCCTTGGCCCTTTGTGGGGGAAACTCAATAATGAAGTGACTCATGGCGATCAGGTCTCTACAAATGCTAACAATCAGACCAAATTAACTAAAGCTTGAGCTATGTCTTCATTTTACAAGGGTTTCTTACTCAATGAAGTATTTTGAATTTAATGTGTCAGGGAAGATATTCGAGTGTCACCATAACGTAGTTATCTAAACAATTTGTATAGCACAAATCCCGCCAAATGTTGACGCACAATTAGGCGCTTTACACTAAAAACTAGACGAACTTTAAAATCAAAGCTGATTTTAAGATAAAACGAAACATCTGAATATAGATAATTTAAGAATTCATTTATTCAAAAAAGAATAACTCCATTATTTTGATGAAGAATTTACTTAATCATGCTTTACATTTTATTATTCATGGAAACAGCGTACATTAAATTGTGAACATATAAAACTTATCAATTTATTGCAAAATGTATTGGTGTACCCTTCAATGAATAATAGAAGCATGATGCATGATAATTATGTAAACTTTTCAAAAATGGAGTCTGTTTTTTGCAAATAACTCTTCAAGAAACAAAACGCTCATACAAGAACCTCCACCTATGACAATTTTTCAAAAATTCATAAAACATAAACATATTTACTCGTCAAATTAAAGCAGAATTTAAGGTAAAGACTAAAAAATCTTAATGCATAAATACATAAAAGTACTTTTAATAAACCCTATTAAAACAAACACTTAATCACACTAAGAATTCCACTCAAGAAAGTGTCTAAAATTCACGGAGCGGAATATACAAATATTAAAAACCTTTAGAAATGTACACGTGAATATAATAAGTGAAACAACCGTTATTAAACATGAATTCAAATATTTATTTTTGTGCAGGGGAACGTAATGACTTTGACGACGATGAGGTCAGCCTCGCTCTGGATATTCAACCAGACGAAAACGCGTTTCCAAGGAGACGACTGCGACGTGATTCCGGTTCCCAGAATGCACAGCGAAACTCCAACGCATCATTATCGTCTGCTGACTGCTACCGGAATATCCCTAGAAAATCACAGCATATGATTGGTCAATCTGGTGCAAACGACAACCAATGTACTCCCAGCTATCAACATGAAGAACACGAACTAGGTCACGTGGGTGATGACGACATAGGGTATCCTAGCGACCTGTATGACATACAAGAAAGGCGGGAAAGTATTTTAAGCATCGAGGCTGTGCAAGAAATTGCACGTAGGTTTGCTTCTACAAACAATGATGCAAATGACTCTAATACAGGAACGGAAGAAATGCAGGAAGCACCAAAACAAGAAGAAAAGAAACGATTTAAGAAGGACACAATTCCAGAATATAGGAAACAGCCACTTTCCACTGAAAGACGTGTATCGAACTGGTTGAAAGGGATACCAGATCCAACGGAAGGGGTACCGACTAGTCATACTGAGAGATTATTACCAGATATTATTTAACAGATCTTAAGATATTGAGCTTTTTGTTAATTGAACTTAATTCATCTAAATGTCGATTGGGTATACCTGTATTTAAACTAAAATGAAGTTAGGTCGATTTCAAGAAGCCCTACGACCGATCGTAACTTGAGTTAACCCATCGTATCCTACATAGGGCCGCTGCAATGCATCAAGTCCTACGATTGATTACGATGAGTTTGGTGAAATCGTCCCCTGCGTCCTAAAATGACATGACTCACGTGCAGCTAGCGAAGGCTGTTTTTAAATGCCAATTGCATAAAAAGTACCATTTGAAACGATATGGTTTTCATGTCATTACGCAATGGAGCTGCTTATAGTAAACCTTTTGGTAAACTCATAATATTCTTGAAGTACCACTACGATTGGTTACGATCACACAACAAGCTTTAAACTGTCACTTCCCACTCCAGTCAGACGTCTTCTTCTTCTAATAATTCCTTCTTTGAAGAGACATATCTTTAACACTGAATTTTACGATTAGTATAGAGCAATTAATGCCTAGCATTTACCAAGTGTTTTCTTTATTAACTTTATATTTTCCATT
Organism: Astropecten irregularis; assembly: GCA_963971285.1. Classification (NCBI taxonomy): domain Eukaryota; kingdom Metazoa; phylum Echinodermata; class Asteroidea; order Paxillosida; family Astropectinidae; genus Astropecten; species Astropecten irregularis. Next base: position 20,104,643 of record OZ020254.1, on the reverse strand, counting down.
AGCCAAAACAAACGTGCCGGTATGTTTACTTGTTTACAAATAAAACTACGTGTATTACAGAGAACTAAACAGTTCTAAACGTGTCGATTTATCCTTTTTGAAATGTAGTGGTTTGTGTGTGATAAACACTAGGTTTAAGACGGTATGAATCAACCAAAAAGATAGAAGGGAATATTCTACAATTAAGCATTATACCAAAACAGAAATGTTCACAGATTTACTCATAACTTACAGGGTATAAAGACGGTGGTGGTGGAAACATATACAGATGACTAGGTAACCTAGTCACCTATCACCTCAAACGGTCTCCTGTATACTATAAATCAAACTCAGGTTGTTGCTTGGAAGTTTTATAGGACGTCTTGCTTCAATTGGTGTTAAGTTTGATGATAATATTTCGTTAAAGGTACTACATTTTGTATCATACTTTGGTAGCATACCGAAACAGAAATTATCTTCACAGATTTACCTATAGGCCTAACTTACAGGGTATGAAGATGGTGATGGTAGAAAATACCGTTAACTCTCTACCTGAAATGCTGTATTTATCCAGAAAAGTTAAACCAATGACCAAAATACAATTGCGATCTTTCAAACTAGTGAATAACGATGAAAAGATTTAACAAAAATACTGTGGCCGTTTTTCACGGTTTTCTCAAAAAGTGGGCACCGAATGGGACTGGAAATTTCACAGATGACTGTTATTGTATCTGCCTTGATATTTTTGCCCACGGATCTGTATTTCTTTAGCAAACATAAAAAGTATGAAGTTACCTTTACATGGAGGGAGTTGTTTGTGGTTATTGTGGTTGCTTATATGAATATAATAATGGTTCTCGGAAAGTATGGCCAACTCGATTTGTCAAGTTTGTTTCTTCCAGTTTACTACATATAACGTCAGCCATGGAATCTGAAATGAACTGTTTTTATAGCGAGGTCTTGATCTCATATCAAACAGGGTCAGCAAAACTATGCCGAATATTTCCATGTCCTTTGAAAATGCCTCAGACGTTTCTTCGAGCATAAATTTCTATACCAGAGAAAATACCAGGCTATGCTTATGCTATATCTTTCACAAGTTTGTGAGTTTGGTATTTTATGATAAAGAAACATTAAATTGTAGGATTTGAGTGTTTCAATTTATTATTATTGCATATAATGCTCAGCTTAACTGGATTATGTGCATTGAACATATCGTACGTGCATGGATCATATATCAACCGCCTTCTGTGCCTAACCGAATAATTGAAAAGTGTCATTGAGAATCGATCATGGTGATTTCAATAAGAATGTTGATGCTTCGATCCGGGTGGATTATTGTGACGAGAAGAATAGGTTCAGTTGGTGGATTAAGCGGTGACGACTTGCCTTATATTGATGCTAGAGGACATATCGTTATATCATTGCTCATGAGATGTAGTTAGTGTAAAGGTTATACATTATTTGTGTGCTGTAATTCTAGTGAAACTGACTGTCATTCAACTGTCATGTCTAAGAAACACCTCAACCAGTTCAAATAATCTGGCAAAACAAGATTAGTTTAAGGCACAGTGACTTAACAGAACAGTACATCTTGCTGATGGAGTCTGGATAGAGCCTGAACGACTGCCATAAGCTAGGCAAACGTTTGTTTAACCAGTAGCAGCCTACGGGAACATCAAACACTCAATTTCGCTCTAAGCTTCTTCTGTACAATCTCATCGATTTGTAGCTTTTGTGGAGCGTCACGACCATTGTATGGCATCAGTTTTCAGAGGTTTAACAGATCAGCAGTTGAAGATGTATCTAAGAAGGCGAGGCCGGTTGAGATAATCTGACGGATGAAAATACTAGAGCTACAACCTCGTGTTTGGTAGAAGTCATGTTTGCAGATGAAGAAGGGACGATAGTATGACCTTTTGACGAGTATTGCAGACGTATTGAGACTTTGAGAAACGGTAAAATGTCAAGTGATCTTGGGATGTGATGAGACGGTAGCAGAATTGTTGTTGCAGACACAGACGTCCAACGTGATGATTATAATGATTTTCTACACTTTGAAGACTATGGCATCAACATGGATGGTGTCATAGCCATGAACACCTGTTGCTTCAGTGTAAATCTTCGATTCGGGCATCAGAAAAGGTTATAACCAATATCTAATCGCTATAGCTGCAAGTCAACAAACACCATAATGCCTACATGGACGTAGTCATCTTAAAACATTTGGAATTGAAAGGAAACAACTGGAGTACACATATAGATGTACTTCTTAAGGGTTGACCATGCGACCGGTACAATGTACAGTATATCGTTCCACAAGTTTGGATCCACAATGCCACAAACTTATATCCTTGCCTTCACGTTAATGACCTCTCCAAGATTACTTTTACCTTCCTCCAAATCTCAAGCGATGAAGATACCCACGGGCTAGCCTGGTATGAGATACTTTCCTAGAACCTCTGGTTGGAGTGTGGGGAGTATAGTACCCACTTGAGTTTGCCTCTAGCAGTAGATGGGACTATAGGATATGTAAATCACTTGACAGGCTTCAGGATAGTGTACAAGACCCTTGATATCAACGACCTCTCCTGAGATGTGACAATAAAAGCAGCCAAGACGCCTCAGGATGAGTCCTCCAAACATACTTCACCAACTCCAAATATTTGATTTGCCAAGAGTGACAGTTAGGCAGGTATGTCAACTCCTTTGAAAGGTCGTAACAGTAGAATGATGTCTGGAAATAAAACTGAAAAGGAATCACGAAAACAGAAAAGCAGTGGCACAGTCACTGTTGACATGAATGAAGAGTCTAAAGGATCAAGGAGGACAGCTGGCTATCGACCCAGAGGGCATCAACGGGGCCAGGAAATGGCTTTAAGACTTGGGGAAGGTGATAGGAAGGACCTCACTCTACCTTCACCATTGGGCCTTCAAACATCATCACCCAGGCCGTTATGTGATGCCGCAACATCAGGCAAATCTTCACACAGACTGCGTCGAAAAAGTGAAGAAAGATTCCTGTCTTCTGATGATCCTATACGAGTAGAAGCTTCTTGTAAGGCGCACAAGGGTAGTCCTGGAGATACAAGACCCAACTACCCGAGAAGCTTCAATGGATGCATCAGCACCAGACTTTCAACCGCCAAGACCCAAACCTCTATGGATACAACATCACTCCATAGACGCAGTGAGAGACATTCTGATGCTTGCAGCAGTGTCATCTCCATGAAAAGTGCCAGTTCAGGGAGCAAAACTTCCGCTGAATGTCCTTCTGACGTCACGAATGACGTCAGAATATTATCATTTGTGGGATCTACGCAAGTCACAAGCTCTAGGATCGTGAGGCATGGTATGACATCTAAGAACCGTTCCAGTATTTGCTTACCTTCTCACTAAAGGTTTTCATTTAATTTAATATTATTTAATTTGTACATTTCCTTTATTTGTGACTTTTTTGTCAGTCAGTATTCTTTTCGCTTTCTTCATTGTTCATTTCAAATTTGAATAATTATGGACTCAATGCTCAAACTGTCTACCCAGTTTTCAGTTTATAAATTTGTGAACGAACTCTCTAATTGCAAAAGAGTGAACAATACCACTCATTTAGAATAAAGTTGTCCTTCATATGGCTCTTACAAAAGAACGATGCAAACTTCACTCTAAAAGAGTGGAAGACCACTCGAAGAAGAGTTGTCCCTCATATGGCTCTTCAAAGAGTGCTTCCTCACTCTTTTTCATTTAGAGAGAACACCGACGCATTCTCTTCATAACTAAGATCAAAAACCTTCCTTACAATCCAAGCTCACATTTAGTTGCATCTGTTCGTTCCCCAGCCCCAGGTTTGCAACCATCTCGCCGATCCAAGACCCAGCTGCAGACCAGAAGATCATCCGAACCAGCTACTCTTAAATCAAGCATCTCCACTTCACGGTCATCCAATGAACCACAAGGGACAAGCCAGGAACGAACCGTGGCCAAAGGCCTAGGAACCGAGATGGGATCGACCTCATGGGATCGAGGTGGAAACAAACCTCGCCTACATCGAACCACTACGCACCCACAGACAGCAACACGGACCATCCCCAGGGACCAAGTTACTAGAAAACAATCTAAGAGCGACCCACAGGGCGAGGCGCAGTATGACAGTGACAATGAATGTGATGATGATAGTGATCATAAAGAACTTGATCATAAAGTACTGACGTGGCTCGATGGACTGAATAGCGCCACCTGTCGGCGGTTTATGAGAAAGCAGATGGCTTTACAACAGGAGATGGGAGGTGACCCATAGTATAAGGATTCAAAGAGTTGGCTTTATAAATAAAATATGACGTCATCAAAATAATCACATTATGTAAAAATGGTAATAAATACAAATCTTTCTGTGTTGTTTTCAGTAGAAATAAGACCGCGGACGCAAACAATATTAAAATGTTATACTTCGAGAAAGATTGAAACGTCAGGTCCTCCTAACTCTAAGCAATTATAAACGTAGGCCTACCTACTTCACGGGTAGGGGGGTGGAGGGTCACAATCATATTGGTTATCAACACAGTTAAATTACAGTTTAAAAGACAATGCAAGCCAATGCCCACTGTTTGTCTCTTAATTGAGTTGTCTCATAATAATAAATTTGTGATGAAAAAGGATTTAGCTGGTTCTTGAGTTTAATGATCGATGTGTTTATCTTGAAGACTAAAAAACAATGCAATGTACATGGCCATGTATAACGTACGTGGCAAGCTTCAAGGAGCTACTGGAAATCACACAAACCAACCAAGCCACATGATGTATTCCTCTAACGAATTGGGTTTTGTAGGATTTGAAGCTTTGCATGGTGAACGTAAGAAATTAAGGTTTGCGAAGTGTGGTTCTGAAAAGAACCGGTGAGACTGAGTTGAATCTGGACGTTCCAGCCAGTGTACTCTGGCCGTCCTCAGGAGAGTGTGGGTTTTTCAATTTCCTTGTCTACTTGGTAGAAGTTATGGCGAGTTCTTGTTGAGACTTTATAAACCACAAAAACCTATAGAAGGACATTTATATACAATGAAACATCGAACTTACAATAAGTTTCGTGTATGGTTGATTATTATGACTTTGAAGCGTAACAAACTTATTGGTAAAACCTCATTACGCTATGCACCAATAGCTTTCAATCACAAAGTCCCCCACTTGGTGTAATTTATATGCAAATTATTCAATCATAACAGAAATACAACCATGGGCCCATTTCATGCTCAGCCCAAAAAAATAGCTTAGCACAAAAATGTCTTGCCCAATAAAACAAACCACCATTAAAAATACCATTTGATATTCATGGTCAGCGAACAACAGCATAAGAACAATCACAAGTGATACACAACACATGGAAATTTAGTTGTTAATCCTGTTTTAATTGAGACAAAAAATCATGGTTAGCAAATTTGTGTGCTAAGCAGCGCCGTGAAATTGGCCCCATGTGTTGTCTGATTATTGAATTGGTAAATACGTAATTACTACTTTGAATGGTCTAGTATTATGCCATTCAGCTTATCTAATACACCGTCCCAGTCGAAGGTAATTACTATAAAAAAAAACTATCAATCGGTAGAAAATGTCCCTGATAGACTAATAACTCTGCATGAATAGAATTCAAGTTCAGACACAAGTTGACACACCAGTCAACTCTGAATACACTCTGTCGAGTTTCCTTTGAACATGAGCAAACCTCTAGTGGGAAATACCGACTCGCTCCCCACTGGGGTCAAACCAAGCACCATGTCTCCCTCACAGGACTACCGTTACCAAGGCAACAATATACAGAGGGTTCATGGATTTGACCCTATCGTAAATCTTGTTAGTGCGGATCGTATGTGAGGCAGTTCAAGCGAACAAAAGCCATCGTGGATCGTTTAGAATGTCCTTTGTGATAACGACAGTTGTTTATGCTAGTCTGTTCCTGACTACAAAATGAAAATTGGATTTCTTTGATGGTTCAAGAATACGACCATTGGATGTAATTATTTTGTATAGAAGTGAGTTACGATATATCAAGCAGTGAGCAAGTCACATAAGTTCAGTATCCTGCACAACATCAGGACACAGACGCTTAAGTTGTTGTCATAAAGTGACTATTATAATGTGTTGCAGTATGATTACTTTGTGCATCCGTGCAGAACCACCCCTCAGGGATGAGCCGACAAGCCTTTCATGTCAACTGGTTACATTTCACTGTGGGAGACCATACCGTCCTTGAAACGATAGAAAGGGCAGTTAAAAGGTGTTGAAGTTACAATGGAGAAATCAGAACCAGCGCCTGGAAACAGGAAAATTGATTCAGACAGGAAAATGGCGACCTACATGCCGTCTCTTGGCTCACGAGCTCCCATGTTTGTTAAGGCTAGCACAGCCATGGATTATAACTCCAGATATTCAGATGATATGTCATCGAAGGATACACCTATCAACCCACCAGCAACTCCATGGGATGATGCTGAAGACGACCGAGGCTTCAGTCCAGCTTTGAGTCCTGTGAATATGTTATTAGCAACTGACCTATCTGAAGTGATGAACGGACGGGGGAATTGCTACACAGGTACGGCAGCAGTGAAGGCAACGACACGGTGGCCGTACTTGAAACAGCAAGCAGCACGTCATGTTTACGGTAACCTCCGATCGAGACTTCAGAACCGTGATGCTGTTACACCTCCTGCCGTCACCATGACCCACACCCCGGACTCTGCGAAGACACCAACACATGGGATACAAATCCAAACTTTTGGAATCAAACCTAAATGGGAGCATCCCGTCTCCGCTCCTTTTGAGATCACTCAGGAGCGTCCTGCATCACCACAAGACAAGAAGAGACACTATCGGATGTCATTGAGGTATTCTGACATTGATAGTAGAGGATGTTTATCAGCCCCACCACCAACTGCTGAATCGAATGTCTCCAGCAAACCATCCAACCTACTAACCCAGTCTTATACTCATCAACCACGCCGCTCAAAGACAGCTAGAGAGTACTACCGACCTAAGAAGGATCCTCTAGTCAAATTCGACTCCAAAGAACTGACAACGAGATTACAACTAAACCACAACCTCCCATCTACATCATCGAGAGCTCCTTCTAAGGTCACTTGGAGTGATGTAGTGGCAGCCAGGTCTGATGGTGTTTACCGTGATTCTCCTGATGGTGTTGGGGAGCAATCTCGTCAAAAGAACGGATCCAAAGTGAAGCTGTACCTGTCCTCCGAACTCTGGGGTATCTTAGATGAAGATATAGCTACGATCAAGACTGTTGCGAGCAAGACTTGATGAGAAGTCTAGAAAACCAGGTATCAATCTGAAATTCTGTTCAGTGTCGTCGGTTACACACACAAATCTGAACGATTCCTTGACTTAAATAATCTGCGCTGCCAAGAAAACCATGAATGTTTTTTTAATGGCATAAATACATATTGGTAAAGGTCAAAGAGCAGCACTCGCACTTTGTCTAAACCAACATGTAATAAACCTGTGAACATTGAGCTCAATCGGACATCTGAGTCACGAGAAAATAGCAAAAACCCGACTTAATTCTTCTTGTAAAACATAGAGAATGGTTTTGATCTTACCTCGAGATCAAAACGGTTTCGGTCTTTGTTTTACTGGTTTCTGGATAAATACACCATTTCAGGCGGAAATATTTTAACGGTATGTTTCTACCAGCACCGTCTTCATAACCTGAAAGTAATAGGTCATTCTGTGAACATTTCTGTTTGGGTATGTTACCAATCCTGTACTGTACCTTTAACATGGACATTGTGACGGGGATAATATTTCTATAGAGGTTTACCATAATGTAATAGCATTTTGGTTCATTATTTATTACATTTTTGCTACCAGTTATTATAATTATATTTATTTATATTATTTGAAGGCGGTGCATCAGTGTATCCCCACTAAGTTATACTCAACTTAACAACTCATTTGCACTACTATGTTTGAGTAATACCTTCTAGTTGTTTGATACAATTCTTCTTACATGATATTAGTCTACACCACATAAATTATTTCTGTTTGTAATTTAATTCTTCTATAGAATAGGCAGCTGCAGAAACTGTATAAAACTGATGTGATAACGATTATGTTGCGCATTTAAGGCTATTATGATCACAATGGAAACATATGAAGTGCAACGTAAACACACGGAAGTAGAACAACTCCAAAGTTCAAATACTCAAGAGCAAGTAGTTATAAGGACTGTCGGACTATTCCAATATTGTATGTAAGATGGTTGCATATTGAAAATAGCCTAGGCAGTTTGTGTGGTAGAACACTGGTCAAAATGGCTGATAATGATTGGTATAAAGCTAGCTTGATTTGCAGATATTTGCGGTGGTTATTTAGGCACAAATTAACCAGGGTCTTTAATAAGCCAAGGTCACATAACCCTATGGCCTTTACGAAATGAGGCTTGAGGTGATTGAATTTGCTATCGCCATTTTGTGTCCTAAATGATGGGCTTGAGACATGGCGAAGCTGCAGCCTTTCTTCGGCTTCGTCATGAGGCCCAATCCCTTCATTTCATTTCATTTCATGGGCTTCAAATGGCAGTTGCAAAATAAGTCCCAAGCCTAGACCCATAGAATAAGTTCATGCCATTGAGTTAAATAATAATTAAATTCATGGTTCATGCTTGGTGCGCCCTCAACGAATGCTTTATTTCTTCCAGTACGTCCGTCGTTGAGGGCGCTGTATTGTTATGTAGTTTGAGTATGATGTACACCGACAGGAATTTTGAAACTCGGTTTCAAATCAAAGTATTTACTATGTCGGAAGAACCTACAATAATGGATAAAGCAATCGGGCTAAGCTTGTTTGATGGTTTGTAGTGAATTGATTCATGAGAAATAAATTGATTGTGCCAAATGGAGTAAAATGTGACATATTTCAAATATCGAATTGTATGCCTAATTAAATTTTATGTCCGTCTGCATAAACTTGAAATGATTTGAATGTCCAATTCAGTTCAAAACAAAATATCTACAATGAGTAAAAATCGATTCTTCGTGTAAATTATAACAGGTGAAATATCTATAGGTTAATAGTCTACACATTTGTTTGTGCAATCTTTGTAATTATTAAGGCATATTAATGTCAAGAGCATGAAGAGTCTGGTGAAGGGTTATTTTTCTGGTCTTACTTCACTTTGACCTGCTTCTAGTCTCTCTCAGATGTTTTCATTTCCCCCTAAATCTGAAACATTTCCCCTCGGTCTGAAAAAGACATGCCAGCTCACGAACTATATCACTCAATGTGCTTTTGAGGAATTCTGGCTTGAAAATAATGATAGCATGGCCGTGTCCGAAACGGGATCCAGAGCTACGGCGAAGTCTGGTCTAGCCATAGGTCTTGGTGTCTCCATGTTTTTCCAATTTCATTCACATAACCACTCGCTAGTCGGCAGAGGGCGCTCGACGCAAAATTGAATCACACCAATAGAGAAATGCTTAGAATCTTTCCCTCTGTGATTCCCCAATAACTGGAGTCAGGGTTTAATTTTTGTCTGATATCAACCAATTGTTGTCCATGATGACAACACAAGGTGACGCGAACTCCAAAATGATCAATAGACGCGCGACACTTGATTGGAGACTACTAATAGCAAAGAAGATCCTCTATAACGTGAAGAGAATGATTTCATGACAAAATGTTTTGTAGTAGCATAGTAACTTCAGTATATGTTCGACAACAAGAGAAAATATTCATTCGCCCGAACAATCCAATTTGCCTGCAGCATTAAAATAAACTGCTTGCAATAAAAGTTGTTTTTACAAATAATTATGATATGCATGGATGCTCGAGTGAAATTACATAATGATGACCTTACAACTGCTATTACATAAACCATTTTTCCCAAACCTGATATCCCTGTAATGTTTCTGCTTCTAAATACATCGACGTATTGACTGTTGGTGCCGTTAAGTCTGGGTGCAACCAGGCGTTTGAAACTCAAAATAGCAGCACCCGTCTTTCTTGTCTCGCCGCCTGTTGTACACGATGGTGATTATTTAAATGATAAACAGATCTTCAGCAATTGGTATAGGTATTGGTATTGGCTATAGACGCTGTATTTTCATCAAATTAGGGGAAAATACAACGGTTAGGTAACGTTCCTGTATAGATTATACTTTATCCGATTTTGTTTACTAGGCTTACGACATGTTTCGGTAGCTTATGGACCTGTTGGCTTCATACTGAGTGTATGGACTCACTGTGGGGTCCCATTGAATGACCTGTTTAAAGAACCTTTTCAGCCATTTTGTAGGTAATCCCTCTTACGAAAACAGATAAAGGCTTCCTGCACATTGATCAATTCGACTTCAATTACTCAGTAGGTCGGCTTCTCCTAACACCTTACACAAGGCGTAACCTTCTTAGCCAGTGTAAAGGACGTTATTTGTGTTGAAATCAACTTTCCAACAATTTTCTCCAGACCACTTTAATACAAGTTGAAATCAGGTGATGTTGTCGCGTTCTACCTATCTCCATAATGATACGTTGTGATATTAAATCGTTCAAACTGCAATAACATGACTTGTCTGGGATTTCAAAAGATATTGAATACTTGCAAAAGGGAAAGTAAATACTTTATAATGTGTTTCCTTGAAGTAAATTGATACTATGACCGTGCAATGACAATGCGATGACCATGAAGGTATTGTCTTGCCATTTTCATATCGACTTTCTGTCATTGAAAGGTTCTGCCTTGATGTCCTTATACAACTAACAAGGGTCAATAACCGAGAACTAAATACATACATGTCTCATGCTGATATAGATCGATGTTATGTTTAGATAGTGTTTTCTAGGAAAGAAACTATAATCGTACTAAAAAAAGGACCAACATTTGTCCTAGTGCCTCTCTTGAAGTGCCTTTCTGAGATGAAAAACCAATCTTTTCAAAGCAATTTGACTACAATTACATGTTTTATATTAAGTAGGGGAATTTAAAATGATGCTTGGTAAAACATGAAAATCTGCCATTTAAATTGGAAGATATTTCACGAAATCATCAAAGGATATTGGAATAAATAAATAGATAGTTGTAATCAAGCTCATGATTGTCAGACTTGAACAAATCTAGACTTGAAACTCCAAACTGAAACGTGAGCTCAGCCAAGTTTACGGGTCGACGTTCTTTGATTGGCACTGGTGCGTGGATAATGGTCTGAGGCTAGCTCAGGTATCATTATACGCCTTGCATCACAATAGATCGTCATCAGACCCTCACGTACACTTCGTGGAAGCATTGATCATTAGACTGGAGCGGTGCATGGTCAGTGTAATTTGCATCCTCTTAGTGAGGAGTTCGCTCAGGATGCATACTGTGAGAGAGACACATGAAGCAATGGATATGAAGGAGAAGGACCTATGTCCTCCTGGGACCATCATTGATGTGGATGACAGACAATTTGATCCAGCATTTGTCACCTTTCCTGTCAGGAATTGTTCAAGGAGTAACTCGAACCGGTCAGTTTCACCCGTTCATCTCCCACCGATCCACGCCAAGCCACTGACGGGTGGATGTGGCCTTTCTGACGGGTCAGCTGCCCTCCGTTTAACCCGCCGTCGCATGTCGGCCCCGGAAATAGAGCTGGAAGGCCATCATATGTACTTGGCGAATCGACTCCGTAGATTAATGGTTGAACAGTCACAAACAGATCTAGATTTGTCATCGGAAACTGGCAGGGTGGTAACAGGAGCAGTCACACAGGAACATGACTCCATTCATGGGACGTCCATGAATATATTTCCCGTTAATAGTGCTGAAGGGCCAGACTCAAGAAGAATCGAGATGTACCACCGACGTGGCAGGAGGAATTCCCTTCCTCTACCCAACTCATCATCACCCAGGAATGGAATAGATCTTCGTCATTCTGCTCGTGATATTAAACAAGGCAGTGACTATGACCATTACACCCCAGCATCAAGCGACAAATCATCCTCCAAACACTCTGGTGTGATTTCAGAAGAAGGTGATGCACTAGCGAAGAGATATGAACATTATAAACGCCTTGGAAGGCGCTACTCCTTGCCACACTCCAACCTGTTGGATGAACACAGGAAACTCCAATCAGAAACCACACTGCATAGAGGTAGAGTCAGAAGTAAAGACTCTCTGCATAATAGAGCAAGCATCGATGACATTCAATCCAGTACTGCTTATTTGTCCAATTTGTACTCACTAAACGAGGACATAGAGGAAAGCCAGAAAGTTAGACGGTACATCCACAAAGGAAGACGGTTCTCGCTACCACCAGCGAACCGTTTGGAGAACTGCATGGATACTAAACGGGCTCCAGACGAAATGAACAACAACAAGAAGACTCAAGTAAGCAACACAAGACCAGCTACCCCCATTGCTACTAACTTACATTGGAAGCATTGCCGTGGAAACGGGATAACATCCCAACCAACTGGATGTAATGTTGCCAAGAAACAACCAGTCCCCCCTACTACAACTTCGCAGACACCTCGGGACTACACGGACATAACAGCACAACCTAAAAAACAGCGAGCTAAGAGAGGTAACCGAGCTCACATCGGGGTGACCTGGGAGTCGGCACCTACTCATAAGACCTTCTCCTTCATGTATAACGATCAGAACAACCAGAGTGAAATGACGTCCCCTCCAGTAGCAGGCGGTGTCGTACTGAAATCACTGAAAGTAGACCATGAGCCCACAAGCTCTGTAAGTACTGAGCCTGCTGCTTCAACCGTGCAATCTGGAAGTGACTGTACCGACACTATCCCATCTTCAAACTTAGACATCCATCCAGACAAGAATGGGATGTCTCCAACTATAGATACACTCAATGAATCGTGGAGAAGGGAAGACCAAGTCGATAAAAATGCCCGAGTCTTAAAGTGGATCATTGCTGAACAGGCTCAGAGAATGAACGGACTTGAACATATGAACTAAAATATCAATCATACCTATCGCACTATTGGCAGCAATTAAGCTCATTATTGAGTTTCACTCAACGGTTCTTTTCAGAACCACACTTCTATAATAAGGACATCCATGGTGAACTCGCGAACCTTTCTTCCTATTTGACTTCTGCCATGCAAAGCTTCAACTCTGATTAAATGTATAGCGCATGATTGGTAAAGGTCACAGAACAACACTCACTATGTGAACCAGTATACGCATGAACTTAATAAACATGTGAAAATTTGAGCTCAATCGGACATCTGAGTCACGAGAAAACGGCGAAAACCCGACTCAATATTTCTTATAAAACATAAAGAATGTTTTTGATCTTACCCCGAGATCAAAACTGTTTTCGGTCTTTGTTTTACTAATTTCTGGATATTTCAGGCGGAAATAGTTTAACGGTATGTTTCTACCAGAACCATATCCTGAAAGTTATACGTAAATCTGTGAACATTTCTTTTATTTTACCAATCCTGTACTTGCCCTTAAGCTCAATATTTACACAAAATGTAAACCTTCATACGTGAAATGTTCTGCTATCACACTTTATTGAAGAATTCAAATTAATCTGGACCTTTAATAATGTGTTATTGATGATATCAGTTTATCAATCATTTATAAGCCTTCCATAAAAATGACAAACGCCAGAAATATGCTGATTATAGTTATAAACAAATTCACAATTTCAATTAAGTTATTGAAAAGTTCCAGTCCCGCTCGTCATTTTGTCTTTGTCTCAGAAGACCATGTGGTTATTTGATGAATATAGCAATTTCGTTCCATTTATTAATGATTGTTTTCATGGCATCAGACTTGAATTACCCTCTCATATGAAAAGCTACATTCTGTTAATAATATTGAAAACTAAATCTGTGATATTTAGGTCATCAGTCATCATGATGTTAATCTAGGACTTGCATGTGCGCATGACCGGGGCTAGTCATGGAGTTTGTGTTTTTAAAGACGAAATGTCATTTTAACTGATATCTTTAATTATTCCATATTCCATTTTAAACACTTACCATGTAGATATCGAATTTCTAAAATAAAACAAATTTTACTTTATCGGGTAAAAAGATACGAATGGAAGTTTGATTTGATTATCGGTGAAAAACAGTCACGGTGTATTTAGCTACATCACGTTTCCTAGGCAACGGGGTTCCTTAGAGTGCCAATCTTATCAATCTCAGTCTTGATGATGTCACCTTTCTGGAGGAAATAAATTAAAAACAAAAAAATTAAAATGTTAGACAACAATATATAATTGCACACGTTTCCTTCTTACAGACACTTTAGCCTATGGATTAATATTGCAGAGAGGAATGTGTATGTAATCTAGATATCCATTATTATCACGATACCTATCGCCCAATTCAGAGCCTGGAAAATAAATCAATTTCCAAACTGCTATAGGCCTATCTTGTACCCCAACATACACACACACATACATGGGAAATGCGTTCCTCGTATTCCTCTCAACTATTTTGCCTGCTGCCTGCATGTAAACATCTCCACACCCGTTTTCATCCCGACCAACATTTAAAAAACATGTACATGTACTGTACATGTATTGAACAACTTACAGCTAGGTACACCTTGCTGCCGTGCGCGCCGTAATGCCCAACACCAGAGGGCGTCCCACATAAGATGACGTCACCAGGCAGTAAGGTATAATGCCTATTATAAAAAAAAACAAGACTTAAAATAAGAATTTATCAGCATAATTACCGGCTCGTTGTTTCTATACTGATAAATTATTGAGTTATAGAAGCATCAACAATTCAACATAAAACCTTCATTCTGTTCTTGAAAATGCCAATTTTATGAAGCTTTGAGTGTATATACAATGCATAAGTCTTAAGCCAAGTGTGTACACCAAAGTTCACGAATGAACTTTGGCGTATGTATTTTGGCGGTCGTGTGCGGCAGGCTTTAGGCCTTGGGTACTTTGGGCGTTGTTGTTACATCAGTATAAAGGGTATACATTCTCAGTCTTGTGATGATTTTGTCAATTTAATATGAAGTATAGTGTGTTGACAGTATATACCTTGATAGGAATGAGATGATATCCTCGCCATTGAAGATGAGTTTATCAGTGCGTCCATTCTGCATCATGTTCCCATTGACTAGACACCGTAAAGCAATGTCATGAGTTTCTGCATTGAATAGTATAGACACAAAATGCACAATAAGAGTCAACATATCCAAAATGTACATCTTACAATTACTCTCTAAGTTACTTCGTAAATATTGTGTATCATACAGTCGACCATAGGTCTTCAGTTATTTTCTTCTAGTGAATACAATGTTTGGCCCTTTTCCAAACCTCGGCTCCGGCTCAGGCTCAGGCTCCGGCTCTGCCATCCATAATTTTATGCTGAAAATATAGGTTGTTGCTTTTCATTGAAGCTGAATCTCTGTTTTCTTGTTCAAATTAATAGTATCTACTTCCAAACCGCAGCCAAAATCCTCTATTTTGGTACCCGTTATTTTAGAATGGATTCACGAAATGGAACGGGAGCCTGAGCCGAGGTTTGGAAAAGGGCCCCTGGTTTAAGTAATAACGCAATCGAGTATAAAATTATGAGCTGAGTTAAAGTGCGCCCTCTGTTGGCCATACCTGATATGGGCATTTCATCAATCGTAATGATAGCTGGTCCTAATGGGCAGAATGTGTCCATTCCTTTAGAGAGAAACATCTGTTTAAGATTCCTCCTCTCCCATTTCCTATCTGTGACGTCATTGGCTGCCGTAAATCCAGCTACATAGTTATGAACATCATCTTTCTAACCATGAGAACACATAAAAATGTCTTATAATGGTGTTTGGTTAACCAATAATGTTTTATTGATTAATTTTCCATGTTTGTAATAATAATGATAATTATCGTTTTCCTGATTGTGTGACGATGAGGGCGCTGTTGTGGGAGGGGTATTGTTTCATCAAGGAATTACAAATCAACATTAAGCCTCTTCCACAAGAACGACACAATTTTATAACGCACGAAAACCCTACAACCCTACATACTTTGGTAACATACCAAAACAGAAACCGTCACATGAGATTTACCTATACCTTTCAGGGTAGAAAGTTGGTGATAGTAGAAATATACCGTTAAAATGTTCGTGTTTGTAACGCTGTATTTATCCAGACAAGTGTACAACCAAAGACTAACAACAGTTTTGATCTCGGAGATCAAAATTTCCTGTGAATTGATTTGAAAATATCGGGACCGTTTTTCACTGTTTTCTCTAAATGTGGGCACCGCATGGGACTGGAAATTTCACAGATGACTGTTATTGTTTCTTTTTTGTGTTTTTTTCTTCAGATTTTTGCCTATGAATCTGCATTTGTTTGAAAAAAAGTATGAAATTATCTTTAGACTGAAATCTTACCTGGACATTACGGCATTTCCTTCCGATAACAATGGCCAGTTCAACCTCAAAATCCAGCGTATCTGATCCCCCTTGAATCGCTTCACCAGGCCCCACGATACAAGTGGCGAATTTGTGGAAGAATTGTGGCTCTTTGGGTATGGGTAGGCCCTGCTCTGTGCAGTGGTCACGGTGATTGTTGAAGGCGCAGATTATTTTGTCCGGGTTACTGATTGGAGCTTTGAGGGTGACCTGATTACGACTGAGAACCAATCGGTCAGAGGAAGCACAAATCCTGTAAAATATACAAATGAATAAAAATATACAATTTGATCATACCATGGCCAGGTCCGGCCTGGCTGTCAGACCAACTGAAGGCACATCCCGAGCACAAAATACAAGAGATTGTTTCCTTGGGTGGATTTCACCGAATTCATCGTTACTTACTATCAATCGTAAGACGTCTGATGCATTGCAGCCCTACGTAGGATACGATGGGTTATACATGTACTTCGTAACTCGAGTTACGATCGATCGTAGGGCTTCGTAAAATCGACATGAAGTCCTTCGTAACGGTGGGAATGTCTGTGACTATAGTCTTAAAATGGTTTTGACGAGTGGCATATTGCAGGTCCCTACTATGATATATTGTGTAGCATGTATGAAATACAATCTAGTCTTAATCTTCAAACATAGACCCTACCGTCTTGCAAGAGATAGAACCTCATCACCTCCTTCCAAGAAACTCCTCATATCCCTGGGGATGCTGGAGTCAGACGCACAAAGGTCAATAACATCCCCTCCCTCTGTTAGCTCCACCCCCACCCTGGGGCCGTACTTGTCATGAAAAGTCACAAGTCTCATGTTTAGTCGGCGGTTGAAGTAGAAATGGTGAGCTGTGGTCGTGACACAATTATCATTTACTGTCCTCGCTATCTATGGTCCATGGTTCATGGCCAATAATAATTCAGGGGTCATGTTCCAAGCGAGCAAATGTTGCTGTAGAATCATACATTATTATGCAAATTAAGAACACAAGATCATTGCGATTTTACCCCCATATCTGGACAAACTTCATAGCTTCTTAATAAGTTCCCCAACCCTCCTAATTCTGACCCATAATTCTCTCAAATTTTCACCTTTAAAGATGTTTCAGTCTCCACATTATAATAGCACGCAAACTAAAGGAGTTTATCCCTAACGTAATCAATGTACTTTGACCAACAGGTAAGATACACAAACTGACAGTTATCATGAACTACCTGAACATGTCACGCAATAAGTTCATAATCACGCTATTGACCAGATAATTACAGAGCTAAGGCAAGTTGAGCTGATACTAGCTAGGCTAATAGGCCTATAACCAACGAACACGAATAACTTAATTTCAAGAAGTTTCTGAGAAGTAACTCCTATTGACTAGACAGAATGAGACTGGTACAATTTGAAGAAGGTGGTGAGATCAGGGTGGGTGTGGAACTAGGTCAGGGTGGTGATGTAGTTGACCTTTGTGCTGGTGACTCTACGATTCCTAAAGATATGCGAGGATTCTTGACTGGAGGTGTGAATATTTTACAAAGAGCAGAAAAGTGAGTACGAAGTTATGTTTGAGGGCTTAAGACTCGCTAGTTCAAGTATCAAATTAAATTGTTCGCAGTGCCTACATCAGTTGTGTTCTATCAACAACCGTAGGGCTGAGAAGACTACAAAATTCATTTTTCTATATTGACATGTCAAATTCCCTTCAAGGACAACTTTAATATTTGATACAAATCCTGAAAATATTTGATGTTAAAGGTACAGTACAGGATTGGTAACATACCCAAACAGAACTGTTCACAGATTTACGTATAACTTTCAGGGTATGAATAAAGTGTTGGTTGAAACATACCGTTAGAATATTTCCGCCTGAAATGGTGTATTTATCCAGAAATTAGTCAAACAAAGACCGAAAACAGGTTTGATCTCGGGGTAAGATCAAAACCATTCTTTATGTTTTATAAGAAAAATCGAGTGGCGATTTCGTTATTTTCTCGTGACTCAGATGTCCGATTGAGCTCAAATTGTCACAGGTTTATTATTTCATATTTTGATCAGACTAGTTAATGTTGGTGCTGTCCTGAGACCTTGACCAATCATACCTTTAATGAAGGCGCAAATCGTTACAGAATGCTTTGTCATAAAACTCTAATTTGATTCATTTTTGAGAATGTAAAAGTTATATTGACATTGATTTTATCCTAGGATTGCTGCATCTGGAGAGTATATCTTGAACAGGAAAGATATAACCATCAAAGCACCGATAACAAGACCACAGAAGATTCTACTTGTGTGTAATAATACATATGAACATGTTGAAGAGCAGGGACTCCAGGTAGGCCTTTAGATGGTTGACACGATTATAGAAAAGATGTTGTTCATTGTGTAAAATGGTAAGAAGCCAAGTGTTGGATGGCTCATGTTGGCTGAAAGGTAGCAACGTTTCGGCTGCAGACTGCTAGCCTTTATCAAGCTGATGAAGACACTTGCACAGTCTCAATTTATATCCGTGCTTGGTTTTGGCTGTGTTGGGTCTTGGTCCTTGATTGGTCCAATCCAGAGACAGCGTGATTCTGATTGGTGCCTTGTACATTCAAATCTTTCCAGCCATCTGATGCCCCATGCCTACTCAACAAGTTTCCTAGCTGCATCATCGGGCCTGGGGATGACGTCATACACCCAGGGGAGGGCGTGACTACATGTCTTGATTGGGAGGTGGAGTTGGCAGTTGTCATGGGTAAAATGGCTCAATCTTTAAAGGTAGGCCCTCAGTGAACTTGAACCATTCCACTAACACCGAGTATGGAATAGAAGTCCCAGGTCCTTAAACTCTTAACTCTTCTTTGTTATTTTATATCCAAGGAATCCGATGTAATGGATCACGTGGCAGGTTTCACGATCATTAATGACGTCACGGCACGTGATCTACAACTTCAGCGTAATGGCGGTCAAATGTCCATGGGGAAAAGTCTGGATACATTCTGTCCACTAGGACCCGCAATAGTGACCATGGATGATATCATTGGTAGGGAATATTAGGATAATTATGTCAGTACGAAATTATGAAAAGTACCTTATTTAATTTCCGTCTGGTTTTTAAATGTCATAATCTTATTTAATGTTGTTATTCAGGTACAGTTAACAATATTGCTATTGAAAACAGAAGATAATTATCCTTGGGATATAGTGGTGTGTGAGTGATTTCATGGCTTCTGACTGCCAAACCAACAAAGATAATTGACTATTGACACCGCCGACGTAGGGCTGGATAGCTCAGTTGGTAAGAGCGCCGGTACGATATTCAGAAGGTCGCTGGTTCGAGCAAATTGTGGAATCACATTTCTTTTAAAGCGTCTGGTTTTGCAGTTTCGTAATGATATGGTAGGCCTACCTGAGATGACTGCTATCCTAGACTTTTGGCCTCCGTATGTTATTGGTTATTGTATCCAGATATTCTAATACCTCTTTTCTCATGTTACTGATTGCTTCAATGTTTGATCTTTGTGCTACTCCATCGTACACCATCGCACATTATCTGTCTGGCCTTCCCTTGCGATTATAGCAATAACAGATTGACCAGGGCCAATTTCATGCAGCTGCTAAGCACAAAATATTGCTTAGCACAATGATACCTTGCTAAATAAAACAAGCCACCATTAACAATTCCATTTGATATTCATGGTTAGCTAACAACAGCCAAAGAACAATCACAAGTGATACACAACACATGGAAATTGGTTGTTATTCCTGTTTTATAATCAAGACAGAAATTTCATGGTTAGCAAATGTTTGTGCTAAGCAGGGCCGTGAAAATGGCCCCAGGAGTTAATGCGACACACTGATGAGGGCCCGTTTGACGTTATCATCCATCCAAGTAATAAACCTTTGATAAAGATCCTGTGCTAGGATGAAACGCGTCAGGACCTCCTAACTCCAAGCATATTTTTATCTGAATATTTTGATGTAGATCCCTTTAATCTGAACGTGCAACTGACTGTCAATGGTGAGATGACGCAGGATGGAAATACCAGTAATTATGTGTTCAAAGCTAAGCAAGCTATCAGCTTTATTTCAAGGTACTTATGAAACGAGAGAAGTTGGTTCAATCATTGTTTGCTGTAAATTAACATACGGTTGATAGGCCTATTAACATTTGAAAACTCGCTGCAAGTTTTGTGACAAGTCAGTAGTACTGAAGTGGCTTGTGGTCATACGTGGCTTCAATCACACAATAACATGTACTTAAAGGTAGTAGGCCTATCATACTTTGGTAATAAACCAGAACAGAAATCTTCACAGATTTACCTATAACTTACAGGGTCAATATTTTTAATATAGTGCTGGTAGAAACATACCGTTAACATTTATCCACCTGAAATGCTGTATTTATCAAGAAATATAGTTGAACAACGAACGAAAATATTGTTGATCTTTAAAAGATAAAACATAACGGTGAAAAGATTCCGTGAGCGTTTTCACTGTTTTCTCAAGAAGTGGGCACCGTATGGGACTGGAAATTTCACAGATGACTGTTACTATATCTTCCTTGATATTTCTGCCAAAGACTCTGCATTTCTTTGACAAAAACCAAAGTATGATACAGGCGATTCACAAATAGTGCATCCCAAGCGTTTGCAACGCGTTGGCCAATCACAATGCACAGAAGTTGTCGACCAGATTCCGCGCATTGTGATTGGACAATGCGTTGCAAACGCTTGGAGGCGCACTGACCACTTCAGTACTTCATGCTTGCTTCATGGCAGAAACTCTAAGAAATAAAATAGAGTTCAAGTACGATTTAACAAAGTTTCTAGCCGTGATATGTTGGACCTGATGTTGTATTATAAAGTGTGACCTTCTGAATGCAGCTTGGCGTAAATATTTCTTCATTTTCTGTGATCTATTTAATTTGTTTCAGTATGATAACTCTGAATCCTGGTGATGTAGTGTCTTTAGGGACGTTTGCTGGTATTGGTCATGAAATGAAACCACCTAAATACCTCCAGGTTTGTACCATTCACTGTTCATTAGCTAAAGCATTATACATACGCCCTCATTGTTCACTTGATACTTTGTGCATTGGGTGCTGACCAGTAAATGATTTTCCATAGGTTCCAATGCAAAAAAGTATTTAACTACTCACAACTTAGAAGCTTAGAAATAAAGCTGGGATATTACATTTTCATTTTCTTTTTAATTTTACATAGAATAATCGATGACTTTTTCTAAAATGTCCACCCAAAGAAAAATACTCCTACTGGCTACAACTGCCAAATTGACTGGTGCCAGACTCGATTTACATGGCGAAAGTAGAGTAACTTTAGGGCATGATTTCATCCAAACAGCTCAAAAGTGAAAGTCTAAACTCGATTTTTCACCCCATTTCCAATTTGTTCAATTCAAATGTTTTGAATTGTATTTACATGTATTATCAAGTCTCCATAATAACTTATCACACGGCCTTGACTATTTATAACATTTACTTTCAGTCATAGCCCAGTTGAATCTCTGATTTGCACAGTCTGAAGTCTTTATAAGTCCTTTATCTTTCATTTCTCGTTCCTTAGCCTGGGGATACCATGGAATGCAGGATAGAAGGAATTGGGACACTCTGCAACACGATCATTTGAAAGAACCTCAGTGAAAATCAGCAACTCGGTCCAAAGACAAGAAATACAAGTATAACATCTTGATTGTTTATTTACTAATTCATTCTTTGCATTAATCACAATAGAAAAATATTGAGTTATTTTTCTGTACTTTGATGCCTTTTGTAAAGGCAGTTTCAATATTGCTTAATTGTGTTCAGAATACAATGCAAGTTTGATCCAATATGAAACGGATGTACCACATTAACCGCAATAACTGAAAATTGATCTTTAAAAGACCTTAAAATTGTTCTGCAAAAGAACTTAGAAATAATCTTTAAAAGAACTGAAAATTGTACTACAAAAGAACTGAAAATTGATCTGTGATCTTTAAATGAACTGAAAACTTATCTTTTTAAATTAACTAAAAAATAACCTTTAAATGAACTGAAAATTCACCTTTAAATAAACTGAAAATTTATCTTTAAATAAACTGAAAATTCAGCTTTAAATAAACTGAAAATTCATCTTTAAATAAACTGAAAATTCATCTTTAAATAAACTGAAAATTCGTCTTTAAATAAACTAAAAATTCATTTTTAAAAGAACTGAAAATTCATCTTGAACCTCAAGAAGACCAACACCAGAATACAGAGTCAGCAAATATAAGTATATTTCTAGAACTGACTCTAACTATACCCTTGTATACCTGTCATCCAACTCTTCATATTACAATAGAGGTCAATGACCTTTGACCTTCACACAATCTTATTAGAGATGCATCCGATTTCATCAATTTCACATTCAACCACGTCACCTCGCTGCAATAAAAGAAACCAAACACAGAATCATTGCCTGTGATAATGTACAATATTTATGTTGTTCTTTTCTGCTTAAACTGTTTTATCAAATATGCAACAATGATGAATAGTAAAATGACCAAGAGTTAATTTCTAGCAAATGTACAAATTTGTGAGATATGCCAGGGCTGTATACTCCCCAGGGAGCTGAGATTGTTCCAGGAATGTTTATGGGGCTCGATGACCAGGGATAATAATTGTAAGCGCTGTCATTTAGTTAACTATAAAAAGCGTTTCAAATGCTGGTTATTATTATTATCATTACGTATTATAAAAAGCAAACTTTCATTATCTCCTAAATGTAGATGTGTTCTACGATTTCTCACCTTTAGGTAGATGGGATCTGGCTTGCGAAAAACACCAACACCAGAGGGCGTTCCGGTCAGAATAAGATCACCAGCTCGCAACGTGACCAACCTAATTATAGAATCAAATCAAATATCAAACTAATCAAATAAAGTAACTTTAACGTAAAAGTAAAGTTAACTTAGTTAACAAACTGTTAAATTGTAGGCTTAAAGAATTAGCATTACCATGGCAATATTTCAAGATATGATGAAAATTGTGAATGAATGGTGAAAATGGGAATGACCTACAAACACACAATGAACAACAAACAAACCTGGATATGAATGCAATGAGTTTCATTGTGTTGAACACTAAATCGTTAGTGTTACCGCTCTGCATTGTTTCTCCGTTCACACGACATCGAAGACCTAGTTTATGAGGATCTGTAAAGCAATCAAACAAAATCCAAAATGTTAAGACTTCAATAAGACAGGAACTGTATCAGCTGGAACTAAATAGAATATTAAATTAATCATCAAATAACCACAAGGGAAACTGACTGGATTAAGTTTAAGTCATTGAAAGGTGAACGAAGATAAATTGACTGGAGCACCCGCATCGTCTTTGAGTGATCCCCCATGTACATTTTCACAGGTTGCAGCATTGCTAAAGTTGTGCCTATCTTTAAATGATCCTTGGGATATAGCGGTATGTCAGTGGTTTCATGGCTTCTGACTGGCAAACCAACAAAGATGATTGACTATTGGGGCTGGATAGGGCTGGATAGCTCAGTTGATTGAGCACTGGTGCGGTATTCCGAAGGTCACTGGTTTGAATCCCACTCATGTCAATTTTTCATGGATTCTGACTGCCAAATGAACAAAGACAATTGACTATTAGGGACATCACCAACATATGGCTGGATAACTCAGTTGGTAGAGTGCCAGTACGGTATTCAGGAGGTTGCGGGTTCGAATCCCAAGATACATTTTTTGGAATGAAATTGAAGAGTCGAAGAGGAAGAGGAACCTTGTAGAATGTGTCGCAGCTCACTTGAGAGGGTAACATGATGTCAGTGGTCATTGTGAGCTAATACGAGGCTGACTTTAGAATCATCCCTTCCTCCGACACACACAGATCTTAACTTGAGTCTCAATATTTACCTGAGAGCTCATCCGTGGTCACAATTGCTGGACCTAACGGGCAGAATGTATCCATGCATTTACCAAGAAGCCACTGGCCACCATTCTTCTTCATTTGCCAGTCCCTAGCGCTGACATCATGAGCTACGGTGTATCCAACTACATGATTCATTGCCTCAGATTCCTAAAAATGAGAAAAGTTTCAAAGTGTTTTCCAAAGAATTTAAAAGAGTTTTCAAAGTGATTTTTTTTTTCAAGAATTTTGCAGGTTGTACATGGTACAAATCCTAAAAGGCTATAAGAAACATTCAGACGTCTTTTATACTAGTTGCGATAATCGTAACCCTTGGTCTGGTGTTAGGTCCATATCACACTGTCGCATCAAGGGTTATGATTACAGCAGTGGTATATTTTGCTGACACCGGCATTTTTCCTGCAAACGCCAATTTTGAGTATTACAACGTACCTCCGGCAAAAAAACATTTAATACTTAATAAACTGCTGCAAACTGCTTATCAGCCAAAATAATGATCTAAAATTTATCAACGTGTCAGGCCCAAACTACTTGAGCAAAATAAAATTTTGAGAAAGACGGCTGGCATGACGTATCAAGAATTGGCCAATCAGAAGAATGACGGTGCTGACAAAATATATTCCTATGATTTTCGCAACTAATTAAACGTCTAATTACCTGAATATTTTTGCCATTTTTTCCGATGACAATGACGAGTTCCACCTCCCAGTCTAAAGCATCAGTGACCTCCGGATAGATAATATCATCCCCAGATGCTACGATGTTGCTTGCAAACTTATTAAAGATTATTGGCTCTGTTGGTATGGGGTAGTTCTGCTCGATACAGTGACCGCGATAGTTCATCCCAACGCAGAGAACTTTATCCGGATTATTGATCGGGGCTTTTAAATCCACGGAACTCCTTTTCAGAACATGCTTTCCTGAAGATATTACTCTGTAATATTCATAAAAGGAAATAAGACACATAAATTATTGAATAGGTGAAAGGTAATATTAATAAAAGATTTGGTTTATGAAGTGTAGGCCTATATTTTGCTGGAACCGTCATTGTTCTGATTGGCCAATTCTGAATACTTTCTCTAAATTTATTTTAGAGGAATTGGCCAATCAAAATAAGGGAACGGCAAAATAGCATTTGCAGGAAGAATGTCGGGGCTGGTAAAATAAACCCTGCCTTTGGACTTTTGTCTTTGGTTCATAAGGTATATCACAAAAAAACACATTTTTAACAAGAGAGGACGCTTCCGCAAAGCATTGTTGGATACAGCTTGGTCGATATTCGTTACTTCTAGATTTAGAAGGCTACTCCGCTCACGGAGTAGCCTTCTAAATCTAGAAGTAGATATTTGTGTGACACAATGCACAAAGAGAACTGACCAAAAGTAAACAGGTGGTGGCGCCCTTTCGACCCTTGTGCATCCCACAACTCCCAGCGGTCGCTATTTCAATTTGCGATATGGTTTATGGCTATGCCAAATTGATTAAAATTAAATAAAACTGGAAGAAAGCCAACTTAAACTTACTGTTTAACACTGTCCAACACTGGCTTTCCACCTTCTAGCAACCTCCTCATATCACTAGGAATACTAGCATCTCCAGCACATAGATCTACAATATCACCCCCTTTACCTAGCTCCGCCCCTACCTTAACACTCCCACTGTCAACATACTGTACAAGTCGTGGCATAGTGAGTTGCTGTGTGGTAGAGAAATGTGCGACTGGACTAGACCGAATCAGATGTCTAAATTTGGTCTTGGATGGCTTTATAAGAGCTACACAGCGACAGCAAGCAGTTCGATACATGAACACGCCTTCTTGTTAAGTAATATCAGTTCAATTGCAGAGCAATCAGTACTTTAAACAGTCAAATGTTATCATAAATTTTTACATACAATGGATTACACATCCATTTCCCAACCCAGCTGCATGTCAGGTGATGTGTCACATGACCAGCCCAGTGCCCCATGAACTTTGCCCTTACGCGCTGGTTCCTATAGACACGACTCACCGTATGTATACTTGAAAAAGTTTTCGCTGGTACCCGTCGATCTTAGATAAGCACATTTCCAGTTTTGTGACAAAGTCGTCTGAAGTTTTGGGTCCATTCTCTTTGCAAAATGGCGAAGTACGGAAGGTGAGTTTACGAGGAAATTAATGGTTAATGGCGACTTCATTTCGTTCTCTACTTTTTAATGTCTTTTGACGTTTACGTTGCTGTATCAGTAACTTATATCATATTTTGTTGACTGATGAAGATGAACCATCAATCATCAATGCAGCATAGCCTATGTCTTTTTAAATTTTGGTAAAACAATTTGGAGAAATAAACACTTGCCCGCCTTTTTTCACCCATAATTATAAGAGTAAAAGAAAAGTGGGTCTCTAGTCATCCCAAATTATTTAGTACTAGTAGTAGTAGCATTAGGACTTAGTAATAGTAGGCCAGGCCTAACATGCCTAATGAACTGTTGACATGGTTGACGTGTTCCTGTTCTTGATTTTGAAAGAAAGCCTAACGTTAGGCTACATGAGGAAAGATTTCCATATTGTTGAGCGCAATTCTTTGACCTTACACTAGTTGAAAATTTCGCTCAACACACGCGTCAAAATTCTACTGGCTGAATCCAGTACGAAGACACAATTGCGGCCGTTGTCAGTTGCTGTAGGCAGACATTGGGACACGGCCTAACTTGTGCCGATTGTAAAGGTCGGGACCCTCCTGTGTTTTTATCACATGCCGGAACGACCGTGAATACGTTCCGTTGTGCATGCTGTGCATATGATAAAAACACAGGAGGGTCCCGAACTTTACAGTCACCTAACTTGTTTTAGACAAGTATACTATTACTAAATATGACTCGACATACACAGATCATCAAAGTGGAGGGCTTACCGGTAAATATGTATATTTTGTTTGATTTTGGTTTGTGTCTTCAGCCTTCCCTGTGATGTCGTGGCTACTACTGATTGTAAAGAGGCCATTAGCGATAGCGTGGTTCTAGTGGCAAGCAGTTTGGACAAACTAACGGGATGTTTGGAATTCTACAAGACGATTCTCCAAGCTCAGCAACAGGTAATATTAATGATCAAGCAACATACATTGGAGAATCATCTATAGCAACAAATGGACCATTCCGGCTTTGCTTTTTAGCCCCGCCCACCTTAGCAATGCCACATGTTTTACTTAATGCATGTGACTGAGTTTGACAGTGGTAATGGATTACAATGACTGTTAGTGTTACTGTTAGCAACTGTTGTTAAGCTATCATGTCCTCCATTTGGTCAACGTGAACAGTTTGATTGACAGGCCGGAAGGTCCATTGTCTCTTTCCTTGTCTGTAACATAGGTTATTTGTCATTGGAAAGTGAACAAAGAAAAAGTGACTGGAGCGGGATTCGAACCGGCGACCTCCTGAATACCGTACAGGCATTCTACCAACTGAGCTATCCAGCCCTATGTTGGTGGTGTCCCTAATAGTCAATTATCCTTGTTCGTTTGGCAGTCAGAAGCCATGAAACCACACACACACTGCCATATCCCAAGTAGGTTTTTTGTATTAGAATGATTATAAAAGGACCTATGTGTCTGCTGCCCTCTGGAGTATGAACAGGCCTACATTCCTCGTATCATCATAATTTTTGCTGCAAGCTTGGTTCTAGATTCTTTGCCATTGTTCATCATTCCATTCACATCTGTTAAACCTTTCTTCCATTTCATCCTTGTAAATGGCCTATGGCAGCCAACATTGTATTATATTTCTGTATTCAGGTCGACAGTTCCTTGCAAAGTACCGTGTCTTTGATAGCACTACCCCTGGATCCTCCAAAGGCCTTGGTCTTCTCACCCACTGGTCCAGTTAACAGAGACTATGACGATGTCAGACGCTTCGCTGATGCAGCAGGAGCTGGTATCAAACGGTAAACAATTCAATCTTTAGGCTTGAAGTTTGACAAGTTATGAAAACATAGTTAGGTTTCACAGCATCACTGATACCAATACGCGGAGGGATACTGTTATCATTCACGTTCCTGTCAAGGCAGGAGGAAGCTTTTTTTTCGCATAATTCTGACGAATAACTCAGGAGGGCGCTAGGCATAAATGTTTTTGCAGCGCGGTACATGGCATGGGTTGGATTCACCAAACTCATCGTAACTTACTATCAATCAATCGTAGGACTTATGATGCCTTGCTGCCCTACGTAGGATACGATGGGTTATCCTTCGTAATCGAGCTACGATTGATCGTAGGGCTTCTTGAAATCGACCCCTGGCATATCTGGTGTTCCCTGAATCTGGGTTACTGCAATCTGTCGTTTAATTTTCAGTCCATTCCTCTCCTCTCTAATTACAAATTCCGCGCTGCATCGGTAGATATTCATTGCAACGACTATGCAAACTCAACGGTTACACATCACATTGACCACATTAGTGAGGACGTATCATGATATATCCATTCGTGTATTGG
This sequence comes from Astropecten irregularis, assembly GCA_963971285.1. NCBI lineage: Eukaryota > Metazoa > Echinodermata > Asteroidea > Paxillosida > Astropectinidae > Astropecten > Astropecten irregularis. Next base: position 20,075,906 of record OZ020254.1, on the reverse strand, counting down.
GATCCGTGACGCTGTGAAACCTCTGTATTATGTCTGACACGGTTTGCATTGTAAGTAGACAATATGAGACTGTAAGAGATGAAGTCTGCACTTTCAATTATCTTTCTTGACCTCGTAGATTTCTGCACAGAAACATCTGTTTTATTGTTTGTATGTTGGACCCTTTAGACTGATGGCGGAATGTTAGTCTTAAGAGATTTCAAGCATTTGCGTAATGACTTTTCTTTCAACAGCGCCGTTGCAGCGGGTAGCAAGTCTCCATTGCTGATTACGGCTCCTGATGATGTGTTCCCTCAGACGAGCCTTGTGGCTCTCTTGGGCGCATTGCAAGTTCTTTATGTGGTGAGTGAAAGTCATGTAGTTTAGTGTGTGTCGTAATTAGATTGTTCAGTTCATCATTGGTGCCCCTGGTCATTGGCCTGGTGCCCCTGGTCATTGCCTTGGTGGCCCTGGTCATTGCCTTGGTGCCCCTGGTCATTGGCCTGGTGCCCCTGGTCATTGCCTTTGTGGCCCTGGTCATTGCCTTGGTGCCCCTGGTCATTGGCCTGGTGCCCCTGGTCATTGCCTTGGTGGCCCTGGTCATTGCCTTGGTGCCCCTGGTCATTGCCTTGGTGCCCCTGGTCATTGCCCTGGTGCCCCTAGTCATTGCCTTGGTTCCCCTGGTCATTGCCTTGGTGCCCCTGGTCATTGCCTTGGTGCCCCTGGTCATTGCCTTGGTGCCACTGGTCATTGCCTTGGTGCCCCTGGTCATTGCCTTGGTGCCCCTGGTCATTGCCTTGGTGCCCCTGGTCATTGCCTTGGTGCCCCTGGTCATTGCCTTGGTGCCTCTGGTCATAGCCTCGGTGCCTCTGGTCATTGCCTCGGTGCCCCTGGTCATTGCCTCGGTGCCCCTGGTCATTGCCTTGGTGCCTCTGGTCATAGCCTCGGTGCCTCTGGTCATTGCCTTGGTGCCTCTGGTCATTGCCTTGGTGTCCCTGATCGTTGCCTTTGTGGTTCTGGTTATTTCTTTGGCACATCTAGTCTTGCATATGATACCTCATAATATGAAACGAAAAGTTTTTGTGTTGTTGTTGTTTTTCCTGTTTGGTAGCCGTTTGAGATCAGACAAGATGTTCCTGGTCGGGCTGAGAAGGTGAAGAAACTTCTGGTTTGGTGTCAGGATGAAGCAACCAAGACATCTATGATCCAACAAGCTGCAGCTATAGAGAGTGGCAGGTAGTCTAATCCATTCAGTATCATCATGGTGACAGGTGTCTTGTTAATTGATTGAGCAGCTCATCTGGCTCTTTATGTAGTTCCCATTCATCATTTCTATCTAGAAATCATTGAACAGATTCCAAATCTGGCACTTTCCTTGTTTTACTTGACAAGATATTTCCATATCTGTTTCATGAAAATGTCACAAGATGGTTGTCATTACAATATTTAATATTGTCTCAGGCTTCCACAAAGACACACAGGAGCTTTTTAAGCCCATGAAAGTTTAGCGATGATGTCATTTAGTTTGATGGGTAAGATCGTGCGACTCCTGATACAGTGTCGCATATTTCAACCTAACTTTAATATGATTTAGACAATACAAGTAATGAACTGCTGCAAACTGCTCATCAACCAAAATAATGACCTGAAATATGCTTGGAGTTAATTAGGAGGGCCCGACGTTTTGATTCAAGCAGGATAAAAATGTCAGGCCCTCCTAACCCCAAGCATTTAATATGATTAAGTTTATATAAATGTTTGTATTGACATTGAGTGTAACAGTGAGTGTAAATGAATCAATATTGCTGATTGATATTCATATGTAGGCTTGTGGCTCGTGATATCGGTGGATCTGATCCGGAGCGTATGGCAGCGCCCAATGTCTCCAACTACGTCAGCGATCTCTTCAGAGATTCACCAACTACTAAGGTACCTGTTTCTCTTTACGTCTTCCGTCTGAACACAGTTTTATTGATAAAAGATTTCATGTATAGAAGCTGCAATATTGCTTGAAATTTAGTTATAACTGTGCAATTGAAAAGTGAAGAAAGAAAAGTTGACTGGAGTGGGATTTGAACCAGCAACCCCCGGAATATCATACTGGCACTCTACAAACTGAGCAACCCAGCCCTATGTTGGTGGTGTCACTAATAGTCAATTGTCTTTGTTCATTTGGCAGTCAGAAGCCATGAAAGCTCAGTTGGTAAGAGCACTGGTACTGTGTTCCAGGGGTTGCTGGTTTGAATCCCACTCTAGTCAACTTTTCTTCGTTCAATTTTCAATGACTTCAATCTAATCAAGTCAGTTTCCCTTGTGGTAATTTGATGAGATTTAATTTGAGAATTCTGATTGTTTTTGTTTTGACAGGTGAAGGTGATCAGTGATGATAACATTCTCATGCAGTCCTATCCGCTATTCTCAGCTGTTAATCGTTGTGCTAAGCTTGTTGAACGTCATCAGGGACGTATCATCAAACTGGAATATACTGGAGAGGGCGCTATACAGCAGACATTGATGCTGGTTGGAAAGGTACGATGTATGTCTCAGCAGTTTATCACATGTAGCTTCGCTTCACCCAGGAGTAAATGGATACCTGTGAGGGATGAGATGGCTTTGTGCTTGATTAGCCTTCGTGTGCCTTACAGCAGCCGGGGCTGTATACTCCCCAGGGAGTTGAGATGGTTTCAGGAATGTAAATGTAGCCCAATGACCAGTGATAATAGTAATACATATGCATAGATATTTTTCACATTGTTTGTGATATGCACTGTATAAAGGCAGTTTATTGTGATTATTCTTCATTTGGACATATCAAATGCTTAACAACTCATGCCAAGTCTCTTTTCAGTCATCAGGTTTCTTTGGAAAAAGCGCCAAATTTGGACTGAATATTTGTACTAATTTTAACAACTTGTTTCATATTTGTTGCAGGGTGTGACCTATGACACTGGTGGTGCTGATATCAAAGCTGGAGGTGTTATGGCTGGAATGCACAGGTATATTACAGGAGTATACAGTCATGTGTATATACTGCTGATGTCATGTGATTTGATCACCTGACTTGATCAGGTGTCTTTCCTAACATTGTTAGCCTTATATGTAAACATTTTCTGTCTTTCATTGGTAGATTCAAGCAACATTTCATTGAAAAGTGAACAAAAAAAATTTACTAGAGCGAGATTCGAACCAGCGACCACCGGAATACCGTACTGGTGCTCTACCAACTGAGCTATCCAGCCCTATGTTGGTAAGAGCACTGGTACGGTATCCCGTAGGGCGCTGGTTCGAATCCTGGTCCAGCCAATTTGTCTTTGTTCACTTTTCAATGACTTTAAATTCATCCAGTCAGTATCCCTTATAGTTATTTGATGATTAATTTTATCATTTTGTGATTTTTTCTTTGGAATAGGGATAAGTGTGGAGCCGCAACCGTTGCTGGATTTTTCCAAACTCTGGATCTTCTGAAACCCAAGAATATCAAAGTGATAGGAACTATGGCAATGGTTCGCAACAGTGTGGGAGTAGGTGAGTGTTCAATAGGATCAGGTTGAGGTTTCCTTGATCAGATGAAGGGTCCATTTCACGAAACACTTTGATCGATCTTAACCTGATTTACGAAGGATAACCCTTCATATCCTATGTTGGGCTGCAATGCATCGTAAGTCCTACGATTGATAGTATTACGATGAGTTTGGTTAAATCGTCCATCATGAAAACGTCATCATATTTGACAATAAATCGTCTATAATACGATGTGGTTTTTATTTCCTTGGCACTTGTATTTTCAGCTTTGCTAACATGTTATGAAAATATACTTATGACATCTCTGCTTACATGATTATTTGCATTGAAATGAAGAATTTCCTTCGTTGACCTTCGGTAAGGTTAAATCTACATAACCATAAACAAAATCTCCTCTTTCAATTGAGCATTATTCTCGTTTTTGTGTGATAGAGATTTATGTATCCGATGGGAAACAGCGCCCTCTATAATTGAGCGTTATTACTGTGATTGGTTTATAGAGAGCTACGTAGCTGATGAGATCGTTATATCCCGCGCTGGTAAGCGTGTGCGTGTTGGTAATACGGATGCAGAAGGTCGTATGGCGATGGCAGATCCACTATGTGAAATGAGAGAACAGGTTCGTTATCTACATTAATCATCAAATATTCACAAGGGAAAGTGACTGGATTTATTTCAAGTCATTGAAAAGTAAACAAATTGACTGGAGCGGGATTCGAACCTGCGTTCCCCCGGAATACCGTACTGGTGCTCTACCAACTGAGCTTCCCAGCCCTATGTTGTTGGTGTCCCTAATAGCCAATTACATGTTTTATCTTTGTTTGTTTGGCAGTCAGAAGCCATGAAACCACTCACATTCTGCTATATCCCAAGGATCATTGAAGATACACACAGCATTAGCAATGCTGCAACCTGAGAAACAGTACATTGCTTAATATCAATTGAAAACAATTAATTGGCATCAATTTATTTAAAGTATGATTTGTTTGTGTTTATTTATAGGCTGTGAATGAGGTGAATCCTCATTTGTTTACCATAGCAACGCTGACTGGACATGCAATACGTGCCATGGGACCAGCATATACAGTAAGTATGTTTGTTTGTTTATTTATGTCTGTTTGTCTCATTGTTTGTTGTTTTGTCTGTCTATGTGTATGTTTGTTGTTAGTGTGCAGAATTACGCCTGCATGCATGTGTTTTATAGTATCAGAAACACATAACTGAATGTGTATCCTTGTGGAGACATGGCTTTGTTCTTGTGTACTAATGATGAACACTCTCCAAAGAGCAGAATTGAAATCGCTCCCATTTGAACCAAAATCACTTTCCTGGGATGAAATTTATAGCGTATGCCTTATATATTCGTCAGGGAGATAGAATTATGCAAATCATCTTGTTCTTCACCGACATAGATGAGCACTGCATACTCAGTGCTTGACAAAAATCCTACACTGGACATGACAAAATCATACACTGGCTCAGGTGGGATTCGAACCTATGACCTCCTATTTACTAGTGCAGATATACTAGTCATATCGCTAGGCCACCAAGACAGCTGGGGTCGGCGGGGTGAATGGAGTCCAATATCGCAGCGGGTACCGCAATTTAAAAATCAGTAATATTCATGGTGTATGTCTTATGATAGTTAAGTTCATTATGGTTTAGTAAATGATTGTCAAGTTCCTGGTCTTGCATTTTTACGCCAAATAACCGATACATTTGTCACTGTTGCTGCATATTGATCCAAATGACATGACTTAATATGGGTAGGAATAAGCATCAGGTTGCACAAACACACTCAATAAAATATTCCTCATCCATTTCTGAGAATTGAAGTCATTTTCCTACTTTCGGTAGGCCATATGTTTTAAGACCTTATACTGACTGGATCGAGTAGACTGATTTCTATAACTCAATAACATTGATAGTTCAATTACATGTATGCCTAGAGCCTCAGCATGTTATGTTACACACGTGTAATTGATGCTTATTCATCACTCCTTAGCATAATGGTAGCTAGACTTCCACTTAATTTAATAGAATCATGCCCAGTGTACAGAAACAGTGTAAGGTTTAGCGTAGTGCTATTAACACATGGGAACATACCTTAAGGGGTTTGGCTGAGCTACGCTGCATCTAATTTCTTGCCAATTCTGGACTATGTTGTCACAGAACTCCCATTGTGCTAGATTTGAGCCAGATCTAAATATAGGAGTCAAATCCCATGAGTATATGGATTTATGTTACCACGGTAATTGCTGAATAAGTCTTTGTATTGTATTTGCTTAGCATTCAGTTCGTACAGTTTATTATCTGTTTGTTTGTCTGTTCATTTGCTTGTTTCTAATTTTAATTATTTCCTTAAAGGTTTACTGTAATCAAATTTGGAAAAGGAATGAAAGTGCTTTAAAATTATTGCTTTATACATAATTAATGGCTTGTATAAATTTATATTTACATGTATATGTAAGTGCTTAATTTGACCATAAAGTTAATAAAATCAGTGCATTCCCGCCCCCCCCCCCAAAAAAAAAAGTCTCCCTTGGAACCGATACACATAACAATGCATGTGACGTCCCCTACAGAACAGAAGTAAAGGCTTGCACAACAGTATACTGTGTGACGTTAACGTTAGCAAGGTTTTACGTCACAAAAAGTGGGGTGCTAAATTTTGGGTCTGAAATAGCTCCTTTTTCTATATAAACAATATTGTAGCACAAACAATGATATAGTTGAGTAGGATAACAATACAGATGTATTGAACTTCATCTGAGTTTTGATTTCAGTAAGCCTTTAATGAGCTTGTTATTTTGTTTGTTTGTTATTCCATGCAATGGTTTTGTGTATTCTGACATTATCTTGTCCCACACACACTCAATACTTGAATTCAGACGATCTAAATGTAAATTATATTTTCTCCTTGGAGAATGAAAAAGTCCGGATTTTATTCCAAGTTGTCATCACTTATACATGGCATATTCCATTCATATTTTCCTTTTAACGTGCACTCATATATATAGAGTAATTCTCAATTCTGTGTTGCCGTTTGTTTGCATAGCTGCTTTTTTTTTGCCTTAAGCTTTTTTTCTGTGCCAGTACGGTTATTATTTCTCCAGCTGTTGTTGCAACCAATCTATGGCCAGCTACTGAGCTGCATAGGTACAAATGACGGCTCAGGTTCCCATGTCAAATTATATGCAATCCTTTGATATCACGAACATGCTTAATATCCAACAAACACTTGTTATGTTCTTTCTACAGTAACTGTTTAATTGCAATGTTTTTATAATGTTCAGTTTTTGAAATAGCTATGCATAATGAGTATTTTGTCAATTACCATTTTTGTCTAGGATTGTTAATCATTTTGCTGTTTTTCTTCGCAAAGTCTTTTTCATTTGTGAAAATCTTTTTCAGATTTGCTCATAAATAACACTGATGATCAAAGTAATCAATACAAGTAATAAACTGCTGCAAACTGCTCATCAGCCAAAATAATGACCTGAAATTCATGAAATGTTTGAAGTTAGGAGGGCCTGGCATTTCGATCCTAGCAGGATCTTTCTCAAAGGCTGCTCAGAGTTAGGAGGGCCTGATGTTTCAATCCTAGCAGGATCTTTCTCAAAGGCTGCTCAGAGTTAGGAGGGCCTGATGTTTCAATCCTAGCAGGATCTTTCTCAAAGGCTGCTCAGAGTTAGGAGGGCCTGACGTTTCAATCCTAGCAGGATCTTTCTCAAAGGCTAAATGGTCAGAGTTAGTAGGGCCTGACGTTTCAATCCTAGCAGGATCTTTTTCAAAGGCTAAATGGTCAGAGTTAGTAGGGCCTGACGTTTCAATCCTAGCAGGATCTTTTTCAAAGGCTAAATGGTCAGAGTTAGTAGGGCCTGACGTTTCAATCCTAGCAGGATCTTTTTCAAAGGCTAAATGGTCAGAGTTAGTAGGGCCTGACGTTTCAATCCTAGCAGGATCTTTCTCAAAGGCTAAATGGTCAGAGTTAGTAGGGCCTGACGTTTCGATCCTGGCAGGATTTTTCTCAAAGTCTAAATGACAAGAGGACAGGAACATGCAAGTAAATAGATGAGAGGATCAGAACCAAAAGGGGACAGAGTGATCAGGGAAACAGGGAAAGCATGCAATACGGCTAGGAAACCACAAAGAGAGGATAGAGGTGGGCAAGTGTGGTGAAAAAAGTAATTAGCTACGGCAAACTAATTAACAATAAAAATGTCCTTTTATTGTTAACTTATCAGTAATATTGGCAGCCTTGTATGTTGCTGATTCATATAGGACTATATAGTCAAAGGTAATATGAAGGATTTGTAAATCTGCGATTCTGACAGATTTCTTGAATTGATCTTTCAGATTATCTTAGATAATGGACCAGCACGTAAGATCAATCATGCACAGTCCGTTCAGTCTGGTAAGTTCAGAAAATATTTGTATTGCTTAAATTATTTTTTTAAATTCTGAAGTTGTAACTGCTAGCATTTGCTGAGGAGAAAATCTTATCATTAAATAACCACAAGGGAAACTGACTGAATTGTTTAAGTGAAAAGTGAACAAATTGCCTGGAGCGGGATTCGAACCAGCGACTTCCGGAATACCATACCGGCGCTCTTACCAACTATCCAGCCCTATGTTGGTGGTGTCCACAATAGTCAATTATCTTTGTTCGTCTGGCAGCCAGAAGCCATGAAACCACGCACATACCGCAAAATATTCGTTAGATAATGCAAAATCTATTACAAAATGCAAATTTTGTTCCAAAGTTATAATTTAATTCATTTCATGACATGATTTATTCTCATTTGTCAACAGCTGGGGATACAATGGGTGATCCGTTTGAAATATCCACCATCAGACGTGACGTAAGTAAACTTTGTATATTTCAAATCAAAGTTTTGAAATGATTTTATCAGGTTGTGCAAATTTGAACAAATCCAGACAAACAGTTGACTTGTTCGGTCGGTTTGATCAATCAACGCTACCGATGAAGTACCTAAATATTGACCCAATTACCGTTTGCCGACGCTGAGCATATGTTTGGACTCTCAGAGATATGAGGTTTGAAATGAGAACACAGATCCGTGTGTTGAGAGCTAGTTACACATTAATAACGCAGTTTTCTTGGAACTTGGTTGTTTAAGGACTTGAATTTCTATGATGGTAACATCAGCTGTGTCCGTTTGTTCAGTAGACAGAGATTAATGAACAGAGGATGTGCTACTTTTTGTTTATTGATTTGAAGCTGAATTCTCTTTTTGGCAATTAATAATGTAATACATACATCGCATGAGAGATCTTTATAATTCACACTAGCAATAATCACCTTGGGACAATTTCATGGACCTGTTAAGCATAAAAAAATGCTTAGCACAAAATGTCTTGCTCAACAGAACAAACCACCATTAAAAAATTCCATTTGATGTTCATGGTCAGTGAACAACAGCCAAAAAACAATCATAAGTGATACACAACATATAGAAATTTGGTGGTTAATCCTGTTTTTCATTAAGACAGAAATGTCATGGTTAGCATATTTTTGTGCTAAGCAGGGCTGTGAATTTGGACTCTGAAATAAGACACCAATTAATTAGAGCCTCCAGACTACAAATTAAGACAGGTTGTTTTAAGCTCACTGTGTCTCTATGATATGCCCTGCAGTAACCTACATGATGAAGTATTGTATTTAGTGTATGTCTAAATAATTGAGACAAATTGTCTGACTTTATGTGTTGGATTTTAGTAGAGTTTTGAATGCTTTTAGTCACAAATTTCCTGAACGGTTAGGGATAACATTAAAATTCTTTTTGTTTGTTTATTTGTTTGTTTGTTTGTTTGTTTGTAGGATTTTGATTTCCATCGTGGTAAATCTGAATATGAAGACATCTTGCAGAGTAATAATCTGCCGTCCACTGCCACGCCCCGTGGCCATCAAACGCCCTCAGCATTCCTCATCATGGCCTCCGGACTAGATGGGGTAAGTCAAAAAATCAAACCTTTCAACTCCATCCTCAAAAACCCATCATGCCAAGTAACCGAGAGAATCCCCAAATATCAGCAGGCAGTCACAGAATGAGTGGAAAGTCACCAGGTGTCATCAGTCTGTCCAACATTGTGTTGATGTATCCCATTCAAATCTCCTGAAATTGTCTCAGGTTTCAACAAACAGAGGAAAGATAGTTCATGCTTTTGGAAAGCTCATCTTCAGTGCATTACATTGGTAACACGATATCCTGTGTGTTGATTGAGTGGAAATATTCACCTATTTAGAGGTACTAGATGACATTTTGTTTGTCTCTGTTTGGACAACAAAGTTTATAATCAGTGGAGGCGATTGAGTTCTCGTCAGCGCGCCTGAATACTAATAGACTATCAATGTGTTAATGCGCATAGTAACAGCTTGATTCTTGCATGGGAATTTCTGTTCACGTTTTCTACGACTCTATAGGGATTTCACATTGTGCAAAATGTCACAGCTTTGTGAATATCATCAATTCAAGCATGTATAGGCCTACTGTACTGCAAAATTAGCAGAAAATCCAAGCAATATATTTTATGTATACCAATATGACAACTGAATGTTGTTATTAATTTATTTTGTTTCATAAGACAGGACTTTTTTGTCTTGCACTAAATATGTCCTTAGAAGTATAAAGCTAGGATTTGTTTTTAATATTTAGACTAGGGAATGTCCACGCTTGTAATATTATATCTCTATGGATAGTTCAGGATCTTTCTTATAATCAAGATAGCAAGTTGCTTAGGTTTAGTACATCTCTTGTGTGTAGCGCTTTGGCCTGGGACTTGGTTTAAATGATCAGGGGTCGAGTTACAAAGGATAACCCATCGTATCCTACGTAGGGCTGCAATGCATCATAAGTCCTACGATTGATAGTCAAGTTACAATGAGTTTAGTGAATTCAACCCTGAGCTTTCATCTTGAGCTTTAATCCTCTACCATTCTTGAAGCATCTCCTAACTCTATAAGCCACATTGCCATGTAGCAAGTCATGCAATTGAGACATGTGCTTCCTAATGTACCCTGTCAGAACCCTGATTAACATCACTCTCAATGTAACGAGAACGCTGGGATAGATGAACAAACTCTGACAGTTCATGGTGCTGAGTTAAGATCTAATGCATTTGTAGATGAGATGGAACAAGATGTGCTTCATCATCACGTCTTACTTCAGTAAGATAGTAATAGTATAGATGTGAGAGAAATGGTGTAGACAGGTCCTCAGACCTGGGGGTAGGGCATACCCCCCTCCCCCCGCTTTCTGCAACCCTACATGTATGTGAGAGGCATGATGATGCAGATACTGTGTTACAGCACTAGGTTGTAGGCTGTACTAATTGCTTACTCATTCTTGATTCCTGGGCTAATCTTCCTTAAGTTCATTGATATTTCTGTGCCCATGAATCTGCATTTCTTTGACAAGAGCCAAAGTATGAAGTAACCTTTAAAAATATGCTCAGTGCATAATTATGAGAATGAATGATCATGATCTACAAACTTTAGGTCAGTTTTGTTTATCTATACATTCTTCTATTCCTTTATAAGTCAACATTTCCAGCAACAATGTAAACAGCAATTTCATGTATGTGACTGATGCTTTGCTTTGGCATATATACCGCCCTCTGTTGGTTTGTTTAATACAGGTTGCAAATAAGTATAACAACAGAATCATAAATCTGCAGATTTCATGGTTTTGTCCGTCCGAAAGAGAGAGTTTGATATTACAATTATTTTCATGCTTTTCTATATTTTATGCTATGTCACTTTAGGCATGCATTTGTATTGACAACGAAATGTATTTTAATCCAGAAAGCTGTCATATAGACCAGTAGTCCCCCCAAAATATAGATTTTGCTTGCCATAGTTTGGACATGATTTGAAACAATAGATTATGATGACATTTTTGTGCCGGCACGTATGTTAAACCAGTTGAATACCGATTTGCATCTTTACTGAGTCAGCTTAAATGTAATATCATTGTTTGGTTTTTGTTAAAGAAATACAGATTCATGGGCAGAAATATCAAGGAAGATACAGTAACAGTCATCTGTGAAAATTTCAGCCCCATACAGTGCCCACTTTTTGAGAAAACAGTGAAAAACGCCAACAGTATTTTTCAAATATTTTCCACTGTTATTTTTTATCTTTAAAAGATCAAAATTGTTTTTGGTCATTGGTTTTACTCTTTTCTGCATTGAGCAGGTTCTGGATAAAAACAACATTTCAGGCAGAAACATTTGAACGGTATGTTTCTACCATCACCATCTTTATACCCTGTAAGTTATACGTAATCTGTGAAGATTTCTGTTTCTGTAAGCTACCAAAGTATGATAGCCTACCTTTAACTATTAATTAGTATTATATCTTCATTGTGTTAATAGAATCTTGATTAGCATCTTAGCTTAGGTATTTGACGGAATATTTATCGGTAAGCATCTTGCTTGTGACATTCTTGAGTCGATTAAGTGAAATCAACTTCAAGTACTCTGTCACTTTCATGTACATGTTGATGGCTTTAATGTTTACACACATCACATTAGACTGGTTCCCTTTCAGCCATACATTACTTTCATTATACAAGGGTGTCAGGGTACTAATCCTTATTGGAATTGTAAATCAGGTCAGTATAACGCCGTGTCCCAAATCTCTGGCTGCGACCGCAAATAACACACAAGTCTATGGAAAGGGCTGCAGTCACTGGCTAGTGGCTGCCATAGGTGCATGTGTAATTTGCAGCCACAGCCAGAGATTTGGGACACGGCTTGTTCACAATTGACTGAGTTACGCTGCATATAAAGGAGTGGGAACATTATGCTATGTACAGAAGCCAGATGTCTGTACTGATTGTGAATCTATAGCAGAATAACTCGCATGTACATGCTAGCTGCATGTAATTATACAGTCATAGGATTTACCACCTAAGCTAGCCAGATATTTTTGGTACATTTGGAACTGAAAATGTGTTAGTTTCAGTGTGTTAAGTTATTTTTAGTCCAATGTGTCACATGCAAATGTTCCATTAACTGTACAAAATTAAATGAATGTAGGTTTCTTATTACAGAACTCCTTTTTAAATTTCCGGTATGAAAAAAACACATTTTCATGATTTTAATTCATTTTGAATCAAACAGTTGATTCCAGTCAAAATGACCGCAATTGTCATATTGATTGTTTCTGTGTAGGCTTTTTGGTACACAAATTTTATAATTTGTTAAAATTTCTTTAAAATATTTGCTTTTTAATTTTGTTTCCTAATTGTTTAATTTAAAAGCAAAAAATCAGTCATAATATTTACTTCAAAATAGCTAACACATACAATCTTGTTTACATACATTTTGAGCACTTTCCTTTGTTCTCATGTACAGTACTGAACAAATTGAATTTTTCAAACCATAAGTATTTGAATTGTATCATTTTTTCATGTTTGAATTTGGACTGAATTTCCCTTGAACATGTTGAATAATATAATTCAATTTACGACAGATAAAAAAACATTGAAAATGTCTCCTTTTGGTGTTTTCTTTTCCATGAAAACTTTATGTGGACATGTGCGAGTCCACATAAGGTCTTGAGATCTTGCATTATGTGGACGTCCTTTGTCCTGAAGTCCACAGTGTGTATGCTACACCTGTGCAGACTACAGACATACATATCTAGAATAAGAAATCATATTAAATCATATTAAATCATATTAAAATTCAACATATCTCTTCTGTAGCTATCAAGTATCTCAGAAAAATTAGGTAACCTAGTCAAATGATAGGTTTGTTCACAGCTCGATCAAGTAAATTGTAGAAATATGCAGCAATCCTGTATGCTAATAATTGCCACTGTCTCAGTATGACTAAGTGTCATTGAATACAATCTGAACGACAGTGACATATTCAAGAAATATAATTCATTTTTGCGATTCTGTTTGCCGGCATATCCTGCAATGCATGTACAGAAAGTGTCAGGGCTGGAAAAACTGACATACTGTATACCGATGATGAGTATTTGCCAAGCTTCTGACAGCAGACGTTATTAAACTCCCATACTGGCAGGTGCTAATATTGATTCTCCAACAGACATATTATTGCTAGGGTTTTTATTTCTAACAGGTTTGTTTCTAAGAAGCAGTCCCATCAACAAAGAGAACAGTCACAGAATCTGACCTTCTGCTTAAATCAGAAACATTGAAACTCATAGTGTGTGTTCCTGACTTTATAGATTTTATACAAATCAATTGCTTTAAAGGTAATATCATACTTTTGTCAAAGAAATGCAGAATCATGGGCAAAAATATCAAGACAGATACAGTAACAGTCATCTGTGAAATATCCAGTCCCATACATGCCATACGGTGCCCACATTTGGAGAAAACAGTGAAAAACGGCCAGGGTATTTTAAAATCTTTTCACCGTTATTTTTGATCTACCGCAGATCAAAATTGTTTTTGGTCATTGGTTTTTCTCTTTTCTGGTTAAATACAGCATTTCAGGCAGAAAACTTGATATGTTTATACCATCACCATCATTATACCTTGTAAGTTATAAATCTGTGAAGAGTTCTGTTTCGGTATGCTACCAAAGTATGATTGATAGTACCCTTAAGGATTTAATATGCAATGGGTATACATGTAGGTCTTTTAAAGGCAGTGTACAGGATTTGCAAGGCCTCCAAAAAAACCAATATTGAGCTTGAGACAGAAAATAGACAGAAAACTGTTCGTGAACAGTGCAAACAGTCACCATGGGAAATCTTGGTTCATCAGATGCTAGGTTTTTCAAGGATATCAGGACTTAGTGTCTTTTAAAAAAGATCGTTCGTCCGAATGATCTGTTTGGCATTTCGAAAGAGTGGTGTAACCGTGAAGGATTTGGAGGGAGCATGATTATTCCAGCCATATTTTTGCTATCCAGATGAACAAAGCGTAAAAAGGTACTTGAAACAAAACATCTGTAAGGAAGTTTAAGACCTTCACTTCTGTTTAAATACCAAATTCAGCCAAAATACACATCTTTGCAAATCATATATGCTCCCTTTAATTAAGGAATGAAGATTCTTTAAGACTGTCTCTGTTTAGATTGTACATCCAGACATGAAGTGACGGCTTATTTAACTAAGCATGATGAATGATGTGCTTACCATGTTGATTTCTTTGGGGCATGATTCATCATGTCGCACCTTACCCTCCTGTCAAGTCACAAATTGAACATCTTGATGAGATTGTCTAAAGTAGAGCTTCCCTTTGTACAAACATTGAAGGTGTTCAATTGTGAATCCATGTCATTCAGGTCTAGCTACTAGGAAATGTCTGTCACTATACACACAGGCTGTTCTTGACAAGATATATTACCTGGTATTAGATCAGAGATATGCCTCAGGGATCTTATATTTCTTGAGATATTGTTTAGAAGCTTCATCTTGTCTTTGACTGATCAGTTTATTGCCTTGTAAAATAGTGACATGAACCTAAATGCTTTAATTTGTCCAACTTCCCGTTAGCGAGGTTACTTGGGCAAGGCAGTGTTGTCAGGAGGAGCGAGGAACAAAACATGTTTGTTTGAAATTCAGTGTCAGTTGATAGCGTGATTGTCCCAAGGGTTGTTGGGATGAAGGTGGCAATCTTAAATATGAAGACTACTACACAAGTCATACACAGACAAACAAGCAATCACGTAAACAAACAGACTGTAAGTGCAACAATTTTATTATTTAATGCACACTGAAGCTTATAGGCAAATTAAATTGCAATTTTTGGTTAAGAAGGAAATAATTTTATAAAAGGTAAAGTTTAGAACCATTTGCAAAATCTTACCAAAATATTAGAATCCTCAACGTCCGACAGAGTGCAACTTTTCAGATTTTTGTAAAAAAAATAGATTTTTCACCCCAATTTTGATTTTTTGATGATATTCACTTATCTTCTGTGGCATTGCCTTGAATCGTGCTGTGTGTCTACACACACTGCATAAATGACTATCTAGCTATAACACACACAGTTATTTTCAGATTTCTTTGGTATAGGTCAGTTGCATATCATATTCAATAGATCTGTTTTATGTATAGCTAAGCTATCAAATGAAAACAAATGAAAAATCTATGAATAAACTTTTGACGTAGAATATTAATCCATATGGATAAAAAACTTCTAGTGACCATGGTAACTGCAGATCAAGAGATGAAGGGATTCAGATGGATTTGCGAAGGGATTGACAGGGGATTGACAGGAGATTAGAGAGGATTAGAGGTGGGTGAGGGACAGGGACAGGGGATTTAGGCTGGGGGCGATATCAATCAATCCAAGCACACATGTACTCTATAATCAACCAGTCCAGCCTTCAAGTGCCAACGTGTACTGTGGATAAATAGCAAATGCAAAATCATATTAGGATGTGAGTTTGATATGCACTGACCAATGACTGGGGACTACAGATAGTGGTTGAAAGTTGACTATGTGCATATTTATTGCCATGGTAACCTGTGTAAAATGAAATTGCTTGCTAATTGAATTACAAATTTATAAAGACTGTCAGAAGGAGCTAAGACATTTCAGAAATTGTTTGGTGAAACAAAATCACAGTATGTGAAATTGGAACTTAGTCATGTTAGTGTAAGGCGTGATTCCACTGATGTCGTACAAATGAACAAAATGCTTGGAGTAAGGAGGGCCTGAGGTTCTAATCCTAGCAGGATCTTTCTCAAAGGCTAAATGACATGAGGACAAGAACATGCAAGTAAAGATACACATAAATGGATGAGAGGATTAGAACAAAGGGGGACAGAATGACCTTTTATGTGTGTCTTTACTTGCATGTTCTTGTTCCCTTGTCATTTAGCCTTTGAGAAAGATCCTGCTAGAATCAAAACACTTCAAGCCCTCCTATTAAACTCCAAACATTTTGCTATATTGCAGGTCATTATTTTGGCTAATGAGCAGTTTGCAGCAGTTTATTCCTAGTACATGTAATAATTATAAACATTCTTGGTTTTATGAATAAAACAAAGACATGATAGAAACAAACATTCAAGAAGACAACACAACAACAAATATTAATATTCTATATACGGAACAAGACCTGACTGAAATTTCATAGTTAAGAGATTGCAATTCCCGATTGTTGTACACACCTATTGGCCCTTATTCATTTACATCTACAACCATATAATTCCCATAGGTAGTTTGTTCCGGTCACTTCCACACTATCCCCAGGTACGTAATCCTGTGTTTCTGACGGATTAGTTCCGCGTAAATCCAAGACTTGATCATCAGATTCTTGTCCCGTTTGCTTAATATGAGGTGACATTGTTTATACCGTCGGCCTGTTTGATATCAAATTAAAATATTGAGCTAGGAAGGCCTGACGCATTTCAATCCTAGCAGGATCTTTCTCAAAGGCTTTTTTTTTGCCTTTGAGAAAGATCCTGCTTGGATCGAAACATGTAGCCTTTGAGAAAGATCCGGCTAGGATGGAAATGCGTCAGACCCTCCTAACTCCAAGCATTTTTATAACTTTAGGCTTATTTTTTTGGCTGATGAGCAGTTTGCAGCAGTTTATTACTTGTATAAAATATTCAGCGATTGAATTGACAATGCTTTTGACTCTGCGAAAGGAATAATTTTGCGGCATATGTTTAAGGTAGCACACTTGATAAGCCGAACACTTTCGCTGCCGTAAACAACTCGAATCCAGAATATTCTAGATTGTCAGTGATGGATGTTCCGTCCCTAAAACCTGTGCATTGGTCTTGCCTACTCTGAAAGGTGTCAGGACCTATATATTGCAAAGGGACTGTCTCGGGCAATTTCAATTCATTGAATTTCCCTCAAACGTGTCCAGTTTGCAACTGTTCTTTTTTTTTATTCAGAACCCGAGGTTGTATTTTGCTTTTCATAAATGCGCAAGCATGCCCAAAGTGTGTTTTATAATTTAATTACTCCAGTGCGTGAGTCACAACAGTATGGTTTGACCAAATGTGCCGATTGGGTTAGATTTCCCAGCGTGGGCGTAACGAAAAAAAACATGAAGGAAAAATTTGATCAACAGGACATCCAACTCGGTAATAGTACGAAATACTGATAAGTATCATTTGAAAGAATAACACAGTGTGCCTCAACGCTTGGTAAGAATTGCAATTGATTTCGTTTTGTAGTCTTTTAGATCAGTGCTAGTGTGTTGTGGTACAAGTCTTACTTGGTACGTACTGTCCGTTTCCACAGGTAATATTGATTTCTTAATGTACATTGATTTGTCCTACAATTCCAGATGTAAACAGTTCTAGTACAAGCATCATTGATGCTACTGGTTTCTACTGCGGTAAAGCTAAATATTCAACATTCTGACCAAAATATTTAGATTAATCATTGTACAAGTGATAAACTGCCGCTGACTGTTCATTAACTAAAATAATGACATATTAACCACAAGGGAACTCATGTGATGATTTTATTGATTAAAATGTCGCATCCTCTTTGAGTGGTCCCCCATGTACTGTTTTTCGGATTGCAGCTTTGCTGCGAGTATCGATGAAATGATCCCTGGGATAAAGCAGTATGTGAGTGGTTTCATGGCTTCTAAATGCCAAATGAACAAGATCATTGACTATTAGGGACACCACCAGCATATTTGTAGGGCTGGATAGGTCAGTTGGTATTAAGAGCGCTGGTATGGTCTTCTGGAGGCCACTGGTTCGAATCCCGCTCCAGTCTATTCTTTGTTCACTTTTCAATAAAATAATATATAATGCGTGGAGTTAGGAGGGCCGGATGTTTCAATCTTAGTAGGATCTTTCTCAAAGGCTGCTCAGAGTTAGGAGGGCCTGGCATTTCAATCCTAGTAGGATCTTTCTCAAAGGTTGCTCAGAGTTAGGAGGACGTGATGTTTTAATCCTAGCAGAATCTTTCTCCAAGGCTGTTCAGAGTTAAGAGGACGTGATTATTTGATCCTAGCAGGATCTTTCTCAAAGGCTGCTCAGAGTTAGGAGAGCCTGGCATTTCAATCCTAGTAGGATCTTTCTCAAAGGCTGCTCAGAGTAAGAAGGACGTGATGTTTTAATCCTAGCAGAATCTTTCTCATAGGCTGTTCAGAGTTAGTAGGGCCAGATGCTTCGAACCTAGCAGGATCTCTAATTATTAAAGGCTGCTCAGAGTTAGGAGGGCTTGACGTTTTGACCCTAGCAGAATCTTTCCGAAAGGCTGCTAGGATCAAAACTTAGACCATTGGTTATTTGTCTTTTTTTTCCACTCAAATTAAATGCAAAATCATAGGTTATTGTTTGGAAATATGACTTCTGGTTGGCAAATAGCAAAGATGTGTGTGGAATGTGTGTAGGACCCTTCCCATATCATGAGGCAGGTTAGAGTGATGGTGTGTCATCACAATGGTCTTTGGTTCAACTCCCAGTTCAGTCATTCACTCACCCCAATCAATCATTTCATTGCCCTATACCCTGCATCTGACACTCTCTCTAAAAGTCTGGAATCAGATTTCAACATTTCAAATCAATAACAAATTAATTCAGTTCAAAGCAAATCAAACTTCATAAAAAGATGCATAGCAAATATAATTATAAAAGATATTTGTTGGAAACCATATATGTTTCTATCCATTGTACTAAATTGGCTATTTTTGTCTTCTTTGAGGTAGGGCTGAGCCTTGTTTTTTCATTTCTTACTCCTGTCTTTTCCCCTACATTACCTCTGTGCTAGACCCTCTCCCATACACTGTGCTTTTACCTGTTTCCCTCCTATTCACCATACAGCGTCTACCATTCTCTAGTCTCTTGCTTTCATTCAACGCTTCATTCTTCACTTTCAATCCTTCCCCTCTTCAATTCTTTCCATCTTTAGACTGTGACTCATTCACGCTGCCCTTCTTACTGCCTTCTAATTGTATTTTCTTTCCACCTGATAACTCCTTTACTTCTCTGCTCAGAGCATGTACCAGGTACAAGCACTTGCCAGTATTTCATAGTCATTCTGCTAGATTAGAAATGCAGAATGTTGTTTTGAATCGTAGGGTGAGACAAAATTTGCTTTCTTCAATAAAAACCGACTTGCTTTTCTAGAATGAAGCTCAGCAAAAAGTAAAAACTCTTTTTTTTTCTGATTATAAGAATAACATATAATTACTGAAATAATTTGAATGCTTGGAGTTAGAAGGGCCTGACATGAACATGCAAGTAAAGATACATTGAAATGGATAAATAAATCCATTTATGTGCATCTTTTACTTGCATGTTCTTGATTTCTTGTCATTTAGCCTTTGAAAAAGATTAGGCCCTCCTAACTCCAAGCATTTGATATATTTCAGGTCATTATTTTAGCTAATGAGCAGTTTGCTGCAGTTTGCTGCAGTTTATTACTTGTATTGAAATCATTTGAAGATTGAAATAAAAATCTATTTGTTTGGTTGAAGAATAAAGAATATAAATAATATACTTGAATTGTTCAGAATGCGCACAAAACTAGATTTTTAAAATAAGGCCATATTTAAGTTTGTTCCTTGTAAAAAAATTTACCCAAAATATTCATGTCTGTTATTCAACCAACAATATTTGTTTTGTTTTTTTCCGAATTGATTCAAAGATTTTTATTTATATGAAATGTTCACAGCTTATAATACTAGAGAAATTCATGATAGAAAATCTTATTATTTATATTTGGATTTGGATAATTTGGATTATGTTGCTTTAAAATACATACTTGTTAGGAATTCTCATACACTATACACTATCTACATCACTTGATAAACATCAGGCTTAAACACCCCGGAGCTATCCAGCATAAAATCAGCGCATCTCCACGTGACAACATTTCTTAAAGTCCTTGTTATAGTATCAGTAATTGCTATCTTCATATAGCTGTAGGTTGTTAAGCTGCCTATTCTACTTGTATGGTCATTGACTCTGCACATTTACATCTATTTATCTATCCTCCTCTTTACTTGATATATCCCAGGTCTTGATTGGACACTCATGGCTTACCGTCCTCTCGGGACACGTCGTCCTAATCACGATCAAATTTTTGTCACGGCAGTTTGTTCAGAGTATCTGTTAAAGGACTATATCATTTTATCCTCCACACAACATATTTCTCATGAGAATAAATAAATAAGTCATTCTTATCACAACTTCACCCCCTGGAAGAATTGGAAAAATGGATTGCTTGTCTGAAACTGCTTGGCAACTGAAATGACGTGTAAAACGAAGGCCATGCTGTTTATCGGTCTGAAATTGTGACTGTAAACACGACATTTTTGGGCCGGAGTTACTTTCCCTAAGGATACAGGATGTGGAATTGATTAAAAAATACCTGTTTTGGATTCTAGCGATAAATCTTTATGATTTTGGTTGCTAACGAGAATTGCAGACGTTTGTATTGAATTGATATCGTTCAGACTTGACATGAAATGCATTGATTTTGTTTGTGTAATGTGCGGACTTGTTTGATTGAGCTGTAAATGTCATTGGTTGTTTGTTCATTTTCAAAACATCTCAATGGATGCTGATTGGTTGATCAGTGTGGTATCGTACAGTGTATAACATTTCTGGATTGACTGCTGGCATGCAACCTTGTTCCCATAAATATGATCTCATTATTGTCCATTTATAATTAACCCATTATGTTTTGTTCATTTTGGGTTAAGAACGATAATTAATACATCTTTTCTTGTTGTGTGGTAAAAGTGAAAAAGTGATGAATATTTGGTCTTAGTGTGCAGTTCTTATCATCATAATCTGTATAATGCATTTCACTGCATTACATATCTTTAACCCTAACCCACCTTGATATGTTTTGTCCTGTGGTAAGGTGGTGTCCTGAATACTACAATACACCATGGTTTGTGTGGTAATGTGTGGTAAGCAGCTCTTGTCTTGTGTGGTAATGTGTGGTTTATGATCTATTTTCCCATTGTGGAGACAGTGGTAGTGTGTGGTAAGCAGCTCTTGTCTTCTGTGGTAACCACAGAGGGTTAGTGTTAAGTCCGTCTGTGGAGACCGTGGTTGTGTGTGGTAAGCAGCTCTTGTCTTCTGTGGTAAGTACAGAGGGTTAGGGTTAAGTCCCCTTGTGGAGACTGTGGTAGTGTGTGGTAAGCAGCTCTTGGATTAGGGTTAATGTTTCTTTGAGTGTGAGACATTGGAAGTCAAAGTTGGATGAATAAGGGACGTGAATGGATGGATGAGCCAGGTTCTTTAACCTCTGAGCTTTCTTTGTTTCTTCATACACAGAATGGCATTGATTCTAACGTGCCATTGAAGTATTCTCATCTTGACATTGCTGGGTCATCCGGGCCGTTTCCTGGTGTTCCAACCGGAGCACCAATTCCAGCTCTTACCCTCAAGTACCTCCTAGCCTAGAACCCATCCTACAATTCATGCATTCCAGGAAGAAGCTACTACCTTATAGTCAAGTATAATGGACGAGTCAAATCTACAGGCTAGTGCTTGTCTTCCTTCTCGCTAAGAGCAAACGTAGCAAGGTGTTGAAGTTTCGGGGAAATGTTTGATGAGGCCACATGTAGTCTACGTGCCTTGTCAAACAAAAAGGAGCAACATTGATTCATTTGTCTGTATCATGGTTTCTGTGTTTCATCCTTTCTATCACTTCTAAACTAGATGGAAGGTTTACTTCAGACTGTAATTTTTCTTCTATATTTTATGATTTTTGGATTGGAACACTTTCTTTTGCAGTCCTGTTAACAACATATGTACAGCAAAGGACCCTGTACATGTAATTGTTTTGATTCGATTTTGAATTCCGAGATTTCTTTATCGTTGAACTCAAATGCCTTACCTATAATGGGTGCAGGTTACATACAATTGAGATAAATGGCTATTTCTGAGAATACTGTGGAAAGTAAAGTGAATTCATATTGTGTTGCTGTAATACATGTATGTTCTGCAAAAGAAAATACGAGAAATCATGATCCATAACAAGATACATTACAGTAATCATATTTTTGTCGGCAGTGAAGCCTTAACATTTTGTAGCCATAAAAAATGATGGAACATGGCAATATGAATGACTTATAGATGAGTTTGTTCACATGTTATAATGAGAATGCATTTGTGTTGGATATATGCAGTTGCTACACCAGTGGCTGTGGGGCTTGTATACATTATGCTGGATGTTTGTGACTCTCACTCCTTTCAAGTGACATTCCTGTCTAAGAATCAATGAATAAAACCGGATACAAGACCCACTTTAAATGACAGAGAGTAGAAAAGACGGCACATGAAGGTAGTCTTGAATCAAATGGACTGGTATATAATTGCAGTTTAGTGTGTGGTTTAACAACCTCTCTACAGCTATATGGTTTCAGCCACAGTTGCATCAGCTTCATGCTAAATACGACTCGAAGCTGTGCATGGTGGAAGTACCGTACTAAAAGAAGGTAGGCTCTGTTCATCCTCAGCAGAGTGATAGTCACTCTCCTGAAGATGAACAGAGCACACTGTTCGAAACGTCGAGATAATACCAACGGTTCTTCTCAGAACCACACACACTCCCAGAAGAGATTACATGGTGTCACCATAAACCTACCTTCTTTTAGCTTCATGGTAATAAATACGTTAGCAGAAGCTAAGTTTCAAGTCTTACCTAGTTGACTTTATCTAGAGATAATCTCAGAATACATCACATGGACTCAGAATGTTATCTTTATCAATGATTGAATTTGGAGATAGTTGATTTGACACCAAGTGGATATTGATTCTGATGAATATGAAGAACTTCACGTCTCTTCTTACGCATAATGGATAAAAAAAACTGTATAATACTTGAAATCTGAAACTAGTTTATTTGAAATCAGTGAAGATTATGTCCTTGCCTTGTCCAAACTAAATATCTTCATGTAATGATCTGTTTTGGTTTTGTTTTTGTTTGGTTTTTGTTTCTAAAGAAACAGTGTGTTTGAGTTTTCTTAGATAAAGTAATATCGGCATCATATGCAGCCTAGAATTTAGAAATATTATCATTTTTGCTTTTGTTGCTCACTAATATAAAATACACGCTTCGTCATATCACATAAAATGTTACATACATCATATTTTATCATTATATGTTTCATCAAAACCATATTTAGATTTTTCTAGCGCAGGTACATTTTTATTTTACCAAGACCATATCATTAATGGATCACTCTTGTGTTATTACACTAGATATTTCCATCCATTTGTGGAATTAAAATTGGGCTAATTAATACTCCTAAACTATTATTTCACTTACTTCTTAAAAAGAAATACTTGTCCTGTATTTGGAACGAATTAATACAATTCTATATTAAGACTGAAACGTATTAAGATGCTTTATTTTCTTAGAACGAAATGTACGATGCGGTTGCATGTAATCACTATTACTTCATTTGTATCGATCGTGCTTGTAATTCCGACATCAAAGTTCAACATTGATTTTTTTTATCCCAAGGATATATAGGCCTATATCATCAAGTTGGTAGGAAAAATGTTTGATGGAAAGACAGGTCGATGGCTGCTGGCTTGTGTACATTTATGAAAGTTGCAATGATATTTCATGTTGCTTTAATACATTCCTGGCTAAACTGTGTTTTAATAATAAGGACTGTGTAATTGAGCTTAGCCACTAATTAATTCTATGGTATTATCCTTGTTTCAAATATGAAACAGTAAATATTGTAAAGGAAGAGAAAGATTTTCCCCTGTAATTAGAAAATCGGACTGAATAGACCCGAAATGGTTTTAAAATAGCTCGCCGGACTTGTGGATGAACAATTAAAATATAAGAATGAATTTCTTGACTATTCTATAACAAGAAATTGTGTGACTGGTTGGTGTTTGTTTAAAGAATCATTCGTGTGATTTTTTCATAGGATTGTCTTTTGAATTTAAAGGTGTAAAACATGATTGGTAAACTCACAGAACAGCACTCACTTTGTCTAATCTAACATGTACATAATACACACCTGTGAAAATTTGAGCTCAATCGGACATCTGAGTCGCGAGAAAATAGCGAAAAACCGACTCAATTTTTCTTTAGAATGGTTTTGATCTTACCCCGAGATAAAAACTGTTTTCGGTCGTTTTTTTTATAAATATCTGGATAAATAACACCATTTCATACGGAAATATTATTTTAACGGTATGTTTCTACCAGCACCATCTTCATATCCTGAAAGTTATAGGTAAATCTGTGAACATTTTTGTTTGGGTATGTTACCAATCCGATACTGTACCTTTAAGCGGCTAGTGTTATACACGACACGACGGTAAGGTGTTGAAATGAACTCGAATTCTGCAAGTGAATACCCCTGAGTCCATGCCGCTCTATTTGCTTGTCACCTTCAAACAGATTGCGCCAAAGTGTCTACCATAACGCACCATATCAACCACCTTATAGGTGTCGCTTGTGAAATATGTAAAACCCCATTCATATTTAAGCACAGTGAAGGTTTTCCCATGTGGGCTTGTGTTCATTAGAGTTCAATGTGTGAGACGCGGTTGGAATAGGATGGGTTTCGACAAAGCAAAACGTGATTTGATTTTTAAGCTAGACTGTTGTAAAGATTCTGCGCCCTTCGATGGTATTTAATAATCATGAAATGACAATATCCAGATATTTGTATGGTGTTTTTTTTCAACTATTTCACTGAAAATGCCTAGAGATACTGAGACATTTTCTTTACGATGGAATATTCGAGTAGGCTAGTTGGACTGGGGTTGATTTCACGAAGCCTTACGATCGATCGTAACTCGAGTTACAAAGGATAACCCTTCGTATCCTACGTAGGGCTGCAATGCATCATAAGTCATACGATTGATAGTATTTTTATGCGATGAGTTTGGTGAAATCGACCCCTGGTTATAATGTTTGGAGTTAGGAGGGCCTGACGTTTTAATCTTAGCAGGATCTTTCTCTATGCTTGGAGTTAGGAGGGCCTGATGTTTCGATCCTAGCAGGGTCTTTCTCTATGCTTGGAGTTAGGAGGGCCTGACGTTTCGATCCTAGCAGTATCTTTCTCTATGCTTGGAGTTAGGAGGGCCTGACGTTTCCATCATAGCAGTATCTTTCTCTATGCTTGGAGTTAGGAGGGCCTGACGTTTCCATCATAGCAGGATCTTTCTCTATGCTTGGAGTTAGGAGGGCCTGACGTTTCGATCCTAGCAGGATCTTTCTCTATGCTTGGAGTTAGGAGGGCCTGACGTTTCGATCCTAGCAGTATCTTTCTCTATGCTTGGAGTTAGGAGGGCCTGACGTTTCCATCATAGCAGGATCTTTCTCTATGCTTGGAGTTAGGAGGGCCTGACGTTTCGATCCTAGCAGGATCTTTCTCTATGCTTGGAGTTAGGAGGGCCTGACGTTTCCATCATAGCAGGATCTTTCTCTATGCTTGGAGTTAGGAGGGCCTGATGTTTCGATCCTAGCAGGATCTTTCTCTATGCTTGGAGTTAGGAGGGCCTGACGTTTCGATCCTAGCAGGATCTTTCTCCATGCTTGGAGTTAGGAGGGCCTGATGTTTCGATCCTAGCAGTATCTTTCTCTATGCTTGGAGTTAGGAGGGCCTGACGTTTCAATCCTATAGCAGGATCTTTCTCTATGCTTGGAGTTAGGAGGGCCTGACGTTTCGATCCTATAGCAGGATCTTTCTCCATGCTTGGAGTTAGGAGGGCCTGATGTTTCGATCCTATAGCAGGATCTTTCTCCATGCTTGGAGTTAGGAGGGCCTGATGTTTCGATCCTAGCAGGGTCTTTCTCCATGCTTGGAGTTAGGAGGGCCTGATGTTTCGATCCTAGCAGTATCTTTCTCTATGCTTGGAGTTAGGAGGGCCTGACGTTTCGATCCTAGCAGGGTCTTTCTCTATGCTTGGAGTTAGGAGGGCCTGACGTTTCGATCCTAGCAGGATCTTTCTCCATGCTTGGAGTTAGGAGGGCCTGATGTTTCGATCCTAGCAGGATCTTTCTCTATGCTTGGAGTTAGGAGGGCCTGACGTTTCGATCCTAGCAGGATCTTTCTCTATGCTTGGAGTTAGGAGGGCCTGACGTTTCGATCCTATAGCAGGATCTTTCTCTATGCTTGGAGTTAGGAGGGCCTGACGTTTCGATCCTAGCAGGATCTTTCTCTATGCTTGGAGTTAGGAGAGCCTGACGTTTCGATCCTAGCAGGGTCTTTCTCTATGCTTGGAGTTAGGAGGGCCTGACGTTTCGATCCTAGCAGGATCTTTCTCTATGCTTGGAGTTAGGAGGGCCTGACGTTTCGATCCTATAGCAGGATCTTTCTCTATGCTTGGAGTTAGGAGGGCCTGACGTTTCCATCATAGCAGGATCTTTCTCTATGCTTGGAGTTAGGAGGGCCTGACGTTTCGATCATAGCAGGATCTTTCTCTATGCTTGGAGTTAGGAGGGCCTGACGTTTCCATCATAGCAGGATCTTTCTCCATGCTTGGAGTTAGGAGGGCCTGACGTTTCCATCATAGCAGGATCTTTCTCTATGCTTGGAGTTAGGAGGGCCTGACGTTTCGATCCTAGCAGGATCTTTCTCTATGCTTGGAGTTAGGAGGGCCTGACGTTTCGATCCTATAGCAGGATCTTTCTCTATGCTTGGAGTTAGGAGGGCCTGACGTTTCGATCCTATAGCAGGATCTTTCTCTATGCTTGGAGTTAGGAGGGCCTGACGTTTCGATCCTAGCAGGATCTTTCTCTATGCTTGGAGTTAGGAGGGCCTGATGTTTCGATCCTAGCAGTATCTTTCTCTATGCTTGGAGTTAGGAGGGCCTGACGTTTCGATCCTAGCAGGATTTACTCTATGCTTGGAGTTAGGAGGGCCTGACGTTTCGATCCTATAGCAGGATCTTTCTCTATGCTTGGAGTTAGGAGGGCCTGACGTTTCGATCCTATAGCAGGATCTTTCTCTATGCTTGGAGTTAGGAGGGCCTGACGTTTCGATCCTAGCAGGATCTTTCTCTATGCTTGGAGTTAGGAGGGCCTGATGTTTCGATCCTATAGCAGGATCTTTCTCTATGCTTGGAGTTAGGAGGGCCTGACGTTTCGATCCTAGCAGGGTCTTTCTCCATGCTTGGAGTTAGGAGGGCCCGACGTTTCGATCCTAGCAGGGTCTTTCTCTATGCTTGGAGTTAGGAGGGCCTGATGTTTCGATCCTAGCAGGGTCTTTCTCTATGCTTGGAGTTAGGAGGGCCTGACGTTTCGATCCTATAGCAGGATCTTTCTCTATGCTTGGAGTTAGGAGGGCCTGACGTTTCGATCCTAGCAGGATCTTTCTCTATGCTTGGAGTTAGGAGGGCCTGACGTTTCGATCCTATAGCAGGATCTTTCTCTATGCTTGGAGTTAGGAGGGCCTGACGTTTCGATCCTAGCAGGATCTTTCTCTATGCTTGGAGTTAGGAGGGCCTGATGTTTCGATCCTAGCAGGGTCTTTCTCTATGCTTGGAGTTAGGAGGGCCTGACGTTTCGATCCTATAGCAGGATCTTTCTCTATGCTTGGAGTTAGGAGGGCCTGACGTTTCCATCATAGCAGTATCTTTCTCTATGCTTGGAGTTAGGAGGGCCTGACGTTTCGATCCTATAGCAGGATCTTTCTCTATGCTTGGAGTTAGGAGGGCCTGACGTTTCGATCCTATAGCAGGGTCTTTCTCTATGCTTGGAGTTAGGAGGGCCTGACGTTTCGATCCTAGCAGGATCTTTCTCTATGCTTGGAGTTAGGAGGGCCTGACGTTTCGATCCTATAGCAGGATCTTTCTCTATGCTTGGAGTTAGGAGGGCCTGACGTTTCGATCCTATAGCAGGATCTTTCTCTATGCTTGGAGTTAGGAGGGCCTGACGTTTCGATCCTAGCAGGGTCTTTCTCTATGCTTGGAGTTAGGAGGGCCTGACGTTTCGATCCTATAGCAGGATCTTTCTCTATGCTTGGAGTTAGGAGGGCCTGACGTTTCGATCCTAGCAGGATCTTTCTCCATGCTTGGAGTTAGGAGGGCCTGATGTTTCGATCCTAGCAGGGTCTTTCTCTATGCTTGGAGTTAGGAGGGCCTGACGTTTCGATCCTATAGCAGGATCTTTCTCTATGCTTGGAGTTAGGAGGGCCTGACGTTTCGATCCTATAGCAGGATCTTTCTCTATGCTTGGAGTTAGGAGGGCCTGACGTTTCGATCCTAGCAGGATCTTTCTCTATGCTTGGAGTTAGGAGGGCCTGACGTTTCGATCCTAGCAGGATCTTTCTCTATGCTTGGAGTTAGGAGGGCCTGACGTTTCGATCCTAGCAGGATCTTTCTCTATGCTTGGAGTTAGGAGGGCCTGACGTTTCGATCCTAGCAGGATCTTTCTCTATGCTTGGAGTTAGGAGGGCCTGATGTTTCGATCCTAGCAGTATCTTTCTCTATGCTTGGAGTTAGGAGGGCCTGACGTTTCGATCCTAGCAGGATCTTTCTCTATGCTTGGAGTTAGGAGGGCCTGATGTTTCGATCCTAGCAGGGTCTTTCTCTATGCTTGGAGTTAGGAGGGCCTGACGTTTCGATCCTAGCAGGATCTTTCTCTATGCTTGGAGTTAGGAGGGCCTGATGTTTCGATCCTAGCAGGATCTTTCTCCATGCTTGGAGTTAGGAGGGCCTGACGTTTCGATCCTATAGCAGGATCTTTCTCTATGCTTGGAGTTAGGAGGGCCTGATGTTTCGATCCTATAGCAGGGTCTTTCTCTATGCTTGGAGTTAGGAGGGCCTGACGTTTCGATCCTAGCAGGATCTTTCTCTATGCTTGGAGTTAGGAGGGCCTGACGTTTCGATCCTATAGCAGGATCTTTCTCTATGCTTGGAGTTAGGAGGGCCTGATGTTTCGATCCTATAGCAGGATCTTTCTCTATGCTTGGAGTTAGGAGGGCCTGATGTTTCGATCCTATAGCAGGATCTTTCTCTATGCTTGGAGTTAGGAGGGCCTGATGTTTCGATCCTATAGCAGGATCTTTCTCTATGCTTGGAGTTAGGAGGGCCTGATGTTTCGATCCTATAGCAGGGTCTTTCTCTATGCTTGGAGTTAGGAGGGCCTGATGTTTCGATCCTAGCAGGATCTTTCTCCATGCTTGGAGTTAGGAGGGCCTGATGTTTCGATCCTATAGCAGGATCTTTCTCTATGCTTGGAGTTAGGAGGGCCTGACGTTTCGATCCTAGCAGGATCTTTCTCTATGCTTGGAGTTAGGAGGGCCTGATGTTTCGATCCTATAGCAGGATCTTTCTCTATGCTTGGAGTTAGGAGGGCCTGACGTTTCGATCCTAGCAGGGTCTTTCTCCATGCTTGGAGTTAGGAGGGCCTGATGTTTCGATCCTAGCAGGGTCTTTCTCTATGCTTGGAGTTAGGAGGGCCTGACGTTTCGATCCTATAGCAGGATCTTTCTCTATGCTTGGAGTTAGGAGGGCCTGACGTTTCGATCCTAGCAGGATCTTTCTCTATGCTTGGAGTTAGGAGGGCCTGACGTTTCGATCCTAGCAGGATCTTTCTCTATGCTTGGAGTTAGGAGGGCCTGATGTTTCGATCCTAGCAGGATCTTTCTCTATGCTTGGAGTTAGGAGGGCCTGATGTTTCGATCCTATAGCAGGATCTTTCTCTATGCTTGGAGTTAGGAGGGCCTGACGTTTCGATCCTAGCAGTATCTTTCTCTATGCTTGGAGTTAGGAGGGCCTGATGTTTCGATCCTATAGCAGGATCTTTCTCCATGCTTGGAGTTAGGAGGGCCTGATGTTTCGATCCTAGCAGTATCTTTCTCTATGCTTGGAGTTAGGAGGGCCTGATGTTTCGATCCTATAGCAGGATCTTTCTCTATGCTTGGAGTTAGGAGGGCCTGACGTTTCGATCCTATAGCAGGATCTTTCTCTATGCTTGGAGTTAGGAGGGCCTGACGTTTCGATCCTAGCAGGGTCTTTCTCTATGCTTGGAGTTAGGAGGGCCTGACGTTTCGATCCTATAGCAGGATCTTTCTCTATGCTTGGAGTTAGGAGGGCCTGACGTTTCGATCCTAGCAGGATCTTTCTCTATGCTTGGAGTTAGGAGGGCCTGACGTTTCGATCCTAGCAGGATCTTTCTCTATGCTTGGAGTTAGGAGGGCCTGACGTTTCGATCCTATAGCAGGATCTTTCTCTATGCTTGGAGTTAGGAGGGCCTGACGTTTCGATCCTAGCAGGATCTTTCTCTATGCTTGGAGTTAGGAGGGCCTGATGTTTCGATCCTAGCAGGATCTTTCTCTATGCTTGGAGTTAGGAGGGCCTGATGTTTCGATCCTATAGCAGGATCTTTCTCTATGCTTGGAGTTAGGAGGGCCTGACGTTTCGATCCTAGCAGTATCTTTCTCTATGCTTGGAGTTAGGAGGGCCTGATGTTTCGATCCTATAGCAGGATCTTTCTCTATGCTTTGAGTTAGGAGGGCCTGACGTTTCGATCCTATAGCAGGATCTTTCTCTATGCTTGGAGTTAGGAGGGCCTGACGTTTCGATCCTATAGCAGGATCTTTCTCTATGCTTGGAGTTAGGAGGGCCTGATGTTTCCATCATAGCAGGATCTTTCTCTATGCTTTGAGTTAGGAGGGCCTGACGTTTCGATCCTATAGCAGGATCTTTCTCTATGCTTGGAGTTAGGAGGGCCTGACGTTTCGATCCTATAGCAGGATCTTTCTCTATGCTTGGAGTTAGGAGGGCCTGACGTTTCCATCATAGCAGGATCTTTCTCTATGCTTGGAGTTAGGAGGGCCTGATGTTTCGATCCTATAGCAGGATCTTTCTCTATGCTTGGAGTAAGGAGGGCCTGATGTTTCGATCCTATAGCAGGATCTTTCTCTATGCTTGGAGTTAGGAGGGCCTGATGTTTCGATCCTAGCAGGATCTTTCTCTATGCTTGGAGTTAGGAGGGCCTGATGTTTCGATCCTAGCAGGATCTTTCTCTATGCTTGGAGTTAGGAGGGTCTGACGTTTCGATCCTAGCAGGATCTTTCTCTATGCTTGGAGTTAGGAGGGCCTGATGTTTCGATCCTAGCAGGATCTTTCTCCATGCTTGGAGTTAGGAGGGCCTGATGTTTCGATCCTAGCAGGGTCTTTCTCCATGCTTGGAGTTAGGAGGGCCTGACGTTTCGATCCTAGCAGGATCTTTCTCCATGCTTGGAGTTAGGAGGGCCTGACGTTTCGATCCTAGCAGGGTCTTTCTCCATGCTTGGAGTTAGGAGGGCCTGACGTTTCGATCCTAGCAGGGTCTTTCTCCATGCTTGGAGTTAGGAGGGCCTGACGTTTCGATCCTAGCAGGATCTTTCTCTATGCTTGGAGTTAGGAGGGCCTGATGTTTCGATCCTAGCAGGATCTTTCTCCATGCTTGGAGTTAGGAGGGCCTGACGTTTCCAACCTAGCAGGATCTTTCTCCATGCTTGGAGTTAGGAGGGCCTGATGTTTCGATCCTAGCAGGGTCTTTCTCCATGCTTGGAGTTAGGAGGGCCTGATGTTTCGATCCTAGCAGGATCTTTCTCTATGCTTGGAGTTAGGAGGGCCTGACGTTTCGATCCTAGCAGGATCTTTCTCTATGCTTGGAGTTAGGAGGGCCTGACGTTTCGATCCTAGCAGGATCTTTCTCTATGCTTGGAGTTAGGAGGGCCTGACGTTTCGATCCTAGCAGGATCTTTCTCCATGCTTGGAGTTAGGAGGGCCTGATGTTTCGATCCTAGCAGGATCTTTCTCTATGCTTGGAGTTAGGAGGGCCTGATGTTTCGATCCTAGCAGGATCTTTCTCTATGCTTGGAGTTAGGAGAGCCTGACGTTTCGATCCTAGCAGGATCTTTCTCTATGCTTGGAGTTAGGAGGGCCTGACGTTTCGATCCTAGCAGGATCTTTCTCCATGCTTGGAGTTAGGAGGGCCTGATGTTTCGATCCTAGCAGGATCTTTCTCTATGCTTGGAGTTAGGAGGGCCTGATGTTTCGATCCTAGCAGGATCTTTCTCTATGCTTGGAGTTAGGAGGGCCTGATGTTTCGATCCTAGCAGGATCTTTCTCTATGCTTGGAGTTTGGAGGGCCTGACGTTTCGATCCTATCAGGATCTTTCTCCATGCTTGGAGTTAGGAGGGCCTGATGTTTCCATCATAGCAGGATCTTTCTCTATGCTTGGAGTTTGGAGGGCCTGATGTTTCGATCCTAGCAGGATCTTTCTCCATGCTTGGAGTTAGGAGGGCCTGATGTTTCCATCATAGCAGGATCTTTCTCTATGCTTGGAGTTAGGAGGGCCTGACGTTTCGATCCTATAGCAGGATCTTTCTCTATGCTTGGAGTTAGGAGGGCCTGACGTTTCGATCCTATAGCAGGATCTTTCTCTATGCTTGGAGTTAGGAGGGCCTGATGTTTCGATCCTATAGCAGGATCTTTCTCTATGCTTGGAGTTAGGAGGGCCTGACGTTTCGATCCTATAGCAGGATCTTTCTCTATGCTTGGAGTTAGGAGGGCCTGACGTTTCGATCCTAGCAGGATCTTTCTCTATGCTTGGAGTTAGGAGGGCCTGACGTTTCGATCCTATAGCAGGATCTTTCTCTATGCTTGGAGTTAGGAGGGCCTGACGTTTCGATCCTAGCAGGGTCTTTCTCTATGCTTGGAGTTAGGAGGGTCTGACGTTTCGATCCTAGCAGGATCTTTCTCTATGCTTGGAGTTAGGAGGGCCTGACGTTTCGATCCTAGCAGTATCTTTCTCTATGCTTGGAGTTAGGAGGGCCTGACGTTTCGATCCTAGCAGGATCTTTCTCTATGCTTGGAGTTAGGAGGGCCTGACGTTTCGATCCTAGCAGGATCTTTCTCTATGCTTGGAGTTAGGAGGGCCTGATGTTTCGATCCTAGCAGGATCTTTCTCTATGCTTGGAGTTAGGAGGGCCTGACGTTTCGATCCTAGCAGGATCTTTCTCTATGCTTGGAGTTAGGAGGGCCTGACGTTTCGATCCTAGCAGGGTCTTTCTCTATGCTTGGAGTTAGGAGGGCCTGACGTTTCGATCCTAGCAGGATCTTTCTCTATGCTTGGAGTTAGGAGGGCCTGACGTTTCGATCCTAGCAGGATCTTTCTCTATGCTTGGAGTTAGGAGGGCCTGATGTTTCGATCCTAGCAGGATCTTTCTCTATGCTTGGAGTTAGGAGGGCCTGACGTTTCGATCCTAGCAGGATCTTTCTCTATGCTTGGAGTTAGGAGGGCCTGACGTTTCGATCCTATAGCAGGATCTTTCTCTATGCTTGGAGTTAGGAGGGCCTGACGTTTCGATCCTATAGCAGGATCTTTCTCTATGCCTGGAGTTAGGAGGGCCTGACGTTTCGATCCTAGCATTCTTAAAGGCTTGCTGGTTGTAAGTAAAGCCACTCACAAGTAGCCAATTAGAAACCAGATCAAGCAGCGACCATTGTATTTGAATGGTCATAAATGAAGCATGTCACTTGAAATACTGAATGCACCATTTACGCTGTTACTTCAACCCTTGGCACAGTCCTGATGCGTTTACGTGTTTCACGTTTGAAACAAAACGGTTTTCACCGTCTTACAGTATAGTAATGCCCTTTCCTTAATCAAATTTAACGAAATCCATTAATACCGAGGTTGCATTTTTGAGAACTTAGATTCCGCTATCAATGTGTGCAATAAGGCTATCAGTGGTCGATTTCACCAAACTCATCGTAACTTACTATTAAGATACATTGCAGCCCCACGCAGAAGTTGAAGGATACGATGGGTTATCCTTCGTATCGCAAGTTACGATCAATCGTAGGGCTTCGTGAAATCGACCCCAGCCGAGCCAACGCATGACATCGTAATGATGGTTTCTAACTTGTGTACAATTCTTTGTTTAGTGTCCTACGTATTCAATACGTGTTTACAAAATCATTGTTTAGATGAAGTTTTTCTTCTCATGACGTCATGTGTGACGTCAAGTTGTGTGGGATACTTGGAATTTCTGATATGCAGGTCATCACACTATTCCGACATCGGGTGCGCATTTGCAAAACATCTTGCCAGTCTTAAAGATCTAAATAATGAGAGATTTTCAGCGCTCGAAGCCCACAGCTTATGACAAGACTTAGGCCTGCATTTGTTATTGGCGTATGGAAATTGGATTTCTTGCCAAGAATTGAAATGACGAAGCATCAGGATTTATGTACTGTGTCAAGATTTGACGTCAATTGGACAGTTTGTTCGTTTGTTGCACTGTAATATCTCTTTATATTCCGCCTTATTGTACACTTACTCAATGTCAATATAAACAGCATTGGATGTCAAGGTCTGCATACCGTTAGCATCGAGGAATGACTACTACTCTGCTTTCTCGGCCTTCATTGACTGAAGGCGCTTCTCTCAACTCGCCACTTTAAAGGTTCACGTTGACACTTTTCGCGTTATTAATCATACAATAATAGTTAAAGGTGCAGTACAGGATTGTTAACACACCCAAACAGAAATGTTCACAGATTTACGTATAACTTTTCAGGGTATGAAGATGGTGCTGGTACAAACATACCGTTAAAATATTTCCGCCTGAAATGCTGTATTTATCCAGAAATTAGTCAAACAAAGACCGAAAACAGTTTTGATCTCGGGGTAAGATCAAAACCATGCTCTATGCTTTATAAGAAAAATTGAGTCGGGTTTTCGCTATTTTTTCGTGAGTCGATTTTCGAGATGTCCGATTGAGCTGACATTTTCACAGGCTCATAATTCCATGTACATGCTGGATTAGACAAAGTGTGAATGCTGTTCTGTGACTTTAACCAATCATGTATTATACTCATTTAAGCTTCCAGAGAAATGCACCATTTCTGAATAGAACATGCATCATCATCACAGGTTTGAACCTGTTTTCTGTGGCTGCATAGCCGATGTAGACTTGTTGCTAGTCCCTGCAATGTTTCAATGCATCGATCGAGTGGCAAGCCCGTATGAATGGAATAAACTGGTTCAGTTATTAAGTCCATGGAGAGCGACTTGGAGTAAGTAGGTCTAGGTGTGGATAGATTTGTTGAAGTGTCGAGTAAGACGATCTATTAAATTGCAGGTATATCCCATAGAGAGACTGCCTGTAAGGAGACAATACAATGAAAGACATGTCATTCAATAGATGTAATGCACTACCAGCCAGTTATATCTCATACTCTATTTCCTGTGCAGAGAAGATTCATGCTCTAAATCATGCCCATTTCATCAATCTGCATGAAACTAAAATATTTTAACCATGTGAAATAGACATAACTCCTCTTATGAATGATCAATTTGTTTCATTCTTTTTTTTTTCTAATACGCAGGAGAGACTGCTTGTTAAATATATGCTTTACTGAACTTTTGAGTGTCATTTGTTTGTTTTGAAAAGCATCACCAATCCCGCTCAAGTTCTGTTTGACTCGCCCTGTGTATCATGTAGGCCATAGTGTTATATTATAGCGTTTATAGTTATGCAGCTTATTATTTGTGTAACATGAATATTTGCCGAGTATTTTTATTACTGCTGAGAAGATGAAATCATTTTCTACTCCACTTAATACTACACGGTGATTTGATCTGGGTCTCTTAGGAATTTCAGTTAATTGGATGTTAGGTACGAGCGTAATTTGTAGCATCCAGCCTCGATGTTGGTTTGACTGATGGTTCCATTTCGTTTCATCATAACATTTAAATCAAAATGACCCAAGGCCAGGTTCATGGTAGTTTGTTTAATGTGGTATGGAGTTGTTCCATGGACTTGCTCCTTAAATTATGCACATCGTTGACTGTTGATAGGAGGTACGCACTGCAAGCAAGGATTACATATCACGTGACGTTGCTTAGCAACGGAACGGCATTAGCAACAGTCTGGGAATTGGTGCTATTTTTAAAAGCGTCAATTGACTGTGCCGTGGCTCTCTACGGGTCCACTTTCTTTGCATTTGAGCAAGATCAGAATGTATTGACGTATTACAGTCTTGTACTGAATAACATTATTGTT
This sequence comes from Astropecten irregularis, assembly GCA_963971285.1. Classification (NCBI taxonomy): domain Eukaryota; kingdom Metazoa; phylum Echinodermata; class Asteroidea; order Paxillosida; family Astropectinidae; genus Astropecten; species Astropecten irregularis. The sequence goes on along the minus strand of OZ020254.1, from coordinate 20,039,458 downwards.
TTCCATTGAAGATTTTTGATAATGATGTAATATTAAAATACAATACAGGTTTAGTAGCATACCCAAACAGAAATGTTCACAGATTTACCTATAACTTTCAGGGTATGAAGATAGTGCTGGTAGAAACATCATACTGTTTACATATTTCCGCCTGGAATGCTGTATTTATCTAGATATTAGTCAAACAATGACCAAAAACAGTTTTGATCTCGGGGTAAGCTCAAAACCATTCTTATAGGAAAAATTGAGTCGGGTTTTCGCTATTTTCTCGTGACTCAGATGTTCAATTGAGCTCAAATTTTCACAGGATTATCATTTCATGTACATACTGGATCAGACAAAGTGTAAGTGCTGTTCTATGACCTTTACCAATCATGTATTATACCTTTAATGATTGATATTGATTGATTGATATCAATTATTTTCCTGAACATTATCTTTTTCCTAGAATGACTTCAGATGTTTTGGGGTTTTTGTTTGGGCCTTTTTCAGGAAATTGTTGGAAATTGATTTTCTTGGAAAGGAAAATCAAATCAGCCCTGGTCCTTTTGTATGAAAATGATGAAATTCTACACCTGCCTTCTGTGCTTTTATACGATGATCGATTTTTAGGGAAACCACAGAACGCGTATAGAAAAGTTGGCCCGATCGTATCAATGTACAGAGTTCAGTTAGCGGTCAGTAGCGGGCTCTGTGGCAACATGAGGCGGGAATACAAGCCACTGAGCCCGGTACCTTAAACCAATCCTGACCGCTGAGTCATGTCGCTTGCGGACTTTAGTTTCGCCCCAAAGCATCGGTTTTCCTCTCAATATTCTTAACCTTAAAACAACACCTCTGTCTCACTGAAAATAATCACAAATTGTAGGCACTGACACATTCAATACCCATAGGATTAAAAAGGTTATCTTAAAATATAAAGGTATAATACATGATTGGTAAAGGTCACAGAACAGCACTCGCACTTTGTCTGATCCAGCATGTACATGGACTAATAAACCTGTGAAAATTGGAGCTCAATATCGCACATCTGATTCACGAGAAAATAGCGAAAACTCGGCTCAATAAAACAGTAAAAATTGTTTTGATCTTACCCCGAGATCAAAACTGTTTTCGGTCTTTGTTTGACTCATTTCTGGATAATACAGCATTTCAGGCGGAAATATTTTAACAGTATGTTTCTACTATCACCATCTTCATACCCTGAAAGTTATAGGTAAATCTGTGAACATTTCTGTTTGGGTATGTTACCAATCCTGTACTGTACCTTTAAACATCACCAAAGTTGTGATAAGAAGAGAATATTCCGTCATATTGAAATTTGTAATTACCAACAAACCTTTATTGAGCATAGGTTAGATCAGTTTCATCAATTTAAACATTGCGTATGGGCATATTGTCGTCTGAGTACAGAAAAGCTTACAACCTCCCAAGCTTCTGCTCTGTGGCTTACGATATCCCCTTGTCGTGTCGGAGGGATCATGTGGGCGTGTCTGACAGGGTTCATGTGGGCGGGGGTTTAATTTAAGCAACCGGGGCAACCAAATATCCAGACAATTATACACATGACAGGTTTTCCACAAATAAACATGGTATACAGTGGCTTCCGTTTCTACGAAAATAAAGCATTATACTGCAACAACAGGCTGAAAGTGACGCTAAATATCCCACAAGAATACTGTTGAATATAGGCCTGTATATATGTGTATATATAGCACCTTGTATATATATTTAGCTTGGGTATATCTATTACTCGTGTATATAGTGTGCATCACTATACTTGACTATTCCAAAGGGGGGTAAGACGCATTTTATCCGTTGCAGTATATTGAATTTTACAACTAACATATGATATCTTAGTCAGTGTGATATTGTTTTAAGATAATCCTGACATGGAAATGACGTCTTACCAATATTGCATTTCCATGCATGCATTTCCACGAAGTTTCATTTTGATATTTGATCTTAAAACCACAATAAGAATTTCTTCGAATTGTTTGTTTAAAAGTTTGCCCGTAAATAGCTGTAAGTGTTGGGTATTTAGTTCCTATCAAGCACATGTTTTGTATAGCCTGTGGATATTGCTAACCTTTCACGAAACATACAACATGCAACAGGACATTAGTAGCCGCTAACCCATCGGTAAAATCCATGTATAATGCTAGGAAGTGATATGTCACGCATCAAAACAGTTCAGGAAAAACTGCACTGCTAAGAAGCCAGATATTGACACCAACTCTATTGTTTTAAAGTGATATCGGCTGGTAAATATAAGTGTTGCATCCAGTAAAATAATTATTAATTAATATTTAGGTATTGTGATTAGTAAATACGGTTAGACAAACCACGCTGTCATTTAAAGCAAGTATTATACACAATGCCATACCTAAGGTAGATTTCACCAAACTCATCGTAACTTACTATCAATCGTAGGACTTATAATGCATTGCAGCCTTACCTGTAGGATACGGTGGTTTAACTTTCGTAACTCGGTACGATCGATCGTAGGGCTTCGTGAAATCGAGGCCTGCGTGCTGTAAGGTGTCGATTTCATGACGCTCTACGATCGATCGTAACTTGAGTTAGGAAGGATAACCCATCGTATCCCACGTAGGGCTGCAATGCATCATACGTCTTACGATTGATAGTAAGTTACGATGAGTTTGGTTAAACCGACCCAATGTCTCGTACAATGCATGTCATAAAGGGACATTATACGTCATAATGACATCAAAATATCTTGTGAATCGGTAGCAATATAATGATTATTGTCCACAAAATGACAAGATCAGATCAATGAATCAGAATACGACAATGAAATAAGAAAAGAGCGTTGCAGCAATAGGAATTTATATCAATATGTACAAATATCATTTGTCACGTAGACTATATGGAAGAGTTACAGCCACACAAATTTGGCACTTGTTTTGCAGTAAATTACATTATTGTTTTATTTCTGCGTGTGAAGTCGTGCGAGGTGAACACCTAAACACCTAATTAACAAAGCGAACAGCGGACATAATCATTTTAATTCTCAATTTTGATAAACTAGGTCACGGCAAGATAAAGCACAAGGCATAGAAAACGTGACTAATATATCTTTTGTGTTATTACTTGAATTTAATATCTAAAGACACACGGGGCTTGGTATTTCTATGCTCGTGATGGTATGGTGTAAATAAGACCATACCGCTTGCTGCATGCCCAGGGCAATGTATGAAAACGTGCCAAGGTTTCTCAAATTATTAGTAATAATCGTACGGGGTCTGGGCTGGGACATGCAAATACTGTGTACGGTCAGGTATAGAAGCAAACGAGTGTCAAAAATGTCCATTTTGAGCCCCGGGCTCAATTCCGATTGGCCTAATTTTTCTGCGACCCGATGATAGCTTCAAGCTACTGCGTGCTTCTATTATTCAAAAACCTTCGTAATTATAATCCTTTGAGAATTAAAAAGTGGTATGTGGAATGTGTACTGATACTTGGTACTGTTTATAGGCCTGTACACTGAACAGAAGTGACCCTTAAAAATGACCCGCTAGGCTCAAAAGTCATGAACTGCAATTTACTGTAATTGGACAACACACATGTAGAATATACCTAATACTTTTAGTGCAATTTGATTGTGAGCTAACTGGATGAGTGATAAAAACCTGCTGCAAACTGCCCATCAGCCAAAATAATGATCTGTAATAATATTTGTAAAATTCTTGGAGTTAGGAGGGCCTGCCGTTTCGATCCTAGCAGGATCTTTCTCAAAGGCTGCTCAGAGTTAGGAGGGCCTGACGTTTCGATCCTAGCAGGATCTTTCTCTATGCTTGGAGTTATGAGGGTCTGACGTTTCGATCCTAGCAGGATCTTTCTCTATGCTTGGAGTTAGGAGGGCCTGATGTTTTGATCCTAGCAGGATCTTTCTCCATGCTTGGAGTTAGGAGGGCCTGACGTTTCGATCCTAGCAGGATCTTTCTCCATGCTTGGAGTTAGGAGGGCCTGACGTTTCAATCCTAGCAGGATCTTTCTCTATGCTTGGAGTTAGGAGGGCCTGACGTTTCGATCCTAGCAGGATCTTTCTCTATGCTTGGAGTTAGGAGGGCCTGACGTTTCGATCCTATAGCAGGATCTTTCTCTATACTTGGAGTTAGGAGGGCCTGACGTTTCGATCCTAGCAGGATCTTTCTCTATGCTTGGAGTTAGGAGGGCCTGACGTTTCAATCCTAGCAGGATCTTTCTCTATGCTTGGAGTTAGGAGGGTCTGACGTTTCGATCCTTGCAGGATCTTTCTCTATGCTTGGAGTTAGGAGGGTCTGACGTTTCGATCCTAGCAGGATCTTTCTCTATGCTTGGAGTTAGGAGGGCCTGACGTTTCGATCCTTGCAGGATCTTTCTCTATGCTTGGAGTTAGGAGGGCCTGACGTTTCGATCCTTGCAGGATCTTTCTCTGTGTTTGGAGTTAGGAGGGCCTGACGTTTCGATCCTATAGCAGGATCTTTCTCTATGTTTGGAGTTAGGAGGGCCTGACGTTTCGATCCTAGCAGGATCTTTCTCTATGCTTGGAGTTAGGAGGGCCTGACGTTTCGATCCTTGCAGGATCTTTCTCAAAGGCTGCTTAGAGTTAGGAGGGTCTGACGTTTCGATCCTAGAAGGATCTTTCTCTATGCTTGGAGTTTGGAGGGCCTGACGTTTCGATCCTAGCAGGATCTTTCTCAAAGGCTATAACCAGATACTGGTAGCCAGGTACGTCAGCAATATTCACGGTGAATATAACCGTGTACCATGCATCATGCTGATATGATGTGCAATTGCTGATGCAACCTGTCGGTGTACTGTTCTTAGTAACGATCACCTAGGTATACGACCACATTCCAATAGAGCCGAAGAAATTATTGGAATATTCCAAACATTCATTTTGTAATCTGATTTAGATGGGCGACTTGATCATTCCACTTGGCATGTACGTGTGCGCCTGTCATTCCGTTTACTTGGAATAACAAGATCAATTTAGCGAAATTCCTTGCAGCTGCTTAGACCGGAAAATATTAATTAGTACAATTTCACGATGAGGTAGAAATTGTCAGTCACTTGGAAGGTTCATGAAAAGTGCTCAGCGGATTCGAAAGTGGTCCCTTAAGATGCTTAGCTCATTTCTTTTAAAATATCATGTATACTGATGTTTTGATTTCCCTGAGATCAAAACTGTTTGGGGGTAATTGGTTTTACTCTTTTCTGGATAAATACAGCATTTCAGACAGACAAATAGTAATGGTACGTTTCTACCATCACCATCTTTATACCCTGTAAGTTATCGGTAAATCTGTGAAGATGTCTGTTTTGGTATGCTACCAAAGTATGATCATAGTACCTTTAATGATATACGTAATGTGATATTGTTTCTTGACTCCAATGTAAGACAGGGCGACACTCAACAAGACATGAACATGAATTCATGGCATTTATATATTCTATGACATGTCTTAAGGCGTCATATGTAGAGACTTAGATGATAGTTCTAAGCTTAATGGTAACCCAGGGGGCTGAGAGCAAATATGTGACAACAAGGTGCTCTCAAAACAAGCAAAGAGTGACATCAATACAACCTATATAGAGACAAATAACCCTGCAGCAAAATAGTAGACCAACTTCTTCGTGTTCTTAGCTTTGCCTGGGCTAGGCAAGCAAGGGGCCTGACTTTTATTTTTAACACAAGATGTGAATTTAATTAAATTGTTTAGTCCAGTGCCAGCGATATTAATAAATTGTGTAACCATTTTGTAACTGCAATTAGTGATTTGATACTGACTTGAAAAGGTCGTACTACTGTTGAATTGTTACATGTGCATTCGTGCAAATAATTATAGAAATGGTAATAATATACTCAATCGATCAATGTGTTGAGATTGTCTTTGCTCCTATTATTTTAGACTCATCTTTAATTTGCTCCGGTAGCTACATTGACTTGTACCATTAGTGTTCAAACATTTGCTCATTTTTAGAAACCGGTTTATGTAAACATTATGCGTCAGTGATGAAGAATGCTCGGACTGAATGTTGGCTCCGTGCCAGCTGGGCAAAAAGCTGAAAATCAGCTCTGTTTATTGAAAAAAATATGCACCTTTTTACATTATTATTAAAAGTGAGATTTTTTCCCAAATATTATGATTATTTCAAATATCAACATTTATAATCTTTCACTGTGTGCAGTGGATAATCAATTTTGATCCTGATCTATCCAAAAGATTTGTGTTCACACGAGGAATAACGGTGTTTTGAAGTGGGTCAAACAAGGATTAAAATTCCATCTTAGTGAAGTTCAAAAGCTGTGTTCCCCTGGTTTGTATAATACTGGAAGGACTAAATTATGTCTAATTTGCACATAATGGGTTCATTGTACTATTATTGAATGTCGTACACTTTAGGCAGGTAGGCCCTATGAAAGATCATGTATAATATTCATTTCTGATATCAATTTACCTGCACTTTTATGTATTTGATCAATGTTGATATTTACGAATATTATTTGTCAACTTGTTTAAATAGTTTTGAATGTCTGGGTCAGTCAAAGAAGTACAAATTCACTGTTACCTTATTTTGTGAAATGGGGATGAATCGTACAAAATGACTTGAGTGAACCATGAAAATAACTTGGCAGTACTATCACCGTGTAGTTTGATACGGCTGCAAAATGTGTAATTATTGGTAATTTTAGCTAATGTTTAGAAGGTTATAGCTGCATTCAATCAAAATTCGATCAAAAGTCAAGATAAGATCAAGTAGAGCCATATTAATTCAAAGTACTTTCCATTTGTGAAGCGATTCTTGCATATGACCCTTATCTGACATGATATCACTTTGGTTAGTTGGGTAATGGAATGACTTGATCTGATTTCTCCCTTCTTGAAATTCATGAAATCCTGACGGTGTTCAAGAGTCTTCCATCGGCTTGCAGCTTACTTTAGCCCCTCTGATTTAATTCAGAATGCTGCAGCTCTAGGATATATCTCAATGGCTTGAGGCTTTTCCAGTACCGTCTTTTCCAACACTTCAATCAAGGAAGTGATAGCGATATACCGTGGAGTGCAGGGAGGTTCTGAATGTCCTTAAAATGATGACCACCGCAGGAAATGACTTTATGGAAATTGAACGTCGTGGCGTGGGAGTTGGAGTGAGATAAAGGTCTTGATCGGGCCTAGAGAGGTCCCTCAATAACAGCACGTGATGAAAATCCCTCAACAACACGCTAGTGTGAGGGGTTGATGCTCACTTAACACCCTCTTCCCCTTTTGTTTGTCGAGATATTTGGTCAGATTCTGTCCTTAGATGATTATCTCCTTAGAGACTTCGATCATTATAAATTAGACGTTTTGTTCTTGGAGATTTCTGTGCAATACCTATCCTTGTAATATTGTGTTTGCCATCGATGACACTGATGGATATCGATTTAAAGATTCTAATACATGATTGGTAAATGTCACAGAACAGCACTCGCACTTTGTCTGATCCAGAATGTACATGAAATGATCTGTGAAAATTTGAGCTCAATCGGACATCTGAGTCACGAGAAAATAGCGAAATCCCAATTTCAATTTTTCTTATAAGACATAAAGAATGGTTTTGATTTTACCCCGAGATCAAAACTGTTTTCGGTGCTTGTCTGACTAATTCACACCATTTCATGCGGAAATATCTTAACGGTATGATTCTACCAGCACCATGCATCTTCATATCCTGAAAGTTATACGTAAACATTTCTGTTTGGGTATGTTACCAATCCTGTACCTTCAATATGCATCGCTGTTTTGCTCATATAGACCTACATCTTGAAAGCTTTATCGCAATACCTCCAAATACATTTCGTAATGAATTTTTTGTTGTATACGTTTGCGAAGAACAGACATTCTTTAGTCCTCAAATAGGCGACTGTTTACTGGAAACAGTTCCAAACAGGTTGTGAAAAATAAGTGAAAATGCAGGCAGCATCTAGGCTAGAAGAGGCCATTTCGTATCTTGATCAAACTCTTGAATGCACTTATGATTGTTGATGCAGGCTGCGTAGTACGTGCTGGGGTATAGCGACTCGATCACACCACTGGTATGGTATAGATAACCACATGATACTACACATAGCTGAAGATGGCTTGACATGATTAGAGTGTCCTAGTGGTATACAGGATATCAACAGGATTCTCATGCTGGGCTGTTTACCAGACAATCCTCCACAACTTGTTAGAAAAAAAGACGAGCAAAGTGATTTTAAATTCAAGATTCTCTGAAACGTATATCGATTCCGTTTAATAAAGCCATTACTGCTAAAGATGTCTCATAATTCAATCAAACGTCTACACGTCTAATCATTCCAGGTGTCGATTTCACCAAACTCATCGTAATTTACTATCAATCGTAGGACTTATGATGTATTGGCGTCCCACCTAGACGTCATAGGATACGATGGGTTATCCTTCGTAACTCGAGTTAGAAATTAGTCCAACAAAGACCGAAAACAGTTTTGATCTCGGTGTAAGATCAAAACCATTCTTTATGTTTTATAAGTTAATTGACTCGGGTTTTCGCTATTTTCTTGTGACTCAGATGTCCGATTGAGCTCAAATGTTCACATGTTTGATCAGACAAAGTGCGAGTGTTGTTCTGTGCCCTTAACCAATCATTTCAATACGGTGAACTCCTACATTATTTTGATTTCTGGGTAGGTTATGATGTTTGCTTCGATATACTAGACCTGTAGATCTATAGGGATGATATCACAGATGTCTAGGATAAATATAACGCCCACAATAAACCCACAATATGCATTGAATTGATTGAGTGATGAGGGGGACACTGCCCCCTCCCCTACCCACCCTCCCCACCCCCAGGGACGCCTAATACCCATACACGACCATAGTCTTGTTTTAGTCTAGTGTTCTTAATGTCGTTGCCACATCCAATCTCCACTTATCTACATCTTTCTATACGTACTTGCTTCTTGAAACACTGTATAAGTGGTGTCCCTTTTCACGATGTTGTTATTACTGCAAGTCGTACTCTAGGTAATGTCGGTTCGTCAGAAGGATTTCTTTGCTGTTTCAATCACGTTGCTTGGCGGTGTCCGGCCACCTTTTTTTTGGTCGTGTTGTGTGGGAGCAAGATGTTGATATAGCGACGTGAAGCTGGAACTCCCCTAACCATCTCAGTCAATATTTATCTTACCGTCTTACTGATGCTGTGGCATTTGGACATTCTGATGTCAAACTGTGTAGGCGTAAATGTAAACCAGTAAACTACCTGTATGATACAGATTTAGGTAAAAACTAGAAATTAATAAGATATGTAGTCAGTACTTAGTTTATTTCAGATGGATACTAAAATACACATTCATTGTGTGAATGCTTAAATTGTGTGCTTAAATGGACACGAGAGGGCGGCCTGTAATTAATTACGTAATATGCCCTGGACACAATGGGTGCGTTGTTTAGCTTCAACGAGTCGGTACCAGTCAACCTCGTCCTCACCCTCTCGCTTGTTTTGTGCATTGAGCTCAGTAATTTTAATATAGCTCTATGATTGAGCTCGACCATGACCAGGTCAGGGCTGCCCCATGGAAGCTAAACGAACTCCATTTTAGGAGATGGGTGTGGCCATACAGCATTTTACATTGAAGTCAGTCAATGTGTAATCTGATCTTACTTTTATTCAAAGCACGCTTCATGTTGATCAATAATTGTACTAAATGTCACATAATCTGCACGGACGTAGTCAACAATGAACCCTACAGGGTTGGATAAAAAAAAAAAAACCTGAGCATTTTTCACTGTTTTCTCACAAAGTGGTCGCCGTATGGGACTGGGAATTTCACAGATGACTGTTACTGTATCTTTCTTGATATTGTTGCCCATGAATCTGCATTTCTGTGGCCACAGGTTTATGAAATTACCTTTAAAGACAATGTGACACAGTTGAGCATTATTTTCATCATGACAGTAAATTTTGGCGCGTAAGTCATTTTGTTGTTGATTGGGTTTGATGTGGTTTGGTTGAAACACACGTAAATAACCCACCAGGTCAACTTGACGTGTCACTTGTTACAGCACAGCTTGTATGTCAAGTCCTAATGGGCTCCATTACGCCCATGTCACTTCGAGTTTTCACCTAAGGTATAATGCTCCCTATCTCATATAACACACTACTATATAGCTGTTAATATGCTACAACTGCACAGCGGCTTATACAGGACACCGTACACGTTGCCAATATCCGTTAGTTACCGACACTGAATGGTAATACGAGCACACGTGCTTGTCATAAAATCCCCATGTTTGTCACTAAATCAGCCACTAATTTACATATCGTGTGAATTTTAAAATGCAAGACGATTCTCTATTAAGCTTAACTCGTAGAAATCGCTTCTACGGTTGCACTGCGATGTGCATAGCCAATAGGTCAACAGTGCATGGTCCAGCACGACTAACTACAAACCACTTTGGTTGTTGCCGCCAGTCACTATAAGCATAGCTGCAACATATCCAATCATGTGTACGATGTTGTGTTTAAAGGTACAGTACAGGATTGGTAACATACCCAAACAGAAATGTTCACAGATTTATGTATAACATTTACGGTATGAAGATGGTGCTGGTAGAAATACACTGTTAAAATATTCCCGGCCGAAATTGTGTTTTTATCCAAAAATTAGTAAAACAAAGACCGAAAACGTTTTGATCTCGGGGTAAGATCAAAACCATTCTTTATGTTTTCTACGAAAAATTGAGTCGGGATTTTGCTATCGTGACTCAGATGTCCGATTGAGCTCAGATTTCCACAGGTTTATCATTTCATGTACATGCTGGATCAGACAAATTGTGAGTGCTGTTCTGTGACATTTACCACTGTCATGTATTATACCTTTAATGCTGTTTTCCAAAATGTCTAATTTAACATCATTTTCCGCGCAGTATTATTTTTATCACGAACGCCCATGTCTCAGCACGTTTCTATGCTATGAAACGGACATAGCGTGCACGACTTGGTATTCTCCACATAATGTCACGCACTAGCCGACTACAAACGTAAATATGAGTGACATTCTTAATATCTAGATCTAGGCCGATATATTGACCTTATTTTGTTACCCATTTTATTCGTCAAGACCGTGTCCACTCTGTCAAGTTAGAAATAGTTTCTTACAAAGTCGCGACATAAATGAAAACTTCTTAAAGGTAATATCACACTTTGGTTTCTGTCAAATTAATGCAGATTCATGGGCAAAATTATCAAGGAAGATACAGTAATAGTCATCTGTGAAATTCCCTGTCCCATCGGTGCCCACTTTAAAAAAAAAAAAGAACAGTGAAAAATTGCCACAGTATTTCTTAAGTCTTTGCTCGTTTATTTTTTTATCTTTAAAAGATCAAAAATATTTTTGGTCACTGGTTTTAATCCGGTCTTGATGAATGTAGCATTTCAGACAGAAATATTTAACGGTATGTTTCTACCATCACCATCTTTATACACTGTAAGTTATAGGTAAATCTGTGGAGATTTCTGTTTCGGTATGCTACCAAAGTATGATAATGCCTTTTAATAAGCAGCGGTATCAAAAAGTATGAATTGAAGTTTCAGGAATATTCTCGATTACAGTGCTGAGTAGAAGTTGATGTTGTTTGTTTGTTTATTTATTTATTTGTTTATTCAATGGACTTGAATTTGATTTCATATATATGAATGCCCCTATGCGATGGCACACCGGATGAGGATGTTTTTCATTTGGTTGAGGTTAGGCCTAATCAGAGTACATTCCACTTGTGAATTCTATATTGACCACTCATCACGATCCCAGACGCAATACAGCTGCAGTTGTATCCACTTGTCCATGTTTTATCTGTCAAATTGCATCCCTATTGTACCAAGAGTATACCTGTATACAGTCCCATATGTAGCATTTGGTGTATATTCTCCAATATTAAGTATTCCTCTATTGGTATATAACAGACTGCATATAAGAACTAGGTCAGTACATGAAGACAATATACATACATTGTAATTTACTCGTATCGTGTTAGAACCCCTGGAATATCTAATGCGTGGACCACAGAATCAAATCAGAATTTCATGTCAATCAACTTACCTGCGCCTTTGTGTCTGATTTTTTTTTTACCAATTGTACTTTTCCATGGCAACGGTTGTCAAATTAAGCATGATCATATATAGCATAGAGTAGATGATGGTAGAGGTATATAGATGCATCTTCCTTGATGTTAATTCTGGAGACCTTGACGGTGCTGTTTCTATGTCTGTCCTGTCGACTGTTAGTAATGCACTGCATGGACTGAATTATAGACTTACACTCGGCATGAAGATTCTATAAAGGCAGTGGTTGCTATGGAAATTAAGATTTCCTGTTTGGTTTTATCCAAAAATCCCTATTCTTAAAGTGCATCGAGTATGGAATTCATAGTATTCATATCATAATTAATATATGATAATCTTAAATGATAATCAGTAATGATTTCAATGTTACAATCGGATTGGCTTCATTATTTCCCAAAATTGCCGATTATTTTTAATTTGGAGGAATCGTTCCTCTTTTTTTGGTAAACATTTATCACTTTTTTACAAGTTTGCTCTGTGATTCCTCTTTTTTAGCAGAAGTATTCTTAAAGGCCTTTTCACACGACGCCAAAAAAACTCTCAACCATTGAGAAATTATCTCACGGTTGCGAAATCTTACAAAAGTGTCATCGTGTGAAAGGACACCAATGCTTGAGAGTGACCGACGTCCCTGGTGAATCCTTGAGAGATTTTGACCGAGGTCCAGACCTATGAGAGAATTTCTCAATGGTTGAGAGTTTTTTAGCCTCGTGTGAAAAGGCCTTTAGTCATAGTTTCCTTACAGTATATTTTTCATTTTAAAGAAGAGGTTCCACTAGATCATTCTTAAAAGGATCTGAGTTTTTGATTCTAATTATTGTATGCAAAGTATTTTCATTTCATAAGCTGAAATATGCCCACTTGTATGACGCGCATGTGTGAAGAATAATAATTTTATGTCAATCACGAAGAGTGTTTGATTGTATTTAAGTTCCTAAATTTCCAAGATATAAAGAATTCCTGACATTTGAGCCAGCCATCTTGATTCCGTCAACAAGTCTATTTGGAAGGATTATCTTGCGTCACAGAAGTAGGTCAAACCGAGTTCTATTAGACCTTGTAGATTGAAACGTAATACCACTAAGCACAATGTTTGCATTTATATTACAAGTCATTTCGCTGGTAAGCAGCTCATAGCAGCCAATTCGTTTTTCTCATTTATTCCAAGATTTCCTAGTATCAATTTAGGCTGTTCTACCAACCAGTTGCATTGAAAATATACACGTATAGTGCTTCTTTAAACGTGTCATTATTCACTTAAGACGCCGCTTAATTACATGTTTAAGTAGTGCGTAAGATATTTTATTTAATACTTTCATTTGAGCTGAAATCCATCACGTGCTTTTGGTGGTTGGACTCAGCTGCAGCTTTTGTGTAACCCAATCGTTTCCTGGGAAATGCGTCCATTTTAAGGTCTGGTTATATTCGCTTGGCTGCATGAAGGTAAGAATATTCAAGTTGAACAGGCCAGGCGTGTGTGATACCAAGGAAGGCTGAGTAAATCTGAGGCTTGAGCCACGTAAAAAAAAAAGGACAGCAAATACTATGAATTATTAATTCCAGGCTTTCGAGGCAGTCTCTTTTGTGAAACCGACTGGCGCGTGAGTCCTGTGTGCCGCGTTTTATAAAGGAATTATTTATACGGAATGAGCATAATTTGTATCTAAAATGTGTCTCAGTTTTGAAATATAGTACACAGTCTGTGAATATGATGCCAGAAATAAAGGTAGAAATCATACTTTGGTATCATACCAAAACAGAAACCTTAAAGATTTACCTATAACTTACAGGGTATAATTGTGATGATGGTAGAAACATATTGTTCAAGTTTTCTGCCTGAAATGCTGTATTTATCAAGAAAAGAGTAAAACCAATGACCAAAAACAATTTAGATCTTTAAAAGATCAAAACTATTACGGTAATTTTTTTTTTAATAATGTGGGCGTTTTTCACTGCTTTCCCAAAAAGTGGGCAACTGGGAATTTCACAGATGAATGTTACTTTTTTGATATTTTTGCTCATGAATCTGCATTTCTTCGACAAAAACCAAAGTATGATATTACCTTCAAGTCATGTCATCAGTTTATTTCAAATATTTCTTTATCCAAACATCCTATGACCAACATGGAAATATACAAATTACTTGTAAATATAATGAATTCGTGATAGAACAGCCGTCGATAATTAGGTTTTATCCAATTATATAATTCGGAAGTGGGACTCAATACCTGTGAGTTTGTCCTTAGACTAAACAAAACATATTTCTCGCATTCAAAAGATTCTACAATATTACCTGCACCGTTTGAAAGAATTCACAATTGACAGCTGTCACGATACCTTTCCCAACGGCTGTTTCATGTTTCATCCGTGCACGAACCCACATAGGATCGTGAGTTTAGATCTGAGATAGAATAGTGATACATGGAATAGCCGTTGTTGTTGGTGATGATAGATTCAGTGTTGGTACTGATGTTTTTCATGAAGGGTTTGCTGGCTCGTCCCATGGCGAAGCGGTACAGACCATCACAATTCTCTTCAGCGTGGTTAGACCATGCAGACTTGACGCTTAATCAATACACCTTGAAATACACTGTCATTACAGGCATCCGAGAGAGTAGTAAAGATGTGTACATACTATAGCAATGATATCAAGCCAATCTCATCCAGTAAGGATTGAATATTCTAACCAGTCCTATTGCTATGACTTGAGGCATTTTACTGACAATGTCAACATTTACTAAGCCTCACATTGCTGTTTTACATTGAAGTGTTTGTTAGAATGATTCTGGATTTGTACATTCAATGAAAGAATTCGAACCTTAGTGTCATAAATGGCAATGTCAGTTTGTGTGACGTACTACATGACATTCCGTGACCTACAAGCACTAGGTCAATAAGGATAGCCATCTAAGTTAAGTTCAAGTATCTGAACTTATTATGACTGTGGTAAGCGTTCTGTGTTTAATTAAAGTCAGTTCGACTCGGTTCTTGGTTGAAATAGTTGTGTTTCCATTATACTTGATCATTATTTCACAATGGAACGTTCCTGAGTGGAACACGGAACGTTCCCAGTGGAACACATGACCTGAGAACGTTCCAAGTGGAATACATGACCTAAGAACGTTCCCAGTGGAACACATGACCTGGGAACGTTCCAAGTGGAACACATCAGAACGTTCCAAGTGGAACACATCAGCTGAGATTTACACAGCAGGATCTTTCCTCAGTAAGTAGATGATTTTAAGATCAATGCTGGATCAATGGTAGTTGCATTCAGTGAAAGGCAGAAATCTACCAGGGCAGCGGTATATAAGAAATACAAAGACCAATTCCATGATGGCATTTTATTCCATCTCTTCTCTACGGACTGAGTAAAAATCTATATCGGATACCGGGGGCCAGTTCAGCCTTTACTGTGCGGACACTCTCCGTGTCAGGTCAGTTAAGGAAAACCACAAATACCACAAAACATGACAAATTCATCTTGTTTGTATGAGATGCAGAGGGATTACGGGGCATACATCTAGCGAGGAGCAAATATGGAGTGAAAATGACATTTTGTACTCCTTGAAAATGGAGATTTCAAAAAGCATAAAGCCGAGATTATATGGTTGCAGATGTGGATTTAATCATTAAACGCTTTTAATATTTTTGTATGGTTATATTCATCATAAGTGAACCAGTCTCAAAAGCTACACCAAGGCAATGGCCCCCATAACCAACCATTAAGCCTAAAGACCCATAATGCCATAATAGAATTGACGTTATTCCAGTTTATGTGTTTTCTTCTTTTAAAAGTCGATACTAATGTACATTAAGCCCACAACGTGTGCCATTTGTCACGTAGTATTGTTCAATTCCCGTTCTAGCATATTTTGAGGGTGTGCAATGTTTGTAATTATTTTGTTTGGATGCACCCAGGGGAGGAGTGAATAATTGAACGCACAGCTTGCTGATTTCAGTCGTTGGAGTCTAGCGGCTTCCGTAGCCTGAATTTGAGCAATATAAATTCCATGCATGTGTATATTTATGTGATCGCCATATTGGTATTAGAAATCATAAGCCTGTTCAGGTGATATCACATCATATTTATAAACTTTTGTTGAATTTGTAAAGCCACGAGCGTGTTTATGTTTATATACCTTCCTTGCTTGTATAGAACTCGCTGTGTTATATTATACATGATTGGCTGTACAAGGGAAATGCGCGATATAATCTTCACAGATATTGATCTCCCATAACATTCATCTTTGATATTTACTGAATAGCTTTATCTAGATTAATATCACCCACACGTAGAGTATTTGCTAGTGTCAAATGGAGCACATATGGCCTCAATTATTAATAGAATCAGTGCTAGTACGATGAATTGCCGCGGTCCAGCAACCATCCCACTCGTAAATGATTAGTTTAAAAAACGCTGAATTTAATACCTTGATAACATCATACGCACTTGCATGAGTATATTGTGTCCGTTATGAGTATTTATTATTAAATAAGAAAGGCTGTTGGTTAAGTGGTACTTGTTCTATGGCGAAGTAGAGCGCACATCCATTGAGTATGATGACATTTTGTCGTGAGTGGAACAAAACAACCTCGCACTTTCAAGATTACCAGTCCCAAAATTACAACATTGATCACTTTCTGAGCTGCGGCGGTCTGACACAGTAAACCTATAATAACGAAGTGTTTGTCCTCATTTTTGACATCCAGTTACATAATTATCATAATTCCCATACATTTGATGTAGCACATTGATTATGTATATGACTCAGTAGGCCCAGTGTGTGTACACAACGTTAAAACGGTTAAACTTAGCCTATCCATTGAAGAACATGTATTAGATCTTGCTCCAGGCTTCACCACATTTAAGGAATAGTCTAACCTTGACCCACGGGGCTGGATTCATCGTTCTAGTTTCTCCGTGAATCATAAATTATTCAAATAAATGACGAACAGATTCTGGAATCAATCATTATCAATTAACATAGTCAACATATTTTTGTTTGTTTTGTGTTGATGCATATTATATGCGTGGCGTGCTAGGTTGGTGTATTGGTCTAAGATGCTCATAAATCAAGATGAAATTAACAACATCTTCATTTCCTGTTTTACAGATACACAAAGCAGACAGGAACAGGGTGAAGGTTAAGGTTATAGGGTCGGGAATATTCTAAACATTATCATGATGCATTACAGTATAATCATTTAATTTCGGATATAATGCTGTAAAATAAAATAGAATAAAATCGAAAAAAAATATATGATAAAATAGAATAAAGATAATGAAATAAAATAAAATAAAATAAAATCGAATGAAATAAATTAAATTAATGAAGTACAATAAAATAGAATCAGAATAATGAAGAAGAATTAACAAAAAATCGAAAAAGAATAATGAAATAGAATGAATTAATTGAAATAAAATAAGATAAAATACTAATCGAGTGAAATAGAAAATATGAAATAAAATAGAATAGATTAGAACAATGATGATAGCAATAAAAATAATGAAATACGATAAAATAATAAAATGCAATAAAAAGAATAAAATTGAATAAAATAAAATGAACATGATAAGATATGATAATTAAAATCCAATGAAATGAAATGTATACATTTTAAAGAAAACACTCTCTTTATCATCAGTCTTTTTATTAACAAATTATTTCGTCGATATACACCAACAAATAATTTTCTTGAAGACGCTTTGAGAATTGTTCCCTACTCGCTAGGTAAAAGAAATATAATATAGAGAATGAATTTATTTGGCTGGTCGATGGCTTTATAATCCTCTATGGACGTGGTAACGTGATGATAGCAGTAAGAACCTTACAAGTTATGAAATGCAATATTATATTATATCCTACGTCTATAGCAAGACTCCCTGCATAGGCCTTTAATTCAATTACGTACAGATTATATAAATAGAAGTGTTAGGAATGCACCAAACCAGCTGATTTTCCAACATTTGATATTAAATAATAAATGCATTTGCAGTGTGTTACTAGTTGGAATGTGAAAATATTACAAATATGTAGCCCTGTAGCGTGTGTGAGTTTTACCTGCTCTAAGAAGGGAATTACTGAAATGATTCTCTCACGTTGTTTGGATAAAAGTGACCTTTTTCTGGACTACTTTGATGATAACAATGGAGTAGTATATGAAATGATATAACCTGCTTCATGCGCTACTGCTGTCCCGAGTGATGGGCTTGGATTTTCTAATTTAACTTGAATTATACGGATGTGTTTCGCGTCAAGTACCAATCTGTCAGATGAATTTATATCGCTTTAATATCACAGATGGTCAACTGTGGGCGTCCCTATGTCCGTAGGTCCATTCCATTGAACTTGACCATGCGATATTTCCCATATGTGGCCTTGTACTCCTCACCAGATTTTGTTTTGAAGATCTTCAATAAAAAGTCAAAGTTCTATTTGCAAATGTATTCGCGAGCTAATTGTTGTAATTATTTTATATTTAGTTTATTGTATGGCATTATGTGTGTCATACATTAATCTGCATGTTCTTGGTCAGTGTAATTATTGCTATATTAAAGGTACTATCATACTTTGGTAGCATACCGACACAGAAATCTTCACAGATTTACCTGTAACTTACAGGGTATAAAGATGGTGATGGTAGAAACATACCGTTAACATTTCTGCCTGAAATTCTGTATTTATCCAGAAAAGAGTCAAAACATGTCCAAAAACAATTTAGATCTTTTAAAGATAAAAAATAATAGTGAACAGATTTCAAAAATACTGTGGGCGTTTTTCACTGTTTTCTCAAAAAGTGTGCACCGTATGGGACTGGGAATTTCACCGATGACTGTTACTGTATCTTCCTTGATATTTGTGCCCATGAATCTGCATTTCTTTTATAAAAACAAATATGATATAACCTTTAAAACAAAAGCATATTGCCTCAGAATTACTTTGATATCTTAATTGTTGCTTTGCGTGCCAAACTGGGGGTTCGTCACTTCATTTTCGTGACTCGAACTCGAGACTAGATGTCGGGTTCGGTGACTCGAACTACCATGTTTGTTGACTCGAATACAAGACTAGTTTCCTTTAATACATAGCTGTATACGTGATTCTTGAATAGAGATATCACCTATAATCCGTCCTGAAATACTTGATACCGTCGTTGAATACAAAATAAGGTCTTAACTTCCGACGCACAGATCTTAAATTCACAAACAAGTCCTTAAAGAGCGCATTAGACAAAACCTCCCAGTAGTTTAGTTCTTTTTTTTTCTATCTTGAATGATTGTAATTATACGACTAGATTGCCTAAGGCGAATTTTGCACTCACTATAATTTCAGCCTTATATTAATGCGCAGTCATGTAGCCCGCCTCTATATTGTAGCTTGAATTTGTCATTGTACTTAATTTCAAGTAGGATGTTTGGTATAGGCCTATATACCCATGACAGGGCGATACTGATCATGACAAGAATCGTGTGTCCTTGCTCATTGAAATAAGAGAACAAGAAGTAGAGGCTGTAATAAAGTTGGAAGAATTATGTTACGAATTCTGTTAATGGTGGTAAACATTTAAAATTATGCTGATTAATATTGTCAATCCATTATTCAGGAGAAACGATCCGATAACATAATGTCTTCATAAGCTTTTTGCTTTGCTCCTAACACACATACAAGAATAAAATTGATATATACAAGAGAATTCAATGGATCTAGTTTTGGTAGCAAACGGATATCGAAGATTCAAAATACCCAACTCCCTCAAAAATTGTATTTGATTTTCCCCACTGTGTTTTCAATGCAATTTACCGGTAACTTAAGCTATGCATTTGCAGCATTCAGCTGGGAATTAGGATAGAGTTCAACCAGAAGCTAAAGTATGACGTCATTGCTGACGTAGGAAGTCTCCCTCGTAGAGGGCATTGTCCGGTGTGTATAGATCTGTCCATGTCTAGTTTTTCTTCTTCTTTTTCTTTTCTTGCTGCGGGGTAGTGGCCGGAGCTATAGCTTGTCTATCGATTGCAGTTTTTTAAAAGGGACATGGGC
Source organism: Astropecten irregularis (assembly GCA_963971285.1). Taxonomy (NCBI): domain Eukaryota; kingdom Metazoa; phylum Echinodermata; class Asteroidea; order Paxillosida; family Astropectinidae; genus Astropecten; species Astropecten irregularis. The sequence goes on along the minus strand of OZ020254.1, from coordinate 20,019,278 downwards.
GATGAAGCTGTGTCAATAATGATTGTGCAAGAATTGAATTCACAAATCTGAAGAAATGGCTCCGATATTCTGGCGATTTTACCGATTCTCGAGATAAATTTACCGCGAACCTTTCGAGTTCAGTGTCCTGAAACACCAGGATCCCAGGAGCAAATTATTTCTTATTTTGACATCTTGAAAGACAAGACCGAATGGTAGTTTCATAAATATTGTAAAAGAAACAACGGCCAATATTGTTGATACACTTTAACGGTACTACTACTACCATACTTTGGTAGCATACCGAAGCAGAAATCTCCACAGATTTACCTGTAACTTACAGGGTATAAAGTTGGCGAAGTACAATCATACCGCTTAAAATATTTTCTGCCTGAAAAGCAGCTGTATTTATCCAGAAAAGAGTAAAACCAATGACCAAATCAATTTTGATCTTTTAAAGATCAAAAATAACGATGAAAAAATTTTGTTTGAAATACTGTGGGCGTTTTTCACTGTTTTCTCAAAAAGTGGGCACCGTATGGGACTGAAAAGTTTACAGATGACTGTTACTGTATCTTCCTTGATATTTTTGCTCATGAATCTGCATTTCTTAAAAAAAACAAAGTATGATATTACCTTAAATAATCATGTACACTATCTTTTCTATATATTTGTGTTATATGAAAGATATTTATTTGGCATCACAGAATGAAATCAATCAAAGAAAACATAGACACTTTTATACAAAAATAAATCCACACCAAGAATCCACAAAAAAGCTCCTCAGCTTAGTTTGCCTATCTGCGACCAACATCACTCATAATTATCAGGGATCGATTTCACCAACTCATCGTAACTTACTATCAATTGTAGGACTTATGATGCACTGCAGCCCTACGTAGGATACGATGGGTTATCCTTCGTAACTCGACTTACGATCGATCGTAGGGCTTCTTGAAATCGACCCTGGTAATGCCGTAGCGATGCGAGATGATAAGAATTTTCAATACTATTTTAGTACAATGACCAAAAATAAAACACATTAAAATACATGAAATATTTTTCACCAAAACAATTATGTCTTTCAAAACCTAAAAAGACTATACAACCGTCTCCCTACAAAATGAATGCCATTTACAAAAAAAAATATTGTTATGTATTTTTCAAACCCATGTTTCTTATATGCACTTTTTAAGGGTATTAAGTAAAAAATCATAATGAAACTTAAAAGAACAATTAATGATGTTTGCGTCAGTAAAATATATAAAGGTTTCACTTGTCATATTAAGGTATTTCGGAAGTTGTTTTGATATTTTTGTATCTGACCGGCAAAATACTTCGAAGACTGTTTGGGCTGTGAAAATATAATTATACGGTGATATTGATAATTGTTATTCGGTAGAGAAAGGAATATTGTCCCATTTATGTTAAAATTAGTTTGATATTTGGATGTTTATATTCATTTACAGTTCTAATAATTGGTAGTATCAAGGTAAAGCATATAGCAGCACCATATAGTTCCCAAGACCTGCATTTATCTATTTCATTTTTGTTACAAATGCACAATAATCAACTGTCAAATGAAATTTCATATAGTGTGCATTCAATTCAGCTTAAATGGTACTGTATTCAACAATACGTATTCACTAAAGCTCAACACATTTAAATTAAGAAATGATTTATGAACATAAAACATTTAAAATCTTTCACAGTGAAATACATATTCAGTACTTTCATTGACACATATAACTGCATTATCATGAAGAATTTTGACAAATTCAATACAAAAGAAAAATAAGAAATGCCTTCAAAACTGGTTATATACAAAATATACCAAAGAAACACATAAATGTTGTTAAAATAACCCACCATACCACATTAAAACCACATTATTTCACAAGACGTTATATATCAATATTTCATTTCGATTCTTTCTAACTATTTGTATATTATTCAATACTGTGCATTTATTACGGAAAAAACGACCAGCGCAAAATCCGCATGTTATATTAAATTGTTAAGAATAATTAATGTCAGCCATATATATTCAATAATAAACAACAAACAGTCAACATGGGGGGATGATATATACCACACAACTGGGGCAGTAAACTAGGTCTACAAATTGAGCGTTCTTTTGTCGTTACTCTAGTTTTAAATTAAAGGCCGAAGACCATACGTACATTATGCACAGGATGCATTATTCATATTCTACTGCAAAGCAATTTTGCAATGCACTGCCTTTAGGGAACACTGGAACGTTTCTGTAGGTAAAAGATACAATCACACCGCATTATACTGATACGTGTACATTTATACATTGAAAATGTAAAATAGTACTGAGTAAATAATATCACATTGGCAGACGCTTGAAATTATTGTTGCGTTTAAAATTAGGACAATCTTATTGCTACATTATTATCTTCAAACATATCAATACAATTCTTTTATGAATTAGCAATAAAAGCCCTAAACGCAGTACGAGATTATACTTTCAAATCCGAAAATTGGCCACTTTCATACGGCTTCTAAATACGGCGAATATTCATTATTTATTTCAATGATTACAAAATAATACAAGGCCCAGATCTATTCATTAGAAATATAAAAATATCACGCCATTTTGACTGTCAAGCAGTCCGCTTAGCTAAGCTGAATAATCTCGTGCTAAGCAGCTTTATGAAACTATTCACTGATTCTATAGTTTCAATACTTTGTCATTTAATTAGCATGACAATGAGATGTTACACACATAAATACATGCATACTTAATTAATATTATTATATTATTTACAATAGTCATCTAATTGAGAGCCTCATTTCATTCTTTTGTTTCACATTAATGATGATTAGTTTCATTTTACAGAAAATATACACATAATTAGCAAGTATTATTAGCTATGAATAAATATAACAGGATATCTGTAATAATTATAATATATATTAGGAAGCGATTTCAAATATACAGCTTGAACTTGTATCATTAAACAATGTACAACTGATTGGTTTATTGATTTATTTTATTGGATTTTATTTGGGTTTTTTGCACTGTTTGTTTTGATATTTACGCCAAAAATAAGATAAAACAAACATTGATGTATTGTAAGTCAATGATGTGTATTTTAGTCGTTAAACGTGGCCAAGTTTTTCATGTAGGCGGTATTGTATCGTTTTATTTAAGATGGCCAGGATTAATCACATTGCTATCTTTAGCTAGCTGAATGGTGTAAGTGGGCGTTGGCAGAATTCTCACCATCTCTCGAGTTACGTCATACATTATATCAGTGATCGCCAAAACATTAAAGCGAAATTATTTATAGATAGAATTCAGAATAGAATTCATTGGACTGAAGGTATACCTTTAAAATCTTGATAAATCATGGCTCATTCTTGTGCTCAAAACAATTAATCCGACATATCTCAATTTTGGGTGTGTTTTTTTTCTCAATCCAAGATGGCGCCAGTTTGAAAAATTCGAACATGCATTGGTCATTATAGGGCTTTTACGAAACGGAGGCTCAGGCTCCGTCCCAGGCTCCGGCTCCATTTCGTAAATCCATTCTGAAATAACCGGTATCCAAATAGAGGCTTTTGGCTGCGGTTCAGAAGTAGATTCTCTGGTTTGAAAAGGAAAACAGAGCTTCATCAGCTTCAATGAAAAACCACAAACTATATTTTCAGCATGTCAGAGCTGGAGCCTGAGCCCGAGCCTCCGTTTCCGGCGTACCGTAAACGCCCTACGAAATCATAAGGTTGATGGGCAAATTGTTATGATTATGTTGAAAGTCTCAACGAATATAGGCATTGTCGTTCTGACAGAGATGAGTTTTCTGTTGAGTTGTTAAAAAACCAGCAATTTATTTTGTGGTCATTTTTAGCAGATAGTCGAAAAATCTGCATATTTACTTCGTGTTATAATTAACTTCAACTGTCAAGTTTCCATTCCAGAGTTAGTTCTGCGATATTATTAGTACTCAGATTATGTAAATATATCATCACAAACTTACCTTGTAAATTATCCCATGAAATGCTCACGAATTTGAAAAAAGAGACGGTTCCATAAGAAAGATTTGAGGCTTTGCATGGTGACAATTGGTATGTGGATCGGTTTGCAAAAACACCATGTAAGAATCGTTCGTACTTTCACACTTATATTTCGTTCGCACTTCTCGTAAGGTCTCAACGTTTCGACAAGCCTGCTCTAATCATCATCAGGAAACCTTCCATTTACCGTTCGACCAAACATTGTGATTATGTGTGTTAAAGCTGACATTATTATATAGTACAATGAAACGACATTTAGCAACTTGAGTTACCAATACGTTTAGTTTACTATTGGGCTCGAAGAAAATTCTTTTGGAACGCAATATTTCAAACGTTTGTAATCTTTTGTTTAGTGTCCAAACGTGAGCATCCCAAGCTTTGACACATCCGGTCTAACGAAATAGTTGTACATTTTTACTGTGGCTTTCGTCTGTATAAATCCGTCACATTGTTACCACTAGGGCCCAATTTCACAGAGCTGCCTTAGCACAACATTTGCTTAAGCATGAAAATTCTTCCTCGATCAAACAGGATTACCAACCAAATTTGCATGTCATGTTTACTGCTTTTGACTTGTATTCGACCATTGTTTGCTGAGCATAACATTCACAAGGAGTTTTGGCTGGCATACTGATGTTATTTACAATTAGGTTTTGGTGCTGGAGCAGATTTTGGTGCTTAAGCAGCTCTATGAAATTGGCAGTCGTTAGCAATGTTGTATTAAGTCTTTTATGCCAATTTTATGAGTTTTTATGATACGTTTTATGAGTTTCTAGAAGTACGTTTGTCTGAGAGAGTATAGATGAGGCTTGCCACCGCTCAGAATAGCCGTAGTGGAGTCGATTTTACGATCTGGTGATCTGCCGACCATATCTCCATATTCAACCATCGTATAAGATGAGTCTGGATCCACATTACTCATTGACATTGTGCGGCGTGGTCGCCGCCTCTTATTCCATTTATGGGGATGATATTGCTGTGGGAGACAGTCACAGATGATCTTGATAAAGGCACGTTTGAACTTCCGACTGGTAAAGGCATAAATGGCTGGGTTTAGGGCACTGTTAGCATACCCCAGCCATGTGAATACGGGAAAGGTGATATGGGGATTCACCACACAATCTGGGCACAGAGGAGCCATAACATTAATGATGAAGAATGGAAACCAGCACATGATAAAGACACCCATGACAATACCTAATGTCCTAGCAGCTTTATGTTCTCGATTCATGCCTGCTAGCAGCGATCTCCTAGCATTATTGACAGCATTCTTAGCTCCACCATGAGCTCCTCCTGTGACGCCGTGAGGTCTAGCATGATAACCATTCGTGTATCCTGCAGCTTGGTTATTATTCACTGCAGCACCACCACGATGTACTCGCATGGCCATTGCACTCTGCTGAGGTCCAGCACTTGTAACTTTCCTCTGTCCACTCTTGATAACTCGAACCTGCTCAACAGCAGTCCGGTAAACTTGAGCGTACATGAAAACCATCATAGCGGACGGGATATAGAATGAGATACAAGACGAAATGATGAGATAAGTAGCATCTTCTGGAAACACACAGTCAGTATCTGGTCTGTCTTTAGGCTCCAGAGCTTGCCACCATGCTATGCAAGGGAATGATATTAAACATGAACATACCCAGACTATAGCAATAAGAAGCATACCGAGTTTTTTGGTCATTCGTGATGGGTAGCTCATCGGTCGAGTGATGGCCCAGTATCGATCCACAGCAATGACACATAGATTGGTTATGGATGCAGTACATGCCAATATGTCAATCGCATGCCACATGTCGCACCATGGCTTACCAAAAACCCACTGGCCAAATCGTAACTCATTATAAATGGCAAATGGTATCACAATTGTTCCGATGATGAAGTCTGCAGAAGCAAGCGAAGCGATGAAGAAATTTGTCACAGTTCGCAAACATCTCTCGCGGTAGATTGCAAGTATGACCAAGGTGTTACCAAAGACAGTTAGGAGACCGAGACTCGATAGCAAGACACCAACGATGACATCCCTAGCTACCGTGTCTGGAACTGGTGGTTCACCCGTAACTATATCCAAGATGGAGGCAGTATTATTCAACCATGTGGTCCCAATAAATGAAGTAGAATCCATCATTGTTGATGAATACAGGTCTGGACTAGTTGTATTAAATTCATAAAGTTCTGATGTAGTTGCAGACGTGACAGTGGATAGGAGAGAGTCATCTGAAGTGGAATATAGGCCTACCGCATCAGTCACAGTGGAAGTGTCAGTCAGAAACTCCTCCTGAGTGGTAGATACTACGGTTGAATGCTGGCGACTCTCTGTCTCAAGTCCTGGGTCTGTACTTCCCACCGTTGTCTCTTGAATATATGTAGTAGTGGGATGTGACGTCGTGGATGAGTCTACCGTGATATCGGTAAGATATTGGGCGGTTGTGGAGGCGCGATCTTCCGTCCAGGTTGCTGCCCACGTACCTGGCGACCCTAAGCTCACCCACGGGGGAGCTGTAGACTCCATCTCTGCCATTCACACTCGCAATCACTGGTTCTAATGAGACACGACGTGAAAAGTCTCTCACACAGCGCTTATAGGGAGTAGCAGTGTCTACCTGTACTGGTTTATTGATCTGTGCTGTGTATGATTGGTCAAGCACATACTGCAAACACACTCGAGTCTAATCAGCGAAACTTAGCCTTGCGGGTTTGGGTAACTTACAAGTCAATAATAGAGCGCCACCACACGGTGGGAAGTTCCATTTCTTTGACCATTTTCCTTCAATTTGTGCCGTACTTTCGTTTCATTTTGATCAAGTCTTGTGGAAAGTGTTCCTTCTCACATATTGATCCCTCATTTCCGAGTGAATGTCTTGTGTATGCAGAAAGATTTGTACCAACTTTCTCTCTTCAAGACTCATGTTTGCTCGCCTAAATGAGGCTAAAGATGAACGCCTCAGGTTGTTAGTTTCAAATTGTCTCTAATGTGTCAGAAAATTGTCCATCGCGCATGACATCACAAGAAAATGACTCATGTCGAATAGGCCTAAGTGAAGATAATTAAAAAACGATCAAATGTCGGCATAGCTTTGATTATATCGACAGTAAGTTGTTGATTTCAAGGATATCAGCACAACATGATACCCTCTTTACTAACTAAACTGCTCTCAGCTTTAGGTTCGGAGTAAAATGTTCGCACGGACATTCTTAGGGCGTTAACACCTCACGCTGATGCATAGGTTTAGGGACAGCTTACTGATTATACGTAATCTAAATGTCACAATAGTCATGTCATCCAACTCTCTCAACGTAAACCGTGTTTTGACAGAGCTGTTGAAGAGCCTTTAGCTTATACGCCCTGACAGCAACGGGCTCTTTTATGTCCAAATATTGGCCGATGGGACAAGCTCCTGGGAAGGGATGCTGATCGATGTATTTCTGTCTGAATCGAGCTGCTTGGTGTTAGGTTTCATGAGGGGAACAGCAGAATGTCAAAAAGTGAAGATTAGTGGGCAAAACTTGATCGTTCAATGTAGGCAGTAATAATAACTGGACCCATCCTTGTTTGGATTGTGTGGTGTACATGAGGGGCTGGAGAGCGTGTATTGATGGGGAAGTATGTCTCCATTTCCTCGGTCCCTGGATGAAATCAGTGCTGTTGCTATGCATCCAGGTCTCTCCAAGCAAAACCTTCAATAATTCAGAGTTACAGAGACGTAGCGACAGAGAGCCTTAATCTGAAACCTAATTAGGATGTCCTTGTGCAGTCTGATTCCAAGAAAAATGATCGATATAAACCATTAATGGTTAGTACTCGGCTCAAAACCTTAATTAAACCATTGCTTTATCTGCGAGTGAGTTTAAGTGTAATTAAGTAGACCGTCAGACACAGACGAGAGGATAAAATGGTGTCGAGATGGGAGCTGAATGCTCAACTTAAGATACTGGCTGCTTGCATCATGTTAAGCTGCAGGTCCTCGAAGGAGTAACGATTTCACCAAACTCATCATAACTTACGATCAATCGTAGGACGTATGGTGCATTGTAGCCTTACGTAGGTCACGATGAGTTATCCTTCGTAACTCGAGTTACGATCGATCGTAGGGCTTGGTGAAATCGACCCATGATTACTATTTCGCGTGTGTTCCTCAGAGACGTGAATAACCGACAGTGCCCCGCCCCTCTTTTATCAGGCAAGAGGGCGCTCTTCAATATTCTCGATTGACGACAAGACGTTTGATCTTTCAAATTGCCAGATTTACAACTGAATCCTGTTCGACGTAACTTGGGGCAAAGGTGTCGATTTCTTTTGTATGATTGGGGGATATTTGGCGATTTGGTGTCCTATTCGGCGAGGGAGCGAAGCGACCAAGCGGGGGGAGGTTGTTGGAGGGGAATACCCCTAGGAGTGGCAGTTTCGCCTGCGTCAGTATCTGGCTTCAATTTTTATCAGTTCAAAATCAGTAGAAAGTACATAATAATAATTATTATACTAGAAAAGAGGTCGTTCATCGTGAAAAAAAAAGCTAAATGTTGGATGGCTCACGATGCAGACTGCTAGCCTTTATCAAGCTGATGACACTTGCACAGTCTCAATTTATATCCATTCTTGGTTTTGGCTGTGTTGGGTCTTGGTCCTTGATTGGTGTATGCCCCGTCCAATCCGGAGACAGCATGCTTCTGATTGGTGGCTTGGGCACACGAAGTTGAGACCGTGACTAGCAGGGGGATTATTACCAGGGCCTTGATTGGTTGGGATTGGAGTGGCCCCGCCCATTGCCGAAACTGCATTATGTTTTGCCATTTTGCGTGGGAGCCTATTGGATGGTCACTCTGCACCCTTGTACACTGAAAAAAAATCCTCACGCGCTTTAGCAATGGTGCCATGCACAAACCTATGCGCGAAGTCTGGGAACTTGACCGCATGTTACTGACTATGCCAAACATAATCAATGACCGTTTCATGTCACAACTCATTTTAGTCCATGCAGGCTCTACGGGATTGGCTATAAGCGTCACATGAAACAGTCTTTAATAATAGTCAGTGACATGCGGTCAAGTTCCCAGCTTCTTATTATGGTTTGTACATGGGCTCATTGCTAAAGCACGTGAGGATATTTTCATAGTGCACAAACGTATTGAGTCTTCAACAATAATGCATGTTCGAACTGACATGCGACAAATTTATTTTTTTATTTTTTTAAAAGTGTTTTACATTAAAATCTCAAAGCGCTTTACAATTAAAACCATTTAAATCACTACTAACATATGTTACAAACAAAGCCACAATTAAGTTTCTTTAAAGGTAGTGTCATACTTTGGTTTTTATCAAAGAAATACAGATTCATGGGCACAAATACCAAGACAGATACAGTAACAGTCATCTGTGAACATTTCAGTCCCTTTATACGTTGCCTACTTTTTGAGAAAACAGTGAAAAACAGCCACAGCATTTCGTTAAGTCTTTTCTCTTTTATTTTTGATCTTTTAAAAGATCAAGAAGATTTTCGGTCATTGTTTGACAAGTTTCTGGATAAACACACCATTTCAGGCGGAACAATTTTAATGGTATGTTTCTACCAGCACCATCTTCATACCCTGAAAGTTACACGTAAATCTGTGTGAACATTTCTGTTTTGGTTTCTTACCAAAGTATGATACTACCTTTAAAGGTAGTATCATACTTTGGTTTTTGTCAAAGAAGTACAGATTCATGGGCAAAAATATAAAGGAAGATACAGTAACAGTCATCTGTGAAAATTTCAATTCCATACGGTGCCCACTTTTTGAGAAAATTGTGAAAAAATGGCACAGTATTTCTTAAGTCTTTTCTCTTTTAGTATTTTTGATCTTTTAAAAGATCAAACAGATTTTTGGTCCTTGTTTTTAGGCTCATTTCTGGATAAATACACCATTTCAGGCGGAAAAATTTGAACGGTAGGTTTCTACTAACATCATCTTCATAAAAACGTTATACGTAAATCTGTGAACATTTCTGTTTTGGTCTCTTACCAAAGTATGATAGGCCTACTACCTTTTAAGCGAAGCACAATCCTCCTAAATAAATGGGCGTAACCAAACTCCCTCGACTGTCGCGTCTAGTGAAGACTCAACTATAGAGGGCGGCCTTCATTTAGAAGCCATGCGACCGACGAACTTCCTCACATAAACACAAGAAAAGACAACTTATTTCTCCATGGTTCAAGTAACAGGTAATGAATCTTGGTATAATTTTGCTGAAAGTTGATAAATGTCCCCTTGTTGAACCTTTTTGCCATGGATTAAATAAACGTATTGGTCCATAAAAACGTGAATTTGGATGGAGAGTGTCACTCTGTAATGAGCCATGTTTTGCAAGCAGACGTTCGTATTTACATACACGTACTGATGTAGCTGTGTGTTGTGTGTTGGAGCTTGGAGTTGGAGGAAGAATAGGCCTACCTTCAATTTCATTATTGCAAAGTAGACAAGCTTTTGGCTGAATTGTTGTGCACTTCCCTATATCAGTATAGCCAGGTCATTGTTTTTCTCTGGCTTTGAATAATAATTATAACAAGACGATAGACTGTGTTACAGTTAGTTTTGACAAACTCGATCTGTAACGTTAGTCTAGGCTAGTTGTTTTGGCTCCGAGGCTGAGCAATGTGTTTACACTATGTTGTAATGTCTAGTAGGCCTATGTCTGTGTAAAATCATAGACACAAAACCACTTACATTTGATTTTAAAGGTAATATCATACTTTGGTTTTTGTCAAAGAAGTACAGATTCATGGGCAAACATACCAAGAAAGATACAGTAACACTAACACTACAGTCATCTGTGAAAATTGCAGTCCCATACGGTGCCCACTTTTTGAGAAAACAGTGAAAAACGCCCACAGTATTATAAGTCTTCTCTTTTATTTTAGATCTTTAAAAGATAAAAAAAACATGGTTACTGGTTTTACTCTTTTCTGGATAAATACAGCATTTCGGGCAGAAAAAATTTAACGGTATGTTTCTACCGTGACCATCTAAGTTTATAGGTAAGTTATAGGTAAATCTGTGAAGATTTCTGTTATGGTGTGCTACCAAAGTATGATAGCACCTTTAAATGAAGTATATCACAGTTCAATAAAGTGCATCATGCGTTGAACAGCGGGTGCACACTGACAATGTAAGCACAGTGTGCTCTCTTGCCTTCCATAAATTACTGTGATGTGTGGATTCAGTATGTAATATATTCAGGCAACAAAGTTCTTTGTTCAGTGGATCTTGAAGAAAGAGACTCTATCATTCTTCGTACATTTAACATTCAAATTTTTTTCTGAATCTGCCCAAAATCAAGTGCTTTTAAAGAAATGTTCCCGTCTTTATTGTTTGATGTTGCAGTGAGCCACAATGAGAGATCTGTTTGAAACAGCATACCATGGGGAATTCATCCATCACCAGCCACAGACCTAGTGGAAGATGACCTATGGCTAATTCTACCCAGCCAGACAGAGAATGGGCTTGCTGGTTGTCCATCTGCAAAGGGTACAACCATGTAATGTGAGCCAGTTATCAGCCTTGAACCATCCACCTACAACCCACTCAGCTACCCAGCAAGTAAACCACCAAGACAACCAGTCATCTGGCTGTCCATCAGGAGAGACAGTCACCAGCCATCCAACCAGCTATCTTGTCTGCCGAAGAAGATGGCCAACATCCATCTTGTCAGTCTTCAAACCAGGTGGAGAATGATTATCAAACTAACCAACCGGCCAGCCAGCATACCAACCAGCTGGCCATCTGATCTATCTGGGGAGACAGTCACCAGTCAACCAGAGTGTGGCTATCCAACCAGCCAACCAGCCAGATACACAGCCAGCCAGCCAAGATGCCCCACTGCAATTGAGACAGGTACATTTTTACAAGTACAGGTGTATTGATTTGATTTATTATGCACATTGTCTGCCAATGCTAGATTGCCCACCTTATCAATCACTGATGTTAGGCTGATGGGAAGGTAGTCAACCAGCAATTGGTGAACAAAGGACAAACATCCATGTACTTATGGTACATGTACTTCAGACTCTGGTGAGCTGTGTTTGTATATCAGGTGTTCTGTGCAAGAAATAAGGCAGTGCAGACGTTTCCGATTTTTAAAATGTTTTCACTTGCTCGATTGGCTAGTGAATCAGACATTCACAAGTGCACATTTTCACCAGCCCTCCAATTACGATTATTTTATTTATTATTGTTTTCTTATCAAAGGTTTCCCAATCAACTTGCCGCAGACTGATCTGAAATCATGCCAAGACCCCAGATACCAGCAAGGCAACCAGTCATCAGGCTGTCTGTCTGGTAAAAGACAGTCACCAGCCACCCAGCCAGTGAGAGTGTGACTGTCCAACTAGCCAGCCTCTAAGGAAGCAGTCATCCAGCCATTCAGCCAGCCAAGAAGATGCCACACTTGGATTGGGACAGGTACGCTTCGACAAGTATTGATTCATTTTTAGTCTTGTTCATCCATGTTTCTTAACTTTTGGCTCAAAGTTCAGCGGATCTGCTTGTGTTTCTCAAATTAATTTGGCAAATGCAAGTACTGCTTTCAACAAGCTTGCATCTTGTGCAAGTTAAATATAATTAGTGGAGAGAAAATGGTTAGTCATTGCAGTAGTTGAAACAGTGGCAGAAGTTAATTGTCAAAGTCATGTGATGTCGTGTTGCTGGTGGCGACGTTTCCTTTGCAAGGACTGCTAACCTTCATCAGGCTACTGAAGACTGGTCCATGCTCCTAGTCTATTTTAAAGGTGACTTTGACTCGGACTTGAGACTTGACCTTTGTGACTCAGACTCAGATGTGATATTTTGTGACTCAAATACAAGTCAGCAAACAGGTGTTCTTTGCAAGGAATAAGGCAGTGTAAGGGTTTCCACTTTTGGCTCGCTTGGCTAGTGAATTTGACATTTACAAGCACTCATTTTTACCAGCCCTCAAATTATCTAAACATCTAATGTGTTCATTATTTCTTATCATAGGTTTGACAATCAACTTGGTGCAACCTGATCTCAAATCATGCCAAGACCCCAGATACCAGCAAGGCAACCAGTCATCAGGCTGTCTGTCAGGAAAAGACAGTCACCAGCCACTCAGCCAGTGAGAGTGTGACTGTCCAACTAGCCAGCCTCTAAGGAAGCAGTCATGCAGCAATTCAGCCAGCCAAGAAGATGCCACATACTTGGATAGGAACAGGTACATTTTGACAAGCATTGATTCATCCTTGTTTCTTAACTCATGGCTCACAAATTTGCTGATCTGCTTGTGTTTCTCAAACTAATTTGGCAAATGCAAGAAACACTTTTAACAAGCTTGCATCTTGTGCAAGTTAAATATAATCAGTGGAGAGAAAATGGTTAGTCATTGCAGTAGTTGAAACAGTGGCAGAAGTTAATTGTCAAAGTCATGTGATGTCATGTTGCTGGTGGCGACGTTTCCTTTGCAAGGACTGCTAACCTTCATCAGGCTACTGAAGACTGGTCCATGCTCCTAGTCTATTTTAAAGGTTACTTGGACTCGAACGTGAGACTTGACCTTTGTGACTCGGACTCAAATGTGATATTTTGTGACTCGAATACAAGTCAGCAAACTACTATAAAGTATCAGTTTCCTTTTTCATGTGTTGATAGTTTTTATGCATGTTATGGTTAACCAATCTCTCTCTATTTCATTGACTGTATTAGGTGATCTTGTCAAGGCATTCTACCAATGAGATGTCACCCAATTCCAGTGATGTTGCCTGTCCAGTACTAGAAGGAGTCATCATAAAGTAAATAGAATTGTTTCATCTATTATTGCAACAATATATATGGAAACAATAGATAAGAATTGTACTCTATGTAAGGCAAAGAAAATATAGTTCTGCTTCTGATTACATGGCATTTCAGAATAGGGTTGGTAGGTAGGGGATTTTGGTGTCAATTTTTTTTTAATACAATTAACGGAATTACAAAACATTTTCCAATTTTTTCCAAAATAATGTTTGGGTCGCAGCCAAAAAATAGGGCCGGTCGGTCGTTTTTTTTTGGGGGGGGGGGGGGGGGGGGGACTAACCAAGAATTCATTCAGCTTTAAACATTCACGTCAGATGTCAATGTAGGTGGTAAATCTCAGCAGGATTACGTACGAAAACTTGCAGCTATCAGGCTTCTCTGGATTTGAACCAGAGACCAACCAAATACCTGTGAGAGAAAAACTCAAAGCTACAATTCTGTGATCAAGAATGTGTAGCATTGCTGAAGGACAATTACTTTGTTGTGAATTTGACACAAGGATTTCACCACTGATATAGTTCCTCAGGTGGGATTTGAACCAGAAACTTTCAGTTAGTGCTCAGATTATCTGACAAACGTGTCAAGTAAAAACTCAATGCACATTGATGCCTCTGGTGGGATTTGAACCAGAGACCCTGTTTATGCTCATAGGTGAGAGTTTAGATGATCAAAGACAATTGTGTCATTGTGTTGAATGATGGCAGATCCACATGGTGCCCCTGGTGGGATTTGAACCAGACACCCCTGAACTAAAAAACTATGAAATAAACCTTATCTTATTAACCTAGCTATAAGTGGGCTTTGGTTTACCTCCATACATTGACATTTGACATCTAGTTATGTTTATTTCATTGATGTATAATTGTGTAAGCCATTGCAACATTGATCCATACATTTATATTTTTTGCCGGCTGTACTGAAGAAACACTCAATGCTATGACAGCTGAATGTTTGTGTTAATCATTGCTGAACAAGGAAAGGATTATTCATCGCGGTAATTACAGTTAAGGAAAATGGTGATCGATGTCACGCGATGTCGTGTTGCTGGTAGCGACGTTTCGGTTGCTGAAACTGTTACATCCCCAGATTCCGGCTTCCCACCATCCAGCAACATGATCACCGCAACGCCACGGACGGAACCACAGAAGCGCACCGAAGCCACGACGAGGACACGCACCCGACCACCCACAGAGTGACCCGTTCGACGTCCGAAGTACACTACAGTGAGCACGAGGGACGCGAAACAACAGGATATAACGGACACCGCAGCATCCAGTTCTTCAGTTGCCTGATGAAGGCTAGCAGTTCCAGCAGCCGAAACGTCGCTACCAGCAACACGACATCGCGTGACATCGATCACCTTTTTCCTTACTGCTGAACAAGTTGGCTTTTGCAATTTATCTGAAAAATTTCAAATTCTTGCCTGAGATGGCCATGATATGAAGAGGAAAATAATTTGTAGATTTGGTCTTTCTTGATCCAAAACTATGTACAGGTCTTATGCATACAAACAAATGCCAACAACTCTTCTTGTGAATCTTGTCAAGTGCAGTGTAAAGTGGTCATGTGCATTGTGTGTTTCTGACAGCTAGCTAGAGTTTATGTCAAAGTTGGGATGGATTCATGATATTTTAGCTTTTTTTTAAGTCCTCAAATTGCAAAAACCATTTCCCCTGGGTAGGAACTGTTTATCGATTTACTTGCCACTTTGCTTTTTTGCTCATGTTAGTCCCTTTTCCCCTGGTTGGGGGCAACTTTCCACAATGATCAGGCTTTTCCTCTGAAACATTCTAAATGTGGCATCTGTGAATCCCAAATTCTGCCAACAAATTTTATGATGCTGCTGCGCCATCAATTTTTCACCCATTTCACTTTCCTCTTTTCCTTCACAAATGGATCCATCCCTTCTCATTGTAAAAAGTTCTTAATTTGCATAGTGGTTCAGGATTTGGTATCACATTTAGACGTGTAGAAAGTATCAATTTTTATTTCCCTTTCTTGCATGAATTTCTTTGAGAGCTATTTTGGAAAGCTTTTTCCTCATTTGATCTCCAGTTCTTAAACATCAATTCTAGTCATTTTTGGAATTGTTTTGAAATGTCAGCATCATTTTCCTCTTCATGGACATAATGCATGCAATTAGATAGTATTGAGTCTATATGTTTTCACTCACAATCCTTTCTACATATTTTAAGTGAATTTCTCATCCTCAATTTCAAACTCGTACCAGTTGTACCCCTGGGTGGGACTTGAAAACAAACCTTTTTATGATAAAATTCCATCTCCATATAATGTTTGAATGTGAATCACAATCCTGAACCATATCTTTTTCTAGAATCTTAAGTATTAAATTTGTAAATGTTTTAGGGTTCATTCATTTGAAGTGACAGGGGTTGGAATTGTATGCGTCTGATTTCCAAAATGTGGGTTTGACAAAAATTTCCAATTCGTCTTTTTTAAAAATTCTTTTTAAATTCTGGTATTCACTTTTTCACTTAATTCGGTCAGTTGTGCACATAATTATCTCATTTTTATTCAATTTGGGGGTTGAAAGTTTTTTTCTTTTCTTGTTTTTTTTTGGGGGTGGGGGGTGGGGGGGTTGACAATTTTTTTTCCCTAAAATTCTTTTCCAGACCTTATGAGCAACTCCATCATTTCAAATGAATGCACTCTAAAGTTACATTTTATTGCTTTTTTCTTTAAAATGTATTCCTTGTGTCGGTATGTGAATTTCTCCAACAGACAGATTGATCATGCGCCGCTAAGCAACAATAACAAACTACAGGAAAAATGCATGAATATTCATGCAGAAGCACCGAAAAAGCTGCGAATATTTGCTCATGTTGCTCTCTAAATACCAATGTTTCCTACAAAATTGTGTGCCAAATCCCTTGAACTGTGTGTATCTTAAAATTCAAAACTTTTGTAAAACATCATGACAACATTTATTTTCTATAATGTTCTCTTTAAACAGTCAGGCACGAAAAAGCAACTTTTTCATCAGGATAGTGCAAAACCTTTCTTGCAGATGCACTGAAAAAAAGCATATAATTTGTGCATGTTTCACACTCAATACTATTATTTCCTACAAATTCCTTGAACTTTGCGTTTCTTAAAATTCTAAACTTTTTCAAAACATCATGACAAAATTGATTGATGCAAACAAAATCTAAAATGATCTTTTAAAAACTATAAAGTCGCCAAAAGCAACTTTTTCATCAGGACAGAACAAAACCTGTCTTGTCTAAAATGTTCTTCCCATGAAGATTGACACATGTTAAGGAGCTGATATCAACTCTGTTTGTTGGAGTAATTCTCATACTGTTATTTCAAACTGTTATAATCTGTTGTTAAAGTGTTTAAATCCTGTACAGATCAAATACACATAGGAAAGAAGCTCAGACGAGCATGTGAGTGCCGGTTGGTGCGTTCCTCTGCTGTCTATAGGATGTGGAGCAACTTTAATGACCCGGGTGCATTGGTTGATATGCGTCAGCTTGAGTGAAACCTGTCTTCAGTGTTGCTGGTATTCTACTCTGTAAGTGTTCTGCCTCACATGATTTGACAAGCTCATACCCAAATTCTGCTTGCGGCAAAAACTAGAAGAAAGGAATTGATTGTTGTACACTAAGATGCTGATAGCGCTTGTATGATTGGTGCGAAGGACAGAGGACCCTTTTTTCGCACAGTTTTTTTCGCACTGATACTTTTGTTATCCTAAGTTGGTACCCTTCATCTTACTGTTCCTGTGTAACCAGGTTTCTTTTTAGGCCGGTCATGATGACCAACCCTTTTGCATAGGACATCTGCTTCTGATCTGAGGGGGCTCTTGACCTGATAGATGATGGTGACCTCTACTCAGTTGTTGATGTGATGATTAGAGAAACAATTTTTTGGCATTGCTGGTTTACTTCGTTACAGTTCTCAGGTTTTGACCATTGGTTTCACTTGTGTAGTAGAAATTAGGGTTGTGTAGGAAGGCAAGAGGGACCACTTAAAATATTTAGCAAGCTGTAGTGCTGTGATAAAAATGATAAAAAAATGTCCTTAGTGCAGTAACTGTTAAAATTAAATCTAACCCTAACCCTAAGACCACAGTAATTTATCCAAAGGACAGAAATAAAAATAAAAGCTGAAATAACCTTTAAATAACCATAGCAAGCTACTTTCATATTAACTTCATTTCACCCTAAAAAATACTGACAAAGTCAGTACAATAATTGAGATTGAAAACATAGGCCCCTACAAATCTAAATAAAAACATATCAAAGAATAATCAGATAATAATGATGGAATAATTTGGAGCAAACCAATATGAGGGCATTTTCAGAAGCCCTTAAAGCTTGTATAGATATGACCTTTGATAAAAACATACAGACCATCCATGTTGAGCAGAATCCTGAAACAATGATAGGAACTTAACTTAGCAAAGGTTCATTAATTCAACCTAAATACTAGTTGTAAAGAACGAAATAATTAGAAACAAAACCAATATGGGGGCATTTTCAGAATTCCCAATATTATCATATAATGCCTTGGACAAACCAATGCAGATGATTTAGCAACATATAAACAAATAAAAAACAAATAATAATACAACATTCAAGTTAAAGAAAGATACATTAACTTCAAACTTAGTATTAGTTATGAAATAATAATTCAATTCTTATAAGGCAGGCTAAAAACAAGAAAGATTTCTACCTTCACAAAAATCACTGAACAATTTCCAGTAATATCATGTACATAATCTTTAAGGACATGCATCAAGGCTTTATATAACCAGTGGTTTTCTCAACTTTTTTACTAGTTTACACCATTTTAAGCAGATGATTCATTTATTCACGCAGATCTAGAATAAATCAGTAAATCACTAAAAAATATGCTACCAGTACCATAGGATACCTTGATAATTGAGACTAGAGAATGCAATAGGTTTAGGATTCCTAAACCTATGGTATAAACCATCTATCTACATTAGGAGTCAATTCAGTTTAGTCCACATAGGTCAACATATTGACAAAGTCAGTACAGTTATTGAGATGAAAATCAGACAAGATCTAAATGAAAGTTCCAATAGGCCTGTATCAAAATGGCCGTTGACAAAAACATGCCGACGATCCATGTTACAACAGAAACAAATAATAACTAGACAATTAAGTGTTCGTCCCGTGGACGAACACTAAGCTGTTCCGATTTTGTTTCAATTCGCTAGTTAGGCTGATACCACAGAATTGTGTTCTGTAAGCATCAATTCTACACTTAGAGTAAGCAGTGCCCTTCAGACGATGGCTTCTACACATTGTATGTATTTCCTATTTCAATGCATATTTCCATCTGTAGCTATGGTTACAAAACCGACGTGCAATGACATTTTTTCCACAATATTTTATGATGTCAACGACTTCATCATTAAATAGGTAGACTATTTGTAACACAGAGAATATACACACTCTTTTCTATTGCAAAAAGAATAGAGTGCTAACAAATTAATAAACTAATTAAGCATTCAAATGAATGTCACGTGCTTAATGAATTAATTAACTAACAAAAGCAGTTTTCAACACAAATTATTTACCTCATGAGCTTTCATATGATTTACCTTTAGAGCTCTTAAAATAAAGCTAAGAATAAGAAGTGGAATATTAAAATAAAAATCACAACATAAAAGCTAGGGAAGCTTGATAAAGAATAATGAAAATTAAATAAAATAATAATAGCAAAAACTGTTCCACCCTGGAATACGTCAGAACAGCTAAAAATGTTAGTACCAGAGTAAAGTTATGAAGGTAATAGCGTAGGAAATACTGGTAACATTCTTCTTCTATGGAAGAAGGGCGATAAATAATAATCACAAATAAAAAATAACAAAAATAATCTCAAGCGATTTAAAACCTGTTCCGCCCTGGAACACGTCGGAACAGCCAATACAATTTTAGCACGGTTAAAAGTTAAGGTATTTAGGTATTAGCTTAAAAAATACTGGTAGCATTCTTCTTCTACACAAGTGAAACCAAGAAATCCATGAGGACATGATTGATTCATTACTGCGCATGAGTTCATGTTTTTTCATTGGGTAATTTGTGATTCAGAATAAATAAACTATCAAATTTGGGGGTAAAAACATTAATTCAAAATTTGAAGTAAGCTGCATGTTGAAATTTTGTTTCTCTGGTCAGCACATCATCATCTGGGCTGAAGTTGTTATCATTTTGAAGGTCAAGGACTCAATTAGTGATGGAGTGGAAATGTCCAAATGAATCGGTCTTTATTTTTGCTTTTTTGCCACCAAAGTTCACCACCAAAATGTCTTCCAAGAACATATAGCAGCCTGGTTGCCCGAACAGGGGGTGAAGTCTGAAGTACACCCATGCAGGTCTATTAAGATTTAAGTGTACAACAATGAATCCTTTCTGAGCTTTGTTCAGGCCTTTGTTAGTCTTTTCAATGCGCGGCATTTGCATGCCAACAAAAGCCTGCATAGGCAATGAGCTTGTTGAAATGTGTGTTGCAGAACGCCTATGGAGCAGAATACCAGGAACACTAAGTCAGGTTTCAACTCAAGAGGGCGCTTTATCAGCCGATGTGCTTGGGTCATTAAGTTGCTTCATGTTCTGGACAGCAGAGGGCGCACCAACCGGCACTTGCAATTAAAAAAAAAATAATAAAAAAAATAATTGACACAATAGACAGTGATCTCTTTTTGCATTTTTATTTTGTCAATACTTAAACTACCCCCTCTATTTACAAATAAGGGACTACATTGCAAACAGCATCTCTGAAAAATGGACAACAGTAAGAGGGCGCTATTTCAGCAGACTTTATCCTGCATCAACAGCGCCCTCTCACTATGGACCATTTACAAAGATGCTTATTGAAACAGTTCCAACAATACAAACTTCTGGGAAATTTCTATGTGACCTCCATACACATTAACCTGACACAGCACAGAGGTCATATGTAAATTACCTAAAGGTTGTATGACTGGGACACATTTCAACTTGCAATGCAGACCCTTTCCAAAGATGCCATTTTAAACCTTATCTATGACCTTGTTTTTTTTATTACAGCGCAAGCAACGCATGAGAAATATAAAAGTTTTAGGCTTGTATGAATGAGAGAACTTGCGAAATAGCAGAACAGATGCAAAGAATATTGACTTTTGAATATTGACGCGCATATCAAAGTTTCTTTCTTTGTATTTCTTTTTGTATTTGCAGGAAAGTGCTTTTGGGTGTAACACGATGATTCTAATGTGAACGAACAAAGTCAAGCAATACGCAATTCTGATGTCACTTTTGAATGTTGACGCGCATATCATAGTTTCTTTCTTTGTATTCCTTTTTGTATTTGAAGGAAAGTGCTTTTGGGTGTAACACGATGATTCTAATGTGAACGAACAAAGTCAAGCAATATGCAATTCTGATGTTACTTTTGAATGTTGACGCGCATATCATAGTTTCTTTCTTTGTATTCCTATTTGTATTTGCAGGAAAGTGCTTTTGGGTGTAACACGATGATTCTAATGTCAACGAACAAAGTCAAGCAATACGCAATTCTGATGTTACTTTTGAATGTTGACGCGCATATCATAGTTTCTTTCTTTGTATTCCTTTTTGTATTTGCAGGAAAGTGCTTTTGGGTGTAACACGATGATTCTAATGTCAACGAACAAAGTCAAGCAATACGCAATTCTGATGTAACTTTTGAATGTTGACGCGCATATCATAGTTTCTTTCTTTGTATTCCTTTTTGTATTTGCAGGAAAGTGCTTTTGTTGGGTACAACACGATGATTCTAATGTGGACGAACAAAGTCGAGCAATACGCAATTCTGATGTTGGAGCGCAGACAATTTGGAAAGGTCACAGAATAATGAATGAAACGGCACCCTTGAAACTAATAGTAACCTGTTACCTTAATCGAGTCAGATTCAAATTATTGCTTGAGAATTTGGTTTTCTTTTACACTGAACCAAAACGAATAACGCACAATTGAAAATGAAAAATGTATCAGTAACTAAGAAGTTCTGAAGAAGCAGGCTAGTCGTAGTCAAAACATTGAGACCTTACGAGAACTGCGAACGAAACAGAAGTGTGAAAGTACGAACGATTCTTACATGGTGTTTCCGCAAACCAATCCACATAACTAAGAAGTTCATTTTTGGAGTTATTGTTTTCTGTCAAGCCCAATCAAATAATGCATTGTAATTCAGAAATTTCAGATTGATTGCAAAATGCATTAAAATTTGGTCAAAATTTCTAGTGGTTGGAAAAGGAATTTAAAACAAGATATTTCCAAAGAAACTTTCAGATGCAGGTTTTTGCTTAAAAAAAAACGCACTGGTCATGGACGTATTAAAAACCAGAAATTGTAAAATGCCAAGAGAGGTATGCATGTCAATTTTAGCACAGGTAATATTTGAACTCGCTTTGTACTGACTCAGTTTATGGTAACAGGTTACATGTACCTATGGTTAACCACTTACGGTATGGTGACAATTTGCCAGCTGATAACTTGACTCCCAAATAAAGTTTGTTATAGAAAAAACAAATTTGATATTGAAAAATATGCGTTTGCATTTGATGATTGTTTTGCAAATTGTAATGCCTGCTTTTTGCTTACTGTTGACCCAAGTTTTGCCAACTATTGCTTGTAGAAAAACATCTTTTTTCTCCTTTAAGATTGATCGCATATTTTGCTTGGCGTAACCAAAGTTGCCTCAATTTAATCACAATACACTATATTGAGTGTGAAATACAGAAAATAAATACAAGTTTTGTGGCGCATTTAATCACATTGAAAGCTACAAGAGTCAAGTACAACAACTGGCATAATTGTAACCATACTTTACGTTTGTAAACTTTACAAAACACAAGAAAAAATGACTGGTATCTTGTCCATCTTGCGCAATCCAAAAAGCAAAATGGAAATTTGTGCTTAATTTGAGAAATGTGCTTGATTCAACAATTGCAGCCAAAAGTGTTGAACAATTAATCACGACTATTTCATCAAAACTTAAGTAGAGAACAATACCAAGAAAACTATCTGCAGCAGTTTTGAACGTGAACCAGATACCATTGTTTTTTCTTGAACCATACTATCCGTGCTCTTCACTAAATTTAGTTCCCTTTAAACAAAATAAAGTTGTTAAGTGTGTTGCTCTTTCTAAAGAAACTTTACATCAAATAAGTCTTCCATATGTAGGTAGTAAAACTCTCACTTAGATAATTTGAGAAGTAAACAATCTCATGGTAATTTGAGGATGGCTCATGAACTACTTGATCAATTGCTATTTGTAGGTTAATTGTACATGTGGTGATCATTCGATGTCCTATGTGAAAAACGTCAGTGATTATGAAATGCTACACATCAATAATTTCATGTTGTTATTCATTGTTAGGAGTGACATTCAAAAGAGCACGGATAGTTTGTAATTTAGGTCAAATAAAGCACACAACAAATGAGTGCACCAGGCACTCGTTTATTTCATTATCTTCATTTACAAAACTTATCAGGAGTTTCACAGCTAGTCATGTACTGAGGCTAAAAAGTTCAGATGTGCAAGTTCCAAATCTGTCAGCATCGGTGTATTTTCAAGTACGCAGTTCATGCACATTTAATTTGTACGCTGTATCGTTATTTGGAAAGTTGAGTCTATTCTTGAGTGACGTTTCTTCATCGTCCTTCCCGTAATTACTTCAGGAGTCATTTAAGATTTGATCATTTGTGATACTAATTTCTCAGAAGGCAAACGTTCGGATTTTGAGGTCAGAATTTCAAATTGTAAAACTGCAGTTGAAGCATGTTGAAGTGGTGAGATGTTGAAAGCAATCACATAGAGTAGGTCCGTCCACCTCCGACATAGAAAGGCTTCCATCAAATACAGCAAGGTCATCTTGGAAAAACAGCATAGATCTGCATTCTCTACGTCTTCTCAGATCTGAAAATATTAAAGATGGCAATGAATTAAATATCAGAAGATTGTGTTTTATTAAATCACATTATTTTTGGGCTAATTCTTGCAGCCAGAACAGTTTGAAGAAAATAAAAGAATGGAAATGGCCAAAAAACGATCATGTTTTGTAATAATTGTGTAATTTTTCCCCTGTCATTCCAGTTACATGTTTTGGTTCCAAATGTTTCACAGGAATCCCCCTTTTATTTGGAGTGGTATCGTCCACGTATAAGACCATTTTGTATTATAACTTGTAATAAGATACAATAGTGACATATCCTTGTAAGCAAATTACCAAATATCTTCTATTTTTCAGAAGGTAGGAAACTTACCCTTTTGGTAACTTCTGTTGAAACCAAGCCATGCCAAAAGCTTAATTTCCCTCAGTAAAAAAGAAACAATCTTTTATTCATTTTTCGGGATAAAATAACGGCGGTTTCTTGTGAGGAATATAGCACGTCTTTCCTTGGCGGACACTTGGCGCGAAATGACGCCAATTATTTGAAAGATGCACAAATCAATGCAAAACCATTCAGAATCACTGGTGCGTGGCTTAAATAGCGCCCTCTATACTTGTGTTTAAAGCCAAAACAAAGGCTTTTGGACTAGTCTCTTTTCAAGTCTCTTTTTCCCGGGGCGCTGCCTAAAAGACCGTAGATTGCGGTCATTTTTGCTTCCCCGGGGGAATTTGGACTTGAAACAAGACTAGCAAACATTCAACAGCTCTGTGACTAGTCTTGTTTCAAGTCGGTACTATCCCGGACACCTCTAATAAGACCGTACTTTGCGGTCTATTTCATCACGCTCAGGACAGTATAGACTTGAAAAGAGACTAGACATAGTTATTTCGTAGTTGGTCTCTTTTCAAGTCTTAATTATTCTAAGCGTAGTGAAACGGACGGAAAATTACGTTTGCTTTCGTACCACAATAAAATTGAGAATGGAGATACTTAATAACGTCTTTTTACATTTAAAAACGGCTTTTAAAGCCTATTTTGTGTCATAGGGACTTAAAATTGGACAAGGAACACTTCCACGGTGTCTAGTCTTGTTTCAAGCAGCCACTATCTCTTGCGCGGCTAAAAAGACCGTACTTTGCGGTCCATTTCAAGATATTTGGAATGTTTAAGACTTGAAAAGAGACTAGCTACTAAATAACCAAAACGAACACGTGGTCGTTGTTAGTCTTGTTTCAAGTACAAAGTTTCGCGCGCGCGGCTAAAAAGACCGTACTTTGCGGTCCATTTCATCACGCCCAGAATAGGTCAGACTTGAAAAGAGACTAACTACCAACTAACTGTTGCTAGTCTTTTTTCAAGTCTTTACCTTTCCGGGCGCGGTGAAATAGACCGCAAAGTACGGTCTTTTTACTCGCTCCCGAGATAGTACCGACTTGAAACAAGACTAGCAACAGAGTGACGTAGCTCCAGGCCTATTGTCTTTTGCCTGAAACAATAGATAGAGGGCGCTGTTTTATTTAATGCCCCAGTGATTCTGAATGGATTTTAGAGCATGATGGGAATAATGCTTTGTTCAAATCAAGACGCGGCATTTCACGCCTGCGTTCCGTCGAGGTAACACGATGTCTGCTGCACGGGAGAAATCACACCAATTTCTTCATCCGTGTTTTCACAAACTCCAATAAAATGGAAGGTTCCCGCCATATTGAGAAAGCTCTTGACTTGATTTGTCTTTTAAGAAACTCTGAAGGCCCAAAGGGTAGGTTTTATTACTCTCCTGACCAAATTATTATATTATTGCCGAGAGCCGCGGCAAAATACTTTAAGGGTGCGGCACCATGCCGTTTTTGAGGCTCAAATATTACCAAATGATAATGTTAATAACGTTATTGTAGAGGACTAAATTATATTTTCTTATAAAACACAATTAGAACCACAAAGATGTTCACCAAATGAAACAATAACGCCACAAAATTGAAGGCAATGTCTTTGGTAATTTTTTCAATAGGATATTCTTTATTGTCTGAGAAACAGCTCAGATTTCCAGCTTCATATACATACTCCTGCCTAAAATTACATACAAATGTGAAACCATTTGTAAAAGGAAAAGATTTTCATAGGTGACCCTCTCAGTCTTAATGGTGGTCGGTTCCTAAAAGTTACAGAAACCATCTGAAATATAAAGCATTTTGAAAATGAAATCTTACAAAATATTTTGAAAACACATGACTCGTTTGAGACGTTGACTCATCATTAGCAAAGTGATGGTCATCTGTGCAACTCTTCCACTCTTTAAGAACATGAGAACTACCAGGTTTTTAACAATTAAAAAGAAAGGAGTGTCTAGTATTTCAATTACCAATCACAGAAGGTTTGTTCTCGGCATTGCAGAGGATTCTCAGAATGTGCATTCTGCTCAAATTAATTTCCATTTCAAAGAAACATACTTATTATTTGTGGTCTCATTCCATCATTTTTTTTTTTCTTGTTCAGATCTTTAAAAGACTGAGACGATTTTGCTTTGACGTTTGAAGACACAAGAGATGACCTCCGTGTAAATCTACCTGAATGACATCAGAAGTGAAGTGTTGGCATGTGTCTGAACATCTCCAAGATGAACATATACAACCTTTTCATTTGTGGAAAAATGGAGCCTTCAACTTGATTCCAGAAATATTTATGCCTCCATCTGAACCAGAGACTCCTACCTTGGAAGAAACTTTACAATGCAATATGCAACTTCAAGGACTGAATTTGGAAAACTGTGTTTCACAGTTAGATGGACTCGTTAACAGTTATTGTACATTGAAGTGATTAAAGATATGAGTGCCTGGTGCACTCATTTGTTGTGTGCTTTATTTGAACCAAAATAATTCTGGTATCTGGTCATATTCGCTTTCAAATAGCTGCGGCAAAGAATTTTAAGCAAAGTGTTCTTTTTGAAAATTTCCTTTCAACTGTGTGCCTTTTTTGCTTTTAAATTTGTCCACAATACAAAAATTCTTGTCACTACCAAACAAAATGGACCTGAAGTACTTATAGTTTCGTTGATGAGTATCAAACGCAAGCAATTATTGAATTCTATGCAAATCTGTTACAATCTAAAATTAGATTGATTCATATGCATGTACCAAACTTACAAATTGAGCAGTAATGAAGTATTAGAAATGCACATTATTGACCAGATTCCAGTCTGTTTTTGGCATTGCATTGAAACGATGTGAATGGTTGGTAATTTGCCAGTTGATATCCTTGACCTTGTTACCCATCTTTTTCAAGTAATTATTTTGCTGTCCCAATAAATGAATATTAAGTGAAATGTTTTTTTTGTGAAAGATTTTACAGAAAAAGATGGTTTATAAGAAAGTGGTTCAAACTTTTAAATTGGCCCATTGTACGTTTCACGTACTAAACAAAATCAGTTTTTGTTAACAAAGGCTGTAGATTGCTACATCTCCAAAAGTCACAAATTCGACAGTTGATTCTGAGATGGTTTTGTGTCAAATACTGCAACATTGTTCAGCAACTATTCAGCTGCATATAAAAGTGATTTTCATGAAATAAGGATATTTGGAGTAATTTTGGAATAATAAACAAAAAACTCATCAACGATTAACAAGAGTTTAGTTATCAGCTGGCAAATTGTCACCATACTTTAAGTGGTTAACCATAGGTACATGTAACCTGTTACCATAAACTGAGTCAGTAAGCCATTAATACCTGTGCTCAAATTTACAAGCTCTCTTGACATTTTATACTTTCTGATTTTAATACGTCCATGACCAGTGCTTTTTTTTTTAAAGCAAAAACCTGCATCTGAAAGTTTCATTGGAAATATCATTGTTTGAAATTCCTTTTCCAACCAGAAATTTTGACCTCGTCACATTTTTTTTGAAAATTGTAAACACCTACATCTGAAACTGTTTTCCTAACATCAATTGTTTGTTCTGCAAATACTTTACCAGCCAGGAATTTTTACACGACTTTTTATACATTGCAGTGCTCAAAAAACAAAAAGTTTTCTCCAAAAATAATTTCTAAGTTGCTGATGTCTTTTTCATTTTGAACTGCACATTATCATTTTGGTTAAGCATAAAAAAAAATACACCAAATTTTGAAGCGACAATCTGACTCATTTAAGGTAGCAGGCTACTTACTACTGGTTTCAAGGGTGCCGTTTCGTAGGTTATTAATGTGACCTTCCCAAATTGTCTGCGCTCCAACATCAGAATTGCGTATTGCTTGACTTTGTTCGTCCACATTAGAATCATCGTATTGCACCAAAATCACTTTCCTGCAAATACAAAAAGGAATACAAAGAAAGAAACTTTGATATGCGCGTCAACATTCAAAAGTTACATCAGAATTGTGTATTGCTTGACTTTGTTCGTTCACATTAGAATCATCGTGTTACACCGAAAATCACTTTCCTGCAAATACAAAAAGGAATACAAAGAAAGAAACTTTGATATGCGCGTCAACATTCAAAAGTAACATCAGAATTGCGTATTTGTTTGACTTTGTTCATTCACATTAGAATCATCGTGTTACACCCAAAAGCACTTTCCTGCAAATACAAAAAGAAATACAAAGAAAGAAACTATGGTATGCGTGTCAACAATCAAAAGTCAATATTCTTTGCATCTGTTCTGCTATTTTGCAAGTTCTCTCATTCGTACAAGCCTAAAACCTTTATACATTTCTCATGCATTGCTTGCGTTGTAGTAAGAAAAACAAGGTCATAGATAAGGTTTAAAATGGCATCTTTGCAAAGGGTCTGCATTGCAAGTTGAAATGTGTCCCAGTCATACAACCTTTAGGTAATTTACATATGACCTCTGTGCAGTACCAGGTTAATGTGTATGGAGGTCACATGGAAATTGCCAGAAGTTTGTATTGTTGGAACTGTTTCAATAAGCATCTTTGAAAATGGTCCATAGTGAGAGGGCGCTGTTGATGCAGGATAAAGTCTGCTCAAATAGCGCCCTCTTACTGTTGTCCATTTTTCAGAGAGGCTGTTTGCAATGTAGTCCCTTTAAAACCAGTTAAGTGTACTCTTGGTTAACCACACTTATTTGTACATAGAGGGGGTAGTTTAAGTATTGACAAAATAAAAACGCAAAAAGAGATCACTGTGTATCGTGTCAATTATTTTTTTTATTATTTTTTTTTTAATTGCAAGTGCCGGTTGGTGCGCCCCCTGCTGTCCAGAACATGAAGCAACTTAATGACCCAAGCACATCGGCTGATAAAGCGCCCTCTTGAGTTGAAACCAGACTTAGTGTTCCTGGTATTCTGCTCCATAGGCGTTCTGCAACACACATTTCAACAAGCTCATTGCCTATGCAGGCTTTTGTTGGCATGCAAATGCCGCGCATTGGAAAGACTAACAAAGGCCTGAACAAAGCTCAGAAAGGATTCATTGTTGTACACTTAAATCTTAATAGACCTGCATGGGTGTACTTCAGACTTCACCCCCTGTTCGGGCAACCAGGCCGCTATATGTTCTTGGAAGACATTTTGGTGGTGAACTTTGGTGGCAAAAAAGCAAAAATAAAGACCGATTCATTTGGACACTTCCACTCCATCACTAATTGAGTCCTTGACCATCAAAATGACAACAACTTCAGCCCAGATGATGATGTGCTGACCAGAGAAACAAAATTTCAACATGCAGCTTACTTCAAATTTTGGATTAATGTTTTTGCCCCCAAATTTGATAGTTTATTTATTCTGAATCACAAATTACCCAATGAAAAAATATGAACTCATGCGCAGTAATGAAACAATCATGTCCTCATGGATTTCTTGGTTTCACTTGTGTAGAAGAAGAATGCTACCAGTATTTTTTAAGATAATACCTAAATACCTTAACTTTTAACCATCCTGGTGCTAAAATTGTATTGGCTGTTCCGACGTGTTCCAGGGCGGAACAGGTTTTAAATCGATTGAGATTATTTTTGTTATTATTATTTGTGATTATTTATCACCCTTCCCTAGCTTTTATGTTGTGATTTTGGTTTAAATATTTAATTTCTTATTCTTAGCTTTATTTTAAAAGCTTAAAAGGTAAATCTTGTTTATTACTTATTAGGCAAATTCACATTAAAAATGTATCTTTATTTATTTGATTATTTATAACTAGTCAATTATGAGCACAATTCTTCATCTGCAATAGTACTGCTACATCCCATAGATGTGCACGCTGCCACAAAAATTTTTGACATCATCATGATGTCATCATCAAAAAGACAATTTTCATTATACCCCCTGCACAATGGCAGATCTCCTTGACATTTGGTGGGTTACATATAATCTACCTGTTTAATGATGTAGTCATTATGACATCATCAGATTTTGCGTTATTTACATTTTTTATTCCTTTGTTTCTTCAGAATTCAACCTTACGGTATGTCAAAACTGTTTGATATTTTCAGTGATGATTTTGCTATACAGAATGGAAGAAAAAGTAATCTTAAAAGATGAAATTTGAGCTTTGAACCCCAATATTTTTGTGACCATAGCTACGGATACAACCAAAGCTACAGAACTTTGTTATAAATCGGCCTATAATGAGCAAATTAAAACAAAATCGGAACAGCTTAGTGTTCGTCCACGGGACGAACACTTAAATGTCTAGTTATTATTTGTTTCTGTTGCAACATAGATCATCTATGTTCTTTTTAGTCAATGGCCATTTCTATAATTATTGTTTTATTCCTATTTCTTTTGTTTGTCACAGTGATGCGACTGATTGTTATGTGTTTTTATTTTTATTTAGATATTGCTTGTTTTTAATCTCGATATTTATACTGACTTTATCAATATGTTTACCTATGTGGAAATAAATACTGAAGTGAACTAAAGTGAATTGACTCCTAATGTAGATATATGGTTTATACCATAGGTTTAGGAATCCTAAACCTATTGCATTCTCTAGTCTCGATTATCAAGGTATCCTATGGTACTGGTAGCATATTTTTTAAAGTGATTTACTGATTTATTTTAGATCTGCATGAATAAATTAATCTTGGTGCATACTAGTAAAAATGTTGAGAAGACCACTGGTTATATAAAGCCTTGATGCATGTCCTTAAAGATTATTTACATGATATTTTTGAAGATAGTTGAGAGATTTTTCTTTTCTGTTTTAAGGTGAAAATCTTTCTTGTATTCCAGAATTGAATTATTTCAAATCTGTATTACACTTAACTAATATTAGGTTGAAGTTAAAGCATCTTTCTTTAACTTGAATTCTGTTATTATCATTATTTGGTTTTGTTGCAACATCATCTGCATAATTTTAGCCATAGGGGCTTTGGAAAATTCCCTCAAATAGGTTTGTTCCGAATTATTTTGTTATCTAAAACCGCTATTATGCAATTAATGTTTAGATTGAAGTTAATGTTCAAGTACATGTACCTTTGTTATGTTTAACTTCCATTATTGTTTGTTACTGTTGCAATGTGGATCATTTATGGGGCTTCATTTATGGATCTTTTGGGGCTTCTAAAAATGCCTCATATTGGTTTGTTCCTAAGTTGATCTGATTATTCTTTGATATATCTTTTCATTTAGTTTTCAAACTTATTACACTGACTTTGTAAATATATTTTTAAGGGTTAAATTAATATGAATATAACTTGCTATGGTTATTCTATGGTTATTTTAGCTTCTATTTTCATTTCTGTGGATGTATTGATGGTTAAATTACTGTGGTCTTCTTAGCAAGATTGAATATTTGTCACTGCACTATTACTAAGGAAATTATTTTATAATTTTTATCACAGCACTACAGCTTGCTAAATATTTTAAGTGGTCCCTCTTGCCTTCCTACACAACCCTAATTTCTACTACACAAGTGAAACCAATGGTCAAAACCTGAAAACTGTAACAAAGTAAACCAGCAATGCCAAAAAACTGTTTCTCTAATCATCACATCAAAAACTGAGTAGAGGTCACCATCATCTATCAGGTCAAGAGCCCCCTCAGATCAGAAGCAGATGTCCTATGCAAAAGAGTTGGTCATCATGACCGGCCTAAAAAGAGACCTGGTTACACAGGAACAGTAAGATGAAGGGTACCAACTTAGGATAACAAAAGTATCAGTGCGAAAAAAACTGTGCGAAAAAAAGGGTCCTCTGTCCTTCGCACCAATCATACAAGCGCTATCAGCATCTTAGTGTACAACAATCAATTCCTTTCTTCTAGTTTTTGCCGCAAGCAGAATTTGGGTATGAGCTTGTCAAATCATGTGAGGCAGAACACTTACAGAGTAGAATACCAGCAACACTGAAGACAGGTTTCACTCAAGCTGACGCATATCAACCAATGCACCCGGGTCATTAAAGTTGCTCCACATCCTATAGACAGCAGAGGAACGCACCAACCGGCACTCACATGCTCGTCTGAGCTTCTTTCCTATGTGTATTTGATCTGTACAGGATTTAACAGTATGAAATAACAGTATGAGAATTACTCCAACAAACAGAGTTGATATCAGCTCCTTAATATGTGTCAATTTACATGGGAAGAACATTTTAGACAAGACAGGTTTTGTTCTGTCCTGATGAAAAATTGCTTTTGGCAACTTTAGTTTTGAAAAGATTATTTTAGATTTTGTTGGCAAAAATACATTTTGTCATGATGTTTTGAAAAAAGTTTTGAATTTTCAGATACACTCAGTTCAAGGGATTTGGCACACAATTTTGTAGGAAACATCGGTATTTAGAGAGCAACACGAGCAAATATTCGCAGCTTTTTCGGTGCTTCTGCATGAATATTCATGCATTTTCTTGTACGTGTACATACAATTTTAGTTGTGTCAATCTACATGGGAAGAAAATTTTAGACAAGACAGGTTTTGTTCTGTCCTGATGAAAAATAGCTTTTGGCGTTTACAGTTTTGGAAAGAACATAAATAAATGTTGTCATGTTTTTGAAAACGTTTAGAATTTTAAGATACACAAAGTTCAGGCCATGAAATAATAGTATTGAGTGTGAAATGTGCAAATATATGCTAGTTTTTCAGTGGTTCTGCATGAATTTTCATGCATTTTCTTGTACGAGACTACAAGTACATACAATTTTATGTAGTTGGTTATTGTTGCATAGCATGCAGCGCATGATCAATCTGTCTGTTGAAGAAACTCACATACCGACATACAGAAAACATTTTTTAAACAGCAATAATATAGAATTTTAGAGTGCATTCACTTGAAATGATGGAGTTGATCATACGGTCTTTAAAACAATTTTTGGAAAAATTCCCCCCCCCAAAAAAAAAAAAAAACCATGAAAAGAATTAAAAAGAACAAATAAAACCCCCAAAATGAATTAAAAAGAATTTGAAAAGTATAAATTTGAAACTTTTGTCAAACCCACATTTTGGACATCAGACTCGTACAACTCCTGTCACTTGAAATGAATGAACCCTAAAAACATGTACATACATAGTAAGAAAATATGGTTCAGGATTGTGAATCACATTCTAACATCAAATGGAGATGGAATTTTGCTATAAAAAAGGTTTGTTTCAAGTCCCACCCAGGGGTACAACTAGTAAGAGTTTGAAATTGAGGATGAGAAATTCATGCGAAATATCTAGAAAGGATTATGCAGAGTGAAACATACTGTCTCAATACTAATCTAATTGCATGTATTATGTCCATGAAGAGGATTGATGCTGACATTTCAGAACGATTCCCAAAATTACTAGAGATCAACAACGGAAACATCTTCCAAAAAAGCTCTGAAAAAAATTGATGACAGAAAGTAGTGATAATAGATTTTTTTTTTTTATCTCTAAACGGCTAAACTGTGATACCAAATCCTAAACCACTATGCAAGTTGACATATTTTACAATGAGAAGGGATGGATCCATTTGTGAAAGAAATTACGAAAGTGAAGTGGATAACAAATTGATGGTGCAGCAGCATGATAAAAATTTGATGGTAGAATTTGGAAATCACACTAAGAATGTTTGAGAGAAAAAGCCTGATCATTGGGGAAAGTTGCCCCAACCAGGGGAAAAGGGACTAACATGAGCAAAAATACAAAGTAGCAAGTGGACCTGATAAACAGTTCCCACCCAGGGGAAATTGTTTTTGTTTTACATGGACACAAATTGATTTGCCACCAAGGCAGTGTGATAATTTGGGGACTTAAATACTACTACAATGTCATGAATCCATCCCAACTTTGATATAAACCCTAGCTAGCTGTCAGAAACACACAATGCACATGACCACTTTACACTGCATTTGACAAAATTCACAAGAGTTGTTGGCATTTGTTTGTATGTATTAGACCTGTACATAGTTTTGGATTAAGAAAGACCAAATCTACAAATTATTTTCCTCTTCATATCATGGCCATCTCAGGCAAGAATTTGAATTGTTTTAGATAAATTGCAAAAGCCAACTTGTTTAGCAATAAGGAAAAAGGTGATCGATGTCACGTGGTGTTGTGTTGCTGGTAGCGACGTTTCGGCTGCTGGAACTGCTAGCCTTCATCAGGCAACTGAAGAACTGGATGCAGCGGTGTCACTCTGGCGGGCGTTGGATGCTTCACTCCGTGGGTGGTCGGGGGCGGGTCCTTGGCGTGGCTTCAGTGGTTCCGTCAGTGGCGTTGCGGTGGTCATGCTGCTGGATGGTGGGAAGCCGGAATCCCGGGATGTAGCAGTTCCAGCAGCCGAAACGTCACTACCAGCAACACAACATCGCGTAACTTTGATCACCTTTTTCCCTTACTGTAATTACCGCGATGAATAATGCTTTCCTTGTTCAGTAATGATTAACACGAACATTCAGCTGTCATAGCATTGAGTGTTTCTCCAGTACAACAAGCAAAAAATACAAATGTATGACAATAAATTACACATCAATGAAGTAAACAAAACTAGATGTCAATGTATGGAGGTAAACCAAAGCCCACTTGGTTAGCTAGGTTCATAAGAAAGGGTTCAATACATAATTTTTCAGTTAAGGGGTGTCTGGTTCAAATCCCACCAGGGGCGCCATGTGGATCTGCCATCATTCAACACAATGACACAATTGTCTGTGATCACCTAAACTCTCACCTATGAGCATAAACAGGGTCTCTGGTTCAAATCCCACCAGAGGAACTACATCGGTGTTGAAATCCTTACGTCAAAGTAATTGTCTTTCAGCAATGCTACACATTCTTGATCACAGAATTGCTGTAGCTTTGGGTTTTTCTCTCGCAGGTATTTGGTTGGTCTCTGGTTCAAATCCCACCAGAGGAGCCTGATGCTCTGCAAGTTTTTATGAGTAATCCTGCTGAGATTTACCACCTACATCGACATCCGACATTACATAGTTACATAATTACATAAAAACTTACAATTCTAATGCACAAATATTGTAGTAATAATAGATAAAATAGTTCAATTTACTTTATGATGACTCCTTCTAGTACTGGACAGGCAACATCACTGGAATGGGTGACATCTCATTGGTAGAATGCCTTGACAAGATCACCTAATACAATAAACGAAATAGAGAGAGATTGGTTAACCATTTAACACGCACTGATATGACTATTAACATCCATAACAAATACAAATTCATTTCAATTGTTTGTTTTACGGGAAAACACATGATTGGTGAAGGTCAGAGAACAGCACCCACAGTTGACCAGATTTGATACATAAAGTAACATAAAGTAATAGTTCATCAATAAAAACCCATGGAATGAAACAAGAAACTGATACTTCATAGTAGCTTGCTGACTTGTATT
The DNA here is from genome assembly GCA_963971285.1 of Astropecten irregularis. Lineage (NCBI taxonomy): Eukaryota > Metazoa > Echinodermata > Asteroidea > Paxillosida > Astropectinidae > Astropecten > Astropecten irregularis. Next base: position 19,983,794 of record OZ020254.1, on the reverse strand, counting down.
CGAATCACAAAATATCACAAGAGTCCAAGTCACATCTGTCAAGTCCAAGTCCCGAGTCATCCATGATGAGTCTGAGTCCGAATCACAAAGGTCAAGTCTTAAGTCCTGGTCCTTCTTCTTTCATTTGCTAGGGAGCATCTCTTTATCACAAATCCAGCTCGATGGAGGAAAGCCATGTGCTCGATGGAGGAAAGCCATGTCCTCTTGTCGTCATCCAGGATTATGATGACATGTTGGCCATTGGGTGGCCGGTATAGTGGGCAGGACTCAATGATGTGATCCACTGTCTGTTATGAGTCTTTTAGTCCCCAGTCTTATGGCGGCAAAACGGCCAACAGCAATTCTCAAGCAGTTTAGTGTTGTCCACTGTCTGCGTGGGAGATCTTCGTCCAGCAGATCGCCTGGTTCAGCAGCGAATCTGTGCAGCCTGGATCGATCTGCTGCATGCCACTCGTCCTTCCAACTGCGTTTGACCCAGAGTTGTTCAGAGACGTCAGCTGGTGTTGTGCAAAGGAACTGATGTGCCTGCTCCGCTAAGGGCCTTTGTGACTTCAGGCGGCGTGCTGAGGGGTCTCTGTTGCAATCTGGTGAGGAAGGTGGCCCTCGTTGTTTATGGCTTTACAAGACAATGCCAGGACCATGGCCTCTCCTCAGAGGGTTGGGGGGGGGGGGCGATGCCAGCAAGGATCGGAAGTTGGTTGAGTGGGGTGGCACGCATGCAGCCGGAGACTGTCCGTAGAGCATTGTTGAGCATCCAGTCCAGCTTCTTGGTGAGGGAGCTTCTACAAGACTAATGCCTGGGTGGAGATGCGAAGCGTCTTGGTCAAGGCACCCTAGGTTGTACCGGCGAGACGGCGTATCAGCGATGATGTCTTTGCTGACAGGGTTTCCAGATGTTGGCGGATTGTCAGGCTGTGGTCGAGCTTGACACCTAGAAATGTCGGTGAGGCCTGGGAATGGAGTCTGATGTTGTTCACCTTAATGTTAAGCTCACGGCTAGCCTCTCTGTTGTTGAGGTGGAAAGTAGAGGAGAGGGTCTTAGCCAAAGAGAGCTTCAGGCGCTGAAGGTGTTGTGAGTGAGGGAATCTGTCCAGTGTCCAGGATGCAAAGTAAAGGTCTGGGTTGGACTCAGTGTTCCATCGTCCAGAGATGAATCTTTCATGGCTCTTTTGGGTTAAATAGAAGCATGCCATCGGCTGAGGAAGACCACACTGCTCGGAATTCGCCATCTTGGGTTGAGGTCTTGTATCCCCAGTCAGAGTGCTGGCTGTTGAAGTCACCTACATACACTGCTGGGGCCTAGATGTCTGGTAGTGAGCCTTGGTCTAGTCTGCTCGCTGGTGGCTTGTAGACATAGATTACGGTCGTCTCTTTGTACCTTGGTGGCGATCCACTCAACCTCTTCATGAAACATTGTGTCTGTTCACATGTCACTATTAAAGACTAATGAAGACGTACTGTGAAAATTTCTGTTTTTGGATCTTACCAATCATGTGTTATCCCTTTAAGGTTAAACATCTTGACTAACATTTAGTAGGAGAAGTCACACTTACTTGATTGATGCATAATTGATTCCAGATGATGCTCATGGTACCAGCCATGTTGTGTGTACTGATGGGAAATACAGTGAGTACAGGCGCTGGTATGTAGGGTCTTGACATCAGTTGAGATCAGGCTGAGCCAGGTTGAAAAAGATCTAACCTATGATAAGAAAACAACATTAAAAGAATTTAATGCAATGATATCCCCATGCACTAAAAATTACCAGCCGAACATCAGCAACTGACAAGGTACAGGAATGGAAATTCATTAACACTTGATTCAAATTTATCACAGAATAAAAACAAAATGACTGGTGCAAAATGCATTTACTAAGTCTTTCTGCTTGGACTCCTTCAAGATGTAACTTTGTTGAATGCTATATTTGCATTTGCCAAATTTCACTTGCATAACGCAAGCAGATCAGTCCAATTTTTAGCCCAAAGGTATTAAGACACATGGGATGAATAAGACTAAGAATGATTCAAAACTTGTCAAATGACCTGTCCCAATCCAAGTGAGGCATCTTCTTGGCTGGATGAATGGATGGGTGACTGCTTGTTGCTGCTTCCCAAGAGGCTGGCTAGTTGGACAGTCACACTCTCACTGGTTTGATGACTCCAAGGATGGCTGGTGACTGTCTTTCCTTGTTAGACTAGATGACTGTGCAGGCTAGTTAGCTGGCTCCCTAGTTGGATGATCATAGTCTTACTGGTTTGATGACTCCAAGGATGGCTGGTGACTGTCTTTCCTTGTTAGACTAGATGGCTGGGCTGGCTGGTTAGCTGACTCCCTAGTTGGATGGTCATAGTCTTACTGGTTTGATGACTCCAAGGATGGCTGGTGACTGTCTTTCCTTGTTAGACTTGATGACTGGGCTGGCTGATTAGCTGGCTCCCTAGTTGGATGGTCATAGTCTTACTGGTTTGATGACTCCAAGGATGGCTGGTGACTGTCTTTCCTTGTTAGACTAGATGGCTGGGCTGGCTGGTTAGCTGACTCCCTAGTTGGATGGTCATAGTCTTACTGGTTTGATGACTCCAAGGATGGCTGGTGACTGTCTTTCCTTGTTAGACTTGATGACTGGGCTGGCTGATTAGCTGGCTCCCTAGTTGGATGGTCATAGTCTTACTGGTTTGATGACTCCAAGGATGGCTGGTGACTGTCTTTCCTTGAAGTCTTGGCATCAGTTGAGATCAGATCTGGCTAAGATCAAACCTGTGAAGACAAAAATCATTGGAAGTTGACAGATTAAAAGAATTAAGAATGAAATAATCAAACAGCACTTTAAGTTTAACCACTGTCTTATTTCCTTTTTATAAAATTGGCAGCCCAATTAATGTATTAATTACATCTTCTGTTGAAATGCATGAGGCGACTATGCAACGGCACAATCCGACAGAGCGATAGCATGAGGAGACTATGCGACGGCACAATCCGACAGAGCGATGGCATGAGGAGACTATGCGACGGCACAATCCGACAGAGCGATGGCATGAGGAGACTATGCGACGGCACAATCCGACAAAGCGATGGCATGAAGCAACTATGCGATGGCACAATCCATCAAAGCGATAGCATGAGGCGACTATGCGACGGCACAATCCGACAAAGCGATAGCATGAGGCGACTATGCGACGGCACAATCCGACAAAGCAATGGCATGAGGCGACTATGCGACGGCACGATCAGACAAAGTGATGGCATGAGGAGAATATGCGACGGCACAATCTGACAAAGCAATGGCATGGGGCGACTATGCGACGGCACAATCCGACAAAGCAATGGCATGAGGCGACTATGCGACGGCACGATCAGACAAAGTGATGGCATGAGGAGACTATGCGATGGCACAATCTGACAAAGCAATGGCATGAGGAGACTATGCGACGGCACAATCTGACAAAGCAATGGCATGGGGCGACTATGCGACGGCACAATCCGACAGAGCGATGGCATGAGGCGACTATGCGACGGCACAATCCGACAAAGCGATGGCATGAGGAGACTATGCGACGGCACGATCTGACAAAGCAATGGCATGAGGAGACTATGCGACGGCACAATCTGACAAAGCAATGGCATGGGGCGACTATGCGACGGCACAATCCGACAGAGCGATGGAATGAGGAGACTATGCAACGGCACGATGCGACAAAGTGATAGCATGAGGAGACTTTGCAACGGCACAATCCGACAAAGCAATGGAATGAGGAGACTATGCGACGGCACAATCCGACAGAGCGATGGAATGAGGAGACTATGCAACGGCACGATGCGACAAAGTGATAGCATGAGGAGACTATGCAACGGCACGATGCCACAAAGCGTTGGAATGAGGAGACTATGCGACGGCACGATGCCACAAAGCGATAGCATGAGGAGACTATGAGACGGCACGATGCGACAAAGCGATCACATGAGGAGACTATGCGACGGCACGATGCCACAAAGCGATAGCATGAGGAGACTATGCGATGGCACGATGCAACAAAGCGATAGCATGAGGAGACTATGCGACGGCACGATGTGACCAAGCGATGACATGAGGAGACTATGCGACGGCACGAGCGACAAAGCAATGGAATGAGGAGACTATGCGACGGCACGATGCAGCAAAGTGATGGCATGAGGAGACTATGCGACAAAGCGATGCGACAAAGCGATAACATGAGGAGACTATGCGATGGCACGATCCGACAAAGCGATGGCAGGCGTCGAATTTACCGGCGGCCACGACGGGCACTGGCCGCCATTGCCCACTGCACTGGCCGTAGTGCCCTCAAAATCAGCTATTTCTTACAGCCACTACTGGCCGAGGTGCCCTTTTTTATATGTCCATATGCCCTGCGCCGCAAGTGCAGACATCGCCAAAACATTAGATTAACTTCTTTCCCTGTTTCAACTGCAAAGAATAAACCCTTTTTATGCTGAAAACATTACTTGCATTTGCCAAATTCGCTTGAGAAAGACAAGCAGATCAGCCAGATTTGGGGCAAAATAGTTGGAATTTGGATGATCAAGTCTAAAAATGAATCAATACTTGTAAAAATTTACCTGTCCGAATCCAGGTATGGCATCTTTATGGCTGGCTGAATGGCTGGATGACTGCTTCCTTAGAGGCTGGCTAGTTGGACAGTCACACTCTCACTGGCTGAGTGGCTGGTGACTGTCTTTTCCTGACAGACAGCCTGATGACTGGTTGCCTTGCTGGTATCTGGGGTCTTGGCATGATTTGAGATCAGGCTGTAGCCAAGGTGATTGTCAAACCTATGACATGTATGACAAGAAGAAAAGTTTGTTGAGAGTTGTTGACTCAAGTCGGTGACTTAGACTCGAGTAGTCCAACTTGAGTCACCAATCTTTGTGAATACTGTACCGCCATTCTACCTACTGAGCTATCCAGACCTCAATGGCGGTGTCCCTAATACTAGTCAATTACTGGCAGTCAGAAGCCATGAAACCACTCACATACTGCTATATCCCAAGAATAATTTCAGATACGTGCAGCATTCGCAACCTGAGAAACAGTACATTGGGAATCACTCAAAGAGGATACCGATTTTAGGGACACCACCAACATACTGTACATGTAGGGCTGGACAGCTCAGTTGGTAAAACGCTGGTACGGTATTCTGGGGGTCGCTGGTTTATAACCCGCTCTAGTAAATTATTCTTTGTTCACTTTTCAATAACTTGTACAGTAGGCAAACTTATTTGAAACAAATGATGACATGATTATGAATTTGAATCTAATATCTGATAATTTGGTCAAGTACTACATTAATTTGCAGCCATTGGCGGCAGCAGACCGAAGTCCCTTTTTTGCTAGTTGTGAGCATGCACGCATTGTTGTGAACGTGTGCTATCGTCGAGTTGAAGACCCAGCTCCAAAGTCTCCCATTGGTACTTGAAGTGAACCCATAACCAGAGGAAAAAATGGCCATTGCCTGAATATAGTACGTACTAAATCCACGCTGTTCTCCGCATACATGCACTTTAACGAACAGTGATAACTGATATCTTCATGTAAAATGAAATGTACCGTAACTTCGTAAACTTGTGCAAGTGGTTTCGAGAGAAAAATTTTAGAGACTCATTAATAATAGAAATAAAACAGAGTCAGAGTAAATAGGCTCGGGCGTTGAAGAACCCAAACACCTAGCGAAGTGTTTGTCATCAACACAAACAGAGTCAAAGAATTGCACAAAAGTTTAACGACAAGTTTGTACTTCGCAGTAAAACGAAAGGATTCTTATTATTTTTAAAGATAAGATTCTTATTAGAATCTTAATCTTACACCTAAGCTAGAACACACAATACACAGACAAGGCCTACATAAGTATCGTCAGTGTTGTTGTTGAGGTATCAAGTTTTCGAGGGTTCCTAGTCTATGTACGTCATTGGTAGCGACTCGCAGGCCTGTATCAGGAAAGAATTTCACTGATGACCATAATTTGTGCACAACTGTATGGAACCAACAGAGGACGTTTTTAAGAAAATGGCTACCGCTATATTGGAAGTGCACAATTTGTAGGTAAAAAACCCTGTAAAACTCACTTTTCAGATATGCTACCCAAGTTTTCCACACCTGAGATTGAAGTTCATCATAATTTGTATCAAATAAGTTAACTCTTGGAGGATATAATCCTTTTTCCGTAATAGTCATCAGTGGAATTCTTTCCGTTTACTTCTGTATGTGACTTTTTGTCTTGCTTGGAATTAATGCTTACACCCTCGAAAACCGGTACATCATCGAGAATAGAGAATACGCGTGTAGCAGCCAGGCCTACGTAAATAAAACGCCTGCTTGACACTCTACATCCAAATTCACGTTTTTATGGACTAATACGTTTATCTAACCCATGGCAAAAAGGTTCTACAAGGGGACATTTATCAACTTTTAGCCAAATTATACCAAGATACAGTACCTGTTACTTGAAACATGGAGAAATAAGTTGTCTTTTCTTGTGTTTATGTGAAGAAATTGCCTTTCGTCTGCCGCATGGCTTCCAAATGAAGGCCGCCCTCTATAGTTGAGTCCTCACATCGCGTCTGTCATCCGTACTTGGGCCACGTACATTAATTGGGCAGAATCATTGGATTTGATCATCGGGAAAGCCCCGTTTGGTGGGTGTGTGTGACAAGACTCAGGGAAAAGTAAGTTGTGTGCATCATTTCTTGCTGGTTGTGTAACTCATTATAGTATGTAAGGAGACATACAACATCTACAAATAATCACATGGCCACAGGTTGAAAGTTACACCTCAGATTTGGGATTGTAACGTTCGAGAGAGGCCCCCTGGTTTTTATGTCCAAAAAAGGTCGACCCACAAACCAAAACTGCTTATAGGCCTAACGTTACTTACGTTAATAAACGTAACGTTAGAGTAAAACCTAGGTTAAGGCCCATGTGATGTTCTGAGTTAGCTAACTGCCCAGCACACCTGCATAGTGCATACCACAGTTTACCACACGTTTTTTCTGTGTTAAAGGGATTGCATACGTTTGGTAATTTGAGCCTAATGTTTGTTTCAAACCAATATAATTGTATATATATACCATAAAACTAACCTGTGAAAGTTTCAATTCAAAAGGTGGTAGCGTTTGTGAGATTTTGGCGACAAACTAGAGCGGTTATTTCACGCCAGATAACAGTAAGTCAATAGCTGAGAAGCGTTACGGCCATAACGCTTCTCAGATTCATAATTTTTGGAGATAAAAAGTGACATATTTTTCCATAACCGCGGTACTTCGAATTGAACGTTTCTCAATATGCATTATACTATCCAAAGCAGCTGTACTTCTCACCAAGTAAGTTTTTATTGCCATAAATTTTCAGAGTCATTACCAAACGTATGCAATGCCTTTAAATGCTGTATTCTGCATGTACCACAATACACCACAGTATGGTCAATTGTTCTTGTGTCTTTCATTTCTATTTTTTCATTTTCCCAGATGCCCCTGTCATTCTTCACACCAACACCTGTTTTCAGAGCCATATCATCAGGTTTTCTTCTATTCCCAGATCTTCATACTTCCCTGTTCATCCTTGATTCTTTACAGCTGGCCTGCATCTTCACCCTTTTGTCATCCTACGTTGATTTTACCAACATCCCTATAGCTAGTTGCGATGATCGTAACCCTTGGTCTAGTATTGGGTCTGAAGACCAACCTTACGATCATTGCAACTACCACATCCCCATAGCCCATAAGTTCTTTGATGGTTCTTGTTCATCCCACTCATGTATTATGTTAGCTGCAGTAACTGTAGCCCTATAATACTCCTTGTTTACAATTCTGACATTGTATACGACGACAATGTCAGAATTGTAAACAAGGAGTAATATAGGGCTACAGTTACTGCAGCTAGTAGTATGTCAGCCTGGTTGCATTTTCTCCCTGTTATTTTGGATTCTCTCTCTCCGTTTATGTTGCTTCCTTCATCCCTGAATGTTGATTGCATATAGAGGAAGGTTCCTTGAGCTTGTTATGTTCTTGTATTTCTATCATTTATACTTTGAGAAAGATCCTGTTAGGATCGAAACGTCAGGCGCTCCTAACTCTGACCATTTAGCCTTTGAGAAAGATCCTGCTAGGATCAAAACACCAGGGGTCGATTTCACTAATATTTTGCAATCATCACTAAGCTCAAATTCATCGCTAAACGGAAAATTCCTACACAAAGTAGCGATCAATTTTCAGTTTAGCGGTGGATTTGGGCTTAGCGATGATCGCAAAGCGTTAGTGAAATCGGCCCCAGGCCCTCCCAACTCTAAGTCCAAGCATAGAGAAAGATCCTGCTAGGATAGGAACGTCAGGTCCTCCTAACTCCAAGCATGTCATAAGTTTCAGGTAATTATTTTGGTTCATGAGCAGTCTGCAACATTTTATCAAATTAATTTATTTATCAATTTATTTTTTGTTTGGTTCCAACAGTAATAATGCCACAGCGTAAATCTGCAGGGAATCTCCACGATGTTTGCCTTGGATTTATAACAAAGAACATCACATACTGGACTGAACATTATGAGGAGTACTATTTGGGGCAAGGGACTTACCGTTATGTGCTGGGCCCATTCAATCAACTTAGTAAGTTGTTCAATCCTCTTTGAGTGATTCCCATGTGCCGTTGGCCCGTTTCTCAGGTTGCAGCATTGCTAATGCTGCATATATCTCTTAAATGATCCTTGGGATATAGCGGTATGTCAGTGGTCTCATGGCTTCTGACTGCCAAACGAACAAAGATAATTGACTATTAGGGACACTGCCAACATGGGACTGGATACCTTTGATACTAGGTAGAGCGCCGGTACAGAATTCCTGAGGTCGCTGGTTCGAATCCCGCTCCAGTCAATTTTTCAATGACTTAACATTTTTTAAATAGATTTATGATGTCGGAAACTAGGTAGAAGTATATTAATTAAAAAATTTACTTCTTGGGGACTCTTCCTGTCTAAGTATCAAATAAATTTTTTCGTACTTTCTAAAAATCAGTAATTTCAAAATAATTTTTTTTTTTGGGCTGTAAAATCTGCCTGAAATTATGCAGTGCTTCGTGAATTAGAGTATTTCATTGTGGATATTTTCAATATATTTAGATTCACAGCTTTCTGAAGATCTTCTGACGATTCTCGTGAAGCAACAGCAGCTGAGTCGTGCAGCTCTCCATCTGCTGTTGTATGGGGGCGCCCTTCGGACGTTAGATCTGAGCAGCTGTAGTCGTATCGTCAGTGATGAAATTATAGCTACACTTGCTACTTCATGTAAGGTAAGATTGGTGCAACTGTTTGTTTTTTTACTTATTTGGTGGAATTCATTTACCTTTTCAGTAGAAACTTCATCCTGTTGTAATCTTGGCTTTAACATTTTGTCTCCACGATGAAAATGGACCATTCCAGCTTTGCTCTTAAGCCCCGCCCACCTTAGCAATGCCATGTGTTTCCATGTGACCGAGTTTGACCAAGGTACGACAGCGACTCCAATTGGTCAATGCGAACAGTTTTATTGACAGGCTGGAAGGGCTCACTAACCTTAGACCTCTGTTTTGTTTTCTATGCAGCTTCTGCAGACACTAGACTTATCGTACTGCAAACGGGTTACCTCCACTGGTTTCATCACAATGGCAAGAAACCTACCTCATCTTTCTAGCTTGAACGTGACTAAGACGAATCTCCGTGGCATAGCTGCTCAGACGATATTTAAAGAATGCTTTGGTCTTCAGGACCTATGCTTAAAGCATTGTCAAGTTAGTGATGAAGATCTTGTAGTGTTATGTCAGGTTGCCTTAGGGGAACGGGGAACTAAGCTAAAACGTTTAAATCTGTTGTACACGCTTGTCACAGAGAGAGGAATATGTACTATCCTTCGAAGTATTCCTCAGTTGCAAGTAGTGGAATATGCAACTCTTTTATCATGTTTATTTGTAGAAGCAAACAAAGGACATAATCATGATTTCACATTGAAAGATTCCAACAGCTACAAACTGCGTTCGTTGCAGTGCCCGGATTTTATAAGAGTGTCCAATGAAATGCTCCAAGCGATACCGTTCCTTTGTCCATTACTGACTCATCTTGATCTCAGGTTTGCTCATGGTTTTGACGATACTGGCTTACGTTGTATGTCCCAATTACAGCATTTGAAAGATCTGCAACTTTGTGGGGAGGAAAGTGAGGATATAACATTTAAGGACGGCGTGATGCCTGTCCTTCGGGCGATCGGTTTGAATCTTACAGTTCTTTCACTTCAAGATATCAGTGGCTTAGATCCAGTTGCCGTTTACCAGCTGTGCCCAAACCTTCGGAAACTCTTCGTTCTCATGATGAACGACAGTAAAATGTTTGGTACAGTTGAGGGAAGTACAAACGCTAATAATTGCCCAGTTATGACTAGGTTGACAGAGTTGGATTTCTGGTGTCGAAATGGTGACATTTCCCTCTCCGATACTACGTTATGTTTGGTTTTATCAAGAAGCATAGCATTAGAGTCACTAGGGCTAATACGTCTTGATACATTCACTGATATGACCATCCAGTATGTTCTTCAGAATAATAATTTTATCGAGCTGAAACAACTGTCATTGCACGAGTGCCATAACGTCACGTACGAGACTTTGTCTGATTTGTTGCTAAGCAGTAGCAACAAGCTGAAGTTTGTTAAACTGATCAACTGTTTGCAGGTCAGCTGTAGAGATTGTGAATTATTGAGGCAAAATGCAAAGATAGAATATTACGACTTAAACATAGAATGGCAATAGAATGAGCCTTAATTGAGTTAAAAGTGAACAATATCTGGTACACTGAATTCTTTCACTGTTTGTAAACACCAAAACCTGAATTCTCCAGACTAAAGCGCTGTTGCTATATATATCACATGATTTGGGGCAAGCTTTTGCTTTAATAATACATAACAGACGTCTTGCACCAATGCACTGTTCATAATGGATAAGAATGGCACAAAGGAACCAGTCCACTCCAGAGATGGGTATTGCTATGCAAAAGCTTGCCCCGAATCATGTGATATAGCAACAGTCTTAAGTCTGGGAAATTCAAACTGGGGTGTTTATATGCAATGAAAGAAGTCTGTGTGCCAGATACTATTCAGATTGAACTCACAAACTTATGGCTTATTCTCACTCTGTAGGAACTAGTTCTACAAATACCATATATGTACTATATAAGAATGTTGCGAACTGACAATCTAATTTCAATCAGTCATAAACTGATCAAGTATTCAAATAATTCAGAAGTTTGATATCAAAATCAAATTCCTGCGCATATATAATCTAGCAAATTTCACCTGGGGCCCATTTCATAGAGCTGCTTAAGCACCAAAATTTGCTTAATCACCCAAAACTTCATAAAATCAATATGCCAACCAAAACTCCTTGTGAATGTTTTGCTCGGCAAACAATGGCCGAATACAAGTCAAAAGCAGTAAACATTACATGAAAATTTGGTTGGTAATCCTGTTTGATCAAAGAAGACATTTTGTGCTAAGTAAGTTTTGTGCTTAAGCAGCTCCATGAAATTGGCACCTGATTTGACAATTAATTATTTTGGCAGAGTTCATCCAACATTCTTCACGATTGAATTCCGTATTACTTCTGGCACATGTTCTACACTGCACAATCGTGAGTTACATTAATTTAAGTTTATAAATTATTTGAATTGGAAACACCCACACCGCAAAATTGTATGAACCTCTACTTCTGACATTAGTCATAGAAATATCAGACGGGTATTTTTATTTAATGCTAATAAAAGGTTTGACTTCTAGAATCTGAACTGCTCTCTAAGTTTTATTTTAAGTTGTTAAAATGACTGGTGTTAGGTTTTTATTTGTACAAGTAATTTAGTTTTGCATTTGCTGTACTGGGTAGTTTCAAAGATTATGTTTACGGGGAAAAAATATCTTTTTGTATGTAATATAAGGATATAATACTTATTATATTATGCAATATAATAATATATTATTTAAAGTTGTAAACTATGGGCAGATTAATTAATTTCAAATTTTTTTTTTTGATACTTCTAAAAAAGTATGTACTGTATCAGAAAAATAATTAAATTCATTTTCTCTATTTTGCCTATTCTCAGCAAGCAAATATATATTGAATAAAAGAAAACCCAATTCTAAATTCTGTTCATTATTGTACTATTTATTAAAGATTTCTGACACTTTTGTTATAAACAAAAGCTTGAAAAATATACACCCAAAACTGGCATCTAATAAATTACCGATCATGTACTCATATATATGCAATGCGTTACAAAAAGCCTCTTCACACGACGCTAAAAAACTCGCAAGGCTTGCACAATTTTCTCATACAAAAGCACTGAAAAGTGTCATCGTGTGAAAGGACACCAATGCTTAAGAGTGACCGACGTCCCTGGTGAATCCTTGAGAGATTTTGACTGAGGTCCAGACCTACAACAAAATCTTCCGCTAGCAGAAGATTTGTCACGGGACCCTTGAGATCTATCGTGTGAATGAAGAACTTCCTTTTGTACGACATCCCTTGCGAAGTGCTTTGCAATGCGCATGCATGGTACCTCTGAGCGTTTACATTCATAAAATGTATAGTCTACAGATTACCAGTGAATTAAGTACAGTATTCACGTCTCAAGGGAGGCTTGCGAAATGTTACACTGTGCCGTGTGAAAGGACGCAAAAGCGGCCAAAATGGAACCTTTTTGTAAGAATTCTCAAGCTTTGCGAGTTTTGTTTAAGCACCGCGTGAAGAGGCTTTAAGTGTATAATAATCATTCTACAGACTGGCATTCTTAATTAAATGCACCGAAACAATAGGAAAATGAATAAATTTGGTTTGTAACAAAAGAAGCACCACAATGTTTGGGCTCAATACATACCCCTTGTCAAAACACTCGTAATTTTTAAAATTATTTTGTTAAGGCAACGTTATCAAATTCAAATATTTTTTTTTTTCAGTTTTCTGTTATTACAAAGGCAAGGTCACTGACCTAACAATATTGAGGATACACAATATGCTATTGTTATGCATATATATGTAAATTACTTGTAATTTACATACATATGTATAAACCACAAAGGGTGAAAGACACAAGGTACACCAGTAATAAATAGATCAAAATCATTGTAAAGAAACAATTGAAAACGTAACCAAATCAATCATTTTGCAAATTGTTATAATAAAAATGAAATCCTTAGAACAGACCTTTGTTGTCTTAAAACATTTCTCATATTGTATGAAGTTTGACCGTTTGTGGAAACTAGATAAACTGCAAGCATGTCACTAGGTTTTGAAGCATAAGATAATAATGCAAATGCAAATTTTACTCCTTTACCGAAAGAGTGCAATTCTCATCCCCAACTCTCTTTAAAGGTACAGTACAGGATTGGTAACATACCCAAACAGAAATGTTCACAGATTTACCTATAACTTTCAGGGTATGAAGATGGTGCTGGTAGAAACATAAAATATTTTCAGCTGAAATGCTGTATTCATCAAGAAATTAGTCAAACAAAGACCGAAAACAGTTTCCGGGGTATAACACGTTCAAACCCATTCTTTGTTTTATAAGAAAACTTGAGTCAGGTTTTTCGCTTTTTTCTCGGGACTCAGATGTCCGATTGAGCTCAAACTCTCACAGGTTTATTATTTCATATACATGATGGATCAGACAAAGTGTGAGTGCTATTCTGTGACCTTTACCAATCATTTAATAACCTTTAAATCTCCAAAACTAAATATTAAAACAAAATCATACAGCTACAAACGTGTCATACCAAAATTCAAAGGAAACAAAATGCATTTGTAATGCCTAGCTGAAAAGATTCTGACCTCTGTATAAAGTGAAACATTTTCAATGTAAGTACTTCATTCTGAATAACTATTTGAATGACCACATGGACTATTAAGCCCAGATAAAATAGGATGTTTACGAAACGGAGGCTCAGGCTCAGGCACCAGCTCCATTTCGTGAAGCCATTCTAAAATAACGGGTATCACAATAGAGGCTTTTGGCTGCGGTTCGGAAGTAGATTTCTCTGGTTTGAAAAGGAAAACAGAGCTTCAGCTTCGATAAAAAGCCACAACCTATATTTTCAGCATTTGGATGACAGCGCCAGAGCCTGAGCCTCTGTTTTGTAAACAAAGATATGGCCTGCTCTTCCTTATGTCATTGGGATAAATCACTTCAAGAGTAATTCTTACAGGTAATTTACCTTGACGATCTCCATCCAGGTTTCAAAGGAACAGCCGGTCATACCCATGGAAATGGGACGAGACTTATGCATCAGTCACGTCGTCCTGAGTGATGGTTTCATCATATGCCAAATCTCTGGCACTCCTCTTACCAATCAGGTCATAGATCTTCTCAGGCGGGTAACCTTTAGGTTCACCAACCTTGACAGTCAGCATCTCTTCAGTAAGTAGACATCCTGCAGGGATTGCCTGCGCAGCGATTACACTCTTACCAAGCTGAGAAATTTAAACAAACAGAAATACAATCCAAGTAATGAACTGCTGCAAACTGCTCATCAGCCAAAATAAAGATCCTGCTAGGATCGAAACGCATCAGGCCCTCCTAAATCCAAGCATTTAGCCTTTGAGAAAGATCCTGCTAGGATCGAAACGCATCAGGCCCTCCTAACTCCAAGCATTTAGCCTTTGAGAAAGATCCGGCTAGGATCGAATAACGTCAGGCCCTCCTAACTCCAAGCATAGAGAAAGATCCTGCTAGGATTGAAACGTCAGGCCCTCACAACTCCAAGCATGGAGAAAGATCCTGCTAGGATCGAAACGTCAGGCCCTCCTAAACTCCAAAATTGACCCCAGAGTGCAAAGGTCAATTTGTACATCAATAATGCAATACCTTGTCATGGCAGGCAACTTCGCAGGGTCGCATCTCTTTAGTCGTCGACCCAAAGGCTCTTTCTAGAATTCGTATCTGGGTGACAAGCTCCTTCAATTCATGAGGCTCTGCGGAGAACAACATAAAAAACAAACAATTGAAAAAGAACAGTCATTAAGTAGAAGTAAACATTCATAACATGGGAGTTAGGAGGGCCTGATGTTTCAATCCTAGCAGGATCTTTCTCAAAGGCTATTGTCAGAGTTAGGAGGGCCTGATGTTTCAATCCTAGCAGGATCTTTCTCAAAGGCTATTGTCAGAGTTAGGAGAGCCTGATGTTTCAATCCTAGCAGGATCTTTCTCAAAGGCTAAATGGTCAGAGTTAGGAGGGCCTGATGTTTCAATCCTAGCAGGATCTTTCTCAAAGGCTATTGTCAGAGTTAGGAGGGCCTGATGTTTCAATCCTAGCAGGATCTTTCTCAAAGGCTAAATGGTCAGAGTTAGGAGGGCCTAATGTTTCAATCCTAGCAGGATCTTTCTCAAAGGCTTAATGGTCAGAGTTAGGATGGCCTGATGTTTCGATCCTAGCAGGATCTTCCTCAAAGGCTAAATGGTCAGAGTTAGGAGGGCCTGATGTTTCAATCCTAGCAGGATCTTTCTCAAAGGCTAAATGGTCAGAGTTAGGAGGGCCTGATGTTTCAATCCTAGCAGGATCTTTCTCAAAGGTTTAATGGTCAGAGTTAGGAGGGCCTGACGTTTCCATCCTAGCAGGATCTTCCTCAAAGGCTAAATGGTCAGAGTTAGGAGGGCCTGATGTTTCAATCCTAGCAGGATCTTTCTCAAAGGCAAAATGGTCAGAGTTAGGAAGGGCCTGATGTTTCAATCCTAGCAGGATCTTTCTCAAAGGCTATTGTCAGAGTTAGGAGGGCCTGATGATTCAATCCTAGCAGGATCTTTCTCAAAGGCTAAATTGTCAGAGTTAGGAGGGCCTGATGATTCAATCCTAGCAGGATCTTTCTCAAAGGCTAAATTGTCAGAGTTAGGAGGGCCTGATGTTTCAATTCTAGCAGGATCTTCCTCAAAGGCTTAATGGTCAGAGTAAGGAGGGCCTGATCTTTCAATCCTAGCAGGATTTTCTCAAAGGCTAAATGCTTGAAGTTAAGAGGGCCTGACATGTTTCAATCCTAGCAGGATTTTCTCAAAGGCTAAATGCTTGAAGTTAAGAGGGCCTGACATGTTTCGATTCTAGCAGGATCTTCCTCAAAGGCTAAATGGTCAGAGTTAGGAGGGCCTGGCGTTTCCATCCTAGCAGAATCTATCTCTAAGGCAAAATGGTCAGAGTTAGGAGGGCCTGATGTTCGATCCAAGCAGGATCTTTCTCAAAGGCTAAATGGTCAGAGTTAGGAGGGCCTGATGTTTCGATCCTAGCGGAATCTTTCTCAAAGGCTAAGAGCACCAGTACAGTATTTAAGAGGGCGCTGGTTCGAATCCCACTCCAGATTACATATTGACTTATGACTGTAAATGTGAGCAATTACTTACCTAATGACGCTTCATGATCACTGCCTTTCAAGGTCTTATCCATGGTGATGTGTCGCTCCACAACCTTAGCTCCCATGGCAACGGCTCCCAGGGTGATGGTCATGCCACTCTCGTGTCCAGAGTAACCAATTGGAATATCAGGGAATTCACGTTGATACTCCTGCACAAATGAGATCATTCAAGTCAATAGCATCAAGTCAATGGCATGTGTGGTGCTGTGGCCTAGTGGTCTGGCGTGTCGTACTCAAGGTCTTGTGGTCAATCGACAGATTGTGGGTTCGAATCTAGCCATGGGCTAGTGTTGCTTGTGTCCTTGGGCAAGACGCTTTGTAACATGTCGCTCCTATTCACCCAGTTGTAAATGGGTACCTTTGAGGATAAAGATGGCTTTGTGGTTTGATAAGCCTCTGTGCACTGAATACGGTAGCCGGGGCTGTATACTCCCCAGTGAGTTGAGATGGTTTCAGGAATGTAAATGTAGCCCAATGACAATTTGTGAGTTCAATCTGAATAGTATCCGGTACACAGACTTCTTTAATTGCATATAAATACCCTAGTTTGAATTTCCCAGACTCAAGACTCTGTTGCTATGGCACATGATTCGTGGCAAGCTTTTGCATAGGGATACCCATCTCTGGAATGGACTGGTTCCTTTGTGCCATTCTTATCCATTATGAACAGTGCATTGGTGCAAGACGTCTGTTATGTAACCAAGCAAAAGCTTGCAGTGCCGCATCATGTGATATAGCAACAGTGTCTTTAGTCTGGAGAATTCAGGTTTTGATGTTAACGTACAATTTATAAAGAATTCAGTGTACCAGATATTGTTCAATTTTAACTTGGGAAAGGTGAATGGGATTTAACCATAGCCTCTACAGATATGAATCATACCATACCTGGATAATTCTAAGATGTACGTCCTCTGGATGCAGTGGATAGGCACTGGTGCATTGAAGAATACAAAAGTTCTCATTTTCCGCCCTCACCGTTTTATAAACCTAAGAGAAAAATAATTCACAGTGTTTCACCAGGGAATCAAAGATTAATTCTTGTCTACAGCAGAAAATTACAAAATTCTGTCTGGTGTGACGGTGTTTACCCCATTCCTTTTCTGACGTTTCTGGTCATAAGATTGTGTTTGATGACTACAAACAAACAAATAAAAATAAACAAACAAATAAAAATAAACAAACAACCAAATGATAATAAATAAATAAACAAACAAATAATAATAAACAAACAAACAAACAAATAATAATAAACAAACAAACATTCATTTTCAAAAGATAACTTTACGATTTACAAATAAAAGGGTAGTGAGGAGATCAGGTGTGAATTCTATGTCGAGCAAGTAACTGGGTATATCTAGTGGAGCACAAAAGGTGCATTAAGTAGACATACATGTATAAACGTCAGAAAAAAAATAAACAATGAAAACACAATTACAGTTTTATAAACAAACAAACAATAATAATAAACAAACAAATAATAATAAATAAACAAACAAACAAATAATAACAAACAAACCTTTCTCATGGTGTCCATAGATTGCATTCCGGATGAAACCACCATGGGGCGACCTTTCATGGCAGAACGCTTCAGATATGGAAGATTATTCGTGTCCCCAGAACCAATCTTGAAAAATGGGACGTCAAGTTCATGCAAAAACTCCATTGCAGCCTAGATGACAAAACACACAAAGTAATGGATAAACCAGTGTGGATGTTAAGGGTAGGCCTAAATGTTGCCGGCACCTGCATCCTTCCTACAGATGCTATTTTACCGTTCCCTTACTCTGATTGGCCAATTTGCAATATAAGAACGTACCTCCGGCAAGAATAACATTTAGAGAAAGAAGGCCGGCATGACATATCGAGAATTGGCCAATCAGAAGAATGACAGTGCCGGCAAAATATACATCTCCAAAGTCAAAGCTTAATTGATTAAAACTAACCCCTTTATACGATTTCGGGTTTCATACAATATTGCAATAAAATGCAATTGTTATCTTTGTGTAGTGAACGAAGTCTGAAAACGCGAAATATCTTTTCACCATTTCCTTCCCAAATCACCATTGAAACATACCTCGTCCATTCCCGACGCAGTGAAGAATATGCCCACTTCCTTGGCATACTCTTTCAGTTCTTTATACTGCTCATGACTGAACTCCAGGAAGCGTTTGTGGTCTCCGTAGGTCTTGCCAAAGGAGTTCTTGGAGTTGTAAGGTCGGGCCAAAGCTGCTTTGTTGAATTTATGCTCAAGTTCAGACTTCTGAAATTTGGCACAATCTGCACCAGCGTCCTGTGGACATTAAATGGATAATAATCTAGTTATGATGATGAATCATAAATGACCCACTGGTTTGTCTGGGGGAGGGGGCTGGGATTGAGGGGCGGGTTTTAACTGCGTAATGATGCATTCTCATGGTTGGCATTGTGTCACTTCCAGTAAAGAGACCAACGTTATCACACTCCAGCGCACTCCAGCGCATTGTGCTAAGCGTGATTTGTTTTCACTCCAGCCACATTGTCAAGCAATGTTCAGTAACCTCAGTTCATGAAACAGCCTGGATGTGCATCTTGTGCGACCGTGAGAAATCTCTGGTGTACGATTACATTAATTAAGGACTGTAATGTTTGGTGTGCTGAACTCCTTTTTTTTTATTTTGGGGGACAACGGTCGGTCTAGCGCCCCAGAGAATAGAGTTCGAGATTTTGTACATGGAAAAGATGTTACTTCACGGTACATGCGCCAAAAATTTCCCCAAATGAAAATGGTTCTCCACCACACACGTGACAACATTCTTGTTTCTAATCTGCAGTAATAGAGCCAAACCAAGATGGTGGATGATCTGAAAAAGTTTGAAACGATCGTCTGGATTTCCATTGGAAAACATCGATTTTTATAACACAGAAAGATCGTGAGCACAAACAAATAAGTTGCATTTCATCCTTGGGGACCTTGACATTCGGAGAAAATCGATGATCATGATCATGAATCCATGACGGAGTGATTTTCAAATCAATCTGTGATGTCTTTCACTCTTTGATGTCATTTGGGGACATTTTTTGGCCGACTGTCAGTGTTAACCCCAATATGAAAAAAAGGAGTTCCGCGCCCCAGGTACTGGGTCTACAGTACAGGTCTAGTAGTACTAGTAGTACCAGTAGTAGTAGGCCTAGTAATATTAGTAAGTTTTACGTTTATGATTTTTATTTCAATTCAATTAATTAATTCCGTTTCACCTTGGCAATTTTGATCATCTGCTTGGCAATATTGATGTCTCCCTGGTGATTCTGACCGATCTCTGCGATGATGAAGCAAGGGTGATTCCCCCCGACCATTCGGCCTGGAGCTAGTTCAAATTCAAGAGGCATTTTGGTGCAATTTCCTGAATTATTAAGTAAGAAAATTGACGTTTACAACATACACGTGGAATGTTTACGTTACAAGATTCGCATGACCTTTAACCTAAAGTCACCGGTACCCGGCTTAATGCAAATCCAATGCAAACATGAAGGGCACCAATGTTGACAGAATCAGCAATCGTGTAACTATTGAGGGCGGTGTTTTATAAATAAAATCCCAAATCCAGTGTGCCAAATCTCTGGCTACGACTGCAAATTACACACGCATCTATATCTATGGAAGCCACTAGCCAGTGACTGCGGCTGTTTCCATAGACTTGCAAGTAAAGATACGCGCGTAGCGCTATATAATCTTTGCTTGCAAGTACTTTTTTGCTATGTAAAGGACAAATAATTCAGCTAATTAAAACTAAAAGGACTATTTATTTAAAAGGGAGTGGAATTGGAAATGATAATTTAGCTTATTAGTTAAACTGAAAGACTGAATCTAAGCCAGTTTTATGGGTTATTTTTCCAGAAAAATAGACTCGTAGCCAGTCCCCACATTATATTGTCGATGTCAAATTAACTAGCGCCCTCAGCGGCAGTGAGAAGTTTGGACCAATGGTGTGGCACCATTATTTTGGGGCCGTTGCAATTTCGACAAATTTGTCGCATGTCAGTTCGAACATGCACATAATAAAATTGTTGAAGACTCTAAGTTTGTGGGTGCATGCAGACCCACTATAAATAAGCCCAAATCGGTCCGCGGAGCTCGTTAATTTTTTGTATACCCTCAAAATCTTTTCTCTTATACTAGTTAAAGCGTCTGGTGAGTGGTGAGCCCTACGTACGTGGGAAGTCTTGTAGAGAAAATGGATGGAACCCGATCGCCTGAGTTTGGACTTTCACCTTTGAGCCGTTTGAATGAAATCAGGCCCTAAATTCGGTCTATTTTTGCCATGTAGTGGAGGGGTAAGTCTGATCTGGCACCGGTCAAGTCGGCCGATTTAGGGGTATTTTTCTTTGAATGCAATTTTCGGCAAAAAAGTAATCGGTAGGGCCTATACAAAATTGAAAAGAAAATGATTTTTTGTTTCACCTTTATTTTGCCGCATTGGTCGCCGATTGCCTCAGAAACTTGTTAGTATTTCTAATTATTTTCGTTTAATTGGTCATTTTGCGTGGGAGCCTATGGGAAATTATTTAGTGGTCTGCAACCCTTGTACCAACTGAAAAAAAATTCCCACGCGCTTTAGCAATGGTCCCATACACAAACCTATGCACGAAGACTGGGAACTTGACCGCATGTTACTGACTATGCCAAACATAATCAAAACCGTTTCATGTCACAATTCATGTTTGTCCACACAGGCTCTGCGGGCTTGCCTATAAGCGTGGCATGAAACAGTCGTTTGGCATAGTCAGTGACATGCGGTCAAGTTCCCAGACTTCGTAATAAGGTTTGTACACGTGCTCATTGCTAAAGCACGTGGGGATTTTTTTTTCAGAGTTCACAAACGTACGTATTGAGTCTTTAACAATCTCTGAACAAGTCTGAAACTCTCCAAACCTGGACTTTAGGCCTCATGTAGCCAGATGGAAGATGGCTACAGTCAGAGCTGAAAGGAAAAACACTCAGAACACTCACTCAGCTGTTGGGCCCATCAGTATCATTGTCACTGGTCTACAAACAATACCTTCAGTGAATGTCCATCCATGAGGTTGTTCAGATTGGAGTTCAGCAAAAAAGAGTCAGAGTTTAAGAGCAGTTAGCCTGAGGCTTTCTATGGCAAGATCCCAAAGTAGCTAAGACAATTGCAGTGACCAGATAGAAATCATCTCGTAATTGATTCAAAAGACAAAAGAAGTAATTGACACATACTTCATCTGTTCCAACATTATTTTGCTTAAGCACGAAAAACCTTGGTAAATAATATAAACATGACAGCCAAAACTCCTTTTGTCAGCAAACAATGGCCGAATACAAGTCAAAAGCAGTAAACATCACATGGAAATTTGGTTGGTAATCCTGTTTGATCAAGGAAGACTTTTCATGCTTAAGCAATGTGTGTGCTTAAAGGGATGGTACAGAACTGGTTTTTGCGACAAAACCGTTGCTGACAGTGAAAGCACATTATGTAATCCATCATATACCTTAACTGACAAACCTGTAGAAGTTTGAGGTCAATCAACCATATGGGTCACGAGAAAATAGTGAAAACCCGTTTACACATTTCAACGATTATTATGCGTTCATAATAAAACGCTTCGAAGCGATTTATTCCAATCGGAAAATAGTTTCATTTATTTCTCAACGAATAATGGCATTTCAGACAAAAAATGTCACGGGATGTTTTCTCCTATATCATCACCATTATATTGTGTAAGTTTTATGTGAATCTATCTGTTATCATGAAGTGTATTTTGTCTTACCAATTCTGTACCATCACTTTAAGCAGCTCTATGAAATTGGCCCCAGGTGTTGGTAAGAAAACTGCTGTTACGATGCTTTAAGAAGGCCATTCCAATATTCTTGCTTGTGGTGATCTCAATTCTCAATGCAGATTGGGTATTACATCAATGAGCAAGCAACGCAATGATGGCATGGCTCTACCAACTGTGATACGTCGTCAGATGTTCATAAAAAGTCATGATGCTAAAGGCTTGTCATCGATCCCAAAGCTTTCAAGCAACAGACGTTTCCATTGAAAATACTTGTCAAATGGGCACATCATTATATGCATTGATTTGCATCTTAAATCAGGGTATTAGTGACGTTAGATTAAAGTTCATGTTAATCATTGTAAACGGTCAACGTGGCAAAATTTAGGCTATAAATACGGGTAAATGTTGGCAAATCGGCCTTTCTGTCATTTGACGCTACGTGGAGCACATCTTGTATTTTGAGTGATACAATACTTGCACGTTGGTTGTCTTATTATTAAGGAAAATTGCACCAAAATGTCTCTTGAATTTGAGCTCGCTCCAGGCCGAATGGTCGGGGGTAATCACCCTTGCTTCATCATCGCAGAGATCGGTCAGAATCACCAGGGAGACATCAATATAGCCAAGCAGATGATCAAAATTGCCAAGGTGAATTTTAAATCAATTACTTACTCATTAACTGACTTAGGCCTATATTGTACTATTGCGTGGTAATGATGGTCACAGAGCAGCACTCACACTTTGTCTGATCCAGCATGTACATGAAATCATAAACCTGTGTAAATTTGAGCTCAATCGGACATCTGAGTCACGAGAAAATAGCGAAAACCCGACTCAATTTTTCTTATAAAACATAAAGAATGGTTTTGATCTTACCGCGAGATCTAAGCTGTTTTTGGTCTTTGTTTGACTAATTTCTGGATAAATACACCGTTTCAGGTGGAAATATTTTAACTGTATGTTTCTACCAGCACCATCATCTTCATCATGAAAGTTATAGGCCTACGTAAATTTGTGAACATTTCTGTTTGGGTATGTTACCAATCCTGCACTGTTTAAGACAACTCATATACCTTCGAAATTTAGTTAAACTTGTGTCAATTTGTTTCTTTTAAATGCAATTGTTTTGTGAAACCAAATGTTCCAGTCCTAATAATAATGTCCCAAACCAAACTCCTCTGTATTATACAGTAAGTATTTACAGTTAGACCGCGCCCCTTAATCACATTGTAAAGTTCGCCCCACTGTTTTGCCGCCCTCTGTCCACAAAATATGAATCCTGCAGTTTTTCTGCATGGAGACTATACAGCGTAATCTAGTAACGTGGGTTTGTAAGTTTAAAGCTATAGTACACGATTGGTAAAGGTGACAGAACAGCTGCAGTCTGCTCATAATTTGATTTGTCATGAAATAAAAACAAACCTGTGAAATTTTCAGCTCAATTGATCATTGGAAACAGTAGAAAAAAAAACGAAAAACCGTAACGCGAAATTGTGAGATTGTGAGTGTAATTGTGAGGTTATGATCTCGGAGACCAAACTGTTTTCGGTTCTTTGTTTTATACTCATTTTCTGGATAAATACAACAATAACGGTATGTGTGTACTAGATCTGTACTGTAAGTTACAGGTAAATCTGTGAACATTTCAGTTTCGGTTTGTTACCAATCTCAGCTTGTACTGACCTTTAAAAGTAAGTTTCCTTTCTACATACAGGCCTGTACTGTAAAACAATTACTGTAAAATTTGACAGTAAATTACTGGCAGCACGGGCGCCAGTAATGTACTGTCAAAAATACAGCATATTTTCATGTTACTGTTAATGAAATTACAGCAATACGAAGTTACTGTAATCAAGTTGACAGTATTTAACTGTAAAATTAATGGTTAAATTCTTAAAGAACTGTAAATTGACCAAACATTGTTTTACTGTAAAACAGAAAGATATAACGCAGCCAGCTGTTACAAATATTTACCATAATTCGTTTATGTAACTTATGGTTGACTTTTGCCGATATATTTCCTTATTTTAATTTGCTACTTATAGAACATTACAAGTTCCAGACCTCTGCATACCCTAAACCCTCTATTGTGCAGAGTTTGGATAGCTAACAGCCTTTACACATTATACTTACCCTATGCCATTTTGTAATTAACCTTGACCCTAAGATCTCCACACTCTCTTTCTCAACCATAGTTATGTGACCCTCAAAATGTTTGCTTTGCGGTCATTATTTGGTATTTTCTCTTGATTTGTTTTCCAAGGCTACATATGTGATTTTGCTCTTCCCCTTACACACATTTTTACATCTTCCGATGTAAGAGTACATTATAAAACATAATTTGCATCATTCAAACCTTATCCTCTCGATTTCAAAGCGCGGTTCTAGACACGCCCACTTATGCTAATTGTGCCTCTAAAAAAGTGTTTAAACGTTAATTAAAATTTACATTAAACAACACGGTATGTTACTCACTGGCGTAGACAGAGGGGGGCCAGGGGGGCCCTGCCCCCCCCCTATTCATCCCCTAAAAAAAAATATAAAAAAGGGGTCTGAGGGCTCCTCCTCCTACCCCGCCGCCCCAAGACAACACCAACGTGCCTCAATGCTGGCGTGCGTATTCAGTAGGCTTAGTGCATCCAATGCACAGGCCTGGTCAAGCCGGTATTGGCTAAAATGTACATGTTGGCCCCCCCCTATTAAAAAATCCTGGCTACGCCACTGATGTTACTGTTACATGCAGAGAGCGTAAATAAAACAGTAAATTAAGCAGTAATTTAATGTTGAATCCGTCTGCATGGAATTACTGTTGCTAAATACAGTAAGGTACTGCAAATTTTACAGTAATTTTTTACAGTGTGCATGTATAAAAGCAAGGGGAGGGGGTCCCGAACTTTAAAGGGAGCATATAGGATTTGCAAAGATGTGCGTTTTGGCTGAATTTGGTACTTAAACAGAAGTGAAGGTCTTAAACATCCTTACAGACGTTGTTTCATGTACCTTTTTACGCTTTGTTCATCTGGATAGCAGAAATACGGCCGAAATAATCTTGCCCCCTCCGAATCCTTCACGGTTACACCACGCTTTCGAAATGCTACTAAATCGTTCGGAGGAACGATCTTTTTAAAAGACACTAAATCTTTCCTTGAATATTAATTTGATGAACCAAGATTTCCCATGCATGGTGACTGTTTGCACTGTTTACGAACTGTTGAGTCTATTTTCTGTCTCAAACTCAATAATTTTGTTCGGAGGCCTTGCAAATCCTGTACGCTGCTTTTAAAATCGCTCCAATCCAAGTTCCCATCCCCCAGAAGTAGGCTACAGTGAGTCGTTTGTGATTCATCATTATTAACTAGATTATTATCCATTTAATGTCCACAGGACGCTGGTGCAGATTGTGCCAAATTTCAGAAGTCTGAACTTGAGCATAAATTCAACAAAGCAGCTTTGGCCCGACCTTACAACTCCAAGAACTCCTTTGGCAAGACCTACGGAGACCATAAACGCTTCCTGGAGTTCAGTCATGAGCAGTATATAGAACTAAAAGAGTATGCTAAGGAAGTGGGCATATTCTTCACTGCGTCAGCCATGGACGAGGTATGTGAACTTGAGAATGAAATTGTCAACATATATTTTTTGCATATACCGAAGATGTTCTGAATAAAGAACGAAATATAGAATCAAAAATGGCTTCCGTTTTAGTCTTTTTGGAGTATGTATAATATTGGGTACTCGTAAGGCTTTGCTAATTCTTACCTTCGATTTCTTGTAGTCTGGATACAGTACATGTACGATATTTTAGGCAAAACGTTTTTAACAGTTTGTTTCTACCATATACCATCTATATATCCTGCAAATTACAGTGTACGAGTTAACTTGTACCTTCGATGGATACTAAGTCACAATTGTACCCATTATTTTCAGTAATGGGTTTAGAATAATTATAATTGAACCATAAAAAGTGAATGGCAGTCGAGACATCATTTAGTTGAAGTACCTTAAACCGTTGACTCTAAAGAGAACGGCAGAATAGCGTTTTCAAGAAGAATACCGCGGCAAATAAACACTGTCATATTACATTAACGATAATACAAGGAGACATACAAACTAGACAAGACTACCTGACACAGAACAGAATCAATAAATTTCTCTCTTTTTTTTTTATTATACAATCACAAAAGATCAAACCACGTCAGCTGTTCAATTTATTAAATTGTTGTTGTTTGCTACACAATCAAAATGCGCCATATGTTTGTAAGTATCATGCATTAGCACAAATCCATTACACAACACACATAAAGTGCATTGATTTTAATATTAACATCATAAGCAAGTGAGCATGTTTTCATAATTGTATATTGATCTTGGGTTTGCAGTGCATATTACACAAAGGAGATCCAAACAAGCTTACCTAACCAGATTTATCAAATTCCTTTCTCTTTTTTGTTTATCAAAATTATACAAAAGATCTAGCCAGTTCAGCTGTTGAGTATAAATTCCTACTGTTTGTTACACAATGGAAACACAACATCTGTTTGTTACCATCATTAGCACAAATCCTTTCAATCCTACGCGGAACGAAAGTAAATTATGCGACATTGATTTCAATAAATTATTCACAAAATAAGCAAGAATGTATACATGTTTTCATAAAATATTGATCTTGCATTTGCAGGAAGAAGGCCGGTGCCGGTAAAGTACACGTATACCCTGCCTGATGGAAATAAACAACACCTGCACACCACAACATCATACCTGATATTTTGTTTACAGCGGCGCGTCTGGGCCGGGAAAACGGCGCCAGTGGCAAGCGCTAAAATTGCTCCATTTAATAAAGGGAGTATATAGGATTTGCAAAGATGTGCGTTTTGGCTGAATTTGGTACTTAAACAGAAAGTGAAGGTCTTAAACTTCCTTACAGACGTTGTTTCATGTACCTTTTTACGCATTGGATAGCAGAAATACGGCCGAAATAATCTTGCCCCCCCCCCCCCCCCCCTCCGAATCATTCACAGTTACAACACGCTTTCGGAATGCTACTAAATCGTTCGGACAAATTAACGATTTTTTTAAAAGACACTAAATCTTGATTTCCTTGAAAAACCCAGCATCTGATGAACCAAGATTTTCCATGGTGACTATTTGCGCTGTTAACGAACTGTTGAGTCCATTTTCTGTCTCCAACTCAATAATTGTTTTAATTTTGTACGCTGCCTTTAATTCCAACTTCTGATGCCAATAAAAGAAATCAAACAATTTTGAAATTGGAACCTTTCTTTGTTTTTGGATTTAAATTTCCAATAACTTCACATGAATGCAACATCGATTTCAATATTTTACATTTTAAGTAAGCAACTATATACGTGACAGACGTTAACCGGTATCCATTACTTTGTGTGTTTTGTCATCTAGGCTGCAATGGAGTTTTTGCATGAACTTGACGTCCCGTTCTTCAAGATTGCTTCATTTGACACCAATAATCTTCCATATCTGAAGCGTTCTGCCATGAAAGGTCGACCCATGGTCATATCATCAGGAATGCAATCCATGGACACCATGAGGAAGGTTTGTTTGTTTTTATTTCTTTGTTTGTTTGTTTATTATTATTTGTTTGTTTATTATTATTTGTTTGTTTATTATTATTGTTTGTTTGTTTGTTGATTATTTATTTGTTTGATTGTTTGTTATTATTATTTGTTTGTTTGTTGATTATTGTTTGTTTGTTTGTTTGTTTCTAATATTATTTGTTTGTTTGTTGATCATTGTTTGTTTGTTGATTATTATTTGTTTGTTGAGTATTTGTTTGTCTGTTGATTATTATGTTAATGACGTGAAATAAAAAGAATCATACAAAATGCTTGGAGTAAGGAGAGCCTGACGTTTCTTCTTTGTTTTTTTCCATAGGTTTATAAAATGGTGAAAGCAGAAAATGAGAAATTTTGTATTCTTCAATGCACCAGTTCTTATCCCCTGAACGCAGAGGACGTGCATCTTAGAATCATCAAGGTATCTTATGATAAATCTATCATGCTTGTTCAATTATTGATCATTGATAAGTATTATTGGAGGCGGGCCTGTGAGCAACTGAGCATAGTCCTATACCTCTGTGACATTCCCAACGGTTAGACTTTTCTTTCAAGTTCGTCAAGAAATCAACTTTTGTTTCTTACATTTCTTGATTAACCACCAAACGCTAAGAGCGTGTTTCCACAGAACCTACTTTTCGCTATTAACGCTAAAACACGGCATTTCATTTCTGTAGAAATCAACTCCATCGCCTTTTAATCGGCATCACTATCGGCTTTTCATCGGTATCGGTAACCTACTCAGAGTGGGTTTTTGGCGATACTTGCCAATAACTACACACGCTAATTAGCGATAGTGTAGGCTGTGGAAACAGCAGCTTAATCGGAAAAACTTAGTGGTATTTAGCGATATCCACTTACCGCTAAATAGCGATGGGGCAGTGAAACAAAACGCTATAAGATTAATCTTAAGATGAGTTGTTAGATTGTTAAATGTGGAGATTTCTGTTTCGTTATGCAACCAAAGTATGCTGGTACCTTTAAGATCCATCTTAGTGCTTTGTGAAATCAGGTCTGATTAATAGAAACACAACCAGCAAGAGACTTGGTTTCGAAATATTTAGCTCTGATGTTATTTACTTGAATGATCTCATTTGTGCAGGAGTATCAACGTGAATTCCCTGATATTCCAATTGGTTACTCTGGACACGAGAGGGGGTTGGCAATCTCACTGGGAGCCGTTGCCATGGGAGCTAAGGTTGTGGAGCGACACATCACCATGGATAAGACTTGGAAAGGCAGTGATCATGCAGCATCATTGGGTAAGTAATTGCTAACATTTTAAGGTCACAAGTCAATATGTAATATGGAGCGGGATTCGAACCAGCGACCTCCAGAATGCCGTACAGGCACTCTTATAGAATTACCTACTGATGAGCTATCCAGCCCTATGTTGGTGATGTCCCTAATAGTCAATTATCTTCGTAATAGTCAACAGCCATGAAAAAAAAATTGGCAGGAGCGGGATTCGAACCTATAGCCCGGCTTACCAACTAAGCTATCCAGCCCTGTGTTGGTAGTGCATATATAAAGGTCTTTTCACAAGACGCAAAAAAAAAAAAAAACTCTCACCCATTGAGAAATTCTCTCATGGTTGTGAAATCTTACAAAAGTGTCATCGTGTGAAAGGACACCAATCATGCTTGAGAGTGGCCGACGTCCCTGGTGAATCCTTGAGAGATTTTGACCGAGGTCCAGACCTATGAGAGAATTTCTCAATGATTGAAAGGTTTTTTTTAGCATTGTGTGAAAGGCCTAAAGTTAGTACAAGGTAAATTAATGCTAACATATTTTTTTTATGTTGTACTCCACAGAGCCTCAAGAATTGAGGGAACTCGTTACCCAGATACGAATTCTAGAAACAGCCTTTGGGTCTACGATTAAAAAGATGCACCCGTGTGAAAATGCCCTTCACGACAAGGTATAGAAAAATAAGCCTACCTTTGTACTGATGACATGACACTTATAATTCCATGCGAACTCCTTTTATGCTCAGTTACTGTGGACAGTGGCTCCATATGGCTCCAAAGTAAACTTGGTATTCATCCGGGTCGTACATCTGTTGACAATGATAAAAATTCATCTCGAATTGTTGGATAAAAACCTCTTCAATGTCTGTTGCCCTCTATCATCAAAACCTCTTGAATGTTTACTGCCCTCTATCATCAAAACCTCTTCACTATGGGGCTTTACGAAATGAGGCTTGAGGCTAGGCTTGGGATTTATTTTGCTACTGCCATTTGGTGTCCAAAATGACATGAATGGCTTGAGATACATGGCGAAGCTGGAGCCTTTCTTCGGCTTCGTCATAAGGCCCAATACCTTAATTTCGTTTTGTGGGCCTCAAATGGCGGTAGCGAAATAAGTACCAAAAGCCTAACCTCAAGCCAGGATCTTTCTCAAAGGCTAAATGCTTGGATTTAGGAGGGCCTGATGCGTTTCGATCCCAGCAGGATCTTTATTTTGGCTGATGAGCAGTTTGCAGCAGTTCATTACTTGGATTGTATTTCTGTTTGTTTTAATTTCTCAGCTTGGTAAGAGTGTAATCGCTGCGCAGGCAATCCCCGCAGGGTGTCTACTTACTGAAGAGATGCTGACTGTCAAGGTCGGTGAACCTAAAGGTTACCCTCCTGAGAAGATCTATGACCTGATTGGTAAGAGGAGTGCCAGAGATTTGGCATATGATGAAACCATCACCCAGGACGATGTGGCTGGTGCTTAAAGCAGAGTGTTCCCTGTCAACATTTTCAACAGGTACCTTGTTGCTGAAAATGCAACAAGAGCAAAACGAGTTGGGTAACATATCGCAGCAACATCTCAGTAACATGTTGGCCAAATGTTGCTAGTGTACACAGGGCCCAAAGTTGTGTTGCCCAGGCTGGTGTGTTAACCTAACTGGGCAACATGTTTACTGAAAATGTTACCGAAATTATTCACATAATTATAAACTTTGCATAAGTCTTTTAATTTCCACTTAGGCCTATCGCTGTTTCTTTCAAACCTGGACAGAGATTGTCAAGTTGAATAACCTGTTAGATAAGATATCCTCATGTATAGGTTCTTTATGAAAGAATGAAGCGATTTATCCCAATAACATAAGGAAGAGTATGCCGTATCTTTCAAGACTCTGTTATCTGGGTTTTAAGTCCATGTGGTTATTCTAGTGGTTGTACAAAATGAAGTACTTACATTGAAAATGTTGCCCTTCGTAAAGCCATCAGAATTTCATCAGCTAATTATTACAAAATGCATTTTGTTTCTTTTGAATTTGGGCATGACACTGTTGTAATATAGCTATTTGTTTTAATGATAACTTAGTATTGGAGGCATGGCATTGATTAGTAACTGAACAAAGTAATAGACAATTACGGGGACATATCTATAACATAGGGCTGGAAAGCACAGCCTGGTAGGGCCACCTGCGTGGTATTCAAGAGGTTACAGGTTCAAATCCAGCCTCAGTTATACCATAGAGCTATGGTTATACTTAATGGCAGGTTGTCTTGATCTACTCTAAAGGCATTGAGTTTCCTTGCGGAGCAGACCATGCAATACAGACAATTTGTGGGTTGGGGGGGGGGGGGGGGGGGGTTGACTCTATAATACACAACAATACAGGGTGCGTTCGTTTAACTTCCACGGGGCAGCCCTGACCTGGGAATAGTCGTAATACTGCACAAAACAAGCGAGAGGGTGGGACTGGTGTCGACTCACGGAAGCTAAACGAATGCACCCATTGATATTTGATAATCAATATAATACTGGCTAAAACTAGTGTGGAAATGGGTGAAAATGGTTTAGTCCGAGAAAACATGTAGCTGTGATGACAAGTTTCAACCATGATTTTGTTTATTCTTTGAGTGAAATTTTTAAAGAATGGGATATGTCTTAATTAGCCACAATGGTCACAAATTAGATAAAAAACCGGTAAAATAATGATAATTGGTTTGGAGGTAATTGGTACATGAATGAGATTTTCATGTGGTTCATTTTAAATTTCAAATATTGCTGTATATCTACAATCGTTTGCATGAACGGACAAACTTAATAAAAATATGAGAAATGTTTTGAAACAAAAAAAAGTGATTCAAATGATTAGATATTTATTATAATAATTTGCAAAATTTGATTGGGTTGTGTTATGACTTTTTAATTTTCTTTTCAATGATTTTGATCTATATATTCTTGTGTACTCTTGTCTTTCAACCTTTGCTGTGTATACATGTATATGTAAATCACGTAATTTACATATAATTTGCATAACGCATATTACGCTTTAACAATAGCCTATTGTGTATATCCTCAATAATAATTGTCAAGTCAATGACCTTGCTATTATGAAAACAAAATAAAAGAAGAATTTAAAAAGTGGCAAGTATTTTGACAAGGGCTATGTATTGAGCCCAAACATTGGGCCATTTTATGTGGTATATTATTAAGATAATGGTGCTTCCAGTACTCCTTTTGCTATTGTTTCATTGAGTTAAATTAAAATTTGTAAAATAATTAATGTACACTTATATTGCTCACTCAACTCATCACATGTGTGTGTATGCTACTATGTACAATTAGATACAAGTTTTGGGTGTATATTTTCCAAGCGTTTATTTAAAACAATGGTGTGATGAATCTATTCAAAATAAAAAGTCAAATAATTAACAGAATTTAAAATTGTGTATTTACTTGATATTATTTGCCTACGGAGAAAAGGTGAATAATAAAACATCAATTTAATTATTTTTCAAAATCAAGTAAGAGAATAATACGAGCATATAGCATTAAAGGGCTTGTACAGCGTTGGTAAAGATGGCAGAATAGCACTCACACTTTGTCTGATCAAATATGTACATAAAATAATAAGCCTGTAAAAAAAATTAGCTCATTCGGACATTTGAGTCATGAGAAAATAGCAAAAACCCAATTCATTTTTTCTTATAAAATATAAAGAAGGCTTTTTGATCTTGCCAAGATCAAACATGTTTTTGGTCTTTGTTTTACTAATATCTGGATATAAATACACCATTTCAGGCGGAAATATTTATATGTTTTTAGACCAGCACCATCTTCATACCCTGAAACAGTGAAAGTTGTACATAAATCTG
Organism: Astropecten irregularis; assembly: GCA_963971285.1. Lineage (NCBI taxonomy): Eukaryota > Metazoa > Echinodermata > Asteroidea > Paxillosida > Astropectinidae > Astropecten > Astropecten irregularis. The sequence goes on along the minus strand of OZ020254.1, from coordinate 19,950,891 downwards.
TGAACATTTCTTTTTTGGTTTGCTAACGATGTTGTACATGCCCTTTATAAATGAAAATATTTAACTTTATGAATACGGGCGAGTGCACCTTTAAGAGTTTGCAACACGTTGGCCAATCACACTGCACGGAATCTGTCGACCCGATTCCGTGTATTCTGATTGGCTAACACCTTGCAAACTTTTGGAGGCTGTGAATAAATTTACCTTGGAGTGACGTCATTCCAGCTCGCTGACCTTGGAGCGATGAAAACAAAGCGGCAAGATGAATAGTTTTAAGACAGTAAGCTGCCAGGATTGTTTAATCTAAGTATATGGTACTTCAAAGAAGGATTATTGTCTGAGGACAAACTATGACTCGACAATAGCAGTCATTCAGAACGCAATCTGCTTCTTGACAAATTTTTACTCGGAAAACAATTCACTGAATTGCGACTCGACTACTGACAGCTTTCGATCTTTTGTGAAAATAAAAATAATACTCTTCGAGCGCCCTCAAGAGGCGTGGTTCATTAAAAGATCACAGAACGTATGCAGCAAAGGTATTATTACTTTGTTAAACTGGCACCACTGTCATTGGACTAAATGTGTTCACGATATCATGTTATCAAAAATCAGAGAATGCCAGAAGTTATAAATTTTTAGTGCATCGAAACAAAATTTATGGCCACTTTTACACGATGATAAAATCTTTTTCAAAATGCAATTTAGATAAAGGAAAATAAAGAAATAGAAGTCATTTATAAGTGAAATGGAATTAATAAATAACAGCAGGGACTGGTTAGCAAGTCTATTAAATGATACGTCATGGGATAGCTCCTGTTAGTGCATGGATTTTACAACAGACTGACAGAATATCGTACAGGAAAACAACCCTGGAAAAGTAATTCGATTTACCTACGAAATTTTGCCTAAAAAGTGATAAACGTTTGGAAATCGAAGAAGGAAGGAATAGATTAAGTATTGATGATGGATGCTTTCGGTAGTCAAGCTCTTCTACATGCATCTGCACGGCGAGAATCTGGTTCGTATTTAATCAGCTCACTTACTCACTGACTCCTTCTCAAATATCAATTTTGCTCACTGTGTCAAATGAATTAGGACTTGCAATTGGGGCCCGTTTCTTTAACGCAAAGGATCCGAGATTTAGGGATCCACCTCCTATGCAGGGTACGCTAAAATAGGATCCGGATCCGCAATTGTCGTGATCCTGTGCATTAAACAAACAGGCCCTTACTTAGTCTTAGACTTAGTCTAAAAATAGTGAATAATAAATATTAAATAATCGACAATCATGACAATCAGCTCAGTCAGTGACAGTGTTTACAATTAATGTAAGTTGCGATGATCATAACCCTACGTCTGACAGGGGACTGGGACCTAGGGTTACGAAACTTTGGGATTATGGTAAGGGTCCACAAGTGGGTACGATTTGGGTCATTTTTTCTGCATAAAATGATCTTTCAATATTTTAAGTGGTTTTATATGACTCATTGATAAGTACCAATCAGATCCATGTAGTCAGATTTTGTGTTTTGATTTTGGAAAGTGGAAAATTAAGGGGAATTGTATTTCACAAGTTGGCCAAAAAGTTTTTACCCCTGTTTGTTATCCTTTTTTGTCATAACCCTAAGGTCCCAGTCCCCATGTCAGACCGAGGGTTACGATCATCGCAACTACCCATACCTATGTTTTAAAGACAAAAGAGATCTAAAAAAAAAGAAGAAGAAGAAATGAATTTAAGAAAATTACCATTCAAAAACGTATTCCAGTGAAGTGTAAATCTCTTCTCTTATAAAACCCTATATAGGCACTTAGGCACTTAGTGAAGTGCTTATAAATCTGCACCGTTTATTTATAGGATTGCTAATCCTGTTTTATCCTGTTCATGAATAGATAACGGTGATCCTGAAGTGGAGTTTCGAGTCAAGAAAGGTACAGAGAATTCATCTTTCCCAAATGAACACAAACATTTGCTTGATTCAAAAAGGAATACATTTGCCTACTTGTATTGTTCACTGACTTGTGCGTGTTATTTGGAGTATAATTCTGTAGAGTAGACAGTTTTCAATTTGCTGCTAAGTAGAAGCCATGAGGTAATTATTGGGGGGGGGAACTCCTTCTGCCCGTGGAGTATCTATTGCAGCCCCACGTCGTGGCGTGAGAATATTCATAATTGCTTTGTTATTTCCATTGAAATACATTGACTGACGGTACTGTCTGGAACAAGATGTTCAATGAACCTTTATGTCCCACAAAATTCGCTCATTGTGGTACATTCACCCCCTTGATTTGCATATGCTGCATTTTCGAGCCAACAGCAAACTCTGAGTTCCGAACATCTGGGCATGAACGGATTAGAGTCCGTCTTGAATACGATATTTTTTCTGGCACTATTCAACCAATGCATCCCTGCATTGTTTACGTCGAGCGCTCATGGCCTGGCCAGATGACCTCTATTAATCATTGATTGATAATTGGTCTCCACCAACGCGACGTAGGGCTGGATTGCTCAGTTGGTAGAGCGCCTGTACGGTATTCAGGAGCTAGCCGGTTTGAATCCCGCTCCAGTCAATTTGTCTTTGTTCACTTGTCAATGACTGATAATTAGGTTGGAACAAGCAGAGCAAAAGACAAAAACGGGCCAAAGACCTTGCGTTTAATTTCTCCCCCAATTTTTTGTTTATAAAAATATTACATTTACATCATTGTGGCTGTATATTGCATTTGCCATATACATGTATTATTAAAAGGAATTATGTAGTAAGACTGTTTAATTTGTGATTTTACAGTTACAGAAAAGTTCTCAGAATGCATGCATATAGTCGCCAACGAGCCGTCACTCGCTCTGTTTCGAATTCAAGAACACATCCGGAAGTCCCTTCCTAAGCTAGCTGAATGCAAGGTAGGCACATGCTAAGTTGTTTAATTGTTGGTAAAGATCATGGACATAAATAACCTATAGACCGACAGTGCCTATGGAAATCAACGTCTGGATATTGCAATCCTTTGGCAAGACGCTTTGTCACATATTGCTCCTCTTCACCCAGGTGTAAATGGGTACCTGCGAAGGTAGAGATGGCTTTGTGGTTTGATTAGCCCTGCGCGCTTTGCAGGCACTTGTGGGCTGTATACTCCTCAGGGAGCTGAGATTGTTTCAGGAATGTAAATGGGCCCAATGACCAGGGATAATAATAGTATAAAGCATTGTGATACCACTGAATAACCACTCTTGTGTAAGAACACTTCATGTATATAAATGCCTAAATTATTATTACCATTTTCCACGTTGAATAACCTCTTTTCTAATATTATAATCACATTATTTGATTGATTCATTTATAGATGGAACTTGGACAAACCCAGCAGCTTGTTCAAGGAGCTTACTACGATGTAGACTACGCTATCAGGTATTAATGAGCTGTAGGGATTCCTGAAATGAAACGATATCCATACATACAAGTTAACTGCTGCAAACTGCTCATCAGCTAGTCTTGGTTCAAGACGTTGATGGTGTGGATGCTCGAACTGATTACCCACACTGACCCGCACGCAGGTACTGGTCATCTGCACGCACGCATGCACGTACTGACATGTCTGTAACAACGTCTTGGGAATCCTGTAAAATCTCCCTTCAAAAACGTGGGGAAACACAATGCATATCCGTTACTTTTAAATCAGGTGCAGCCTATTTACATACACGAACATGTACATGTGTGCAGGCCAGTGCAGGTAATCATACATATTCAACAGTGTGTCATGGAGACGGCGTAGCGCGCTACATAACGAGGTGCATGTAAGGATCTTTCGTCCTTTCGCACTTCTATTTCGTTCGCACTTCTCGTAAGGTCTCAACATTTCGACTAGCCTGCTCTAGTCATCATCAGGAGACCTAGAGCAGATGACTAGAAAAGTGTGAACGAAATAGAAGTATTTACGAAAGTATGAACGAGTCTTACATGGTGTTTCCGCAAACCGATCCACATACCAATTGTCACCAAATCCAGTCAGTTTCCCTTGTGGTTATTTGATGATAACATTGATTCATTTGCATTTGATTCTGCAGGGCTGTTAGTGATATTCAGAATAGTTGTGAGTCTTTCAAATCCATTGAGGATATGTTGATAGATTCCATAGCAAGGAAGAGGCAGTTGAACGTGACGACAATGGCTGCTAAAGCTGCTAGAGCAAGGTAAGTCTTAATATAACTCCACGAAAGGTCACGTTATCATGCCTGCGTCTGGCTCTGGCTAGGGGGCTGATTTCACCAAATACTAAGATGATTCGTGATGTTGAGTTGTCAGTATCACCATAGTGATTTGTATCGTGACATCACACGTTGCTTAGCTATTAAGATTGATTCATTATTCATTTCGTCGCACTTCTCGTATTAAGGTCTCAACGTTTCGACCAGCCTGCTCTAGTCATCATCGGGAGACTAGAGCAGATTACTAGAGCAGGCTTGTCGAAACGTTGAGACCTTACGAGAAGTATGAATGATTCTTACATGGTGTTTCCGCAAACTAATCCACATACCAATTGTCACCATGCAAAGCCTCAAATCTTTCTATGGGCCTTTACGAAATGAGGCTTGAGGCTAGGCTTGGCATTTGTGTATCTACTGCCATTTTGTATCCAAAATGAAATGAAGGGCTTGAGATACATGGCGAAGCTGGAGTCTTTCCCCAGCTTCATCATGTGGCCCAATCTCTTTGTTTCATTTTGTGGGCTTCAAATGGCAGGAGTGAAATAAGTCCAAAGCCTAGCCTCAAGCCTAGTTTCCTAAAGGCCCTATGTACTTGAAAGACTGCACAAACAAACTTGTCTGCACATATGAAAGGCTGCACCCTGACGGTATATTGATGTTGTTAACGTAGTAAATCTGAATGTTTTTAATCAGTAGGGACTCCCCATTGACGATAATCAAAGATGAATCTGGAGAGGCCATCAGCACAGGATCAAATACATGAAGACTCTCAGATGAACCAAGTCTCCAGCCATTCCATACAAGCATGCATTGACAAAGGCAAGCAAACCATCCACGGTGTCTGTCTGTCATGTTGAGTCTGTGTTTATTATAATCAGCTCATGTTTATTCATGAAACACTTGGAAACCGGCCAATAGGAGGAAGGAAGGAACCGTGTTCTGTGTTTAATATAATCAGCTCATGTTTATTCATGAGGCATTTGGAAACCAGCCAATAGGAGGCAGGAAGGAACCGTGTTCTGTGTTTAATATAATCAGCTCATGTTTATTCATGAAACACTTGGAAACCGGCCAATAGGAGGAAGGAAGGAACCGTGTTCTGTGTTTATTATAATGAGCTCATGTTTATTCATGAAACACTTGGAAACCGGCCAATAGGAGGAATGAAGGAACCTTGTTCTGTGTTTATTATAATGAGCTCATGTTTATTTATGAGGCATTTGGAAACCAGCCAATAGGAGGAAGGAAGGAACCGTGTTCTGTGTTTATTATAATCAGCTCATGTTTATTCATGAGGCATTTGGAAACCAGCCAATAGGAGGAAAGAAGGGACCGTGTTCTGTGTTTATTATAATCAGCTCATGTTTATTCATGAGGCATTTGGAAACCAGCCAATAGGAGGAAGGAAGGAACCATGTTCTGTGTTTATTATAATGAGCTCATGTTTATTCATGAGGCATTTGGAAACCGGCCAATAGGAGGAAGGAAGGAACCGCCAAGTTATAGTCTTTGACTTAATCATGACAATTTGGGAACAAATGTGCAGAAAAGTTCGCGATTGAAACAGGAATCATATTTTGGTCAACTTAATGCAAAGTTGTTGTCGTTTTTGCTGGCATCATAATTATTGCTGAAGCCTATTAGCTTGTGGGTATTGTCACTGAGCTGTTGGATAGGCTATGTGACGTTTTGCTAAAGTAACGTTTTTAGTCACAGTATTAAAAATTTGTGTGTGTAATCTGTTGCTTAAAGGGAGCATATAGGATTTGCAAAGATGTGCGTTTTGGCTGAATTTGGTACTACAGAAGTGAAGGTCTTGAACTTTCTTACAGACGTTGTTTCATGTACCTTTTTACGCTTTGTTCATTTGGATAGCAGAAATACGGCCGATATAATCTCTCTGTGTACTACGCGATGTATCTCGTAGCTACAAATTCTTGAAATGTCCATTGGATTTGATACATTCTTGATGTTCATGGAAGAAAAGGTGCAATAGTGACTCGTTATAAATGATGGGAGGAATCAGTGAATTTGTCCTCGTGGAACCACAAATGATGGAGGAGGAACTTGACCTAGTTCCAGGTCCAAGGATTGGATCATAGACCTTGTTGGGCTTTGTACCTTACATCACTGGACGATCACTAGAGAATAATTACCAGAAGGATGTAATCTATGATGTCATCAAATTAATAGAAAAGTGAACAAAGGAGAATCGTCTAGAGCAGATTCGAACCAGTGACTTCCAGAACCGTACCGACGCTCTTACCAACTGAGCTATCCAGCCCTATATTGGTGGTGTCCCTAAAAGTCAATCATCTTTGTCGGTTTGGCAGTCAGAAGCCATGAAATCACTCACATACCGCTATATCCCAAGGATCATTGAAGATACGTGCAGCATTAGCCAATGCTGCAACTTGTGGATATTTGATGATTATCTAATGCTTTTAAATATTTATCAAAATGATAGTGCATTATTTTAAACTCAAGTATATAAGTTAAAATATGGTATCATTGATGATGTCTTAGCTTATTTAAATGCTTAATGTGACAACTGTAATTAATAAAATGTTCTTTTGAAATGATGAATGTGTCAGTTATATTTGGTAACTAACAGCCCTCCCACCTATCTACTCCGCCCACCCCATTGCTCAAGTCCAGTCCACACTCACTAAGTACTTCAGTTTGCATAACATTACCACGCAAGTCCATGTTATATTTGGACCAAAAAACATAGCAATGCCAAGAGAAAAGGGGCTTTGCCATTGTAGTTCATACAAACAGTATTTTTCAGGGGAAACCCCTTTGAAGGGAGCCCTCTACGTTTGTAAATAAGCCAGACGGCAAGCACTCCTCTTGACAGTGTCACTGGAATAGCGCCCTCTACGGCGAATCATGTACCCTACATTGTGTCGATATCAGGCTACCTATATATCGTGGCAATTATATTTAATCAAATTTCTGGCTGATAGTACAGTAGACTGTGTTGAAATTTGCCGCGCCGTTGACAGAGTTCAGTCATTCAAAATGTCGCCTTTTGTGGGTGTACTTCGTTTTGTGAATAACCCTTTTGGTGAAGATAATGTTAGTCAAATAAGCGCTTCAAATTTAAAAATCTAGGTTTCGTGATTCAATTTGAAAAGAAAAATATCGTGCAAAGGTTCAAAGACGAAGAAAGGCTAATAATAAAAGATTATTATTCTGCATTCTCCGCAGGGGTGAATTATTGTGTGAAGAAACTGGGAAATAGCCGAAAAGCAAACATGTAAAATGGAAACTGGGAGTAGGGGAAAAGTCCATACTTAATCAGAATTGATCGCAAGACTCGTGTGTATATTTAATTGTGATTTTTTGTCTTTTTGCTGAGTAATATCATGCAGTCCCATTGGTGAATTAAATCCATCTCGCTTAAAGGTATAATACATGATTGGTAAAGGTCACAGAATAGCACTCGCACTTTGTCTGATCCAGCATGTACATGAAATATTAAACCTGTCACAATTTGAGCTCCGAATCGGAAACCTGAGCCGCGAGAAAACCCGACTCAGTTTTCTTATAAATGGAATGGTTTTGATCTTACCCCGAAATGAAAAACTGTTTTCGTTTTTTGTTTTACTAATTTCTGGATAAATACAGCATTTCAGGCGGATATATTTTAACAGTATGTTTCTACCAGCACCATCTTCATATCCTGAAAGTTATATGTAAATCTGTGAACATTTCTGTTTGGGTATGTTAGCAATCCTGTACTGTACCTTTATAATGGCCACACCAGACCTTATCCAGATGTCATATGATGAAAAACAAAGCCGACATTAAGCTTTAATGTTAGTATAATGATTCGCACATATCGTATCCGTAGTATAACACTTGATTGAGCAATGACATAAATAATTTCACGATACGCAGTAACATTCGTCGAATTCTATATTGATGTAGGAAACAATGTAGGTCTACCATGTATAATTGGAACGTGTGTATTATAATAGGCCAACATCTGAAAATACTACTAATTATACACGAACGTGAGAATTTAGCAAAGTCACATTATTACGCTACATGATTCCATATTGACATTAATCAAGTTATATTTTCGTATTGAATATAAAGATAATGAGAAACGTCACGAAATATAACGGTAATGTCGGTTATTAGGTCGTGGAATCGCTAGTGTACAAAATGTCGCATTACTTGACATTGGAAATGCCAAAAAATTGATATTGGCTTTTGTGAGAACTGGAGCGATAAAGTTAAAGGGAGCATATAGGATTTGCAAAGATGTGCGTTTTGGCTGAATATGGTATTTAAACAGAAGTGAAGGTCTTAAACTTCCTTACAGATATTGTTTCATGTACCTTTTTACGCTTTGTTCATCTGGATAACAGAAATACGGCTGAAATAATATTGCCCCCCTCCGAATCCTTCACGGTTACACCACGCTTTCGAAATGGTATCGTTCGAACGCACAATATTTTTAAAAGACACTAAATCTTGATTTCCTTGCAAAACCCAGTATCTGATAAACCAAGATTTCCCATGGTGACTGTTTGAACTGTTTACGAACTGAGTGAGTAATTTTGTTTGTCTCAAAATCAATAATTGTTTTGGAGGCCTTGCAAATCCTGTACGCTGACTTTAATGAGGAAGAAATGTCTTTATTCTATCTCAAATAGATTTCGTACTTTTACGTGGAATAAAGCATGCAATATACAGCCGTTTTATTTATAGTGTTAGTCAGTCTTACTCTTAGTATGTGAATCTCCTGAATATATAGGCCTAGTGCCAGAATTCATGAGCTAGGAAAATTGTACGCAGAAACCCTATGGTTTGAAGTCCGCTATAGACTATAGTTCAACACCCAATTGAAACAGTGACTGATGGCCGCTGCAATATTTGTGCCCAGATTCAATTTAAAGTCAATTTGTTTGCCTGCAGACGTCGTATTTAAAGCGACGTAGGCTAAACTCCCCAACAAATTGCTGGAGTATTTTGAATTCCATCTGAATTGGGCAGATCAGAAGTCGAAAAGTTAGTGTTTCATTCGTGCGCTCGTTATTAAATCCCAATACAATTAGGGTATTCTGTTCATCTGTCAACGACAATTGCCGTCTGTTTTTATTAGCTCTTCAAGAATTTCTACTTATTCAATCCTTCTTGCAAGTTGATCTTTGTGTCGTGCAATAATATTTATCGTAGGTTTTTTTGTTCGTCACATTTTGCTGAGTAGTTCGGCTTTTTTCAACTTATAGCGTGTCTTATTTTCGATAATCTGACATTCAAGTCGAACTCTTGGGTCAGACCTTACATGCACTGTGACTGATTCGTATAGCAATACACTTAACATTATTAAATTTGGGAGGCAGGGCAAAAAAGAGAGGATAGTTTACAGTGTTTCTTTTATGTTGAGTCAAGTACTCTTATATCCCTTCAGCCTTGTATGCAGTCTCATATAGGCTTGATGCTCTTGTGTATCGTGGTTTAAGTTTGCTCATTCAGACAATTTTATCATAATAATTGACTGATCATGAAATAACTAGAGTGGTATAAGTTATATCTCATAAACGACTGCATTGGAAATTCTATCAGTCACTTGAAAAGCCCTTATTTCAAATGCTCCCTTGCACGTGCAACGAAGGAACACAAAATGAAGTGGCGGTATTGTTAACCCTACATTATGGTGACATTGCACAAACACCTGTCACAGTGAGATGCCATATACATCCTTGTACATGTCACTAGTCTAGCTATCTCTATATAGACGCAATTTCATGGCATTGCAGTCAGGATGAAATGAGATATTTCAGCTGGGGTTCAAGTGTAGGGATAATATTTACCTGGCAGTTTCCATACAAGCATGTACTTTAAGGTTACTGAGCTTTTATCCCTATAGATAACATGCGGTTGATCTCCTATCCCCGGACACTAGACAGTTCCTGCTATTTTGTCTTTTTTTATTTGCTATAAAGTTTTTATGTTGACGATATCATGCAATATTATAAAGCTATTTTACAAAAATCTACGACAATACATCGGAAATGCTTTATTTTAGCATTATGATAATGTCCCCGTATCAGATCGTATCCTCCCTAATTTGTCAATCTCAGTGCCACGCCCCTTCATTATCTCTGCCCTAGAAAATAAGTATGTATTATCACACCTGCCACATAATTCAATACAAAATCTAGTTTGCCTCGTAGTTCTGCATAATGCCTTAAGGATCTGAAGAAACAATTGAAACAATTTAACATGCAGACGAAACAAACATTTGTAATATATCCATTAAACAAGTCTCCGTCTCAGTCCAATTTATCTGATTGTTGTCTCCATTTCATGAAGAGACAAATTTGGCCACGTGGATTTGAAACAGTTTTGATCTAAGAAAAACCGACTTAAATGTTCAACCTTTTTTTTAATTGAAGATTTCACCTATACTTAAAAAGGTAGGCCTAATATTTGCTGTGGTCTGTTCTTAGTTTGATTTGTCAATCGTGAAATTGTAAGGTAGGCCTATTTGTGAGGTTTTGATCTCGGAGATCAAAACTGTTTTTGGTATTTTGTTTTACTCATTTCTGGATAAATACACCATTTCAGGCGGAAACATTTAAACGGTATGTTTCTACCAGCACCATCTTCATACCCTGAAAGTTATACGTAAATCTGTGACGTTTCTGTTTTGGTTTACGTTTCCTACCAAAATTGATAGGCCATTATGCCCACAGCAAACAATAAAACATGTTTATTATGTTTTTATACCGATTTTAAGCTAAAAACCTACACTTAGACCATGTACTAATTAAGAGTTTTTTAATAGACCACTTAATTAATGTAATTAATCAACGTCCATTGGAATTTGTCTCTTCGTGAAAACTGAAAAATTCACAAGCAATTTTTTTTCTGGCAAATCTTTACCATACAAACGTACACTACGCACAAAAATTCATCCCTTCGTGAAAACCATTGATCAATGGTGAAAACTAAAAATAGCACGCGTATAGTTTTGCCGGCACGCGCGCGTCGTTTTCCTGTCACGCGCGCGTCGTTTTCCTGTCACGCGCGCGTCGTCTTCCTGCACGCGCGCGTGCTAGCTATCAATAGAACAAGCAGGTGCACATTTTTATTGATTTTGCTAAACTTTTGAAACACCTGTCCATTTGGGTGATATTTTCATGTTGTCAATGATTTCATCTGATTTGGACAAAATAAATCCGCCAAGATGTAAACCACCCCCCCCCCCCCAAAAAAAAGAATAATTTCATGGCGCTGCTAAGCACAAACATTTGCTTAGCACAAAAATGTCCTGCCGAACAAAACAAACCACAGTAAAAATGTCATTCATTTCATGTTCATGGTCAGTGAACAACAGCCAAAGAACAATCACAGGTGATACACACAACATGGAAATTTGGTTGTTAACCCTTTTATTAAGACAGAAATGTCATGCTTAGCAAATTGTTGTGCTAAGCAGCGCCGTGATATTGGCCCAAGGCATGCGCAGGCAATTATTTGCATTCTGTGTACAAATTGGAACAGTGGATTGCCGCATATACAATGCATAGCCTATTAACATGTATGTTTAGACCTGATATTGAACCTATACTTGCAACCAAATGAATATGAGTGAAAACAAAGCCCAGACATTACGTCTACACCAGCCATTACAATGTCAATATGGCCTACTATCATTACATATGAGAGATGCACCAATGTAAACCTTAATTACCATGATCTCTTACTTGTAATTCTTCAGCACTTAAAGTCACTTATATACTTCAATTTAATTCGATTTTATTATAATTATGCGTATAAGACTAACCATTAGCCTATACACGTCCTAAGTATTTTCATACCCTCATCATGCAGCTTCGTATCAAAGGCAAAGTGCATCATTGATCACTCTTTTCAGGAGCCAATTTCATAGAGCTGCTTAAGCGCCAAAATTTAAGCACCAAAACCTTGGTAAATAAAATCAGTATGCCAGCCAAAACTCCTTGTGAATGCTAGGCTCAGCAAACAATGGCCGAATATAAGTCAAAAGCAGTAAACATCACATGAAATTTTGGTTGGTGATCCTGTTTGATCAAGGAAGATTTTTCACGCTTAAGGAAATTTGTGGTTGAGCAGCTGGGCAGTAGTTAGTCCATTATAGTATCTAATTTTCAAAATGCACATGAAAAATGTAACAAATTATGGAAAAAACGGTGTTACCATTTTCGAGATAACAACAAACTCGGATTGTTTTTTTGCGTTAATTGTTGATTACTGCAATTCAACTTGGGTATTGTGATTTATTTTTAGCTTTCCAAATACTGAGTTCTCGAATTTGACAGCGTTTTATAAAGATGTTGTTCACACGGTTGGTTTTCAGATGAAATTTATAAATGCAGTGAGTTGTTACTTATAGACCAAAACTAAACAATAACGTCTATTTCTGAACCCTATACCTTTGTATCATAATGTTATGTACGTACGTGTGTGTGGACCTCAGCTGGGGTGTGATTATAACACATACCCAGGCCCTGCTATCACCTCTGCGTATTGCAGGCTATCGATAGCACACAATATTTCTCACTTCTCTTTTAAAGGTAGTATCATACATTGGGTTTTTGTCAAAGAAATGCAGATTCGTGAGCAAAAATATCAAGGAAGATACAGTAACAGTCATCTGTGAAATCCCCAGTCCCAAACGGTGCCCACTTTTTGAGAAGACAGTGAAAAACGCCCACGGTATATTTTACAAATCTTTTCACCGTTATTTTTGATCTGTTAAAGATCGAAAATGTTTTTGGTCATTGGTTCTACTCTTTTCTTGATAAAAACAGCATTTCAGGCAGGAAACTTGAACGATATGTTTCTACCATCACCATCTTTATATAGGTAAATCTGTGAAGATTTATGTTTCGGTATGCTACCAAAGTATCTTATCGTACGTGCGGGCTTATTAATGTCTGCTATAGCTGTTGCCAATGTGCCCATACTTCCACCAAAATAGAAATGTGTAAACTCAATACATGTAAATCGGATTAACCTGTATAAGATTGAGTTGGAAAATAAACAAAGTGCCTGATCAGTCTGAGATATAGGTCACATCATACGACAAAACCTAATTCTCTGCATTTGAAGTATGTTTAATTCAGTCATGAAATACCGGTAATTCAATTTGGAAACATTCTGGTGTTAACAAATAATAATAACATTAAAGATATACTGTTCGTGTAATTTGTTTTCCCAAACTTGAGTTTGTACGTTATACTAAGTAAATTGTTATTTGTTTCGTTTTCCTATTTTCATTAATTTGCATTTTATGTTTGTCTCATTTCTCCTTTCCCGTTAACATGATTGCTGTCGTCAGTTTTGTTTTCTTGTTTAACTAGTTGTCAATGTTTTCTGCATGATTTGTGTTATTGTTTACGTGCTGATTGTCCATTGTTTCTTATTATTTGTTCTGTTCTTATTTTGTAATAAGTTATCTCTTGTATTTTATTGTCTTGTGTTTACGGAACTTTTATTCGAAGCCACGGCTTCTTAAAGTGCCCTCATCCACTGTTTGAATTGTTATCATTTATTTTGCTTTCGTTTGTGTTTTCATACTTTCTTCATTTAACTTCTACATCATTCGTTTATTGTGATGTATCTTTACAAAGTTGGAAATAGAATGTTCGAATAAAATGCAATTGAATTGAATTGAATTGGAAAAGTGCAGTAAAATGGTTTCAGATTTGCGCTTGGTGAAAATCATTCTGAAGTCTTATAAATATAGATTCTTTTGTTTTGCTTTTTTCTTATTCAAAATAGATTGCTATTATTTCAAATTGTTGTTCATAATTAATAAAATTTTGGAAAAATCCATCTATGGTAAAGTTGACTCTAGCCGTTCATCGGAATTGATTATTTTAAAGGTAATATCTTAATAATTTTTGTGAAAGAAATACAGATTCATGGGCAAAAATATCAAGAAAGATACAGTAACAGCCATCTGTGAAATTCACAGTCCCATACGGTGCCCTTTCTGAGAAAACAGTGGCCATGGATGTTTATTTTTATTATTTTTTAAAATCTTGTCACCGTTATTTTTGATTTTCCGACTTGATCAAAATTGTTTTTGGTCATTGGTTTTACTCATTTCTGGATAAATACAGCATTTCAGGCAGAAAAATTGTAACAGTATATGTTTCTACCATCACCATCTTTATACCCTGTAAGTTATAGGTACATCTGTGAAGATGTCTGTTTCGGTATGCTACCAAAGTATGATAGTACTAATTATGGACACTGCCCTGCATTGTGATGGGAATGTAGGCCTATTCAATCGTAGCATGCAGTTAAATATGAATTCTTATGATGTGTAGCGGTAGCTGTTGACATTCTATGTTTATTCCTCATTATGATCTATGCGTTGGAGGAAAGTAACAATCGGTATATTTTGGAAGACGTCAAAACTCTCTATAATGAGAAAAAGAGTGCATATTAATTGCATATCTGCCCACATCATGTAGGTTATTGTGCTAAAGTAGTCATGTTTCTATAGGCATAAAATGTGTTGGCAACATGTTTGACTCTAGGATCAACACAAGCTACACCCCTATCTCCAGAGATTCACAGCCAAAGTAATGCAATTTATTCTTAATTATGGCGAGATTTCAAGCTGTGCCTCGCATCCCCCCTCAAACTAATGCATAAACAGATGTGGACAAACTTGAGAATTCAGGCTGGGAATGGCCACGGAAAAAGACAGGGAGATACGGCAAGTGGTCTCGGGGGCGAGACGCGCTCAATTACTAGCCGCAACCCGGGGGCTGGTATGACCCAATGACGGTTGTAATTTCAGCATGAAGACTATACCCGTCTTAAAAAGCGACTCATATTGAGTTTATATACCACATATATATATAATATATATGTATAATATATATATAATATATATATATACCTACCTGCAGTCGATGTGATATAGATCCACGACCCAATTTCACTACAGGACACATTCTATATACTCTCTATTTACCACAAATAACGTAGTGTATGTCTAAAAACAAAGAAATTAAAATGTGTTGAGTCAATACGTGATTTGATTATTGCAATGCTGTGGACTTGTTCAGTCTGTCCTATAAAAAAATTGTCGATTTTTCTTGGTTTGCAACTGACTAACTGAAAGATGTTTAGAAACTAACTTGAAACTTGATCTTTGAAATTGTAGACAAAAAAATATCCATGGGCAAAAAAAACGGAAAGGATTCTAAATGTGTAGAGAACGGGAAATACAGATAGGTGTTTACTGTGGATTCTTAGTTCGAGTATTGTACCCTGCTTATTAAAGGTATAAGACATGATTGGTAAAGGTCACAGAACAGCACACACACTTTGTCTGATCCAGCACATGAAAGAATAAACCT
Organism: Astropecten irregularis; assembly: GCA_963971285.1. NCBI lineage: Eukaryota > Metazoa > Echinodermata > Asteroidea > Paxillosida > Astropectinidae > Astropecten > Astropecten irregularis. The sequence continues at coordinate 19,935,300 of OZ020254.1, read as the reverse complement.
GTGAACATTTGAGCTCAATCAGACATCTGAGTCACGAGAAAATAGCGAAAACCCGACTCAATTTTAATTATATAGAACATAAAGTGGTTTTGATCTTACCCCGAGATCAAAACTGTTTTCGGTCTTTGTTTGACTAATTTCTGGATAAATACACCATCTCAGGCGGAAATATTTTAACGGTTTCTACCAGCACCATCTTCATACCTTGTAAGTTACTAGGTAAATATGTGAACATATCTGTTTGGGTATGTTACCAATCCTGTACCGTACCTTTAATTATAGGCATGGGGTTTGCACGTGAAGGTATTTGTTTCTTGTGGATGAAAATTGCAGACGTTTGCACGGCCTATATACGACAAGCCTCAAATTGCCTATACAACATTGCACTGTGGCAGTCGATATGCCTAATACCCGTGATGTCATGGGTTGTCAGGTAGAAAATGATCAAAATGTTCCGCTGAATTCCTTGTCCCTGCAATTGAAAGGTATTCCGCTTGTTTCTACCTTTTGAGTGTTTTTTCTCTTTATTATAATGATGAATAATGCTTCAAATGTAGTATCATACTTTGGTAGCATACCGAAACAGAAATCTTCACAGATTTACCTATAACTTACAGGGTATAAAAATAATGATGGTAGAAACATACCGTTAAAATGTTCTGCCTGAAATGTTGTATTTATCAAGAAAAGAGTAAAACCACTGACCACAATTATTTTTGATCTTTCAAAGATAAAAAAATAACAGACAAGATTGAAAGAATACTGTGGCCGTTTTTCACTGTTTTCTCAAAAAGTTGGCACCGTATATGGTTTATTTTTTTATTTTATTTTTTTTTATTATTTTTTTTTACAGATGACTGTTACTGTATCTTCCTTTATATTTATGCCTAGAATCTGTATTTCTTTGACAAAAACTAAAGTATGATATTACCTTTAAATCATCCACAATCACATTGATTTTGTTTCTGGGTTCTAAATTTAACCTGGAAATTCATTAAATTCCATTAAAATCCTGTTCCATGATGGTAAATAGGAAGTAATGATGAACATTATGATACAACCCCAGTCAATTTTTTGCATGCATGTTCACCTTTGTTTTCATTTTAATAAATAAGTTTTTTTTTCATCGTGGGCGGCTTAAATAAAATCTAGAACATTATTTTTTTGTATAATGTCCCAGAGCAACCTGCTATGTGAGAAAGTCCAAGATTTATCCAATATACTATAGCAAGCTTTGAGCATCCTTATGGGGTTACCTAACCATCACGTAATACAAACCGTACTGCAGATATAGCAAAAGAATCTTGACTGTATAATGCCATGGGCATATCACACTGTCTTTGTTTCTATGACTTGTACAATCTCGAACATGTCACGCGCTGTGTGTACCATCCAGGCATTTTCTGATTGATTAGGATACTGGATACATATAAATAAAAAAGAAGCAATGTAATTGAAACATTTTTATAAATAGACAACAAGAATTTTTTTTTTTTTGGTTTAATGCTGCTCATTTATATGCTATACAATAGGCACAGTCGTCATGACTTATAAGTATTTAAAAATACTTTGTCATTTGGTCATCTGCTTACTATATCTGTTTATTGAATATTGGACGTTTTCAACCATTTTCATTGAAGGTAGTATCATACTTTGGTAGCATAGGCCTACCGAAACAGAAATCTTCATAGATTTACCTGAATATAACTTATATGGTATAAAGATGGTGCCGGTAGAAACATACCGTTATCAGTTATCCAGAAAAGAGTATAAAACATTGACCAACATTATTTTTGATCTTTTAAAGATCAAAAATAAACTAGAGAAAACTTCGGACTTACGAAATGCTGTGGCTGTTTTTTTACTGTTTTCTGAAAAAGTGGGCACCATATGGGACTGAATTTTTCACAGATGACTGTTACTGTATCGTCCTTGATATTTTTGCCCATGAATCTGTATTTCTTTGACAAAAACCAAATAATATTACCTTTAATTATTTCATTAAAGGATGAAAAATATTGCCTCGGTGAGGTTTTCAAAAATCTCGACCGTGTTTTGAAAATATAATTATTTGAAAAGTCAGCGCGCAACATTGTAGTATAGGGTTATTTCAATCGGACATAGTATTAATGTTTTCAGTCATAATACAAGTAGATTCATGTTGTGTTATTTAGACTGGACTATATTGCAGGTCGTCGACTGTAAAATCGGTCAACGTTTGGTTGTTCCTCTTGTCTATATAGTCGGGCTTTTATTGAGGAATAAAATGTATTGATTTTACACCGAGGACGAGATAGTGCCTAGCGAACACCCTAGCCGGGGAGTCATTGAGCGCAGGCCCCTAAGGATTACCCAAGCTGGGACGATGTACCGTCGACCTTAAGTATACAACACACAGACTGCCCCGAAAAACCTGCCACTTTCAGCCTGCGGTTGTTTTTACCAACCTATATACATCATATATCTTTACAATAAGAAAACATGATCAAAGATGGGCAATTATGAAGATAATTTGCAGATGGGTTTGTGTTATGCTGGTACCGGTATGGCAATATTGGGCTGGGATTTATTTTCTGCTGTAAATTACATGTGATTTTTTTTTCATCTGATGAAGTGAAATCCTTTCCAGTCAAAAAGACACATCTTAACGCGCAGACGACTGTTTACTAAGTAAAGAGCCTGTCCTGGTTTCCTACGGCTGTTGTATGTATGGAGTTGTTCCGCACAGGATATAGCTCTATTGCAATATATTACAATTAATCACATTTAGAAAAGACTTAAAACACGCAATTGTTGTATTGCAAAGAGTATTTCATCCAAGTCGTTTAAAATTTAAGGAATTGTCATAATATTATTATAGATGTTAAGAGTTGGGAGGGCCCGACGTTTCGATCCTATCTTTCGCAAAGACTGCTCAGAGTTAGGCCTGATGTTTCAATTGCAGCAGGATCTTTCTCTATGGCTGCTTAAAGGCTGCTCAGAGTTAGGAGGGGCTGACGTTTCGATCTTATTGCAGGATCTTTCTCAAAGGCTACTTAAAGGCTGGTCACAGTTATAGGAGGGCCTGACGTTTCGATCCTATAGCAGGATCTTTCTCAAAGGCTGCCATATTAGCTTACTTTTGTAATGAACGGTTTGAAATATTGATTCGTCTGCCTTTACATAACATACCAGTGGTCATTTCACGCATGCGATCATGCATTACCAGTGATTATGTTTGTCATTCGGTTAGATAGTGTATTATATTCTTGTCTAATCTCAATAGTTAGATGGAAAGAACCTTGTCTGGAATACGAGCACTAAGGTTTGAAGTACCCTAATGGACAAAGGCTTGGGCCATTGCACTGCATCAAGGTTGTAATTTGTTCCTTTTCGTTGCACATCAGTCCGAACCGTCGACTTTTTTCACGCCTTGTTCATGCTCTGCATTTTACACAATGCCTTCAACCAAATAGTTTTTTGTCTCGGCTACCATAGTAACCACCATAAACAACTTCATCCCCAGAAGTAGGCAGTTGAAACCAAATTAATCAAACTCTCTTTTGGTTTGTCGAGTGATGCCCTTGATTTTACGCTAAAAGTTTTATATTTAAAGGTAAGTACAGGATTGGTAACACCAAACACAACATGTTCACATATTTACGTATAACTTTCAGGGTATGAAGATGGTGATGGTAGACATACTGTTAAAATATTTCCACCTGAAATGCTGTATTTATCTAGAAATTAGTCAAACAAAGACAGTTTTGATCTCGGGGTAAGATCAAAAGCAATCTTTATGTTTTATGAGAAATATTGAGTTGGTGTGTCGCTATTTTTCCGTGACAGAATGTCCGATTGAGCTCAAATTTTCACAGGTTTATTTTTTCATGTATACATGTTGGATTAGACAAAATGTGAGTGCTGTTCTGTGACCTTTACCAATCATGTATAAAACTGTAATTGAAATTTCACCTTTATTGAAAAGGCTGATTCATGGACCAAGATTAAAAAAGAGTATTCTGATACGACATTATGTTTTGGAGACATTTTTAGTACATCTTTGTCGGTCTATAGCATCTAGACCGCTCACTATAATACATTAATGGTACCGACCAATATGATTGATGCAAAGTGGCAGTATCTTAATGAGACCTTGAGATGAATTTACTTGGAATTCCCAAGAAGCGTCTTTGATTAATATCACAGACAAGACCAGACCTCCTTGCTTAAAGTCATGTTGATCTATTAATGCGTTGCGTTCCTGATGTTATGTATTGGTTGACCGAATTCAAATGCGACTGTAGAATGACTTTCTAAACTCGTGAAATGGCTTTTACGTTTTGTTCTTAAAATGCCAGTGCTATCCTACTCTGAATATCAGTTGATATACATGTGGATGGCATTCACAAGTGTTTGTCCTGTGCCCGTCAATTAGGGAGCAGCACCCCCTACCCTACCCCACCCCTTCCCAGCTTCCGCTCGTGTGTGGGTGAGTATATAATCCTATACCTCTGTCGCATACGTTTGACCACACATTGTTCCATGTGGTAATTTGAGTTGTGTCTTATATTGCTGACTTGGGTCTGATTTCCAGTACAAGCATTGTGGTGATCGTCTGCCCTGTAGACACAGTGCACCAATGTGACCAGTAATACTATAAACAGGCTGCTTTCTGATGACTATACAGTATAAGGCAGGAAAATGCATAATTAAAGGCAGCGTATAGGATCTGCAAGGCCTCCAAAAGAACATTATTGAGTTTGAGACAGAAAATGGACTCAACAGTTCGTAAACAGTGCAAATTACAGTCACCAGGGGAAATCTTGGTTGCAAAATCGGGCTGCAATTGGCGAAAGTATGACCAATTGAAAGAGTACTCTTTAAAATTTGTATTCCAGAATAAGTGGTCAATGCACACATTATAATGTGTATGAAAGAGTGAGAAGCAAATCAAGTTTTGAGGTTAGGTAATTCAGTCTTAGTTTTTTCCCCTAAATTTCAGACCAATTTTGTTCAAATTCTACATGGTGATAGCCAAGACATGGCTGTATCATATATCTGAATCTTGAAGTGATTAATAATTTAATTTTAATATAATGGTTCTCGACACAAAGTGTTGCGGTTTTTGGGGGACACGCTGTAAATCGCTGGCTTCATAAAGCTATCTGCATTCCGTTATACCTATAGTATTAAATGACACATAGCTTGGTATGACATTGTATGTATTCCTCACATGTCGCTGCTTTGATGCGATGTTCAGTCAAAAGCGATTGATGTTGTTATTATTTCCCGGTGTTTACATCTTAAGAAAGCGCCCATTGTCATGTAAGTACTTGATAAATCCTTACCAAGGTGAGGTAAAGAGCTCCAATGACTCGTAAGTAGAATTACAAAGATGAAACCAACCAGCTTGCTTGCAGAATACCTTACAAGCTTAAAAGCGAATAATTAAAAAAGAAAGGAACAAAATATCAAAAGAATGGCAGATGTCTTGTAAAGATATCTTGTTATCATTTTATATACCCGACAAGGGCGTCCCGAGCAGGGCATTGGCACTCATGAAACCCAACGGCTGTTTGCTGTGTGACATTGACCGCCACAGGAAACGGCTGTTGGTACTCAAGTGATTTTCAAACGCATTTGGATACCAGGGAGACAGTACACACTTAAGATGTTCAACATGTTTGAGTATTGGGAATACAATTGCTTCCGGCAGATACGAGTTTCGTTTTGATACGTTAGAATGAAATGAAAAAAAGCGCAAAACATCCCAACGGTCAGTCACAGATTGAGATTTTTCTCAATCAATGTGGTTAAATTGACCTTAATCTCTTCAATAAGATGCTTACCATTTCGTATTAACGACGAAGTAAGCAAGATTGATAATTGGTAATCGTTTCACTGACTGCAAATGTTTACCCTAACTTGCGTTTGTCATTTTATGAGAATTAAGAGAAAGTGCATAATAATACTAGAATGTACTCTCTCATCTGAGTCTCCAATATTTGCCTGATCAGCCCCCAGTCGAGTTTGTACATGTATATTGGGATCCTCTGTGCCTTGTTATGTAGGTAAACCCAGTGAGCTATCTAGCACAGTGCCCGGTCAAAATAGACTGGATAACATGTCCTGTCATATACTGACTGACTGCAGCTAGTAGTTGGTTTAATCATGGTGGAAGAAAGCCACGGTTTAACCATTCGTCTGGGCTGCTATAAGGTACACATTTTAAAACAAATTTTGAAGGACAAAAAACAACAAAAGACAGTTTTTTCCTAGTTTTGTCCTTTGGTTTACATTTTGTCTTTTCGTGAATTTCTTCTCTTGTTGATATGTCCTTAATTTGGATAAAATGGGTCTTTTGTTGTTGTTTTGTTTTAATTTTGGGCCTTTTGGCCGCCCATATCTACAGGTTGCCGCTTGCTGATCAATTGTGTCTATAAGTAAATCCATGTATCCCATTACGTTACACGTGTTTGGATTCTGTTACTTGATTTACTAATGGTCAGGTGTGGGTGTAAGCCTACAATCTTGCTAGAATCGATCTCAACCAGATATACTGCTTCGTTGTCGTGTTAATACATTAAGAGCCCGTACACTAGTTCTGTCAAGCAAATGGGGTCGATTTCACGAAGCCCTACGATCGATCGTAACTCAAGTTACGAAGGATAACCCATCGTATCCTCCGTAGGGCTGCAATGCATCGTAATGTCCTACGATTGATAGTAAGTTACGATGAGTTTGATGCAATCGACCTCTGGTCTTATATAGGAGGATTGCTCTTCCTGGGTTCATCTGGGCTCTGCAACTGCAAGTCCTAAAGCTCTATCAATACCGTGACAAACAAGATTGCTCTTCAATCCATAAGGTCTCCTATATAATAGACCAGCGGCAAGATTGGTCGGAAAGTTCAATATGGATATTACTTCAGATGTCCAACACACCTCTAGGCTGGTCAGTCGGTCACCCAAGATTTAGGGTGACCGATACTGTCATCCTTCTAGGAAAGCATGATGGATGAAGGAACTATAATAACCCAAGTGATGAAACTAGATTCTTAGGCTGTCAATTTGCCCTGAGGTATAGCTTGTATAATACCTTGTGCTTGGAGACGGGGCCTGATGGAATGATGGGTGTTAGGTTCAGAAGACTGAGACGCGTGACCTTAATGGGCTATCTAAAAGGCACGAGTCATATCACTGTAATATGGGTATTATAGTCAACCTATACAACCAGTAGGCCTTATCTATCCATATCTCACAAGCATCTTCTATTATCACTTCTCTATCTCACTCTGACCATTAAGCCTTTGAGGAAGATCCTGCTAGGATTGAAACATCAGGCCCTCCTAATCTGACCATAGCCTTTGAGAAAGATCCTGCTAGGATTGAAACATCAGGCCCTCCTAACTCTGACCATAGCCTTTGAGAAAGATCCTGCTATAGGATCGAAACGTCAGGCCCTCCTAACTCTGACTATTAAGCCTTTGAGAAAGATCCTGCTCGGATCGAAACGTCAGGCCCTCCTAACTCTGACCATAGCCTTTGAGAAAGATCCTGCTAGGATTGAAACATCAGGCCCTCCTAACTCTGACCATTCAGCCTTTGAAAAATATCCTGCTAGGATCGAAACGTCAGGTCCTCCTAATTCTGACCATTCAGCCTTTGAAAAATATCCTGCTAGGATCGAAACATCAGGCCATCCTAACTCTGACCATTATCACCTTTGAGAAAGATCCTGCTAGGATCGAAACGTCAGGCCATCCTAACTCTGACTATTCAGCCTTTTAAAAATATCCTGCTAGGATCGAAACGTCAGGCCTCCTAACTCCAAGCATCACACAAAATGTGTAAGAATAAAAACGATCTGCCCTGTAGAGAATATCTAACCTGAAATCATGGACTTGGGAATAATACTTCACATATTTTGTCTAGAAATTCTTATTTCTCTGCAGATGTATGATTTGTACAAGCTGTCATCATTTTTCATTAGGCCTATCGGTTTGTGATACATGTAATATGTGTAGGTAGTATTGAAATATCGTGAAAGACACCGAATTGCATGTGATTTTATGCATGCACACGTATATACAGTTGCATGAGACGATTGCAGGCAGTATAAAACCACTCTATCACTCCGAGCATATGACTGTCTTTAACCTATTGGTTCCTTGCATTTCAAGCATAAGGTATTGCCGTTGTGGGACTTCGTGTGATGTGCCAAGTGACAAATAATCGAGACTCTACCAGGGGAGAGTAAGACTGACCCTTGTAGAGCACCAGGGGAGAAACGTCTGCAAGAAGTCGATTTCCCTACACACAGTGTGCTAGAAATCATTCCAATCGCCCGTATTATATCTCAATAACCATAGGGAGTATTCAACTCACAATCATAGGCAAGCTACCGGTACAGCTATAGTCATTAATATGACTAGAGTGAATAGGCCTACTTGGTGATTTCTGCTCGACACATCACAGAAGCAGTTGATGGGTCATTATTGGCTCTTCTGCCAATGCTTAATATACATCCTGTCTTGCACGCAGCTAGCCCTACGGCAGACGAGCTGTCATCTTATCATGCAGGTCAACGACCGCTCATACCTTCCGTCAGTTGTTTCTCATCATAGAACCTTCGATCAAATATCATTTATAATATTCATGTAAATTGAATAAACACACCAACTGCTATCTCATGTTAGGACATAATTCATTGTTCATCGATGTTGCTTATTTTTCCCCTGGAATAATTTTCTCCAACGCATTTTTTGTTGTAACCAATTTGTGGTAATGGAAGAATTTTGCTTTCATTTTGTTGGGCCGATTTTGGATGGACACAAATTGTGAATATTTTGTGCGGTTGGTTGAATGTTCCTTCTAGCTAGCTGGCCTAGTGATTATGCATTAACATAGCCTTGAACCATGGAGCTAGGAATAGCGCCATGGTTGAACCATGCATTGCTTGTTCAACTGGAAATACGGTATCAGTAATGAAGCAAAAGACCTTTCCCGGACAATTAGGAATATATTCACAGTGGATGTTAAATACCATGGTAACCGGTAACTATAGCACCATGCTAGCATCACGATCACACTCTAGCTACCCACGTGAAAACAGCCTGCAAAACACACCAGCATTTGCCAGCGGCAAGAATACGTCTCAAATTAAAAAGAAGATAACTTAGCTATTTGCCAGTTTGGTTTTTGTATGACGGCAATTTCAAGATGAATAGAACTAAATGTCATGCTGTTTGTTATGTTATATTAATTATTTGCTTCTATGTATAAATATTACTTGTATATTACCATGGTAACGTTTCAAGGCAAACATTGACATTTTATGGTTTGTTACACTGATGTCATGACCTTAGGGTAAATTTTGTGCCCCATTTCTCAAGCTAGCTGTCACGCTGCATCAAATAACATCACTTTACGCCGTGCATGTATGCAGTTCAAGTTTATGGCCACAAAAATAACATGCGTAACGTGTAATATTATTACATCATGCGTTTTTTATAAGATCTTTAGCAAAGGCCTTTTTTGGCTACAACACTGGGGCTTATTACATAAAGCTGTTAAGCAAAAATTGCTTAGCACAAAATGTCCTCCTCAATCAAACAAACCATTACAAATTCCATTTGATATTCATGTTCAGCGAACTACAGCCAAAGAACAATCACAAGTGATACACAACACTTGGACATTTGGTTGTTAATCCTGTTTTTATTAAGACAGAAATTTCATGGTTAGCATTTTTTTGTGCTAAGCAGGGCTGTGGAATTGGCCCTGATTGATGTAAACTGCATTCATTTATTAAAATTCAAACTTAAGTAATTTAGGCTGACTAGTAAAAACGCAGGGTTATCACACATTGATGCTTGAAAATTGTATTATTTAGTTATTTTAATTTTATGCATGTATACGTGCATGTTAATTCAGCCCTGGTCAGGTCATATTAATTATTCAGCATTTAGCGTGTGTGTATAATTAACTGCGTCATGCGCTTTATTGAGGGAAATTAAAGGTACGTAAGTGCAGGATTGGTAGCATACCCAAACAGAAATGTCCTCAGATTTAAGTATAACTTTCAGGGTATGAAGATGATGCTGGTAGAAATATTAACATTATTTCCGCCTGAAATGCTGTATTTATCCAGAAATAAGCAAAACAAAGACCGAAAACAGTTTTGATCTCGGGGTAAGATCAAAACCATTCTTTAAATTTTATAAGAAACATTTCGTCGGGTTTTCGCTATTTTCTCGTGACTCAGATGTCCGATTGAGCTCAAATTTTCACAGGTTTATTATTCCATGTACACGTTGGATATAGTATGAGTGCTGTTCTGTGACCTTTACCAATCATGTATTACACCTTTAAAGTGTAAACTAGTGGTCGATCAATGAATACGTAACCAAGGTGATATGAATGAATTGAATCAGTGACCCAAGATACCAAGCTTAATGAACCAATATGAACACACAGCGATCTATCAATTCTATATTTATATCACACATGGATAGAGCAGCATAGCTGTATCATGTTTAAATCATTACTTATATGAATCAGCCGTCCTATGCACAAAAATCATTATTGTTTTTGACATGGGTCCATCGACCTCAACTTATTATTTCAATGCAAAATGCCTGTAGATGATCCTAGGGCTGGCTGAAGGCATATAACCTCCACGGACTGTAAACCGATATGTTATGGAGATAATTGGTCGGTCTATAAGGCGCCTTTGCCCCACCAACAAAACGTGGTTGGAATACAACAGGACTGATTTGGTTCTATCAATACCTTTGGACAGGTCTAGCTTTGGAATTTGCAAAGTCGCCAGAACGATAAAGTCATGTATATACGCCTGTGAAAAAAATGAATGTAACCCGTGAAAAGTAGACCAAAATAAATCAAAATGTTACAAGAAAGTAACTGACAGAACAGTAATGAATCTGACTTTGACTTTATATTATAAGCAAGGTTTTGAAGGTACTATCATACTTTGGTAGCATACCGAAACAGAAATCTTCACAGATTTATCTCTAACTTACAGGGTATAAAGATGGTGAATTAAGGTAGAAACATACCGTTAAAAAATGTCCACCTGAAATGCTGTATTTTATTAAGAAATGAGTAAAACAAAAGACCGAAAACAATTTTGATATCCGAGATCAAAACCTCAAAAGAGTAAAACCATAGACCAAAAACAATTTTGATCTTTAAAATTGTTTTTGGTCAATGGTTTGACTCTTTTCTTGATAAGTACGGCATTTCAGGCAGAATAATTGTAACGGTAGGCCTGTTTCTACCATCACTATCTTTATCCGGGATGAGATTTCTCAGATTAAAATCTGATTTCAGACTTTTGTGTTTTGGATTTCAGACTTTTTTTCTCAGGCTGTGTACAAAAGTATAGGAGATTTTCAGATTCCAGACTTTTTATGCTCCCTGTCAGCTGTTTTTAGACATTTTCATCATTGGTCAATCTCATCCCTGCTTTATACCCTGTAAGTTATAGGTAAATCTGTGAAGATTTCTGTTTCGGTATTGCTACCAAAGTATGATACTTATACCTTAAACCCGTTAAACCTGATTAATTTGTGTTTGTTCTTACATGCCGCTATACACGCAATGGAATTACATCATTTCTAAATTTAACACTGTAAAACTTAGACACTACAATATCTGCTGGCCGAAGCTAGGGCTGTACATACCCCACAACACGTGATGATAAACATGTGTATATAGATTCCATTAATTACTGCATTCCAGAAAGTTCAACAACCTTATTTCAAAGCTAATTATTAATTAAGGCCTAAGGATTTGTAATTCCCTCAAGTATTATGATCCCTTACACACAGGGGGGAGTGTGAGTTTGTTTGAGTGACCTGACAATCTGTTAAGTCCAGGGCTATAGCGGTAGGGTGTTAATTTCATCAATTGAAACATGTGCCTTAAGCTATACCTCCAGTCTGGCTAAGACATTGAAACACACTAATTGCATTTAATCGTGTTTTATACGGGGACCAGTAAAAAGACATGAATATACCGTATAATTCAATTAATAAGGTGCGACTCGCACACTTGGGGAAGCTCAAATATTTCAAGCCTCCAAAGTTCAGACCTGTATTTTTAGACGCTGTAGTTGCTGTAGATGTCTTAAAGGGACTATCATACTTTGGTAGCATACCGAAACAGACATTTACCCATAACTTACAGTGTATAAAGATGGTGATAGTAGAAACATACTGTTGACATTGTTCTGCCTGAAATGCTGTATTTATCCAGAAAAGAGTAAAACCAATCGAAAACAATTTTAATCTTTTAAAGATTAAAACTAACGGTGAAAAGATTTTGAAAATACCGTGGGCGTTTTTCACTGTTTTCTCAAAAAGTGGGCACCGTATGGGACTGGGATTTTCACAGATGACTGTTACTGTATCTGTCTTGATATTTTTGTCCATGAATCTGTACTTCTTTGATAAAAACCAAAGTATGATATTACCTTTAACCAAGGTATATGAATTATAACAAATTAGACATCATACGCAGACATCGGTATCTATAATTGCTGCATATCATGCTAACATAGCATAATGTATACGAAGGCTTAAACTGTAGTAGACACGAGTTATGTATGGTTTTAATAATTGCCTGATGTGTGAAATTATTAATATATGAAAGATGTAATGCCCTTGACGTGAATGAAATATTCATACGATATACAAGTAAACAAAATAAAAATCGTTTTTTTGGTAGTCCTAACCTGTTCATGATTAAATTAGCATATTATTTAATAAAGAGTTGTGCTGGTTGGTGCGTGTACAGCGGCTTGTGTTAATGTTGGGTGATATTTCTATTGGACGAAATGAGAATTGAGGCTAGGTTTGGGATTGATTTTGAAACCGCCATTTTGCGTCCTAAATGAAATGAAGGGCTTGAGATACATGGCGAAGCTGGAGCCTTTCTTCGGCTTCGTCGTTTGGCCCAACTCCCTTTATTTCGTTTTGTGGGCCTCAAAATGGCGGTATAGCGAAATAAGTGCAAAGCCTAGCCTCAAGCCAGGTTTCGTAAAGGCCATTTATAACTCCTTATATTCGAAATGTAGACTCATAGGACCTAGAATCGTGTTATTTTTAGGGCACATAGTGGGCTGAATCTCAATTTATAGATCAATGGATTCATATATCGGTTACCAGGCACGACGGGGTACCAGCCAACTTACTGTCACGTGGCCTTTGTGTCAGTTAACCTAACACGAATAGACCATTGAAGCTTATACTAACTCATAGTATGCAGAAACACACTTTGGGACTCGCACATGTTTCATAAAAACCACTTTTCTCAAACAAGACTCGCCATGACTTCTTTGTTTTTAAATTGGTCACGTGTATAGTATATAGTTACCCAGGATACAAGTTAGTTTAAAGGTACAGTACAAGATTGGTAGCATACCCAAACAGAAATGTTCACAGATTCACCTATATCTTTCAGGTGATGGTAGAAACATACCAATAAAATGTTCTGCCTGAAATGCTGTATTTATCCAGAAAAGAGTAAAATGCATAAACACCATTGATCTCGGAGATCAAAACTCCTGTGAATAGATTTGAAAATACTGTGAGCGTTTCTCACTATTTTCTCCAAAAAAAAAATGGGCACCGTATGGGACTGGGAATTTCACAGATGACTGTTACTGTATCTCCCTCGATATTTTTGCCCATGAATCTGAATTTCTTTGATCAAAACCATATGATATTGCCTTTAATGCACATTGTCATAAATTATGTGGACATTAAAATTAATACAATTCACCGTCGTTTTCGTGGGCCTTTGTGATAGATGGTCTTTTTTTCAATTCTGTTGTTTTGTTAGGATCAGCATAGCTGATGCCATACAGATATTCGAGCCATACTGCACGCGATTACATCTGTAAAGATGGGTATTCATTTTCAAGAATGCTGATATGTATTATACACTTAACGCTGCATATCATTGCCCCCGGTTGCTCATAGAGGCTAAAGACTTAAGGCACCGCTTGCTTCCTTGATTTTTCCCCCTCTCGAAACCGGATTCCTCATATTCGGATAATTTCCCCCCATTTGCAAATCAGATTTGTTTTTTGGTGAAGCACTTGGAGCGAGATCTCATATCCCTATGTGAGTATCGAATCACCTGAAATAACCTTAACTCCCATAGCAACCCAACTTAAAACCATAGGTACTCAGGACTTAAAGCATACCCGCAACACTACACACATACACCACTACAGAGACATGCTATAGCTATACCATCGATCGTATATTAACACTGTCTAAATATTTGGATACATAAGTGGAGAAAATGGACTCTTAGAAAACTTTGGGATATATCAAAATGTTATTTAAATATTGTTGCTGCGTAGACGACATGCCAGTCGATTTAGGCACTTCAGTTTTATTGTATAGGTCGATATTTGGCTACTACTCAGTCTAAATGCCTATACGCTGCACATCTATCAAAGGAATTCAACAGACATGAAGTAGTTTCTTCCTGATCGATCCTAGAAAGACTGAGGGCTAGGTTCCGCTCAAATTGTCCAGTTGAACACACAGCAAGCACAATGCTCTCTTTTTTTCCTCTCTAGAATTGTGCTTGAGTGTCGTACTACGACAACATATGCATGGATGCAATAAAACATTCTGTGTAGTGTTGCAAAACTGGTACCGAAGCTCCAGTCTTGTATATTGACTTAAAACATGCAAAGTATTAATTAATTTAGCATGGTTTCATTGTATTCCATATCCTTTACGAAACCTGGCTAGTGGCTAGGCTTGGTACTTATTTTGCTACTGCCATTTTGAGGCCCACAGAACGAAATGAAGGGATTGGGCCACATGACGAAGCCGAAGAAATGCTCCAGCTTCGCCATGTATCTCAAGCCCTTTATTTCATTTAGGACACAAAATGGCGGTAGCGAAATAAATCCAAAGGCTATAGACACAAGCCTCATTTCGTAAAAGCCACGGATCGTATTGTGCTTGTATTTAATGCAATATATATTTCTGGATGTGTTGTAAGTATAAAGCTTTGTATATGATGCGACGTTGCGTGCTTGTATATGTGCACAAACTGTGCAGTGAACGCTGGGGCAAGGTCCCCGGTTCGAATCCCACCCGAACAGACTCTAGTATACGCAGTACTATTACTAAGATTCATATTCAGGGCCAATTTCATAGAGCTGCTTAGCACAAAAATTCGCTAAATAAGCATGACATTTCTGTCTTAGTAAAAACAGGATTAACAACCAAATTTCTGTGTGTTGTATATCACTTGCAATTGTTCTTTGGCTGTTGTTCGCTGACCATGAATATCAAATGGAATTTTTAATTGTGGTTTGTTTTATTGGGCAAGCTATTGTTGTGCTAAGCAA
The DNA here is from genome assembly GCA_963971285.1 of Astropecten irregularis. Lineage (NCBI taxonomy): Eukaryota > Metazoa > Echinodermata > Asteroidea > Paxillosida > Astropectinidae > Astropecten > Astropecten irregularis. The sequence goes on along the minus strand of OZ020254.1, from coordinate 19,919,913 downwards.
TTTTTGTGCTAAGCAGCTCTATGAAATTGGCCCCAGGCCTACATTGAAAGATTCTTGTTGATTGAAAATTTCTAAGCGTCTGGAAAATGTTTGTCAAATTGAATACTAAAAAACGATCTGATTATATACTTGGTACGGTGTGTATAGCAGTGCATATGATGACATGTTGAAAGGTTCACTTTACAAGAAAACATCAAAATAGAGATAAATCTCTACGTGTGATTTCTGTCTTGGGATGGAGCAGCTATATATGACCGGATATATACCCCTCATAGCCACTTACAATTGGCATTTGTCACATGTCACTTTCTCTCCTGAATTATATACCTCCTTGTTCCTATAACTTGATGTCTATTAATACACCTGGGATCGTATTTCAGAGACTTGGGATCGATGTGGGCGATCAGGTACAGCCTTAAAAGTTAAGTTAGGAGTGATTCGTCCCCAGAGGTTTGCTCCTTTTATTGCTAGCTCTCCCTGGCGACCACGGACGGGTTGCTGTAGAGTGACACTTTGTGCTGGGTTTGGGCTTAAATTACCAGCTGATGAATGAAAACAAATGCAGTTGATATTAATTAGGGCACTAGGTTGTAGTATAGGCCACCGTATCTAAGTCCAGTGCATAAAGTGTGTCAGGAATTGTAATGATAGTTTTTGATGAACAACACCAGTATAAGAAATAGGTCATTTGATATAATGCGTGTAGTGTGAAGATTATTCATTAAATTCAAGATCTTGGAAAGTGCTACATCAGCAGGGTGGATTTCATGAAGCCTTACGATCGATCGTAACTCGAGTTACGAAGGATAACCCATCGTATATCCTATACGTAAGTTTTCAATGCATCATAAGCGGTCGATTCCCCAAACTTATCGTAACTTACTATCGTTTGAATTATGATGCATTACAGCTCTATATACGATAGGCCCCCTACGATAAGCTATCCTTCGTATCTCGAGTTACGATAGATCGTAAGGCTTCGTGAAATCGTGTACCTACGAAGCCCTACGATGTATCGTAAACCGAGTTACGAAGGATAGCCCATCGTATCCTACGTAGGGCTGCAATGCATCATAAGTCCTACGATTGATAGTAAGTTATGATGAGTTTGGTGAAATCAACCCCAGAACGTTATCAGTACATGAAATACATTATCTGAAATGACGACACAGTCTATTTTTAAATACTGGTATTCCTATTCTATCTGTGTTACATCGTGATTTCCCATAAACATCTGACATGTTGTTTTGATGAACTATAATGCTCATTTGGCTGAATTCCCACTAGTTCTAATCACGTGGTTGCCATTTTGATAAGCTAGGCCTATTGCCAAGTCTCTACATCCTTCGCATGACCTATAAGATCTACTCTAGGTCTAAATATTGCATTCAATAGTTCATTGCTGTCAGGAAGACGAAGCATATAATATCTGATGTATATCCATGGGATTGAAGCCAGCTTATTCATACACGTACAATTTGTATAATTCTTAAGCCTGTTTGGATTCGCTTGGCGTCCTAGCTAAGCTGTCTTCAAGTTTGCACGTTTACTTCTCGTCAAATTGTTCAGGATGATTTCTTCTTAGTCCGATGGCTAACCCTTCCATCATGTTGCAGGATGTCATTACGGGCCGAGCTCTACACACTGCAAGGTCACATTATACCAATCATTTCTATCAAATTTTACAAATACCATTACTTTCTGAATCTGAAACATGTACTAGATGCACTCTTAAAGGTATAATACACGATTGGTAAAGGTCACAGAACAGCACTCACACTTTGTCTGATCCAGCATGTATACATGAAATGATAAACCTGTGAACATTTGAGCTCAATCGGACATCTGAGTCACGAAAAAATAGCGAAAACACGTCTCAATTTTTTTCTTATAAAATCATAAAGAATGGTTTTGACCTTGCTCCGAGATCAAAACTGTTTTCGGTCTTTGTTTGACTAATCTCTGGATAAATACACCATTTTAGCCGGAAATATTTGAACGGTATGTTTCTACCAGCACCATCTTCATACCCTGAAAGTTATAGGTAATTCTGTGAAGATTGCTGTTTGGGTATGTTACCAATCCTGTACTGTACCTTTAAGTTGAGCAGTGGGTGATGCCTAAGTACTGTTCTTTGGACTGTTCTTAGTAAAGCTTTTTGAAGCTTAGGTAGACAGACTTCCGATTGGGAACCATATTGTCGTGATTAGTGGTCCTGTGTCTGTCCTGAATCTCATCTGTGTAACTCTCTGGCTTCGTCATGTCTCTGTGACATCCCCGTCTGCTTGACAGAAGATGTTCATGTCTGATCGAGTCAAGCCCATGAGCTGATACTTCCTCAAGGTTAGACCTCAGTAGCACCACCTCTATTGGATCAATTCAGATAATTCACAAATTAAAAATGGATGGATTATTAAGGCAGCGTGGATCAGACCCAAGCGTTTTCCAAGCTGCTTTCGCCTTTCCTTGGAATGCTGTCTACTATTCATTGCACGTATGTAACATACCGTAGTCTCAGGCGAGCTGTGGAAGTCTAATAATAAAAAAATTAGATTACTTAAATCGACTATCTCGCCGCACCTGTGATTTCACTCATTCAAACTCCACTCGTTCTGACTGGGATTCGACTTATTTCCGATTATTTTTCCAGAAATGTTTACTCTTACTGTTTTTGTGGGTGGGCCATATGCACCATAGATGTAAATTTACAGCCGCTGAAGTGGCTAAACACATTCCTCATTTTGTGATTCGGAAATGTCAAATGTTGCTATCATTTTAGAACCATTTTAGTATCTGTATGTACATGAAACACTAGTGTGGCGTTTCCCACCCTACCGCTGGAAGTGTGTGGTCCTTGGCGTTTCGAATTACCAAATGGGAGCGTTCGTGGGGACATGAAATGAATTACTTTTTGGTTACATGTATTTGTCGTGAAGATGTAACGGATGACGTATTTTAATTCCTCATGTGATGAGAAGTCCTTTTAAGTGGTATGAAGTCCTCGAAAGGTTATATGAAGTCCTCGTAGGTGATATGAGGTCATGGCAGGTTATATGAAGTCCCGATATGGGTTATACGAAGTCCTCATAGGTTATATGAAGTCCTGATAGGTCAAGTCCTGATAGGTTGAATAAAGTCCTGATATGTTACAATGAAGTCCTATACTAGGTTATATGAACTCCTCGTAAGTTATTTGAAGTCATGGTTGCCTGAAGTCCTCGTAGGTTATTTGAAGTCATGATAGGTGATATCAAGTCATGATAGGTGATATCAAATCCTCGTAGGTTATATGAAGTCATGGTAGGTTATTTGAAGTCATGATAGGTGATATAAAGTCATAATATGTTATAATAACTCCCGAAATGTGATATAGAGACCTAATAGGTGACCACACAGTCCCGATATGTGATATAGGTTGATATGGAAAATATTGATTTGCAGCTATGTAGGAAATGCGTAAATGAGATATCCGAAACGTGGTCATATTAAAGGGGCATCTCCCATTGACTGGATGACAGAGTAGTTGAGTCTTGCCGTAGATTCGTCTTTATCAGGGCATGAAACTAAGACCAAATACCATATGCTTCCTTCCGTCACTGTCAAATTGATTTGCTGCAAATTCAGTTAAGTCCCCTTAATTCTGTAGGCCAATATAGCTTATTCCTTACGATTGTTCTTACGATCTGTCCGTGTAGGGAATTAGTTTGGTAGCAGTAAGTCGTAAATTCTGATTCACTTGATACGTCGCACTAGAGAAAATGTCCTTTAATGTTGAAGTCGGTAATTTCTAAACGACCATTTTGGTTTGATGTTATTTGATTTGATTAACCGCACACTGTGACAAAATATTAAGATCATCATTGAATTAGACAATATAAGAATAGATCTTTGCATAATGTACAGTCTTTGATAGCTTGGTGTTAAATTGTCTTGGCTATCGCTAAAATTTGACTCGTGTGGTAAATAATTTGTTGTTTTTTGCATGAAGATTATTTGTAAACAAACAAACAAACAAACAAACAGACAGGCCGCCTGCGCACCAACATTAATCAGATTGATAAATAATGACATTCATGATGGTAATAATATATGATATGTGGATCGGTTTGCGGAAACACCATGTAAGAATCGTTCGTACTTTCACACTTCTATTTCGTTCGCACTTCTCGAAGGTCTCAACGTTTCGACTAGCCTGCTCTAGCCATCATCAGGAGACTAGAGCAGATGACTAGAGCAGGCTTGTCGAAACGTTGAGACCTTACGAGAAGTGCGAACGAAATAGAAGTGCGAAAGTGCGAACGATTCTCACATGGTGTTTCCGCAAACCGATCCACATACCAATTGTCACCATGCAAAGCCTCAAATATAAAAATGCTCAAAATGACTCCCAACCCTCATCAGCTCTTCAGATGACAGGAATTACACTTGAAGTATACTTGCAGTTAATTAACTTTCGTTTTAATCGTATTTTTTATTCCCTTGTTATATTAAGTGCAAAATACATTGGTCACGATTCGGAGCAGTTGTTATTTTACTGCTAAGCAAACAGGAGCGTGATAGAAGATTCCGCCACATGGCAAGTGTTGACTTAGCCTACTGGTTATTTTCTTCATCCACAATTCGCAATCTCCAGCCCAGTCCCTATGTCTTATTCATTGTTTTCACGTGCGTGGATTATTACAAACCATGGTTTACGTTTTCCATAATTCATTAGTATTTTGGTTGTATTTTCGGTTGTATTTCCTCTCCTATGGGCCAGCATTTTATCAGATTTGTGCTACTGCAAGCGCATTATGGATAGAGTTCTCTCATTAAAGGTAGTATCATACTTTGGTAGCATACTGAAATAGAAATCTTCACAGATTTTATACCTATAACTTACAGTGTATAAAGATGGTGATGGTAAAAACATACCGTTAAAATCGTTCTGCCTGAAATGCTGCATTTATCCAGATAAGAGTAAAACCAATGACCAAAAACAATCTTGATCTTTTAAAGATAAATAAACGGCGACAAGATTTAAGAAATACTGTGGCTGTTTTTCAATGTTTTTTCAAACTGTGGACACCGTATGGGACTGAAAATTTCACAGATGTCTGTTACTGTATTATCCTTGATAGTTTTGCTCATGAATCTGCATTTGTTTGACAAAAACCAAAGTATGAAATTACCTTAAATATCACTTCCAACTTCGCTACTCACCAAATAATTTACTCCAAATCTTGTATAGTGCAAATGCATTTCGTTTAACACTGATGTGTTCAGTGTAGAGTTATATCGAGTTAGCATGGCAGCATTGGTGGAGTATAATTGGAACAGACATATGCAATCTAGTCCACGTTTTGTGCATACAAATAGCGAATTATAATCCTACACTCCACATACGCCCTAGGTAAATAATACCGGCCCAATGGAACTAACTATTATTGTTTCTCGTCTCTCATGCATGTCAATTGTTACTAGGTTATATAATTAATTGTCTTTGAATAAACATGAAATTGAGTTTGCAGTGGGTTTGGCCTTCGTTTCTTAGCCAGCCTTCTGCATTATTAACTCATGATGCTGAAATGTATAATGCATTTCCATTCATTTCAAAAGGTATGTGCAGTGATTCCAATTCGGTTCATGTCACAAGTTGAGTCAAATAAAGGCTGCTGCTTTAAAGGTATAATACATGATTGGTAAAGGTCACAGAACAGCACTCACATCGTGTCTAATCCAACATGTACACAATAATAAACCTGTGAACATTTGAGATCAATCGGACATCTGAGTCACGAGAAAATAGCGAAAACCAGACTACATTTTTCTTATAAAACATAAAGAATGGTTTTGATCTTACCTCGAGATCAAAACTGTTTTCTTTTTTTTGTTTGACTTATTTTTTTATGAAACCACGTTATCAGATGTAGCCTCGTTATCAGATGTAGCCTCGTTACCAGATATGTAGCCTCGTTATCAGATGTAGCCTCGTTACCAGATATGTAGCCTCGTTATCAGATGTAGCCTCGTTGGCAGATGTAGCCTCGTTATCAGATGCAGCCTCGTTATCAGATGTAGCCTCGTTATCAGATATAGCCCCGTTGTCAGATGAAGCCTCGTTGTCAGATGTAGCCTCGTTGTCAGATGTAGCCTCTTTGTCAGATGTAGTCTCGTTATCAGATGTAGCCTCGTTATCAGGTGTAGCCTCGTTATCAATGTTTCGAGTCCTGACCACACTTGCCTACTCAACCCTCTCTGGTCACTCTAACCCCCCCCCCCCCCCCCCGTTCTGATCCTCTCATCCATTTATGTGTATCTTTACTTGCATGTTCTTGTCCTCTTGTCATTTGGCCTTCGAGAAAGATCCTGCTAGGATCGAAACGTCAGGCCCTCCTAACTCCAAGCATTATTTTTTTCCAATTCGTGTGATTCATTTGAAGTATACTTTAGATTTTATTATTTATTATTCTAGCCAAAATGACATATTTATTTGTGAGTGCTATGCATAATTACATGTTAACCTTAACCTTGTGTATTTCCGTATTTCTCCATTATCGGCCTTCACATAGTGTGTATAAACTTAAAGCTTTCCAGCCGGTAGCCTGTCAAATATTACAACATCGTCTGATAAGCACTACCTGACCTTGACTAGCATTTATTACTTAAGAACGTTACGATGGAATACGAGTTTGACTCGCCAGGCTTTTAAGTCAATTGTGTCAGAGAAACACAAGCAATTCAATTGGGGTTTTTGTTGTTGGGGAACATACAGGATGGCGCAGAGTTTAAAACGTGACGTCTACAAATAATCAGAGGAATATTTTGAAAGAAATGAATTTGAGGGTTGTAATATGATGCGCTGATACTGTGCTGAGCTTGTCATGTACAGAATTTTTGTTTTCAAATCTGAATTTGAGTTTTACCGCACTTCGGTACAACATCATTGTAGATTTTTTGTTTCGGATACCAAAATGATATTTTCAGACATAACCTTCATGTGAACTCATTTTAAATCAACATTTCACAGAAATGTCATTGTTTGTATTTTTGGTATGCGTAGATACAAGCAGGCGTTTTTTACCTATAAGTTGATGAGTATTCAGCCCACATATTCAGCATGGCGCACTGTAAAATACACAGATAATTAAACAGATACATGGTGGTTGTTGTTTTGGGATGGTTTGTGAATATTTTACAATAGCCTTCTTGAAGATTGTATCACAATATAATGAATATTGTAAAGATAACAATCAAATCATTGTTTTGTTAACCTTAGGCGTGCATTTGCTCATACATTAATGAAAGAATATAATGTCTGTTTGGCCTATGTTTGCTGTAGTTTAACGTCACGAAACCGATTCATGTTTGTAGACCGTTATTAATGAAATTTTAAAGCTTTTTACACTAATTTTCATACAGGTCGGGTGGTCAACATTAATGAAACCTTACATTCCTTTGGGTGTTATCACATGCAGTGTAGGGAGATAGCCAGACATAGCATGATGCTATTCAACCACTTATGATGCATGCTTTTATACGTCCTACACTTATCCATTTGTTCCGCGTGGAAAGGTGTAATTACAGATTTTGTATTTCAAGAAGACCCTAACAATCTAATATCTGACCCATCAGTACCGCTGAACAGTCTAAAACATGAAACAATGGCTATTAAAACTTAAATATCAAGAATAATAACATCAAAGTCCCATTATTAATAATAATAATTAAGGATTGGTACTTATGGAGATATTCCATTGGGTCGTACAAACCTATTTCTAAACATCCTCCAAACCAATGAACTTGAAATTAACATATGTTCATATTGAGAGCATTCTCTGTCTTCTATTAAAATATGGACACTGAAAACATGTCTTTAAAAGGTAGCATGGTACCTTAGGGAGACATCGAATTGTCTCCCTAAGTCCCGATGTCTCCCTATTTTCCACTTTTACACACTAACCTGTCTCCCTAATACCATATTTGTAAAAATATACATTTGTATTTTCACCCACTGCTTAGCTTAAAGGTACAGTACAGGATTGGTAACATACCCAAACAGAAATGTTCACAGATTTACCTATAACTTTCAGGATATGAAGATGGTGCTGGTAGAAAAACACCTTTCAAATATTTCCGCCTGAAATGCTCTATTTATCCAGAAATTATTTAAACAAAGACCGAAAACAATTTTGATCTCGGGGTAAGATCAAAACCATTCTTAATAAGAAAAACTCAGTCGGTTTGTTGCTGTTTTCTCGTGACTTAGATGTCTGATTGAGCTCAAATTTTCACAGGTGTGTTGTCTTACGTACATGTTGGATCAGACAAAGTGTTAGTGCTGTTCTGCGAGCTTTATCAATCATGTATTATATCTTTAACTCCCTTTTCAGGCATAGGAATAGTACAGCACGGATTTGATATAAAATCATGCTTACTTTGTCAATATCCATAATCAATGTGCTTAGTACAGGGCCGTGTGATATTTATTTTCATAGCCTGTTGGTGTGTGTTCGTGCTGTTGTCATTTCACTCTTGCACATTCTGTTATTTTGGTTTCAGACTGGCAATATTTTTCTTAGCGACCCAGTAGCACTCAAGGCCGCTTCATTGTTGAATGTCGCCAACATGTAGTATTGTACTGATACATATTGATCTGTATAGGATTATAGACAATAGCTCAATACACGTGAAAACACGTGAGAAATAGACTTTTTAAGTATACGAGTACTGTATAGTTATATGCACACTTGTGTATGGTAAATAGATAGGCCTATACAGTTAGGAGTATAAAGGATTAATGCAATGATATGGTTAGATGAACTTGCAGGTGCCAATATAAATTGCACATGGTGTTTCCCTGTCATACAGACGATCTAGTCGAAGCCTGTCCTCAACTTATCACGTCATGCGTTGGATTGCTTTTCAAACTGCACAATTCCCAAATGCTGAACCGCTGAAAACTCCCCAGAATGATTGGTAATTTTAAAGCCAAGACCCTGCATGAAGTACACCATTCCTTTTCAATCATAGCTAGATAGTGATCATGGACCTGCATTTTGGATAGCCAATCTATGTGGGTTTAATATTGAGCTCAGGTCTGGGGTTTTTTGGAGGAAGGATATAACGTATACTCATTCTGAGCAAAATAGCTGTGCAGATTGTCACAAAGCGACAAATCTAGACAGCAATAGCTAGGAACGTATGTGTAGTTCATAATATTCGTGATAATACAGAGCTTGTTCGTTGTCTGCAATGTATATCAGAGATACTTGTACATTCCTACTTGACCAGTATCCTGATAGCGTGCAATGACACACGGCATACTTATACTCTATACCCTATTGACTCAGAGACACCGTGACAATATAAGCATATTCAAGCAATAAAAATGCAGCAAGACGATTGCCTGATATCAGTCTGCAGAGATAGTCAACTTGAGCTGTATATTCAATCAGTTTCTCTAAGGTAGCAATTGATGATTATCTTTTCTGAAGAAACTGGCACGAATTTCATGTTGTTAAAGGGTACTTCGTTTGTGAATAATCAAATAATTCCATCATATGAAGAATGTATCATTCCCTGTGTGTAGTGTTTAAAGGTACAGTACAGGATTGGTAACATACCCAAATGTTCACAGATTGACGTATAACTTACAGGGTATGAAGATGGTGCTGGTAGAAACATACCGTTCAAATATTTCCAGCTGAAATGGGGTATTTATCTAGAAATTAGTCAAACAAAGACCGAAAACAGTTTTGATCTCGGGGTGAGATCAAAACCATTCTTTTGAAGATCAAAAATAAAAGAGAAAAGACTCAAGAAATACTGTGGCCATTTTCACTGTTTTTTCAAAAAGTGGGCACCGTATGGGACTGACATTTTCACAGATGACTATTTTCCTTTTGCCCATGATGAATCTGTATTTCGTTGACAAAACCAAAGTATGATATTACCTTTAACATGATAATTTGAGTTTGTACATAATATCAACATTAAACGTCGACGATGTACCGTTTGTAGTCCACTTAGCTCTTAACATACTGTCCTGACAGTGGTCCGTGGTTAATTTGCATAATTGACTTGTACAGAAAAGCTAAATTGAATGTCATTTGAGTGAAATCCCAACGCGCTAGCATGGAATATTACGGCTGTCACTAGGGACATCTTTCTATAGGTCATAGAGCAGTAATATGGCTGTATCTTCCTTTTACTATCGCTATGTCCATGCCAGCTACTCATATTACATGTACAGGTTTATTGGATACGCTCTCTGAATATTATTGTAGAGTCCTCGCGGAAAAAATCTCACATTTTTTCTTTCTTTACAACGGCAGCTCAGATATACTATGCCAAATACAGAGTAAGAATACGCAGAGCCTGTCAGAATTGAACATGGAACATTTAAAGGTAGTATCATACTTTGGTAAGAAACCAAAACAGATGCTCACAGATTTACCTATAACTTACAGGGTATGAAGATGGTGGTGGTAGAAACATATCGTTAAAATGTTTCCACCTAAAATGCTGTATTTATCAAGAAATGAGTAAAACAAAAGACTGAAAACGGTTTTGATCTCTGAGATAAACCTCACAATTACAATTACCTTACAATTTCGCATAACAATTGCAACCGTTTTCATTGTCTTCTACTGTTTTCAATGATCAATTGAGCTGAAAATTTCACAGGTTCGTTTTTATTCCATGACAAATCAAATTATGAACAGACAGCAGCTGTTCTATCAACCTAACCAAAGTATGGTGTACCTTTAAAAACAAGTTCATTTATTTGTCGAGAAACCCCTTACAGTTTCGGATAAAATGAGAGAATTGTACTTTTGTGCATAGTTCGCCTTTGGGCAAAAACAGTGTGTAAAAATATACCTTGGCGACGCAGGGCAAACATGATGCATGTAACTTGAGTAAGTATCACGCAGGATCGTACACACGTGGCTTTAAGCGCTCAACCAATGCTATTTGAACAAAGAAACCACGATCTGAACCCAATATTAACAACTTTGACCATTACAATTCTAAATTATCATAATTTCTTGTGCCATGTTAGAAAAGTATTATCCTTTTTTTTTCAACTTGGCAAACATAGTGAGACATTTTTAAATACCATGTCGCCCGGGCCTACTCTAATTTTCCCTTAAAGAAAACATTCTTACTAAACTTGATAACTGGATTGATTAAATCTCGCGTTAAATCCTGAACACTGACGCTAAACAGAAATCTCTATCATTTTGGGAGGCGACTTTTGCAACCAGCGGAACTTAATCCTGTTGTATTGTTGTTATTTCCCACACGTATGTCATCTAGTAACTCGGCATGAGAGTAGGAAGTAGATCAAGTTAGTAAATGTCATAGGGCTGGCTAGGTTTCCCTATAGATAGTACTGATATTGACTTATCCCAGTCAAAAACACCGGAATTCTATGAGCTTTGAATGTCAATGTTCCTTAGGGTGTCATATATATAGGTTCATTTTCAGTGTTAAGAAATACCTCAATCTTACCATACAGTCTGCAATAATATGCCCAACCTAACTCATGTAAAACGCAAACCCGTTACTATATACTCTAAGCAATTTCATAAAGCTGCTTAAGCACCACAATTAATTGATTAAGCACCAAAACTTTGTTTAATAAAAACAGTATGCCAGCCAAAACTCCTTGTGAATGTCACGCTCAGCAAAAAATGGCCGGATACAATTCAAAAGCAGTAAACTTCACATGAAAATTTGGTTGGTAATCTGTTTGATCAAGGAAGACTTTGCATGCTTAAGCAAAGCTTTGTGCTTAAGCAGCTCTATGAAACAACTCAATAATGATTCACTTTGAAGCAAATTTATTTTTGCCGCTTTCCAGTCTTTCTATACCCAGCTGTTGGATCAATATGTTATTATACTAATTAAGAACGGCAGAATGATCAAGCGATGGAACCAAAATGTAACTAATTTAATTAAGAGTGTATAGACGTGTAGTTGTGGTAAGATTCGTCTGAAAAACCGTCATTTGATTACGCAGTCATAAACTTAGCACATACGTTTTTGAAGTATTGCGCATAGCGTATTACCACACAAGCTTGAAAAATGCGGCAATATTTTGAATGTTACTCAACAAATACAATATACAAATTATTTACCGGCTCTATGTTTTAATAATCAAACATTACATACATTATTTCAAGATTGTGCACGTTAAAAGCGTAATAGATATTTGTGTGTTTTGGGGAAATACTTAACAATTTATTAATTTGATCCAAAGTTAACAGAAATATACTGAGGTTGAATTTTAAAGATTTTGATTCAGACTATCGCATGCCTGGGGTCGATTTCACGAAGCCTTACGATCGATCGTAACTAGAGTTACAAAGGATAACTCATCGTATCCTACGTAAGGCTGTAATACATCATAAGTCCTACGATTGATAGGAAGTTACGATGAGTTTGGTGAAATCGACCCCAGGATTGTCAAAATGTAGAAAATGTACATTATATTGACGGCATGCATTGTAGCTATTGGTAGGAATTACCCTAACATAGTTCACATGTATATTGATATCATCTAAACATTTGCATATTATAACTTTTAGAAGCAAGTTAGAACAAGTGATGTTGGATTTCAATGTTATAAACCACAGTATAATGGTAGGCAATATACGAAGTGAACAATAAGGCAATATGTAGACCTATGCTTTACAATTTCTTTTAATTTAAAGCAGAAGACTCATAAAAAACTGCCTGACAAATTTATAAAAGAACTAAATCTGTGTACGAGAAAGTAGCTTGACCGTATTCTGCAGTTTTTCCTATTCAAAACATGGCACTTTTCCTTGTCAACATCCATAGCATTCCCTGTACATCTTCACACACGCTGTCTCCATTCAACATGTAACAAAATTCCATCTTTCCCAAGGGCAAAATTCCTATTGTGTGCATTTTTTCTTTTGGACGTAAAGGTATATAGCGCTTTTCATGTATACATGTTCACCGTGCTCTGACGTCATTGCATATAACACCAGCCCCCCTCACTACAATAGCTCGCTGTGCTAGACTAGGGACCTGCCTTAATGTGTTTCACAACTTTCAAATCATGTTGAAAATGCTGATTCGATTTGGAGCGATTTAATTTTTTTTCATGGGGTGTAGAATTGAACCCCGTAAGCCGAGGCCGGTGGTGAAATGTTGGGGTTTGTTCTCACACCTTGAGGTTTTTGTCACCTTGTTTAGCTGCTGTTTCGCTGGTACTGCTGCCTGAAACATTTTCTAGTGTGAAGTCTGAAGTACATATGTATGTGTATGTTAACCTAATAATTTCATATCCTATAGCATATACTTTAACACGTTCCATTCATTTACACATGTACAGTGCACAGCGTGTCCCAAAAAACGCAACACTTTGTGTCGAGAACCATTATGTTAAAATAAAACTGTTTATCACTTCAAGATTTAATTATATGATACAACCATGTCTTGGCTATCACCATGTAGAATTTGAGCAAAATCGGGCTGAAAATTGACGAAAACAATGACCAATTGAAAGAGTACTCTTTAAAAACAAATTTACACGGATAACAAGAGTAAAAGCTAATAGTAAGTGGTCAATACACACATAATGTGTCTGAAAGAAAGATGAAAATCGGGTTTTGAGGTTGGGTAATTCAGTCTTAGTTTTTTCCATCAATTTCAGACCAATCTTGCTCAAATTCTACATGGTGATAGCCAAGACATGGCTGTATCATATATCTGAATCTTGAATTGATGAACAGTTTAATTTTAATATAATGGTTCTCGACACAAAGTGTTGCGTTTTTTTAGGACACCCTGTAGGCCTATACATTGCCACACATTCATACTGAAAATCCAATAACCTATCGTCGCTATACAATGCATTGATAAAACACATCTACCACCATGCAAAGATTTACACCGAATATGCGTACTATAACTCCACATTAACCTAGTTCCCTCATTTTCACGTTGTTATTTTTCCTGCAACTACCCATTCCATTTCTCGCCTGTCACTTTAACATTCTTGATTTGTTTTCACTTTTTCCAGACGTACTCTTTTATCCTGCTCTGACATCGTTTCAAATTTCCAGTATTCACTCCCTTCCGTCGTGATTTTGTTTGCTCTATTTTCCCCCATCACACATCACAGACCTACATCCTGCTAGGATGTTAACCCGGTTCAATGTTCTGTACAGATTCACCTTTACTTCATTATTCCTGTATACCCATTCACCTTTGCTTGGACTATTTTCTCCGGCTCTACACATCAAATACATGTCTCTTTTTCACCTCTGCACTTCAGCCGAGTTATTTTGTATGTGGAAAGGCTTCAGAACAGCGTGAGAGGTCTATCTTTGTAAAATGAATGAAGATTCTTTTAAAGAAAAGATATCCGTGTTCTTAACGTGGCCATTGAGTGTGTCGACCGTTTTATAGGGCGTTCATACGAAACGGAGGCTCAGGCTCCGTCTCAGGCTCCATTTCGTGAATCCACTATCAAAATAGAGGCTTTTGGCTGCGGTTCGGAAGTAGATTCTCTGGTTTGAAAAGGAAAACAGAGCTTCAGTTTCGATGTAATACCACAAGCTATATTTTCAGCATATGAATGTCAGAGCCTGAGCCTCCGTTTCGTAAACGCCCATGGATTCCGTTCTTTCAGAGCATCTTAAGTATTTCCTATGTGACGTTATACAACAGACCCACAATGTCTTTACTCTTAAACCAAGATTGAAATTACATGCTGTTTTCATGTCATAATTAAAGGTATACTTTGGTAGCATACCGAAACAGAAATCTTCACAGATTTAGCTAAAACTTACAGGGTATAAAGATATCGTCCAAATTAAAATGCGCTGTTTTATCCAGAAATGAGTATAACCAAAGACAAACACATCTGTTTTGATCTCAAGGAGATCAAAACTCCTGTGAATAGATTTGAAAATGCCGTGAGCGTTTTTCACCGTTTTCACAAAAAACTGGGCACCGTATGGGACTGGGAATTTCACAGATGACTGTTAGTGTATCTTATCTTTTCTTTTTTGGATTTTTGCTCGTGAATCTTTACATTTCGTTGGTAACTAACACCAAAATATGATAATCTTGAACTCTCTCACACACTCAATGGTCTGGCATCGCATCCTCATTTCCATCATCTTATCTCCATCTATACCTTTGACGTTTCATTGAATAAATTCTTCAAACTCCACTGATCAATTAAATCAGAGAAAACTGTGAACACCACACAGGCCTGGAAATCATACGCCAAACTCACGCCAGTTCATCCACTCATCATAGCCTACGATATGGTAAGTAAAATCTTCCACACAATTCTGCCTGCATAAAGCTTCTAAATAATTCCTCCACATTAAGATCATTATATTATTCTCATCATGCCTTGTTTCCATTTTTTTTTTTACAAAAATCACCGATTAACAGACTCTTTTCTGAGATGAAAATAGTTTTTCATAATATTTAGCTGAATTGGTTTGAAACGCGCACAATTGCTAAACATACAGGATTTACCAGCACACAATAATCAAAATACCTTATAATTAACTGTTCAAATCAACACATGTAGAAATTTTAACAAATTAAGATGCATTATATCACTTACAATCTAAAAACGAATACTTTCTATTTTTGTCATCTGCAGGGTCCCAAATTCGGTTTGTCAGGAAATTTGATTATATAGGCGGAGAAACAAGGACGGCAATGTACGGTAATTTCATAATTTTACAGATAAATAGAAAAATGAAGATTTAATGTATATTTTATCAACAAAAACGCTAAGTGAAAATGTCACCAGCGTTTTTTGTTTGTTTAACACTTCATTGCCTTGATGACATTGTATCGTAGACTACCGTGAAATATTTCCCTTCTACAAATTTGACATTCATATTTATCAATATAAAGTAGTTTTACCATCTTAAAGATAACATCATACTTTGGTAGCATACCGAAACAGAAATCTTCACAGATTTACCTATAACTTACAGAGTATTAAGATGGTGATGTTAGAATCATACCGTTAAAATGTTTCTGCCTGAAATGCTGTATTTATCCAGAAAAGAGTAACAACAAACACCAAAGACATCTTTTGAATATATTTGAAAATACTGTGGCCGTTTTTTTTTTACTATTTTCTCAAAAAGTGGGCACCGTATGGTGCTGGAAATTTCACAGATGACTATTACTGTATCTTTCGTGATATTTGTTCCCATGAATCTGCATTTTAGCAAAAACCAAAGTATGAAGTTAGCTTAAAAGCAAATTTGTAAAGTAAAGATTTTGGTGCTACACCGTGGAAATGAAATATGAATTGAATTTCTGACACAGATAATGAATAATTGCACACTTTGTAATACGAATTGGTTTGACATAACAAAAATAAAAGTACATTATATCCATACAATGTTGTCTGGTTATATTATGGTGTTATGGTGATGGTGCAGACCCCATATCAGCCATGCTATAAGTTGAATCAATGCTCATAAACGTAGTTCCATCTCGACTCAGGAAGTGACCGCGTTGCCTTCGTCCACATCGGCATAAGATCTTCTTGTAAGCTCGCTTGAAACTTTTGTTAGTGAAGGCATAAATGGCAGGGTTGAGAGCACTGTTGATGTAACCGAGCCACGTTAATAAAGGCATGACAATATGTGGTGATGAAATACACGTTGGGCAGAATGGTCCTACAACATTAACCACAAAGAAGGGTAACCAACAGACTACGAAGACACCGACTACGATGCCTAGGGTCTTAGCAGCTTTATGCTCTCGGTTCATTCTAGATAGCATTCTCCTACCCATGATCTGGTTAGCATGAGTCCGAGAATCGGTCGCCACCGAGTATCGCTTATTACCCATGCCGTTGTTACACGAGCTAGCACCGCCTCGGTGGATCCTCAACGACACGGTCCCATTGGAAGATTCAGGATGATTCTTCCCCGTTGATACCAGTTTGGTTCCAGCTCGGATGTGTCTCATCTGAGCCGCAGCTGCTCGGTAAATCCGGAAGTACATAAATAACATAATGATGGATGGTATGTAGAAGGATACACACGAAGACAGAACTAGATAGAATGCATCCGATGGGAATATGCAGACATTATCCGGCATAGGACCTTCAACTGCATGCCACCATGCAATACAAGGGAAGGATATAAATGCAGAACAGCACCACACTAAGACGATAAATATCAAGGCTACTTTCCGAGTCATCCTTCTAGGGTAGCTCAGTGGATGGGTCACGGCCCAAAATCGGTCTAACGAGATCACACAAAGGTTCAAAATGGAAGCAGTACAGCTCAATATGTCCAAAGCATGCCATAGGTCACATATTGCTAGACCTAGGAACCAGTAGCCATTATTTAAGATATCGATTGCCGATATAGGTACTACCACACCTCCTATCAGTAAATCAGCAAATGCTAGCGATACAATGAAATAGTTAGTGACACTCCTTCTAAGCGAGCGGTCTCGATACACCGCTACAATCACTAATATGTTACCGAAGACAATCAGTAAGATACACAGGCATAAAACGACTCCTAAGACGATCAGATTAACAACTCCCAAACCTGTGTGCTCTCCTCCTGATGTAGCATTCGCTGGAAATTCCGTTTTGTTAAGAGGTGAGGTTGGTAGAGTAACGTAAGCAACGTTACTATGACTACTCGTAACATCCATCTCCATCTATCGCATTGTACAAACAATAACTGCAATAGTATGATGTACCCAGCGATCCTCTGTCATTCAACTCCTACAAAATATGATCATTTCATTTTCATGATCAGTGTGTTGAAATTCCACATCATAGGTCTTCCTCCTCCAAGTAAATCCGTGTGTCACTAACTGTCCAGTGTGATGTGGTTATGGTAATCCGAAGTAGTGATGTAGACAGTTTGGAGTGAGCGTAAATCTTGACCGTCCTCACGGACAGCTACAAGATGACTATTATTTCCTAGAGTGGTGAAGTCGCCTGGCATGCTATGTATATAGCGTGGCAGCTGTACACTACACGATATAGCGTAGCACGCGTTGAGTAGGTGACATGCCTAATACATCAACGTATACAGCATTGCCACTCTTCAGTCCATCGTAACGAACATCCTTCAACGCGTATGATATGACGGTGTCATTTCAACTGTTATCCATGGCAGTTGAAAGTCGTACTATTCAAAACACGACCTTGGTTACGTTATAAACACATGTGGCTTGGAGAAAAAAATGTAAGCTACATCGCTGAATAAAAAAATGCACCATTTAATACTGCACATGTGGGTTTATATCATGCTTCAATATTGAAGCATGGAATTTAATGGTTCCAAATGTTTTAATGCGCTTGACTTTTCTCGGTATTTTGCTTGATAATGTCATGCATTGCAGTTCGCCTGACGGCCGTATGAGGAAAACACAGTCCAGTTCTATACGTGTGATTTTTATACTCCTTTATTGTGTTCCGTAAGAGATCGTTTATATCAATGATACACAATCACAGAATGTTCCACACGATGACACGGCTATACCATTCCAACCCTAGGCAAGGTATTGGAATCGCCACAAGATAAATTCATCTAAATTAATTGCTATCAGTCATAACAAAACACTGCGAAGTGGTACCGGTACGACGGAGGAACATCTTGTTGTGTGTCCTAAAGGTGAAGCACCCCTGGTCATTCTCTCAGTGTTCCTTGTAGGTTTTCAGCCCTTAATCCTATCCGGTAAAAGATGAAAAGGAGTAGTATATAGTCCGTGTAACGAAGCCATACAAATGAAGTTGACAAATAAGCGCTGTAGAATCAAGCCCAGGTAGAGACCACTCGGCCTAAATGAAGTCGATATTGTCACCGTAGCCACAACCTCCACAGTGGTATACCTCCAAGAGGTGTTTCTTTATGCTTTGCCGACGTGCCCTTAACTCCTTAACGCCGTAAGATGCCTCGCAGTTAAATCGACAATCACTATCTAGTAATTATACTGAGTTACCCCGACTCTGTAGTCTTGTCGTTCGTCGTCTTTTCTTCAGAACGTCTTTCATTACATCAATGTCTAGCAGTCAGCATGCTAGGTATCTACCTTCCTAGCCCATGCAAGGCTTATGCACTCTACGTACGTGAGGCCGTCTATAGTCAGCGGGATGTATTCCTAAGATGTTATCTCGTGTCGTGAAGATCTATTTATCTAGGACACATGTCTAGTTTTCTTTTTCTTTTTCACCCAATTTTAACGTGGGCGATGCATGAGGCTCTATACTTGCATGAGAATCAGCCTCAATGTAACATGTCAATGCTGGTCCGCTGCATTCTCCATTTTCTAATTTTGCGATGAGTGTTTCTTCTGATCAGCGGGAGGTGACGTGTGTTCCGCTTAGCTTGACTCGTCAATTGAATATAATTCGCCCGGGCAGTCAGCTCCAAATTCCTCCCTCTTGTTTTCACAAATCCTCCAAAACTCCTGCAAATTGAAAACGAAAATAAAACTAACAAAAGCTTCCACACAAAAGGTTCAGGACAATAACGTGTACAATGATGCAAATTAAAAAGGGCGATCGAAGTGGAGATAATTGCAAGTCAAACACAAAATGCCGCCTATGAATCGATGTCACACAACCAATGATAGCTGGTGCGTGATGTAGGCCTACACCAATAATCTTCAGAACATTTAACATACGTGTTGTCATCACGATTTGATTGGTAAAGGTCACCGAACAGCACTCACACTATGTCTAATCCAACATGTACATGAAATAATAAAACTGTGAACATTTGAGCTCAGTTGGACATTCTGAGTCACGAGAAAATAGCGAAAACCCGACTCAGTTTTTCTTATAAAACATAAAGAATGGTTTTGATCTTACTCCGAGATCAAAACTGTTTTTGGTCTTTGTTTGACTAATTTCTGGATAAATACACAATTTCAGGCAGAAATATTTTAACGGTATGTTTCTACCAGCACCATTATTCATACCCTGAAAGTTATACGTAAATCTGTGAATATTTCTGTTTGGGTATGTTAACAATCCTGTATACTGTGCCTTTAATGTTACAACCGCCATGTTTTATAACTAAATAAACAGGTATATATTATACATTGCGTGCAAGTAAGCAAGTTATTAGTGTTAGTGCCATTGAATATTGCCTTTGGGCGTTAAGGGAACTCAGAACAACCTTGTTGAAATCATCCACTTATTTAACGATGTCGCATACAGTCTCTACACTATAATGCATAAGGGCCATGTACCATCACTTGATGGGGATTCAATACTTCCAAGTCTATAACGGTTTATCATACCAGCATATACTGGTGTTTGTTTTTGCAAAACTCTTAGAGTAATATTGCTTGTACGATAAATCCGTGTTCTATAATGATACGAGACCAAATAGTCATTGTATTCTTAGATTCTTGCTCCTAAATTAGGCACTACTTCAATTTTGTTTAGGGATTTATGGTTCCGAAGCAGACGTTGAAGCGGTTTTTGTATAATGACGAAGTTTCCATTTACTCATTAGTACAATATATTATTGTCATGATTTCAAATATTGAAATAGGAATAATAATTATTCTACCAATTGATTAAGTGACCTGAGCTTCAGTTTGGTGGAAAGGTCGATGCTAAGTTGGCGTAAAATTGTCGTAATTTTGATGAGAATGCATCATGGTTAAAGGTATACTATCATACTTTGGTACCATACCGAAACAGAAATCTTCACAGATTTACCTATAACTTACATGGTATATGAAGAAGGTGATGGTAGAAACATACCATTAATTTGTTTCTTCATGAAATGCTGTATTTATCCAGAAAAGAGTAAAACCAATGACCAAGATTATTTTTGACCATTTAAAGATAAAACTTAAAAGAGAAAAGACTTAAAAATACTGTGGCTGTTTTCAGTGTTTACTCAAAAAGTGGGCACCGTACGGGACTGAAATTTTCACTGATGACTGATGACTGTTACTGTATCTGTCTTGTTTTGTTTTTTTGCCCATGAATCTGTATTTCATTGACAAAAAAACAAAGTATGATATTACCTTTAAAGTAAAGAGAATTCACGAACAGAAGCCACACTGGTTTAGCTCTTGGATCGAATTTCTACTGTCAACTTTCATGATTACATAATATCTGTAACAATCTAAACTCAACAGCCACTCTTCTGATATTCACTGATAAATTTATCAAACATGGTAATATAAACTCTTGTACGTGTACTTGTATATGCACTAGTCGTGTTATATTTAGGTGGTAGCATGTAGGCCTATATGTGGGTACATTATATACGTATATTTCGAACACTACACGTATTCTTGTCTTTTACAATATGAATATGGAATGAAGTCATGCTACATTAATTTTTATTGCTATATAGATCCGTAAATAACAAGTGGAAATACCCTTTTCTATTTAGGCCATAAACCTAAGTGTGGGCCTACTGATAATTATAGTAAGCCGCTACCACACGTTAACCAAAATATGAATTTGAACTGAAAAAAAAAATCGTTTCTCAATTTCATACAAAATTCTTGCATGAAGCCTTAGATTTCGATGGCAAAATGGAAGAAAACGTCTGTGAAATGCGTTGTTGTTTGTTTAAAACATCGTTCTAACGATATGTTTGAGTGTAGATTTCAACTTATAGTACAGTGTGTAACGGTTACTTACCGGTTGATGTTAAGCGTGTTACGCTGTGCTCTGATGGCTGTTGCTTCACTGACCTATGGACGTATAATGAGGACAATAGATCTTATCACAACCAACATCGATTGGTCTACCTACTGGATTTGACTCCTATTATAAAGTGTCAGTCATTTGGCCCTGTGTGGCCACCATCCATTGTTATACAACTACTGTAGTTAGTCTCTAGCACACCCATGCTATGTTAGGTACATTATACATTACCAATGCGTAATATATTCAGCACCTGAATCAATGTGAATATAAAGATCAAATGGAGTGAATTTTGACGCCAATATCGCACACCTGCTACTAGGTGTTAATAATTAATTGGCATATTCCTCTAAAAATGACTGGTTTGGTATTATTTACATAACTATCTTGTTCTATTCCAACATGTGGTCTACTATAAATCATGCAATATCACATGCGTCAAAAATATGGCAATGAAAAATAAATGTCTGGTAATTAATTCAATTTGTTAGATAGGGGAGTGATGCAGATGGTTTGACAATAGGAAATATCGATTCCAATTGAGAAATGTTAATGACTGTGTTGAAATAATCGTTGTTATGGTGACACACGTGCATAATATGAAACGATGTGTATAGTCACCATGCATGTATATTTATAATCCGACACTTAGAATCTTGGAGTTTGTTTTCCCAGCTAAGCAGATGATTACTGTGTTTAAATATTGCTGATATTATTACATCGCAAGGTTCATCTCAAGTTACGACATGTCTTACGATTACGATCTCCCATGCACTATACAAGCATGTACGTTAATTCATGGCGCTACGATCTCTAATACTCCCATTGAACACAGGGCATAATCCTACCAGCCAAGCATAAGTCCTTTCTTATACTACTGATCCCAAGGTGCCCATACCTTAAGAAGATAACAAAGACATCAATGCTAGCTGCATGAGCGGGATCGACACCATGAATAATTGATATTATTAGACATACCAGCAACATCATGTTGGATTTCTCCAGATTCAAACGATGTTGCTTACATCTAACATTGTTTCTAATACTTTTTCCTGACCGTAATATTTGTACTTGTGTATTATTTCTTTGACTTGTCCAGTTGTATGAAACAAAAAATTCCTGAAACACTGTAATCTAAAGGAACCAGCTGACGAGTAGGATAGAATAAAGTCAGTAATGGACCCGGGATATCAACTCAATCCACATGTTAAAGGTATAATACATGATTGGTAAAGGTGACAGAACAACACTTACACTTTGTCTAATCCAGCTTGTACATGAACTAATAAATTAATAAGCCTGTGAAAATTTAAGCTCAATCGGACAGGCTAAGTCCTGAGAAAATAGAGAGAAAAAAAATTTCGTAGAAAGCATGAAGAATTTTTTTTTTTAATTATTCGTTTCACACTTTTCTAAGCAAATGTAGCAATTCAGGCAGAAATAGTTTAGCAATGATGGTTTCGATCATGTCCATCTTTATACTGTGAAAGTTATAGGTAAATCTGTGAAGATTTCTGTTTGGGTATGTTACCAATCCTGTACTGACCAGGATTCGAACCCGGGTGCGATGGAAGTAAAGCGAAGGTCTAAACCATTGAGCCACTGACCGTCCATACACCCACACGAATCCCAATTACTACAATCTTTGACTTATTCTTATAGTTTCCGGAAACGGATATTTTTCATGTATAATTTGGCATATATCGATAATTATATTGCAGATTATTAATGGGAGTCGAATAATGAAGAATAGATCACGTGATGTACCAATATGCATTATGCATCAGCCATTTTGCGTATGGTCATGCATAATTCATAAGCTGTACCCATAATGCAATGCGATGTTATTTGCTAACATCCCAACCGTCTCCGGTCTTCATGTGCATGTCTCACAACGGACCATCGTCCTAGAAACACTGATGCTTAGACCAACTCGAGTCACATATCATGAATATTCATTAAAAAGAAATTTGGGGTCGTTGAATTGGCTACTTCAGTAAAAAGTAAAACAGTTATGCAAATGATGTTTGCATATGTTTTCTTTCATAGTCCCCAACCTTCCAAATTAAGAATTCAGGATTTCCTTTCTTTAATTCGGTCGTTTGTGACATTCAAACATTGATTGAAACATGGTCGAACATGGGCACTGACATATTTAATAATCAACAACATTAATACGAGGAACTTATTCAACTTTAGTCTAATTTAAAGTTGACGCATCAAGACTTATAATATTATGTATATTATAATTTAAACAGTTTATCTGGATGGTATCAAATGTCAACCATTATCGATATTTGATATCCAATAATCGATAAGCAATCGATCATACACAACATGGAATGCTGGATTCATTGAACCCTAACATTGTAACACCAAAAGCCTTTCCGGTTAAGCTGAGTTGTATCTAACCACATAAGGTTCTTTCTACCCAAACCCTTCAGCTAAGCAGGTCTTTAACCTTTCACATCAATGAATGTCACACATGGGCGATTCCTTTAATATCCAGTAAACAGAAGGTGAAAACAAGTCCTATTCTAATGACATGTTGACGTCGTGAGTAACCAGGGAGGATTTAACAACTTTACCGGTGCTTAACTCATCAGCCGTGTTCGGACTATTATCCTCGGCGGGTGGAACGGTCCTTGAGACGGCAGTTAAAATCCAGTGAATTGACCTGTCCCTCGTAGACACACCGACTTCTCGATGGATCGCTCTACAAGCCGATATTTATGACGTATTTGGACCAAATAAGGGAGCAATTGCGTCATGTTGTGCGTCAGTCGCAAGATTGGTCAATGTAACGTTTGATTGGCACTAAGACCTTCATGATCACCCAGACATAAACCAAAATAAGCCTGACTTCAGTCTTAATGTGATCTGGTCCACAGAACCAAACATGTTCCAGATAAACCTTAGATGTTGCCGTTAACCATTACACACATCATTACACGGGAAAACACTTTCGGCTTTGCACACCAATCCCTACAGTCTTCATTTGCTAAGGTGTTCGCAGAAAAAGCGTTGCTGTGTTGAAAACGTGCTGAAAACAACTTGCCAAGTGATTATAGATCGGAACTTACGATAGCAGCCTTATGACGTCTCAGCCGTCAGCCCAAATTGTATACCAACTCAATAACTTCCCCCAAAACGGAAATAAACCAGAGAAAAACAATATTTATCTATGATCAGTGGACGAAACCTGTTCAGAATAGTTTATACCAAGATATTGTACGTATACATGATGGCCTAGAAACACACACATGTACTCTGTATATGACTAGGGTTACTTAGACTGCATTCGAAACTGTTGTCTAGAGCTGGGTCTAGGTCTTCGCTCCATTGGAAATACGCAGCGACATCAAGATAATAGACCTAGCCGTAGCTATGGAAGCCCGTTTCGGACACGGCCTTATACATTGAAGGGCAGGTGACCACGCCCAATAAATAAGATCGTTCATGCCTTCTGTGTAACATTGACTAATTAGCATTGGCGCTGTACTCGAGATATAACTGTGGTTTTAAAGGTCATAACCACTGTCAGGTCATAACCACTGTCAGGTCATAGCCACTGTCAGGTCACAACCACTGTCAGGTCATAACCACTGTCAGGTCATAACCACTGTCAGGTCATAGCCACTGTCAGGTCACAACCACTGTCAGGATATAACCACTGTCAGGCCATAACCACTGTCAGGTCATAGCCACTGTCAGGTCACAACCACTGTCAGGTCACAACCATTGTCAGGTCATAACCACTGCCAGGTCATAACCACTGTCAGGTCATAGCCACTGTCAGGTCATAGCCACTGTCAGGTCATAGCCACTGTCAGGTCATAGCCACTGTCAGGTCATAGCCACTGTCAGGTCATAACCACTGTCAGGTCACAACCACTGTCAGGTCATAACCACTGTCAGGTCACAACCACTGTCAGGTCATAGCCACTGTCAGGTCATAGCCACTGTCAGGTCATAACCACTGTCAGGTCATAACCACTATCAGGTCATAGCCACTGTCAGGTCATAGCCACTGTCAGGTCATAACCACTGTTCTCTTTACATTAACGTAACCTCACTGTCACCCAACTATATTCCTGCAAGATGACAAACCTTATGTCCCATCCCATGTCACGCCTCCTCCCACGTCTCCTCGCCACGCCCCTTCATGGGTCTCCCTGGTCTAGTTTATATATGCAGGGTCGTAGCCCCAGTGATATCCCTTACTGATTATGTCTCAAGGCCTCTGGTACCAGATTGATCATGATGATATATACCTGCAGTAGGATGTTATGAGGTCGTCTTGCTCGATATGTACACCCATCGACAACGCTATCAGACAATTAGATGAATATTTGACTGCCTTCTTCTCATCAGAGCTGTAGCACACGGCCGGGCAGCTATTAATTTATCTCCCAATATACTCATCTTGGCTTGGCTAGATCCTACCCAGTGATCTATGTTCAATCACACCTTTACCAAGTGTGATTTAATTTACACGTGTGGTAATTAAATCTTAGCATGATTCTAATAATAAAACTCATGTTTGGAATTTGCCAGCATTTTAAGTATACACATTCCATGCATCGTGTGGGTTTGACTTGTCCGTGTATTCCACTGATGCATACGGAGGAACACGATTACACTATTAAAACTTGAGTTAATATCCTTTAAATCCATTTCATCATCTTAATCTTTCTAGGGATTTCCTGTAAGAATTTAGTATGAGAAACAGTATCTTAAAAAATGAAAACAAATCTGTACCCAATTTCGAAGTAGGAATTACAATTTATTTATATTGAGATCAAATTTCAAAGGTTTAGACCTTTTGTAGATGAAAAGATTTATTCTGCAGGTTTAAGTCGAATACAGTTTACTTTTATACATCTTATAGGAAATATCATTTTACATGTTATTGGGAATATTATGTTCTTATTTTAGTCGTTGGGTGATCTTCTATACATATTACTTCGTGTGTATCAGCGTGTAGATATTTCCATTGCAAATTCTAATGACTGTGGGCTTACGAACCGGAGTTCTGTAAATCGCTTTGAATGTTTTTTGATCGTAAAAGCCATTATGCGGGAAGTCCCGTCAGAAGCTCTAGATTTTAGGATTATTCCACCATGATTTTTCCATTAAGACGGAGACCATTCGGGTCCAGCCTGCTTTTCCAGTAAAGCCCAGTTCGGTAAAATATACTGTTTGGAAACAGTTTATGTCGATATTGTTTGTCTGCATACACAAACATGTATCAAAAACAGCTTATAGGCTAAGTTTCACATTTTAACAAAGAAAATATTTGAAGAAATGTACTTTGTTTACCCAAACCTGATATCTTTTCTTATACCCAAGGGAAATTACTGCTAACTCCCTGCACCCATACCTTGTACTTGCTTTTCATATTCTTCCTTGATTATTTTCCCGTTGAAGTAAAGGTTGGTGCGATGTTTCAGCACCTATAGGGATTGTATTGCAGCGCAGCCTATTGACACTGTGTACTTAGCCTATGCAGATGTGCATTTGAGTCTTTCGTGGTAAATTCTATGGATACATCGTCATATAGAGATAGTGCTCTCATCGGTGTGGTCATGTGGGATTTGCGATGCTCGTCTTGTGGGTTGGTCTAACCAAGACCTACCATCCCATGCTAAGGCGTCAAAATTCCCAGTAATCCTGGAGCAGTCCACTAATGGAAAGGCAGGCTTTAAGTGAATTACATCCTTGTGCTGTATAAGAAAGGGGGTAGGTGTCATGTGATGTCAAAAGGAAATGAAAACCAGCGAAGGTGCTGAAGATAAGGCTTTGAGTTACGTATACAGCTTACAGTACGCAGCTAGCAGAGCAGTGTTCCTTGATACTTGCTGGAAACATGCTGCTTTGTTGGAAGCACTAACACAGGGACTAACGATATTGCAGGGATGTAAATTGATACAAGTATGGTGTAAGTTCACTAATGGATTGTTGGTTGTGTCGGAGTGAGAATTCTCAGAGGAATTCTCAGGTTTTATGATAGTTTCCACATGCTTA
This sequence comes from Astropecten irregularis, assembly GCA_963971285.1. Lineage (NCBI taxonomy): Eukaryota > Metazoa > Echinodermata > Asteroidea > Paxillosida > Astropectinidae > Astropecten > Astropecten irregularis. The sequence goes on along the minus strand of OZ020254.1, from coordinate 19,892,225 downwards.
TGCTATCAGATGGTACTCCGTGATCAGCTGTGGCTATTGCTGATCAACCCATCCCTCGCCCTGCCTCATCCCATGATCAACCCATCCCTCGCCCTGCCTCATCCCATGATCCACCCATCCCTCGCCCTGCCTCATCCCATGATCAACCCATCCCTCGCCCTGCCTCATCCCATGATCAACCCATCCCTCGCCCTGCCTCATCCCATGATCAACCCATCCCTCGCCCTGCCTCATCCCATGATCAACCCATCCCTCGCCCTGCCTCATCCCATGATCAACCCATCCCTCGCCCTGCCTCATCCCATGATCAACCCATCCCTCGCCCTGCCTCATCCCATGATGGACCCATCCCTCGCCCTGCCTCATCCCATGATCAACCCATCCCTCGCCCTGCCTCATCCCATGATCGACCCATCCCTCGCCCTGCCTCATCCCATGATCAACCCATCCCTCGCCCTGCCTCATCCCATGATCAACCCATCCCTCGCCCTGCCTCATCCCATGATCAACCCATCCCTCGCCCTGCCTCATCCCATGATCCACCCATCCCTCGCCCTGCCTCATCCCATGATCAACCCATCCCTCGCCCTGCCTCATCCCATGATCAACCCATCCCTCGCCCTGCCTCATCCCATGATGGACCCATCCCTCGCCCTGCCTCATCCCATGATCAACCCATCCCTCGCCCTGCCTCATCCCATGATCCACCCATCCCTCGCCCTGCCTCATCCCATGATCAACCCATCCCTCGCCCTGCCTCATCCCATGATCAACCCATCCCTCGCCCTGCCTCATCCTATGATGGACCCATCCCTCGCCCTGCCTCATCCCATGATGGACCCATCCCTCGCCCTGCCTCATCCCATGATGGACTCATCCCTCGCCCTGCCTCATCCCATGATCAACCCATCCCTCGCCCTGCCTCATCCCATGATCAACCCATCCCTCGCCCTGCCTCATCCCATGATCAACCCATCCCTCGCCCTGCCTCATCCCATGATGGACTCATCCCTCGCCCTGCCTCATCCCATGATCAACCCATCCCTCGCCCTGCCTCATCCCATGATCAACCCATCCCTCGCCCTGCCTCATCCCATGATCCACCCATCCCTCGCCCTGCCTCATCCCATGATCAACCCATCCCTCGCCCTGCCTCATCCCATGATCAACCCATCCCTCGCCCTGCCTCATCCCATGATCAACCCATCCCTCGCCCTGCCTCATCCCATGATCAACCCATCCCTCGCCCTGCCTCATCCCATGATCAACCCATCCCTCGCCCTGCCTCATCCCATGATCAACCCATCCCTCGCCCTGCCTCATCCCATGATGGACCCATCCCTCGCCCTGCCTCATCCCATGATGGACCTATCCCTCGCCCTGCCTCATCCCATGATCAACCCATCCCTCGCCCTGCCTCATCCCATGATCAACCCATCCCTCGCCCTGCCTCATCCCATGATGGACCCATCCCTCGCCCTGCCTCATCCTATGATGGACCCATCCCTCGCCCTGCCTCATCCCATGATGGACCCATCCCTCGCCCTGCCTCATCCCATGATGGACTCATCCCTCGCCCTGCCTCATCCCATGATGGACCCATCCCTCGCCCTGCCTCATCCCATGATCAACCCATCCCTCGCCCTGCCTCATCCCATGATGGACCCATCCCTCGCCCTGCCTCATCCCATGATGGACCCATCCATCGCCCTGCCTCATCCCATGATAGACCCATCCCTCGCCCTGCCTCATCCCATGATCAACCCATCCCTCGCCCTGCCTCATCCCATGATGGACCCATCCCCCGCCCTGCCTCATCCCATGATCAACCCATCCCTCGCCCTGCCTCATCCCATGATGGACTCATCCCTCGCCCTGCCTCATCCCATGATGGAACCATCCCTCGCCCTGCCTCATCCCATGATGGACCCATCCCCCGCCCTGCCTCATCCCATGATCAACCCATCCCTCGCCCTGCCTCATCCCATGATGGACTCATCCCTCGCCCTGCCTCATCCCATGATGGAACCATCCCTCGCCCTGCCTCATCCCATGATGGACCCATCCCTCGCCCTGCCTCATCCCATGATCAACCCATCCCTCGCCCTGCCTCATCCCATGATGGAACCATCCCTCGCCCTGCCTCATCCCATGATGGACCCATCCCTCGCCCTGCCTCATCCCATGATCAACCCATCCCTCGCCCTGCCTCATCCCATGATGGACCCATCCCTCGCCCTGCCTCATCCCATGATGGACCCATCCCTCGCCCTGCCTCATCCCATGATGGACCCATCCCTCGCCCTGCCTCATCCCATGATCAACCCATCCCTCGCCCTGCCTCATCCCATGATCAACCCATCCCTCGCCCTGCCTCATCCCATGATCAACCCATCCCTCGCCCTGCCTCATCCCATGATCAACCCATCCCTCGCCCTGCCTCATCCCATGATGGAACCATCCCTCGCCCTGCCTCATCCCATGATGGACCCATCCCTCGCCCTGCCTCATCCCATGATCAACCCATCCCTCGCCCTGCCTCATCCCATGATGGACCCATCCCTCGCCCTGCCTCATCCCATGATGGACCTATCCCTCGCCCTGCCTCATCCCATGATCAACCCATCCCTCGCCCTGCCTCATCCCATGATGGACTCATCCCTCGCCCTGCCTCATCCCATGATCCACCCATCCCTCGCCCTGCCTCATCCCATGATGGACTCATCCCTCGCCCTGCCTCATCCCATGATGGACCCATCCCTCGCCCTGCCTCATCCCATGTTACCTCATCGTTTCTTGTTCCATCATAACATTCCCTTATTTTCCTCTTGTGAATTTATTCTCAGTAACAACCAATTTCCATGGCCTCGCTTACCCTAAAGCGCTCCCAACGAAAGAATTCCCCTTAGAATTTCGTAAATTAATTCATTAACATTTTGGATTAATAAAATACCATTCTCCAAAGAGATAAAACCTCAACTGCAAACTAGACATGAAAGGCCTCACTTCCACATACTATAAATTGCCTGTATTTACAGGCTATGTCTACATATTGCCTCTGGTTATTTAGCAGAATTGTCAAGGGAAGGTTTAGGAAAATGAGATTTTTTTCCATCTAATCATAATCTTGGTCTTTCGTTTGGCTGTGACATGCCGCACAATATCTCTTCCCTCAAACAAAGGCCTACGAAGTCCCCACGGATTAACGTTGGAATCGAATACAACACAATTGGCCAAAGTGATTATTTAAATTCGACTAAGATTATGTTACCCTCTCTCTGCGATTAATATTTTGTACATTGCTATGGTGATATTTTAGGATGTAGTCTTTCTTTGCCGTCATATTTTGAATGACTTCGGGGTGCCGTGTGGTAATTGAATCAAGGGTTTATCGAGGGAGATTTCTTGAGCCGTGTGACTGAGTGGAATGAGCGTCAGTCGACTGCAGGTAAACTCTGAATGTTTGGATATGCCGACTGAAGCAGATTTACCGCGTGAGGTGCTCAGGAAGATTTTGAGTGTTGTAGTCAATCAGGCAAAAATAATGCATACGGCACTTTGAGGCCACGAGCCCAAGACTACATGTTCAAATAACTGAACACGAATTCAGTCCGAGTCAATGTTATAGAGTAGAAAGGTACATATAGGTCAGAATAACTAAATATGTGCACCTTTATATACTCTGTGCAGAAATAATAATAAATTTCTCAAATAATAATAAATTTCTCATGTCAAATTGGTATTTGTAATTCCATAACTATATCAGAAAACCTTTCTATATTTTATCATAGTGTCTTTTCTCCATTTTTCAAATGTTTATTTTTGAATTTAAAATATTATTTTTTTATCAGATTTCTAAAGCTGCTTTTTTATAATTCCATGTACCTGGTCATATCGCTGTAATTAATTCTTGCGTGTTGGCGGTCAAGGTGAGTCCTAGTAAAATGGCAATTCAGGGTCGTATTGGTTGGGTCTATAATATGAAATTCCTTCTGTTTAGTGTGCAAGTAATGGAGACTACAGTAACTGTATGTGTATAATGATTGATATACATACACCCCATGTCCATATATACTGTATAATCTCCCAATGCTAGTGGTATAAATCTCCCGTGTGTTTTACCATAGGCTATTCCGCATAATCATCATCGATTTCTTGGTGAAATAACCTCATTTTTGGCGGGTTTTAGGCCCAGCAGCAGGCTGATTGATTTCATCTTGTACATCAAGGCTTGCAGATATCGTAGTGTGTCTTCCTATAGGGCGAGCATGCATGGTACAAGTGACAGAGAGTGGTAGAGACCGTCATGCCGGTAGCCCCTTAGCAGGGTCAATGATTTCAACGATAGATCAATGTTCTGTTCTTGTAGTCAGATAGGGGTATGCTGGTAGTTTGATTTCATCTTTGAATTCAAACTGTCTTATAATATAAGACTACAACCCCCAGTTTGATTATTTTAGTCTGTTGATATACATATGTGGAAACTGCACGTGTGTTCATTGCTCAGTCTAGCAGTGTTAATATTCTCATTTATATCGGTACATATGTTGTTGTTGTCGTTGTTGTTGTTATTGTTGTTGTTGTTGCTGCTGTTGATCTCTTCTTGCTGCTGCTGCTGTTGCTGTTCTTCTTCTTGCTGCTGTTGTTGTTGTTGTTGTTGTTGTTGCTGTTGTTGTTGTTGTTGTCGTTGTCGTTGTCGTTGTCGTTGTCGTTGTCGTTGTTGTTGTTGTTGTTGTTGTTGCTGTTCTTCTTGCTGCTGCTGTTGTTGTTGTCGTTGTTGTTGTTGTCGTCGTTGTCGTTGTCGTTGTCGTTGTCGTTGTCGTTGTCGTCGTCGTTGTTGTTGTCGTTGTCGTTGTCGTTGTCGTTGTCGTTGTCGTTGTCGTCGTCGTCGTCTACAGCCGATAACATAACAAATTGTCGTATGCTTGTTAATAATATCTTTGAATTTGCCGGCTTATGGCATAAAGTAATAGAGATTTCTCTTGCATAGTCTATACACATAATATCATATAATGGACTGTAGTGATATGCTATATCTTCATCGCATATCTATACTCGCAGCCCGACTGAACAGCCTTCAGTTTAAGGTCATTCTAATTCAGACCAAATGATTTGGGCAAGTATGCATTGTGTAGATACGTGCCTAATTGCTGACTGTGTTTGATGGATATGCTGTCTGCTATATAGCTCTTCATGTATAAAAGCAGCAAATCACGTATCCTTATTTCGAGCCGCGGTCTGTGACCTAAAAATACCCTAAGGGCCGCTAGTTCACACAGACAAATTCCTATCACTGATTCTCCCCTGTCCTTCACTATCATGAGGTCAATAAAAAAAGCAAGACTTTGAGGAAGCAAATAAAGTATTTTACATCAGGAATGACTCTGCCAACATTTGAAATTAAATCGGTTTTCATGATTGGTCTATTAATTTTATACATTAAAGGTACAGTACGGGATTGGTAACACACCCAAACAAAAATGTTCACAGATTTATTTATAACTTTCAGGGTATGAAGATGGTGCTGGTAGAAACATACCTTTAAAATATTTCCACCTAAAATGGTGTATTTATCCAGGAATTAGTAAAACAAAGACCGAAACCGATTTGATCTCGGGGTAAGATCAAAACCATTCTTTATGTTTAATAAGAAAAAATCTTTAAGTTTTTTGTTATTTTCTCGTGACTCAGATGTCCGATTGAGCCCAAATTTTCACAGGTTTATTATTTCATGTACATGCTGGATCAGACAAAGTATGAGTGCTGTTTTGTGACCTTTACCAATCATGTCTTATACCTTTAAATCATAAAGTATGATTTACCGATGTTAACCGGTCATTCATAGGGAATTAGAGTAGCGGATATGATCCTTGAGTCAAGACTACGAGATACATGCCCAGGTTCAAATATCGCAACCTCACTAAGCATCATTATTTGATTTGTATTTTCACTTGGTCACTTGCAGAAAATTATTGTACAATTTACTGTAGGCCTAAATGTGGCCAGTGCAATTGACACATTTTATATTTTCTGTGCGAGTTTGCTTTGTGTTGTGTTCATTGTGGACGGATTGGATCAGTGCAGCACCATTTTGATTTTGAAAACAATAAAATCGCTGCATGGATATTCATTTGTTTCTTGATTATATATCCTCTGTTGAAGAATTCATGGGGATGTATCTTTCTTGCTTTAAAATGCAATTCATGCCCGGAGAATCAAATTTTACAAAGAGGTTTGGAATAAATCGTAAGGAGCTTTGTGCTACATTCTTTGCCCTGGTGCAATTATGTACCATGTTCTAGAAACATAGATTTCTTGCATTGATAAGTATTATGCCAGCAGGGTTATGCATCACCCCCCCCCCCCCCCCCCCCCTCATCCCGCCCCTCATCCCGTTGCCCCGCCCCTCCCCTCTGTGTCTTACCCGTCTTAAGTTGAAGTGGCACCGGTAAGGACTTATAACCCTGAGTTTGCAGGATACAAAGTTCCTGAGATCTTTGTGTTGATTTCCTCTGATTTGATCTGTCAGAATGTTGCTGTTGGGGCGTCGATCCTTCGAGTCAGATAAAAATACCGAAATTATTTGTGTTTCTTCATCCTTGTCAAGATGTCTTGAATGATATTTAGGATGGGGGCGTTTGAGGATCAATACTTCAACAGCTTGGGGTGTGTCTGTCTTCTTAGATGTATGTCAAGCTAACGGTCTTTAACCGTACCATCGCATATCGGTTTAACTGTGCATTAAGGGCATGCTATTATATTATACACAACTAGGTCATCTCATACTCTATAATAACACACAGGAATATTGTTGACATTGCTGTTATAGATACAACACTTGGATCATTTGAAGTGTACACAGATTAACTCTGCAGTGATTTTATACTTTTTATTGTCTGGATCAAAACAGGAACAGTGCACTAGCCAAGTTATTCGTCTGAGCCGTACGGCCTGCAGCGCCTCCAAGGCTACACAGCGGATGTTGAGATGTTTTTACGGTGACTGGTGACTTCTGTAGACGAAGGAATAAACGCCGGTTGGGCATTAACTTCCATGTTCCCAAATGGTCTCAACACTAAGCCTGTCCGGTTGGTTGCCTTCTACCAGCGGCTATCAGACTAAGAAACAGCGTGGGTTTTAATTGACCATGCATAGGAATTTCATCGCAAGATTATAATTCGATATCTAGCGCGTGAGATTTCAAATGATCATGCGTTCGTGGAACACACGTATAGTGTTTCACACAACCTTTCCGTTAAATACTTTAGCGTTCCTCGGTGAAAAATGTCAAGCCTTGCAGGGCTTGGGATATTGGGTGTTTGTGGGATCCGTGAATATTCCTGACTTATATTACCATGGTAACCTATCCCTGTACCCTTATATTCGCCCCCGTTCCATCCAGATGTTGACTATCACGTGATTTTCGTTTTGCAAGTTCACGTTTTGATTTTAATAAAAGATAACAGTAAAGAGCAAACCATTATTCATTACACTTTATTTGTTTAATGTTTGTATACGTTTGTGTAATCAAATATTTCGAACATCACTACATTTGAACATCATAATTCGTTTTGCAAACTTAACAAAATAAAACAAAATAAAAAAAATGTATTTTTTTCAAAGCAATAAATTGATGAATTATAATATTATGTTCAAAATGTTTTGCTGTTTAATTGACTAAACACAAATTCATGGTTGAAATTATTTGTTTTTGCAAAAATATCATTCTGCAACAGCCATCAAAATGGTCTGACTGTTTAGTTATTAAATTGATATTATATCATGAGGATTGTCCTATTAATGGCATTAGAAAATTTCACACCTTGTTGAAATAAATAAATCCAACCCAATTATTCTTCACATTTTGCCTCGATTAATTTTACTCATGCACTTTTTTCTTTTTCTCGAAACCTAAAGTAGAGTTCTTGTTTAATCCTGTGATATATATTTTGCGAATTGATGTTCTTAAATTACTATCATACTTTGGTAGCATACCGAAATAGATATCTCCACAGATTTACCTATAACTTTCAGGGTATAAAGATGGTGATGGTAGAAAAATACCGTTAAAATGTTTCTACCTGAAATGCTGTATGTATCAAGAAAAGAGTCAAACCAATGACCAAAAACTATTTTGATCTTTTAAAGATCAAAAACAACGGTGAAGAGGTTTTTAAAATACCATGGGAAGTTTTCACTGTTTTCTCAAAAACTGGGCATCGTATGGGACTGAGAATTTCACAGATGACTGTTACTGTATCTTTCTTGATATTTTTGCCCATGAATCTGCATTTCTTTGACAAAAACCAAAGTATGACACCTTTAATAATGCTTTGCCCTAAAAAAATGTTTTGTTTGTTGGGCTTGTCTTATGATACATGGACGGTTCTCATTATTTGACTGTTGTTGTCTGGAATGAAAGAAGCTTTGACATTTTACTCCGCCCTCTGATCACGAAGCAATCTCTGCGTTTAGTTAGGTGTTAAAAAGCTGCGTCACATACCACCCCAAACCTTTATTAATTATTCATCGCTCATGACTGCTCTTTAATTAATTTCCTGGACCAGGTCTTTCATCACGATGGTGTTATTTCCTTTCACAAACTCTCATTATTAACAGGTTAGCTAGTGCGTGTGGTTCGTTTCACAAGTTTTAATTACCCAACTGGCTTTAATTTATTGTTCATTAGAGAGCTTTAGAAGCATAGAACTAATTACGCTAGGTAGGTCTTGGGTGATTGAGCTGGCTGTGAGTGGGGTCAGTCAGTAGGTAACATCATGGATGAATGATCAGGGTTCATACTCATCTGAAATAGTACAGGTTGACTCTAAACATTAGGCTTTCAAGAGATGTCCAGTTGACCAGAAAGTGCATGAACTTGACCGTGTAAAAATAAAAGGTCCTAGGGTCGATTTCACGAAGCCCTACGATCCATCGTAAATCGAGTTACGAAGGATAACCCATCGTATCCTGGGCTGCAATGCATCATAAGTCCTACGATTGATAGTAAGTTACGATGAGTTTGGTGGAATCAACCCAGGGGCCGATTTCACCAAACTCATCGTAACTTATCATGACCGTCAATCGTACTTTGACTTATGATGCATTGCAGCCCTACATACGATAGGTTACGATGGGTTACGATGGGTTATCCTTCGAGTAACGATCGATCGTAGGGCTTCGTGAAATCAACCATGTGGGTCAACAAAATAATGTGCTAACATTGCAATTCCTGTCTTAATAAAACTACAGGATTAACAACCAAATTTCCATGTGTTGTGTATCACTTGCGATTGTTCTTTGGCTGTTGTTCGCTGACCATGAATATCAAATGGAATTTTTAATGTTGGTTTGTTTTACTGAGCAAGATATTTTGTGCTAAGCATTAATTTGTGTCCATGAAATCGGCCCCGGGTCTTTTAAGAATAATAGTCATTCATTTTCATGTTCAGTTAGGGAGAGTCAAGGAATTCGGAGCACTATAAAAAGCATCGTAAGAGAAAGATATATCAAAACAAATTATTGAAAATGAAAATCAAATTAATTCATTAAAACAGTTCAAAACAATTATTATGGCTGACCATGTCTATGTATACTTGCATATACTAATTTTCACATTTATAAGCACACTGAATAAATACAATTGCATCATAGTTCATCAAGGTTATCAGTTTATCATTGATTCAGTCATTAAATACATTGCATTCCCTTGGAAAAGTGAAAAGTATTTATTTCTTTATTCATTCCATTATTTATAATTACTACATGATCGATTGTGTGCACCGAATGGCAGATATGAACAGCGCCCTCACTCGACATTTTTTAATATCAATATCAGCCCTTGTCCAAAATCTCTGGCTGCGACTGCAATAACACACGAGTCTATGGAAATTGCTGCAGTCACTGGCTAGTGGCTACCCTAGGTGCGTGTGTAAATTGCAGCCGCAGCCAGAGATTTAGGACCCGAACTTGTTTTTCAATTGGGGCGAGTCCAAATAGAGCGCCTCCAAGAGTTTGCAACGCGTTCGCCAATCAGAATGCGTGGAATCTGTCCACAAATTCTGTGCTTTGTGATTGGTCAACGCATTGAAAACTCTTGGGGCACTATTTGGAGGAATGAAGTTTTCAACTTGTGCAAATGACATGTCTTGTGGTAACACGTAGTACAAGCACATCCTCCCAAAATAATGGGCGTAACTAATCTCCCTTGAATCCGAACACAAGTTCTTGAATTGAGTGAGCCCTCCAGTTTGACTTTTCGAAAAAATCTTCTCTTTTTTATTGAAATCTGGGAAGCTGAAAGCTAATCATGAGCAAAAGACCTGTGGGGAAATCCGGGAGATGTTGTCCATGCCGAATATTCTTCTATATTAACTCCGTGTTCCTTTCGGGAATAAATTACGCACCACACACACCGAGGCGTAGTGCATTTTTTTGACCGAAAAACACCACCGCATTTTTTCTCCTTTTTATAATCAAAAGAGGGCGCCACTCAAAAACTTGTGTACGGATTTATTGAAGACTCAACTATAGAGGGCGGCCTTCATTAAGAAGCCATGCGACCGACGAATGGTAATTACACACATAAACACAAGAAAAGGCAACTTATTTCTCCATGTTTCAAGTAACAGGTAATGAATCTTGGTATAATTTGGCTGAAAGTTGATAAATTTCCCCTTGTAGAACCTTTTTGCCATGGGTTAGATAAACGTATTGGTCCATAAAAACGTGAATTTGGATGGAGAGTGTCACTCTGTAATGAGCCATGTTTTGCAAGCAGACGTTCGTATTTACATACACGTACTGATGTAGGCCTTGTCTGTGTGTTGTGTGTTGGAGCTTTAGGCGTAAGAATCCATTCATTTTACTGCGAAGTACAAGCTTTTGGTTGACTTTTTGTTAACCTAGCTGTAGTTTCAGTTTTTTCTGGCTTAGAATAATAATAAAGGCCCTAACTACATGTACATGTTGACTGTGTTTTGACAAAAAGTAGGCTCGGTGTTTGGGGGGGGGGGGGGGGGACTCATTATTAACGTGTTTACTCAATAAACATGTTACTCAAATAACATGTTGAAGAACCTGAACACCTAGCCTAGATGCATCTCTGTTACTCTGTGTTGTAATATGTTGTCTGTGTAAAATCGTAGACACAAAACCAATTGCGTTTCAGTTTGCATGAAGTATATCACAGTTCATTACAGTGCATCATACGGGTGCGCACTTCCATATATTACTGTGCTTTTAAAGAAATGTTCCTGTCTTTTTTTTATGTTGCAGTGAGCCACAATTAGAGATCTGTTTGAAACAGCATACCATGGGGAATTCATCCATCACCAGCCACAGACCTAGTGGAAGATGACCTATGGCTAATTCTACCCAGCCAGATAGAGAATGGGCTTGCATTCTACACAGCCAGCCGAGATGCCCCACTGGAATTGGGACAGGTACATGTTTACAAGTATTGATTTATTATGCACATTGTCTGCCAATGCTGGATTGCCCACCTTATCAATCACTGATGTTAGGCTGATGGAAAGGTAGTCAACCAGCAATTGGTGAACAAAGACCAAGGACAAACATCCATCTACTTATGGTACATGTACTTCAGACTCTGGTGAGCTATGTTTGTATATCAGGTGTTTTTTGCAAGAAATAAGGCAGTGCAGGGGTTTCCGCTTTTTTAAAAGAAACTTTTCACTTGCTTGCAAATTGCGGGGCTAGTGAATCAGACATTTACATGCACACATTATCAGCCCTCCAATTATGTCAGCATTTAATGTACATTTATTTTTTCTTATCATAGGTTTGACATTCAACTTGTTGCAGCCTGATCTTAAATTATGCCAAGACCCCAGATACCAGCAAGGCAACCAGTCATCAGGCTGTCTGTCAGGAAAAGACAGTCACCAGCCACCCAGCCAGTGAGAGTGTGACTGTCCAACTAGCCAGCCTCTAAGGAAGCAGTCATTCAGCCATTCAGCCAGCTAAGATGTTCTATCAGGGAGAGACTGTCACTAGCCACCCAGCCAGTCATCCAGCCAGTGAGAGTGTGACTGTCCAACTAGCCAACCTCTAAGGAAGCAGTCATCCAGCCATTCAGCAAGGTACATTTTGACAAGTTTTTATTCATTTTAGTCTTGTTCATCCATGTTCCAACTTTTTTGCCCCAAATCTGGCTGATCTGCTTGTCTTTCTCAAGCGAATTTGGCAAATGCAAGTAATTTTATTCTTTGCATAGTTGAAATGGGGGAAGAAGTTGAATAATAAAAGTTACGCGATGTCGTGTTGTAAGGACTGCTAACCTTCATCGGGTATAAAATGAAGACTGGGTGCTGTGGTGCTATTTATGCACCGGCAGCTTGCCTCTGGTCCATGCTGTGGTGTGGACGTCGGAGAGGTGTCATTATGGTCTGCCATGCTAGTAAGGTTCTTGTGTCTTCCGGAGGTTCCATTTATTGTATGGCGGGGGTCGTGGTACGGTTGATGGGGAGCCTGAAGTGGGTGCTGAACCTCTCTGTCAGAATACCCTCATCTGCTGAGAAGTCGCTACTCAGGAAGGACTTCAACTTCACCGTTTTCCCTGGCCACATCTCTGCTACAGTTATTGTGGCCAGCCTGGAAATAGCACTGAAAAGGTTTGACCCTGAGACAGCGGACTTGATTCATAGAGAGGTCAACTCCACTCTGCAGAGAGCCAGACCACCTAAGTCAATCTTGGAACGGGAACATCGTGCCACCCTTAAGTCCCTACAAGAGAGCCATTCAATCCGACAAGGACTGTGCTAGTGTTGTCGTGCCATCGCATCCTGCCGTCTCAAAATCACCTTGTGCCGTCCTATTGTCGTATCGTGCCATCGCATAGTCGCATCATGCCTTCGCATCATGCCGTCACTTTAATAGTCACATCGTACCGTCGCATAGTCTCCTCATTTCATCGCTTTGTCGCATCGTGCCGTCGCATAGTCTCCTCATGCTATCGCTTTGTCGCATCGTACCGTCGCATAGTCTCCTCATTCCATCACTTTGTCGCATCGTGCCGTCGCATAGTCTCCTCATTCCAACGCTTTGTCGCATCGTGCCGTCGCATAGTCTCCTCATGCCATCGCTTTGTCGCATTGTGCCGTCGCATAGTCTCCTCTTGTTATCACTTTGTCGCATTGTGCCGTCGCATAGTCTCCTCATGTTATCACTTTGTCGCATTGTGCCGTCGCATAGTCTCCTCTTGTTATCACTTTGTTGCATCGTGCCGTCGCATAGTCTCCTCATGTTATCGCTTTGTCACATAGTCTCCTCATTCCATCGCTTTGTCGCATCGCTTTGTCGCATAGTCTCCTCATTCCATCGCTTTGTCGCATCGCTTTGTAGAATAGTCTCCTCATGCCATCGCATTGTCGCATCGTGCCGTCGCATAGTCTCCTCATGTTATCGCTTTGACGCATCGCTTTGTCGCATAGTCTCCTCATTCGATCGCTTTGTCGCATCGCTTTGTCGCATAGTCTCCTCATGTCATCGCTTTGTCGCATCGCTTTGTAGAATAGTCTCCTCATGCCATCGCTTTGTCGCATCGTGCCGTCGCATATTCTCCACATTCCATCGCTTTGTCGCATCGTGCCGTCGCATAGTCTACTCATGCTATCGATTTGTCGCATCGTGCCGTCGCATAGTCTCCTCATGTTATCGCTTTGTCGCATCGTTCCGTCGCATAGTCTCCTCATGTTATCGCTTTGTCGCATCGTTCCGTCGCATAGTCTGCTCATGCTATCGCTTTTTCACATCGTGCCGTCGAATAGTCTCCTCATGCCATCGCTTTGTCGCATCGTGCCGTCGAATAGTCTCCTCATTTCATCGCATTGTCGCAACGTGCCGTCGCATAGTCTCCTCTTGTTATCGCTTTGTCGCAACGTGCCGTCGCATAGTCTCCTCTTGTTATCGCTTTGTCGCATCGTGCCGTCGAATAGTCTCCTCATGCCATCGCTTTGTCGCATCATGCCGTCGAATAGTCTCCTCATTTCATCGCATTGTCGCATCGTGCCGTCGCATAGTCTCCTCTTGTTATCGCTTTGTCGCATCGTGCCGTTGCATAGTCTCCTCATGCTATCGCTTTGTCGCATCGTACCGTCGCATAGTCTCCTCATTTCATCGCTTTGTCGCATCGTGCCGTTGCATAGTCTCCTCATGCTATCGCTTTGTCGCATCGTACCGTCGCATAGTCTCCTCATTCCAACGCTTTGTCGCATCGTGCCGTTGCATAGTCTCCTCATGCTATCGCTTTGTCGCATCGTACCGTCGCATAGTCTCCTCATTCCATCACTTTGTCGCATCGTGCCGTCGCATAGTCTCCTCATTCCAACGCTTTGTCGCATCGTGCCGTCGCATAGTCTCCTCATGCCATCGCTTTGTCGCATTGTGCCGTCGCATAGTCTCCTCTTGTTATCACTTTGTCGCATTGTGCCGTCGCATAGTCTCCTCATGTTATCACTTTGTCGCATCGTGCCGTCGCATAGTCTCCTCATGCCATCGCTTTGTCGCATTGTGCCGTCGCATAGTCTCCTCTTGTTATCACTTTGTCGCATTGTGCCGTCGCATAGTCTCCTCATGTTATCGCTTTGTCGCATTGTGCCGTCGCATAGTCTCCTCTTGTTATCACTTTGTCGCATCGTGCCGTCGCATAGTCTCCTCTTGTTATCGCTTTGTCGCATCGTGCCGTCGCATAGTCTCCTCTTGTTATCACTTTGTCGCATCGTGCCGTCGCATAGTCTCCTCATGTTATCACTTTGTCGCATTGTGTCGTCGCATAGTCTCCTCTTGTTATCACTTTGTCGCATCGTGCCGTCGCATAGTCTCCTCATGTTATCACTTTGTCGCATTGTGTCGTCGCATAGTCTCCTCTTGTTATCACTTTGTCGCATTGTGCCGTCGCATAGTCTCCTCATTTCATCGCATTGTCGCAACGTGCCGTCGCATAGTCTCCTCATTCCATCGCATTGTCGCATTGTGCCGTCGCATAGTCTCCTCTTGTTATCACTTTGTCGCATCGTGCCGTCGCATAGTCTCCTCATGTTATCGCTTTGTCGTATCGTGCCGTTGCATAGTCTCCTCTTGTTATCACTTTGTCGCATCGTGCCGTCGCATAGTCTCCTCATGTTATCATTTTGTCGCAACGTGCCATCGCATAGTTTCCTCATTCCATCGCTTTTTCGCAATGTGCCTTCGCATAGTCTGCTCATGTTATCGCTTTGTCGCATCGTGCCATCGCATAGTCTCCACATTCCATCGCTTTGTCGTATCGTGCCGTCGCATAGTCTCCTCATGCCATCGCTTTGTGGCATCGTGCCGTCGCATAGTCTCCTCATGTTATCGCTTTGTCGCATCGTGCCGTTGCATAGTGTCCTCATGCTATCGCTTTGTGGCATAGTGCCTAGTCTCCTCATGCCATCGCTTTGTCGCATCGTGCCGTCCCATAGTCTCGTCATGCTATCGCTTTGTCGGATCGTTCCGTAGCATAGTCTCCTCATGTTATCGCTTTGTCGCATCATTCCGTCGCATAGTCTGCTCATGCTATCGCTTTGTCGCATCATGCCGTCGCATAGTCTCCTCGTGCCATCGCATTGTCGCATTGTGCCGTCGCATAGTCTCCTCATGCCATCACATTGTCGCAACATACCTTCGCATTATCGCATCGTACTGTTGCATAGTCGCATAGTCTCCTCATGTTATCGCTTTGTCGCATCGTGCCATCGCATAGTCTCCTCATGCTATCGCTTTGTCGCATTGTGCCGTCGCATAGTCTCCACATTCCATCGCTTTGTCGCATCGTGCCGTCGCATAGTCTCCTTATGCCATCGCTTTGTCGCAGGCTGCGACGAATCGCCTGTCCGATAGCCCGGGGCAATCAAATTTTGTTTCGGGCAATTAAAATTTTGACTTCCTCTGCCCGATCGGGCAAGTCCAGAACAGCTTACCTGCATAAGTATACCAACAGCTTTATGCTTTGAACTTTAATTATAATTCCAATATGATACAAAAAATAGTCCAGTCGTATGTGCTTAACACATTTCCATTGTGTTTGACCATTATGGCAATCCGCAATCGGCACAGCTGTCATCGACGTTGATATAAACTAACACCATTTCTCCCCAACTGATCAGGGTTTCCAACGTACGTTCTAAAACAGCGTAAGCTACTGGCCGAGAGAGCAGTTTTTCTTTTTCAGAGCACTTGTAAACCAATCAGAATGAAAGATCTTACACACGAACAATAAATATTCCCATGCGCGGCATGCGGTCCTAGCCTTGATTCAAGAAGTTGTTGCTGTGAATACTCAAACGTAACTGATCACCTGCACTGCAGATCTGCACGCGCATACAATTATGTACAGACAACCTATTGTGACTGAGACTAGCGCAGTCTCGTTGCTGAGTCACGTGCGTTCATTGCCGCTGTTCTGTCAGTTGCGTGTACACGTGTACGCTCGCTGAAAAAGATGTGCATCTCTGTGTTTTGTGTAGGGGTTACGTGTACGTGATAGAACAGCGGCAGCCACATGCATGATCTCGGTCATAAAGTTTTCGGAACGGACGTATGGAATGCTTGAATGGCCGTCCAATGCGATCAGATTCTGATTCATGTTTTTTTTTTCCATTTCGTTGTTCACATAACGATTCCTTCTTTAACTTTTCTTCTTTAAGTCATAACAATATCACGTATCTATTATTCAACTCTTACCAATCGCAACTATAGTTCCTGTATCGATGTCAAAAGCAGATTTCTTACCGCAATCTGTACCGAACCTGCCGCGTACCACAATTACCGAGCATGCATGCCGTGATATCGAGCTCGGCCGGCCGCGATCCACGGTCTGTCCGAACGCTACTTCGCGGTGCATGTCACATATACACACATTATACACATTGTACACTTTGTGTGTTGTGTGCTGTACATATAAACATGTGGATGTACAGTACATGTACGTGAAAGCTTCCTGCCCGCGCGCGACACACGTGGTTGAGACTTTCGCTAGTGCACTTTTGCACAATACCAGGCATGAAAAATGACGTGCGTGATAAGTTTACGTCAATGCGATCGTAGATTTCGGAAGGA
Source organism: Astropecten irregularis (assembly GCA_963971285.1). Lineage (NCBI taxonomy): Eukaryota > Metazoa > Echinodermata > Asteroidea > Paxillosida > Astropectinidae > Astropecten > Astropecten irregularis. The sequence goes on along the minus strand of OZ020254.1, from coordinate 19,875,125 downwards.
TTTCATGATGTTTCTGCTTGACCAATTGGACAAAATAACTACATGAAATGATCAGGAACTTTGGAAGGAATATCTTGCTGGGATCTTGCAACTCTACATGTAAATTACGTACAATTTAATGATCTCGGTGTACACTCGACACTGCACTCCAACCGTGTTTTTACATGTGTTAGACGTCGGTGATCGATGTCGGAAATTTTGTTATGTTTTTCTTTATTTTTCCGTGAAATCTTGGGCAAGTTTTGATCCAATTCGGGCAAGCAAATTTATGACATGGCTTGCCCGATCGGGCAACCTAAAAAAAAAAATTGGTCACAGCCTGCTTTGTCGCATTGTGCCGTCGCATATTCTCCACATTCCATCGCTTTGTCGCATCGTGCCGTCGCATAGTCTACTCATGCTATCGCTTTGTCGCATCATGCCGTCGCATAGTCTCCTCATGTTATCGCTTTGTTGCATCGTTCCGTCGCATAGTCTGCTCATGCTATCGCTTTTTCACATCGTGCCGTCGAATAGTCTCCTCATTTCATCGCATTGTCGCAACGTGCCGTTGCATAGTCTCCTCATGTTATCGCTTTGTCGCATCGTGCCGTCATATAGTCTCCTCATTTCATCGCATTGTCGCAACGTGCCATCGCATAGTCTCCCCATTCTATCGCTTTGTCGCATTGTGCCGTCCCATAGTCTCCTCATTCCATCGCTTTGTCGCATCGTGCCATCGCATATTCTCCACATTCCATCGCTTTGTCGTATCGTGCCGTTGCATAGTCTCCTCATGTTATCGCTTTGTCGCATCGTGCCGTTGCATAGTCTCCTCATGTTATCGCTTTGTCGCATCGTGCCGTTGCATAGTCTCCTCATGTTATCGCTTTGTCGTATCGTGCCGTTGCATAGTCTCCTCATGTTATCGCTTTGTCGCATCGTGCCGTTGCATAGTCTCCTCATGTTATCGCTTTGTCGTATCGTGCCGTTGCATAGTCTCCTCATGTTATCGCTTTGTCGCATCGTGCCGTTGCATAGTCTCCTCATGTTATCGCTTTGTCGCATCGTGCCGTCGCATAGTCTCCTCATGTTATCGCTTTGTCGCATCGTGCCGTCGCATAGTCTCCTCATGTTATCGCTTTGTCGCATCGTGCCGTCGCATAGTCTCCTCATGTTATCGCTTTGTCGCATCTACCGTCGCATAGTCTCCTCATGTTATCGCTTTGTCGCATCGTGCCGTCGCATAGTCTCCTCATGTTATCGCTTTGTCGCATCGTGCCATTGCATAGTCTCCTCATTCCATCGCTTTGTCGCATCGTGCCGTCGCATAGTCTCGTCATGCCATCACTTTGTCGCATCGTGCCGTCGCATAGTCTACTCATGCTATCGCTTTGTCGCATCGTGCCGTCGCATAGTCTCCTCATGCCATCGCTTTTTCGCATCATGCCGTCGCATAGTCTCCTCATGCCATCGCATTGTCGCATTGTGCCGTCGCATAGTCTCCTCATGCCATCACATTGTCGCAACATACCTTCGCATTATCGCATCGTACTGTTGCATAGTCGCATAGTCTCCTCATGTTATCGCTTTGTCGCATCGTGCCGTTGCATAGTCTCCTCATGTTATCGCTTTGTCGCATCGTGCCGTCGCATAGTCTCCTCATGTTATCGCTTTGTCGCATCGTGCCATTGCATAGTCTCCTCATTCCATCGCTTTGTCGCATTGTGCCGTCGCATATTCTCCACATTCCATCGCTTTGTCGCATCGTGCCGTCGCATAGTCTACTCATGCTATCACTTTGTCGCATTGTGCCGTCGTATATTCTCCTCATGTTATCGCTTTGTGGCATCGTGCCGTCGCATAGTCTCCTCATGTTATCGCTTTGTCGCATCGTGCCGTCGCCTAGTCTCCTCATGTTATCGCTTTGTGGCATCGTGCCATCGCCTAGTCTCCTCATGTTATCGCTTTGTGGCATCGTGCCGTCGCATAGTCTCCTCATGTTATCGCTTTGTCGCATCGTGCCGTCGCCTAGTCTCCTCATGTTATCGCTTTGTCGCATCGTGCCATCGCCTAGTCTCCTCATGTTATCGCTTTGTGGCATCGTGCCGTCGCATAGTCTCCTCATGTTATCGCTTTGTCGCATTGTGCCGTCGCATAGTCTCCTCATGTTATCGCTTTGTCGCATCGTGCCGTCGCAAAGTCTCCTCATGTTATCGCTTTGTCGCATCGTGCCGTCGCATAGTCTCCTCATGTTATCGCTTTGTCGCATCGTGCTGTTGCATAGTCTCCTCATGTTATCGCTTTGTCGCATCGTGCCGTCGCATACTCTCCTCATGTTATCGCTTTGTTGCATCGTGCCGTTGCATAGTGTCCTCATGCTATCGCTTTGTGGCATAGTGCCGTCGCATAGTCTCCTCATTCCATCGCTTTGTCGCATCGTGCCGTTGCATAGTCTCCTCATGCCATCGCTTTGTGGCATCGTGCCGTCGCATAGTCTCGTCATGCGATCACTTTGTCGCATCGTGCCGTCGCATAGTCTCCTCATGTTATCGCTTTGTGGCATAGTGCCGTCGCATTGTCTCCTCATTCCATCGCTTTGTCGCATCGTGCCGTCGCATAGTCTCCTCATGTTATCGCTTTGTCAGATCGTTCCGTCGCATAGTCTCCTCATGTTATCGCTTTGTCAGATCGTTCCGTCGCATAGTCTCCTCATGTTATCGCTTTGTCACATCGTGCCGTCGCATAGTCTCCTCATGTTATCACTTTGTCAGATCGTTCCGTCGCATAGTCTCCTCATGTGATTGCTTTGTCACATCGTGCCCTCGCATAGTCTCCTCATGTTATCGCTTTGTTGCATCGTGCCGTTACATAGTCTCCTCATGCCATCGCTTTGTCGTATCGTGCCGTCGCATAGTCTCCTCATGTTAATGCTTTGTTGCATCGTGCCGTTACATAGTCTCCTCATGCCATCGCTTTGTGGCATTGTGCCGCCTCATAGTCTCCTCATGCCATCGTACCGTCGCATCGTGCCGTTACATAGTCTCCTTATGCCATCGCTTTGTTGCATCGTGCCGTTACATAGTCTCCACATTCCATCGCTTTGTGGCATAGTGCCGTCCCATAGTCTCCACATTCCATCGCTTTGTGGCATAGTGCCGTCGCATAGTCTTGTCATGCCATCACCTTGTCGCATCGTGCCGTCGCATAGTCTCCTCATGCCATCGCTTTGTCGCATCTTGCTGTCGCATAGTCTCCACATTCCATCGCTTTGTCGCATCGTGCCGTCGCATAGTCTCCACATTCCATCGCTTTGTCGCATCGTGCTGTCGCATAGTCTCGTCATGCCATCACTTTGTCGCATCGTGCCGTCGCATAGTCTACTCATGCTATCGCTTTGTCGCATCGTGCCGTCGCATAGTCTCCTCATGCCATCGCTTTTTCGCATCATGCCGTCGCATAGTCTCCTCATGCCATCGCATTGTCGCATTGTGCCGTCGCATAGTCTCCTCATGCCATCACATTGTCGCAACATACCTTCGCATTATCGCATCGTACTGTTGCATAGTCGCATAGTCTCCTCATGTTATCGCTTTGTCGCATCGTGCCGTTGCATAGTCTCCTCATGTTATCGCTTTGTCGCATCGTGCCGTCGCATAGTCTCCTCATGCCATCGCTTTGTCGCATTGTGCCGTCGCATATTCTCCACATTCCATCGCTTTGTCGCATCGTGCCGTCGCATAGTCTACTCATGCTATCGCTTTGTCGCATTGTGCCGTCGTATATTCTCCTCATGTTATCGCTTTGTGGCATCGTGCCGTCGCATAGTCTCCTCATGTTATCGCTTTGTGGCATCGTGCCGTCGCCTAGTCTCCTCATGTTATCGCTTTGTGGCATCGTGCCGTCGCCTAGTCTCCTCATGTTATCGCTTTGTGGCATCGTGCCGTCGCATAGTCTCCTCATGTTATCGCTTTGTCGCATCGTGCCGTCGCCTAGTCTCCTCATGTTATCGCTTTGTCGCATCGTGCCGTCGCCTAGTCTCCTCATGTTATCGCTTTGTGGCATCGTGCCGTCGCATAGTCTCCTCATGTTATCGCTTTGTCGCATTGTGCCGTCGCATAGTCTCCTCATGTTATCGCTTTGTCGCATCGTGCCGTCGCAAAGTCTCCTCATGTTATCGCTTTGTCGCATCGTGCCGTCGCATAGTCTCCTCATGTTATCGCTTTGTCGCATCGTGCCGTCGCATAGTCTCCTCATGTTATCGCTTTGTCGCATCGTGCCGTCGCATAGTCTCCTCATGTTATCGCTTTGTCGCATCGTGCCATTGCATAGTCTCCTCATTCCATCGCTTTGTCGCATCGTGCCGTCGCATAGTCTCGTCATGCCATCACTTTGTCGCATCGTGCCGTCGCATAGTCTACTCATGCCATTGCATTGTCGCATTGTGCCGTCGCATAGTCTCCTCATGCCATCACATTGTCGCAACATACCTTCGCATTATCGCATCGTACTGTTGCATAGTCGCATAGTCTCCTCATGTTATCGCTTTGTCGCATCGTGCCGTTGCATAGTCTCCTCATGTTATCGCTTTGTCGCATCGTGCCGTCGCATAGTCTCCTCATGCCATCGCTTTGTCGCATTGTGCCGTCGCATATTCTCCACATTCCATCGCTTTGTCGCATCGTGCCGTCGCATAGTCTCCTCATGTTATCGCTTTGTGGCATCGTGCCGTCGCATAGTCTCCTCATGTTATCGCTTTGTCGCATCGTGCCGTCGCCTAGTCTCCTCAGTTATCGCTTTGTCGCATCGTGCCGTCGCCTAGTCTCCTCATGTTATCGCTTTGTGGCATCGTGCCGTCGCATAGTCTCCTCATGTTATCGCTTTGTCGCATTGTGCCGTCGCATAGTCTCCTCATGTTATCGCTTTGTCGCATCGTGCCGTCGCATAGTCTCCTCATGTTATCGCTTTGTCGCATCGTGCCGTCGCATAGTCTCCTCATGTTATCGCTTTGTCGCATCGTGCTGTTGCATAGTCTCCTCATGTTATCGCTTTGTCGCATCGTGCCGTCGCATACTCTCCTCATGTTATCGCTTTGTCGCATCGTGCCGTTGCATAGTGTCCTCATGCTATCGCTTTGTGGCATAGTGCCGTCGCATAGTCTCCTCATTCCATCGCTTTGTCGCATCGTGCCGTTGCATAGTCTCCTCATGCCATCGCTTTGTGGCATCGTGCCGTCGCATAGTCTCGTCATGCCATCACTTTGTCGCATCGTGCCGTCGCATAGTCTCCTCATGTTATCGCTTTGTGGCATAGTGCCGTCGCATTGTCTCCTCATTCCATCGCTTTGTCGCATCGTGCCGTCGCATAGTCTCCTCATGTTATCGCTTTGTCAGATCGTTCCGTCGCATAGTCTCCTCATGTTATCGCTTTGTCAGATCGTTCCGTCGCATAGTCTCCTCATGTTATCGCTTTGTCACATCGTGCCGTCGCATAGTCTCCTCATGTTATCACTTTGTCAGATCGTTCCGTCGCATAGTCTCCTCATGTGATTGCTTTGTCACATCGTGCCCTCGCATAGTCTCCTCATGTTATCGCTTTGTTGCATCGTGCCGTTACATAGTCTCCTCATGCCATCGCTTTGTCGTATCGTGCCGTCGCATAGTCTCCTCATGTTAATGCTTTGTTGCATCGTGCCGTTACATAGTCTCCTCATGCCATCGCTTTGTCGCATCGTGCCGTCGCATAGTCTCCTCATGCCATCGCTTTGTCGCATCTTGCCGTCGCATAGTCTCCACATTCCATCGCTTTGTCGCATCGTGCCGTCGCATAGTCTCCACATTCCATCGCTTTGTCGCATCGTGCTGTCGCATAGTCTCCTCATTCCATCACTTTGTCGCATCGTGCCGCCTCATTGTCTCCTCATGCCATCGTACCGTCGCATCGTGCCGTTACATAGTCTCCTTATGCCATCGCTTTGTTGCATCGTGCCGTTACATAGTCTCCACATTCCATCGCTTTGTGGCATAGTGCCGTCCCATAGTCTCCACATTCCATCGCTTTGTGGCATAGTGCCGTCGCATAGTCTTGTCATGCCATCACCTTGTCGCATCGTGCCGTCGCATAGTCTCCTCATGCCATCGCTTTGTCGCATCTTGCCGTCGCATAGTCTCCACATTCCATCGCTTTGTCGCATCGTGCTGTCGCATAGTCTCCTCATTCCATCACTTTGTCGCATCGTGCCGTCGCATATTCTCCACATGCCATCGCTTTGTCGCATCGTGCCGTCGCATAGTCTCCACATTCCATCGCTTTGTCGCATTGTGCCGTCGCGTAGTCTCCTCATGTTATCGCTTTGTCGCATCGTGCCGTCGCATAGTCTCCACATTCCATCGCTTTGTCGCATCGTGCCGTCGCATAGTCTCCACATTCCATCGCTTTGTAGCATTGTGCCGTTGCATAGTCTCCTCATTCCATTGCTTTGTCGCATCGTGCCGTTGCATAGTCTCCACATTCCATCGCTTTGTCGCATCGTGCTGTTGCATAGTTTCCTCATTCCATCGCTTTGTCGCATCGTACCATCGCATATTCTCCTCATGCCATCGCATTGTCGCATCGTGCCGTCGCATTGTCACATATTGCCGTCGCATAGTTACCTAACTCTGCAACATTCACAGAGTTCCACCATGGAAAATACTTTTTCAGTTGAGAGGTGTCATCTGCTGGACAATGATCTTCTCAGTTTAACCCCTTCATCCCGGAGGACATCCATAGCAGTCCCCTGTCATGGCCTGAGGATATATATGATTGCTTTGTTATTTCCATTGAAATGCATTGAATGGGGGCACTGTCTGGAACAAGAGGTTCTTGGAACCTTTATTGTCCACAAAGATCCGCTCATTGTGGTACATTCACCTCCATAATTTGCATTTGAAAAGATCTGCATTTGCAAGAGAAGGGCAATCTCTGAGTTCTGAACATCTGAGTGTGAACGGATTAGAGTGCGCCTTGAATGCGATCTTTTGTGTGGTGCTATTCAACCAATGCGTGCCAGTATTGTTTACGCCGAGCTCTCTGCACACAAAGCCGGGCCAGCTGACCTCTATTGTGACCGGTGGCTGATAATGAGGTCGGAACAAGCAGGGATGAAAATAAACCCAGGCTGAAGGGGTTAACCTGAGGTGGTCGTGCATGGAATGTTCACTCTCTGTGAGATGATGATCATCTTCCTCTACTAGTGCTGTTTTATTGTTTCATTCGTAATCCTTTTAATCTGTCAACTTCCAATGATTTTTGTCTTCACAGGTTTGATCTTAGCCAGATCTGATCTCAACTGATGCCAAGACCTCAGATACCAGCAAAGCAGTCACCCCAGTCATCTAGTCTAACAAGGAAAGACAGTCACTAGCCATCCTTGGAGTCATCAAACCAGTAAGACTATGACCATCCAACTAGGGAGCCAGCTAACAAGCCAACCCAGTCATCTAGTCTAACAAGGAAAGACAGTCACTAGCCATCCTTGGAGTCATCAAACCAGTAAGACTATGACCATCCAACTAGGGAGCCAGCTAACCAGCCAGCCCAGTCATCTAGTCTAACAAGGAAAGACAGTCACTAGCCATCCTTGGAGTCATCAAACCAGTAAGACTATGACCATCCAACTAGGGAGCCAACTAACCAGCCAGCCCAGCCATCTAGTCTAACAAGGAAAGACAGTCACCAGTCATCCTTGGAGTCATCAAACCAGTAAGACTATGACCATCCAACTAGGGAGCCAACTAACCAGCCAGCCCAGCCATCTAGTCTAACAAGGAAAGACAGTCACCAGCCATCCTTGGAGTCATCAAACCATTAAGACTATGATCATCCAACTTGGGAGCCAGCTAATCAGCCAGCCCAGTCATCTAGTCTAACAAGGAAAGACAGTCACCAGCCATTATTGGAGTCATCAAACCAGTAAGAGTATGACTATCCAACTTGGGAGCCAGCTAACCAGCCATCCCAGTCATCTAGTCTAACAAGGAAAGACAGTCACCAGCCATCCTTGGAGTCATCAAACCAGTGAGACTATGACCATCAAACTAGGGAGCCAGCTAACCAGCCAGCCCAGTCATCTAGTCTAACAAGGAAAGACAGTCACCAGCCATCCTTGGAGTCATCAAACCAGTAAGACTATGACCATCCAACTAGGGAGCCAGCTAACCATCCAGCCCAGCCATCTAGTCTAACAAGGAAAGACAGTCACCAGCCGTCCTTGGAGTCATCAAACCAGTAAGACTATGATCATCCAACTAGGGAGCCAGCTAACCAGCCAGCCCAGCCATCTAGTCTAACAAGGAAAGACAGTCCCCAGCCATCCTTGGAGTCATCAAACCAGTGAGAGCGTGAATGTCCAACTAGCCAGCCTCTTGGGAAGCAGCAACAAGCAGTCACCCATCCATTTATCAGCCAGCCAAGAAGATGCCTCACTTGGATTTGGACAGGTAAATTTTGACAAGTATTGAATCGTTCTTAGACTTGTTCATCCCATGTGTCTTAATACCTTTGGGCTAAAAATTGGGCTGATCTGCTTGTGTTATGCAAGTGAAATTTAGCAAATGCAAATAAAGCATTCAACAAAGTTACATCTTGAAGGAGTCTAAGCAGAAAGACTTAGTTAATGCATTTTTCACCAGTCATTTTGTTTTTATTCTGTGATAAATTTGAATCAAGTGCTAATGAATTTCCATTCCTGTACCTTGTCAGTTGCTGATGTTCGGCTTGTTATTGTTAGTGCATGGGGATATCATTGCATTAAATTCTTTTAATGTTGTTTTCTTATCACAGGTTAGATCTTTTTCAACCTGGCTCAGCCTGATCTCAACTGATGCCAAGACCCTACATACCAGCGCCTGTACTCACTGTATTTCCCATCAGTACACACAACATGGCTGGTACCATGAGCATCATCTGGAATCAATTATGCATCAATCAAGTAAGTGTGACTTCTCCTACTATAAAATGTTAGTCAAGATGTTTAACCTTAAAAGGATAACACATGATTGGTAAGATCCAAAAACAGAAATTTTCACAGTACGTCTTCATTAGTCTTTAATAGTGACATGTGAACAGACACAATGCTTCATGAAGAGGTTGAGTGGATCGCCACCAAGGTACAAAGAGACGACCGTAATCTATGTCTACAAGCCACCAGCGAGCAGACTAGACCAAGGCTCACTACCAGACATCTAGGCCCAAGCAGTGCATGCAGGCAACTTCAACAGCCAGCACTCTGACTGGGGATACAAGACCTCAACCCAAGATGGCGAATTCCGAATGGCGAAAAGAATGGCGAAAAGAGCCATCATCTTTCACGTCCAACCCAGACCTTGACTTTGCATCCTGGACAGATTCCCTCACTCACAACACCTTCAGCGCCTGAAGCTCTCTTTGGCTAAGACCCTCTCCTCTACTTTCCACCTCAACAACAGAGAGACTAGCCGTGAGCTTAACATTAAGGTGAACAACATCAGACTCCAGTCCCAGGCCTCACCGACATTTCTAGGTTTCAAGCTCGACCACAGCCTGACAATCCGCCAACATCTGGAAACCCTGTCAGCAAAGACATCATCGCTGATACGCCGCCTCGCCGATACAACCTAGGGTGCCTTGACCAATTAGAGGCATTAGTCTTGTAGAAGCTCCCTCACCAAGAAGCTGGACTGGATGCTCAACAACGCTCTACGGACAGTCTCCGGCTGCATGCGTGCCCCCCCACTCAACCAACTTCTGATCCTTGCTGGCATCGCCCCACCAACCCTCTGAGGAGAGGCCATGGTCCTGGCATTGTCTTGTAACAACGAGCCATGAACAACGAGGGCCACCTTCCTCACCAGATTGCAACAGAGACCCCTCAGCACGCCCGCCTGAAGTCACAAAGGCCCTTAGCGGAGCAGGTGCATCAGCTCCTTTGCACAACACCAGCTGACGTCTCTGAACAACTCTGGGTCAAACGCAGTTGGAAGGACGAGTGGCATGCAGCAGATCGATCCAGGCTGCACAGATTCGCTGCTGAACCAGGCGATCTGCTGGACGAAAATCTCCCACGCAGACAGTGGACAACACTGAAATGCTTGAGAATTGCTGTTGGCCGTTTCGCCGCCACAAGACTGAAAGACTCTGCCGCGATTGCAGGTAACAGACAGTGGATCACGTCATTGAGTCCTGTCCACTATACCGGCCACCCAATGGCAAACATGTCATCATAATCCTGGATGACGACAAGAGGATATGGCTTTCCTCCATCGAGCTGGATTTGTGATAAAGAGACCCTCCCTTGCAAATGAAAGAAGAAGGACCAGGACTTAAGACTTGACCTTTGTGATGACTCGGGACTTGGACTTGACAGATGTGACTCGGACTCAGATGCGATATTTTGTGATTCGAATACAAATCAGCAAGTTACTATGAAGTATCAGTTTCTTGTTTCATTCAATGGGTTTTTATTGATGAACTATTACTTTATGTTACTTTATGTATCATATCTGGTCAACTGTGGGTGCTGTTCTCTGACTTTTACCAATCATTTGTTTTCCCGTAAAACAAACAATTGAAATGAATTTGTATTTGTTATGGATGTACATAGTCATATCAGTGAGTGTTAAATGGTTAACCAATCTCTCTCTATTTCTGTGACTGTATTAGGTGATCTTGTCAAGGCATTCTACCAATGAGATGTCACCCATTCCAGTGATGTTGCCTGTCCAGTACTAGACGGAGTCATCATAAAGTAAATAGAATTGTTTCATCTATTATTACTACAATATTTGTGCATTAGAATTGTAAGGTTTTTATGTAACTATGTACCTATGTAATGTCAGATGTTAATGTACTTGGTAAATCTCAGCAGGATAACTCCTAAAAACTTGCAGCTATCAGGCTCCTCTGGTGGGATTTGAACCAGAGACCAACCAAATACCTGTGAGAAAAAAAACCAAAGCTACAATTCTGTGATCAAGAATATGAAGCATTGCTGAAGGACAATTACTTTGTTCTGAATGTGACATAAGGATTTCAACACTGATATAGTTCCTCTGGTGGGATTTGAACCAGAAACTGAAGGTTAGATTATCAAAGAAACTTGTCTGATCAAGTAAAAACCCAATCCACATTGGTGCCTCTGGTGGGATTTGAACCAGAGACCCTGTTTATGCTCATAGGTGAGAGTTTAGGTGATCATAGACAATTGTGTGATTGTGGTGAATGATGGCAGATCCACATGGTGCCCCTGGTGGGATTTGAACCAGACACCCCTTAACTTGAAAACAGAAAAACTATAAAGTGAACCTAATCTTATGAACCTAGCTAAACAAGTGGGCTTTGGTTTACCTCCATACATTGACATATCTAGTTTCTTTACTTCATTAGTGTAATTTATTGTATCATACATTTGTATTTTTTGCTTGTTGTACTGGAGAAACACTCAATGCTATGACAGCTGAATGTTCATGTTAATCATTGCTGAACAATTACAGTTAAGGAAAAAGGTGATCAATGTCACGCGTTGTCGTGTTGCTGGTAGCGACGTTTCGGCTGCTGGAACTGCTACATTCCCGGATTCTGGTTTTCCACCATCCGGCAACATGACCACCGCAACGCCACGGACGGAACCATCGAAGCCACACCGAAGCCACGCCGAGGACACGCCCCCGACCACCCACGGAGTGAAGCATACGACGCCCACCCGAGCGGACCAACAGGATATAACAGACATCGCAGCGTCCAGTTCTTCAGTTGCCTGATGAAGGCTAGCAGTTCCAGCAGCCAAAACGTCGCTACCAGCAACACGACTTCGCATGACATCGATCACCTTTTTCCTTATTGCTAAACAAGTTAGCCTTTGCAATTTATCAAAACAAAAATTCGAATTCTTGCCTGAGATGGCCATGATATGAAGAGGAAGATAATTTGTAGATTTGGTCTTTCTTGATCCAAAACTATGTACAGTTCTTATGCATACAAACAAATACCTACAACTCTTCTTGTGAATCTTGTCAAATGCAGTGTAAAGCGGTCATGTGCATTGTGTGTTTCTGACAGCTAGCTAGAGTTTATGTCAAAGTTGGGATGGATTCATGATATTTTTGTAGCAGTTTTTAGTCCCCAAATTATCACACTGCCTTGGTGGCAAATCAATTTCAATTCTGTATTGTGTGTCACACCTTGTGCCTCTGTAAAAACAAAAACAATTTCCCCTGGGTGGGAACTGTTTATCAGGTCCACTTGCTACTTTGTATTTTTGCTCATGTTAGTCCCTTTTCCCCTGGATGGGGCAACTTTCCACAATGATCAGGCTTTTCCTCTGAAACATTCTCAGTGTGGTTCCCAAATTCTGCCATCAAATATTATCATGCTGCTGCACCATCAATTTATTATCCACTTCACTTTTGTATTTTTTTTCACAAATGGATCCATCCCTTCTCATTGTAAAATATTTCAACTTGCATAGTGGTTCAGGATTTGGTATCACAGTTTAGCCGTTTAGAGATGAAAAAAGATCAATTATCACTACTTTCTGTCATCAATTTTTTCAGGTTTTTTTAAAGACTTTTCCACCGTTTGATCTCTAGTTCTAAAACATCAATCCTAGCCATTTTTTAAATTGTTTTGAAATGTCAGCATCAAAATGGAAAATATTTTCCTCTTCATGGACATAATACATGTAATTAGATAGTATTGAGACAGAACGTTTCACTCATAATCATTTCTACATATTTTACATGAATTTCTCATCCTCTACACAATTTCAGACTCTTACCAATTGTATACCCCTGGGTGGGACTTGAAACAAACCTTTTTTATAGAAAAATTCCATCTCCATTTGATGTTAGAATGTGATTCACAATCCTGAACCATATTTTCTTACTATGTATGTACATGTTTTTAGGGTTCATTCATTTCAAGTGACAGGAGTTGTACGTGTCTGATGTCCAAAATGTGGGTTTGACAAAAGTTTCAAATTTATACTTTTCAAATTCTTTTTATTCATTTTTGGGGGTTTTATTTGTTCTTTTTTATTCTTTTCATGTTTGTTTTTTTTTGGGGGGGGAATTTTTCCAAAAATTGTTTTAAGACCGTATGATCAACTCCATCATTATAAGTGAATGCACTCTAAAATTCTATATAATTGCTGTTTAAAAAATGTTTTCTGTATGTCGGTATGTGAGTTTCTTCAACAGACAGATTGATCATGCACTGCATGCTGTGCAACAATAACCAACTACATAAAATTGTATGTACTCGTAGTCTAGTACAAGAAAATGCATGAAAATTCATGCAGAACCACTGAAAAACTAGCATATATTTGCATATTTCACACTCAATACTATTATTTCATGGCCTGAACTTTGTGTATCTTAAAATTCAAAACGTTTTCAAAAACATGACAAAAATTTATTTATGTTCTTTCCAAAACTGCAAACGCCAAAAGCAATTTTTCATCAGGACAGAACAAAACCTGTCTTGTCTAAAATGTTCTTCCCATGTAGATTGACACAACTAAAATTGTATGTACACGTACAAGAAAATGCATGAATATTCATGCAGAAGCACCAAAAAAGCTGCAAATATTTGCTCGTGTTGCTCTCTAAATACCGATGTTTCCTACAAAATTGTGTGCCAAATCCCTTGAACTGTGTGTATCTGAAAATTCACAACTTTTTCAAAACATCATGACTAAATGTATTTTTGCCAACAAAATCTAAAATAATCTTTTCAAACCTAAAGTTGCCAAAAGCAATTTTTCATCAGGACAGAACAAAACCTGTCTTGTCTAAAATGTTCTTCCCATAGATTGACACATGTTAAGGAGCTGATATCAACTCTGTTTGTTGGAGTAATTATCATACTGTTATTTCAAACTGTAATAATCTGTTGTTAAAGTGTTTAAATCCTGTACAGATCAAATACACATAGGAAAGAAGCTCAGACGAGCATGTGAGTGCCGGTTGGTGCGTTCCTCTGCTGTCTATAGGATGTGGAGCAACTTTAATGACCCGGGTGCATTGGTTGATATGCGTCAGCTTGAGTGAAACCTGTCTTCAGTGTTGCTGGTATTCTACTCTGTAAGTATTCTGCCTCACATGATTTGACAAGCTCATACCCAAATTCTGCTTGCGGCAAAAACTAGAAGAAAGGAATTGATTGTTGTACACTAAGATGCTGATAGCGCTTGTATGATTGGTGCGAAGGACAGAGGACCCTTTTTTTCGCACAGTTTTTTTCGCACTGATACTTTTGTTATCCTAAGTTGGTACCCTTCATCTTACTGTTCCTGTGTAACCAGGTCTCTTTTTAGGCCGGTCACGATGACCAACCCTTTTGCCAGGACATCTGCTTCTGATCTGAGGGGGCTCTTGACCTGATAGATGATGGTGACCTCTACTCAGTTGTTGATGTGATGATTAGAGAAACAGTTTTTTGGCATTGCTGGTTTACTTTGTTACAGTTCTCAGGTTTTGACCATTGGTTTCACTTGTGTAGTAGAAATTATGGTTGTGTAGGAAGGCAAGAGGGACCACTTAAAATATTTAGCAAGCTGTAGTGCTGTGATAAAAATTATAAAATAATTTTCCTTAGTGCAGTAACAAATATTCAATCTTTCTAAGAAGACCACAGTAATTTAACCATCAAAACATCCACAGAAATGAAAATAGAAGCTAAAATAACCATAGAATAACCATAGCAAGTTATATTCATATTAATTTGACCCTTAAAAATATATTTACAAAGTCAGTGTAATAAGTTTGAAAACTAAATGAAAAGACATATCAAAGAATAATCAGATCAACTTAGGAACAAACCAATATGAGGCATTTTTAGAAGCCCCAAAAGATCCATAAATGAATCCCCATAAATGATCCACATTGCAACAGTAACAAACAATAATGGAAAATAAACATAAGAAAGGTACATGTACATTAACTTCAATCTAAACATTAATTGCCTAATAGCGGTTTTAGATAACAAAATAATTTGGAACAAACCTATTTGAGGGCATTTTCCAAAGCCCCAATATAAATGGCTAAAATTATGCAGATGATGTTGCAACAAAACCAACTAAAGATAATAACAGAATTCAAGTAAAAGAAAGATGCATTAACTTCAACCTAAATATTGGTTGTGTAATACAGATCTGAAATAATTCAATTCTGGAATACAAGAAAGATTTTCACCTGAAAACAGAAAAGAAAAATCCCTCAACTATTTTCAGAAATATCATGTAAATAATCTTTAAGGACATGCATCAAGGCTTTATATAACCAGTGGTCTTCTCAACACTTTGACTAGTATGCACCAAGATTAATTTATTCAGGCAGATCTAGAATAAATCAGTAAATCACTTTAAAAAATATGCTACCAGTACCATAGGATACCTTGATAATCGAGACTAGAGAATGCAATAGGTTTAGGATTCCTAAACCTATGGTATAAACCATCTATCTACATTAGGAGTCAATTCACTTTAGTTCACTTCAGTATTTATTTCCACATATTGATAAAGTCAGTATAAATATCGAGATAAAAAACAAGCAATATCTAAATAAGAATAAAAACACTTAACAATCAGTCGCATCACTGTGACAAACAAAAGAAATAGGAATAAAACAATAATTATAGAAATGGCCATTGACTAAAATGAACATAGATTATTCATGTTGCAACAGAAACAAATAATAACTACACATTTAAGTGTTCGTCCCGTGGACGAACACTAAGCTGTTCCGATTTTGTTTTAATTTGCTCAGTAGGCCGATTTATAACAAAGTTCTGTAGCTTTGGTTGTATCCATAGCTATGGTTACAAAAATATTGGGGTTTAAAGCTCAAATTTCATCTATTAAGATATCTTTTTCTTCCATTCTGTATAGCAAAATCATCACTGAAAATATCAAACAGTTTTGACATACCGTAAGGTTGAATTCTGAAGAAACGAAGGAATAAAAAATGTAAATAACGCAAAATATGTTGATGTCATAATGACTTCATCATTAAACAGGTAGATTATATGTAACCCACCAAATGTCAAGGAGATCTGCCATTGTGCAGGGGTATAATGAAAATTGTCTTTTTGATGATGACATCATGATGATGTCATAATAATTTTTTGTGGCAGCATGCACATCTATGTGATGTAGCAGTACTATTGCAGATGAAGAACAGTGCTCATAATTGACTAATTATGCCATGTTCCTAAAATATAAATAATCAAATAAATAAAGATACATTTTTAATGTGAATTTGCCAAATACGTAATAAACAAGATTTACCTTTTAAGCTTTTAAAATAAAGCTAAGAATAAGAAATTGAATATTTAAACCAAAATCACAACATAAAAGCTACGGACGGGTGATAAATAATCACAAATAATAATAACAAAAATAATCTCGATCGATTTAAAACCTGTTCCGCCCTGGGACACGTCGGAAAAGCAAATACAATTTTAGCACCAGGATGGTTAAAAGTTAAGGTATTTAGGTATTAGCTTAAAAAATACTGGTAGCATTCTTCTATTACACAAGTGAAACCAAGAAATCCATGAGGACATGATTGTTTCATTACAGCGCATGAGTTCATATTTTTTCATGGGGTAATTTGTGATTCAGAATAAATAAACTATCAAATTTGGGGGCAAAAACATTAATCCAAAATTTGAAGTAAGCTGCAAGTTGAAATTTTGTTTCTCTGGTCAGCACATCATCATCTGGGCTGAAGTTGTTGTCATTTTGAAGGTCAAGGACTCAATTAGTGATGGAGTGGAAGTGTCCAAATGAATCGGTCTTTATTTTTGCTTTTTTGCCACCAAAGTTCACCACAAAAATGTCTTCCAAGAACATATAGCGGCCTGGTTGCCCGAACAGGGGGTGAAGTCTGAAGTACACCCATGCAGGTCTATTAAGATTTAAGTGTACAACAATGAATCCTTTCTGAGCTTTGTTCAGGCCTTTGCTAGTCTTTTCAATGCGCGGCATTTGCATGCCAACAAAAGCCTGCATAGGCAATGAGCTTGTTGAAATGTGTGTTGCAGAACGCCTATGGAGCAGAATACCAGGAACACTAAGTCAGGTTTCAACTCAAGAGGGCGCTTTATCAGCCGATGTGCTTGGGTCATTAAGTTGCTTCATGTTCTGGACAGCAGAGGGCGCACCAACTGGCACTTGCAATTAAAAAAAAAATAATAAAAAAAATAATTGACACAATAGACAGTGATCTCTTTTTGCATTTTTATTTTGTCAATACTTAAACTACCCCCTCTATGTACAAATATGTGTGGTTAACCAAGAGTACACTTAACTGGTTTTAAAGGGACTACATTGCAAACAGCCTCTCTGAAAAATGGACAACAGTAAGAGGGCGCTATTTGAGCAGACTTTATCCTGCATCAACAGCGCCCTCTCACTATGGACCATTTTCAAAGATGCTTATTGAAACAGTTCCAACAATACAAACTTCTGACAATTTCCATGTGACCTCTATACACATTAACCTGACACTGCACAGAGGTCATATGTAAATAACCTAAAGGTTGTATGACTGGGACACATTTCAACTTGCAATGCAGACCCTTTGCAAAGATGCCATTTTAAACCTTATCTATGACCTTGTTTTTCTTATTACAGCGCAAGCAATGCACGAGAAATATAAAGGTTTTAGGCTTGTACGAATGAGAGAACTTGCGAAATAGCAGAACAGATGCAAAGAATATTGACTTTTGAATGTTGACGCGCATATCAAAGTTTCTTTCTTTGTATTTCTTTTGTATTGCAGGAAAGTGCTTTTGGGTGTAACACGATGATTCTAATGTGAACGAACAAAGTCAAGCAATACGCAATTCTGATGTTACTTTTGAATGTTGACGTGCATATCATAGTTTCTTTCTTTGTATTCCTTTTTGTATTTGCAGGAAAGTGATTTTGGGTGTAACACGATGATTCTAATGTGAATGAGCAAAGTCAAACAAATACGCAATTCTGATGTTACTTTTGAATGTTAACGCGCATATCAAAGTTTCTTTCTTTGTATTCCTTTTTGTATTTGCAGGAAAGTGATTTTGGGTGCAATACGATGATTCTTATGTGGACGAACAAAGTCAAGCAATACGCAATTCTGATGTTGGAGCGCAGACAATTTGGGAAGGTCACATTAATAACCTACGAAACGGCACCCTTGAAACCAGTAGTAAGTAGCCTGCTACCTTAAATGAGTCAGATTGTCGCTTCAAAATTTGGTGTATTTTTTTTTATGCTTAACCAAAATGAAAATGTGCAGTTCAAAATGAAAAAGACATAGAAATTATTTTTGGAGAAAACTTTTTGTTTTTTGAGCACTGCAATGCATAAAAAGTCGTGTAAAAATTCTTGGCTGGTAAAGTATTTGCAGAACAAACATTTGATGTTAGGAAAACAGTTTCAGATACAGGTGTTTACAATTTTCCAAAAAAAATGTGACGAGGTCAAAATTTCTGGTTGGAAAAGGAATTTCAAACAATGATATTTCCAAAGAAACTTTCAGATGCAGGTTTTTGCTTGAGAAAAAAAAGCACTGGTCATGGACGTATTAAAATCAAAAAGTATAAAATGTCAAGAGAGCTTGTAAATTTGAGCACAGGTATTAATGGCTTACTGACTCAGTTTATGGTAACAGGTTACATGTACCTATGGTTAACCACTTAAAGTATGGTGATAATTTGCCAGCTGATAACTTAACTCTTGTTAATCGTTGATGAGTTTTTTGTTTATTATTCCAAAATTACCCCAAATATCCTTATTTCACTATGAAAATCACTTTTATATGCAGCTGAATAGTTGCTGAACAATGTTGCAGTATTTGACACAAAACATCTCAGAATCAACTGTCGAATTGGTGACTTTTGGAGATGTAGCAATCTACAGCCTTCGTTAACAAAAAACTGATTTTGTTTAGTACGTGAAACGTACAATGGGCCAATTTAAAAGTTTGAACCACTTTCTTATAAACCATCTTTTTCTGTAAAATCTTTCACAAAAAAAAACTTTTCACTTAATATTCATTTATTGGGACAGCAAAATCATTACTTGAAAAAGATAGGTAACAAGGTCAAGGATATCAACTGGCAAGGATACCAACCATTCACATCGTTTCAATGCAATGCCAAAAAAAGACTGGAATCTGGTCAATAACGCGCATTTCTAATACTTCATTACTGCTCAGTTTGTAAGTTTGGTACATGCATATGAATCAATCTAATTTTAGATTGTAACAGATTTGCATAGAATTCAATAATTGCTTGCATTTGATACTCATCAATGAAAACTATAAGTACTTCAGGTCCATTTTGTTTGGTAGTGACAAGAATTTTTGTGTTGTGGACAAATTTAAAAGCAAAAAAGGCACACAGTTGAAAGGAAATTTTCAAACAGAACACTTTGCCTAAAATTCTTTGCCGCAGCTATTTAAAAGTGAATATGACCAGATACCAGAATTATTTTGGTTCAAATAAAGCACACAACAAATGAGTGCACCAGGCACTCATATCTTTAATCACTTCAATGTACAATAACTGTTAACGAGTCCATCTAACTGTGAAACACAGTTTTCCAAATTCAGTCCTTGAAGTTGCATATTGCATTGTAAAGTTTCTTCCAAGGTAGGAGTCTCTGGTTCAGATGGAGGCATAAATATTTCTGGAATCAAGTTGAAGGCTCCATTTTTCCACAAATGAATAGGTTGTATATGTTCATCTTGGAGATGTTCAGACACATGCCAACACTTCACTTCTGATGTCATTCAGGTAGATTTACTCGGAGATCATCTCTTGTGTCTTCAAACGTCAAAGCAAAATCGTCTCAGGCTTTTAAAGATCTGAACAAGAAAAAAACAACAAAATGATGGAATGAGACCACAAATAAAAAGTATGTTTCTTTTAAATGGAAATTAATTTGAGCAGAATGCACATTCTGAGAATCCTCCGCAATGCCGAGAACAAACCTTCTGTGATTGGTAATTGAAATACTAGGCACTCCTTTCTTTTTAATTGTTAAAAACCTGGTAGTTCTCATGTTCTTAAAGAGTGGAATAGTTCCACAGATGACCATCACTTTGCTAATGATGGGTCAACGTCTCAAACGAGTCATGTGTTTTCAAAATATTTTGTAAGATTTCATTTTCAAAATTGCATTAATATTTCAGATGGTTTCTGTAACTTTTAGGAACCGACCACCATTAAGACTGAGAGGGTCACCTATGTAAATCTTTTCCTTTTACAAATGGTTTCATATTTGTATGTAATTTTAGGCAGGAATATGTATATGAAGCCGGAAATCTGAGCTGTTTCTCAGACAATAAAGAATATCCTATTGAAAAAATTACCAAAGACATTGCCTTAAATTTTGTGGCGTTATTGTTTCATTTGGTTAACATCTTTGTGGTTCTAATTGTGTTTTATAAGAAAATATAATTTAGTCCTCTACCATAACGTTATTAACATTATCATTTGGTTATATTTGAGCCTCAAAAACGGCATGGTGCCGCACCCTTAAATTACACAAGTATTTTGCCGCGGCTCTCGGCAATAATATAATAATTTGGTCAGGAGAGTAATAAAACCTACCCTTTGGGCCTTCAGAGTTTCTTAAAAGACAAATCAAGTCAAGAGCTTTCTCAATATGGCGGGAACCTTCCATTTTATTGGAGTTTGTGAAAACATAGATGAAGAAATTGGTGTGATTTCTCCCGTGGAGCAGACATCGTGTTACCTCGACGGAACGCAGGCGTGAAATGCGGCGTCTAGATTTGAACAAAGCATTATTCCCATCATGCTCTAAAATCCATTCAGAATCACTGGGGCATTCAATAAAACAGCGCCCTCTATCTATTGTATTAGGCAAAAAACAATAGGCCAGGGGCTACGTCACTTTTTTGCTAGTCTTGTTTCAAGTCGTTACTATCCCCGATGAGCCTAAAAAGACCGTACATTGTGGTCAATTTCACTAGGATCGGGATAGCAACGAATTGAAAAAAGACTACACGCAGTTGTAAACTAGTCTCTTTTCAAGTCCGAACTATTCTGAGCGAGGTGAAATGGACCGCAAAGTACGGTCTTTTATGCCGCGCCCAAGATATCTCAGACTTGAAACAAGACTAACACTGCCCACGTGTTCCTAATCGAATAGACAGTAGTTAGTCTCTTTTCAAGCCTGAACTGTTCTTAGCGTCGGTAAATTGACCGCAAATTATGGTCTTTTTAGCTGGTCACGTGTTATTTTGTACTCGAAACAAGACTAGACACCGCCCACGTGATTCCTGTCAATTTGTAGGTTTCTCTGACACAGTGTTAGCTTAAAAGTCGTTGTTACATTAAAATAATGTTTAGCAGGCATTCTAAAACTTTATTTGGTTATCTGAATCAAGCAAATATCTAAATTAAGGAAATTAGCAGTCCGTTAAACTTAAAAATAGACGAGGAACACGTGTTCGGTGTTAGTCTTGTTTCAAGTCTGAACTATCTTTGGCGCGGTTGAAAAGACCGTACTTTGCGGTCCATTTCACCTCGCCAGTGCATTTCAGACTTGAAAAGAGACTAACTACTGACTAATAGATAAGGAACACGTGCGCAGTGTTAGTCTTGTTTCAAGTCTGAAATATCTTGGCCGCGGCTGAAAAGACCGTACTTTGCGGTCCATTTCACCTCGCACAGAATAGTACGGACTTGAAAAGAGACTAGGTTACAACTGTATGTAGTCTTTTTAGAAGTCGTTGCTATCCCGATCGTAGTGAAATAGACCACAATGTACGGTCTTTCTAGGCTTACCGGATTAATAACGACTTGAAACAAGACTAGCAACAGAGTGACGTAGCCCCTGGCCTATTGTTTTTTGCCTCAAACAATAGATAGAGGGCGCTGTTTTATTGGATGCCCCAGTGATTCTGACTGAATGGATTTTAGAGCATGATGGGAATAATGCTTTGTTCAAATCAAGACGCGCCATTTCACGCCTGCGTTCCGTCGAGGTAACACGATGTCTGCTGCACGGGAAAAATCACAACAATTTCCGTCATCCGTGTTTTAAAAAATCCCTGTAAAATGGAAGGTTCCCGTAATATTGAGAAAGCTCTTGGCTTGGTTTGTCTTTTAAGAAACTCTGGAGGCCAAAAGGGTAGGTTTTATTACTCTCCTGACCAAATTATGACAATTTATTGCCGAGAGCCGCAATGTGTGGCACCATGCCGTTCTTTGAGGCTCAAATATTCAACTATAAAATTATGCTTACATTTTTACAATATCACCTTGTTTTTATAATGTTAATAACGTTACGGGAGACGACATAAATTATAGAACCATAACACTGAAGTTATTTTTCAATTCTTTATTGTCTGAGAAACTGCTCAGAGTTCAGACTTTCACATACCTGCCTAAAATCACTTCAACATTTAAAACCGTTTAATTATAAATGGAAGACTTTTACATATACATGTATAAAGTATTAGTGACCCAGTCTTATAATATCATATTTTGGTAGCATACCGAAACAGAAATCTTCACAGATTTACCTATAACTTACAGGGTATAAAGATGGTGATGGTAGAAACATAACGTTAAAATTGTTCTGCCTGAAATGCTGTATTTATCCGGAAAAGAGTAAACCCAGTGACCAACATTATTTATGATCTTTTAAACATCAAAAATAAAAGAGAAAAGACTAAGAAATACTGTGGCCATTTTCCATCCTTTTCTCCAAAAGTTGGGCACCGTATGGGGCTGAAATTTTCACACATGACTGTTATTGTATCTTCCTTGATATTTGTGCCCATGAATATGTATTTCTTTGACAAAAACCAAAGTATGATATTACCTTTAATGCTGGTCGGTTAGAGAAAAAAACATGAATATCTGTATAATTATCTGTAATAAAACATATCTTGAAATACTGTAATCATCAAATAACCATAAGGGAAACTGATCCCACTCCAGTCAAAATGTTCTCTGTTCACTTTTCAATATTTTGAAATGTTACAAAATATTTGGGAAACATGCAAGACTATTTTCTGACTTTGACTCATAACTTTGTGCATCACTGGCAAAGTGATGGTCATCTGTGGAACTCTTCCACTCTTTAAGAACATGAGAACTACCAGGATTTAACAATTAAAAAGAAAGGAGTGTCTAGTATTTCAATTTTCAATCACAGAAGGGTTGTTCTCGGCATTTGCGAAAGATTCCCAGAATGTGCATTCTGCTCAAATTAATTTCCATTTCAAAGAAGCATAATATTTTATGTAAATCATATTCTGTTTTGTTTCTTGTTCAGATCTTTTAAATGCTGAGATGGTCTGGCTTTAAAGACGCAAGAGATGACTTCCGTGTAAATCTACCTGAATGACAACAGA
Source organism: Astropecten irregularis (assembly GCA_963971285.1). Classification (NCBI taxonomy): domain Eukaryota; kingdom Metazoa; phylum Echinodermata; class Asteroidea; order Paxillosida; family Astropectinidae; genus Astropecten; species Astropecten irregularis. Next base: position 19,851,747 of record OZ020254.1, on the reverse strand, counting down.
AGTGAAGTGTCGGCATGTGTTTGGACATCTCAACATTTTTTCAGCTACAAGATCTCCACTTAACATCAAAATATAGAAGAAATATTTCAAATTATTACTACAAAATTATTCCCAAATTTCAGGAGCAAATCATGCCACATGACAGGAGCAAATTGACCCACGGCCATAGACAATGGTATATTACACTGTTTGAATTCTTTTACCAAGATGAACAAATATAACCAATTCATTGGTTGAAAACAAATGGAGCATTCAACTTGATTCAAGAAATATCTATGCCTCCATCTGAAGTATTCTGAACCAGAGACTCCTGCCTTGGAAGAAACTACGATATGCAACTACAAGAACTGAATTCGGAAAACTGTGTTTCAAAGTTAGATGGACTCGTTAACAGTTATTGTACATTGAAGTGATTAAAGATATGAGTGCTTGGTGCACTCATTTGTTGTGTGCTTTTATTTTTTACCAAAAATTTCTGGTATCTGGTCATATTTACATTCAAATAGCCGCTGCAAAGGATTTTTTAATTTTCTTTTCAACTTTGTGTCTATTTTGCTTTTAAAATTCTTGCACTACCAAACAAAGTGGACCTAAAATACTTATACTTTTCTTGATGAGTATCAAACACAAGGAGTTATTGAATTCTACAAGTACAAATTTAGTTTCTTCAGATTGATTCATATGCATGTACCAAACTTACAAATTGAGCAGTAATGAAGTATTAGAAATGCGCGTTATTGACCAGATTTCAGTCTTTTTTTGGCATTGCATTGAAACGATGTGAATGGTTGGTAATTTGCTAGTTGATATGCTTGACCTTGTTACCTATCTTTTCAAGTAATGATTTAAGCTGTCGCAATAAATGAATATTAAGTGAAAGGTATTTTCTTGAAAGATTTTTGAAAAAACAGAAAAAGATGCATTATGAAAAACAATTCTCTGAAAAAGTGGCCTGTTTTAAGTTTTATGTACTGAACAAAATCCGATTTTGTTAACGAAGGCTGTAGATTGTACATCTCCAAAAGTCAAAATTTGACAGTTGATTCTAAAAATGGTTGTGTCAAATAGTGCAACATTGTTGAACAAACTATACAGCTACAAAAGTAATTTTCAAGAAATAAGGATATTTGGGTCAATTTTGGAATTATATTAAAAACAAAAATACAAAATCCTCATCAACAATTGACATGAGTTACGTTATCAGCTGGCAAATTATCACCATACTTTAAGTGGTTAACCATAGGTACATGTAACCTGTTACCATAAACTGAGTCAGTAAGCGAATTCAAAGAAATATTACTTAGATCATCAAATAACCACAAGGGAAACTGACTGATTTTTTTTAAGTCGAATTTTTAAGTCATTAAAAAAAATTAAATACCTGCATCTGAATTTGTTTTGCAACATCACCGGTTTGTTTTCCAACTGGAAATTTGTACCCAAATTTTTATATATTGCAGAGCAAAAAAACAGAAATTATTCTCAAAAATTGTGAAGGAAAAGAGGAAAGTGAAATGTCTAAACAATTTAGAATGTTTTAGTGGAAAAGCCTGATCATTGTGGAAAGTTTCCCCAACCAGGGGAAAGGGATAACATGAGCAAATAGTTTCTGATATATTTTCCATTTTAAATTGCACAAGTTTATTTTGGTTTAGCCACGTAAAAGAAAACCAAATTCGGAAACAACAATTTGAATCTGACTCACTTAAGGTAGCAGGTTTCTACTGGTTTAAAGGGTGCTGATCCATACATTATTCTGTGACCTTTCCTAATTGTCTGCGCTCCAACCTCAGGATTGCGTATTGCTTGACTTTGTTCGTCCACATTAGAATCATCGTGTTGCACCCAAAAGCACTGTCCTGCAAATACAAAAAGGAATACAAAGAAAGAAACTTTGATATGCGCGTCAACATTCAAAAGTAACATCAGAATTGCGTATTGCTTGACTCTGTTCGTTCACATTAGAATCATCGTGTTACATCCAAAAGCACTTTCCTGCAAATACAAAAAGGAATACAAAGAAAGAAACTTTGATATGCGCGACAACATTCAAAAGTAACATCAGAATTGCGTATTGCTTGACTTTGTTCGTTCACATTAGAATCATCGTGTTGCACCCAAAAGCACTTTCCTGCAAATACAAAAACGAATACAAAGAAAGAAACTTTAATATGCGCGACAACATTCAAAAGTAACATCAGAATTGCGTATTGCTTGACTTTGTTCGTTCACATTAGAATCATCGTGTTGCACCCAAAAGCACTTTCCTGCAAATACAAAAAGGGAATACAAAGAAAGAAACTTTGATATGCGCGACAACATTTAAAAGTCAATACATGTATTCTTTGCATCTGTTCTGCTATTTCGCAAGTTCTCTCATTCGTACAAAACTACAAGCCTAAAACCTGCATATTTCTGTTGCATTGCTTGCGCTGTAGTAAGAAAATCAAGGTCATAGATAAGGTTAGAAATGGCATCTTTGCAAAGGGTCTGCATTGCAAGTTGAAATGTGTCCCAGTCATACAACCTTTAGGTTATTTACATATGACCTATGTGCAGTGTCAGGTTAATGTGTAAAGAGGTCACATGGAAATTGCCAGAAGTTTGTATTGTTGGAACTGTTTCAATAAGCATCTTTGAAAATGGTCCATAGTGAGAGGGCGCTGTTGATGCAGGATAAAAATCTGCTCAAATAGCGCCCTCTTACTGTTGTCCATTTTCAGAGAGGCTGTTTGCAATGTAGTCCCTTTTAAACCAGTTAAGTGTACTCTTGGTTAACCACACATATTTGTAAATAGAGGGGGTACTTCAGGTATTGACAAAATAAAAATGCAAAAAGAGATCACTGTCTATCGTGTCAATTATTTTTTTTATTATTTTTTTTTTAATTGCAAGTGCCGGTTGGTGCGCCCTCTACTGTCCAGAACATGAAGCAACTTAATGACCCAAGCGCATCGGCTGATAAAGCGCCCTCTTGAGTTGAAACCTGACTTAGTGTCCCTGGTATTCTGCTCCATAGGCGTTCTGCAACACACATTTCAACAAGCTCATTGCCTATGCAGGCTTTTGTTGGCATGCAAATGCCGCGCATTGAAAAGACTAACAAAGGCCTGAACAAAGCTCAGAAAGGATTCATTGTTGTACACTTAAATCTTAATAGACCTGCATGGGTGTACTTCAGACTTCACCCCCTGTTCGGGCAACCAGGCCGCTATATGTTCTTTGAAGACATTTTGGTGATGAACTTTGGTGGCAAAAAAGCAAAAATAAAGACCGATTCATTTGGACACTTCCACTCCATCACTAATTGAGTCCTTGACCTTCAAAATGAAAACAACTTCAGCCCAGATGATGATGTGCTGACCAGAGAAACAAAATTTCAACATGCAGCTTACTTCGGCAAAGTTTGGATGAATTTTCTTTCCCCAAATTTGATAGTTTATATATTCTGAATCACAAATTACCCAATGAAAAAACATGAACTCATATGCGCAGTAATGAAACAATCATGTCCTCATGGATTTCTTGGTTTCACTTGTGTAATAGAAGAATGCTACCAGTATTTTTTACATTTATCTGTTAATTTTATACCTTAACTTTGAATTATCCTGGTGCTCAAATTTGATTTGCTGTTCCGATGTGTTCCAGGGTGGAACAGGTTTTAAATAGCTTGTGATTTTTTCCTTCTTTTTATTTATTATTAATATCATGTTTTGATTATTATTTCATTCACTTCTTATTCTTAGCTTTAGTTTAAAAGCTCTAAAGGTAAATCATATGAAAGCTTATCAGGCAAATTTGAATTGAAATCTGCTTTTGTTTGTTAATCTATTTAATATTTAGGCACGTGACAGTCATTTGAATGCTGAATTAGTTCATCAATTTGTTAGCACAATAGCGTTTCTACAGATTGCTGTAGATATGCATGCTGTTATCTTGAAGCTCAGTGTGTATGACCTCTGTCTTACAAATAATCTACCTATTTAATGATGATGTCATTATGACATCATCGGATATTGAGAAAAAACGTCCATTGTCTGTCACATTTTTGTAACCATAGCTACGGATGCAAATATGCATTGAAATAGGAAATTCATACAATGTGTAGAAGCCATCGTCTGAAGGGCACTGCTTACTCTAAGTGTAGAATCGGTGCTTACAGATATAGACAATTCTCTGGTAGCAGCCTAATAAGCGAAATGTCTGGTTATTATTTGTTTCTGTTGTAACATGGATCGTCTATGTTTTTGTTGATGGCCATTGTTCTAACCTATTCATTTTGTTTGCCTTTTCTGATTATTTTTAAATGTTTTTATTTAGTTCTTGTTTGTTTTTAATCTCGATAATTATATTGACTTTGTCAATATGTTTACCTATGTGGAAATAAATACTGAAGTGAACTAAAGTGAATTGACTCCTAATGTAGATAGATGGTTTATATCATAGGTTTAGGAATCCTAAACCTATTGCATTCTCTAGTCTCGATTATCAAGGTATCCTATGGTACTGGTAGCATATTTTTTTAAGTGATTTACTGATTTATTCTATATCTGCATGAATAAATTAATCTTCTGATTAAAAATGGTTAATACTAGTCAAAATGTTGAGAAGACCACTAGTTACATAAAGCTTTGATGCATGTCCTTAAAGATTATTTGCATGATATTACTGGAAATTGTTCGGTGATTTTTTTAAGTTGAAATCTTTCTTGTATTCCACCTGCCTTATAAGAATTGAATTATTATTTTAAAATACACAAACTAATATTTAGGTTGAAGTTAATGTATCTTGCTTGGATATAGGAGGGCCCTGATGCATTTTGATCTTAGCAGGATCTTTCATTTTTATCAAAAAACTAAAGCATTTGATATATTTCAGGTCTTTATTTTGGATGATGAGCAGTTTGTAGTAGAAGTTTATTATTTGTATTGTGTATCTTTCTTTAACTTGATTTTTTTTTAATTATCATTTGTTATCATTCTGATGCAACATCATCTGCATAACTTTGGCCATTTATATTTGGGGCTTCTGAAAATGCCCACATATTGGTTTGTTACTAAACTTTTCTTTATTTTAAATCTCTATTACACAACTAGTAACATTTAGGTGCCTTTCTTAAGTTGAATTTATATCATTGTTTTAGGTTTCTGTTGCAACATGGATCGCTTTGTATGTTTTTGTCAAAGGCCAAGATGTCCTATATTGGTTTGTTCCTAATTATTTTGTTGCATCTGCACTAGTAAGCAGGAGGTCGTGGGTTCAAATCCCACCTGAGCCAGCACATGATTTTTTCATGTGCTTTCAAAAAGCATTTAGTGAAATGCTTATCTACGTCGGTGAAGGGTAATCAATTATTTGCATATTTCGTTATTGTTATCGGATTATTCTTTGATATGTTTTCACTAAGTTTTTAATAGTTTCAATCGCGGTAAATGTACTGATTTTGTCCGTATTTTTAGGGTGAAGTTAATATAAAGATTTGATTACATTATGGTTATTTTAGCTATTTTAGCTTTTTTAAATTTCTGTCCTTTGGTTAGATTACTGTGGTCTTCTTAGTAAAATTCAATATTTATTTTTATGTTATCATTTTATCACAGCACTACAGCTTGCTAAATACTTTAAGTGGTCCCTCTTGCCTTCCTACACAACCCTAATTTCTACTACACAAGTGAAACCAATGGTCAAAACCTGAGAAATGTAACGAAGTAAACCAGCAATGCCAAAAACTGTTTCTCTAATCATCACATCAACAACTGAGTAGAGGTCACCATCATCTATCAGGTCAAGAGCCCCCTCAGATCAGAAGCAGATGTCCAATGCAAAAGGGTTGGTCATCATGACCGGCCTGAAAAGAGACCTGGTTACACAGGAACAGTAAGATGAAGGGTACCAACTTAGGATAACAAAAGTATCAGTGTGAAAAAAACTGTGCGAAAAAAAGGGTCCTCTGTCCTTCGCACCAATCATACAAGCGCTATCAGCATCTTAGTGTACAACAATCAATTCCTTTCTTCTAGTTTTTGCCGCAAGCAGAATTTGGGTATGAGCTTGTCAAATCATGTGAGGCAGAACACTTACAGAGTAGAATACCAGCAACACTGAAGACAGGTTTCACTCAAGCTGACGCATATCAACCAATGCACCTGGGTCATTAAAGTTGCTCCACATCCTATAGACAGCAGAGGAACGCACCAACCGGCACTCACATGCTCGTCTGAGCTTCTTTCCTATGTGTATTTGATCTGTACAGGATTTAAACACTTTAACAACAGATTATAACAGTTTGAAATAACAGTATGACAATTACTTCAACAAACAGAGTTGATATCAGTTCCTTAATATGTGTCAATCTACATGGGAAGAACATTTTAGACAAGAAAGGTTTTGTGTTGTCCTAATGAGAAAAAAAATGCTTTTGGTGTCTTTAGTTTTGAAGATTTCCTTGCAAAAATCAATTTTGTCATGATGTCTCGGAAGTTTTGAATTAAAATTTTAAGATATGCAGCGTTTGTGTGTAGGAAATGATAGTATTGAGTGCGCAACATGAACAAAAATATGCATGCTTTTTTCAGGGCTTCTGCATGAATTTTCATGCATTTTCTTCCAGGTGTACATAAGAATTTTAGTTTGTTATTGTTGCTTAGCGGTGCATGATCAATCTGTCTGTTGTGGAAATTCACATACCGACATACAGAAAAAGGCAATAAAATATAATTTTAGAGTGCATTCATTTGAAATGATGGAGTTGTTCATAATAAGGTCTGGAAAAGAATTTTGAAGAAAAAAAATCATTGCTACCCCCCCCCCCCCAAAAAAAAAAAAACCAAGACAAGAAAAAGGAAAAGAAAAATTTGAAATAATTGAATAACAATGGAATAAATATTATGTACCCCAACCCAAAAATTACCCGTGAATACAAGAATTTGAAAATAATTTTTGAAATATTAATTTGAAACTTTTGTCAAACCCACATTTTTTTGACATCAGACACAAACTTCAACTCCTATCACTTCAAATCAATGACCCTAAAACACGCAAGAACAATATACTTAAAATTCTCTAGCAAATATATGGTTCAGGATTGTGAATCACATTCAAACATGTTGAGATGGAATTTTGCCATAAAAAGGGTTTGTTTCAAGTCCCACCCAGGGATACAACTGGTAAGAGTTTGAAATTGAGGATGAGAAATTCACTTAAAATATGTAGAAAGGATTATGAGTGAAAACATATGGACTCAATACTGTCTAATTACATGTATTATGTCCATGAAGAGGAAAATGATGCTGACATTTCAGAACAATTCCAAAAATGACTAGAATTGATGTTGTAGAACTAGAGATCAAATGGGGTAAAAAAGTTTTCCAAAATAGCTTTCAAAGAAATTCATGCAAAAAGGGAAATATATATTTTCTACACGTCTAAATGTGATACCAAATCCTGAACCACTAAACATGTTTTAGAACATTTTACAATGAGAAGGGATGGATCCATTTGTGAAGGAAAAAAGGAAAGTGAAATGTAAAAAAAAAAAACTGATGGCGCGCGCAGCAGCATGATCTAACTTGATGGTAGAATTGGGGATTCACAAATGCCACATTTAGAATGTTTCAGAGGAAATTAAAAAGCCTGATCACTTCGGAAAAGTGGACCTGATAAACAGTTCCCACCCAGGGGAAATGGTTTTTTAGTTACATGGACACAAGGTGTGTGATGAAGCAATACAGAAATGAAATTGATTTGCCACCAAGGCAGTGTGATAATTTGGGGATACTACTACAAATACTACTACAATGTCATGAATCCATCCCAGCGTTGACATAAACCCTAGCTAGCTGTCAGAAACACATAATGCACATGACCACTTAACACTGCATTTGACAAAATTCACAAGTTTAAAGAGTTGTTGGCATTTGTTTGTATGCATAAAACCTGTACATAGTTTTGGATCAAGAAAGACCAAATCTACAAATTATTTTCCTCTTCATATCATGGCCATCTCAGGCAAGAATTTGACATTTTTTCAGATAAATTGCAAAAGCCAACTTGTTCAGCAATAAGGAAAAAGGTGATCGATGTCACGTGATGTCGTGTTGCTGGTAGTGACGTTTCGGCTGCTGGAACTGCTAGCCTTCATCAGGCAACTGAAGAACTGGATGCTGCGGTGTCCGTTATATCCTGTTGGTCCGCTCGGGTGGGCGTCGTATGCTTCACTCCGTGGGTGGTCGGGTGCATGTCCTCGGTGTGGCTTCGGTGGGCTTCGGTGGTTCCGTCCGTGGTGTTGCGGTGGTCATGTTGCTGGATGGTGGGAAGCCGGAATCTGGGGATGTACAGTTCCAGCAGCCAAAATGTCGCTACCAGCAACACAACATCACGTGACATCAATCACCTTTTTCCTTAACTGTAATTACCGCGACGAATAATCCTTTCCTTGTTCAGCAATGATTAACACGAACATTCAGCTGTCATAGCATTGAGAGTTTCTTCAGTACAACAAGCAAACAATACAAATGTAAGATACGATAAATTACACATCAATGAAGTAAACAAAACTAGATGTCAATGTATGGAGGTAAACCAAAGCCCACGTGGTTCATAAGATAAGGTTCATTTAACAGAGGCAACAATGTAGATTGAGTTCTCTACTTCATAATGTAAGCTCCTCAAATTATCTAACATGCCTAAGTAGTAAACTAATAGTCCCTGGTTCAAATCCCACCAGAGGCACCAATGTGGATTGGGGTTTTACTTGATCAGACAAGTTTCTCAGATAATCTGAGCATTAACCTAAAGTTTCTGGGTCAAATCCCACCAGAGGAACTATATCACTGTTGAAATCCTTACGTCACATTTGCAACATTTGTAATTGTACCTCGGCAACGCTACAATTCTGAGATGCTTTGGTTTTTATCTCACATTTGTTTGGTCTCTGGTTCAAATCCCACCAGAGGGGCCTGATAGCTGCAAGTTTTCATGAGTAATCCTTCTGAGATTTACCACCTACATTGACATCTGACATTACATAGTTACATAGTTACATAAAAACTTACAATTCTAATGCACAAATATTGTAGTAATAATAGATCAAAGAATTCAATTTACTTTATGATGACTCCTTCTAGTCCTGGACAGGCAACATCACGGGAATGGGTGACATCTCATTGGTAGAATGTCTTGACAAGATCACCTAATACAGTCAAAGAAACATAATTTGGTAAATAATTTTACATAAACTAACTAAATCCACATCAAACATAAATTCATTGATGGAAAATTTGTTGTTTCAAGGGATAACACATGTTTGGTAAAGGTCACAGAACCGCACTCACATTTAAACAGATTTGACATGCATGAAATAATCATCAAAAAGGGAAACTGACTGGATATATTTTAAGTCACTGAAAGGATATGGCTGGTTCGAATCCCGCTTCAACTTTTTTGTGTCAACTTTTCAATGACTTTTCAATATCAATCTTGTCAGTTTCCCTTGTGGTTATTTTGTGAATGTATGACTTCTATTTCGTACCTGTGGCAGTTCAAGTGTAGCATCTTCTTGGCTGGCTGAATAACTGGATGACTGCTTCCTAAGGGGATGGCTAGTTGAACAGTCAGACTAGATGGCTAGGCTGGGTGGCTGCATGATGACTGTCAGGGGGTCTGGCATCAGCTCAGATCAGGACATCAGGTCAAGCAAAGTTGAATAAGATCAGACCTGTGACAAGAAAACAACATTGGAAATAACAGAGAGTTTAAAGAAATGAAAATGAATCAAATAGCACATCGGCCACTGTCTTATTTCATACATTTTGTATGTAGATCAGTTTGCGGAAACACCACGTAAGAATTGTTCGTAATTTCGAACTTCTTATTTTGTTCGTATTCCTGGTTCGGTCTCATTGTTTCGACTAGCCTGCTCTAGTCATCATCAGGAGACTAGAGCAGGCTAGTCGAAACGTTGAGACCTTACGAGAAAGTACAAACGTTTCTTACATGGTGTTTCTGCTAACCGATCCATAAACCAATTGTCACCATGCAAAGCCTCAAATCTTTCTTAAAATGTACCTGTCCCAATCCAAGTGAGGCATCCTCTTGGCTGGCTGAATGGCTGGATGACTGCTTCCTTAGAGGCTGGCTAGTTGGACAGTCACACTCTCATTAGCTGGGTGGGCCGGAGACTGTCTTTTCATGATAGATATGAAGGATGGCTATGTGGCTGGTTGGACAGTCACACTCTCACTGGTTGGATGATTGGCTGGATGGTTGGTACCTGTCACCCAATTAACCAGAAAACTGTCCAGTTCGTTGGTCGGCTGGATGGCAGGCTGGTTGGCTGGCTGGTAGGTATTCTAGTGGCTGTAGTAACATTAATGCTCTGACTGGGTGGATGACTGGCTGGATGGTTGGTACCTGGTGACAGTCTTTCCTTGTTAGACTAGATGGCTGGGCTGGCTGGTTGGCTAGCTCCCTAGTTGGATGGTCATAGTCTTACTGGTTTGATGACTCCAAGAATGGCTGGTGACTGTCTTTCCTTGTTAGACTAGCTGGCTGGGCTGGCTGGTTAGCTGGCTCCCTAGTTGGATGGTCATAGTCTTACTGGTTTGATGACCCCAAGGATGGCTGGTGACTGTCTTTCCTTGTTAGACTAGCTGGCTGGGCTGGCTGGTTAGCTGGCTCCCTGGTTGGATGGTCATAGTCTTACTGGTTTGATGACTCCAAGGATGGTTGGTGACTGTCTTTCCTTGTTAGACTAGATGGCTGGGTTGGCTGGTTAGCTGACTCCCTAGTTGGATGGTCATAGTCTTACTGGTTTGATGACTGGATGGAAGGCTAGTGACTGTCTTTCCCAATTAGAATAAATGTCTGGGCTGGCTGGTTGGCTAGCTCCATGGACAATCACAATTTCACTGGTTTGAGGTGGACTGCATGCTGGTGACTGTCTCTTCTGATGGACAGCCAGATCACTGGTTGCTTTGCTGGTATCTGAGGTTTTGGCATCAGTTCGGCTAAGATCATACCTGCGACGACAAAAATAATTGGAAATTGACATATTTTAACTTTAAAGGATTATGAATGAAACAATCAATCAGCACTTTAACCACTGTCTTATTTCCTTATTTGGGTCCTGCAAGGAATACCTACAAGGAATAAATGCATGTACCATAAGATAAATGGATAGTTGGCCATTGGTCCCCATCCACTAGAAACTACCAGGTAACTAACTTCCAATCAACCAAACATTAGCAACCGTGTAGAAGTTAAAATTCACTCACAAGTTCCCCCCCCTCCCGAAACTTAAAAGACTGATTAGGCAATCAATGTTTACATGCCATCCTGTGACTTGCAGTAGGTTTTTTTACATGTCATTTGCCACAGAGCTGCAGTGGAAAGTTGCAAAGAAACATTTGGACGATATTATAGTCTTCTGTGCTCGTTTCCAATGCTGTTCTGTGACAAAAGACGACAAAATACCCACTATAATTCATTTGATGGTAGGTAAACATTGGTTCTGTTCTGGCAAAACGTTGCTTAGTTTTAAACCCTTGTAAAAATTTGACACTGTAGCCTATCAGGTACTACAACTACAAGGCCTTCTCCTTAACATGTTTATATTTGTTTTGTGGAACAGAACAGAGAGATTCATTTCTATTCGGTTTGGTTCTTGAGAGTGTTTTTGCGGAGAGGTTCAGCACACACTTCAGGCTCCTCACCACCCGTACCACGACCCCCATAGTACAAAGGATGGAACTACCAGGAGACACCAGACTGGTGCCCCCCCAAGGCAGACCGCAATGACAGCTCTCTGACAATCCACTCCACAGCGAGAACCAGAGGAGGGGCTGCCGGTGAATAAATAGTGCTGCAACACCCAGTTTTCAGTTGTCTGATGAAGGTTAACAGTACTTGCAACCGAAACGTCACCACCAGGAACAACACATCACTTGAATTTGATTAACTTCCTCACCTGTTTGACCTACTGCAATGAATAACCCTATTCTCTCTACTGATTTTGTTAAACCAGCACAAGATGCAAGCTTGTTGAAAGCAGAACTTGCATTTGCCAAATTCGCTTGAGACACACAAGTAGATCAGCCAAATTTTGAGCTAAAAGTTAAGAAACATGGATAAACAAAACTAAAAATGAATAAATAATTGTCAAAATGTACCTGTCCCAATCCAAGTGTGTGGCATCTTCTTGGCTGCCTGAATGGCTGGATGACTGCTTCCTTAGAGGCTGGCTAGTTGGACAGTCACACTCTCACTGGCTGGGTGGCTGGTGACTGTCTTTTCCTGACAGACAGCCTGATGACTGGTTGCCTTGCTGGTATCTGGGGTCTTGGCATGATTTGAGATCAGGCTGCGGCAAGTTCATTGTCAAACCTATGATAAGAGAAAATAAATAAATTAAATGCTGACATAATTGGAAGGCTGGTGAAAATGAGTGCTTGTGAATGCCTCATTCACTAGCCAAATGAGCAAGAGACAAAATTAAAAGTGAAAACCGCTGAACCTACATTGCGACATTATTGTGTAGCGTACAATGCATTGAATGTAATGAATTGAGAGCATGGTGCCCTGTGCTAGTGTTGTTATAAACCGCATTGTGAAGTTCAGGTACCGCGTCTAGACTAGCAAACAGTCTCTCGTGAGTGACTCGGCCTCAGAGTCCCATGACTCGGACTCGGCCTCAGCCTCGGCTGCTCGTGAAAAACTCAGCCTTGGCCTTGGCCTTGGAGCCCAATGACTCGGACTCTGCCTCAGAGTTTGTGGACTCGGATACAACAATTGGTAGTACGGAGTTCAGTGAAATCGCAAATTTCGTATTCATATCTGTTTACATGGCAAACATGACTTAGCTTTTCGGCGAATAAAATTCATTAAAGAGCCTATTTTACTTTTCTAAAAAGTAAATGACCTGCGAAAATTTGTCCTATGAAAAGAGATATAAAATGCGAAAATCAAGAGTGATTGGAGAGCAACAATGTCATGTTTTCCCAGGTGGCACCGTTTTCGAAACCACGCAGTCAGCCTGAGAACTCTGACACCCCTTCCTACTCGGTACACCCCTTCCTACTCGAAATGTTACACTGTGCCGTGTGAAAGGATGCAAAAGGGGAGAGCATAAAACCGTTTTGTAAGATTTCGCAACCATGAGAAAATTTCTCAATGGTTAAGAGTTTTTTCAGCGTCATGTGAAAAGGCCTTAAAACATGAATCGTAAATCTTTGTGAAATCGACCACACAGGTGTCATAAGCTCATGGCAGCCGTGGACACTGTCATAAACTGCAGTGGAGGACAGACTTACATTGTGGGTAACACAGACAGGCTTGACCTCCACGTTGGCTCCGTCGATCATCTGCCGTCCGTGCTTGTTCTCAGAAAAGATGGTGTCCACCTCCTCTTCCAGCGCCATGACAACAAAGGCAAATCCCCTGGATACCATCTTGTCCTCTTTCTCCTCCATGCTCAAGGTGCAGCTAGTGACTGTGCCGAATTTGCTGAAGTACTCTCGGAGGGAATCCTCGGTTGTCTTCTCCTTGTCAAAGTAGGAGACGGCAAGCTTCAGCTTCTTTTCTGGCTCCTATATCATCATCAAGAACAGTAATATTATGTATTAAAGGTAACATCATATTTTGGTTTTTGTTGAAGAAATGCAGATTCATGGGCAAAAATATCAAGGAAGATGCCGTAACAGTCATCTGTGAAATTTTCAGTATCATACGATGTCAACTTTTTGAGAAAACAAAGAAAAACAGCTCAGTTTTTTGTAAGTCTTTTCTCTTTTACTTTTGATCTTTTAAAAGATCAAAAAGATTTCAGTCATTATTTTACTAATTGCTGGATAAATACACCATTTCAGGCAGAACAATTTCAACGGTATGTTTCAACCACCACCATCTTCATACTCTGTAAGTTATACGTAAATCTGTTTCTTTTCAGTATGATACTACCTTTAAGATACACGGACCACAAATTCACTCCAACTTACTCTGAGTGGTTTTGATATTGTGACAGCAACAAGACGTCCCTGCACTGTGTGTTTCTCCTTCAAGATGGCTTGAGCTTCCTCAGCAGTTGACATCGTGACGAATTCAAAGTCTTTTGAGCCGGTCCTCTTCTTCTTCTTAGCAACAATCGCCTTGTCAATGGCAACGGTGCATTTTTCCACCGTGCCAAATCTGCTGAAATGCTCCTTCAGGTCTCATCGGTTGTTATCGTGATCGGTCCTCCGACAAACAGCTTCTTAGCATTTTCAACCTCTTGATCCTATAATGAGCACAATTCACATGTATTTACATTAATATAAGAAGGTGCTTGAAGTTAGGAGGGCCTGGTGCATTTCAATCCTAGCTTTGCTAGAATCAAAATGTCAGTCCCTCCCAACTCCAAGCATTTTATAAATTTCAGGTCATATTTTGGCTGATGAGCAGTTTGCAGAAGTGTATTACTTGTATAAAATTAGACTTGGGGCCAAGTCTTTCTTAGTCCGCACGGTGATTGTCTCTTTTTTCCCCCGCAACTCTCGCGAAACCGCGCGAGACTCATGGCTACGGCGAGGGACCGCTCAAAAAGAGAGACTTGGGAAACCTGTTTTAGACGCATATTCATTTATTCACGTATGGGCATGCTTTGCATTACGGTTAGTTCTGTGTACAAACAGAAAACAGGTTTCTCAAGTCTTTCTTTTTGAGCGGTCCCGGGCCGAGAGCTGAACTCTCGCCGTAGCCATGAGTCTCGCGGGGTATTGCGAGAGTTGAGGGGAAAAAAGAGACAATCACCGCGCGGACTAAGAAAGACTTGGCCCCAAGTCTAGTATAAAATAAGAAGGATTAGACATGGTTACAATAAACAGTTATAGGAAGTACATGTACGCAGGCCTTTATTGCAAATAGCATCACCAAGAGAGGGCGCTTCCTCAAAGCATTGTGGGATACATGTGGGTCGAACTGGAAGTTCAAGAACCCAGTGCACAAAGAGATTTTCACTCAGACTGTTTGAACGTAAGCGGATGACTGCACCCTATTGACCCTTGTGCATCCCATAATTCCTAGCGGTTGCTATTTGCGATATACCTTGATTACACTTTACAGTTAAACTGTCTATTTAATATCTATTTCTAAGTCAGCAGGCTAAACTTAAGGATTCGGAAACTTGGCAGGGTTATGAGTTTTTAAATAAATTAAGGGAAATTTTCAGGGGAATTGTCAACACAAAGAATGACACTCAACAAACACACAACAGAGAGTTAACAATGCAATTTAAAACTGCCGACTCGCTACAAAAATGGGTGCGATTGTGACTCACTGTCATTCTAGAAGTGAAAACTACATTTGAAAGTTGAAATTCCAGAAACTTAAAAATTCTAAGGGCCTGTTTCCTTCAGCACGCGATCAGTGATCTTGCAGATCCATGACCCATGCAGGGTACGCTAAAATGGGATCCAGATCAGCAGGATCACTGATCATGTGCTTGAAACAAACAATAGGCTACCTCAATTGCTTAATTGTAAAAACATTTTTTTTTAGATCTTCTAAATGTAATTTATTTGGTGCCTAAACTAGAAATAATGCTTCCAAATATTCGTACTGATTCTTCCTCGTTTTCATGATCTCCATTTGCCGATTCATCACCACACTCCATACATTCCGCATCATCGTTTTGATCATTATCTGCCGGTGCAAGGCCACTGTCTTCATCTGTCATGTCTGTTGTTACTTCACCTTCAAGTTGAAGTTGTAGATTGCTTTCTTCAGTTGCCCTTCCATCCATGTCTGATGTCGACCTGTAGTGTTGCAACGTATTGTAATGTGAAATAGAACTTGCATTTTGGCGTTCGTGTATAATTACAAATGAGGTATAAGTGAGACACGTTATAGCGTCTAAAAGTGGACATTAGGGAGACATCGGGACTTAGGGAGACTTTTTGATGTCTTCCTAAGGTTCTAGGTACCTTTTGAAGACATATTTTTTTTATCCATATTTTAATAGAAGACAGAGAATGTTCTCAATATGAACATATGTCAATTTCAAGTTTGGTTTGGAGGATGTTTAGAAATAGGTAAGTAAAGTTTGTGCATGACCCTATGGGAAAGTCTGCCTAAGGTCTATCCTCAGTTATTTATATATTCACTAATTATTCAGTGTTATAGGTATCCCATTTTGAGTGCTGGCTAAATTTACTTATTGTGAAGCTTAGCAAGCGGAGCTCTCGTCCCTCATGGCCGGGGTCCAGGACTGAAGATAATACATGGTAGACAAATGCAAGTCTGTGTATTCGTGTGTTAGCAATATTATGTTTTGTTTGTCAGGGAACTGGTCCATTTATCTTTCCAAATTTGTCTCCAAATGAAAATCTTACTGTTCTTCCAGTGAAAAAACACAACATTTAAATTCAGTCAGTTTCCCTTAAGTTGTGGTTATTATAATAATATTTATTATTTAGAGGAAGTGTATATTTTGCCGGCACCATCATGCATTCTTCTTGTTGGCCATGCCGGCCTTCTTTCTCTATTTAGGTTATTTCACTGGAGGTAGGTACGTTCTTACACTGCAGATTAGCCAATGGGAACGGCAAAATAGCGGGGATTGTGATAAGAAGGGATCCCCAAAACACATAGATTATTTTACCTGTTAAATAGCTTCTACTCCTCAAAAATGATACTTTTGACTTTTGACTTTTGACTAAAAGCCTAAATTGAGGAAATAAGTGCAACATTTCCGTGTTTTTAGTAAAATGCGATTTTTCTTACGCGCTTCTTGCAAACTTGAAAACAGCCTGTCTGCATGTGTGAGGCCATTTTGTCTGGTCTGGTTAGTCAAGTGCCCAGACCCAACAGGTAAAGAGTCCTCAAAATGTCAGAGTGGAAACCAGACTATTCTCGTCTGTGGCCATCCGTGCGGCGATGAAATGTTACATCTTTGATACCGTTTTACCCCACAATTTCCCTCAAAAATTAAAGCCTTGCCCTCTTTCCACAATATTAACCTTGCGGGGTAAGTGTAGTTTACTATTTTCAGTATTTATTTACCTTCTTCTGTTCCAAAATGAGATTCGTTACTTAAAGCAAATTTATTCATGGGTCCTGAAAACCCTAAAATGAACTTATTTCGGCAATATTTCAGTGAAAACAAAACAGTTTCTTACCCAAATAAATACTGAAAATAATATGGGTGGCGTAAACTACACTTATGCCAACCTTGCTAAAAATGTAGAAGAGGGCACAACGAACAATTAGGTAAGTAACTTTCCCAAAAGTAGTTTTCCTTTCCTTTATAGTTTTGGGACCCGTCTTATCACAATCCCCCCAAAAAATAGCGTCTGCATGCACTTGCTCTGCTCTGTTGCACTTGCAGGAACTCGGGAAGATTGCCGGCGCCGGCAAAATAATAAAATATACCCTGCCTTATTTAAAATAAAAGCACAGGCACTCACAGGGGGGTCCCGAACTTTACGATCGCAAATTTGTCAACTTTATGTATGTAAATTATAAATTTAAGCCAAATTCTAACTCACATTTTTGTCTGAGATCTGTGTGGAACAACATCAACACATTCAATTCACGTTGTTTGTTGATGGCGGTGCATATATCGCATGTGTTCCATTCGATAGACGTCAGGGGAGACAACGCAGGGAACAGGAACCAGTCTAGATTAAGAGTTGACATGAAATGACCTTTGGTCTCGTTTAATAGTGATGTTAATTATCTTCATTCTAATATTATTTGATACATTAAGAAGACTTAAAATTAAGTTAAATTAATATGAAATCTTTACAAATATTTATTTTTCTGAGAAAAATTCTCTATTAATAATTTTATGCGTTATTTGGAGAATTGCAAATTGGTAATTTTATTCAGACCAATTTTGGCAGACGTCCAAGACTTTAGACCAATGAGAATGCATTTTCATGGCCCCGGCCCTGCTTAGCACAAAAATTGACTAACCATGAAATTTCAGTCTTAATAAAAACAAGATTAACAACCAAAAATATTAATGTCCATGTGTTGTGTATCACTTGCAATTGTTCTTTGGCTGTTGTTCGCTGACCATGAATATCAAATGGAATTTTTTAATGGTGGTATAGCAAGACATGTTGTGCTAAGCAATTTGTTTGTGCTTAAGAACTCCATGAAATTGGCCCCAGCACGCTTTTCTAGGGAAAGCGGTTACAATTCAGCCACTGCTCAGTGTAATTTGCACATAAGGCACATGGCTATTATGGTCCATCAGTCTTCACTGGCTTGAATAAGTAAAGCTAAAAAATAAACCTAAATTTTTTTAAGCTTATTAGCTAATTTCCAATTGTTTGGCGTTTTATCAGTTGACTCTGGTGCAGATTCACATGTTTTCAGGTAGCAGGTGTGTACATGGCAATACGACTGAGCGGAGATGTACGTAGGCCTACACCCCTGACGTACGGCTACAGTCACCGTGTTTCACCTGCTTGATGGGGCCCGAGAGATATATCGTATGGCCGGCGGGCTACAGAGTGCTGCCCGGTGTACGCGTAGTAGTGTGGTCATAGCATGGCATATACTAGGGGCGAACGACCACACTGTATGATGCAGTGACCGACTCAGTACGAGTTGTTTCAGGCCTCGACTGAGCAGGGAAACTACTCCTATCAAGTTGTCAGCCTTACTTGGCCAAGGCACTCGAGTATACGGGATGGGTTTCTACAACACAAAAATTACTCGCTGCAAGATCTTTCCAATCGGTAATATTATTTCCTTTCAAAAATGCATTTAATAAAGCATACACATTTTTATGAATTTCCAGCAACTTTGTCATGGCATGTGAGCAAACTAATAGGTATACTTGTTCCAAACCACAGTAAAATGCATTAACAAGCCACTAACATTACAGTACACGATCCCAGACGTGCAAGTGTCACTGGGATATATATGAGATATATATAAGTCTAGACCTATTGTTCCAAGTGGCTGGATCCGGTTCCATCCAGTTCACTTCACCAAATTTTGAAGGCTGAAAATAAATCCCCGCCGAAACTTATAGCTTGGACATATGCAAATGAGCCACGCACTATCCTCCAATGAGCATGGCCATACGCCAGACGTTTGGCGCTCATTCTCAAAACTAACCAATTGGAGTAGCCCAAAAGTCTAACTCATGAATATGAATTTTCATCTCCCTGGGCGCGAGAGCGGAGTTTGTCATTCTGCTCTCTGAAGTCAGTCGGGGAAGGTTCGTGCCACTTGCTCCGCTCAGCCTTCACATTTTGGCATCATTTTATCTGCCAGAAAACGGATCAGAATCTTACGAAAAACGGTCCTGCCACTTTCCAGAATTCCCTGCGGGTAGATGTGACAGGACAATTTACGAGTGCACTTCTTTTAGGAGGTGGGACTTGACTTTTGCGTCAATAGTCAACCGTACACATGGTACACGTACAGGTACAGTCTTACACTGACAGTACCGCACAGCCGGCCGGCGACCACTACTCACTAGGCCATGCTAGGGTCCTCTGCAATTGAGGTGGTGAAACTTCGACGCTAATCTTCAGATTTTGTCAAACTTGACCCCAGATGAACACTGACGAGATGGTGAACCGAGGTGAGCGGAAAATAAGTTGCAAAAATTAGTGTTTCCATTGAACATGTTGAATTTCTCATGATGGGCTAAAATTCCTGGGAAAACATTTTTTTCTGCCTAAATTTCCTTCCAATGCAATAGAATTAGGTGTGCTTAAATTCAACATTTTTTGATAACGAGAATCTGTTGGGCAGCGTAAACCAGACCAGGCTAGTCAGTTAGTATGACTTTGCTGTGTCAGGATGTCTGTCTATGAAAACCACTTTGCATCATCAATTAACACATCGGATCATGTCAAGAGTTCAATGGTGTACGTCATTCTATTCATACAAATTTGTATGGCGTGCAAAGTTAACATTTAATCGGGAATAGAGATATCTCTATTAACAATAGAGATATCTCTATTAACAATAGAGATATCTCTATTACAAGACGTGCCAAGTTAACATTTAATCCCGAAATAGAGATATCTCTATTAATAATAGAGATATCTCTATTGTTAATAGAGATATCTCTATTATTAATAGAGATATCTCTATTATTAATAGAGATATCTCTATTTCTAATAGAGATATCTCTATTATTAATAGAGATATCTCTATTAACAATAGAGATATCTCTATTATTAATAGAGATATCTCTATTAATAATAGAGATATCTCTATTAATAATAGAGATATCTCTATTACTAATAGAGATATCTCTATTTCTAATAGAGATATCTCTATTAATAATAGAGATATCTCTATTGTTAATAGAGATATCTCTATTTCGCAATAGAGATATCTCTATTGCACAATAGAGATATCTCTATTTCGCAATAGAGATATCTCTATTATAATCAGCTTTCGACGTCAGCAGGTCGCCCTCTACGTTTTGTTTTGTTTAAATTTCTATCATCTTGAGGGGTTTCAAGTCGCGTCTTAATACTGTACTCCCGCAGTTGTTTACGCTGGGAAGTTTATGTATCTTTTTATGGTACCAGTCTTTCGTCAAGTTGGCGCAAAATGGCGGAGTTATTGTCTCATGTCGAGAGTGCATTGGGAAGTACGATGCAAGCAAACCAGAGCCGATCTGATGATGACATATTTCAGGGTGTCCGTCGCCTTTTTAGGCGAACTCAGCGCAGACGCCGACAGGGGTCGAGGCGAGGTAATTGGGACACTAGGCTAGGGCCTAGGCTAAGCCAGGCTGTCATGAATGGTGTTGTAACTTAGGCCTAGTCTTAACGTTATCATAATTAAGTTTACGCCAGTGACAGTGATAAAATATGTAGGCCCCCTAATTTGTAAATAGGCCTTGGGCTAGGCCCTAGGCCTACGTGCATTTCATTGAATTAGTATGGGGGAAATGTGGATGGGAATTGCAATGTCAGGATATGCACCATCTTCAGCTGACCATGCTGACAGAGCAGAGTTTTTGTACTAGGCCTACATCATAATAGGCCTGCCCTAATGTACTTAGGACCTGCCCACACACCTAGTACTAGACTAGCTGCAGTAACTGTAGCCCTATATTACTCCTTGTTTACAATTCGGACGTTGTCGTCGTATATGCAGTAACTGTAGCCCTATATTACTCCTTGTTTACAATTCGGACGTTGTCGTCGTATATATACGACGACAACGTCCGAATTGTAAACAAGGAGTAATATAGGGCTACAGTTACTGCAGCTAGTACTAGACCTGCCTAGGCTAGGCTATACAGACAGTACATGTAGGCCTACATCAGGACTTGGAACATGCCTTGCCCTGGGCAGGTACATTTACTTTGCAGGATGCACCCCTGTGTTCTCATAAATTAGAATGCCCTGTACATGTGGCTGCCAATGAAAACATCCTTCTTTCACTTTCACTGTGGGCTAATGTACTCTGAAATTGAAAGGTGTTTCTTTTAACTGAGCCCTGTATCAAATATCATCACTTTATTTAATTATAGCAAATATGATTAGCAATGTAGCATGTACTGTGATTTGAAAGCAAGCTACATCATGAGTGATGGTGATAGTGATACATGTACGAAATGTGTGTAGAGGTCCAACCCCCTCCCTTTCCCCTTCCACTCAGAGAGTAGAACAAGTTTTCTGTATGTTGTAAGTGATGTAGGATTGCAGGTGTGTGTGTGTGTGTGTGTGTGTACACTGAGTAGGAAGTTAGCCCTCCCCTGTGTTGGAGGGTATTTTGTGGGTTTTTTGGTTAATGCAAATGCCCTATATGGCATTAAAAAACCTTGCTGGAATTGCATCAATGATGCTAATGGTAGTTTATGTACACATTTCTTAAGGAAAAGGCAGAATCACTAGGTTTTATGTTAAAATTCCTATGGTGAAGCTTCATTGGCTTGATTTGAGTTTATAGCAGCATGTTAATGAAATGTTTGGAGTTTTCATACATTTGCCAAAAAAGCCACAAGCCTGTACATGTATGTTTTCTGGATACATTGTACCACTAAAAAATATATATGCAACCATTGTATTTGTTCCAGGACCAGTTCCAAATACTCTATGGAAGACGCAAGTCTTCCTACTAGGAGACAGCTCAACAAAGTTTTTACCACCTCCTAAAGAGATGGAGCGCCTGTGCAGAAATGGTCTAGGTTTGTATGATATTTGTTTCATGCTATACTTTTATGTAGAGGTTGAACAAGAACAAGAAGAACCATCTACAATCACAAGATCTACCACCCACTTGCAGTTGTTGCCACATCCACTGGTTTTCTCCTCCTAAGTTAGTGATTCTCTTATAGGCCTATATGGCACATTTGGAAGTCAGGATTCAACTTTGCATTGTGGATATGTGTCAAGTGTCAGTGCCAGCATACATGTTTGTAAATTTTAACAGTTATGTGTGGGGATACTTAAGAATTACATTCCTAGCAATAAAGAAAATTAGGGTAGCACTGACTTAACTATGAGAAGTTAAGTCTTCAAGTGCTACCCTAATTTTCTTTATTATTTTGATAGACTGACGCGGGTACCCACGATATTCCTAACAATGATTAAGGAAATATGAAATAACATTTTAAATGTAGTATGTAATAAAATATAAACAACAACCCTTCTAATACACGAATAATTGACTTTATTTCACAGGTACTCCAGAAAGCTTACGACCAGGTCCTCGGCAATTAGAAGATGCTAAAGTTAGCATCAACTTAAGCTTCAAGAAAGATGAGATTGATGGGCTAATAAGGGACCTATACCCAAATCAAACACTAGGCAGGTTTGGTTTTAAATACATGAAGGCCACAAAAGGGAGACTCCTCGTGGAAGTAAAAGCAGATGATGGAAAGAGCCTAAAGACAGCCTTCAAAAAGGGCAAAATTTACCTTTTGCCAAATAGAACCATTGTGCAGCAGGTAATGAACATCAAATTTAAAGTTTGTGACTCAAACATGTTTCCAGCTTTACACACATGAGCTAATTTGATTGATACACAGTGACAAACTGGTAGCATCACACAGCCCTTGGCTTACACTGTTCTTTCCCATGAGTACCCATCCTGCACTTGTTGGCTTAGGGATCTATAGACATTAACAGCAAGACAGTGCCTTTAAATATATACTGTATGGTATAACCATCCCTAAGGACCAGGTATGGAAAGAGGAAAGCTTCTTTAGTGTGGATTTTGTTAGCAACACAATTGTCATACTATCCCAACTTCCCTTCATATCATTGTCATCAGTCAGTCAGTCATAGTCTATTTCATTTGCACCCTTTTAAAATTTCTTTTACAAATATGTTTGTAATTTAGTGACTGTTTCTTGTGGTGTTACATTTGCATTTTTGCATTGCAGTTTTAAAGGTGGTTTGTTGTTGCTGATATTTTTTTAATTTGCAGGCGATTGTTGAAGATGACACCCAAGTTTCTGACATTGTAAGTTTTGTTTACTATTTTTATGTTAATATTGATATCCTAAATTATACACAACATGTAAACACTATTGCCCTAGAGTACTAAAATGTGGTCCTGCATGGGGATATTAGGAAAATTTCTCTGGCAATCCATTTTAATTGCAGAGTCCACATTTTTTTGTTTTAAATTGTTCATGCAAGATGGAGACAGACACCATTTATGCAGCACTAATTGTCAAGGAAGGAAAACTATGTGATGGTCAAAGTTGATAGACTTGGCAAGTTCAGAAAAGCGCTGATTTTGTACACAATCTTACATGACATGTAAAATTTGCTCATGAACTTGGACATTGCTGGGAATCTAAAAGCCACAACAAAACAACAGCTATACTCTCTGCCCATATCATTATGAATATGAATGACAGTAAATATGGGAACAAGTACTCGGGCAAGTGGATTACAGCAATGGAAATCCTTATAATGTAGGCCAACTGAAAGAGAAGATGAGTTTACAAGACCCTTGATTCTTCTATATCTTTCTTGTGTAAGACTCTTGTATAACCAATAATGCAATACATAACAACAAAGGTCGCCATAATTATTTTACCATTTTTGTACATAGGACTCGGGAACTGATGAATCCCTGGACGATTTTGTGGATGCAGGAACACCAACAGTAAGTATTATAATACCAGTTTGTGACACATGTTATTTGCGCACTGCTTTGAGAAAATCCTCATGCGTGCACTGCACATACAAATTAAATTCATTGCAAAGTGCAAAAAAAGGTGTATTTGTATTTGTAATTGAAATAATTTTTTTTTATTTCCAATTGTATTTGTGTACATGTTTTATCCTGCCATTTATGTACGAGGTGATTCACACTGTTTTCAAATGCTTGTGCCTGCCTTTATGCCCTGTCCTTTGCCGCTATTTGTGGTATTTTTCACAAGCGCTAGATATATTTTTATGACAGAGTACATGTAGTTTACACTGGGTGAAAATGGACCACTCTCGGTCCCTATTCCTACTAACAAGAACTGAGCAGTGATTGATGATGGAATTAATTAGAGCAGGTACTTTGTGATGTATTTTCATTCACTGACTGAAATAGCGTCAATTCCCTCCCTTATTATATAGGTTCTGTTCCAGAGACAGACTCGTGGAACATCAGCTGGTGAGTATCAGTCAAAGTGGAATAACTTTGTTATAACAACGAAGTATGAGTATGAATGTAGGCAGGAATTAATGAATAAGAGATATGAATGGCCTAGCTGTCAGTAAAGAATATATGAGAAAAAACTCTGACAAGATTAATCTGCACACACACACTGTCCCCGATTGCAGAGTTGTAGAGCAATTTTATTTAATTAAGGGGTATTTTTTATGCGGAGTACATTGTATGTCAGTAAAATAATAATAATAATAATGGACTGTCTGACTTCAGAATCTTGCCTTTTAAAAGTTCTTCCATTGCATTGCTTTATATTGGAACTCTAGCACTTGTTTCCCTTCAGATGAGCCAACTGTCTAAATTTACACTTCTCGCAATTAGGTCTCAACGTTTCGACTAGCCTGCTCTAGTCCTCATCAGGACTCTAGTCCTCATCTCCTGATGAGGACTAGAGCAGGCTAGTCGAAACGTTGAGACCTAATTGCGAGAAGTGCGAACGATATAGAAGTGCGAAAGTACAAACGAGAAATACATGGTGTTTCCGCAAACCGATCCATATACCAATTGTCACCATGCAAAGCCTCAAATCTTTCTTGTCTAAGTTTAGTTGGACACTCAACCATCTATATCACAGACTCAACCTATTAATGTTTTGGTGCCCTTCCTTTATACAGGACAGCCAAATCCTACTGCTAGTGATGAACGCCAGAACATGAACCAAAGCCAGCGACGACGTAACAGAAATAACAACATGGCCCCAGTAGCAGCTACCCAGCCACCTGAAGCTGCTTTATCTCCAGAAGTATCTTCCCAGACTACTGTGACCCATGCACCAGCCAACCCACCTGAAACTGCATCCGCTCTGGAACCATCTTCCCAACCTTCTGCAGCAGTAGTTGCTTCTGGAGTGGCCCAAGATGTACCAGCCACACCTGCACAACCTATCGTTCAAGTTGATGATTTTGATCTTGAATTTGACATTGAATTAGGTGAGCTAACAAAGGGTTTTTGGTTCATGAAAACAGCACAAGCATTTTTTAATCATTTTCAGTGCATTATGCAGAATTTTGGAAAACAGGGCTGCCAAAATTGTTGTGAAAGAGCCTGGAGCACTGTGTGATCTGTACTCGTATATTTCTTGAAGAATAAGTGGTATAACAAAGACACACAAAAACCTGAATTTTAAGAGACAGAGTGCAGATATGAATGTACACTGTAGGGTCTAGCTAGTGACCACAAAACATTATTTGTGGCTGGGACATCGCCATCGTTTTTCTCATTTGGCCCAAGCAAAAACATTCAATAAACAACTTCTACAATCCTTATTTGGTTGTCAAAAGTGTACATAACCAGGGGCCCAATTCATGGAGCTGTTAAACACAAAACATTTCCTTAGCTCAAAATGTCATGCTCAATAAAACAAACCACCATTAAAAACTCCATTTGGTATTCATGGTCAGCGAACAACAGCCAAAGAACAATCACAAGTGTTAATCCTGTTTTTATTAAGGCAAACATTTGATGGTTAGCAAATTTTTGTGCTAAGCAGGGCTGTGAAATTGGCCCCATTCCACGATCCATGTCATTGAAACAAATGGTGGAAGCCTTACTTATGCATTTCCATATTTTCCTCCTCATGATGATGTACTAGTGGCTAGTTATTTTTCTTTTAACAAGCAAAATTGCAATTTTTAAGGGAGAATTTGATTTTATCCATGATGCCAACCATGAAATTCATTTTATCTAGCTGTTTATGAAGAAACACTATACTTTTATTCTCATGAACAATTGTTTTCTGCAGCATGTCAAGCTCTGAAAGACTGCCTCGGAGAGGAGAAAGTTAATATCACCATTCGCAGGGAACAAATAATGGACTCGTTATTGCAAACCTACAAAGACGAACACATACCAACTCAACAACTATATGTTGAGTTTGCTGAGGAAAGCGGTGATGACCTTGGAGGGCTAACCAAAGAAATGTTCACAACATTCTGGGCAAAGGCTATGCAGGAACTTTTTTCTGGCGAGCATGTAGTGGTTCCATCCTTGCCACTTCATAGAATGAACAAGGACAGTTGGAAGTATAAAGCTCTTGGGAGGGTCCTGTCTCACACTGTGGCCTTGACAGGAAATATTCCAGCGGTGCTGGCAAGGTCAACAATCATACAGATGATCTTCCAGTCAGATGTGGATGAGATTTGCCTCCTTGAAGACTTCATGCTCTATGTCACAGATCATGAAAAAAGCCTTCTGGAAAAGGCTCTGATGTCTTTCGCTACTCTCTCAGAAAGTGAGCTGGCCAGGCTGCAGGACTTGTACATGGTATATGGCTACCATGACATACCCAGAGCAGCAGAAGTCAAAGATCAAATCCTGACCATCGCTAACCAAGAGTTGGTTGTCAAGCCAAAGCAGCTGGTTTCCTGGATGAGGCAAGGCATCCCTCCTTCACACTTTGCAGCTTTTTGGGAACAGCTAACACTGGGCCATATCACATACTTACTAGATAAGCAAAGGCCAACCCCTCAGAAGGTTGTCAGTACCATTATCACAGAGCATCCAGACCTAACATCAGAGGAAGACAGGGTTCTGTACTTCTTGAAGGAGTTCATCCTCACAATGGATAATGACATGCTACTAAACTTCCTTAACTTTGTAACAGGGAGCATACACACACCACAATCTATCACAGTGCAGTTTACAAAACTGACTGGATTTAAGAGGAGGCCCGTTATGCACACTTGTTCAAACTTTCTTGAGTTGCCATCCACGTACCACAGTTTCCAGGAATTCAAGCGTGAATTTAATCATATTTTAACAAATCCTGAAGCTCTCAGGTACACAATTCTGTAAGTGCCCATTGCAAAATGGACAGTGTTTGCATTTGTTTTTTGTTCGACCAATTTCTGTTTATGACCAGTAGCAATCTCTTGGGAACATTGTGAAAGCTAAAGTGTACCTCGTTGGTACTTTTACCTTGTTATATTATAAACATTCAGTGACAAAATATTTCCTGAAACACACCTCCAAAACTGCTTGCAGATTCCTTGGGCATGATTTTTACACATCACTTTGCTGCTTGCATGCGATGAAAAAGCCACATACAAAAAGCATGCAACACCATGCTGTGCGTGTTTTTTGTTTTTTAGTCATATTTATGCAGGTGGTCTTTTGACTGAATGCCGGATCGTGCACAATTTCCATTCATCTTGTGCAACTGCCCCACATTGGTTTCATTGTTTTTACATCAGCCAATCATTGATCTTGCCTGCATACTCATGTACATGTACCATGTAATTTAACTTTTTTAAAGATAAAGTAAATAAGTCTTTTAATTTTCACTTGTAGGAATGCTCAAACTCCATTCTTTCAAAAGTGTGTTACTGTTGTTAATTTTTGATAACGAGGTATTATTAAAATCTTGCTTTACCCCAAGCTTTGTGTACAGTCCAGGGACTGTACATGTAATTGGATTGCCAAAGTTTGTAGTCTACCATTAATTAAGTTCATTTAGTTCCTGTATTTAAAGTAAAAACAAATCTTTGTTGTGTGGCAACGTACAAAATCTTGCCTGTACTATATATAACAAGTTATTGTTTTGGCTTTGTGTCTTAAGACTAAAAGATTGTATAAAGAGAACATGAAATGGAGTTGATTTAGTTTACTTGAGTTGTTTAGTTGACTTGAGACTTTTTGAAAGTAACTGTTAGTTGGAGATGGGGGAGAGGGCAGGTAGAAAGACCATATCTGTGCCGAACTTCGCATTTATGTTCTAATGAGGTTGAATTTGCTTTTTGAAATGTGGGAATAAATTGTCTGACCTAATTTCTGTATTGAAATTATATAAGATGAATGTTTCAACTAGCATCCAACTACATTCAAAGTACAATGGTATGCTTTTTGTAGCAATGCTTATGGGAATGACCATTAAAAGCATAGCAATTTAAATGTTGACATGTACTGCAAAGTTTGTTTAATTAGCTTGCCAGTTAAATGGCTTATGAGTGCCATCTTCCATTGTTCTATGTTGATAGGAATGGTTGGTGACTAAAATATAGTCTTCTTGATCCATGAAAGTAAGAAAACAAACATGGGTTTCACTTTTTTGTATTTGTTACCCGTTAGCTTCTCTGTTACACAAGTACAGTAATGCAAATCATAAACTTAATGCATGTACTTTATTTTAAATTTGCCAGG
The DNA here is from genome assembly GCA_963971285.1 of Astropecten irregularis. Classification (NCBI taxonomy): domain Eukaryota; kingdom Metazoa; phylum Echinodermata; class Asteroidea; order Paxillosida; family Astropectinidae; genus Astropecten; species Astropecten irregularis. The sequence goes on along the minus strand of OZ020254.1, from coordinate 19,822,968 downwards.
AAAGACACCTTGCCAGCTATTTAAAAGGCTATGCGCAGGTGATGCAAAGCTTATCGTGTGAAAATTACATATTTTTTTGGAACAACTTTATGAAAAAGACTTCAGTTAGAAGCGTTATGTATGTCATTAACTTTCAAATCAGAGGCATACTTGGAAGCAGTGTGCCATAACCCAATCTCTTCAGTTGTATTAAAATGTAAACAAAAACTGTGTTTGTCACTGTGCATTTATTTTATACCATCATGGAAGTTATTACAGTCAGTCAACTCTTGTTAATACAAACACTGTTAATACAAAATTATGATATAACAAACATTCTGGTCAAGTCCTGCCGAGTTTGTATTAACGAGAATTACTGTAGTTTGTTTGATATATTATTAAAAATCATTTCTAAAGGGTTTGCTGACTCATCAAGATGCAACAGACACCAGTCATCATTTTAATTTAATATTTAATTCGCATGGTACTGTAAAAGCATGGTACGCATTCTGAAATATAAAGGCCATATTTTTTTATTTGTGGGTCTTACAAGCAGCAAATGTTCACATTTGTGGCAAATCATTTTGGAGGGAGAATTTGTTTGGTACCTACTTTGAACCCCCAAACTCATCAGTGTACACAAAAAAACTGCATTTAAGATTTCAATTACAAAACAAAAGATGTACTGAGTATTTCTTTTCCCGCTTTACTGACCTTGATTCAGTTGAATGCAAGTTTTCAAGTGTTTATTTATCTTGCATGTGGATCCCTCTCATTTTCTTTTTTGTCTTATACATGTATTAATGCATATTGACTGCCATTTTTGAGTTATCATATTAAGTTCCCTGAATATTTGAAAAGAACTGAACTGCTCGGTTATACTTGGATCTCAAATCTGGTAATCCGGCCAAAACACCTTGTAGAGCTACGGTCTGTTCTGATGTGATTGACGGAACAGTTGTGCTGTTTGACAATATGTTGTCATCCTCTTGGATATCAAGAGCTTGGGGGTCAATCCCATAGTGATGTAGTACAGTTTCTAATGTGACCCCTTCGAGCACCGATTCAGTTGCCGTATGTCCAGAACCCGCATTCTCAAGCATGCCATCAATCCATTGCTGCTCCGGGGTGCGTTCCTGAGAATCAGATGACATTTTATGCTGGTTCCAAGCTTGCCGAAACACCTCCAAGTTGTTGTTTACCTCAGGCATATACACAGCATGCAAGGCTCTCAGATGGGATTCACTGTCCAAATTGAGAAGACCATCTTCCATCAGTTGCAAAAATTCTTCTTTGAACCGCATCAGAACCTAGAAAATATATACATGTAACAAATAATTTATTGTTAAATGTATGTAAAGAATTCCTTGGCAAGATCTTGGTTTCAAACCTAGGAAAAGAACATACATTCCCCGTCCCTCACAAATACATCACAAAGAAAAAAATTACACATACTTGGTGATTAGAAATTCAGTGACAAAATTAAACTGTAACCATAGAAACCAACTTTGTTTGTTGTGTTCGTCTTATTTGTATTGTTCCTACCACTTCACTTAGTACCTCATATTAGCTAGTTATATTTAAGGCATCTCTACACAAGCTCCGGCTTCTTGAACATGCCTCCATTTATGTGCCGGCATTGATTCTTTGTAGGACTATATCTTCATTTATTTATGTTGTTTCTTGTATTTCAATTTGCCTGTACTGAATGGAAATAAATATGAATTGAATTGAATTGAATTGAACTTATAGGAAGGTACCTGGACATGTACATCTCTCCACAATCTCTCTATCCTCTGATTATGGACTGACTGGCCAGTGATGTGACTTGCTCTCCCACTGCCTCGTACTATGTTCATGAAGACAGCCACCTTGAAATTCTCCAACCCATGGTCTGAACGCACCCTTGAAGGAATTCCATACTCCACCGTTGATCTAACAAACAACTGAAATACTGAGTCGGCCTTGTTGTTATTCAAACACTTCAGATAGGGTATCAGTCGCGAACTTCCGTCAATGGCACCGTGGATTACCATACCATACCTGTAGTTGAACGACAGCATTTTTTAATATCCTTACAGAAAACAGAGGTCACATTTATTATTATGTAATTCACAAATACCCAAAATTCACAATCACATAAATATAGGCGTGGGCATTGAGAGGGAGTCTAATGTGCTCTTTTATATCCAAAACATGAAAAAATAACCATGCATATTACAAGGTTTTTTTTCATTTCAAACCAGTACAGTTACCATATACATGTATTTGGAAACGACTATTGTATTGGAACTTGCAAAAGGACAATGTAGGAATGCGAACTGGTTAATTAACAATTTTACAGTGTGACAATGTAAAGCTTCCAAAACTATATGCCCGATATGTGTAACTCCCAAACATACACTGATGCTAGAGGGTGGTTTTCCAAAAGGAGGTCCGGGGTCTAACAATAAATTGTAATAAAATGTAATGCAATGTAAGTTACCACAGGGAGAAAATGCCTTTCAAAGTTTAATAAGTTTTGGTCTGGGGTATGCCTTTAGAAAAGTTAATTCTGAGCTAATTTGGGTTCATTTCTGGCCATACTAATTGATTCCGACTATTCTCACATTACCTTACTAATTTGAGGTTTGCATCCATGTGCCAAAGTGAGTTTGGAGTTGGTACCCGGTAAACTCTCCTAGGTATGGTCAACGCCCATCTGTGTGCTGTCCTCTCTGGATCAACAGACCTCACTGCAGCCCTCACTCTCTCTCTTTGAAGAAACTGACCCTGAGTGCGTAAAAGTCCTCCCATCATCTGAAAATTGATTTTGCAAGATTATCAAATTCTAACTTACACCGTTTGTGTGCAGGTTGTTCTCTGGCTAAAACCATACATTTCACACATGGTTCTATAGAAGATAGCAAGTCATTCTCAGCCACTCCAGGTTTCTTTTCCTACAGAATCTAGTCAAAGTTCTCCAAAGCAGCAAATCCTACAAAGCTATTTTTCAGCTATCATGAGCTTGAATCTCATTGGAAAATCAGTACCCTGCCAGTGTGTGCCTGTATGTACGTGTTACAGTGGAAGTTGATGGTTGGTAAAACACAATACATGTATTGTAGAATAATTGTTCATACATACCCGGAATCCTGCATTTGGAAAATCTTTTTTCAAGCCACGCACCGTCTCCTCCAACTCATTTGAACTGATAGTTGCAAAACGTTTGGATGTCTGCAGACCTTCATCTTTCAGCCTTTTATACACATAAGAAGCAGATACCTGCAAAAAAGGAGGTCCTGTAACATTACCTCTTTAGCAAGTGACATACTTTCACAATTTTTTTTCTTGCAGTCACTGTACAAAGTACATTCATAATCATAAACCCATAAGTGCCCACAGACAAAATTAATGACTTAACATGTAATATTTCTCTTATAATATTTAGATAATGTTGTACATACCTTGAAATGTCTGGCGATCTTTGCAGCAGTGAAACCTTTTCTGAGGAAAAACTCCAGGTCATCCTTCTGGATGTTGATTTTAGGTCTACCTTTACGACCTAGGCAAATTACACAGAAAGAAATGTATAGCACAAGGAATCAATCCCAGCTATCTTTGTAATCTTTCAGCAACAACGCAAATATATGTTCCCCCGTGAGCATGATGCACAAAGCAAGTAGATTCATGGAGGTATACAAATGTGTAGATTGTAGGTGCTTTTTGTGCATCATCTTTTGACATCTTGTCAACAAAGGTAGAATCAGTCGAATAGTAGCGGACCAAGGCCCCACTCCTCCTAGTCCTACACAAGTTAAAGTTCTGGTTGGCTCTAGGTTTGCAACAACTTAACTCTGTTTATTTTAGCCTAAACAATAATTCACAATAATGAGATTGAGAGAGGTATGCTTTTCAATTCATCCCCTTTTCAAAATATAAATACATGTACCGGTACAAAATAGCCTCGGCCCGATTCACTGTTGCCTGTACACTTGGCCTAGGGCCTACACTGCTTTAATATGACTAGGCCTACCCCCATGCTGTAAACGTTGACTATGAGTATGAAAGTGTGATTGAGTAATATGGCCATTAATTTACGTGAATCTCAAGTTTCATACCTGAATGAATTCTTTCTGCGCCCGTTTCAAACTCCTCTTCACTGACACTGTTGGGATTATTTTCAAACTGACCCTCATCAGGTGGTGGTCTCTCAAAATCCCCATCGGGTGTATCGTTGTTGATGCCTCCTGTCGACCCCCTTCCATTCGATGAAGTTGCGTCTGAACTGTCGGCTGCGGTCATTCCATCTATAAGTTCTCGAATAGTTGCTTCAAGTGCCAACCATTCAGGTGTTTGTTCAACGATTTCCATGTGCCTTAGACACTCTCGAAGTCTACCTTGTCTGCCACATCTAGCCAAGGAACCTCTTTCGTCGAGATGTCGCCTAATCTGGCGAATTTCGCTATGTATGCGACGTTCCAAAACGGTCCTTAATCCAGCCATTATAAATTAATTGAAAGTGCCTGGGCATAATACATGTAATAACGAACATAATAAAATGACTTGATGCATGATGGGATATGATGCGCGTGCCCCCTGGCTCACTGAAACTTTGTGCGTGACGTTACAACGACCACTCCGACCGGAAACATTAATAGAGATATCTCTATTAAAACCGGAAGTACACAATAGAGATATCTCTATTGCTAATAGAGATATCTCTATTGCTAATAGAGATATCTCTATTGCTAATAGAGATATCTCTATTGCTAATAGAGATATCTCTATTGCTAATAGAGATATCTCTATTGCTAATAGAGATATCTCTATTGCTAATAGAGATATCTCTATTCTTAATAGAGATATCTCTATTCTTAATAGAGATATCTCTATTTCTAATAGAGATATCTCTATTAACAATAGAGATATCTCTATTGTTAATAGAGATATCTCTATTCCCGATTAAATGTTAACTTTGCACGCCATAAATTTGCATATGAATTGAAATGCCAGGTGCGCCACTGGCAGGTCGCGCGCGCCTATTATGGGGCGCGCACTTATTTACTCATCCATTGTGTGATACTGCTAGTGCTAGCCCATAAAAAGATGTGTCAAAAGATGTGTATTTCAGAAAAACAAGCCAATTATTCGCCCACATTCCTCAACTTCCTGAAAATCTTTGTAATGTAACTTGTGAAGTTCTTGTGCAGCTTTAAAAATCATTTTAAGTTTGTTAATAGTCAATGGGTTTGATGAATGAAGAGAATTGAATGAAGCTAATTTCATTAGTCATTGCAAATAGTTTGAAGGTGATTCTGTCTTGTATGTTTGTATTAGCCAAGAGCTTCAGAGGATCTAGAGAGTCCAATATCTACATGGCATTGGATGAAAGATGTGCATAAGATATGGACAGCTAGTGAATCATACCATCACATACTGAGGAAGTAGGGGGATGCAAGACTCACTGATGAGTGACCCAGCTTGATGAGCTTGCCATTGATATTCATGAAGGTGAGTTTCTGTGAAATAATGACCTCATAAATTGCTTGAAATGTATTTATATGAACTAGTGAATCCATCATTCTGCCAACAAATTTACTCGTTTATTTTCAAGTACCTTTTGAGCTTACATCTTACATTAATGCTCAAATTCTGAACAAAAGGTAAAAAGGCACTGAATATTGTATAAAATACAGTCACCTGTCATGCATGAAGTGCATTCAGTTGTTGATTGCAGATTATTATTCTCACAATTTTGCACTGATGTGATGAGGAATTGGTAGTAACCTGTGGAAATGCATTACTCATTTATTTACTATAGGTATTTCTGGAACATTTTATAAGTGTAACGCAGCTTAGGTAGGCTGCGCTTCTACATAATTATACAGGGATGAGATTTTTGAGTTCAATTATTTTTGTTTTGGATTTCAGATTGTTTGTTTCCTCAGTCTGTGTACAAACGTATAGGAGATTTCCTAGAGTTCAGATTGTTTATGTCCCCTGACAGTTGTTTTCAGATATTTTAATCATTGGTGAATCTCATCCCTGCTTTTAATCCCAGGTAAATACTTACCGGTGGATGAAAGATGCTGCATGAAGGATGGAGAGCAACATCAGACACTACCCCATCACAGATGATGCTAGAGAATCTGATGCAAGAGTCACTGATGACACTGCTTGATAAGCTTGCAATTATGTTTGTGAAGGTGAATATTGATGAATTTAGAAATCTATTTAAGGCATATAATATAGGACTGGTAAGGCTAAAGAAAATCACTCAAAAACTAGATTTGCTGATCGGTGGTTACATAAAAATTCCTTCAGTTTCCCTTGTGGTCATTTGATGATTTTATTGATTAAAAAGCTGTATCATCTTTGAGTGATCGCTGTGAACTGTTTCTAAGGTTGCAGCGTGTATCGATGAAATGATCCCTGGGATATGGCAGTGTGTGCGCGGTTTCGTGGCTTTTCCTTTCCAATTGAACAAGGATAATTGACTATTAGGGACACCGCCAATGTAGGGCTGGATAGCTCAGTTGGTAGAGCGCATGTACTGTAATCAGGAAATCACTGGTTCGAATCCTGCTCCAGTCAATTTGTTTTTGTTCACCTTTCAATGACTCAAAAATTCATTTTGTTTCCCTTCTAGTTATTTGATGATTACTTATTTTAATTCATTTAAAAAATAGCTTGTCCTGCAAAGTTTTGATATCAGCACAGTTTTAATATTTTGAATGGAAATGGACAAAGAATTATAAAACAAAGCTTTCTTGTATTGGATTGTGCCCTTTTAAAAAAGAACATAAAATCTATTTTAGCAACGATGCTTCATTTTGTAAACCACAGTTGAACTATTAATGTATATTTTCTTTTCTTTTCTTTTTTTCAGGAAAGAAATGGTTGTAAACATCTTGGATGGCTCTGCTCTGAGGAAGATGACTCCTTCTCATCAAAGCTTCCACAGACGATCGGACACAAGACAGGGCAGCCGCTTTTTGCTGAGGTTTTCTCTCTTCTGTCCAGCCATGGGAGGGATTCTTGAATGAGTCACATATACATCCAATACAAGAATCTTCATGGATCCATTCAGGTGATATTCACTCTTTATAAGGGTCTCACTACTGTATGTAGTGAGAAGTAAAATGATTTCATCAGTTTTTTTACTGTACTCATCATACATGTTCAGTATACATGATCATGAAAACGTTTTCATTTTGTATATTGCAGTACATTATTACACTGGACGTGTACTAACCTATATAACACTGGACGTGTACTAACCTATATTTTTCTCCCCATACCGAGTGTTCTGTCTCTATTTTGTCTTATTCGTAAAGTGAGGCTTGTAAATGGTGGTATTAATTTAAGAGTCATCTCAGATAGTACATGTGAAAGTGCCATGCTTAATGTACTTGTGATTTGTTGTTGGGAGCATGTACGAATCATTTTCACCCCAAGCTTTGTTCCATATTTCTATGGAACATTGTAGATAAGTGCGCGTCCATCAATGTGCTGTATTATCCCAATTAATGTACAAATGGTTGTCAAAAATGAATGCGTACTAATCTTTTTTCTCCCCATGTTAAGTTGCCCAATATTTCAATTGTGTAGGTTTATAATGTGCTTAATATTAAGCACGGGTCTTAATTTATAGCGTACATGTAAGTGACTTGTCACAAGAAGACATCGTGACTACACAGTCTTGATGTGACATTATTGCTTGGCTTGTGTTAATATCAAGCTTGGTACATTGCATATACTCCCCCCATGCCTTGTCCCAGCATATTTTAAGGACATGTACTATTCTATATGTTTTTATCAATCTTTTGACATCATTTCTTTTAAGGTGTTTGTAAATGGTGTATGATTTCAAGTGATATGCATAAAGGTGTTAAAATATTTATGATGTATGTATGTACAGGTATCATTCTATTAGAAACATGCATCTACTAATCATTGTCTCCCCATGTATTAATGATGTGCTCTTTATTTTTCTGAAGGATTATCAATGGAATTCAAAGGTGGTTTCCCGTAATGATCCATGTACTAATTCCTTACTTTTTTCCTTTTTCCACAGACTTTGCCCCATACTTCCGTCAGGACCATGTACTAATCAGTTTTACTCTCCTTCTTTGTCCTGAGCATTTACAGGCAATAGACTTCTTGTTGTAATGGAACTGACGTCAATGTTATCACTGTGTAATGCCACAAGTGGTATGAGCAGGCTTGATGTTGTTTGTCCTTACAAATTGAATCGGCGTATGATGGGTTTGATTGTGTTGCATTCATCAGAAGATAGTGATTGGTTTGTGTTTTTTATGTTTTTTTCAGGTTTGTCTTAAGCACTTACCAGGTTTTTCTAATAAGTGTCAATGTTGAATGCTCCTTAAAGGTAAGCCTCTGAGCAAGGTTAGTAAAGGTGAAGATTATTTCACCATAGGGCCTACTGCAATTAAATGTTTGTGTCACTTTACATTGAAGTGCTTAATTACCCTGGTTGAAAATTGTCATTGTAATACATCTGAATATTTTACTTATGTAACCTAGCTCTGCTAGGCCGAATGTTTCTTGTTTTCCTACATTATAGTCAAGAACTTCAGATGAAAGAACCAATATCTACCTGTCCTTAGATGGTAGATGTTGCATGTAGAATGGACAGCTCCAGGAAGACATCACACCTAATGCTAAAGATTGATGGACTTGCTGTTACTGTTCCCACAGGTGAGAATTTGTGTTGTATAAACCCCCATCACAACTCTTCAATCTAGACACTCCAATTTGGTCAGTCAATTATAGACCTGCCCAACTCAAATATCACCGTTCCTTCTACAATTCTGATTTGGCCAGCAACCAAACATTTCAAACAATTCATCAGTCAGTCAACACACTTGCTAGTTTACTTTCAAGTCCCCTTTTGGCTTATATCAAGTGTATTCTCAAACTATTGTGGGGATCTGGCAAATGCCGACTTGAGAAAAGCCTAACTGTTTGATTACTACAGTTGTAAACAATATGTATAATTTTTCCCCAACAAAATATAGTGCACTCGTTAATTGATGATGTACCTTTGTCCTTACAACAATTAAAGTACCTAAGAAAATAGAGAAAAGATAAGTGCAGATATAATGTTATACTTCTCAGTGCCGAATTTCTCCCTGTATTCTTACCTTTTAGTCAAGAACTTCAGGTGAACCAGTTCCTACCAGCTGGATGAAAGATGCTGCAAGAAGATGACCAGCCAGTAAATGCCATTATCACAGATGAATGCTGTGGAACCAGAGGGGTCCTTACAACGGTCGAGCATCTCAGAAAATACAGATAAGAAATTGCATATATAAGGTAACCCTCTCGTTGCATAGCGCTGACTTACAGAGGGTACTTACAACAATTAAAGTACATCAGAAAATAGAGATAAGTTAACTGCAGATAGAAGGTTATACCTCTCAGTGCATAGCGCTGACTTATGGGGGCACCTTCTCTGTAAAACGATAAATGCTGGCCACAAAGAATTAAACTGCATATAGGGCATTATAATCTGCAAACCTGTAACAGTGCCTGGTGCATTGTTACTTATATAAGGTAACCTCTCAGTGCATATCAGTAGCGCTGGCTTTCAGAGGCCCTTATATGTGGATTAATAATGATGAATACTTGCAATTTTTCTCAGAAGTCATTGCCCAAATATAATTTTATGTATGATTGCATAGCATCATGGTCATCTTAAGTGAAAACAGTTTTAGGAGGAATATTGCTACTTGATAGATTTCAAATTTTACTAATGTAACCTAGCTCTGCTAGACCGAATTTCTCCCCACTTTCTTACCTTTTAGTCGAGAACTTCAGGTGAACCAGTTCCTACCAGCTGGATGAAAGATGCTGCAAGAAGATGACCAGCCAGTGAATGCCGTTATCACAGATGAATGCTGTGGAACCGGAAGGGTCCTTACAATGGTGGAGCATCTCAGAAAATACAGATAAGAAACTGCATATATAAGGTAACCCTCTCGGTGCATAGCGCTGACTTTCAGAGGGTCCTTACATCAAAGTATCTAAGGAAATTCAGATAAAAATTGCATGTATAAGGTAACCCTCTCGGTGCATAGCGCTGACTTTCAGAGGGTCCTTACATCAAAGTATCTAAGGAAATTCAGATAAAAATTGCATGTATAAGGTAACCCTCTCGGTGCATAGCGCTGACTTACAGAGGGTCCTTTTAAAGTTTCAAAGAAAATTGAGATAAAACATTGCAGAAAAAGGGTAACCCTCTCGGTGCATAGCGCTGACTTACAGAGGGTACTTACATTAAAGTTTCTAAGAAAATTGAGATAAAAAATTGCAGAAATAAGGTAACCCTCTCGGTGCATAGCGCTGACTTACAGGGGGTACTTACAGCAATTAAAGTACCTCAGAAAATATAGATAGAAGGTTATACCTCTCAGTGCATAGCGCTGACTTATGGGGGCACCTTCTCTGAAAAACGATAAATGCTGGCCACAAAGAAACTGCATATAGGGCATTATAATCTGCAAACCTGTAACAGTGCCTGGTGCATTGTTACTTATATAAGGTAACCTCTCAGTGCATATCAGTAGCGCTGGCTTTCAGAGGCCCTTATCTGTGGATTAATAATGATGAATACTTGCAATTTTTCTCAGAAGTCATTGCCCAAATATAATGTTATGTATCATTGCCTTGCATCATGGTCATCTTAAGTGAAAAAAGTTTTAGGAGGAATATTGCTACTTTATAGATTTCAAATTTTACCAATTTAACCTAGCTCTGCTAGGCCGAATTTCTCCCTGTTTTCTTATCTTTTAGTCAAGAACTTCAGGTGAACCAGTTCCTACCAGCTGGATGAAAGATGCTGCAAGAAGATGGACAGCCAGTGAATGCCATTATCACAGATGAATGCTTTGGAACAGAAGGGGTCCTTACAACGGTGGAGCATCTCAGAAAATATAGATAAGAAATTGCGTATATAAGCTAACCCTCTCGGTGCATAGCGCTGACTTTCAGAGGGTCCTTTCATCAAAGTATCTAAGGAAATTCAGATAAAAATTGCAGAAAAAAGGTAACCGTCTCAGTGCATAGCGCTGACTTACAGGGGGTACTTACATTAAAGTTTCTAAGAAAATTGAGATAAAAAATTGCAGAAAAAAGGTAACCCTCTCAGTGCATAGCGCTGACTTACAGGGGGTACTTACAGCAATTAAAGTACCTCAGAAAATAGAGATAAGTTAACTGCAGATAGAAGGTTATACCTCTCAGTGCATAGCGCTGACTTATTGGGGCACCTTCTCTGAAAAACGATAAATGCTGGCCACAAAGAATTAAACTGCATATAGGGCATTATAATCTGCAAACCTGTAACAGTGCCTGGTGCATTGTTACTTATATAAGTTAACCTCTCAGTGCATATCAGTAGCGCTGGCTTTCAGAGGCCCTTATCTGTGGATTAATAATGATGAATACTTACAATTTTCCTTAGAAGTCATTGCCCAAATATAATTTAATTTCTCATTGCCTAGCATCATGGTCATTCTAAGTGAAATAAGTTTTAGGAGGAATATTGCTATACTTTCAGATTTCTAATTTCAAATTTTACTAATGTAACCTAGCTCTGCTAGGCCGAATTTCTCCCTCCTTTCTGACCTTTTAGTCAAGAACTTCAGGTGAACCAGTTCCTACCAGCTGGATGAAAGATGCTGCAAGAAGATGGACAGCCAGTAAATGCCATTATCACAGATGAATGCTGTGGAACCGGAGGGGTCCTTACAATGGTGGAGCATCTCAGAAAATACAGATAAGAAATTGCATATATAAGGTAACCCTCTCGGTGCATAGCGCTGACTTTCAGAGGGTCCTTACATCAAAGTATCTAAGGAAATTCAGATAAAAATTGCATGTATAAGGTAACCCTCTCGGTGCATAGCGCTGACTTACAGAGGGTCCTTACATCAAAGTATCTAAGAAAATTCAGATAAAAATTGCAGAAAAAAAGGTAACCCTCTCGGTGCATAGCGCTGACTTACAGGGGGTACTTACATTAAAGTTTCTAAGAAAATTGAGATAAAAAATTGCAGAAAAAAGGTAACCCTCTCGGTGCATAGCGCTGACTTACAGGGGGTACTTACAACAATTAAAGTACCTCAGAAAATAGAGATAAGTTAACTGCAGATAGAAGGTTATACCTCTCAGTGCATAGCGCTGACTTATGGGGGCACCTTCTCTGAAAAACGATAAATGCTGGCCACAAAGAATTAAACTGCATAAAGGGCATCATAATCTGCAAACCTGTAACAGTGCCTGGTGCATTGTTACTTATATAAGGTAACCTCTCAGTGCATATCAGTAGCGCTGGCTTTCAGAGGCCCTTATCTGTGGATTAATAATGATGAATACTTACAATTTTTCCCAGAAGTCATTGCCCAAACATAATTTTATGTATCATTGCCTTGCATCATGGTCATCTTAAGTGAAAAAAGTTTTAGGAGGAATATTGCTACTTTATAGATTTCAAATTTTACTAATCGAACCTAGCTCTGCTAGGCCGAATTTCTCCGTTTTCTTATCTTTTAGTCAAGAACTTCAGGTGAACCAGTTCCTACCAGCTGGATGAAAATGCTGCAAGAAGATGGACAGCCAGTGAATGCCATTATCACAGATGAATGCTGTGGAACCGGAGGGGTCCTTACAATGGTGGAGCATCTCAGAAAATACAGATAAGAAACTGCATATATAAGTTAACCCTCTCGGTGCATAGCGCTGACTTTCAGAGGGTCCTTACATCAAAGTATCTAAGGAAATTCAGATAAAAATTGCATGTATAAGGTAACCCTCTCGGTGCATAGCGCTGACTTACAGAGGGTCCTTAGATCAAAGTATCTAAGAAAATTCAGATAAAAATTGCAGAAAAAAAGGTAACCCTCTCGGTGCATAGCGCTGACTTACAGGGGGTACTAACAACAATTAAAGTACCTCAGAAAATAGAGATAAGTTAACTGCAGATAGAAGGTTATACCTCTCAGTGCATAGCGCTGACTTATGGGGGCACCTTCTCTGAAAAACGATAAATGCTGGCCACAAAGAAACTGCATATAGGGCATTATAATCTGCAAACCTGTAACAGTGCCTGGTGCATTGTTTCTTATATAAGGTAACCTCTCAGTGCATATCAGTAGCGCTGGCTTTCAGAGGCCCTCATCTGTGGATTAATAATGATGAATACTTACAATTTTTCCCAGAAGTCATTGCCAAAATATAATTTTATTTCTCATTGCCTAGCATCATGGTCATTTTAAGTGAAAAAGGTTTTGAGAGGAATATTGCTACTTTATAGATTTCAAATTTTACCAATTTAACCTAGCTCTGCTAGGCCGAATTTCTCCCTGTTTTCTTATCTTTTAGTCAAGAACTTCAGGTGAACCTGTTCCTACCAGCTGGATGAAAGATGCTGCAAGAAGATGGACAGCCAGTGAATGCCATTATCACAGATGAATGCTGTGGAACAGAAGGGGTCCTTACAACGGTGGAGCATCTCAGAAAATATAGATAAGAAATTGCGTATATAAGGTAACCCTCTCGGTGCATAGCGCTGACTTTCAGAGGGTCCTTTCATCAAAGTATCTAAGGAAATTCAGATAAAAATTGCAGAAAAAAGGTAACCGTCTCAGTGCATAGCGCTGACTTACAGGGGGTACTTACATTAAAGTTTCTAAGAAAATTGAGATAAAAAATTGCAGAAAAAAGGTAACCCTCTCAGTGCATAGCGCTGACTTACAGGGGGTACTTACAGCAATTAAAGTACCTCAGAAAATAGAGATAAGTTAACTGCAGATAGAAGGTTATACCTCTCAGTGCATAGCGCTGACTTATTGGGGCACCTTCTCTGAAAAACGATAAATGCTGGCCACAAAGAATTAAACTGCATATAGGGCATTATAATCTGCAAACCTGTAACAGTGCCTGGTGCATTGTTACTTATATAAGTTAACCTCTCAGTGCATATCAGTAGCGCTGGCTTTCAGAGGCCCTTATCTGTGGATTAATAATGATGAATACTTACAATTTTCCTTAGAAGTCATTGCCCAAATATAATTTAATTTCTCATTGCCTAGCATCATGGTCATTCTAAGTGAAATAAGTTTTAGGAGGAATATTGCTATACTTTCAGATTTCTAATTTCAAATTTTACTAATGTAACCTAGCTCTGCTAGGCCGAATTTCTCCCTCCTTTCTGACCTTTTAGTCAAGAACTTCAGGTGAACCAGTTCCTACCAGCTGGATGAAAGATGCTGCAAGAAGATGGACAGCCAGTAATTAATGCCATTATCACAGATGAATGCTGTGGAACCGGAGGGGTCCTTACAATGGTGGAGCATCTCAGAAAATACAGATAAGAAATTGCATATATAAGGTAACCCTCTCGGTGCATAGCGCTGACTTTCAGAGGGTCCTTACATCAAAGTATCTAAGGAAATTCAGATAAAAATTGCATGTATAAGGTAACCCTCTCGGTGCATAGCGCTGACTTACAGAGGGTCCTTACATCAAAGTATCTAAGAAAATTCAGATAAAAATTGCAGAAAAAAAGGTAACCCTCTCGGTGCATAGCGCTGACTTACAGGGGGTACTTACATTAAAGTTTCTAAGAAAATTGAGATAAAAAATTGCAGAAAAAAGGTAACCCTCTCGGTGCATAGCGCTGACTTACAGGGGGTACTTACAACAATTAAAGTACCTCAGAAAATAGAGATAAGTTAACTGCAGATAGAAGGTTATACCTCTCAGTGCATAGCGCTGACTTATGGGGGCACCTTCTCTGAAAAACGATAAATGCTGGCCACAAAGAATTAAACTGCATAAAGGGCATCATAATCTGCAAACCTGTAACAGTGCCTGGTGCATTGTTACTTATATAAGGTAACCTCTCAGTGCATATCAGTAGCGCTGGCTTTCAGAGGCCCTTATCTGTGGATTAATAATGATGAATACTTACAATTTTTCCCAGAAGTCATTGCCCAAACATAATTTTATGTATCATTGCCTTGCATCATGGTCATCTTAAGTGAAAAAAGTTTTAGGAGGAATATTGCTACTTTATAGATTTCAAATTTTACTAATCGAACCTAGCTCTGCTAGGCCGAATTTCTCCGTTTTCTTATCTTTTAGTCAAGAACTTCAGGTGAACCAGTTCCTACCAGCTGGATGAAAATGCTGCAAGAAGATGGACAGCCAGTGAATGCCATTATCACAGATGAATGCTGTGGAACCGGAGGGGTCCTTACAATGGTGGAGCATCTCAGAAAATACAGATAAGAAACTGCATATATAAGTTAACCCTCTCGGTGCATAGCGCTGACTTTCAGAGGGTCCTTACATCAAAGTATCTAAGGAAATTCAGATAAAAATTGCATGTATAAGGTAACCCTCTCGGTGCATAGCGCTGACTTACAGAGGGTCCTTAGATCAAAGTATCTAAGAAAATTCAGATAAAAATTGCAGAAAAAAAGGTAACCCTCTCGGTGCATAGCGCTGACTTACAGGGGGTACTAACAACAATTAAAGTACCTCAGAAAATAGAGATAAGTTAACTGCAGATAGAAGGTTATACCTCTCAGTGCATAGCGCTGACTTATGGGGGCACCTTCTCTGAAAAACGATAAATGCTGGCCACAAAGAAACTGCATATAGGGCATTATAATCTGCAAACCTGTAACAGTGCCTGGTGCATTGTTTCTTATATAAGGTAACCTCTCAGTGCATATCAGTAGCGCTGGCTTTCAGAGGCCCTCATCTGTGGATTAATAATGATGAATACTTACAATTTTTCCCAGAAGTCATTGCCAAAATATAATTTTATTTCTCATTGCCTAGCATCATGGTCATTTTAAGTGAAAAAGGTTTTGAGAGGAATATTGCTACTTTATAGATTTCAAATTTTACCAATTTAACCTAGCTCTGCTAGGCCGAATTTCTCCCTGTTTTCTTATCTTTTAGTCAAGAACTTCAGGTGAACCTGTTCCTACCAGCTGGATGAAAGATGCTGCAAGAAGATGGACAGCCAGTGAATGCCATTATCACAGATGAATGCTGTGGAACAGAAGGGGTCCTTACAACGGTGGAGCATCTCAGAAAATATAGATAAGAAATTGCGTATATAAGGTAACCCTCTCGGTGCATAGCGCTGACTTTCAGAGGGTCCTTTCATCAAAGTATCTAAGGAAATTCAGATAAAAATTGCAGAAAAAAGGTAACCGTCTCAGTGCATAGCGCTGACTTACAGGGGGTACTTACATTAAAGTTTCTAAGAAAATTGAGATAAAAAATTGCAGAAAAAAGGTAACCCTCTCAGTGCATAGCGCTGACTTACAGGGGGTACTTACAGCAATTAAAGTACCTCAGAAAATAGAGATAAGTTAACTGCAGATAGAAGGTTATACCTCTCAGTGCATAGCGCTGACTTATTGGGGCACCTTCTCTGAAAAACGATAAATGCTGGCCACAAAGAATTAAACTGCATATAGGGCATTATAATCTGCAAACCTGTAACAGTGCCTGGTGCATTGTTACTTATATAAGTTAACCTCTCAGTGCATATCAGTAGCGCTGGCTTTCAGAGGCCCTTATCTGTGGATTAATAATGATGAATACTTACAATTTTCCTTAGAAGTCATTGCCCAAATATAATTTAATTTCTCATTGCCTAGCATCATGGTCATTCTAAGTGAAATAAGTTTTAGGAGGAATATTGCTATACTTTCAGATTTCTAATTTCAAATTTTACTAATGTAACCTAGCTCTGCTAGGCCGAATTTCTCCCTCCTTTCTGACCTTTTAGTCAAGAACTTCAGGTGAACCAGTTCCTACCAGCTGGATGAAAGATGCTGCAAGAAGATGGACAGCCAGTAAATGCCATTATCACAGATGAATGCTGTGGAACCGGAGGGGTCCTTACAATGGTGGAGCATCTCAGAAAATACAGATAAGAAATTGCATATATAAGGTAACCCTCTCGGTGCATAGCGCTGACTTTCAGAGGGTCCTTACATCAAAGTATCTAAGGAAATTCAGATAAAAATTGCATGTATAAGGTAACCCTCTCGGTGCATAGCGCTGACTTACAGAGGGTCCTTACATCAAAGTATCTAAGAAAATTCAGATAAAAATTGCAGAAAAAAAGGTAACCCTCTCGGTGCATAGCGCTGACTTACAGGGGGTACTTACATTAAAGTTTCTAAGAAAATTGAGATAAAAAATTGCAGAAAAAAGGTAACCCTCTCGGTGCATAGCGCTGACTTACAGGGGGTACTTACAACAATTAAAGTACCTCAGAAAATAGAGATAAGTTAACTGCAGATAGAAGGTTATACCTCTCAGTGCATAGCGCTGACTTATGGGGGCACCTTCTCTGAAAAACGATAAATGCTGGCCACAAAGAATTAAACTGCATAAAGGGCATCATAATCTGCAAACCTGTAACAGTGCCTGGTGCATTGTTACTTATATAAGGTAACCTCTCAGTGCATATCAGTAGCGCTGGCTTTCAGAGGCCCTTATCTGTGGATTAATAATGATGAATACTTACAATTTTTCCCAGAAGTCATTGCCCAAACATAATTTTATGTATCATTGCCTTGCATCATGGTCATCTTAAGTGAAAAAAGTTTTAGGAGGAATATTGCTACTTTATAGATTTCAAATTTTACTAATCGAACCTAGCTCTGCTAGGCCGAATTTCTCCGTTTTCTTATCTTTTAGTCAAGAACTTCAGGTGAACCAGTTCCTACCAGCTGGATGAAAATGCTGCAAGAAGATGGACAGCCAGTGAATGCCATTATCACAGATGAATGCTGTGGAACCGGAGGGGTCCTTACAATGGTGGAGCATCTCAGAAAATACAGATAAGAAACTGCATATATAAGTTAACCCTCTCGGTGCATAGCGCTGACTTTCAGAGGGTCCTTACATCAAAGTATCTAAGGAAATTCAGATAAAAATTGCATGTATAAGGTAACCCTCTCGGTGCATAGCGCTGACTTACAGAGGGTCCTTAGATCAAAGTATCTAAGAAAATTCAGATAAAAATTGCAGAAAAAAAGGTAACCCTCTCGGTGCATAGCGCTGACTTACAGGGGGTACTAACAACAATTAAAGTACCTCAGAAAATAGAGATAAGTTAACTGCAGATAGAAGGTTATACCTCTCAGTGCATAGCGCTGACTTATGGGGGCACCTTCTCTGAAAAACGATAAATGCTGGCCACAAAGAAACTGCATATAGGGCATTATAATCTGCAAACCTGTAACAGTGCCTGGTGCATTGTTTCTTATATAAGGTAACCTCTCAGTGCATATCAGTAGCGCTGGCTTTCAGAGGCCCTCATCTGTGGATTAATAATGATGAATACTTACAATTTTTCCCAGAAGTCATTGCCAAAATATAATTTTATTTCTCATTGCCTAGCATCATGGTCATTTTAAGTGAAAAAGGTTTTGAGAGGAATATTGCTACTTTATAGATTTCAAATTTTACCAATTTAACCTAGCTCTGCTAGGCCGAATTTCTCCCTGTTTTCTTATCTTTTAGTCAAGAACTTCAGGTGAACCTGTTCCTACCAGCTGGATGAAAGATGCTGCAAGAAGATGGACAGCCAGTGAATGCCATTATCACAGATGAATGCTGTGGAACAGAAGGGGTCCTTACAACGGTGGAGCATCTCAGAAAATATAGATAAGAAATTGCGTATATAAGGTAACCCTCTCGGTGCATAGCGCTGACTTTCAGAGGGTCCTTTCATCAAAGTATCTGAGGAAATTCAGATAAAAATTGCAGAAAAAAGGTAACCCTCTCAGTGCATAGCGCTGACTTACAGGGGGTACTTACATTAAAGTTTCTAAGAAAATTGAGATAAAAAATTGCAGAAAAAAGGTAACCCTCTCAGTGCATAGCGCTGACTTACAGGGGGTACTTACAACAATTAAAGTACCTCAGAAAAAAGAGATAAGTTAACTGCAGATAGAAGGTTATACCTCTCAGTGCATAGCGCTGGCTTACAGGGGGTACTTACAGCAATTAAAGTACCTCAGAAAATAGAGATAAGTTAACTGCAGATAGAAGGTTATACCTCTCAGTGCATAGCGCTGACTTACAGGGGGTACTTACAGCAATTAAAGTACCTCAGAAAATAGAGATAAGTTAACTGCAGATAGAAGGTTATACCTCTCAGTGCATAGCGCTGGCTTATGGGGGCACCTTCTCTGAAAAACGATAAATGCTGGCCACAAAGAATTAAACTGCATATAGGGCATTATAATCTGCAAACCTGTAACAGTGCCTGGTGCATTGTTTCTTATATAAGGTAACCTCTCAGTGCATATCAGTAGCGCTGGCTTTCAGAGGCCCTTATCTGTGGATTAATAATGATGAATACTTACAATTTTCCCAGAAGTCATTGCCCAAATATAATTTAATTTCTCATTGCCTAGCATCATGGTCATTCTAAGTGAAATAAGTTTTAGGAGGAATATTGCTATACTTTATAGATTTCTAATTTCAAATTTTACTAATGTTACTTAGCTCTGCTATAGGTCGAATTTCTCTCTGTATTCTCACCTTTTAGTCAAGACTTCAGGTGAACCAGTTCCTACCAGCTGGATGAAAGATGCTGCAAGAAGATGGACAGCCAGTGCATCACTGACACACCATCTCAGACGATGCTGAGAGGGCAGGGAAGATGCAAGACTCACTGATGAGCTGATATTCCCAAAGGTGAGAATTGATTGAGAAGTTCATTTTATTACTTTTGTTTTGAAGTGGAGGGCTGGTGAGTCCTACAGTCAATCAGCAGTTTACCATTTCAAGTACACTCTGTCTGTGAGTGTCTACATGTTTACATTGAGGCATTGTCACTCCCCCAATTGTCCAATTCACCCATTTAACACTTTGCCCACTAGCCACTTGTCATTTCTGGACAATCTTTCATATATGGCGTGCAGGCCAAGTGGTGGGTGAATTGACCAACACCCTGTAGAGCATTAGACCTTGTACAAAATATCATGTACTGAGCTGTAGCTTAGTGCCTGTTGTATCTTGTAATTACCAGTCATAAAAGTGCAGTTAGTTGTTGATTGCATTGTCTGTGCTGTTTACTAAGAGTTGGCAAATAATTCATGTAGTCAGAACATGTATTGTTCTTTGTAGAGAGGACGGATATTTACCTGCCAGCGGATGATGGATGCTGCATGAGGGATGAAGAGCAACAAGACACTACCCCGTCATAATCTGAAGCAAGGAGGATGCAAGACTCACTGATGACCAGAGCTGCTGGAGGATGAAGAGCTTGCCCTTAGTTTATTCTGAAGGTGAGAATTATGAGAAATCCCCACACAATTTACTGGAAATTCCTTGTTTGAAGTAGTTACTGAATCAGTCAGTAGAAAGCCAAGCCAAGGAGAACAATCACAGTCATGGTAAACCATTCTACCTGGAGTATTTGTGGTCAAATTGCAAATGAGGAACTTATTAATACTTAATTGGTGGCTACAATTAGATCCTGAACCAAGCACCTCCTTACTTCGGAATAAGTTCCTACCCTTTTCTTGCTTCACTATGTTGGCTTATTATACTGTTGGTCTGGAAAGTCTTAAGTCAATACCATCAGCACCAACAGTATCACTGCAGACTGCAGACATGTATATGCAATCTCAGTGAATTTGTCTTTGTTTACTGCTTTTCAATGACTTAAAATTAACCAGTCACTTTCCTTTGTTATTGTTTGATGACGGTGCAATCTTAACCATCAAATAACCACAAGGGAAACTGACTGAATTGTATATCATTGAAAAGTGAACAAAGAAAAATTTACTGGAGCATGCAGGACTCGAACCACCGATCTCAATACCGTACCGGAGCTCTACCAACTGAGCTATCCAACCCTACATTGGTCAGGTGTTCCTAATAGTCAGTTGTATCTTTGTTTGTTTGGCAGTCAGAAGCCATGTGTATTGTGGAATCTTGTTTGATTGGAAGGGGACAAATTATCAGAATTGAGCTGAATTTGCCCAAAACTGGCACTACTTTCATGATTGGCAGGGGTCTGTAGATCTTATGACATATCTTCATTGTAATTGTAAGTTGATCAAAAATAGCTATTTTAGGTATGATGGTGTACAGACAAAAGGACTGCACCTTGCAATGATGAAATTTGTTCTTGTTTTTATGTTTCCATTTGCATGAATATTTATTTCAGAATCCACCTGCTGTGTATTGAAATACCAACAATGGGCTCAGAA
The DNA here is from genome assembly GCA_963971285.1 of Astropecten irregularis. Taxonomy (NCBI): domain Eukaryota; kingdom Metazoa; phylum Echinodermata; class Asteroidea; order Paxillosida; family Astropectinidae; genus Astropecten; species Astropecten irregularis. The sequence continues at coordinate 19,801,714 of OZ020254.1, read as the reverse complement.
CTGAGGGCTTACAGACACTCTGCAAGAAGGAATCACAGTTCATCATCCACAAGCTAACATCAATCATGAATATTTATCATGCTGTAGCTATTATTGTCTGCTCCCATGGAATCCCAAATCTTTATAAATATCTGAGATATTTCATGGACAAATGAATGACAATGGCTACAGCAAGGTAAATCCTGTAGTAAAGGGGCTAATCTGTATTAAAGGTAATATCATACTTTAGCTTTTGTCAAAGAAATGCAGATTCATGGGCAGAAACATCAAGAAAGAACAGTCATCTGTGAAATTTTCAGTCCAATACGGTGCACACTTTTTGAGAAAACAGTGAAAAACACCACGCACAGTATTTTAAAAATCTTTTCACCGAAAAAATTGAACAGTATTTTACCACCATCTTTTTACCCTGTGAGTTATAGGTACATCTGTGACGATGTCTGTTTCGGTATGCTACCAAAGTATGATTGTACCTTTAAAGGTGGCTACAAATTTGTATTTAAAACAGAAGATTTTTGGAACATTCCTGATGACAGGTTAGCCCCCAGATGTTTTCTAATATCAGGGATGTGAGACTTAAACTGAATTCCGATTTTTTTTTTTTAGATTTTAACTCAAAATTTCAGCTTTTTTAAGCGTGCTCTATACAAAAGTATAAGAACTTTGAATTTCACCTTTTTCCTAATTTAGTGTTTTCAGGTTTTTTTTGGCCACTCACATCCCTGTAATATGTAATAGTATGCATCTATATAACAATACATAATAATATCTGAGCAAGATTGACATAATTATGATGATTGGCAAATATATCTTGTGAAAATAGAAACAATTTGGAGGTAATTCTAGCTTCCCGTAAGTTGCTTAGAGAATGTCAATTAGTTTAAGGAGCTTGTGCTTTGTTCAGAATCAGCTGTATATTCCCACTGAAGAGATATTCCCATGTTACATTTCATGAATCTGTTAATGAATCCTGATGGGGTGAGGGGTTAGGTTATTATAGTTAATTACATACAGAAACTGCAGCTGATATACTCCCCTATTTTTTCAATGTTGAACCAGTGTATCTAAGCAATAAGTCCCATTTAGGTATGTCTCCACTCTCTGTTGGTATGTATATAACAACGGATTTCCTTTTTTTCTTTTTTTTTAGTGAAGAAAATCATTGTTTTTGGAAAACAGGTCTGAAGGTTCAAATGAAGTTTGACCACAGCCATAATTAAGTACACTTGCAGGTTGACACCATTCCTCCTTTTGTGGGTTTTGTTTGCATGTTACCATCTCATGTTCTTGCACTTTTCATTCATCCAGCACTGCACCTTCATTCTGTTGATGTTATTAACCCATTTTACCAACAAAAGGAGAAAATGTGCCTGCTTGCAAGTGTCCTTGAAAACAAATTTATCACAATACAGAAATAAAACTTCATTTTGGTGAATGTCATGCAACTGTAATCATTTTAATGAAATTAGGACCCAAATTAGATTGAAAAACACCACGGTGTGAAGACTTTATTTTTTCAATACATGTACTTTAAAAAATAAAATTGTATCCAATGGGAGTGAGACAGGGCACCAGACTCGTAATCTTGGCCGATTCATAAGGGACAGTAAAAATCATCTTTTTTGAGTGTTTGGCAAAATTTCAGTATAGATGCATTAAAAGCCCTGGGGAATTTAGTTTGCATAAATACTCTGCCCCTTTTCCTTTGCACTGATTTGGTATGGTAAAGACATATTTGTATCAAAGAAGTATTGTACTGGTCATACTGATAGTTGGTTTAACTTAAAGTGATCTAGGAAAGATTTATCCAAGCAAAATTTGTAAAGAACTATTTGAAAGGAATAATACATGATTGGTAAAGGTCATAGAATATCACTCACACTATGTGCATGAAATAATAAACCTGTGAAAATTTGAGCACAAATCTGACTTCTGAGTCACAGGAAAATAGCAAAAACCAGACTCAATTTTTCTTATAAAATATAAAGAATGGTTTTGATCTTATTTCGAGATCAAAACTGTTTTGGCCTTTGCTTCACTGATTTCTGGATAAATATTTTAGCATGTTTCTACCAGCACCATCTTCATATCCTGAAAGGTATACATAAATCTGTGAACATTTCTGTTTATGTATGTTACCAATCCTGTACTGTACCTTTAATTAATTTTTTTTCTAATAATAATTCATAAATTATATATGATGAAAACACCACCAGTGCATACTTTATGATAATCTTTTTTTAATTATTAGTCTAACAACATTTTCCCATTTTGACCTGTACATAATGTTCCCAAAGCATTTTAAAATCTGATTTCATGTTATTCCAACCGGCATCATTATCAGTCTGAACGAGGGACAGTAAAAGACAAAATAACGAGTCCTACCCAGAAACCTTATATCTCATGTTGTGCTATTAGCAGATGGGCTTTCCTTTATCTTTCTGTAAATGATTGACTACAATAATCAAACTGAGGCCCAGGGGAAACAAATCATGTCATATTTTATCCTTCACTTTAGTTAAAGGTAATATCATACTTTGGTTTTTGTTAAAGAAATGGGCCCTGTAAGTTATAGGTAAATCTGTGAGGATTTCTGTTTTAGTATGCTACCAAAATATGATAGTACCTTTAACTAAATGAATTTATGTACTCCATCGTCATGTGTTGATCAATAATAATATTAACTGATTGTTGAACAAAGATCAATGAAATTTAATCTTCAACCTAATTTAAAATTTAATTGTCAGCATTAAATGTAATAGAAAACATTTGGTACAAAGTATTCGCTTAAATTCCAAAAATACAAGTTGTTTTGTAATTGTAGCCATGAAACAATTCTTTTAGCAGAAATTAAAGCATTGACTTTCTGAGATGCATAAATTAACATCTATATTTAAACCTGGAGCTAAGAATGCTTGATCGCTCTCAAAGAAAGATAAGAGGGTCGGAAAGGACTTTTCAGAACTTTTTCCCTTGAAGGGTTTTGTTCTGTTTTTCGCCTTTCCCAGGTTTGCAGTTGGAGGTTATTATTTCCATACAAAAACCTCCTCTCCTGATGGTATCTTCAATTTCATGAAGATGCTTAATTAATTGTGACAAATGATAAGGCAATGTCACAGTTAAAATGGTTTCAAACTATAATCTATAGCATGTTATGTCCAATAAAAGAATAACAATGGCTGAATTCTTCAATTTTATTTGTTGTGTGCATGAATTTATTGAAGTCCAAGTCCTTTGCTTTGATTATTATTATTAGGGGCATGTATTGTGTATCTTATTTTATCCATGTTTTATTGAGAGTGTGAAACTTTTAATTTCCATGGCTATTGCTTCAAAAGTAACAAAAAAACAAACATGTTTCTATTTTAATAATCAAATATAAAGGGAAACTGATTATCATTAAAAAGTGAAAAATTGACCGGGCGGGATTCGAACTGGCACCTCTGCATCACCATATCGGTACGGTGTTCCAGAGGTTGCTGGTTCAAATTAATTATTCAATCTATTTGGATTTATTTGGGGAAGATCAGAAACCTTTGATTTGTCGAGATACTATTTTCATTTCTTTTTCTATGATATAATTTTTATAATAACTTATAATAATGTGGTGCAAGCGGTCTATCTGAACCGCCGATATAGTTGATTTTCTACACGGCTGACTGTGCACACACGTATAGGCAATAGCAGTTCGAAAATCAGCTGTTTAGGCGTTCTCCAAAATACGGAAGCTTAAAAAGACCATCCGAGTTTCCGAGATAATTATCTCAAAAAGGGCAGTCTCGAAAAGCTAAGACGCCTTTCTGGGATAATTATCTCGGAAACTCATATGGTCATTTTAAGCTTCCGTACGCTTCCTTAGTCTAGAGGGCGGCCTTCCACTAGAACCCATGTGGCCGACGAAAGATAACAACATTTCCCAAAACACTAGAAAAAATAAGTGTCCAGTGTCTCAAAAAACAACGTTCAACAGAACAGGTACTGTATGATGGTTTATTTTTTTGCTTAAATTTGATAGATTTCTCCTTATTCAAGCTTTTTGTCATGGGTTAAATAAACGTATTGGTCGATAAAAACGTGAATTTGGATAGAGAATGTCACTTGTCACTTGTCAGTCTCTGTTGACCAATAATAATAATATAATGTAAATGTTTTGAAAGCAGACGTTCGTACTAGTACTAACGTTAGTACTACTACTAGTAGTAGTACTACTACTAGCTGCAGTAACTGTAGCCCTATATTACGACAACAACGTCAGGAGTAATATAGGGCTACAGTTACTGCAGCTATACTACTACTACTAGTAGGCCTACTACTAAGTTATAATTTCAATCTCAGAGTTAGACTCTGGTGTAAGTAACACTGGGGCAGTAGCTACTTAGTACTATAGTCATTAATGACTCTTCAACTGCAGCGGCAACCATTTTCAGGGGAATTCTTCCCCTGACTCGTCCCTTACCAACTTGCCCCCTTGCCAACTCGCCTCCTGACTGACTCGCCCCATACCAACTCACCCCCTGGCCGAACATCATAAATTATAACAAAACATCGTCATAATGACAACACTGAACTTGAATAAAGTGCAAGTAGGCCCCCTAGGCCCTAGTAAAAAAAGTCTACAAAAAATGTCAACAATAACACACAAAGCAAGACATAATGAAACAGAACGGTAACAAAATAAGTAAAGAAAAACATCACAGAATAATGAATATTAAATGATTTTTGGGTCGGGAAATAGATAATATGCAAATTAGGCTTGCCCTTCACCGACGTGGATGAGCACTATATACTCAGTGCTTGTGAGAGCATGTGAGAAAAAATCACATGCTTGCTCAGGGTGAATTCACCCTGCAGACCCCAGCTAGCTCTGTGGCCTAGCAGGTAAAGCATCTGCACTAGTAAGCAGGAGGTCGTGGGTTCGAATCCCACCTGAGCAAGCATGTGATTTTTTCTCACATGCTCTCACAAGCACTGAGTATACAGTGCTCATCCACGTCGGTGAAGGGCAAGCCTAATTTGCATATTATTACAGAATAAATTAATAAAACACAAAAATTAATAAATTTAGTTGTTACATCTCAAAAGTTATACTGACTAAAATACATTATTAAATGTGAATAGTAGTTTTTAAAAAAAAGTCCACATAAAGTCGGCCAGGAGGTGAGTTGGCAAGGGGCGAGTCTGTAAGGGACGATATGAGTTGACCTGTTACTGTATTTACATACACGTACAGTGGAAGCCTGCTATAACAAACATCAGTATCAGGACTATACCGAACATTTGGCTGTAATGAATATCATCCTTGACTCCCAATGTTTAAAGTACAGTGTATATAGGCCTGCTGAACATTGTTCACTATAGCGAACAACCACTGTAACAGACAATTTCTGTGCATCCCGGTGTGTTCGTTATAGTGGCGTTCCATTGTACTGATGTAGGCATTATCTGTGTATTGTGTGTTTGAGCTTAGGCGTAAGAATCCAATTGATGTCAGCTCTCATAGTTTGTTGAAGGGGCAGAATGTCAATTTTTTAGGGGAAGTATGTAGGTATGTATTAAGACGGCAACACAAAGACTGATTCTTAAGGCCTTTTCACACTATGAACGTCCGACCCGTGTTGAAATCTACACGGGTCCGATCCGTGTTGAATTCTTAACATTTCAACATGGGTCACTTTCGCTCCGTTTTCACATTACTCAGCGCAACACCGGCATTTGCTCGACACGTGTAATGTTTCGACCCGTGTATTGCGCGGCCGTTTCACACTACACACGGGATTGCACTTTCAACACGGATACAAAATTCCCCATACAATATTACGGAGCATCGGGCCTTCATTCGTCCAATATGGCGGTGCCCGATAATTTTCAGATGATGTTCATGTTGTTCATGTATTCCGAGTCTAGCAAGCCTGAGATACAATATTGAAATGAAAAAAAAAAATTGTGCGGAATTTTTTGACAAGGATTGCTTGCAGCAGGCCGGTCAAAGGTTACTTATTATTTTGTTTGTTGCATGCAAACCATTACCCAAGATGAGCTCTGCGACGCTCTATCTTTGATGCTACTACAGTACTGCCACATAAAATAATGTGCTCTTGGCTGCTACACCATGGTTACACGGATCGAACTCAACCCACAGACGTTCACACCACAGGTTTCAACACGTGTCAGACTTCTCAACACGGGTCGAGAGTTCTCAACCCACGTTCCGAGCAGGGTTGGTTTCAACACGTGTCGAGTGCTCAACACGGGTTCACGCCGTGTTGAAATCTTGCAGTGTGAAAAGGTCGGTCATTTCTACACGTGCTGGACCTGTGTACAACCCGGAGATTTTTCGTAGTGTGAAAAGGCCTTTACAGTGTTTGTATTGCAAATTATTGTTATCACAAATTCTTTGTTCATTCTCTTGAATCTGCCGAAAATCCAGTGCTTTTAAAAAACATGTTTCTGTCTTGTTTGATGTTGCAGATGGCAGTGGCAGATGAGTAGATGACTTCTACCCAGCCAGATAGAGAATGGGCTTTGTTGGTTGTCCATCTGCAAAGGGTACAACCAGGAAATGTGAGCTAGTTATCAGCCTTGAACCATCTACCTACAACCCACTCAGCTGCCCAGCAAGTAAACCACCAAGACAACCAGTCATCTGGCTGTCCATCAGGAGAGACAGTCACCAGCCATCCAACCAGCTATCTTGTCTGCCAGGGAAGATGGCCATTATCCATCTTGTCAGTCATCAAACCAGGTGGAGAATGATTATCCAACTAGCCAACCGGCCAGCCAGCATACCAACCAGCTGGCCATCTGATCTATGTAGGGAGACAGTCACCAGTCAACCAGAGTGTGACTATGCAACCAGCCAACCAGCCAGATACACAGCCAGCCATCCAAGATGCCCCACTGGAATTTGGACAGGTACATTTTTACAAGTATTGATTTATTATGCACATTGTCTGCCAATGCTGGATTGCCCACTAATCAATCACTGATGTTAGGCTGATGGGAAGGTAGTCAACCAGCAATTGGTGAACAAAGACCAAGTACAAACATCCTTCTAAGTATGGTACATTTACTTCAGAATCTGGTGAGCAAGTAAATTGCAGTGCAGCGGTTTCAATTTTAAATTTTTTCACTTGCTCACTTGGCTAGTGAATCAGACATTCACAAGTTCTCATTTTCACCAACCCTCCAACTATGTCAGCAATTAATTAATTTATTTTTTCTTATCGTAGGTTTGACCATCAACTTGCCACAGCCTGATCTCAAATCATGCCAAGACCCCAGATACCAGCAAGGCAACCAGTCATCAGGCTGTCTGTCAGGAAAAGACAGTCACCAGCCACCCAGCCAGTGAGAGTGTGACTGTCCAACTAGCCAGCCTCTAAGGAAGCAGTCATCCAGCCATTCAGCCAGCCAAGAAGATGTTGCATTCTTGGATTGGGGCAGGTACATTTTGACAAGTATTGATTCATTTTTAGTCTTGTTCATGCCATGTTTTTTAACTTTTGGCTGAAATTTCGGCTGATCTGCTTGTGTTTCTCAAGCGAATTTGGCAAATGCAAGTAATGCAAGGGCAATTTATGACAACGTAATTTAAAGTGCCGTTGATTGTTTCATACATAATCCTTTTAATCTGTCAACTTCCAATGATTTTTGTCTTCACAGGTTTGATCTTAGCCAGATCTGATCTCAACTGATGCCAAGACCTCAGATACCAGCAAAGCAACCAGTGATCTGGCTGTCCATCAGAAGAGACAGTCACCAGCATGCAGTTCACATCAAACCAGCGAAACCTGTCCATGGAGCTGGCTAACCAGCCAGCCCAGCCATCTAGTCTAACAAGGAAAGACAGTCACCTGCCATCCTTGGAGTCATCAAACCAGTGAGAGTTTGACTGTCCAACTAGGAAGCCAACTATCCAGCCAGCCCAGCCATCTAGTCTAACAAGGAAAGACAGTCACCAGCCATCCTTGGAGTCATCAAACCAGTAAGACTATGACCATTCAACTAGGGAGTCAGCTAACCAGCCAGCCCAGTCATCTAGTCTAACAAGGAAAGACAGTCACCAGTCATCCTTGGAGTCATCAAACCAGTAAGACTATGACCATCCAACTAGGGAGCCAGCTAACCAGCCAACCCAGCCATCTAGTCTAACAAGGAAAGACAGTCACCAGTCATCCTTGGAGTCATCAAACCAGTAAGACTATGACCATCCAACTAGGGAGCCAGCTAACCAGCCAGCCCAGTCATCTAGTCTAACAAGGAAAGACAGTCACCAGTCATCCTTGGAGTCATCAAACCAGTAAGACTATGACCATCCAACTAGGGAGCCAGCTAACCAGCCAGCCCAGCCATCTAGTCTAACAATGAAAGACAGTCACCAGCCATCCTTGGAGTCATCAAACCAGTGAGAGTGTGACTGTCCAACTAGCCAGCCTCTTTGGAAGCAGCAACAAGCAGTCACCCATCCATTCAGCCAGCCATGAAGATGCCTCACTTTGATTTGGACAGGTAAATTTTGACAAGTATTGAATCGTTCTTAGACTTATTCATCCCATGTGTCTAATACCTTTGGGCTAAAAATTGGGCTGATCTGCTTGTGTTATGCAAGTGAAATTTAGCAAATGCAAATAAAGCATTCAACAAAGTTACATCTTGAAGGAGTCCAAGCAGAAAGACTTAGTTAATGCATTTTTCACCAGTCATTTTGTTTTTATTCTGTGATAAATTTGAACCAGGTGTTAATGAATTTCCATTCCTGTACCTTGTCAGTCACTGATGTTTGGCTGGTAATTGTTAGTGCATGGGGATTTCATTGTATAAATTCTTTTAATGTTGTTTTCTTATCACAGGTTAGATCTTTATCAACCTGGCTCAGCCTGATCTCAACTGATGCCAAGACCCTACATACCAGCGCCTGTACTCACTGTATTTCCCATCAGTACACACAACATGGCTGGTACCATGAGCATCATCTGGAATCAGTTATGCACCAATCAAGTAAGTGTGACTTCTCCTACTAAATGTTGGTCAAAATGTTTAACCTTAAAGGGATAACACATGATTGGTATGATCCAAAAACAGAAATTTTCACAGTACGTCTTCATTAGTCTTTAATAGTGACATGTGAACAGACACAATGTTTCATGAAGAGGTTGAGTGGATCGCCACCAAGGTACAAAGAGACGACTGTAATCAATGTCTACAAGCCACCAGCGAGCAGACTAGACCAAGGCTTACTACCAGACATCTAGGCTTCAGCTGTGTATGCAGGTGACTTCAACAGCCAGCACACTGACTGGGGATACAAGACCTCACCCTAAGATGGCGAATTCCTAGCAGTGTGGTCTTCCTCAGCCGATGGCGTGCTTCTATTTTACCCAAAAGAGCCATCATCTTTGCATGCCACCCGACTCAACCAACTTCCGATCCTTGGATCGATGCTGGCATCGCCCCACCAATCCCTCTGAGGAGAGGCCATGGTCCTGGCATTGTCTCGTAAAGCCATGAACAACGAGGGCCACCTTCCTCACCAGATTGCAACAGAGACCCCTCAGCACGCCCGCCTGAAGTCTCAAAGGCCCTTAGCGGAGCAGGCACATCAGCTCCTTTGCACAACACCAGCTGACGTCTCTGAACAACTCTGGGTCAAACGCAGTTGGAAGGACGAGTGGCATGCAGCAGATCGATCCAGGCTGCACAGATTCGCTGCTGTATCAGGCGATCTGCTGGACGAAGATCTCCCACGCAGACAGTAGACAACACTAAACTGCTTGAGAATTGCTGTTGGCCGTTTCACCGCCACAAGACTGGGGACTAAAAGACTCATAACAGACAGTGGATCACATCATTGAGTCCTGTCCACTATACCGGCCACCCAATGGCAAACATGTCATCATAATCCTGGATGACGACAAGAGGACATGGCTTTCCTCCATCGAGCTGGATTTGTGATAAAGAGACGCTCCCTAGCAAATAAAAGAAGAAGGACCAGGACTTAAGACTTGACCTTTGTGATTCGGACTCAGACTCATCATGGATGACTCGGGACTTGGACTTGACAGATGCGACTCGGACTCAGATGCGATATTTTGCTTTTCACTATGAAGTATCAGTTTCCTGTTTCATTCAATGGGTTTTTATTGATGAACTATTACTTTATGTTACTTTATGTATTAAATCTGGTCAACTGTGGGTGCTGTTCTCTGACCTCTACCAATCATGTGTTTTCCCGTAAAACAAACAATTGAAATGAATTTGTATTTGTTATGGATGTTAATAGCCATATCAGGGCGTGTTAAATGGTTAACCAATCTCTCTCTATTTCGTTTATTGTATTAGGTGATCTTGTCAAGGCATTCTACCAATGAGATGTCACCCATTCCAGTGATGTTGCCTGTCCAGTACTAGAAGGAGTCATCATAAAGTAAATTGAACTATTTTATCTATTATTACTACAATATTTGTGCATTAGAATTGTAAGGTTTTTATGTAACTATGTACCTATGTAATGTCAGGTGTCAATGTAGGTGGTAAATCTCAGCAGGATTACTCATGAAAACTTGCAGCTATCTGGCTCCTCTGGTGGGATTTGAACCAGAGACCAACCAAATACCTGTGAGAAAAAAACCCAAAGCTACAATTCTGTGATCAAGAATATGAAGCATTGTTGAAGGACAATTACTTTGTTCTGAATGTGACATAAGGATTTCAACACTGATATAGTTCCTCTGGTGGGATTTGAACCAGAAACTGAAGGTTAGATTATCAAAGAAACTTGTCTGATCAAGTAAAAAGCCAATCCACATTGGTGCCTCTGGTGGGATTTGAACCAGAGACCCTGTTTATGCTCATAGGTGAGAGTTTAGGTGATCAAAGACAATTGTGTGATTGTTGTGAATGATAGCAGATCCACATGGTGCCCCTGGTGGGATTTGAACCAGACACCCCTTAACTGAAAAACTATGAAATGAACCTTATCTTATGAACCTAGCTAACCAAGTGGGCTTTGGTTTACCTCCATACATTGACATATAGTTTCTTTTTGTACTTCATTAGTGTAATTTATTGTATCATACATTTGTATTTTTTGCTTGTTGTACTGAAGAAACACTCAATGCTATGACAGCTGAATGTTCATGTTAATCATTGCTGAACAAGGAAAGGATTATTCATCGCGGTAATTACAGTTAAGGAAAAAGGTGATCAATGTCACGCGTTGTCGTGTTGCTGGTAGCGACGTTTCGGCTGCTGGAACTGCTACATCCCCGGATTCTGGTTTTCCACCATCCGGCAACATGACCACCGCAACGCCACGGACGGAACCACCGAAGCCACGCCGAGGACACGCCCCCGACCACCCAAGGAGTGAAGCATACGACGCCCACCCGAGCGGACCAACAGGATATAACAGACATCGCAGCATCCAGTTCTTCAGTTGCCTGATGAAGGCTAGCAGTTCCAGCAGCCGAAACGTCGCTACCAGCAACACGACTTCGCATGACATCGATCACCTATTTCCTTTTTGCTGAACAAGTTGGCTTTTGCAATTTATCACAACAAAAATTCGAATTCTTGCCTGAGATGGCCATGATATGAAGAGGAAAATAATTTGTAGATTTGGTCTTTCTTGATCCAAAACTATGTACAGGTTTTATGCATACAAACAAATACCTACAACTCTTCTTGTGAATCTTGTCAAATGCAGTGTAAAGCGGTCATGTGCATTGTGTGTTTCTGACAGCTAGCTAGAGTTTATGTCAAAGTTGGGATGGATTCATGATATTTTTGTAGCAGTTTTTAGTCCCCAAATTATCACACTGCCTTGGTGGCAAATCAATTTGTGTCCAAATAAAACAAAAACAATTTCCCCTGGGTGGGAACTCTTTATCAGGTCCACTTGCTACTTTGTATTTTTGCTCATGTTAGTCCCTTTTCCCCTGGTTGGGGCAACTTTCCACAATGATCAGGCTTTTCCTCTGAAACATTCTCGGTGTGGTTCCCAAATTCTGCCATCAAATTTTATCATGCTGCTGCACCATCAATTTATTATCCATTTCCTCTTTTCTTTCAAAAATGGATCCATCCCTTCTCATTGTAAAATATTTCAACTTGCATAGTGGTTCAGGATTTGGTATCACAGTTTAGCCGTTTAGAGATGAAAAAATTATCAATTATCACTACTTTCTGTCAACAATTGTTTCAGGTTTTTTTTAAAGACTTTTCCACCGTTTGATCTCTAGTTCTAAAACATAAATCCTAGCCATTTTTTGGAATTGTTTTGAAATGTCAGCATCAAAATGGAAAATGTTTTCCTCTTCATGGACATAATACATGTAATTAGATAGTATTGAGACAGTACGTTTCACTCATAATCATTTCTACATATTTTACATGAATTTCTCATCCTCTACACAATTTCAGACTCTTACCAATTGTATACCCCTGGGTGGGACTTGAAACAAACCTTTTTTATAGCAAAATTCCATCTCCATTTGATGTTAGAATGTGATTCACAATCCTGAACCATATTTTCTTACTATGTATGTACACGTTTTTAGGGTTCATTCATTTCAAGTGACAGGAGTTGTACGAGTCTGATGTCCAAAATGTGGGTTTGACAAAAGTTTCAAATTTATACTTTTCAAATTCTTTTTATTCATTTTGGGGGTTTTATTTGTTCTTTTTTATTCTTTTCATGTTTTTTTTTTTGGGGGGGAGGGGGGAATTTTTCCAAAAATTGTTTTAAAGACCGTATGATCAACTCCATCATTTTAAGTGAATGCACTCTAAAATTCTATATTATTGCCTTTAAAAAAATGTTTTCTGTATGTCGGTATGTGAGTTTCTTCAACAGACAGATTGATCATGCACTGCATGCTATGCAACAATAACCAACTACATAAAATTGTATGTACTCGTAGTCTCGTACAAGAAAATGCATGAAAATTCATGCAGAACCACTGAAAAACTAGCATATATTTGCATATTTCACACTCTACTATTATTTCATGGCCTGAACTTTGTGTATCTTAAAATTCAAAACGTTTTCAAAAACATGACAACATTTATTTATGTTCTTTCCAAAACTGCAAACGCCAAAAGCAATTTTTCATCAGGACAGAACAAAACCTGTCTTGTCTAAAATGTTCTTCCCATGTAGATTGACACAACTAAAATTGTATGTACACGTACAAGAAAATGCATGAATATTCATGCAGAAGCACCGAAAAAGCTGCGAATATTTGCTCATGTTGCACTCTAAATACCAATGTTTCCTACAAAATTGTGTGCCAAATCCCTTGAACTGTGTTTATCTGAAAATTCAAAACTTTTTCAAAACATCATGACAAAATGTATTTTTGCCAACAAAATCTAAAATAATCTTTTCAAAACTAAAGTTGCCAAAAGCAACTTTTTCATCAGGACAGAACAAAACCTGTCTTGTCTAAAATGTTCTTCCCATGTAGATTGACACATGTTAAGGAGCTGATATCAACTCTGTTTGTTGGAGTAATTCTCATACTGTTATTTCAAACTGTTATAATCTGTTCTTAAAGTGTTTAAATCCTGTACAGATCAAATACACATAGGAAAGAAGCTCAGACGAGCATGTGGGTGCCGGTTGGTGCGTTCCTCTGCTGTCTAGGATGTGGAGCAACTTTAATGACCCGGGTGCATTGGTTGATATGCGTCAGCTTGAGTGAAACCTGTCTTCAGTGTTGCTGGTATTCTACTCTGTAAGTGTTCTGCCTCACATGATTTGACAAGCTCATACCCAAATTCTGCTTGCGGCAAAACTAGAAGAAAAGGAATTGATTGTTGTACACTAAGATGCTGATAGCGCTTGTATGATTGGTGCGAAGGACAGAGGACCCTTTTTTTCGCACAGTTTTTTTCGCACTGATACTTTTGTTATCCTAAGTTGGTACCCTTCATCTTACTGTTCCTGTGTAACCAGGTTTCTTTTTAGGCCGGTCATGATGACCAACTCTTTTGCATAGGACATCTGCTTCTGATCTGAGGGGGCTCTTGACCTGATAGATGATGGTGACCTCTACTCAGTTGTTGATGTGATGATTAGAGAAACAGTTTTTGGCATTGCTGGTTTACTCTGTTACAGTTCTCAGGTTTTGACAATTGGTTTCACTTGTGTAGTAGAAATTAGGGTTGTGTAGGAAGGCAAGAGGGACCACTTAAAATATTTAGCAAGCGGTAGTGCTGTGATAAAAATTATAAAATAATTTTCCTTAGTGCGGTAACAAATATTAAATCTTGCTAAGAAGACCACAGTAATTTAAGCAACAATAAATCCACAGAAATGAAGATAGAGGCTAAAATAACCATAAAATAACCATAGCAAGTAATCTCATTATTAACTTGACCCTAAAAATGCTGGCAAAGGCAGTACAATTATTCAGATTAAAAACACTAAATGAAAACATATAAAGAATCATCAGATTAAATTAGAAACAAACCAATATTTTCAGAAGGCCCAAAGGCTCTCAAAGAAATGTCTTTTTACAAAGACATTTATAAATGATCCACATTGCAACAGTAACAACTTAATAGAAGTTAAACTTAAGAAAGTTACGTTAACTTCAATCTAAACATTAATTGTGTAATAGCGATTTTAGATTACAAAATAATTAGGACCAAACCAATATGGGGGCATTTTCAGAAGCCCCAATATAAATGGCCAAAATTTTGCAGATGATGTTGCAACAAAACCAACTAAAGATAATAACAGAATTCAAGTGAAAGAAAGATACATTAACTTCAACCTAAATATTAGTTGTGTAATGCAGATTTAAAATAATTCAATTCTGGAATACAAGAAAGATTTTCACCTTAAAACAGAAAAGAAAAATCCCTCAACTATCTTCAGTAATATCATGTAAATAATCTTTAAGGACATGCATCAAGGCTTTATATAACCAGTGGTCTTCTCAACACTTTGACTAGTATGCACCAAGATTAATTTATTCACGCAGATCTAGAATAAATCAGTAAATCACTTTAAAAAATATGCTACCAGTACCATAGGATACCTTGATAATCGAGACTAGAGAATGCAATAGGTTTAGGATTCCTAAACCTATGATATAAACACTCTATCTACATTAGGAGTCGATTCACTTTAGTTCACTTCAGTATTTATTTCCACATATTGATAAAGTCAGTATAAATATCGAGATTAAAAACAAGCAATATCTAAATAAGAATAAAAACACATACAAATCAGTCGCATCACTGTGACAAACAAAAGAAATAGGAATAAAACAATAGTTATAGAAATAACCATTGACTTAAATGAACATAGATTATTCATGTTGCAACAGAAACAAATAATAACTACACATTTAAGTGTTCATCCTGTGGACGAACACTAAGCTGTTCTGATTTTGTTTAATTTGCTCATTAGGCCGATTTATAACAAAGTTCTGTAGCTTTGGTTGTATCCGTAGCTATGGTTACAAAAATATTGGGGTTTAAAGCCTAAATTTCATCTTTTAAGATTACTTTTTCTTCCATTCTGTATAGCAAAATCATCACTGAAAATATCAAACAGTTTTGACATACCGTAAGGTTGAATTCTGAAGAAAAAGAACGAAGAAATAAAAAATGTAAATAACGCAAAATCTGTTGATTTTATAATGACTTCATCATTTAACAGTTAGATTATATGTAACACAGATATCATACCCACCAAATGTCTTGGGGTAAAATGAAAAAAAAAATTTTGATGATGACATCATGATGATGTCATAATAATTTTTGTGGCAGCATGCACATCTACCGGATGTAGCAGTACTATTGCAGATGAAGAATAGTGCTCATAATTGACTAATTATGCCATGTTCCTAAAATATAAATAATCAAATAAATAAAGATACATTTTTAATGTGAATTTGCCAAATACGTTATAAACAAGATTTACCTTTTAAGCTTTTAAAATAAAGCTAAGAATAAGAAATTGAATATTTAAACCAAAATCACAACATAAAAGCTAGGGAAGGGTGATAAATAATCCCAAATAATAATAACAAAAATAATCTCAATCGATTAAAAACCTGTTTCGCCCTGGAACACGTCGGAACAGCCAATACAATTTTAGCACCAGGATGGTTAAAAGTTAAGGTATTTAGGTATTAGCTTAAAAAATACTGGTAGCATTCTTCTTCTACACAAGTGAAACCAAGAAATCCATGAGGACATGATTGTTTCATTACTGCTCATGAGTTCATGTTCTTTCATGGGGTAATTTGTGATTCAGAATACATTAAGTATCAAATTTGGGGGCAAAAACATTAATCCAAAATTTGAAGTAAGCTGCATGTTGAAATTTTGTTTCTCTGGTCAGCACATCATCATCTGGGCTGAAGTTGTTGTCATTTTGAAGGTCAAGGACTCAATTAGTGATGGAGTGGAAGTGTCCAAATGAATCGGTCTTTATTTTTGCTTTTTTGCCACCAAAGTTCACCACCAAAATGTCTTCAAAGAACATATAGCGGCCTGGTTGCCCGAACAGGGGGTGAAGTCTGAAGTACACCCATGCAGGTCTATTAAGATTTAAGTGTACAACAATGAATCCTTTCTGAGCTTTGTTCAGGCCTTTGTTAGTCTTTTCAATGCGCGGCATTTGCATGCCAACAAAAGCCTGCATAGGCAATGAGCTTGTTGAAATGTGTGTTGCAGAATGCCTATGGAGCAGAATACCAGACACACTAAGTCAGGTTTCAACTCAAGAGGGCGCTTTATCAGCTGATGTGCTTGGGTCATTAAGTTGCTTCATGTTCTGGACAGCAGAGGGCGCACCAACCGGCACTTGCAATTAAAAAAAAAATAATAAAAAAAATAATTGACACAATAGACAGTGATCTCTTTTTGCATTTTTATTTTGTCAATACTTAAACTACCCCCTCTATGTACAAATAAGTGTGGTTAACCAAGAGTACACTTAACTGGTTTTAAAGGGACTACATTGCAAACAGCATCTCTGAAAAATGGACAACAGTAAGAGGGCGCTATTTGAGCAGACTTTATCCTGCATCAACAGCGCCCTCTCACTATGGACCATTTACAAAGATGCTTATTGAAACAGTTCCAACAATACAAACTTCTGGCAATTTCCATGTGACCTCTATACACATTAACCTGACACTGCACAGAGGTCATATGTAAATTACCTAAAGGTTGTATGACTGGGACACATTTCAACTTGCAATGCAGACCCTTTGCAAAAATGCCATTTTAAACCTTATCTATGACCTTGTTTTTCTTATTACAGCGCAAGCAATGCACGAGAAATATAAAGGTTTTAGGCTTGTATGAATGAGGGAACTTGCGAAATAGCAGAACAGATGCAAAGAATATTGACTTTTGAATGTTGACGCGCATATCAAAGTTTCTTTCTTTGTATTTCTTTTGTATTGCAGGAAAGTGCTTTTGGGTGCAACACGATGATTCTAATGTGAACGAACAAAGTCAAGCAATACGCAATTCTGATGTTACTTTTGAATGTTGACGTGCATATCATAGTTTCTTTCTTTGTATTTCTTTTTGTATTTGCAGGAAAGTGCTTTTGGGTGTAACACGATGATTCTAATGTGAATGAGCAAAGTCAAACAAATACGCAATTCTGATGTTACTTTTGAATGTTAACGCGCATATCAAAGTTTCTTTCTTTGTATTCCTTTTTGTATTTGCAGGAAAGTGATTTTGGGTGCAATACGATGATTCTTATGTGGACGAACAAAGTCAAGCAATACGCAATTCTGATGTTGGAGCGCAGACAATTTGGGAAGGTCACATTAATAACCTACGAAACGGCACCCTTGAAACCAGTAGTAAGTAGCCTGCTACCTTAAATGAGTCAGATTGTCGCTTCAAAATTTGGTGTATTTTTTTTTATGCTTAACCAAAATGATAATGTGCAGTTCAAAATGAAAAAGACATAGAAATTATTTTTGGAGAAAACTTTTTGTTTTTTGAGCACTGCAATGCATAAAAAGTCGTGTAAAAATTCTTGGCTGGTAAAGTATTTGCAGAACAAACAATTGATGTTAGGAAAACAGTTTCAGATGCAGGTGTTTACAATTTTCCAAAAAAAATGTGACGAGGTCAAAATTTCTGGTTGGAAAAGGAATTTCAAACAATGATATTTCCAAAGAAACTTTCAGATGCAGGTTTTTGCTTAAAAAAAAAAGCACTGGTCATGGACGTATTAAAATCAAAAAGTATAAAATGTCAAGAGAGCTTGTAAATTTGAGCACAGGTATTAATGGCTTACTGACTCAGTTTATGGTAACAGGTTACATGTACCTATGGTTAACCACTTAAAGTATGGTGATAATTTGCCAGCTGATAACTAAACTCTTGTTAATCGTTGATGAGTTTTTTGTTTATTATTCCAAAATTACCCCAAATATCCTTATTTCATGAAAATCACTTTTATATGCAGCTGAATAGTTGCTGAACAATGTTGCAGTATTTCACACAAAACCATCTCAGAATCAACTGTCGAATTTGTGACTTTTGGAGATGTAGCAATCTACAGCCTTCGTTAACAAAAACTGATTTTGTTTAGTACGTGAAACGTACAATGGGCCAATTTAAAAGTTTGAACCACTTTCTTATAAACCATCTTTTTCTGTCAAATCTTTCACAAAAAAAAACATTTCACTTAATATTCATTTAATGGGACAGCAAAATCATTACTTGAAAAAGATAGGTAACAAGGTCAAGGATATCAACTGGCAAGGATACCAACCATTCACATCGTTTCAATGCAATGCCAAAAAAAGACTGGAATCTGGTCAATAACGCGCATTTCTAATACTTCATTACTGCTCAGTTTGTAAGTTTGGTACATGCATATGAATCAATCTAATTTTAGATTGTAACAGATTTGCATAGAATTCAATAATTGCTTGCATTTGATACTCATCAATGAAAACTATAAGTACTTCAGGTCCATTTTGTTTGGTAGTGACAAGAATTTTTGTGTTGTGGACAAATTTAAAAGCAAAAAAGGCACACAGTTGAAAGGAAATTTTCAAACAGAACACTTTGCCTAAAATTCTTTGCCACAGCTATTTAAAAGTGAATATGACCAGATACCAGAATTATTTTGGTTCAAATAAAGCACACAACAAATGAGTGCACCAGGCACTCATATCTTTAATCACTTCAATGTACAATAACTGTTAACGAGTCCATCTAACTGTGAAACACAGTTTTCCAAATTCAGACCTTGAAGTTGCATATTGCATTGTAAAGTTTCTTCCAAGGTAGGAGTCTCTGGTTCAGATGGAGGCATAAATATTTCTGGAATCAAGTTGAAGGCTCCATTTTTCCACAAATGAATAGGTTGTACAGGGTGTTCATCTTGGAGATGTTCAGACACATGCCAACACTTCACTTCTGATGTCATTCAGGTAGATTTACTCGGAGATCATCTCTTGTGTCTTCAAACGTCAAAGCAAAATCGTCTCAGTCTTTTAAAGATCTGAACAAGAAAAAAACAAGAAAATGATGGAATGAGACCACAAATAATAAGAATGTTTCTTTGAAATGGAAATTAATTTGAGCAGAATGCACATTCTGAGAATCCTCCGCAATGCCGAGAACAAACCTATGATTGGTAATTGAAATACTAGACACTCCTTTCTTTTTTATTGTTAAAAACCTGGTAGTTCTCATGTTCTTAAAGAGTTGAAGAGTTGCACAGATGACCATCACTTTGCTAATGATGAGTCAACGTCTCAAACGAGTCATGTGTTTTCAAAATATTTTGTAAGATTTCATTTTCAAAATGCATTATATTTCAGATGGTTTCTGTAACTTTTAGGAACCGACCACCATTAAGACTGAGAGGGTCACCTATGAAACTCTTTTCCTTTTACAAATGGTTTCATATTTGTATGTAATTTTAGGCAGGAGTATGTATATGAAGCCGGAAATCTGAGCCGTTTTTCAGACAATAAAGAATATCCTGTTGAAAAAATTACCAAAGACATTGCCTTCAATTTTGTGGCGTTATTGTTTCATTTGGTTAACATCTTTGTGGTTCTAATTGTGTTTTATAAGAAAATGTAATTTAGTCCTCTACCATAACGTTATTAACATTATCATTTGGTAATATTTGAGCCTCAAAAACGGCATGGTGCCGCACCCTTAATTTACACAAGTATTTTGCCGCGGCTCTCGGCAATAATATAATAATTTGGTCAGGAGAGTAATAAAACCTACCCTTTGGGCCTTCAGAGTTTCTTAAAAGACAAATCAAGTCAAGAGCTTTCTCAATATGGCGGGAACCTTCCATTTTATTGGAGTTTGTGAAAAACATGGATGAAGAAATTGGTGTGATTTCTCCCGTGGAGCAGACATCGTGTTACCTCGACGGAACGCAGGCGTGAAATGCCGCGTCTTGATTTGAACAAAGCATTATTCCCATCATGCTCTAAAATCCATTCAGAATCACTGGGGCATTAAATAAAACAGCGCCCTCTATCTATTGTTTCAGGCAAAAGACAATAGGCCTGGAACTACGTCACTCTGTTGCTAGTCTTGTTTCAAGTCGGTACTATCTCGGGCGCGAGTAAAAAGACCGTACTTTGCGGTCTATTTCCCCGTGCCCGGAAAAGTAAAGACTTGAAAAAAGACTAGCAACAGTAAGTTGGTAGTTAGTCTCTTTTCAAGTCTGACCTATTCTGGGCGTGATGAAATGGACCGCAAAGAACGGTCTTTTTAGCCGCGCTCGCGAAACTTTGTTCTTGAAACAAGACTAACAACGACCACGTGTTCGTTTTGCTTATTTAGTAGCTAGTCTCTTTTCAAGTCTTAAATATTCCAAATATCGTGAGATGGACCGCAAAGTACGGTCTTTTTAGCCGCGCAAGAGATAGTGGCTGCTTGAAACAAGACTAGACACCGTGGAAGTGTTCCTTGTCCAATTTTAAGTCCGTATGACACAAAATAGGCTTTAAAAGCCGTTTTTAAATGTAAAAAGACGTTATTAAGTATCTCCATTCTCAATTTTATTGTGGTACGAAAGCAAACGTAATTTTCGGTCCGTTTCACTACGCTTAGAATAATTAAGACTTGAAAAGAGACCAACTACGAAATAACTATGTCTAGTCTCTTTTCAAGTCTAGACTGTCCTGAGCGTGATGAAATAGACCGCAAAGTACGGTCTTATTAGAGGTGTCCGGGATAGTACCGACTTGAAACAAGACTAGTCACAGAGTTGTTGAATGTTGGCTAGTCTTGTTTCAAGTCCAAATTCCCCCGGGGCAGCAAAAATGACCGCAATCTACGGTCTTTTAGGGAGCGCCCCGGGAAAAAAAGACTTGAAAAGAGACTAGTCCAAAAGCCTTTGTTTGGGCTTTAAACACAAGTATAGAGGGCGCTATTTAAGCCACGCACCAGTGATTCTGAAAGGTTTTGCATTGATTTGTGCATCTTTCAAATAATTGGCGTCATTTCGCGCCAAGTGTCCGCCGAGGAAAGACGTGTAATATACCTGAGAAGAAATCGCCGAAATTTTATCCCCCAAAATTAATACAATACCAGATTGTTTCTTTTTCAGAGGGGAATTAAGCTTTTGGCATGGCTTGGTTTCACCAGAAGTTACCAAAAGGGTAAGTTTCCTACCTTCTGAAAAATAGAAGATATTTGGTAATTTGCTTACAAGGATATGTCACAATTGTATCTTAATTACAAGTTATAATAAAAACTGGTCTTATACCTGGACGATACCACTCCAAATTAAAGGAAGATTCCTCTGAAACATTTGGAACCAAAACATGTAACTGGAATGACAGGGGAAAAATTACACATTTTTTACAAAACATGATCGTTTTTTTGGCCATTTCCATTCTTTTATTGTTTTCAAATTGTTCTGGCTGCAAGAATTAACCAAAAAATAATGTGATTTAATAAAACACAATCTTCTGATATTTAATCCATTGCCATCTTTAATATTTTCAGATCTGAGAAGACGTGGAGAATGCAGATCTATGCTGTTTTTCCAAGATGACCTTGCTGTATTTGATGGAAGCCTTTCTAAGTCGGAGGAGGTGGACGGACCTACACTATGTGATTGCTTTCAACATCTCTACCACTTCAACATGCTTCAACTGCAGTTTTACAATGTGAAATTCTGACCTCAAAATCCGAACATACGCCTTCTAAGAAATTAGTATCACAAATGATCAAATCTTAAATGACTCCTGAAGTAATTACGGGAAGGACGATGAAGAAACGTCACTCAAGAATAGACTCAACTTTCCAAATGACGATACAGCGTACAAATTAAATGTGCATGAACTGCGTACTTGAAAATACACCGATGCCGACAGATTTGGAACTTGCACATCTGAACTTTTTAGCCACAGTACATGACTAGCTGTGAAACTCCTGATAAGTTTTGTAAATGAAGATAATGAAATAAACGAGTGCCTGGTGCACTCATTTGTTGTGTGCTTTATTTGACCTAAATTACAAACTATCCGTGCTCTTTTGAATGTCACTCCTAACAATGAATAACAACATGAAATTATTGATGTGTAGCCATTCATAATCACTGACGTTTTTCACATAGGACATTGAATGATCACCACATGTACAATTAACCTACAAATAGCAATTGATCAAGTAGTTCATGAGCCATCCTCAAATTACCATGAGATTGTTTACTTCTCAAACCATCTAAGTGAGAGTTTTACGACCTACATATGGAAGACTTATTTGATGTAAAGTTTCTTTAGAAAGAGCAACACACTTTACAACTTTATTTTGTATAAAGGGAACTAAATTTAGTGAAGAGCACGGATAGTATGGTTCAAGAAAAAACAATGGTATCTGGTTCACGTTCAAAACTGCTGCAGATAGTTTTCTTGGTATTGTTCTCTAATTAAGTTTGGATGAAATAGTCGTAATTAATTGTTCAACACTTTTGGCTGCAATTGTTGAATCGAGCACATTACTCAAATTAAGCACAAATTTCCATTTTGCTTTTTGGATTGCGCAAGATGGACAAGATACCAGTCATTTTTTCTTGTGTTTTGTAAAGTTTACAAACGTAAAGTATGGTTATAATTATGCCAGTTGTTGTACTTGACTCTTGTAGCTTTCAATGTGATTAAATGCGCCACAAAACTTGTATTTATTCTCTGTATTTCACACTCAATATAGTGTATTGTGATTAAATTGAGGCAACTTTGGTAACGCCAAGCAAAATATGTGATCAATCTAAAAGGAGAAAAAATATGTTTTTCTACAAGAAATAGTTGGCAAAACTGAGGTCAACAGTAAGCAAAAAGCAGGCATCAATTTGCAAAACAATCATCAAATGCAAACGCATATTTTTCAATATCAAATTGTTTTTTCTATAACAAAAATTTAACTGGGAGTCAAGTTATCAGCTGGCAAATTGTCACCATACCGTAAGTGGTTAACCATAGGTACATGTAACCTGTTACCATAAACTGAGTCAGTACAAAGCGAGTTCAAATATTACCTGTGCTAAAATTGACATACCTCTCTTGGCATTTTACAATTTCTGGTTTTAATACGTCCATGCCCAGTGTTTTCTTTTTTTAAGCAAAAACCTGCATCTGAAAGTTTCTTGGGAAATATCTTGTTTTAAATTCCTTTTCAACCACTAAAAATTTTGACCAAATTTTAATGCATTTTGCAATCCGGCAATCTGAAATTTCTGAATTACAATGAATTATTTGATTGGGCTTGACAGAAAACAAAATAACTCCAAAAATGAACTTCTTAGTTATGTGGATTGGTTTGCGGAAACACCATGTAAAAATCATTCGTACTTTCACACTTCTGTTTCATTCGCAGTTCTCGTAAGGTCTCAACGTTTTGACTACGACTAGCCTGCTTCTTCAGAACTTCTTAGTTACTGATACATTTTTCATTTTCAATTGTGCGTTATTCGTTTTGGTTCAGTGTAAAAGAAAACCAAATTCTCAAGCAATAATTTGAATCTGACTCGATTAAGGTAACAGGTTACTATTAGTTTCAAGGGTGCCGTTTCATTCATTATTCTGTGACCTTTCCAAATTGTCTGCGCTCCAACATCAGAATTGTGTATTGCTTGACTTTGTTCATCCCCATTAGAATCATCGTGTTGTACCCAACAAAAGCACTTTCCTGCAAATACAAATAGGAATACAAAGAAAGAAACTATGATATGCGCGTAAACATTCAAAAGTAACATCAGAATTACGTATTGCTTGACTTTGTTCGTTCACATTAGAATCATCGTGTTACACCAAAAAGCACTTTCCTGCAAATACAAAAAGGAATACAAAGAAAGAAACTATGATATGCGCGTCAACATTCAAAAGTAACATCAGAATTACGTATTGCTTGACTTTGTTCGTTCACATTAGAATCATCGTGTTACACCAAAAAGCACTTTCCTGCAAATACAAAAAGGAATACAAAGAAAGAAACTATGATATGCGCGTCAACATTCAAAAGTAACATCAGAATTACGTATTGCTTGACTTTGTTCGTTCACATTAGAATCATCGTGTTACACCCAAAAGCACTTTCCTGCAAATACAAAAAGAAATACAAAGAAAGAAACTTTGGTATGCGCGTCAATATTCTTTGCATCTGTTCTGCTATTTCGCAAGTTCTCCCATTCGTACAAGCCTTAAACCTTTATATTTCTCGTGCATTGCTTGCGCTGTAATAAGAAAAACAAGGTCATAGATAAGGTTTAAAATGGCATCTTTGGAAAGGGTCTGCATTGCAAGTTGAAATGTGTCCCAGTCATACAACCTTTAGGTAATTTACATATGACCTCTGTGCTGTGTCAGGTTAATGTGTATAGAGGTCACATGGAAATTGCCAGAAGTTTGTATTGTTGGAACTGTTTCAATAAGCATCTTTGTAAATGGTCCATAGTGAGAGGGCGCTGTTGATGCAGGATAAAGTCTGCTGAATAGCGCCCTCTTACTGTTGTCCATTTTTCAGAGAGGCTGTTTGCAATGTAGTCCCTTATTTGTGAATAGAGGGGGTAGTTTAAGTATTGACAAAATAAAAATGCAAAAAGAGATCACTGTCTATTGTGTCAATTATTTTTTTTATTATTTTTTTTTAATTGCAAGTGCCGGTTGGTGCGCCCTCTGCTGTCCAGAACATGAAGCAACTTAATGACCCAAGCACATCGGCTGATAAAGCGCCCTCTTGAGTTGAAACCTGACTTAGTGTGTCTGGTATTCTGCTCCATAGGCATTCTGCAACACACATTTCAACAAGCTCATTGCCTATGCAGGCTTTTGTTGGCATGCAAATGCCGCGCATTGAAAAGAGTAACAAAGGCCTGAACAAAGCTCAGAAAGGATTCATTGTTGTACACTTAAATCTTAATAGACCTGCATGGGTGTACTTCAGACTTCACCCCCTGTTCGGGCAACCAGGCCGCTACATGTTCTTGGAGGACATTTTTGTGGTGAACTTTGGTGGCAAAAAAGCAAAAATAAAGACCGATTCATTTGGACACTTCCACTCCATCACTAATTGAGTCCTTGACCTTCAAAATGACAACAACTTCAGCCCAAATGATGATGTGCTGACCAGAGAAACAAAATTTCAACATGCAGCTTACTTCAAATTTTGGATTAACGTTTTTGCCCCCAAATTTGATAGTTTATACAAATTACCCAATGAAAAACATGAACTCATGCGCAGTAATGAAACAATCATGTCCTCATGGATTTCTTGGTTTCACTTGTGTAGAAGAAAAATGCTACCAGTATTTTTTAAGCTAATACCTAAATACCTTAACTTTTAACAGTGCTAAAATTTTATTCGGGCTGTTCCGACATGTTCCAGGGCGGAACAGGTTTTAAATAGATTGAGATTATTTTTGTTATTTTTATTTGTGATTATTAATTATCGCCCTTCTTCCATAGAAGAAGAATGTTACCGGTATTTTCTATGCTATTACCTTCATAACTTTACTCTGGTACTAACATTTTGAGCTGTTCTAACATATTCCAGGGTGGAACAGTTTTTAAATCGCTTGCTAGATTGTTTTTGTTATTATTATTTTATTTAATTTTCATTATTCTTTATCAAGCTTACCTAGCTTTTATGTTGTGATTTTTATTTTAATATTCCACTTCTTATTCTTAGCTTTATTTTAAAAGCTCTAAAGGTTAATCATATGAAAGCTTATGAGGTGAATAATTTGCGTTGAAAACTGCTTTTGTTTGTTAATCTATTATTTACGCATGTGACAGTCATTTGAATACTTAATTAGTTCATTAATTAGTTAGCAATCTATTCTTTTTCTAGAAGCATTGCTAGTTTTTTGCTACAGATTGCTGTAGATATGCATGCTGCCATCTAGAAACTCAGTGTGTATGATCCCTGTGTTACAAATAATCTACCTATTTAATGATGAAGTCGTTATGACATCATCAGATACTGAGGAAAAAATGTCATTGTACGTTGGTTTTGTAACCATAGCTACAGATGAAAATATGCATTGAAATAGGAAATACAATGTGTAGAAGCCATCGTCTGAAGGGCACTGCTTACTCTAGTGTTGTGGTATCAGCCTAACTAGCGAATTGAAACAAAATCGGAACAGCTTAGTGTTCGTCCACGGGACGAACACTTAATTGTCTAGTTATTATTTGTTTCTGTTGTAACATGGATCGTCGGCATGTTTTTGTCAACGGCCATTTTGATACAGGCCTATTGGAACTTTGATTTAGATCTTGTCTGATTTTCATCTCAATAACTGTACTGACTTTGTCAATATGTTGACCTATGTGGATTAAACTGAACTAAAGTGAATTGACTCCTAATGTAGATAGATGGTTTATACCATAGGTTTAGGAATCCTAAACCTATATCATTCTCTAGTCTCGATTATCAAGGTATCCTATGGTACTGGTAGCATATTTTTTAAAGTGATTTACTGATTTATTCTCGTAAATAAATTAATCTTGGTGCATACTAGTCAAAATGTTGAGAGAACCACTGGTTATATAAAGCCTTGATGCATGTCCACATGACATTACTTGAAATTGTTCAGTAATTTTTTAAGGTAGAAATTTTTCTTGTTTTTAACCTGCCTTATAAGAATTGAATTATCATTTCATAATTAATACTTAGGTTGAAGTTAATGCATCTTTTTTTAACTTAATTTTGTATTATTTTTTGTTTGTTATTTGTTTATATGTTGCTAAAATATCTGCATAATTTTGTCTAAGCCATTTTATAATATAATATTGGGGCTTCTGAAAATGCTCCAATATTGGTTTGTTCCAAGCTGTATTACACAACTAATATTAAGGTTGAATTAATGAACCTTTGCTAAGTTCAATTCCTATCATTGTTTCAGGATTCTGCTCAACATGGATTGTCTGTATGTTTTTATCAAAGGTCATATCTATACAAGCTTTAAGGGCTTCTGAAAATGCCCTCATATTGGTTTGCTCCAAATAATTCCATTATTGTTATCTGATTATTCTTTGATATGTTTTTATTTAGATTTGTAGGGGTCTATGTTTTCAATCTCAATTATTGTACTGACTTTGTCAGTATTTTTAGGGTGAAATGAAGTTACCGGTAATATGAAAGTAGCTTGCTACGGTTATTTTATGGTTATTTCAGCTTTTATTTTTATTTCTGTCCTTTGGATAAATTACTGTGGTCTTCTTAGCAAGATTTAATTTGAACAGTTATTGCACTAAGGAAAATTATTTTATAATTTTTATCACAGCACTACAACTTGCTAAATATTTTAAGTGGTGCCTCTTGCCTTCCTACACAACCCTAATTTCTACTACACAAGTGAAACCAATGGTCAAAACCTGAGAACTGTAACGAAGTAAACCAGCAATGCCAAAAAACTGTTCCTCTAATCATCACATCAACAACTGAGTAGAGGTCACCCTCATCTATCAGGTCAAGAGCCCCCTCAGATCAGAAGCAGATGTCCTATGCAAAAGGTTTGGTCATCATGACCGGCCTGAAAAGAGACCTGGTTACACAGGAACAGTAAGATGAAGGGTACCAACTTAGGATAACAAAAGTATCAGTGCGAAAAAAACTGTGCGAAAAAAGGGTCCTCTGTCCTTCGCACCAATCATACAAGTGCTATCAGCATCTTAGTGTACAACAATCAATTCCTTTCTTCTAGTTTTTGCAGCAAGCAGAATTTGGGTATGAGCTTGTCAAATCATGTGAGGCAGAACACTTACAGAGTAGAATACCAGCAACACTGAAGACAGGTTTCACTCAAGCTGACGCACATCAACCAATGCACCCGGGTCATTAAAGTTGCTCCACATCCTATAGACAGCAGAGGAACGCACCAACCGGCACTCACATGCTCGTCTGAGCTTCTTTCCTATGTGTATTTGATCTGTACAGGATTTAAACACTTTAACAACAGATTATAAAAGTTTGAAATAACAGTATGAGAATTACTCCAACAAACAGAGTTGATATCAGCTCCTTAACATGTGTCAATCTATGGGAAGAACATTTTAGACAAGACAGGTTTTGTTCTGTCCTGATGAAAAATTGCTTTTGGCGACTTTAGTTTTGAAAAGATCATTTTCGATTTTGTTCGCATAAATCATTTGTTATGATGTTTTGAAAAAGTTTTGAATTTTAAGATACACACAATAAAAGGAATTTGTAGGAAATAATAGTATTGAGTGTGAAACATGCACAAATTGTATGATTTTTTTCCAGTGCATCTGCAAGAAAGGTTTTGCACTATCCTGATGAAAAAGTTGCTTTTTCGTGCCTGACTGTTTAAAGAGAACATTATAGAAAATAAATTTTGTCATGATGTTTTACAAAAGTTTTGAATTTTAAGATACACACAGTTCAAGGCATTTGGCACACAATTTTCTGGGAAATATTGGTAATATTTAGAGTGCAACATGAGCAAATATTTGCAGCTTTTTCGGTGCTTCTGCATGAATATTCATGCATTTTTCCTTTAGTTTGTTATTGTTGCTTAGCGGCACATGATCAATCTGTCTGTTGGAGAAACTCACATACCGACACAAGGAATACATTTTTAAGAAAAAGGCAATAAAATATAACTTTAGAGTGCATTCATTTGAAATGATGGAGTTGTTCATAAGGTCTGGAAATGATTTTTAAGAAAACAAATTGCCAACCCCCCCCCCCCAAAAAAAAAATCAAGAGAAGAAAAAAAACTTTCAACCCCCAAATTGAATAAAAAACCGAATTAAGTGAAAAAGTGAATACCAGAATTTAAAAAGAATTTTAAAAAGACGAAGTTGAAACTTTTGTTTGTCAAACCCACATTTTGGAAATCAGACGCATACAATTCCAACCCCTGTCACTTCAAATGAATGAACTCTAAAACATTTACAAATTTATACTTAAAATTAAAAAAGATATGGTTCAGGATTGTGAATCACATTCAAATATTATGTGGAGATAGAATTTTGCCATAAAAAGGGTTTGTTTCAAGTCCCACCCAGGGGTACAACTGGTAAGAATTTGAAATTAAGGATGAGAAATTCATTTAAAATATGCAGAAAGGATTGTGAGTGAAAACATATGGACTCAATACTATCTAATTGCATGCATTATGTTCATGAAGAGGAAAATGATGCTGACATTTCAACATTTCCCAAAATGACTAGAATTTATGTTTTAGAACTGGAGATATTGGGAAAAAAGCTTTCCAAAATAGTTCGCAAAGAAATTAATGCAAGAAAGGGAAATAAAAATGGATATTTTCTACACGTCAAAATGTGATACCAAATCCTGAACCACTATGCAAATTTTAGAACCTTTTACAATGAGAAGGGATGGATCCATTTGTGAAGGAAAAGAGGAAAGAGGAATGGGTGAAAAATTGATGGCGCAGCAGCATGATAAAATTTGATAGAATTTGGGATTCACAGATGCCACATTTAGAATGTTTCAGAGGAAAAGCCTGATCATTGTGGAAAGTTGCCCCAACCAGGGGAAAAGGGACTAACATGAGCAAAAATACAAAGTAGCAAGTGGACCTGATAAACAGTTCCCACCCAGGGGAAATTGTTTTTGTTTTACATGGACACAAGGTGTGACACGCGATATAGAATTGAAATTGATTCGCCACCAAGGCAGTGTTACAATTTGAGGACTTAAAAAAAAGCTAAAATATCATGAATCCATCCCAATTTTGATATACATGTAAACTCTAGCTAGCTGTCAGAAACACACAATGCACATGACCACTTTACACTGCATTTGACAAAATTCACAAAAAAGAGTTGTAGGTATTTGTTTGTATGCATACATAGTTTTGGATCAAGAAAGACCAAATTTACAAATTATCTTCCTGTTCATATCATGGCCATCTTAGGCAAGAATTTGAAATTTTTCAGATAAATTGCAAAAGCCAACTTGTTCAACAATAAGGTAATAGATGATCGATGTCACGCGATGGCGTGTTGCTGGTAGCGATGTTTTGGCTGCTGGAACTGCTAGCCTTCATCAGGCAACTGAAGAACTGGATGCAGCGATGTCCGTTATATCCTGTTGTTCCTCGTCCCTCATAGTCCAATGGGTCACTCTGGTGATGCTTCACTCCGTGGGTGGTCGGGGGCGTGTCCTCGGCGTGGCTTCGGTGGTTCCGTCAGTGGCGTTGCGGTGGTCATGTTGCCGGATGGTGGGAAGCCAGAATCCGGGGATGTAGCAGTTCCAGCAGCCGGAACGTCGCTACCAGCAACACGACATCGCGTGACATCAATCACCATTTTCCTTAACTGTAATTACCGCGATGAATAATCCTTTCCTTGTTCAGCAATGATTAGTAAGAACATTCAGCTATCATAGCATTGGGTGTTTCTTCAGTACAACAAGCAAAAAATACAAATGTATGGATCAATGTTGCAATGGTTTGTACAAATATACATGTACATCAATGAAGTAAACAAAACTAGATGTCAAATGTCAATGTATGGAGGTAAACCAAAGCCCACTTATAGCTAGGTTCATAAGATAAGGTTCATTTCATAGTTTTTCAGTTGAGGGGTCTCTGGTTCAAATCCCACCAGAGGCACCAATGTGCATTGAGGTTTTACTTGACAAGTTTGTCAGATAATCTGAGCATTAACCTAAAGTTTCTGGTTCAAATCCCACCAGAGGAACTATATCAGTGGTGAAATCCTTATGTCACATTCACAACAAAGTAATTGTCCTTCAGCAATGCTATACATTCTTGATCTTTGTTTGGTTGGTCTCTGGTTCAAATTCCACCAGAGGAGCCTGATAGCTGCAAGTTTTCATGAGTAATCCTGCTGAGATTTACCACCTACATTGACATCTGACATTAATGTTTAAAGCTGAATGGATTCTTGGTTAGGCCAAACAAAAAACAAATTCTGCTTCCGGTTACCTGACTGTACCTACTTTTTGGCTGCGACCCTAAAAAAAAAAAACATTTTTGAAAAAATTGAAAAGAGTGCTATAATTCCCTTGATTGTCTAAAAAAAAAATTGACACCAAAAAGTTCCCAAACTACCAACCCTATTCTAAAATGCCATGTAATCAGAAGCAGAACTATATTTTCTTTGCCTTACATAGAAGTACAATTATTATCTATTGTTTCCATAAATATAGTTGCAATAATAGATGAAACAATTCTATTTACTTTATGATGACTCCTTCTAGTACTGGACAGGCAACATCACTGGAATGGGTGACATCTCATTGGTAGAATGCCTTGACAAGATCACCTAATACAGTCAAAGAAATAGAGAGAGATTGGTTGACCATAACATGCATAAAAACTATCAACACATGAAACAGGAAACTGATACTTCATAGTAGTTTGCTGACTTGTATTCGAGTCACAAAATATCACATCTGAGTCCGAGTCACAAAGGTCAAGTCTCTCGTTCGAGTCCAAGTCACCTTTAAAATAGACTAGGAGCATGGACCAGTCTTCAGTTGCCTGATGAAGGTTAGCAGTCCTTGCAAAGGAAACATCGCCACCAAGCAACACATCGTGTGAATTTGACTAACTTCTGCCACTGTTTCAACTACTGCAATGAATAACCATTTTCTCTCCACTGATTATATTTAACTTGCACAAGATGCAAGCTTGTTGAAAGTGTTTCTTGCATTTGCCAAATTAGTTTGAGAAACACAAGCAGATCAGCAAAATTGTGAGCCATGAGTTAAGAAACAAGGATGAATCAATGCTTGTCAAAATGTACCTGTTCCTATCCAAGTGTGTGGCATCTTCTTGGCTGGCTGAATGGCTGGATGACTGCTTCCTTAGAGGCTGGCTAGTTGGACAGTCACACTCTCACTGGCTGTGTGGCCGGTGACTGTCTTTTCCTGACAGACAGCCTGATGACTGGTTGCCTTGCTGGTATCTGGGGTCTTGGCATGATTTGAGATCAGGCTGCAGCCAAGTCGATTGTCAAACCTATGATAAGAAATAATGAACACATTAGATGTTGAGATAATTGGAGGGCTGGCAAAAATGAGTGCTTGTGAATGTCTGATTCACTAGCCAAGCAAGCAAAAAGTGGAAACCCTCGCACTGCCTTATTTCTTGCAAAGAACACCTGATATACAAACACAGCTCACCAGAGTCTGAAGTATGTACCATAAGGAAATGGATGTTTGTCCTTGGTCTTTGTTCACCAATTGCTGGTTGACTACCTTCCCATCAGCCTAACATCAGTGATTGATAAGTGGGCAATCCAGCATTGGCAGACAATGTGCATAATAAATCAATACTTGTAAACATGTACCTGTCTCAATTCCAGTGGGGCATCTTGGCTGGCTGGCTGTGTATCTGGCTGGTTGGCTGGTTGGATAGTCACACTCTGGTTGACTGGTGACTGTCTCCCCACATAGATCAGATGGCCAGCTGGTTGGTATGCTGGCTGGTCGGTTGACTAGTTGAATAATCATTCTCCACCTGGTTTGATGACAGGCAAGATGTATGATGGTCATCTCCCTGGCAGACAAGATAGCTGGTTGGATGGCTGGTGACTGTCTCTCCTGATGGACAGCCAGATGACTGGTTGTCTTGTTGGTTTACTTGCTGGGTAGCTGAGTGGGTTGTAGGTGGATGGTTCAAGGCTGATAACTGGCTCACATTACATGGTTGTACCCTTTGCAGATGGACAACCAGCAAGCCCATTCTCTGTCTGGCTGGGTAGAATTAGCCATAGGTCATCTTCAACTAGATCTGTGGCTGGTGATGGATGAATTCCCCATGGTATGCTGTTTCAAACAGATCTCTCATTGTGGCTCACTGCAACATCAAACAATAAAGACGGGAACATTTCTTTAAAAGCACTGGATTTTGGGCAGATTCAGAAAAATTGGAATGTTAAATGTACGAAGAATGCTAGAGTCTCTTTCTTCAAGATCCACTGAACAAAGAACTTCATGGCCTGAATATATTACATACTGAATCCACACATCACAGTAATTTATGGAAGGCAAGAGAGCACACTGTGCTTACAGTTTCAGTGCACATCCGCTGTTCAGTGTTCAACGCTAAGGTGACCAGACGTCCCCGATTTGACAGTGCCGTCCCCGATGAAAAATTGTCCCCAAAAATGTCTCAGATTCGACAAAATGCCCCCAAAAATTCTAATTGAACACAAATTTATGCTGTGCTGAAGAAAATCCATTCTTCAGAGAAGTACCGGTATGCGAAGACCACCGCCTAACCCACTCATGTCAACTGGACAAGATGTCCATAGATGTCACAATTTTGCATGTAGGCACCATCTGGATTCAAAAAATTTCAAAATTATACCCCTCCCCCAGGACACGGATCACTGTCCCCGGATCATCTCAACAAAATATGGTCACCTTATTCAACGCATGCATGCACTTTAAAGGTAGTATCATACTTTGGTTTTTATCAAAGAAATTCAGATTCATGGGCAAAATACAGATACAGTAACAGTCATCTGTGAAAATGTCAGTCCCATACGGTGCCCACTTTTTGAGAAAACAGTGAAAAACGGCCACAGTATTTCTTGAGTCTTTTCTCTTTTATTTTTGATCTTTTAAAAGATCAAAAAGATTTCCGGTCATTGTTTTACTCATTTCTGGATAAATACACAATTTCAGGCGGAAATATTTTAACGATAGGTTTCTACCACCACCATCTTCATACCCTGTAAAAAGTGTAAGTTATACGTAAATCTGTGAACATTTCTGTTTTGGTGTCTTACCAAAGTACGATACTACCTTTAATGAACGGTGATATACTTCATGTAAAATGAAATGTAAGTGGTTTTATGACATCTAAGATTTTACTATATTAATTATTATATTAAGCTATAGCCTAGAGACTTAGTCTTAGAGTTGGTCAAATTTCAAAACAGTCTAGTTCAGCAGACTTTATTATTATATTATTATTCAAAACCAGAAAAAAACAATGCCCTAGGCTAGATATTCTAATATAGGAAAGTGCACAAAAATTCAGCCAAAAGCTTGTACTTTGCAGTAAAATGAATGGATTCTAATTACGCCCAAGCCCCAACACACAACACACAGACAAGGCCTACATCAGTACGTGTATGTAAACACAAACGTCTGCTTGCAAAACATGGCTCATTGCAGAGTGACACTCTCCATCCAAATTCACGTTTTGATCGACCAATACGTTTATCTAATCCATGGCTAAAAGGTTCTACAAGGGTAAACTTATCAACTTTAAGCCAAATTATACCAAGATACATTACCTGTTACTTGAACCATGGAGAAATAAGTTGTCTTTTCTTGTGTTTATGTGAGGAAATTGCCTTTCGTTTGCCGCATGGCTTCTAAATGAAGGCCGCCCTCTATAGTTGAGTATTCACAACTACAGTCAAGGGAGTTTAGTTACGCCCATTGTGGAGGATGAAATTAACATCATAATAAAATAACACGGCTCATGAAAATATAAATAGAACTTGGCACTCTCACCATCCAAATTCACGTTTTTATCGACCAAAACGCTTATTTAATCCATGACAGAAAGGTTCAACAAGGGGATATTTATCAACTTTTAGCCAAATTATACCAAGATACATTACCTGTTACTTGAACTATGGAGAAATAAGTTGTCTTTTCTTGTGTTTATGTGAGGAAATTGCCTTTCGTTTGCCGCATGGCTTCTTAATGAAGGCCGCCCTCTATAGTTGAGTCTTCACTAAAGTACTACATGTGAGAGTCAAGGGAGTTTTAGTTACGCCCATTTTTAGGAGGATATCATACTTTGGTTTTTGTCAAAGAAAATAATGCAGATTCATGGGCAACAAAATCAAGGAAGATACAGCAACAGTCATCTGTGAAAATTTCAGTCCCATACGGTGCCCACATTTTGAGAGAACAGTGAGAAACGGCCACTGTATTTCTTAAGTCTTTTCTCTTTTATTTTTGATGATTTTTTAAATTTATTGCTCTTGGTTTTGCTCTTGCCAATTTCATAGAGCTGCTTAGCATAAAATTTGCGTAAGCATGAAAAGTCTTCCTTGATCAAACAAGATTATCAAACCACACTTTTGATGTGCTGTTTACAGCTTTTGACTTGCTTTCTGAGCAGAACATTCACATGGAGTTTTGGTTGGCGTACTAATTTTATTTACCAAGGTTTTTGGTGCTTGACCAGTAAGCAAATATTGGTGCTTGAGCAGCTCAAAGAAATTAACCCCTATTTAAGATACATTTTGCTTTGCAACAGACCTATTAGCCTCAACACACAGAGTGCATAAATCATTTTTAAATGGACTAAAACGACACAAAATGACGACAATAAAAATACATATTTGATTTATTTTGATGTTGGAGGTCATTTTATTTCAAGAAAAGTACATAATCCATCTGAACTGGCCTTTTGACTTGACACGTTGTCATATAAAGCTATAAGACAAATATCAGAGTTTTCTCTAGGAGTAAAAACTCAAAGACTCTCAATCTTGTATTATCCTTCTTTTATATTACAAGAATTTGGAAGAAAATTGACCACAACTGCAAACTGAGCAAAATGATAAAAGTTCAATGCTTCTGTCATCGATAAAAGAAAACCAAATCTGATATGAAACATCAAACCCAAATTGCATACACACTATAAACAAAACTGCATCTCAAATGAGAATATTATTG
The DNA here is from genome assembly GCA_963971285.1 of Astropecten irregularis. NCBI lineage: Eukaryota > Metazoa > Echinodermata > Asteroidea > Paxillosida > Astropectinidae > Astropecten > Astropecten irregularis. The sequence goes on along the minus strand of OZ020254.1, from coordinate 19,765,558 downwards.
CAAAATGGGAAATAAGACACCGCCTGTACATTTATTCGGAAAACCCCTAAAATCAATGTTATGGATAAGAGTACTATCATTCTTATGAAATGTAAAAATAAAATAGATTATTTTTTTGTTATAGTTTTTTTTATAAGTTTGAAATCAGAATTGTTCACTTGAATTCAAATCCAAATCAAACATTTTGATAAATTTGACATCACTTGACAAGAAAAATAAAACAATTTAAATTTGTGAAACCTGAACATTTGTCTTTATAATGTTCAGTCCTATATTAAATTTGCAAGACAATGAAGCATACTCATTTTGAATGATATGTAGAAGTCACACTGAGATTTCAATGGAGTGAATATTTCTACTCGATGGTCAATGGCTTTAGTGTTCCTAGACGGTGATTTGGTGGCCAAGGGCTGGAAAAATTCAACCACCCCATGCCACTTTTGTATGTTCTGTTCTGTGGACAGTTCAGTTTCTATTAAAGAAGTGGCCACAAGCAAAAGGAAATTTGCCTTTATACAAAACACTGATAAACCAAGATCAAATAACAAATTTCAAAGCTTTTTCCTTACCATCCAATGTCTATTACATACACCATGGAAGTAGAAATAGACCTCCAATGCATAAACTTACTACTACAGGAGTTCATTAGTTTATAGTTATCACAGTTCAGGTTGTGAAATCCCGAGAACGATCCTTTCAAAGTGACCAGAATAATCCGTGCAAACCAGCTTTTTCTTGCATCAATCTTTTTTTTGTATCTTTTTATCAAAATAGACAATTCTAAAGACAAAATAGTTGAATAGAACTCTTATAATAATACAATGTACAATACACAAGTCAGTTTGTGCTGCACCGATACCTTAACAAGAACTTTCCTCATACTATGTGATCGAATCCTACAAAATGAGTATTAAAGTCACCCCTGAACCTTGTAATTTCATTGAGAAATTCCAATGCATGTTTGTAGCTTTTTCATTTGAGATGACACTCCGTCAATGTTCTGACAAACAATGGCTGTTAGTTTGCTGGACAAATTGACACATTTATGTCGATTTCCAAAATGCAACGTTTTGTTTAACAAAATTTGTCGGGGTCATTTGACTCATTCGAATAGGTTCACAATGTATGTCCAATCAACCATCAATCCAAACCATGTTTCCTTCACATTTGTAACCGAATGCGCATATTTTTTTAGTAGTAGCAGAGACTACATCAATTTACATAGGAATTAAAGTCAAATTATTCAAAACACATTTCTGACTTCTTATTTTCTTTTTACATTCATTAGTTATCAACCAATAATTGAACTTCCAAAAACCCTTTAAAGTGTCTGTACACAACTTAATTGAGAAACAGATATAAACTTACAAGTAAACAATTAATTTCAAATGTGTATTCACCTTTTTCTTTAAGAGTTTATTTAGATTAACTTCATCAAAACTATTTCGTTTTCAGTTTTACAGTTTTATATCATGCATTTTCCTTAGTTTTTTATTTTATTAGTTTTTTTTTGTTATTAACACACTACCATGTACACCCCGAGCTTGCGACTTGCAGTTTTAAACCATTTTAGGTATTGGGTATCCATTAGTCCAATGTGCACTTGAAAGGTGGTCCAAAAATGACACGACTTGTCTGTAGAGAGCGCTGTTACCATTATTCGGACTTACAAATACGGTACCGAAAGGAATTGGATGATAGAGGGCGTTTATGATATAGTTTCGTCAAATTCTTTAATACATTGCAACCGACACATTTCAAAAACCAGGTGCAAACAACAGCGCCCTCTATAGGCAGTTGATAATGAAACAACAGTGCCCTCTACAGGCAGTTGATAATGACACAACAGCGCCCTCTACAGGCAGTTGATAATGAAACAACAGCGCCCTCTACAGGCAGTTGATAATGAAACATGCGCCCTCTACAGGCAGTTGATAATGAAACAACAGCGCCCTCTACAGGCAGTTGATAATGAAACAACAGCACCCTCTACAGGCAGTTGACAATAACATTTTGACCAGCAATCCATGCATATAAGGGTTGTGTTGGAATCGATAATTTTCTTGTCTACGGCTAGGGCTTGGGCTAGATGTCATAATGAACTAATAAAGAGAAATGAGGTTTGTAAACCTAGAGAGCCTGATACAGACCGTGTCTTTGGGTTTGTACTGGGGTGAGTATTGATGGTAGCAAGGGGTGTTATTGGTGTCAACGTACTCTACTCCTTCAATAGTCCACCGTCGCCCTCCGAGACAAATCGCTTGCGAACGCTGTGAAAGATACAAAGACACAAATACAGACATGAAATAAGGTCCGAGTACAAGGGGTACAATTAACAGTGGTCCACAGGCCTGAGGCCACCAAGAGACTGAAGTTAATGTCGACTTCTGGTATTTACATCAAATATAACATAGCAAAGAAACTTGAATATATGGAAACCTACTGTCTGTATGGTATTCCACAAGCCTTGGGTTCAAGTCCATATCCTAGAAGCTTTACTTTTGTAATCAAGTCAGCAGATCTTGCAATGAGTTAGGGCATGTTTGTTTAATGCACAGGATCCCAGATTTGCAGATCCACATCCCATGCAGGATACGCTAAAATGGGATCCGGATCAGCAAGATCCTTGATCTTGTGCATGATACAAACAGGCCTATAGATTCCTAGGATCAATGATTCTACATTATGGCAGACACACTATCTGACTAGTCCACTTACCGAGTGGGCACCTCAGACCTCAGCTGCGGAGAGATGAACCCAGACTGGCGACAGATGTCCGCAAATTTCTCCAGAATGGTGTAGGCGTGCGGAACATCGATCACTATGTCTGGCAAGCTCTTGAATATCCGTCGGAAACCCTGAGAGACAAGAGAGGGGGGACAGAGGAAACAAGAATGAGAGATGTATTCAAGGTAACAACTCAACGTCTGATGATGAGACTTCCTTCTGCAAGCACATCTTCGTAAAAGCTACCAAGTTGATCATTTGCCTGAGACAGTTCCTTCTATGATCATACAAAGTTGACTGAAATTTGGTACATTCAAGTCCATTCTACAGTTGTCTTGCTAAGCTGAATTCTGTTTCTGGTTTCTTGACTACTTACTGTGTTCATCTGGTCAATGGTGATGATGTTGATGTCATACATAGCCTTCAGCAGCTGAGCAATCAATGGAGCAACTCTCTCCACAGTTTCATATCGCTCAAGAACCATGAAGATTGCCTGTGTGATGAAGATCAGTGAAAAGAATTCCTTACAAGTTGAGCACTATAGAGGGCAGTATACACTGACACCTACTACCTTGAGGGAATGGCGTCAGTGAACTGTGGTAACTATAGAGGGCAGTAAACACACTGACACCTACTACCTCGAGGGAATGGCGTCAGTGAACTGTGGTAACTATAGAGGGCAGTATACACTGACACCTACTACCTCGAGGGAATGGCGTCAGTGAACTGTGGTAACTATAGAGGGCAGTATACACTGACACCTACTACCTCGAGGGAATGGTGTCAGTGAACTGTGGTAACTATAGAGGGCAGTATACACTGACACCTACTACCTCGAGGGAATGGCGTCAGTGAACTGTGGTAACTATAGAGGGCAGTATACACTGACACCTACTACCTTGAGGGAATGGCGTCAGTGAACTGTGGTAACTATAGAGGGCAGTATACACTGACACCTACTACCTCGAGGGAATGGCGTCAGTGAACTGTGGTAACTATAGAGGGCAGTATACACTGACACCTACTACCTCGAGGGAATGGTGTCAGTGAACTGTGGTAACTATAGAGGGCAGTATACACTGACACCTACTACCTTGAGGGAATGGCGTCAGTGAACTGTGGTAACTATAGAGGGCAGTATACACACTGACACCTACTACCTCGAGGGAATGGCGTCAGTGAACTGTGGTAACTATAGAGGGCAGTATACACTGACACCTTTTACCTCGAGGGAATGGCGTCAGTGAACTGTGGTAACTATAGAGGGCAGTATACACTGACACCTACTACCTTGAGGGATGCACCACACTAAATAGCTCAAAAATCAATGCGCCGAGCTGATTATCATAATGTGTGTACCCTCAAATGTTTTTTAAATATGCAATTTGGGGGGTCGTGCAATTAATATATTGTGTAATTTTGACTGGTTATGACAACCTGGGGGTTCAGTGCTTCAGCCTGTTGTAGAGACTTGAGATATTTTGGTTTACAATCCGGTCCTACATTGTCTTGAACGTGGAGGGTTGCTTCATGAAAACTCGTAGCAAGTCGGTTACGGAAGAAGGACATTTCGGGGGTGTTTTTTTCTTGGGGCAATTAGAAAAAAATCCAATCGGTTACCCAACCAAAAATTGAAAAGAATTGGGTAGATGAGAGTTCACACTATCATTTACACTATTGCACCAACAACTGAGAAACTTCTGGATGGGGTTTTTTGAACTGTGAAGTTGAGGGATTTTACACTAAGGTCAATGGGAGTTTATTTAGTGTGGTGCACCCTATAGGTCACAAGATGGCGGCGCATCGGTAGCCATTTTGTGATAGCGCCACCACTCTGTTGTGAGAGGCGAGAACGAAAAGAAACTGTATAAGACCAAGTTTCTCATCAGATTTTGTTAATTATTTCCTGAAAACATCAATCCTAATACGCATAAAACCTTGTATTACTCAACTTACATTGTCTTTTCTACATCCTACGAGTTTTGTTTAGACGAAGGTGGCCCAACTTTTAACCCAATTAGACCCAAAATTGTAACCCTAGCCGGCCGAAATTCCAACCCAATCCCCTAAATTGTAAACCTAGCCCCCAAAATTCAACCCTATGACCAGTTCTTAACCCTAAATCGCTCTGATTCCAACCCTAACCCCAGCCGGGGCTCCAGACCTAGACCCAACCCTAGCAAGCCCCGCCCACACGCTGACAACCCTAATCGCCTTTTTCTCACTTTTCAGAGGGGAAATGATTATTCTCAAGGACAGCGAAATTTGGTGAAATGTAATATGCATTGATTAATCCCAAAAAAGTTCATCATTATGTCTTAATATGGATACTGGGGCAGAAATATTCCACGGAATAGCCTAAACGCCCCCCCCCCCCACAACCAAACAGGCCAACCCTGACCTTACACCACTTTTTCATGTGAAATGACACCCTCGCCTTGATTAATTAAACTATATGTAATGGCCTGAGCATCATTGCATCCTAAAATAGCCATAAGATAACTTTGTGAGGAAATAATATGTGGATTCAGAGCCCGACTTTCCATGGGGTGTACACAATATTATAAGGAAGAATGTGCACGTTAGTATGACCACCACGGGTCAACGACCTAACACATTAAGCCGTGCCGTAGAAAAACGCAATAATATTTTTCAATTTTGTTTTCACATATGAGATCAGTGTCATAAACTCTACATTTTGGGCCTAATTGGAAAACCAATTTTGAAAGTTGACCCCCCCTTATAGGATGCACCACACTAAATAGCTCAAAAATCAATGCGGCGAGCTGATTATCATAATGTGTGTACCCTCAAATGTTTTTTAAATATGCAATTTGGGGGGTCGTGCAATTAATATATTGTGTAATTTTGACTGGTTATGACAACCTGGGGGTTCAGTGCTTCAGCCTGTTGTAGAGACTTGAGATATTTTGGTTTACAATCCGGTCCTACATTGTCTTGAACGTGGAGGGTTGCTTCATGAAAACTCGTAGCAAGTCGGTTACGGAAGAAGGACATTTCGGGGTCGTTTTTTTCTTGGGGCAATTAGAAAAAAATCCAATCGGTTATCCAACCAAAAATTGAAAAGAATTGGGTAGATGAGAGTTCACACTATCATTTACACTATTGCACCAACAACTGAGAAACTTCTGGATGGGGTTTTTTGAACTGTGAAGTTGAGGGATTTTACACTAAGGTCAATGGGAGTTTATTTAGTGTGGTGCACCCTGAGGGAATGGCGTCAGTGAACTGTGGTAACTATAGAGGGCAGTATACGCTGACACCTACTACCTCGAGGGAATGGTGTCAGTGAACTGTGGTAACTATAGAGGGCAGTATACACTGACACCTACTACCTCGAGGGAATGGCGTCAGTGACCTGTGGTAACTATAGAGGGCAGTATACACACTTACACCTACTACCTCGAGGGAATGGCGTCAGTGACCTGTGGTAACTATAGAGGGCAGTATACACTGACACCTACTACCTCGAGGGAATGGCGTCAGTGACCTGTGGTAACTATAGAGGGCAGTATACACTGACACCTACTACCTCGAGGGAATGGCGTCAGTGACCTGTGGTAACTATAGAGGGCAGTATACACTAACACCTACTACCTCGAGGAAATGGCATCAGTGAACTGTGGTAACTATAGAGGGCAGTATACACACTGACACCTACTACCTTGAGGGAATGGCGTCAGTGAACTGTGGTAACTATAGAGGGCAGTATACACTGACACCTATTACCTCGAGGGAATGGCGTCAGTGAACTGTGGTAACTATAGAGGGCAGTATACACTGACACCTTTTACCTCGAGGGAATGGCGTCAGTGAACTGTGGTAACTATAGAGGGCAGAATACACTGACACCTACTACCTCGAGGGAATGGTGTCAGTGAACTGTGGTAACTATAGAGGGCAGTATACACTGACGACTACTACCTCGAGGGAATGGTGTCAGTGAACTGTGGTAACTATAGAGGGCAGTATACACACTGACACCTATAACCTCGAGGGAATGGCGTCAGTGAACTGTGGTAACTATAGAGGGCAGTATACACTGACGACTACTACCTCGAGGGAATGGTGTCAGTGAACTGTGGTAACTATAGAGGGCAGTATATACTAACACCTACTACCTCGAGGGAATGGCGTCAGTGAACTGTGGTAACTATAGAGGGCAGTATACACTGACAACTACTACCTCGAGGGAATGGTGTCAGTGAACTTTGGTAACTATAGAGGGCAGTATACACTGACACCTACTACCTTGAGGGAATGGCATCAGTGAACTGTGTAACTATAGAGGGCAGTATATACTAACACCTACTACCTCGAGGGAATGGCGTCAGTGAACTGTGGTAACTAAAGAGGGCAGTATACAGTAGATTTCTAGAATGCATGTTGATCATTCATGAGCAAGTTCGATCAGTGACTATCTGTCAACTACTGGTGGATTTCGCCTGGTAACCTGTACACCAGATATTCCACGGGTACCAGGCACAACCGACCAGTAGTTGACAGATGGAACGCTGATTGAACTAGCTGTATGTGGTACTAGTTTGTACCTCATAGACGAGTTCATGATGGAAGTGTGGCACCTCTAGCTCCTGAAGGCAGCGGATAGCCTCTGGGACATCACCAGATGATAGATACTCCTTGAGAAGCAGCAAAATCTGCACAAAATGCAAAGGAGTAGTGGTTAGTACATCACATATCACATCATCAATCATCCTGGTTTACTGCATACTAAAGAGTCTTAATTCCTTAGTAATCCTAGAATCACTGTTTGCTGAAGCCTCTTGATTGGACTATCGATCGTAGGACTTGTTATTGTAGGATACAATGGGTTGTCATTCATAACTCGAGTAACGATCAACCATAGGTCTTCGTGAAATCGACCCAATATGACCTTTGGCTTGCTCAGGGGGTCAAGCTGGTGATACATCGGCACTAAACAGCGGCTGTCACGGCAATCCTTGGAAGCACTCTTTGTTGACATGGGTGAGTTTTAATCAGTTACTCTGTGGCTGCATGTGTGGTTCTGTTATGTTTTTTTCTCAAGTGCTAATTTCCAGTGGTCAATTTTATGAAGTGTGATGTCATGATACAAATCACTATGGTGATACTGACAACCCATCTTAAGATTAGTTTTACTGTTTCGTGAAATCGGTTCCTGAAATAATACTGCCATGATAGACTTGTACAAGTCCTCCTGACATTCAGGCCATACTGAATCCTTTAAATCCCATACAGATTTCTGAGTAAGAAGAGAATGTCAACTCATTTAAGACATTGGAGAGTTGATTCTGGTGGTAAGCGAGGGCGCTATTTACCTTTTTAATCAGTACTTTGACGGGTCTACGACCGCCTCCGACACCCCAGACGTTGTCCAGCTTGAACATGCCATGTTTCATATTGAGCAGCAGGCTAGCACCATCCAAGGCCTGGTGGCTATAAGAAGACATATCAAGCAATCAATTACTCCTTGTAATGAGATAAACCTTTTAGCTTTACGTCCCGTAACCCAGCCAACATTTCCATCAATATATAACTACAGGTTTTTGGTCAAAAGAAAAAAACCATTATTATTTTTCGTTTTGGAAAAACCCTTCAGCCAGGGATTTTGTTTGCTTTGTTTTGATCGGCCCATTATCAGCCACGGGTCAAATAGAGGTCATCTGGCCAGGCCATGTGTGCAGGGAGATCGGCGTAAACAATGCAGGAAAACAAAGGTTGAATAGTGCAGGACAATAGCCTGAATTCTAGGCGGACGTAATCAGTGTCACTGCAGCTGTGTTTGGAACTCACAGATTGCAGTCTGCAAAATGAGGATCTATTCAAATACAAGTCAAGAGGGAAATGCACCAATGAGCAAATTCTTTTGGGACAATAAAGATTCATTGAACCTCTTGTTCCAGACAGTGCCCCGTTCAATGTATTGCAATGGAAATGGAAACAAAGCAATCATGAATATTCTCACGCCATGACGCGAACTGCTATATATGCTTCCCGGGCGGAACAGGTTAAGATACTCAACGTGTTTGATAGGACAATGACAATATGATGATGATACATCCTAGGCCTACCCATCGGAGAAATCAAACTGCCCATGAGATGACAGAGCCTGACGTACCTCAAGTGGCCCTCCCTGACGTCAACCTTCAGCTTCTGAACGAATCTAGGAGCCAAACAATCATCAGCAACAGCACGAGCTATGAACTTGCCAAGAGCCTGTCGAGCAAATAGAAACAACCACAGTATTATTTCAACTGAGACACTATAACTTTGTAAGGAGCTTACTGGCATTACTAAGTCCAAGCCCAAAGAATATGCTGCACTATACAGAGTGGCTTTAACATGATACTATTCACTTTGCTGTAAAGCTAACACAATCTTCACAAATTTGAATTTAAATCCTGTTGCGTTTTTTTGATACACAATGTAGAGTAACCAGGAATCTTGCTGGTGGCATACATGGCGTAATGAACTCACCGATGCAGCATCCGGGGTATCCAGGCTCAGATCCGGCAGATCATGCAGCAACTTCTCAAATGCCACTTCTAACTCACTCTCCTTCACGACCTTTAACCCATACAGGTCACTCAGAAGCACAGAGGTCATCTCCTTCTCTGAGTCTTTCTTCTCCATGGCGATAGTGACGGCAGCCGAGGCAACCTCATGGCGCTCAGAGTCATCGATATTCAGCTGAGACAAGCACGCCTGATAATAAACAACATCAGACCACAATATAGACAAATTTATTCTTGCTAGACAATAATTGAATATTAAAGGTAAATACATGATTGCTAAAGACCACAAAAGAGCACTCACACTTTGTCTGATCCAGCATGTACATGTACATGAAATAATAAACCTGTGAAAAATGGATCTCAATTGGACATCTGAGAAAATATTGAAAACTGAACTCATTTTTTTCTCATAAAACATAAAGAATGGTTTTGATCTTTAGCTCGAGATCAAAACTACTTTTGGTCATTGTTTTGCTAATTTCTGGACAAATACACCATTTCAGGCGGTAATATTTTAACAGTATGTTTCTACCTGCACCATCTTCATATCCTGAATTTTATAGGTAAATACGTGAACATTTCTGTTTGGGTATGATACCAATCCTGTAGTGGATTTCACAAAGATTTGCGATTCATCTTTTCGATGAGTTGTTCATGTTTCCATAGCAGCTAGTATTGTGACATCACGCGTTGCTTAGCAATTAAGATTGATATGCAAGTTGCGATCGATCTTAGCCTTTCGTGAAATCGAGCACTGTACTGTACCTATGTATGCAGAACATGCATGTAACAGGTGAGACTTCTCATTCCTACTGTGATGTTAAGTGAAATGATTTCACAAATATCTTGCTATTAAAGCCACATTTAACATGTACAGTGCATTCAAGCCTCCTCAACTATTTTTGATTTAATAATAACGAAGTGCCACTTAATGCGAGGGAGTGAAGCGACCGAGCCCTTTAAGGGTGGAGTCCAGGGGCCCACCGTAGGGATGCTGGATTTGGGGGTTTTGAAAAGCTCAGAGTGTGTAATTTTGGACCTCTTTTCAAGGTTTTATTTTTGTATGTAAAAGTGGTATACAAAGTGGTACAACATAATACTAGAAAGGTCAATGACTTAGACTTGTTTATTTATTTTTGATGCCAGTTTGTTGCGCTCGCCACGTGGACGACCTTCAAGCGGCACAAGTGTGGATTGCCTAGTACAATCAACCCTAGACTATGACCCTAGTATGAACAGTGTCTTACAGCCACTTCGTCGGAGTCTCCGTGCTCGAAATACTCATGAATGATAGGCTCGACCATATCAAGCAGCTCTTCGCCTTTCAGTGTTGGGGTGATGGTCTTCAGGGCAACATCCGCCTGTAATCAAACAACAATCAAACAAATAATCAATCAATTAATCAATATCAGTCAATTGATAACACTAACCTCCAGAGGCCACGGCCTTTGTTGCCCTGGTTCTTGGCCTTGGTGCCCCTTCAAATGTTTCCATACACATTATGATTTTCCAATGGGAGTGCCTAGGGCTGTGCGTTCTACCCGGGTACTCGAAACCCGACCGAAACCATCGAGTACCCGGCTCCATTTTTTCGATTCTATTTCCCGTAAAAAAATAACAACCATGCCCTTTTTCATATAATACATCACCAACCTGCAAAATTGGTAGTTTTTTGCAATGTCAAAAGCAGATTATTTACGGCAAATCTGTACTCTGAAGCCGGCAGCGAGCCACAATTATCGACGCAGTCCGGCCGCGATCTACGGTACCCGACAACGCGACGCACCCCGGCCGCGATGTATATAGGCCTACATTACACGTACCGACCAAAAATCCTACCGCGTACGGCAGACCATCGGAACCGACCGAGCCTACACCATGCACACACGTAGTACGTACGGTGTGTATAGTATGTAGTCTTCCTGCCCACACGTGGTCGAGACTGGTGCACGTTGTTTTGACATCGTGGCTATTACGCGTTGCCGTGTGTGGGGCGGATACCAGTCATGGAACATTCGGGATTACCGTGCTGACCATGTGCAGAATGCATCGTGATTACGTCTTAATAATGCGTTTGTCGCCCTAGTAATTCTTCTCACGTTATTTCTTAAAATCTAGCACATGTACGTGAAAAGTGTGTTTCTTCTAATTGGCCAACTGGACAAAATTACCGACTGAAATTCAAGTAAGATTTAGCTGATCAGGAAAATGCGATTTACGGGGTGGTCAGAATATTTTACGGGGAACACGCAACGAAATAACAACCCTGACAATGCATACATCGTGTTTGATGTCGGTGTTCGATGTCGGAAAAAAGATCACGCTTACTTTTGCTTGGCCTGTCATGTCGGTAGAAATAGCGTAAACTAAAATTCGGCACCCCTAAAAAAAGCCGAAATCCGCTAAAGGTCGGGGTGTTTTGGGGAAGGTCTGGTAATTTTTTAGCACGCCTGGCTCGGAGCCCCGATACGGTACTCACCAACGGCCATTACGCAACATACTTCCGGGTTCTTAATTTCTTATGTTTTATATTATATCGCGGGTACCCGGGTACCCGCCCGTTTGGGCAAAGGGTACCCGGGTCCAAAATTACCCGTGAATGCACAGCCCTAGGAGTGCCCCTTGCAATGGAAAAGTGGCCTTGCCCCTTTCAGAACCAAATTCAAGGCATGTTGTACTTTACTTTGGTCTTCACTTTGATATTTGTAGTCAAAATACAAACATTACAATGTATACGGTTTATCTTCTATAGATAATAATGTCAATAGTTTCGTATTAAAATTCCTCGGTGACTTTTTTTGAGGTTAGCAATAGAGAATAGCAAAATATTGTTCATTTGTGTATCTACTGTATTTATTGCTTGTCTGTTTGTTTATTTGTTTTTTAATTGTAGATAAGACCACATCTCTATGATCATAATATATTTTGGTAGGTTTTGCATTATACAATCCACATAGTTCAGTAAGTAACACGCCACATACATTGATTACTGTTAACTTCTATATTCACTATTCAGTGTTTCAGGTCATACAGGAAGGACTCGGGTCAATAGTTTGCTGATAACTTCCTGGAAACTCAATCTATATCACAGAGGGGTTTCTAGGTATTCAGTGCCATTCACATGTGTGTAATGAGCTGCATGTCAACATGGTTTACAAGTCATATGGTAGACAAATAGCATCCTACATTTTACATGTTGCTTTGATGTATATGAACAGGCTTACTAGTGTTGTCAGACAAGGCTCAAAATCAAAGTGAATTGACAACTTCAAACTGTATATTGTACATACTGTAGGCCCAATGCCAAGTACGTGTAGCTTAGTGGCAAACGTGAAGAGAAATAAGTACGGTAGGACCTCAATAAACCTTTCGGGAGTTAAAGTTGAACAATATCAAAAATATCAAGGGCAAAATAACTATAGATTTTCCGTTTAGTAATGGATTTGGGCTTTAGCATTGATTGCTAAGTGTTAGTGAAATCAGCCCCTGGTGAGTACACTGAATTTTTTCACCGTACGTAAACATTAAAACCTGAATTCTCCAGACTAAAGACACTGTTGCTCTATCACATGATTCAGGGCAAGCTTTTGCTTCGTTAAATAACAGACGTCTTGCACCAATGCACTGTTCATAATGGATACAAATAGCACAAAGGAACCAGTCCATTCCAGAGATGGGTATCGCCATGCAAAAGCTTGCCCAGTCTTTAGTCTGGTAAATTCAAACTGGGGTGCATTTGCACAATAAAAGAAGTATGTACCAGATACTGTTTAGATTTAACTTACAGTCAATGGTTTGAGTAGTTCCAAAGGTCTGTAATTTAGGACCTTAGCCCTTGGGCTAGTTCTGAATACCATAACAATGCATAGACTAAACAATAACAATCAGCCTGTACCCTAAGCCATTGTTTATGTTGACACAGTGCTCCTAATCAGTTTCTTTGTTCCTAACAAGATTGTTGACAAATTGCTGACCTGTGTTCAACCATGTACATGTGATAGTCTAGGTAGTGCACGCTGAATGTTACCCATCACCATATGACCTGACCATTGGGTCAAATTAGTCCAATCCTAAGGTCATTGCCACACTTCCAATTATAACCCCTTTCAGCCAAGATTTTTCTGTTCTGTTTGTTCCGACCTCATTATCAGCCACTAGTCAAATAGAAGTCATCTGGCCGAGCTTTGTGCACAGGGAGCTCGGCGTAAACAATGCAGGCATGCATTTTGTCTCCATATCATTTCAATGTACAGTACATTATCATATGTGCATCTGAAGTGAAATATGCATTGCTAACAAAAAAAAAGAACCAAGCCGAATGATCATTTACTTAAGCCTACCAATGACTTAACAAAAATATATTAATTTTCATCATTAATTATCATTAACTACAACAGAGCACCAAATTTTAACTAAATTGTAAACAGATCGTGGTTGCCCTGTTTCATAACTGAAGACTGCGCACTTAACTCTTGATCTCAGCGTCGTGATGGTGCTAACAGCTTGTGATAGCTTTCTGGTTACACGCGAAATAAGTCAAGGGATATATACCAGCGAAACGTTAACGCAAAGTAGCCTAAATAATCCCCGCTCAGAATTATTTAGTCTCAAGTCTTGGCTGTCTTGCAAGTTATTTGAGAATTGTGTAAATAGGCTGTTTTCTTCTTTCTTCCCTACTTAAAATCTATGTAACCATGGTCTGGTTCCTAATCTCACCTGTATGTCCGAGTCATAGTTAGGATCATTGATATCTTGGCAGTTGGCATCATTCTCCTCATACAGGCCTGGAGTTCCCCATGTACCTTTGCCTCCTGCTCCACCTGTTCATTAAAACAATCAATTCAAGATACATCAACATCAGACAAGGCTGGGCTCCTAAATTCTCAGCAAAAATGGGAAATTAGAGGAATATTACGAAATGTCATAACTCATAATGTGAACCAAAATTCAGCTAAAAGAAAACAAGCCTTTGATTTGTGCATCATCTTCTTAAAGTGGGATGTTTCTTTTAGCCTTCGAGAAAGATCGCACTAGAATCAAAACGTCAGGCCCTCCTAACTCAAAGCATTTAGCCTGTAGTTTAGAAAGATCCTACTAGGATCGAAACGTCAGGCCCTCATAACTCCAAGCATTTAGCCTTTGTGAAAAAACCTGCTGGATCAAAATGTCATGCCCTCCTAACTCCAAGCATTTAGCCTAGAGTTGAGAAAGATCCTACTAGGATCGAAACGTCAGGCCCTTATAACTCCAAGCATTTAGAATGAAGTTGAGAAAGATCCTACTAGGATCAATGTCAGGCCCTACTAACTCCAAGCATTTTGCCTTTGAGAAAAAAACCTGCTAAGATCGAAATATCAGGACCTTCTAACTCCTTGGAAGCATTTAGACTTTGAAAAAGATCCTGCTAGGATCGAAACGTCTGGCCTTCCTAACTCCAAGTCAAAGCATTTCATATATTTCAGGGCAATATTTTTGTTGATGAGCAGTTTGCAGCAGTTCATTACTTGCATCTTTTATAGTGGTAACAAAATATAACTTCTGCTATAAAGCTATCATTTCCAAAAAAATCTATTTATGATAGTTAGTCCATGAAGGAACCATGGTTTGTCTAATAATGCACTTAATCCTGCTATTCTACGAGTTGTAAGTTTCTACACAATAACAGAATGATTCAGGTCAACAGACACGATAACTGGTTATAAATTAACATGGCCTTCTGCATGGTCAACAGCCAGAGTGAAGTGAAGCCGCAGTGTACGTGCAAAACGTGGTACAACAGATGTGAAATTGTGCACACGTACATGTATGAGTCATCTATGCACTAGAGGCCTCAATGCACTTAGGATTACTGTCTAGGTATAATGGTACCAGCAGTATATTAAAAACATTAAATTAACAACGAAACCACAATTATCGACATATTTTATAGTACAGATGCAGGGTGTTGATCAGAAAGCATACATTTACATGTAAGCCCATATAGTGTGCACACAAGTACCAAATTTTGTTGCTGGTTCAAAAACCAAGAGTA
Organism: Astropecten irregularis; assembly: GCA_963971285.1. Lineage (NCBI taxonomy): Eukaryota > Metazoa > Echinodermata > Asteroidea > Paxillosida > Astropectinidae > Astropecten > Astropecten irregularis. The sequence goes on along the minus strand of OZ020254.1, from coordinate 19,750,264 downwards.
GGCCTACATTGTATAGGCCCATAAATGGGTTATTTCTAGAAAGAATGTAGGCCTACATGGCAGGATTTTACTGACTGTATCCAAATTACAACCAGTACTAAGTGAGTTAACTTCATGAAAACTATAACAAATGTCAAGCTCCCATACATTTAGGAATTACCCAAATCTGTCCCCAAAACAAAAACATGCCAGTGACATCATATTTTATTGATGTTAAAAATCCAGGGTTGCCTTAGTTCTAACAGAACACAATACAAAGGAATATGGTTATAGTGAGACAATGTATTGATTAATTGATTTCAATGTTTACAAATATCGCCCACTCCCAATGGAAATGTACACTACTCAGAATGAGTCACTCTCTATGTGGGAAACAGATGAACAATACCTGGTGAGCAGTATGTAAATTTGAACAATTTTTTGCTCTGGATACAGAAGTCTTATTTTTAGCATCATACCGAGAATTTGAAGTTAAAACTTTAAGCCAGAATCATTAAAATGAAAAAACAAACAAAATTTCCAAAGTATTTGAAGTTGCTGTAAATTTCTTCTAAATTCACACTGTCAAGTTTTAACACCAAAGTTCTTGACAAAATTGCAATACCGCTCTTGTAACAGTACAAAAATGAGCAAATTGCAAACACTTGTGTAAATAAAAAAAAATACTACAAGGAAAATGTATTCAGATGACAGTTAATTATTCTTTTCCTTAACATGGTCGCAGACAAGCTTAATATTTAACTAAATTAAACTAACAGTATTCCACATTACATGTAGTTTGGCCTAGGTATCTTTCACAGCAGATAAGCTTAAAGTGATGTCTGCTAATGTGTGCTACAGGGACATTATCAAATCTGATAATTATGAAACAATAATCAGCCAGGACAAGTCTGAGAGAATCTACATGTAGACAACAGTGCATCTTAACAAGAGTTACACAAGGGGTACAGAGTATCTTTTGGTCAACTTAAGGCTGTGTCACACCAAGTTGACCCAGACAAAACAGGGTTTCAGTAACTTCTCAGATACACACATCTCGGAGAATGAAAATATTCACCAGTACATCTATTTTCACATAAATTCTTAGGAACATCAAATGTGTACAACCTCAGCTCAGTACAACTGGTTTCTTCCAGAATGTCTTTGAAATTTGCCTTCTAAGTTCTAAAACATGGCCCTGATGAGCCTCAACAGCAGTTTATACCAAAAAGGTGTTGGAATAACAGCTCTCAACACCCTGTTTACATTTTCAAGGCCTGGGGTAAAAGCCGAATTACTACCAAGGATTTCTATACTACAATGGTAATCCCCTAACACTCTAGCCTTTATCCTATTCCATCCGGGCATGCTGCACCTTTGGACTGATGATAATTCAAGGACCAAAACACAACGGACCGGCTTGAAAAATCTGTTTCCATCAAAATGATGATCTAGTGGAGTTAATACTTCAACCTGTTGTGGGATATTTTTACATAAAATTACAAACAATAGGCCTACAAAGTGAACTATATCAGACCAAAGCTGCAGAATAGTTCTTTTTAAACGATACTTTTTAAGACTGGGTCTATAAAAAACATCAAAACATCAGACTAGACTAGACCTTCCCTGGATGAAACAGTTATATTCACTAAAGCCTTTAACATCTGTTAGCACAGCAATAACATATTATGTAAGATGATGTAATATTTATTATGGGCCTTTGTGGGGCTTTGCTGGTTAACCAATCAGCATAGATCAATACAAACACACCCCCACAGCCAGGAACAACTGTAAGCGTGCTCTTACTGAATACTGGAGTCTTAGGGCCTGTTTGTTTCGGACGAATCCTCGGATCCGGATCCCATTTTTCGGATCCATCTCCTATGCAGGGTACGCTAAAATGGGATCCGGATCCGAAGGATTCATGATCCTTTGCGTGAAACAAACAGGCCCTAGGTCTTACAAAGCAAGGTCTCGAAAGATTTCACTTTTGTTTTAGATAATGGCATATTTATTTGTCTATTTCTCTCCCAACAAGCATCAGTATTATTTCCATATCATTTTAAAAGGATTCAAATTTAATAAATTTGACAAAAACTGATGGAAACTCGTGCCTGATACGACAATAACAAAAGCGAAAATAAGAATTTTGTTTACCCTTTTTTGGGAGTCCACGCCCGCGGCCACTGCGGGACTTTCGCAGGTTTTTCTCCCTCTGAGCGACGGTAACCATCCCGTTGACTGGTGCTGGCGATGGCATCTCCTTAGAGGGGCTTTTGCGGAGTCTTCGCTTGGCTTTGCGGGTGATTCTGCCCTCAGGAACGGAGACTGGACCGCCGTTCATTCCGTCACCTTCCCCGGACGGGTTGTTGTTGGTGTCTGCATCATCGTCGCTGGACATGTCTCCATTTTGCTCGACGAAATCCACAACCTGCGAATCCACCTCCATTTCTCCGGTCTTAGTCGGCAGAATCCCCTTCTTTCCTGCGGTATGTGACCTAGAGGCTCTCCACCGTGTCACTGGGGGACTGCAAAAGGAGAAAACTAAAGGGGAAGGGGGATATTTTACCCCGAATTTGATAGTTTTTGGCAATTGATTTTTCTCTAAAGTTGTGTTGTTGTGATTCTGTCCAAACGACCTCGTACGGTGTACAGCAAGCTCCGTGTTATGGTTTGTGATCACGTGAGTCATTTCTAAGCAATTTCATTGGTCATTGGAAATGACGTACAATTAGATATATGCAAATTAGGTAATAAAGCACAGGGGAAGCCAGAAAAAATAAACCCCGCGGTTTAGCATGGTGCCCTGCCAATGATATCGTGTATTTGTACTATGCAGTTGTCAGGTGGCTATACCGTTTTCTGTTTATGTTTTTGTTATGATGCATAATGTAACCTTTGCCCATATTAAAGCATGCCTCGTTGCATCACCTGATAAATAAATAAATCCCAGATGCCAAGGGACCTATGGATTTCTTTAATTGGCCATTTTTTTTTAATGAAAGGATTTTTGTTGATTTGAAATTTTGAATCATTGAAATTATGAGGATACCGCCAAAATAAACAAAACAAACAGCATTCACACATTAAGTCTTTTTTTCTTTGTCCACTTCAATAACATTTGTTTGTTGTTTTTGTTTACACTGTCATAATACCAGGGACCAATTTCATGGAGCTGCTAAGCACAAACAAAATAGCACAAATTGTCTTGCTCAATAAAACCATGAAAAACAGACTGTGTTTCATAGCTCCATGATAAACAAACCACCATTATAGAAATTCCATTTGATATTCATGGTCAGCGAACAAGTCAAAGAACAATCACAATTTCACATGTGATACACAAATCGAAATTTGGTTGTCAATCCTGTTTTTATCAAGACAGAATTGTCATGTTTAGCTGATTTTTGTGATATAATTCAAAGCACTGGGGCCGAGGCCGTGATTGAAATTGCCTCCAGATGTTGCCACAAATTGTACTCTTAGAAGAAGATCATGAACAATCCAGATATATAATAATTGTAAATAATGGGGATAGATGTGAAAATCTCCTTTTGAAGGTAAAATTTATTAAATAGAAAATAGAAAAATACAAGTAGGTCTATTTTCTATTTTATTATGTTACTATCTAACTGACAAGGCGGCTACCCACCATCAAATTAATTATCGCAAAAAAAAAAAAATAATGAAGAATGCCACAGCGCCCTCATCCGGTAAGGTCCCACGGTCATATATTTATAGAGGGCGCTGTTTAGAAAGTTCGTGCAGAGCCGTAAATAAAGATTTATTTACGGCTCTGAGTTCGTGGTACTGATAAATCACAGACGGCAGGACGTTTACGAAACGGAGGCTCGGGCTCAGGCTCCAGCTCTGTCATCCATATTATGCTGAAAATATAGGTTGGATTGTGGTTTTTAATTGAAGCTGAAGCTCTGTTTTCCTTTCTTAACCAGAGAATCTACTTCAGAACCGCAGCCAAAAGCCTCTTATTTCAGAATGGATTAACGAAATGGAGCCGGAGCCTGAGACAGCTGGAGACTGAGCCTCCGTTTCGTAAACCCCCTATAAATAACCGACAGCGCCCTATTCAAATGTATGGCGATTGGCAAGGTACCGTAATTGTGACGGCACCCGACTATTGCCAAACTATGGGCAAAAAAAGTTTCTTTTACGCACGATTGAATAGAGAGGATTGATTCAAACGGGAAATTCTAGATGAAAACGAATTGATATAAATTAAAAATGATTTTTGACTTCATCCTTCGCACTAACGTCCCATCCCCATGCTAAGCAATGCAAATCATAAACAGATCGCCTAAAAAATCGGTCTGAAATCAAGTCAAAACATTCCAGAAAACCACCTGACGGTTTCTACACAGTCATGTCAAAGATAAACAAGTGGTACTTCAGTGGTAATTACGATTATTTTTGGGGTTGCAATTTTAACAAATTTGTCGCATGTCAGTTCGAAAATGCACAAAATCCAGACGCGCTTTAGCAATTAGCCGTGTACAAACCATATTACGAAGTCTGGGAACTTGACCGCTTGTCGCTGACTATATTAAAGACTGTTTCATGTGACGCTTATAGGCAAGCCCGTAAAACCTGCATGGACTAAAATGAGTTGTGACATGAAACGGTCATTGATTATGTTTGGCATAGTCAGTAACATGCTGTCAAGTTCCCAGACTTCGCGCATAGGTTTGTGCATGGGACCATTGCTAACGCGCGTGGGGATTTCAATGTACATGGGATTCAGACCACTAAATAATTTTCCAAAGGCTCCCACGCAAAATGGCCAATTAAAGGTAATATCATACTTTGGTTTTTATCAAAGAAAATACAGATTCATGGACAAAAATACCAAGACAGATACAATAACAGTCATCTGTGAAAATTTCAGGCCCATACGTTGCCCACTTTTTGAGAAAACAGTGAAAAACAGCCACAGTATTTCTTAAGTCTTTTCTCTTTTATTTTTGATCTTTTAAAAGATCAAAAAGATTTTCGGTTTTTGTTTTATTAATTTCTGGTTTAATACACCATTTCAGGTGAAAAACTTTTAACGGTATGTTACTACCAGCACCATCTTCGTACCATGTTAGTTTTACGTAAATCTGTGAACATTTCTGTTTTGGTTTCTTACCAAAGTATGATACTACTTTTAAACAAAATAATTAGAAAAGTCACAAGGTTAGTTTCTGAGGCGACCAATACGGCAAATTAAAGGTGAAAACTTCATTTTCATTTTCTTTTCAATTTTGTACAGGTTAACCGAGTGACTTTTTGCCGAAAAGAAAAATACCCCTAAAACGGCCGAATTGACTGGTGCCGGACTAAAAATAGTACCCCTCAACTACAGGGCAAAAATAGAGCGAATTTAGGGCCTGCCCCCACCCTCGCGTGCAGCCGGGGTTTGTACGTCAAGTTAAATAAGGGTTTGGTATACCTCCATGGTAGGGCCTACTAGATACCAAACTGCCGCCGGAATGATGTACTAATTATATTCTATAGTTATTGCCGGCTTTACAAAAGCATAAACACGGATTGAATGGTTAATATTAAACATGATAAGGCTTGTGTGTATTCGCTTGCCTATCCACCTGTTCGTTTGCCAGCCCGCCGTGGCCTGCCCGCATGCTATACCATCCCGCTTGCATCAGGAAGTATCTTTCTCGTTTGATCGTGTCAACCATTGCCAAACTCATCTTCTGACTCTCTTCTTACGCAAACCACTCTACAATTCCAACTATTATACATTTCACATGAAACCTTTTCCAGATCTATAGTATTTTCATTGACATTGAACATAACTTAAATTTGCCTTTGGTCTTCGAAACTTTCGAAACTTTTTTTTAGTAAGTAATAGAGCATGACAGCAGCCCAGACCATTTTGATCAAACGAACGAGGTACCAACATCTGAACCCATGAACATTATTTTATGGTGTAATATCATACATAATTATAAAGAATCACCGTTTTCACGAAGAGACAAAGTGGCCACGGCGCGTTGAAACTACAGTTTTAAGAAAATCGACTTTAAAGTTTTACCCTTTTTAAATTGAAGATTTCCCCTACTTTTAGAGGGCATGTTTATAATATTTTTATACCAATTTGAAGCTCGAAACTCACACTGATACGAGGTGCTAAGTAAAAGTTAATACACCCCTTAATTACGGAGACATTAGATATTTTGTCTCTTCGTGAAAACGCAAAACTCCAAAAGCGAGTTATTTTAAATTATAAAGGGCCCATTGCACTTTACTTCGTGAAAACGCAAAATCTCCCCATGTGTACAAACATGCACAAAATGCCACTTCGTAAAAAGAAAAAAAAGTCGCGCGCGCCTTGTTTGGCCAGCACGCGCGCGCGCGCGCTCCACTTTGTCTCTTCATGAAAACGATAAAATAAAATGGCATAGGCCTACGCGCTGCATTTTGTCCCCATTAAAACAACGTGCATTTTTGCTACTTCGTCTCTCCCATGCCATTATTGATTTCCATGATCTCTATGATTTGATTTGATTTTATCAAAAATGAGTTCGCCAAGATGTCCCTTGCATTACCCTCAATCGATTTAGAGTCTAAATTTTAAAACCAAAAAAAGAATTTCGAAAAAAATATTGATTTTGGCCAACTTTGTCCCTTCGTGAAAAACGGTGAGGTCTTCCGGGACCCCCTGCTGCATGTAGGCCTACCCCACGGGGACCCCCGAAACTAGGCCCCAAACATTTATCTTTGATCAAAGGACAAGGTACCACTTGAAACCAATTTCAAATGAACAGGAACCCTCACTTTATTTCATTACTTGTAGTTGTACCAAGCGCTGTTTTCTTTGGGGTATTAGAACTCTTTTTTGTTTTTAATGATTTTTGACTTCATCCTTCGCACTGACTAACGTCCCACGCTAGGCCAATGCAAATCATAAACAGATCGCCTCCAAAATGCCTGAAATCAAGCCAAAACATTCCAGAAAACCATATGCCGGCTTCTACACAGTCATGTCAAAGTTGAACAAGTGGTACTTCAGTGGTACTTACAATTATTTTCGGGGTTGCAATTTCAACAAATTTGTCGCATATATCGGTTCGAACATGCACAAAATATTGTTGACGACTCAACGCGTTTGTGCATGCACTCTGAAAAAAAAATCCTCGCGCACTTTAGCAATGAGCCCGTGTACAAACCATGGGGCCTTTTCCAAACCTCGGCTCCGGCTCAGGCTCCGGCTTCGGCTCCATTTCGTGACTCCATTTTTTAATAACGGGTATCAAAATAGAGGCTTTTGGTTACGGTTTGGAAGTAGAAACTCTATTTTGAACAAGAAAACAGAGATTCAACTTCAATAAAAAGCAACAACCTACATTTTCAGCATATGGATGACAGCGCCGGAGCCTGAGCCTGAGCCGGAGCCGAGGTTTGGAAAAGGGCCCATATTACGAAGGCTGGGAACTTAACCGCATGTCACTGACTATATTTAAGACTGTTTCATGTGACGCTATAGGCAAGCCCGCAGAGAATGCGTGGACCAATATGAGTTGTGACATGAAACGGTCGTTGATTATGTTCAGCATAGTCAGTAACATGCGGTCAATTTCCCAGACTTCGCGTATAGGTTTGTGCATGGGACCATTGGTAAAGCGCGTGGGGATTTTTTTTTTCAGTATACAAGGGTGCAGAACACTAAATAATTTCCCATAGGCTCCCACGCAAAATGGCCAATTACCAAAAATAATTAGAAATACTCACAAGTTTCTGAGGCAATCGGCGACAAATACGGCAAAATAAAGGTGGAAACTTTTCATTCTCTTTTAAATTTTGTTTAGGTTAACCGATGACTTTTTGCCGAAACTGCCGAATTGACCGGTGCCAGACTAAAAATAGTACCCCTCCACTACAGGGCAAACATAGAGCGAATATCATTACTAAACACCAGTTCATGTTGTCTATCAATTTTATTTCTCAATCACTTTACAAATTAGCATTATTTATTTTTTTTTTCAAATGAATGACATTTAAAGTACTTAAACATACAAACTGATAAATTGGTTCTATCAAAGAAGTGCAGAAATGAGGTAAAAAGAAAATCAAAATAATTTAAAGGAATAAAAAGAGGAAAACTAGGAAAAGCACAAAAAAGTTAACTGGCTATAGATGGGCATGTCCAATTGAATTTCGATTCCCAAATTTGTATCGAAGTTCAAGGAGATGATTTCGGTGAATGTGATCTGTCTACCTTTTTAGTGTTCCCATCCAATAATTTCGCCCAGTCACCTGTCATACACCTGTTATTGGCTTTCATTCCAGCACGGTGGTCATCACTCCAAGTCCGACGTTGCTCGTGATCTTACCGGGGAAGTGTAGCTAGAGTGACGCGGTAGATGCGGTCTATTCCACGGCTTGCCTCTTGCCTGAGACGCTGCTGGTCGCCTGTCGTGCTGTCTCGGATACGGATGGCGGTTGAAACTCGTTGAGCTGCCGCCAAATCTCGATCGGTTGTCTAACGGCTGGGAGGAGAACTCACAATTGTTGACACCATCCAGTATGAGGCCGTGATCAGAGGTTGGTGAAGCAGACTCGCCGTGATGGAAGGTTGGATCATGTTTGACATCCCTGAAGTCCGGGCGATAGTGTCCCGAGACCGAGTCACCGCAGAGGAATCGGCGGTTACGGCCTGGGTTGTGCCGTTGCTGAGGAGATCGCGGACCGGTCCCGGTGCCGGTATGATCCTGGTAGTTGGGTCGATCCCGATGCCTCGATTCTCCGTTGAAACTCGGCGTCTTGCCGAAAACAGGCGGGGAAGAATAATTACCCATCGTCGGTTCCCACGTCCGGTAATTCATCCTCGATTCCTCCTGTCTTCGGAAACCAGTCGTCGATGAGAAGGAGTCGATACCACTTTGACTCTGATTCAGAGGACTTGGGCTGTATCGTGCCGGTCTTCGGTTACGATCATTCTCGAACCGACGGCCGTTACGGAGACTCTGACAGGACATGCTACTTCTGGTCTTGTGTTTGCTCTTATCATCATCGTTGGGCGACCGGTATCGATTCTCCTTACTTGGAATCGAGCCGGTACTAGCCGGTACCGCCAGTGGTGAGTAGAGTGCTTTGGGAGGGTCACTAGGGGTAATATCGTGGCTTGGGCCATTCGCGAATTGTTGAGAATCTAGAGGATGGTGTGAATCTGATGAGGCGGACGCGGCACTGCTCTTAGGGACGGAATTGCCTTCCATTTTGGCCTGAGACTCAGTCAGTGTCGGCCACTCTGTCGGATCCTGAAAGGAGAACTGCTCTGTCGAATCCCAGTCTTCGGTGACTGGTGCCGAGGCCTTTTCCTTCTTTATCTTGTGGTTCCACCCCTGCTGCGGTTGATGAGGAGGCTGTGCCTGAAACTGTTGATCCATACGCTGCTGTTGCTGCTCCTGGACTTGCTGTGGCTCATACTGATATTGATGCTGTTGCTGCTGTTGAGGTGATGACGCTTGTCCGGGATGGTTTTGAACGAGCGGCATTGGCAGAGGCATGTTTGGCAAGGAATACTGCTTCCCTTCATGTACAACGTAACACTCCTGCTGTTGCTCAAGTAACTGCTGCGAGATAGGAATGAATGGCTGGTGCTGATGCTGTAGTTCTGATTGAAAGTGCATTTGCTGCTGTTGCGTTGACCAGAACTCCTCGTCATCTTCTTGGTTCTCTCGCAACTGATGTAAGTTCTCCTGGAGCACCTTTAGATCTTGAGGCAGTGCATCCTGCTGTGCCGTCTGCACACATTGGTCCCTCTGTAGCTGCTGGTCCTGATGTTCAGCCACAAAGCACTCAACTTGACTCTCGTCTACTCCATCAAATACTTCGATCACTGCCTGGGCTCTGTCGTTAGCCTCCTGCAGCTCAGCCTGGAGGATCTGGTTTTGTAGGGTAAGCTCCTCCAACTGAGACTCGTATTGGTACATCTGAGTCACACTCAGCCCGACGTCATCATCACATGACGGCACAGGGGTTGAACTAGGAGCCTCTGTAAACAAAGAAACACACGTTTACGATTCCATCAATAATACGAACTTTTGTCGACGTGCTGGTGTGGCCGGGTTACAAACGTTGTGGTTTACTTCATCATTTTGTGTGGTAAAATCTATACTCGCATGATGCATCACGTTTGTAACGTCAAGACTGAGATTATTAACAACCCCAACCAGGGGCCAACTTCATAGAGCTGAAATGTCTTCCTTGATCGAACAGGATTGCCAACCAAATGTTCATGTGATGTTTACTGCTTTTGACTTGTATTCGACCATTGTTTGCTGAGCATAACATTCACAAGGAGTTTTGCCTGGCATACTGATCTTATGTTCCAAGGTTTTTTGTGCTTTGCTTAAGCAAATTGTGGTGCTTAAAGGTAATATCATACTTTGAATTGTGTCAAAGAAATACAGATTCAGGGCAAAAATATAGAGGAAGATACAGTTACAGTCGTGTGAAAATTTCAGTTCCATACGGTGCCCACGTTTTGAGAAAACAGTGAAAAACGGCCACAGTTTTTCTTAAGCCTTTTCTCTTTTATTTTTGATCTTTTAAAAGATCAAAAAGATTTTCGGTCGTTGTTTTACTAATTTCTGGATGAATACACCATTTCAGGCGGACATTTTTTAACGGTAGGTTTCTACCACCACCATCTCCATACCCTGAAAATTACACGTAAATCTGTGAACATTTCCGTTTTGGTCTCTTACCAAAGTATGATACTACCTTGGCCCCAGATAGTAAGTGGATATCTGGATTTTATAATAAGCATGCATCAATGCAGCCATGTCCGAGCTCGGTTATAGCTCAGGAGGCTGTGGTGAGTTCGTGCCCAAAATAGCCGGTACCTGGGATCTTGTCAAGATGTTCAGTGTCTCCCCAGCCGCTCAGATCTACGAGTGGCGGTTGGCGACCTTCCTTAGCGTAGCTCCACAGCGACCTGGACGGGATACCATTGTAGGAACCCAGCTTGTAGCCTGCCTTCACCTTGACTTTGAAGAGGTCAAGTGGAAGCTGAGGACAGACAAATTAGGGATGAATGTTAAAGTGGAAGTGACCCAGAGTATTTCGTTGTCATTACAAAGAGGAAGTATATCATGAGTATTCTTCTACCTCCCCAACTATTTGAACCCACACAAGCCCATTATGAGAACCAACTCACCGTTTTCTGGTCCAAATCCACTACATCTGTCACCTCCATTTCTTCAAGAGTTTTGACGAGACAGTCAATGTAGGCCTCTAGCCTCCAATTTCTGTCGCCTAGAAACGTCAGCTCCAGTACCAGCTGTTTTAGACGCTCTTCAAGGAGCAGAATCTTCTTCCGGAGGCTGTCGTTAATCAAGGCCATGCCAGTGTCTTTCCCTGCTTGTGGGTTTGGAGACTGAGCGGCTTGAGGTGCGGCTGTCGTGTTTGTGTTGCGCATGGTCTTTGGCATGTGGACTGCATCTGCGATCTTCACTGCTTCTGATGGTTGTATTGAAGAACTTTCTTTGCTTGCTGGTTTACACTTCCTATCAGCTTCCAAACATTGATCATAAATCTCACTGGTCTTCTTTGAAATGTCGGTAGAGGCTGGGTTCTCCGTGCCGTGCGCCGGGTACCAGGAGTGAAACGGCTGGCCGTCCAATACGAAGTCTTCTTGGTACTTGCTGATGTGACGTATGGCCAAGCACTCCCAGTCGTTCTCGGGGAGATTAATGCGATCACCGGCTCTGTCTTCGGAATCAGAGATATCCGAGTCGTCATCTGAGTCGGCCGAAATGCCACTGATCATCAGTGAGGCTTGATGATCGATGGGAGTGGTTGGTGTGCTGTAGCTGCACGACGCATGATCCTTGTTCGAATCATCGGAGAGCTTTGATTGGCTGCCGAATGTCACGTGGACTGGCTCCACGATTGAAGTCTGGAGTTTTACTCCAGATGAGCTATTCTCCATGGTGTGATCGTCTGTTTTGTTTGAGGTGGTAAAATGAGCTTTCTTGTGTTCTTCTGTCGTAGTTTCATTCCTCTCAACCTCTTGAGATTCCCCGTCTCCAACAGCTCCCTCAGTACCTCTCTTGTCTTGATCCTCGGTGGAACTGGGCTGACGCTCCCGAGTGCAATCATCAGAATCACCCCGTCCTTTCGTCGTTTGTTGAGATTCATTCAAGATGGCAGCATTCTGGACCAAATCTGTCTTGTCCTCGGAATGGGAACTAGTCTTTTCGCCCTCTTGGGATTTAGTAGTTGTACAGATGATTTTATCTTCTTTGTCGTCTGGTGATTCAATGAAATGTCCAGACCTGGTTGATTCACACTCGACTTCAATTCTTAAGTCATCGTCCTCTTTCTTCGTGACGTCCAGCGGGGGCACTCTGCTCTCAGACGGCTGTTCAGCTTCTTCACTGTTCCTCTCAATAGCTTCCTTCTCAAGATCTTGCTCAGGACGATCAACCTCACCTCCAACAACAGCAGAGTCCATTTTCTCAAATCCTAAATCTTCTGCAATGTGTGTTGATGGCTTCAGTTCATTTGAGAAAGAGTCATTGTCTGAGATGATTTTTCCAGTGTCGGTTTTATCGGCTGGACCTGTGTTCAGATGGTCGAGGGATTTCTTGAAGTTGAAGACGTCAAAGGTGTCCTGGAGGGACGACCTGGCTGCGTTGATGACGAATCCTACCATAGAGTCCAGCTCCTCGTCATCGCTTGTCGATATATCGTCGTAATCGTCCTCCTCACTGGAATCCTCACCAGTAGCCTCACTCGACATCGCCTCAGTTGGTTCAAGCTCCAAGTGAGCTTCATTGGACGCCTTCTGTACTGTGGCAGTGTCGCAGGATGGTAGTGCCTCAACATTTGCAGTATCATCAACCTCACTTGTAACCTCAAGCGGCGCGTGGTTTGCCTCAACTGCAAGGGTGTCAGGATTTGCCGTGGTGTGCTGGACCTCCTCGTCTGCTTCCTCACCTTGTACCTCACCAGGTACCTCCTGTGGCATCCTCACAGACTGCACCTCCAAACTACCCTCTTTCATTCTCAAACATTCCTCCTCGTTCATCTCATCAGCCTTTTCATCTTTCTCTTCCCATCCACCCTGGTATCTATCATCAATCAGTCTGCAGATGACGTCATGAAATCCAAAATCCAGGCCCGTCTCATGGATGCTGTAGGATTTAGCAAGTTCCTCGGAGTTGTCATCAGCAGCTCCTGCCTCATCTGCCTCTTGCCCAAGGTTCTTAGAGTGAGAGACCTCACGTTCTGCTCCGATAACGTCCTCTTCTGCTTTATCCAGGACAAGTTTAATGAAAGCATCGAGATCTTCTTCCACTTCGTCGTAGCAGTCTGCTGCATCTTTGCCATCTTCATCTGTGACCGTTTCCTGTGTACCGTGACCTTCATGGGCGGAAGTTTCAATCTTCCAGTTCTCGTCAACCTCCAGAGAAGCCCTGACTCCATCGGAATGGGATTGGACTGGGACCTGGTCAGAAAATTGACTGTAATTACCAAGACCTCTTAGCGATGGCAGTGATGCAGTTGACGAGTCAGCGTCGTCTTGTAAGGCCGAAACCTTCCTGAGACTTTCAACAATCAAGTCTTTCGTCGCCTTTTCAATGACTAGTCTGACCAACGTTTCAATCTCCACTTCGTCTTCTTCAAGGAACTCCTCCGTTCTTGCATAATACTCTTCCTCCATCCTTCCACCCAGCCGACACGCAACCTCGTACTCAGCTTGTCCACCCATGATCGCCTCTCCGATAATGCGGTCTAAAACTGCGGACGATAGAGGGGGCTTTGCATCTCCAGTCTTTGCGCAGTCTTCTTTTTTGTCATGATCTGCTGGCGATGTTGCATCTCCTCTGTCCATGAGGGCGCACTTTGAATGACTTTGCCTGTCTCCACTTCTTGGAGAAATAATTATCTGGTCAGCTGATGAATCCGAAGAATTCCTGTGGTTTTCGATGTCTTCTTGGCTGACTTGGTTTGGTGATTGAGATGTTCCAGACATTGTGATTTCAATCGTAACCAATCATTAATTCAATTCTATGATACAAGAATAATAAAGAACAAAGGACAAGAAATATTCATGTCATTGAAATTTACCATTTCCGGATAAATTAAAAATGCATGGGTTTTCTCAAAGCGACATAATGACAATAGTGCGTACAGTGTTAATGGCACAACGTATAAGCCCTATGTTTATATTATGGAATGATTAACATTTTATGGTATTTTTTCGAAGGTGTCTATTTTGCCGGCACCGTCATTGTTCTGATTGGCAATTCTCATACGCCATCTTGTTATTCTTTCTCTAAACATTATTTGCCGAGATATGTTGTAATACTGCAAATTGGCCAATCAGAGTAACGTCAACGGCAAAATAGCGTTTGCAGGAAGAATGCCGGTGCCAGCAATGATATACCCTGCCAAACAACCACCACCAACACCTATTAATGTAGAATAGGCCTACTCGCACTATGGGGCCTTTAAATTCAGAATGTCTACCGGTATACACAATAATGCTGTTGACCTTTATGATAAAAACTGTAAAACATTTATATTGCGCTCTTTACATATAATGATCCAAAGCATTACAATAAAAAGACCATAAGTATACATTATAATTAAAGAGCCAAAGATGCAAGCTATGAGAGACAGATTTAGATAAAGACAGGTTGCCGAGTCAGTGCCCAAACTGAAGTATGGGGAACCCGTCAGCAAGGCGTTAATAATTACCTAAACCTAACCCTGCTGACATCGGTAATGTCTTGACCTTTTCTATGAACAGACGCCTCTAACCCTACCTCTAACCCTACCTCTCCTGACAACTTATTTATTTTCCTTAAAGTTTCTCTCAGTGCATAATTCAGTAGGCCTAGTCCTACAATTTATTCAAGCAAACAAACTTGGTGAGGGGCGAGAGACGCCCGAACATTCGTACCGAAATAATGTTACCACAAGGAGAAATGGCTACAAGGAAATATACATGTTCAATAGTGTATCACTAACCCCTTGAAACAGGCGAAAAATCCAAATTATTCGTTGAAGTTCTTACTTTGATACTGGGTGGATCTTGAGACGTGTCTTTCCAGCTTTCTCCTCTTATCAAACTTTTGCCAGAATGACCATAGAATGAGCAATAAATTTGGCGCGTATTTGCATCCGAGTTTCCTTTTGGCGCGCAATGCCATAGACCGACGCGCACGCGCAAAATGAGGCTAGACGAGAGAGGGCGCTGTCAAAATGTTGAGTTTCCGATTATTTTTTATTCACTGAAAATTAAACAAAGGGATAAAATGACGTGGAAAGCTTCATGGGTTACATTTTCCAGAATGTATCTTTATTTTTTATTGGATGGCTTCACATCATAAGTTTTACAAAAATTGACATTTAAAAAACGTTTTTTTTCGCAAGTTTTTTTGTTTTGTTTTAATCAGGCTTGAATACAATAATATCAAAGAGTCACTTTTCCCACAACATGCAGACACACATGCAACCAATTTTAGACTATTCTATCCATACAAACCAATTAATTAGAAAAAGGTGAAAGTTAAGCCGAACAAAACCTGAGATGGATTTTCAAAACAATATTTTATGCCCAAACGATTGCCAATTAAATTGATTTACGATAGGTGCTTAAGCTAACCCATAGACCGATCCGACGGCACGACATACTGTCCACCATTACTGAGGTGTCCCCGCCTGCCTTTTGTCCGGCAACAACAGAATTTATGCTCCGCCACACTCTATAATTGCAGGGTGTACGTCCCATGATTAGGGGACGTACACCCTAGAGTGTAGAGTATATGAGTGCGATTGACGTAAATTCTTTTGTTGCCGGACAAAATACGGACGGGGACACTGCAGCAATGGCGGGTGTTTCCTACCTCCATGGTCGCGCCGTCGGATCGGTGTATAATGTTTCTGGTCTCAAACTGGCTACTGTAACATAACATCAATGTGTCAGTTATCATTGAACCAGAGTATTTGAGTTTTGGCGATTAATGAAACCGAAGTTCTTGAAAGTACAACATTAATTCTTAATTGAGCACTTCCATCTCGACATTATTTTATGTTTTCGGACAATGCCAATAATCGGCCACCGTAGTTTATGATCTTCAAAATAATTATTGCTTTATGGAAAATTAGTCTGGTTCCAAGACCAAGAATCTGAGACTATTCTCTGTCAATTCTAAGATTTGTAATAAGAGCCATCATGAAATCATCTTTGGGCTGGACACCAGACTAATGGATGATTATTCCTGTCAATTGCTTTTTTAATTTTATTCATAAATCTTCCCGAATAATGTTTTTTTTTCTAACTCGGTGAAGACTTAAAAAATATCTCCTCAAAATGGGCGTGGTCCAGTACAAGGATATCAGTGGGGTGCACATCCGGGTCGGTTGGCTCAGTTACACTAATTACCAGGGGTTTCAGTTACCCCTCTTTTGAAGTGTAATTGCGACCATTTTGTGCTCTCAGATAAATTGGCGGTTTATAATTTTTTTTTTTTTTACATCATCTTGTTTTCTATAGTTCATCCAGTGTTCGGCTGTTTGGATTTAGTCCTTCGTTTTGCCTCCACAGCGCCCTCCTGTGTTGAAACCATCTCTACAAAGAAACGATAATAAAGAAGAAGAAAAACATCGTACGTAAGACTTTGTTCACCTCTTTGAGAAACGGAAAACTGTATAATTTCACTAAAGCGGAATTAATTAAAGTGTTTGTGCAGATCGTCTGCAATTCATAGCATGAACACAATGACCAAGGTTTGCAATTATAGCTGGTTTCCCTTCTCTTTTGTATTGCTGTATTTGCTCAACTTCCGTTGCCATGGTAATCAGAGTTGGTGAGTCTTGGCGAGATAAATAATTTGGTCATGCATGTGCTCATCCTTGATGGTGAAGTCATTCGACGTGACAGCTCATATCCGCTTGTGTATTCGCTGTAATCGGTGCAGTGCTTGAGCTACTGAAACCCCGGATATTGACTTAGTCCAAGCCCCGCCCCCACCCCTGTGCTAAGCCCCGACCACCCCATCACTGGGATATCTCATCACAAGATCGACACCAAAAATAGCGCCCCTGTCTTGTCGCTATATTGTAATGAATGATTAAAGGTACTATCATACTTTGGTAGCATACCGAAACAGAAAATCTTCACAGATTCACCTATAACTTACAGGGTATAAAGATGGTGGTAGAATCATACCGTTAAGGGTTCACTCCTGAAATGTTGTATTTATCCAGAATAGAGTAAAACCAGTGACCAAAATTATTTTTGATCTTTTAAAGATCAAAAATAAAAGATAAAAGACTTAAGAAATACTGTGGCAGTTTTTCACTGTTTTCTCAAAAAGTGGGCACCGCATGGGACTGAAATTTTCACAGATGTTACTGTATCGTCCTTGATATTTTTGCCCATGAATCTGTAATTCTTTGACAAAAACCAAAGTATGACATTACATTTAATGCATGTTTTATGAATATTCATAATTGATAATTTGCATAATGGACCTTTGACTAATAGGATTATGCTCCCAATATTTCTTATATAATCGAATCAAGTCTGTTATATAACTTGGTAAATTTGTCTTTGTTTTGCTGCTGATTAAAACACACACAATAGAACGTACTTATAGGAACATGTTTCTTTGTTACAGTGAATTAAAATTAATGTATGAGTATCAATCTGTGTATAAATAATAAAAGGGTGATGTTGAGGTAATACTTTAAAATACAATATTCAAAATTTTGCGTATCTTCCCAAACAAAGACAAGACGATACAAAGACTGGTATAATTTTGATACATGCACATTTATAATGCCTTGCAGAAAGATACTGCTCTTGCAGTGTTACTGTTTCAGACCGGCCTCACAGGATAAATAGAATACACGCAGTACACACAATTTGCATACTAAATCACAGGGGGTAATTTCAGGGCCCTGCATAGCATAGAAATTTGCTAAGCATGGCATTTCTGTATCAAGAAACAAAATTAACAACCAAATTGCTATGTCTTGTATATCACTTGTGATTGTTCTTTGGCTGTTATTCGCTAACCATGAATAGCAAATGGAATTTTTAATCGTGGTTCGTTTTATTGAGCAAGACATTCTTTTGCTAAGCAATTTTTTGTGCTTAGCAGCTACATGAGATTGACCCCAGCTAGGAGCGGCTTTATTATTGTTTCATCGACTTAATTAATTTATGCGATATTGAATATGTAAATGGTGATACGATGAAGATGGCAAATGTCGGCATCTGTGATGGTGTACTACAGCGCTACACAGTGTATAATGCATAGGCAAATAGTGTGGTTGTAACGCAATTTAAGTGGGAGTCACAGGAGTTAAACACACTTGTTTTTATGCATCGGTTGATCGGGCTGGGGGTTCCATGTGTGATTCATTGATAGTCGTAAGTGAGGGATGACAAGCGGATAAAACATGAGGCCAATTTCATGGCACTGCTAAACACACACATTTGCTTAGCACAAGAATGTCTTGCCCAGTAAAACAAACCACCGTTAAAAAAATTGATATTCATGGTCAGTGAACAACAGCCAAAGAACAATCACAAGTGATACACAACACTTCGACATTTGGTTGTTAATCCTGTTTTTATTAAGACAGAAATGTCATGCTTAGTAATTGTTTGTGCTAAGCAGCTCCGTGAATATCCAAGGCGCATTTAGACAAAGAAACAAGCATGAAAACAGATAACAGAAACCACAACAACGAACATAATTTATCGGGGAATAAGCGGAGAATAAGCGAGATATTTGCATTATTAATTTGCATAAAGAATAAGCTCATGCACTTTTTCCAAGGCAGCATTCTGGGCCCATGCAGTTTTACTGAATCCGTTACCGTAAGCAGAAATTATCCGCTTATTAGCAGACTTTTTTTGCTTAGCCTATTTCACGGGAGAGTTTTCTTCCTCGCAACGCTAAGCAAGGACTCTCTGAATGCATGATGGCGCGTTAAGCAGAAAATAATCACGGGTACACTAGAAATTCTTCGCCCGCTAACCAAAGTCTTGCTTACAGATTCTATGAAATAGATCTCTTGCTTATCAGTGCCCGTAAGCACTAAAATAGGCCATAACGGATTACATGAAATTGGGTCCAGTTTACGGCCCTCATTATTTTCCTAAATTTACAACAGCCAAAGGAAATAAAACTGCCAAAATTTAAAAGCTCGAGCACCATTTTACAAAATAATATCGCAGTACAAAGTCGCAGCTGAAATGTTAGGTGTGGTCGAAAACTTACAAGAGGGCGTGGTTGATTAAATATGGGCGTGGTCGATTGTACTTTTGAAAAGATAACTTCTCTTTACTTGACCCATGTCATTAAAAAGCAAGGCCGATCACTATCGGGACAATACACCGAATTAGTGAACACAGCATGTCATTAGAGAAAGAGCTATTATATACCACTCGCCGTGAAATTGAGCTTCCTAAACTGAAACCCAACTTCAAACCCCGTGGCGTTTTTCTGAAATAATTATCAGATTGTAAAAAAGGAAGAAGATTCGTCTGAGTCACGATTTAGACTTGCTTAGTCTTCTCAGAGTTTTGAATACTGGTAAAGATTATAATTAAAAATGTATATAAACAAGCATTGTGGAAAACAGACTGTTTTATCAAATAGAATTTGGCATTTGAAAAACATAAAGTGGATTATGTTTGTTTTAGCCTTGAGTTAGCATAGGTCAAGGCTATTCTCACTCGTCATCTGAATATGCTTATCAAAAATAAATATAACGAATCCAAAATTGTCCACACCGGATTTTGGGATGAATAGGCAAGAGAGCGGTATGAATCACACACGATTGTTTGTGGTAGTGCAATTGTATGGCAGCTATATCAGTGCGAAAATCAATGGGAATAATTTAATGTTTTTTTCTTCAAAGTAATTCAGCCGGATGACCATAAAATCAAATTGTCATGGAAATTTCGCTCTTGATATTACTTAAGATTAGGTTGAGAAACTCGCAGCCATTGTTTTAAAGGTAGTATCATACTTTGGTAGCATACCGAAACAGAAATCTTCACAGATGTATCTACAACTTACATGGTATAAAGATGGTGATGGTAGAAACATATCATTCAAGCTTTTCTGCCTGGAATGCTGCCAGAAAAAGAGCAAAACCAATGACCACAACAATTTTGGTATTCAAAAGATAAAAAATAATGGTGAAAAGATTTAAACAAATTACCGTGGGTGTTTTTCGCGGTTTTCTCAAAAAGTAGGCACCGTATTGGACTGGTAATTTCACAGATGACTGTTATTGTATTTCTGTCTTGATATATTTGCTCATGAATCTGTAATTCTTTGACAAAAAAACAAAGTTTGATACTACCTTTAAAGTTCCATCATTGGAATGTGTATTTAAGAGCGCATTGGAAATTACAAAGAAGATATGCGGGTTAGAGTAAGGACATGCAACGTGAGAAAGCAGCAATAGGGAAGGACAAGCTAAAATTACGATTACAAAATTTGACTTTCACAGAGCTAAATTCACCGGTCTTAATCTCAATACTCACGGCAGCATCTTGTGGCGAGAGACCGGCCTCCGCGGCAACAATCTCCAAGGTAATCTCGTCCATATTCTTGTTCTGCTTGAAATTCTCCTCCAGTATTTTAGTCTGTAATGCACTGACATTGCTGACTACGGAGTCGTCCGGGGAGGCCAGCTTAGCCTCGGCTACCGGGTTGTTCCTAGGCGAGGTTGGAGACTGGTACCGGCATGGTTTGGGTGGGGCTACACCAGGAGAGGTAGTGGGCTGGGTCGATGTAGGCTGATCACTCATAATTGATGCTGTTACAACTAAGTCCAGTTAGAGTGTTTTTCGGTGCGTAATATAATCAACACCGACTAACAATTCCTGCCAAACGCCCCCGCTCAACACAGCTATTAATATCTAACCATGTAGTGGTTTTATATAGTCCTTGAAGCGTGGGATAAACACAACCTGTGGCTGTAAAGTCCTCCAAACGTACGAGATGAATGTCAATATAATTGTCCATAAAATTCAGGATAACTGCTCTCTGATAACCGCACACGACAAAACAATGGAGATAATCCTAGAGTTTAATATGAGGCCTACTGTATAATTTGATGCGAAGTGTTTAGTGTACTAACACTGAGTGGAGTTCATCCAGTGTGCACGGTAGCTCAATCAGACTAGATAGAGACAACAAGACGAACATCAACTGTCTTGGTTCTTGCATGGAGCGATGGACTGTCGGTGTTTAGTAGTAATGCGTAGATATAGTGATGAGACCACGGTCATCTGTACTTTGTATGTCTCATCACATGTAATGACACACACAGTAATGAGTGACACACTATCCGGTGCACAGCTCATAACACTATCAATACACACAGCTAAACGCAATGTGTATTCATAATTATCATTTTCTAGGCTAGGTTTACACTGCAGCAACAAATGCCGCTGGCAATTTTCTCAATTTTTCTTACAAATGGGGAAAAAGGGATAAAATGGTGGGAATATGGAGTGGGTGGATCGGAATAAAGCAAAGCAATGAAGGGTGTAGGTTGGGGGTGTATATTTGGGGTGATTTTATATGTAAATGCAGGCGTGCTTACAATGAATACATGGCAATGTGTATTGTGATATTATATTTACTATATTGAAGGTTCAGCATGATTGCCTCTAGCCTGTTAATCCCATTATTGTACAGGATACCATAGTAACAAGGACAACCAAAGGCTAGCCTGGGGTATGGATAATACTACGATCAATATATACCAGGTCCCTGGTGAATTGTAGGCCACGTGAGGGGGAAAACGGCGGCAAAATATTAAAATCAATTCTTAAATATTGGAGGACAATACAACCATTACGGTTTGGAAATTCGCATATTATTAACGCATGGGATATTCGTGCTGCATGCAAAAATAAACAAAACAGCAGTAAAAAGACTGGTACCCCTATCCTACGTCGATTGACATGTCATAAATATGTAAATAAATATGTAAATCGCGTGATGTACACATGAAATAAACATCATTGATAAATCATGCAAATCAGTTGATTCATCATTTTATTCAAATGTTATTAATGGAAATAAATACGTCTGGAAATGTGATTGCAAATTTAGTGAGTTGCTGATAAATAAATTAAACAACAATTATTAATATTCCACATAATCATGACTTGACATCAATTTATAATAAGTAATAAATAATTTGAAAAAAAACCCCTAAAATCATAATCAAATAAAATTCAATTATTCTTATACTTAAAATACTCAAATTAAATAGATTTATGTAGATAATAATGTACTTCAATAAATAATCTTGGTTGTTCTTTATAATTTGACATGAATATTTGGGCTTACTTCAATCAACCTTTCGTGAGTTAAAATTGAACAAAATCTGGTACACTGAATTCTTTCACTGAACGTAAACACCAAAACCTGAATTCTCCAGACTAAAGACACTGTTGCTATATCACATGAATCGGGGCAAGCTTTTGCTTGGTTACATAACAGACGTCTTGCACCAATGCACTGTTCATAATGGATAAGAATGGCACAAAGGAACCAGTCCATTCCAGAGATGGGTATCACTATGCAAAAGCTTGCCCCGAATCATGTGATATAGCAACAGTGTCTTTAGTCTGGAGAATTCAGGTTTTGATGTTTACGTACAGTGAAAGAATTCAGTGTATCAGATATACACGGGTTTACACTTCCAAAAGTGCGCATGCGTGATAGTGCCTCGTTTCGAAGTCGCGATAAAAACTGCCGAAGTGTAAACCCGTGTATTGTCTTCGACAATGGACGGGCTTACACTTCGAAAAGTGCGCATGCGTAGAAGTGCCTCGTTTTGAAGTTGCGATAAAATCCAAGATGGCCTCCGAAGTGTAAACCCGTGTATTGTTCAATTTTAACTCACGAAAGAGCAACAGAGTCTTTACTTTAGTCTGGGAAATTCAAACTGGGGTGTTTATATGCAATAAGAACTCTGTGTACCAGATACTATTCAGATTGAACTCGCAAATGGTTTAATCCATGCAGTATTTATGTATTGCACATTATATGAATTATTTTAGTACTTCATTCATTTGACAGCAGCCTTTTTAGTGAAAATTTTCAACAATAAATCACATTTTTTTGTACACGATGGTGCAAATATAATACTTAAAAGGAAACACTTGGTGATATTAAACAAAATTGCACTCTTCTGCCAAGTAAATAAAAAACCCAAAAGAAGATCATTTTCAGAATAGTACCCTGTTGTGATGGAAATGCATCAATTGGACATCGTGGGTCATGTGACTCGAGACTGGTTTAATCTTCAGAAAAAAAACATTTATACCTCTTTTAAAAAGCAAAAAATAACACAATTTCTTTCTAGATACATTTTGTTCAAAACACAAAGTGATATTCAATCCGATGGCTGAAATTAAGTCAACAGTTTTTGATAAATTAAGCCTAAATATGAAAAAAAAATATGCGAGAATCCATGTTAAAGTTAAAGGTAACAAATACAAGGCAGCAGATTGTACTGTATTATTTTGTAGATTTGAAAATACAGCAAGCGTTTTCCCACCGTTTTCTACAGTTTCCGATGATGATATGAGCTGAACATTTTCACAGGTTTGTTTTTATTCCATGACAAATCAAATTATGAACAGTCTGCAGCTGTTCTGTCACATTAATCAATCCTGGGGCCGATTTCACTAACTTCTTTGCGATCATCGCTAAAGCCCAAGCGAAAGCCTCAATCGCTAAACGAAAATCAACGGTTGTATGGTTTTCAAGACAATAAGCTGCCACAATTGTTTAATTTTAGTATACGGTACTTCAAAGAAGTTGAGGACAAACTATGACTCGACAATGGCAGTCTGACAGAACACGATTTCTGCTTCTTGACAAAAATACTCAGAAAACAATTCTGAATCGAGACTCGACGACTGATGGTTTGTACGTGATTTGTCCGTAGCTTGCGCCATCTACACGTTGGTTTTCATCGGCTGTCAAGTTCATGAGAATGAAAGTACCTGGATGTCCGTGCTGTATTAGTGAAATAGACTTTTTCAAGCAGACCCCAAATTTTAGGGCTCTTTAACTAGTTGCTAAGTTTTAAGTTACAGTAGTAACTAGTTTTAAGTCTGCTTTTAAATTTCAATTTGTTCAGACACACAATACTGTGATAAAGTGATGTTTTCATTTTTACACAAATATAAAAAGTGATTTTTCAATTTAGCTATTTACACAAGCGACTGTGTTCAATACTCACTTTACACCTATGTACAAAAACAAAAATTTGCATGAATTTGTGACAACTTCATTAAGAAAATACAATTTTGTTCTCAAATGTCGATGATACAAAAATACATCATTTCATTCTCGTGGTAAAATGAGTTGTTTTTAATTGTGATTTTGATCGTATTTCATTTCATAATATGAGATTATTTACGGGTATTTTAGGCCATTAGGAAATGCGATATTAAAAACTATAAATAGTTTGGAATTGTCCTAACCTTTTTTTTTTCAAGATGTTGTGGGAATGTTTGACGACTCGACCACTGTGGGCAGAATCCTGGCTCTGAAATGGCCCTAGGAACTACTAATCTTGCAAAACACCACCTTTTTAAGAAAACTACACTGACATGTGATCAAAACCATCTGGGTCAATTTCATAGAGCTGCTTAAGCACAAAATTTGCTTAAGCATGAGAGCTTAAGATGATGTAGCTCTGAGATGCTGTAGCTCTGAGAAGCTGTAGCTCTGAGATGCTGTAGCTCTGAGATGCTGTAGCTCTGAGAATCTGTAGCTCTGAGATGCTGTAGCTCTGAGATGCTGTAGCTCTGAGATGCTGTAGCATTGAGATGCTGTAGCTCTGAGATGCTGTAGCTCTGAGATGCTGTAACTGTAAGATACTGTAGCTCTGAGATGCTGTAGCTCTGAGATGCTGTAGCATTGAGATGCTGTAGCTCTGAGATGCTGTAGCTCTGAGATGCTGTAGCATTGAGATGCTGTAGCTCTGAGATGCTGTAGCTCTGAGATGCTGTAGCTCTGAGATGCTGTAGCATTGAGATGCTGTAGCATTGAGATGCTGTAGCTCTGAGATGCTGTAGCTCTGAGATGCTGTAGCTCTGAGATGCTGTAACTGTAAGATGCTGTAGCTCTGAGATGCTGTAGCTCTGAGATGCTCTAGCTCTGAGATGCTGTAGCTCTTAGATGCTGTAGCTCTGAGATGCTGTAACTCTGAGATGCTGTAGCTCTGAGATGCTGTAGCTCTGAGATGCTGTAGCTCTGGGATGCTGTAGCTCTGAGATGCTGTAGCTCTGAGATGCTGTAGCTCAGAGATGCTGTAGCTCTGAGATGCTGTAGCTCTGAGATGATATAGCTCTGAGATGCTGTAGCTCTGAGATGCTGTAGCTCTGAGATGCTGTAGCTCTGAGATGCTGTAGCTCTGAGATGCTGTAGCTCTGAGATGCTGTAGCTCCGAGATGCTGTAGCTCTAAGATGCTGTAGCTCTGAGATGCTGTAGCTCTGAGATGCTGTAGCTCTGAGATGATATAGCTCTGAGATGCTGTAGCTCTGAGATGCTGTAGCTCTGAGATGCTGTAGCTCTAAGATGCTGTAGCTCTGAGATGCTGTAGCTGTGAGATGCTCAAGCTCTGAGATGCTGTAGCTCTGAGATGATATAGCTCTGAGATGCTGTAGCTCTGAGATGCTGTAGCTCTGAGATGCTGTAGCTCTAAGATGCTGTAGCTCTGAGATGCTGTAGCTCTGAGATGCTGTAACTCTGAGATGCTGTAGCTCTGAGATGCTGTAGCTCTGAGATGCTGTAGCTCTGAGATGCTGTAGCTCTGAGATGCTGTAGCTCTGAGATGCTGTAGCTCTGAGAAGCTGTAGCTCTGAGATGCTGTAGCTCTGAGATGCTGTAGCTCTGAGATGCTGTAGCTCTGAGATGCTGTAGCTCTGAGATGCTGTAGCTCTGAGATGCTGTAGCTCTGAGATGCTGTAGCTCTGTGATGCTGTAGCTCTGAGATGCTGTAGCTCTGTGATGCTGTAGCTCTGAGATGCTGTAGCTCTGAGATGCTGTAGCTCTGAGATGCTGTAGCTCTGTGATGCTCTAACTCTGAGATGCTGTAGCTCTGAGATGCTGTAGCTCTGAGATGCTGTAGCTGTGAGATGCTGTAGCTCTGAGATGCTGTAGCTCTGAGAAGCTGTAGCTCTGAGATGCTGTAGCTCTGAGATGCTGTAGCTCTGAGATGCTGTAGCTCTGAGATGCTCTACTGTAGCTCTGAGATGCTCTAGCTCAAGCAGTGTGCGCGGCCAGACGTCCACACACCTCATGAGCTTGTGGAGGGCCCTTCATTGGTAGCTGCTTCTAACTGATCAGTTGAGGCTGGTAGAGGGGAGTCCGTCATGTCATTTTCTGAGGAGAGACCAAGTTAACGCCATTAAGCTTCTAGATACAATCCGTTGTATTATGTATTCACATGACCAAGTCAAATAGCAGAAATTCAAAGTTTTTATGGTGAATAGATAAAAGGGCAAAGTCTATTTTAAGCATTTGATTTCATACTATCACTATGTGGTACAAGTACATTAAAGACACTGTAATTTGGCTAAATGCCAAGAGATGAGCAAATCAAAGACAAAATACACTTTCCTGACAATTCTTCATCTTTGGTAAGTTTGACCTGTAGCCATTAGTCAGGCATTGTTACCAATGGAAAATTTCATGTCCCTGCTTGGCACAAACATTTGCTAACCATGAAATTTCTGTCTTAATAAAAACAGGATAAACAACCAAATGTCCATGTGTTGTGTATCACTTGTGATTGTTCTTTGGCTGTTGTTCACTGACCATGAATATCAAATAGAATTTGTAATGGTGGCTTGTTTGATTGAGCAAGACATTTTTTGCTAAGCAATTTTTCGGTGCTTAACAGGTCCATGAAATTGGACTCTAACCAACCTCTACAAAAAAACTCCATGGGTACCAGGGGCCTTTCTCAAAGCTCGGCTATGGCTCAGGCTCCGGCTTCGTCTCTGTCAACCATATGCTGAAAATATAGGTTGTGGTTTTTCATTGAAGCTGAAGGTCTGTTTCCCTTTTCAAACCAGAGAATCTACTTCTGAACCGCGGCCAAAAGCCTTATTTTGATACGAGTTATTTAAAAATCGATTCACGAAATGGAGCCAGAGCCGGAGCCGAGCTTTCAGAAAGACCCAGGCAAAATTTGAGCAGTGAATGAATGAATGTTCTTGGCCCTGGTTTCTAAGGAGGGCGCCCTCTAGTGATGGTTTGATGCTAAATAAATACAGCTATAATTCCATACCTTTCAGCTTGTATGCAGTCATAGGCTTGGATTTCTTTTTCTTCTTTTTCTTCTCATATTTCTCTGTTAAATAAAATGCAAATAATGAGTCATGATGACCAACAAAACCATCTCCTGCATACCATACACTCCCTTAGCATACATGGTGTAATTATCAACGTCAGGGTTTAAGTAAACAGTAGATCCGTACCTGGGGTATGGGGTTGTATCGGTTGAAGTGATTCTAATCGAGATGATTTGACGTTGCTAGTGCGGTTGACTACGAGACCTTTCTGGTTGATGCTGGGACAGGAACCGCTGAAACAAACAAACAAACAAACAAATAAACAAACAAGCTTGAAGAAAGGACCTTTCTTTAAGTTATGAGTGCCTGACATTTCAATCCTAGCAGAATCTTTCTCAAATTGAGGAGGGTCTGACGTTTTGATCCTAGCAGGATCTTTCTTTAAGTTATGAGAGCCTGACGTTTTGATCCTAGCAGGATTTTTCTCAAAGTTAAGAGGGCCTGACTTTTTTTTTCCTAGCAGGATCTTTCTTTAAGTTTTGAGTGCCTGACATTTCTATCCTTGCAGAATCTTTCTCAAATTGACGAGGGCCTGATGTTTCGATCCTAGCAGTATCTTTCTCAAAGTTATGAGGGCCTGACGTTTCGATCCTAGCAGAATCTTTCTCAAAGTTATGAGGGCCTGATGTTTTGATCCTAGCAGGATCTTTCTCAAAGTTATGAGGGCCTGATATTTCAATCCTAGCAGAGTTGTCAATTTGCCATTTTTTCATTCCGTTCGCCAATTCCATCATTCAATTTGTCAAATTATGGAAATACCAAAGCAAACAATCTAAAGAAGATAGCTACGCCATTCCATAAAAACAGATTTGAAACACCCCTTAAAAATGGCGCAGTGAATGACGCATCCGCGAACAGCCAATGCGTCATCTATAGGTTTCTTACATATGCGCATCACATGGTGAAAGCGAAAAAAGTCCCAAGCCTAGCCTCAAGCCTGGTTTCATAAAGGCTCTCGGTACTCCTAGTGTCGAAGTATTTCAATTCTGGATGATAAGAGAATCAATAGTCAAGAGAGACAGATACTTACTACTTTGCTCCGCTGGATACTGGTAGAGCTGCTTGCTTTGGTGGCAAGCTGTACGGTGACGTGGTACCTGGTACAGCGTCTGACTGGCTTGATAATGCCTGTGAGGGCGCTGTTGTTTGTAGAGGTGAGAGAGGGAGGAGGGTATCCCCTGAGAGGAGAAAGGAAGACATTGAATTAGAGTGGACTTGCTTACCATACATTACCACGGTCTCCACAGGGGACTTAACCCTAACCCTCTGAGCCAACCACACAGGACAAGAGCTGCTTACCGCACATTACCACAGTCTCCACAGGGGGACTGGATATTAACCCTAACCCTCTGAGCCTACCACACAAGACAAGAGTGTACCACACTTACCACAGGATGAACCATGTGTTGTAAACTGTGGTATGGAGGTCGGTAAGGGTTAATGAACATTTTACTGTACTGCATGACCAGATTGATCCAGTTTAAACCGGTTCCTACCTGTTCCAGGAGACAGCGCTGGTCTAGTTGAGAGAGGAGCGAGTTTGGGAACGCTTGAGACATACAGATTCTTGTTAGAGATGCTACGACCACAGAGGCTTGGTATCGGCTTGGGATTGCTGCTGTTTCCTGAGCCCAACCCTGTAGGATGGAAAAAGAAAAGAAAATGTTATTGTTTGGGCAACTGAGAGCTATCATTCCCCTCTAGGTGAGAAACTGCCAGAAGGATGGGGAGAGGTTGACTTACAGCTCTCGCTCCGTTGGGCATCTAGGATCTCCTGGGCATGCCTCTGCACAGTGTCTGCATCCGGTAAGTCTCTGCATAAGGGCTTGAGCGGGATGGAAATCTCTCCTAGCGACATTGGTTCCTCGCAGGATAGTCCTGGACTCTTGGGAGGGCCTTGAGATGGTAGAGGTGACACTGAACGGGATGACAAGCCTCTTGGTCGGATGGTGTCGATGCTCATGGGAGGCGTAGCTCCTAGCACAGTCTCTGAGCCTCTTCGCGGTGATGTATCTGATGACTCCATTGTCGCATTGCCATTGCTGACTGGGAATGAATTCCTCCTGATATACGCCAGGTCATCACTCAGACTAAGCTTGCTGGAATCATGAAGGCTCATGAGAGATGACTCCGAGATGTTCTCATTGCTGTTGTGAGGGTCTGTAATAGTTCTGTCGACACTGGCTGGATGGAGATTGTCACATGATTCCTCCTCCTTTGAGATGCCAGCAATAAGATCGTTGCAGTGGTCTAGCTTGCCGTGATCCGTTGCATAGTTTGGATGCTCAGCAGTTACCGTCTTCTCTCTGACGTCAGCGGGTCCTTCCGATTCCTCCGATGGGGACTTGAACCTCAGACCGTTCTTCCGCCGGTTGAACCACTCCGTGATGAACCCAAAGCGTTTCTTCCGTGTTTCCCGCTTGTCCCCATCGCCGTTGCGGTCCATATCCTGAGAGGTCTTCGACGATGCGGTTGCCATGGTACCAAACTGTGCCCCGGCTTGCTGTAATAGTTTAAAGATATCAGCATTGCCTGCCTGTTTGGCATAGTCTAAAGGTGTACCTCCGTTAATGTCCCGAGGTGATGGCTCCACACCTAACTGCAATAACATCTCAACACAATCCAACTGTGCAGAAGCCGCGGCCCAATGAAGAGGCGTCCTACAAATTCACAACAATTCAAGAAATCATCAAAACGTCATAATTCAACTCTTTTCAATAACATAAACAAAATATGATTGGTGACGATAAATCCTAAGATAAGAAGCGATGTATTTGTAAGAGCTAATTACAGTAACTCTGCACGTATTAAGAAGCTTAGAAGAGAGGAAAGTACGTCATAGGGAGTTGATGAAAGTGGAGGAACTGCGTAGCACAGAAAACAATCAATAGCATCGAAGAGATAAGAAAAAACTGCTCACCAAATGAAGGGTTGGCCAAATTTTCAACCCTATTCAGGGCTATGAATGGCGTCCTGATTGCAGGAAATTCTACATTCAGGCCACCAGGTGCGAGCGTCCCCAGTTGGAAGATGGCGCGTTGTTCTTTCTTCGAGCGTTTAGCCCTGACGAAGACCCAGTAAGGTCGAAAATTTGGCAACCCTTCATTTGGTGAGCACTTTTTTCTTATCTCTTCTATGCTATTCATAGGGATTTGCATGGATAAGGAGTCAATTGTGTGGTGCTGTGGCCTAGTGGTCTGGCGTGTCATACTCAAGGTCTTGTGGTCAATCTACAGATTGTGGGTTCAAATCCAGCCATGGGTTAATGGTGCTTGCATCCTTGGGCAAGATGCTTTGTCACATATTGCTCCTCTTCACCCAGGTGTAAATGGGTACCTGTGAGGGTAAAGATGGCTTTGTGGTTTGATTAGCCTCTGTGCACTGAATACAGAAGCCGGGGCTGTATACTCCCAAGGGAGTTGAGATGGTTTCAGGAATGTAAATGTAGCCCAATGACCAGGGATAATAATTGCAAGCACTGTAATGTGGTTTACTGAAAAGCATTTCAAACTGGTTATTATTATATCATGCTTGAATTACCTGTCATCAGGGTCTAAGGACTCAAAGTCAACTGAAGGCACGTCCACAAACTCCTCTAGGATACTGCTGTAGCCCGCCGCGGCAGCGAGATGCACGCAGGATTTCCCTGTTCCTTCAAACATGTTGACCAGCTGGGCACCGCCGCTGCGACACTTTGCCATGATGGAGCAGCAAGCTATGCAACCATTCTGTAAAAGTAAACATATCTTCATGATGTAGGGTGTGCACATGACAAGTGGTTGCGTCAGATGATCGTTATTTTGCTGAGATGGTGCTGGGTCGCATGGCTGCCTGGGGAATGGCTATCAGAAGACCGAAGGAGTACCACTCCAAGGTAGATGACTCAAAATGAGTCAAAATACAAATTTTTTGAGCAAAAAGAACATTTAAG
Source organism: Astropecten irregularis (assembly GCA_963971285.1). Lineage (NCBI taxonomy): Eukaryota > Metazoa > Echinodermata > Asteroidea > Paxillosida > Astropectinidae > Astropecten > Astropecten irregularis. The sequence goes on along the minus strand of OZ020254.1, from coordinate 19,718,950 downwards.
ATTTTTGTTGCGGATGTACACTAGTAAACTGCCAAGTTCAATGACCTTGCTCAGAGTCTTCTTTCTATGTCAAACAAATAAAGTTTACATTTTTTGAAAGGTGGTAACTGAGTGTCTCTATTTGATATGTCTGAATAATGGATATGTCTGAGAATGGGATTGGAATAAAATGTTCAGGTTTTATACTTTTATCGGAGATACTTAAAATGCAACTGCTCAACATCCAAAAGCCTCAATAAATTTGAAGTTCTGGGTTCTCAAATTCTCTAAAATGTACGTCCGCAACTGCGGAACTGTCCCCCAGGTACATTGTGTCTACTGATTTTACCTGACTGGCCCAGTGTAGAGGAGTTTTGCCGTCCACATCAATACTAAACAGGTCACCACCACGTAGCATCAGTAGCTGGACATGCTCAGGCCGGTTATGAAATGCTGCCCAGTGTAGAGCGGTCATCCCGTCATTGTCCGGCTCATTGACATCACCAATGGTCAAGGTTTGGAGGAGGGCAGAGAGGGACCTTGAAAGGGATACAATTAGGGAATGGGGGTAAAGAATGCAGAAGTACAGGTTATGTGTATCTAACATGAGAATAAGTGGCCCGAAACGTGAACATCTTTGATTGGTTGAAGTTAAACGGCATTTTGGGCGACTTCGGTTCTGCTCCAATGATGTCATTCACATTGATTCAACCGAATGAGAACCGAGGGAAGGGAATCGTACGGTCGGTCCAACATGGCGGAAAGATAAGCTACCCACAGGTCTGACTCCTTCCACCATGTCCGCCGTCATTTTTGTTTCCATTTTGCAAAAGAGTTTGGACTTTGGACGCTCTCCCCCAAACTATGTTTCTGTTCATCAAGAGTGACGTCAGAAACAATTTCCCAGTCACCTCAAGCAAAACACCCCCTGCAGTACCAGCTTAGGGGTCGATTTCACAAAGCGATTGTAACTCGAGTTACGAATGATAACCCATCGTATCCTACCTAGGGCTGCAATGCAATGAATGCATCATAAGTCCTATGATTGATAGTAAGTTACGATGAGTTTGGTGAAATTGACCCCAGGATTAGATGATATTACTTCTGGAGAGAGGGGGGGGTCAGGTGCCCGAAGTGATGACGGCTTGAGCTGAGTGGTCACCTTGTAGTATGTCTATTACTGTATTAGATCAGTTTGATGAAGCAAGGTGACCAGTGGCCAGAGCAGTCACACTACCGGTCAAACCAAACTGACCACACTGGCTAAAGTCGGTATATGTCAGTTGTGCTTTACACAAACACGTATCCCATTTTGGCCACAGGTCCACAAAGCCCATTACATGTACTGGGGTCAATTTCACCAAACTCCTTGTAACTGACTATCAATCGTACACATGTAGGACTTTAGATGCATTGCATCCATACGTTGGTTAGGCCCTCTACGATGGGTTATCCTTCATAAATCGAGTTGTGATCGATCGTAGGGCTTCATGAAATCGACCCCTGTACATGTAGGAAGTGGTCTTTTACAAATTCAGGATCAATGTTACCTATGACCAGTATCATAGGTCAACGACCCCAGATGACCTATCACCAGGTCACTGTAGGTCACACATACCAGTGCATTATAAGAATAAAATCTCTCTCTTTCATAAAATATGAAGAATGCAATAATTTATGGAAAAGCTGCTCAATGTAATATTAATAATTTTGAACGTTGGTCTGTGCAGTGATTTGTACTGAGATGAAATTGTAATCGGATTGTCGTGACAAGCTTACACTAAGCCAGCTTATACATCTCATGGCTTCTACTCTAATGCTACCGGAGTGCATATGAATAGAGACATAAATATTAAATTCACAGCATATTGCCGCCGTATTCTAACCATCCATTCATAAGGTTTGTCTCTGAACGCGGACTTTACTTCTAACAACTTAAAGGAACAGTACAGGATTGGTTAAACATAATGTATATCCATACAGAAATGTTCACAGATTTACATATAACTTTCAGGGTATGAAGATGGTGCTGGTAGAAACATACCGTTAAAATATTTCCACCTGAAATGGTGTATTTATCCAGAAATTGGTCAAACAAAAACCGAAAACAATTTTGATTTCGGGTAAGACAAAAAAATTCTGTGTGTTTCATAAGAAAAATTGAGTTGGGTTTTTGCGTTTTATCATGATTCAGATGTCTGATTGAACTAAAATTTTCACAGGTTTATTATTTAATGTGCATGCTGGATCAGACAAAGTGTGAGTGCTGTTCTGTGACCTTTACCAATCATGTATTATACCTTTAAGGAATCGCGCGAATGCTTTTAAAAATTCATTAAATATTCATTAATTGTCCTACATGATTGAACAGGTCTATAATCATCTTTCTGCCCAAACTCCTGAGACAATTAAGCCTGACGTCTGCATCCCGAATCAAAATCAACCAGGAATCATAAAAACAAAGGATATTTCTTAATGTTGATCAGAACAAACTATTCCCCGTTATCAGATTTCAGTTCAAGGTGAATTGCTACTTCAGACCTTCGCAATCCCCCGGATGACCCCGAAATATTCAATTACTCCGAGGTCTTATGAATAGAATCAATAACAAGGCCGAACTGACAGCCTTAATGCAAAGAAAAGTAGACTTCATCCAATTATACTGTAACCTGATATCGGTGCAGGTGTTGCACTAGATCTCTATACAATGGCTAGATAGAGCCTCATAATCCCGACAAAAATCCGAGTACGAGGACAATTTCAAATGGACATGATGGAAGGTTGAGGAACATTTATAATACAATTAAAGGACGTTTACGAATCGGAGGCTCAGGCTTCGTCTCAGGCTCCGGCTTCATTTCGTGAATCCATTCTGAAATGTCTTGCTGAGCATGAGCCAAACGTTTGTCCCTTCTTTATTCCATTCAGTGTCAGCTAACAGTTAGCAAAATTTTTTAACTGGATAATTAAATCCGGGTCAGTTAACCTTTAACCGGATAAAAATCCCAGCATTATGTGCTAAGCAATTTTTGTATGCTTAACAGCTCCATGAAATTTGGCCCTGCTCACTATCACGCTGCCGTTGTACTGATGACCTGTCAGCCATCATGTGTGAATGGGTGATGGAGTTAACATACCTGGAATCCTTGTCATACGTCGCTGCATGAAGAGGAAGACGACCGTTACGATCGGCGATACCCTGCTTCCCACCACTCCGTAGAAGATACACAACCCCATGATGCCAACCCTGAAACAAAAACAATCCAACAAAGCATAATTACCCACGGAAAAACCTTCTAAAATGCATTTTTCGTTTGTCAAAACAAATAAAAAAAGATTTTGGCCCGTAGATTTTGTTTGTTTTTTTGGCGAGGCAAGGAAGAGTGATGTTTATCATAAAGCAGGACGTATCTAGACTTCTCTGTGAGAGATTCAGGTATTTTGGCCCTGGCAATTAAAGGATGTATATATACGGTCAAGGGAACGTCAAACAAAATCAATGTCTGCATGCTTCACATCAGACGGCCGTACGGCCCTCATCAAGATGTCTCCATCTTAATACCTCCACCTGTCAGAGTGCTGGCATTTCAATATATCAAGGTTAAAAAACACAAGAACGCAGACACACACAGATTGTTGTTTGTTAAGGTACATGTGCCTACGACTACCATTAATGGCAGCCATGTTGTCATGGTTTCATTAAAGGTAACCATGGTAACACCCAAACAAATATGTTCACAGATTTACGTAAAACTTTCAGGGTATGAAGAATGGTATTGGTAGAAACATACTGTTAAAATATTTCCGCCAGAAATAGTGTATCTATCCAGAATTGAGTAAAGCAATGACCGAAAACAGTTTTGATCTCGGGGTGAGATCAAAATTAGTGAATAGAATTTGAAAATACAGTGTAGCATGAATGTTTTTCACTATTTTCAACTTTTTTCGATGACAATTTGAGCTGAAAATTTCCACTGAACACGTATTTGACTTTGGTTTTCCATTGAACAATGACAAATCAATAGCGCTAAAAATAGCACCGAAACTCAGACAAACATTGCAACGTGGCCATGCAAACGTGTGGTGAGTGGAAGTATGTGTGCGCGTCGCGCGTGGTGTGATATCATTAGTGCGGAACGCTATTGCAGCATCTAATCATGCACTCTGCATGGACAGAATCTTCCTGTAGACCAATCCGACGGCATGATATACCATCCGCCATTAATGCGGTGTCCCCGTCCTTTTTTGTGGCAACAAAAGAATTTATGCTCCGCCGCACTCTTTACTACATGGCATACATTCCCAGATTTAGGATCGGTCTATACCATATTTTCATATGATATTTGATATGTACTGTACACTCAAACCAGAGTTATATTTTAACCACAAGAAAAATGACAAAACAACAAGATCCGCATAAAATTGGACTCTTACATGTATCTTGGTTTGTTACTTGTCTAATTCGAAGCAAACCCCTAAATCCCACGCCGGAAATGTCGGTTAGTGATTAATACGACCGTTGGACTTGATGCTGCTAGCTGGATCATTTCATTTGATGGATGAACACCACAAAGTGACAGGGAACTACGTTTTATCTTTAATTGCACGCTATGTACATACACGTACAGTTCATGTAATCATGTCGTCACACATAAATCATAATGTAATCATGACGTCAGGTATCTGTATCTACATGTCTAAGGCCGACAGTCATCTCAATTTAAATCCAGGCTCTTAAAAATCCTCTGAAATAACTTATAACATGTATAAAGACGAATGAAGAGAGTGAATGTTGATAAATTTAGGAACGATGTTCATCTTGAATTTGAGTCCCCCTAGCCCAACCCAACAACACATAAACATGTGCAGTACATACACATGTATTTCAGTAAATACAGTGTACACATCTACTAGTTATGTACATACATGTATGTATGTACATGTACACATGTAGATTCACATCGTTAACCAATTGCTTGTCCACATTACGCACTTATGATAATGTTGATGACATCAAGGATGAACAAAATAATAATAATGCAGTTGTAATAATAATTTGGGAGGCTAATAAATCATCCTTACTCGCAGGGGGTGCTGAATTGCAAAGGATGGGACTACAACGTGATCGAGTTGTTAGCATTCATGGGCGCCCTTGGCTGCCAGCCACATCAACCCATGATCACAGAGTACAGCCTGAGATCGAAAGTGTTTGATTTTTGTGGAGGTAGGAGTTGCAAAGAGACATATTTTATAGGCCTACATCATACGTACATGTACGTACAAGTATGAGGCACGTTTGCTAGAAATTCCAACCCAGGTAAATGATTCTGGTTCAAATGGGAGCAATTTCAATTCTGCTCTTCGGAGAGTGTTCATTATGAGAACAAAGCCATGTCTCCACAAGGATACAAATTTTGGCATGGGTGCACATATCTGTGATGCGTTTGTAAATTTTACATGTACAAACATTGTACATGTACTGTACATGTGCATGTACGGGCCTGAGTAAAATTGGCCAAAGAGCAACATTTCTGAAGCAATGCACATACATGTGCATGTACATTTGATGAGTACTCTTCAATGACTTTGCAGACAGTGGGCAAACCAGTCCTGTCTAAAAGATTGTCTATCAGTTTGAGTCAACAGCAGAGCTGCCGACCTCAGCTCGATCAAGAGTGTCACAAACATGACAGCTCTCCGAGGCAACCGTGTGATCATCCATGGTATGGCCGTCACTAAGCAACCGTAATTGGGATGCAATTATTCATAGCGTGCAAAGGGAGGCTGGGGTCGCATGAAAAGGTTTGTCTCGCTTGAGCATCAGAAAGGCATTATAGACGTGAGGACTGTACGGTGTATGGCGATTACTGAGTGTCGGTACCTGGGGCGTGTCAATAACAATAGAACGTGTTTCCCAACGATCATGTGCTCCTCCTCAATCAAAACCATGTTGGAATTATTTTTCATCAGAAACACTGTCCTTGATCAATGATATATCATTGATTGTTATATACTGTACACAATGTGCTGCATACATGTATGCACATGAAGGCACAGTGTAATTCAAATGCATGTAACATGAGTACACTGTATTTACAATTATGCAGCCTAGGGTACACGTATGCATTTGTTGAACATATATCTGGTGCCTCCACAGGGAAATTCTAAAGGTGTACATGTACAATGTATGTCCCCATAAGATTTTTACAAAATTGAAATTTGGAATGAGCTCAAAAAGGAGGAATTCTCGAGGTACATACAATGTACACTTTTCTGTCGCAAAGAGAAGTATTTTATCAGGCCTTGCGCTAACTTCTTTCCTGGCTAGCCCATCAGGCCAGCTTACTTCAGATTTGACTAGCCCGTTAAGATTTTTACTAGCCCGTACATTATGTTGATCCATACCTTAACCATGTACAGTAGGTTCTTATTTTTCTTTACTAGCCCGCTGGGCAACCAAGGAAGTGAGTCAAGCTAGCCCAGAGTGGTTTTTGCTAGACATTGTTCGCCGGGCTAGTACTATATCGAGCCCTGTTTATATAAGGGATGTTCGCAAGAAATTTCAACCCAGGAAAGTGATTCTGGTTCAAATGGGAGCGATTTCAATTCTGCTCTTCGGAGAGTGTTCATTAGTGCACAAGAACAAAGCCATGTCATCTTCACAAGGATACAAATTCAAGTATGCCATTTACATACCGTAGCTATGCAGTACAGCAATTTTTGCCTCCATGCGCACTGCACAAAGTCTAATGTACATTGTGTACATTTGTTTTTCGGAGTAGAAATTACATGCTCACTAAAAACAAAATTGATGGTTTCTTGCAAACTTGTACCCGTATGGAAGATCTATCTACCGTAGAACTAGGAAGAGGTCTCCTTAATAGCGCTGCGCACTTGCGCTAAAAATAGCACCGAACCTCAGACAAACATTGCAACGTGGCCATGCAAACGTGTGGTGAGTGGAAGCATGCGTGGAAGTATGTGTGCGCGTCGCGCGTGGTGTGACGTCATTAGTGCGAAACGCTATTGTCCACAAACAAACAAAGCACGGAAAGGCAAAACTCCGACCTACATTTCCAATTTACTTCTGAAAGCTTACGCTCCCACAAAAAATCCAGAAACATGCTCAGACTTCTCAAAGAACACAAGTCTGGGCACTCCTGGGATGACAGGTCCTTTTCTGTGGCAGCTCCTTACATCTGGAACTCACTACCTCTCCACCTTAGATCTTGCTCTTGTTCTACAACATTGAAATCACTCCTCAAAGCCTAATCTAATGGCAGTGCAAGTTTTCAATGAATGATTTGTTCATCTGTATTACTTCCATGCTTCTTATCTTCAAGTTTGCTGCGCCTTGAACACCCAGCATTACAAGTCATTTACATACAAGTATATGTAATGTACCATTATCGTCTTTAATGCATGCTTTTTTGTGAGAGCAGGGAGATACTTCATCACGCCAGACCATTTATAACGCATCAGTTCCAGCCAATTTTCAACAAGTCAAATTATTGATTCCCGATAGCACACGATATATTTGTTGGGAGAGGGCTGAGACATAGTGTCGGTTATACAGTATAAAGGTCTTTCAACGTGTTCCTTCTGCATGAAATGCAATGAAGTTGGCTGCCTCGACGCCGACCTGCCTGTCAAAATTGCCTCATCTGAACAAGACCTTGAATATGTAAAGTTACTATGCAAACTTAATGTACGTGTACACGGACACAAATTGTAGCTAGCCTGAACTACTGTACATGTAGTATACAGTACTAGTAGGAATGCATGCAATATGGCAGATCATTAATTACATCATAACATCGCTGTATATTATGCAAGGATATTGGAACTGGCGCTAACGTGCTCTAGTTGCCATGGTAACTTGCAATAATAACCAGTCTGTAATTGCTCTGTTGTCCATGTGAGCAAAGCCCAAATTATACTGGTCTCAATTAAGAATCTGTGTACATGTACATGTATACTGTACAATGACTAGACGTTCATACATGTACATGTATATTCTTTAATGTAGCACACATAGTACTGTACACTGTAGGCCTATATTAAAGTTTTACTGTAATTAAATTTTTAAAGGGGTGCTTTAAAAATATTGCTTAAATGCATAATTAATAATATAAAATTTAATTTTTTTTTTGTAATGCATGTAAGCGCTTAATTTAAACCCAAAAGTTAACAAATCAGTACGTGTACAGTATGCCCCACCCCCCCCAAAAAATACCCCCCTTGGAACCGATCCAAGCAACAAAGCGTTTGACGTCACATAGAGAACAAGTAGGCTCGCACCAAATGATTGCTCACGCTCATTCTACTATACGATTTTGCTCATTCTAATAGGGCTCTGCGCTCGTGATGTCACATTCAGATGATCGGACAAACAAATCGAACATTGCCCAATTAACTTACACATAAACGTTGTGAAATTTGTCCGAACATCCGGATAACTATAGCTGTCGATATAAAGGGTGTATTCTATAAATAGCTTGAGCGCGGAGCCCTATTGAACGGAAATGTGGGGTTGGCAGATTTGCGACTTGTAAAAACGACATTCTTCAAGTGACGTAGAAAATTCTTTGTTGCGAACAAAGGGAATAAGTACTATTTTATGGATCTAAAATATCTCTTCTTTTTTTACATTTTAGCACAAACAACAATTTGATAAACATGTTGAGTTTATAACATGTATAACAAGACAGATATTAGCTTCATATGAATTTGGATTACAGTAAACCTTTAAATGAACCAGTAGTGAGTACGTGTATACATGTACATACATGTACATGTACATGTACATATGTGTACAGTGCACATAATGAACAACATGTATGTTCATACTCGCTCTTGAAAGCAAAACCTGGCAAAATACTTTCTGAACCACAAAGTAAAATAACAACATTTGCTAAATGAAATTCAAATTAATTAATGTTTCAATATCATGATGCAAGATTCTTAATCCACACTCAAAGGTACCATGAATAAAAGCACAGTCACTCAATATAACCAGCCTTGAAAACCAATTATTGCCGTTATCATGGCAACAGATGTTAATTGTATGTGTCATGTGACTATGAAATGTTTCTATGGTTACGCAAAGATGCACACACACACATAGACATCACATGCATGTTAGCATACAGTGTATATTGTACCGTGTACACCATGCATATTTTTTCTTTAAGCCGCAATTATTACACAACAATTCATGTACATGTACAGTATGTACACGTGTAAAGTACATTCGTCTGGTTGCATACATGTGTACACGTACATGTACACATGTACATGGTTTACGAAACGGCGGCTCAGGCACAGGCTCAGGCTCCAGATCTGACATCCATATGCTGAAAATATAGGTTGTGGTTTTTCATTGAAGCTGAAGCTCTGTTTTCCTTTTCAAACCAGAGAATCTACTTCCGAACCACAGCCAAAAGCCTCTATTTTGATACACGTTATTTCAGAATGGATTCATGAAAATGGAGCCTGAGCCTCCGTTTCGTAAACGCCCATAGATCAAGCATTGAGCATGTACCATGCTGCTCATAACAAAGGGATCTCATTAAGTTTACATACAGAAAACAAAACAAAAGAAGGTATTGTCTTTCTTTTATCGTTTCCTAATTGGATTTCCACAATATCGTGTTTATTTTTTTTCTGTCTACAAACGGCAATTTGTTTTGGTGGAAATTTCAATTGTGAGAGTTGGTACTTTATCAGACGACTCTCCCATTGCTGTGCGCTGAGATAGCATGACGTATTTTACCACTATTTGGTAAGGGTGGACCGCTGAGACCGAAAGACAGCTGAGAGTGCCACAAAGGTCTTTAATTAGCAGCCACAAAGCGAGGGGTTAGAGAATGCAATGGCAAGGCAATACATGTACGTGGGTGCCGTGGCCTAGTGGTCTGATGTGTCCTTCTCAAGATCTTGTGGTCAATCTACAGATTGCGGGTTCCAATCCAGCCATGGGTTGGTGGTGCTTGCATCCTTGGGCAAGGCGCTTTGTCACTTATTGCTTCTCTTCACCCAGGTGTAAATGGGTACCTGTGATTGGTTACTCATGTTACATATTTCGTCCAATGACATACCTCATATGCAGCTAGGCAGAGGGGTGTACGGCCTAGAGTATCCTGGGTATTGATGTCGGCACCCATCTTCACTAGCAGCTTCACCATGTCTAGATGTTTATTGACTACCGCTCGTGATAGGGGTGTCATGCCTAATGAAACAAAACAACAAAATCAAATACAGGTTATAGGCTAGCTGAACGGCATGAACGCATACATGTACATGGTGTCGTGTAGAGACCGAGCACAATAGGTTGAATATGTCTCCACAGGAAAATTTGTAAAGGTTTCCACAAGGTTTTCACAAACATGATATTTGGAATTAATATCTAGAATTGCAAAGATGTGCATTTTGGCTGAATTTGGTACTTAAACAGAAGTGAAGGTCTTAAACTTCCCTACAGACGTTGTTTCATGTACCTTTTTACGCTTTGTTCATCTGGATAGCAGAAATACGGCCGAAATAATCTTGCCCCCCTCCGAATCCTTCACGGTTACACCACGCTTTCGAAATGCTACTAAATCGTTCAGACGAACGATCTTTTTAAAAGACAATAAATCTTGATTTCCTTGAAAAACCCAGAATCTGATGAACCAAGATTTCCCATGGTAACTGTTTGCACTGTTTACGAACTGTTGTCGTTCGGACGAACGATCTTTTTAAAAGACACTAAATCTTGGTTTCCTTGAAAAACCCAGCATCTGATGAACCAAGATTTCCCATGGTGACTGTTTGCACTCTTTACGAACTGTTGAGTCCATTTTCTGTCTCAAACTCAAGAACTTTTTTGTGGAGGTCTTGCAAATCCTGTACGCTGCCTTTAATAACTCAAAAAGGAGGAATTTCCAAGGTACTGTACTAACATGTTGTACATGTAAGTGTCGCAAAAAGTATTTTGTATTAGGGACGAACGTACAGTACTGTACATGTACACATGTACATGCCAGAAATTTCAACCCAGGAAAATAATTCTGGTTCAAATGGGAGCGATTTCAATTCATTTTTAACAAAGCCATGTCTCCACAAGGATACAAATTCCCAGTCGTCATGAGATAGGCTACGATTTTTTTGTAACTTCCATTTTATTTGATTGTTTCTTCAGCTGAAATTAATGTTATTGTAATTGTGGGGTGGGGTGCATCCCTAATCCCCCTGCGCTATCTACGCCTCTAGCAGGGCTCGACCTTAGCGGTCGCCCGGGTGCCAAATGCGACTCAAAAAAGCGGCGAGCGAGTCAAAACCCTTCCCTCAGTAGTCCGACGGGCGACTGTAATTTACAATTAGCGTACATTTTATTAAACAAATACTGACATTTAGTTGAATGATTTTCAACTACATGATATGTACATGTAGAATGAGCTCTGAAGTATTACATGTAAGTAGTTATCCGTAACACTTGTTTGCCAACATGGCAAATAACAATGTCTTTTTATCAATTTTAAGTTTTTGAAAAGTGAACAAAGAAGAATTGACTGGAGTGGGATTCGAACTGACGACCTCCTGAATACCATACAGGCGCTCTACCAACTGAGCCATCCAGCCCTACACAATGCCATTTGTTGGTGACCCCAAAAGTCAATTATCTTTGTTCGTCTGGCAGTCAGAAGCCATGAAACCACGCACACACCGCAATTTTAAGTTTGATTGAAAAAATAGCATAAAACATGCGGGCGAGTTGAAAAGCTGGCGGACTACCCAAAACTCTGGCTGGGTAGTCCGGCTGACGGCTGGCGACTGAAAAAAAAAGTTAAGGGGGAGCCCTGTCTAGCCTAGATACGCGTATCGTATCGTATCCTTGGTCATCTGTTGATTACAAAATTACATTGTCTATATAATAAATATACATCACCTAAAAATACGTAATGTTTGCACAGTACCAGATTAAATTGGGAAACATATGGTTCGACATGACCATAAAGCCTGATTAAAACCATGCACTTCAAAGCACTTATTATGAAGTACATGACATGTACAGTGCTTTTATTGAGTCGTCACTATGGTGTCCATATCGTACAATACATGTACAGTACATGAACTTTACATGTAGGTACATGTAAGATATATGTAAACATGTACAGTTTGCTTCTTATGGGCATTTAGGAAACGGAGGCTTTAGGCTCAGGCTCCAGCTCTGTCATATGCTAAAAATACAGGTTGTGGTTTTTCATTGAAGCTGAAGCTCTATTTTCCTTTTCAAACCAGAGAATCTACTTCCGAACTGCAGCCAAAAGCCTCTATTTTGATACCGTTATTTTAGAATGGATTCACGAAATGGAGCCGGAGCCTACGTCTCCGTTTCGTAAATGCCCTATGTTACATGTGCCTAGAGTTCACGAGCAAGAAAATGTCTGAACAGTCTATTTAGCCCTGCGTTACGTACATGGTAATCAGGGATGATTTGAAATTACTGTAAAAGAATATATTTATAAATAATCTATGCACTACAAACAATTTACATACACAGTACGTATTCTCATCAATCATGTCAATTGTGGGGTTAGTGTACACACATGTGAGCATTGGGGAGCATTTTGCAGTTTATTCTTAGTGGGCTGACATGGCTGAGCTGTTTTTCTGTTGCTATGGGTAACCAGGTACTTGGACGTCATACTCAAATGCTGCAGATTATCTAGGTTATTTTTGACAGATAAAATGTAGGTCAAGTTTCGCCTTTAAGCATGTTAAGCAAACTTTACTGCGCACAGTGAACCAAATACCGGTTGAATTTCTGAGCGTTTTGGCGGACGTGACCAGGAAAGTGTTTTTAACGGCAACCCAAGTGCAAACAGAAACATAGGGGGTTTATGAAACAGGGGCTCAGGCTCAGGCTCCAGCTCTGACATCCATGCAGAAAAAATAGGTTGTGGTTTTTCATTGAAGCTGAAGCCCTGTTTTCCTTTTCAAACCAGAGAATCTACTTCAGAACCGCAGCCAAAAGCCTCTATTTTGATACCTGAAATGGAGCCGAAGCCTGAGCCTCCGTTTCGTAAATGCCCATAGTTGGGGGAGTGTGCCAAAACGCTTTAATAATGTAAACACAAAATGGCGGCAGACATGGCAGAAGAAATCAGACCTGCGGGTAGCTGACCTTTCCGTTCGGTTGAACCAATGACGTCATTGAAGCAGAACAGAAGCCACCAAAACGCCTAACCAATAACCAACAGAGCTAACTGTTCACAGTTCTGGCTGCCAAAACACGCCCCTACGGTTTTAAATCGGCATTGGATTGAAGATTGGAGGCGAATTAAGACAAAGACACATTTTAGCAAAACTACGGTTTGTACAAACCTTTCTCGTCTTGGCTTTCTAGAGCGCTGGGGTCATGGTTAACAGCCTCCATCAGAAGAGGAACATTTCCAGTTGCTGCTGCTTGATGAGCAAGGAGCTGTGAACCGTCTTCATTTTCAAGACTTTCATCATCTTCGTCTACGAATAAAACAACAACCAAAATTCCATGAAAGACCAGTTTTCACAAAATTAATAGAATCGGTCGAGGCAATACTTTATTTTGTGAAGGATTTTGATCACTAAGAAAGATTTGAGGCTTTGCATGATGACAATTGGTATGTTGATTGGTTTGCAGGAACACCATGTAAGAATCGTTCGTTCTTTTTGTCAAGTATTTTTGTCAAGAAGCAGAGATTGTGTTCTGTAGGACTGCCATTGTCGAGTCATAGTTTGTCCTCAGACAAATAATCCTTAACTTTGAAGTACATGTACCGTAAAATAAGATAACAATCCTTGCAGCTTTTTGTCTTAAAAACCATACAACTTGCCGCTTTGTTTTCATCGCTCCAAGGTCGGCGAATTCGTTGCTAATTTGCAAATTTGAATGACATCACTCCGCGCTGAGCTATAAAACTTAAAAGTTACCGTACAGAATATATTGCAGTATGGAGTTGACATGCTTCACTATGCAATTTAGACCTTTTAATAATTTAGTATGATACGGCAAACAAGTAGCTTAAATGGCCTGCATTAAGCCTCCCATTAGCATGGCTTCCATTAACCTACAAAATTGCCCGAAGGTGGCACTATAATACATGTATCAGTTGATCATTAATACCAAAGTAACGACCACAGGCAGCGCTGTTCAATTAACTACATGTACATGTACACTCATATCAAACAAAAGGCATGTTGATACATGTACATGTACTGAACGTGCATGCAATTCTATTTATTGAAGACTGTGTAAAAATATACAAATATCACATGGTTTGAGGGTGGACAGTCGATTCTAGCTCCCGAGGTGTTGGAAGTTGACAAACTACTGTATAAATAAACTACTGTACCGAAAACTGCTCATCACACATCAACCAAAATAAGGATCTGAAATATATAAAATAAGGAGGGCATGACATTTCAATCCTAGCAGGATCTTTCTCAAAGGAAAAAGCCTTTGAGAAAGATCCTGCTAGGATTAAAACATTAGGCCTTTTGACTCCAAGAATTTTATAAATTATATAAGTTTTAACTGTTCAAATTTTTATGTTCAGTTCAACAAAGAATATTTATATCCCCCCTATGCTTTCAAAAGTGAGTTTCTGCAGAGTTCTTTTAAATTATTGTGTTCAAATTTCAAATTATTGGTTCTAGAAGCTGTATGCGGCAGTACATACATGTACATGGAGTTGCACTGAGACATTGACTGACATATGTGCATACGAACGATTCATTTTCTGCATGCAATGCAGATCGCAGGAATTGACAAACGGTACAAAGGCATCTCTTGAAATGAAAAATGTCTATTTGGACAAATATTCTTTGATATGTTTGAGTAAATAAATATTGTGTTAAAGAAAAAGTGCTTGTGCAGCACTTCTATTAAAAGTACTATCGTACTTTGGTAGCGTACCAAATCTTTGCAAATTTATGTAGCTGTATGGTGATGGTAGAAACATACTGTTAAAATGTTTCTGCCTGAAATGCTGTTTTTATCCAGAAAACAGTACTAATTCATAAACAAATGACCAAGAAAAACAATTTTGATCTTTAAAAGATCAAAAATATTGGTGACAAGATTTTTAAAATACCGTGGGCATTTTTTTTTCACTGTTTTCTCAAAAAGTCGGGACTGGGAATTTCACAAATGACTGTTATTGTATCTTCCTCAATATTTTTGCCCATGAATCTGTATTTCTTTGACTAAAACCAAAGTATGATATTACCTTTAGAAATTATGCAAGTAATTTCTCACGTAATGGTTGTTAACATGTAAAAAGTCTGCATGGGGCTCGGGTTAATGTAAACTGTATAAAATGAGTCTGTAATATTGCACGTTTTTTATGCAAAGCTAGAATTGCTATGTACACGTAGGCCTACACATTTTCTTTGAAAAGACACAAATTATCATAAAGACTAAAATTAGTTTTTTATATAATTCCTGAACGTGTTCATCTGCCAGAAATAAATGGGAACAATGCCTCGAGTGGATAAGACCGAATCTCCGGTTTGTGACCTTCAACGTTGTTTATTCATCTTTTCATCTGAAATCAGTGCGATTAACATGCGTATATTGTGCTTGCCAATGCGCACATCGACCAAAGGATATTTATTCTCAATGACAAGAACTGAATGACTGAATACAATGTAATACGTCGCATTGTGAACAATTTACAGTAGCAATGTCGGTAATAGAAACCTGCACTGACTCAGTCACCTTTAATGTCTTTAAATTAATTAATTTGGAAGAAATTTATCCAGAAAAAAATTAATCCTCCCTGCTGCAGGACTAATTGAAAATTGACCGGCAAGTTGTCTGCATTTTGTACAGTTTCGGTTGCTTGGTTTGTGTTCTTGCAATACACATGTACACTGTACATAGGCCATATGGTACACAATAGCTCTTGCATTACTGTATGTGAGATTGGATGGAGATAGGTTTACTGTCATAGAGTGTAATAAATAAAATACTAGAGTGTGCACTCTGCGTGTGATACATTCGACCATGGCCGCGTCATTCCATAAGAAAAACATGCGCGTCCCGTTTCAAACTGTGCGTACATTCGTACCCTGGTTCGTGCGCGCAGCCAGCCGAGTGAATTACCAGGCGGGATGGTTGCACACATTGTATCACCCATCGCGTCATGTCATGCACAGTGTGCGCAGTTGAATAACATCCGGGTATTTGGACTCTACTGCGGCTGCTCAGTCACCTCACTAAAATGGCGGCTGCGCATCCATGCCGGAGCGCAGACAAAACACATGTTGAAAACAAAGCACACACTCTATAGTTTTTTATTTAACTGTATGGTTTCCTGTATACATTGTGAGACACGTAGCATACAAATCACAAGTATGCAGTTGGCTTTATTTTGTTCTGAAAATGCCATTTGTTACAAGTACAAAACTCTACACGGAAATAACAACCGGAAGCAAGATAAATGTGTAGGCATGACATGACCATGTAAGTTAAATCCGGACCTCTTATCATGCTTTCTATTGCGTGACCATCACGAGACTATACTGTGCATAGTGGGTATTTTGTCATCCCATTTCATTTGGTGCAGAACAGCAGTGGAAACGAGCAAAGAAGACTATTATATCGTCCATTCTTCTTTGCACGTTTCCATCGCTGCTCTGTGCCAAATGAGATAATGTCCACTGTGTCACGTGATGTCATGAACACATTGGTGGCACAATTGGTCCTTCTGTGGGACGTGGACAGAATTCACAACTAAAAAAAAAATGTGGAACCAAAAGCTAGGCCCTACGTATATTTTTCAACAATATTTACGTTTAGATTTTGTTTAGACTTGATATTTATTTAGCCTGTGGCTGTAACATAGTATTAGGACCTATAGGACTGGACTAGCCTTTTACAAATGTTAATTTTGAAAAGGGCAGTGGGTCTTGGTGTTGACAAGCTTTATTTGTTGGCTGAATGAGCGTTTTCAGTTCCTTATAATTTGCTTCGTACAATTTTGCAGCTTCAAATAAAATCTGAAAATACTGCACTTCTGAGAGACATTTGAAAGGCATTTTACCGTTTGTGGATTTTTTTTTTCTAATGACAAAACGCATTTTATTTTAAATACAAGTAATAAACTGCACTGCAAACTTGTCATCAGCCAAAATTATGACCTGAAATTTATAAAAAACATTTTTCCTATACCCTCCTATTGATCTGATCCTCTCATCCATTTATAAATGTGTATCTTTACTTCTTTTTGTCCTCTTGTCATTTAGCCTTTGAGAAAGATCCTGCTAGGATCGAAACATGTCAGGCCCTCCTAACTCCAAGCACATTTATTTATAGTGATGTTTTATACTTGAATTTAAGCTTTTAAGAAAGATCCTGCTAGGATCGAAACGTACAGTAAGACTCTTAACACCAATTATTTTAAACATTTCAGGTCAATATTTTGGCTGATGAGCAGTTTGCAGCAGTTTATTACTTCTATTTGAATTACAAAAAAAAAAAAATTAATATCGCTCCGCACTAATGACGTCACAAAATCCCCGGATGTCAGACAAACATTGTCTCACACACATAGTGTACATGCACGCGCACAACCACACACGTTTGCATGGTTGCAATGTTTGTCTGAGATCCGGTGCTATTTTAAGCACAAGTGCGGAGCGCTATTGAATAAGTGGGTCTTGAGAGTTTGCCTGCTGAACAAAAACAGGAAGATTATTCCACAATTTGGGAGCAAGTCGCCAAAAGTTGTTATCTTTGATTCAGAAAGAGTTCCACTGACGGACATGTATCACATTGGGTGTGTTCGTTTAGTTTCCACGAGTCAACACAGTCAACCTCGACCCCACCCTCTCGCATGTTTTGTGCAGTAAACATGACCATTCCCAGGTCAGGGCTGCCCTGTGGATGCTAAACGAACGCACCATTTTACACCCTGTGTACAAACCCTCTGGTTCGCTGACAGAGGGAGTTTTGAAATTGTAAAAAAAAAAAAAGGCTGTCGCTGCATTCAAAGTTAATTAATTACAATGTACATGGTCAAAAACATCCCATTAAACTCACTTTCCAGATATGCTACCCCAGTGTTATACAGCATCTATACATGTACATATGTAGATTGAAGTTCATCGTAACTTGAATCCATTAAGTTAAATGTAACTCTTAAAGGTATAATACATGATTTGTAAAGGTGACAGAACAGCACTCACACTTTGTCTGATCAAACATGTGCATGAAGTAATAAACCTGTGAAAATTAGAGCTCAATCGGACATCTGAGTCACGAGAAAATAGCGAACACCCGACTTAATTTATCTTTAATAAAACATAAGAATGGTTTTGATCTTTAATACCACGAGATCAAAACTGTTTTCGGTCGTTGTTTTACTAATTTCTGGATAAATACAGCATATCAGGCGGAAATATTAACGGTATGTTTCTACCAGCACCATCATCATACCCTGAAAGTTTTACGTAAATCTGTGAACATTTCTGTTTGGGTATGTTACCAATCCTGTACTATACCTTTAAAGGATATAACGCTTTTTCCGTAATGTCCGCCTGTGGAATTCTTTCTTTTGCTTTACGTATTTTAGTCAAATGTAAAGAATACTAAAGATGACTAACCTTCATGATCTCTTGATGGGTGCTGGGTGTCTAGAAACTCCATGCTCAACCACCGACTGAAGGCCGTAAACTGATTCAACATGGGTTACTTCTCAGAGATCAGAAACTTGCTTCCTCAACATGCTGCTATGCCCCAAGTTCAGACACAACATGCCGCCAAATACACGCAGGCAGATCTTCTATCTTCAGAATCACTCCGTCCGCACGCCGTCCGTCCGTGGTAATAGACTGCTACATGTACACTGTTTATCATATGACGGCTGATGCTTACAAACACCATGCGTGCACTGTAGACAGTTAATAGCGTGTACATGTACGTGTCTGCATACTCCAAAGCAATTTAATCTAAAAAAAAACAGAGATAAAATGGGCATAGCCATGTACTACATATAAAAACAAAATGCTATAAATAAACACTTAGTGTACAGTATATGACTGAGTGAAAATTGTGAAATAATTGATGAATTTTTTTCCCAACTAATGGAGATGTGTGAAGAATGACTTGCTGACCAATGGCTTTATCATTTACGTGCTGCATATATTTGCAGTAGGCCTTCATTTCAAATGGCTTTTACAGCCTTGCAAATATAAGTGCAAAATGAAATTTTTCATTGTTGTTAAATCAAAAAAGCATCAATGTTTTAAATTTTGTACTGGGATAGTACATAAACACTTAAACTGAAAATCTACTGTGTAACATTCATCTGTAGGTCAATACAGCAATAAACTGAGCACTGCAAACTGCTTATCAGCCAAAAATGACCTGAGTGAAATTAGCCTGAGCTTGGAGTTAGGAGGTCCTGACGCGTTTCGATCCTAGCAGGATCTTTAGCTTTTGAGAAAGGTCCTGCTAGGATCGAAACACGTCAGGTACTATAGTTACGGAAATTTTCAGACAGCGTGCTGACTGTTTACGTCTTCTTTAAAGTGATCATCGCTTTCAGATGGTTTTTGCACGATATATTTTCAGATTAAGTTCGTAAAAGTGTGTTTCTACCTGGCCATATGGACAAAATAACCAACTGAAATTCAAGTAAGATTTAGTTGGTCAGAAAAATGCAACTGACGCGTCATGACGGTAAGCCTACTTTGGGACAGTTCAACATGGAGGTAGAAGGACAGTCAGAATAGGGATCTCGATCACGATCGGAAGGCTTTTTACGATGTTTTTTAGATCAAATATATGAACAGTGTGTTTCTACTTGGCGGAATGGACAAAATAAACGACTGTTATTTTTTTTAGCATGAACCAAACGTGTGCTACGGTGAGTCCATATTTTTTGGTGTTGGTTTCGGTTAATCTTTTTTGGAAAATTGGTAAACGGAAACGTTCAATCCGTGTGGGTTACTCTATATCCGAATAAAAAGCACAGCACTAATGCTGGACGTCCAAATAAATAAAATCAAGTTCTGAAATTATTATTTTTTTTTAACCCTTAAAATATAATCACCAACCTTTTCAAGATTTTAAACTCAAACTCAATACAAATTCACTGTTGTAATCACGGAAGTATATATTTTTCCGGCGCCGTCATTCTTCTGATTGGCCAGTTCTCGATACATCATGCTGATCTAAGTGATATTTGGCCGGAGGTAAACTCTCAAGTTTCTCATACTGCAAATTGGCCAATCATTCATTCTAAGGAAACGGCAAAATAATGTTTGCAGGACGAATGTCAGTGCCATCAAAACTTAACGCTGCCTTGAAATAAACTGTTAAAATATTTGTTCCTTTCTCACAAAAGTGCGCACTGATTTTGAGGAAATTTTCATAGCTTAGATTTACTGTACTGGTAGGCCCTATCAACGGATTTGTAAATCCGTCAACGAAACTGGGATTCCTACTCCTAACGTTGTCGTTAGTCCTACTCCTAACGTTAGTCCTATTTTTGTCGCACCGAATTTGTAAATCTACCAGTTTATTATTTCTTAAACTTAGCAATCAGTCATGATCTAAGCATGGACTCTGATGGAGGCAGAAAGGAAACCAAACCATCACTCCATCTCGAGCAAAAAATGGGTGGGCGTACACGTACATGTCAACAAATGTCATGTAGGCCTACATAACAAACATATGCATGTATTTACCATAGGCCTAACGTTACTAGTCTCAGTAAAAGTCTAACGACGTTAGAGTTTCTGAGAAGATTTCTCACCATCATTTTCATGTCATCTCCATTTCTGTTCGCAGATCCACTGGGGCATATCCAAGAGTTTATACTCAAATGTAAGATTTACTCGTGGACCGTGATTTTCAGCTTGATTTCAAAGAAATTATTCCAGATAAACGTAAGATTGTGACAAGTTACAACAGCAATGTCACCGGCGTTGATCACGTAATTTTTAGCACATGCAGCGCGCTACAGTGCAAACCATTTCATTAAAGGTATAAAATTAACCATGATTGCCAATCTTGGGTACAAAAATGATTTGAAACAAACGTTTGCTAGATATTTCACGATCTAGAATATATTATCAAGAAATATTTGATTTTGTTAAAGCATTGTGTAATTCTTAAATTCTAAATGGAAATGAATTGCATACTTAATGAAATAATTCATCCCTATTGGAAAGTGGTCCTGTCTCTGTTTATGGTAAAGCTCAATGACAGCGCTAGAGGGCGCACTTGCTCTTTTTTATGGTCTCTGGAATAAAATTATAACATTATGATAAAGGTTTAGCATAAACAGTTAAACTGACATTAAATCTATAAGTTGAGAAGTAAAAAAGAAAAGGCTTCTCCAAATTGCTTATACCAAATAATTGAAAATTATATCAATTAATGTCTAAGATTAGATATTTAGCACTTTATTACTTCATTGTTTTATTATTTTTTTTAATATTAATTTCGACTCTTCAAAATAAATGATATGCGAAATAGTAATTTATTTGGAAATAAATACCAATTTATAGATAAAGTACTTGACTCGTCAGGCCCCTCTTAAACTCCAAGCATTTGTTTTTATAAATTTCAGGTCATTATTTGGCTGATTATAGATGAGCCATATATATTTAAAGTAATTAAGATGTTAGTGGCCAAGAAAGAAATAACATTTTAGTCCAGTAGTTGTTAGTTGGGGAAAACTGTTAGAATAGAAACTTCAGGCCCTCCATGAAGTTATTAAAAATTTAATGATAGTCAATCAATGTGAATATTTTGGGCAATTTAATCATAGAGTTAAATAAAAACTCTATGCCGTAAATAAAGAGCGCCCTCTTCTAGCCACAATACACAACCGCCTCCTGTTTTTGTTGTTGTAATGATGAAACGACTTGGATTTGTCTATGGTTCAAAATTGCGCGTGACGAATTTGACGATTTTGCCGGTGAATTTTTACGTCTGAACTCCAGACGTCACACATTACAAAGTAGCAAGACATTAGCAGTGGCACCCGACTATTTTGAATGCAGATATGATGACATCAAATCGTTTGAGAGTCGCTTCGAAATTTCGTGGATAAAAAACATCTGTTTGGACGTTTTTCTGCTGTAAATACCCGTCTTCCATCGGGTTTGGACTAAAGGTATGAAGAAGCATTAATCCAGGCATAGATTATGAGTGTTCGATCATTGTTACGCCATTTGTTTCATTCGGTACGGCGTTTTTCAAATTGTTCATGAATTTCCAATCTGATTTACGCCTTTACGGAAAAATAAACAATCAACAAACAGTTTAATTGAATGAATTTTTTAATGTGTTGCAGGCCTAGGGCCTTATTGTATCAATTAATATAGGAAATATAGGGCGATTGTGTAGTTTAGACCACTTAAAACACATCAATTTAGTTCTTAAATAACCTAATTTCTACTCTACGTTACTGTTCCAAAATAACTTAGATTAGAAGTCTTGATAATAAAAAAAAAATCGGACAAATTGTTCCTGACCTGAGAAAAACCTGAGTGAGAGAAAATTGAAGACATTTTGACAATGTTCAATGTAATCAGTAAATTTACTTAAAAATACAACTTAGCGATTGTAAAGTTTGGGACAACTTGGCCTACTTCCAAAGTTGTAAGGCGGACTCCCGTGTTCACTCGCACACGGGAGTCTTACAACTTTGGAAGTAAACTTGGCCCATAACATAAAGCTTTTGATGCACCTTCTTCAGTTCAGGGGAATGGAAATTAAAGGAAGTGTACATGTATATTTTGACGGCACCGTCAATCCCTCATGCATTTTTCTCGTTGGCCATGCCGGCCTTCTTTCTCTAAAGGTTATTTTGCCGGAGTTACGTTCTTATACTGCAAATTAGCCACTGCAGGGAATGGCAAAATAGCGTTTGCAGGAAGATTGCCGGTGCCGGCAAAATATACACTGCCGAAATTAGGCTACATGTAATTTGAAGCATTTAACTCAATGAATATGTTCATTCTGTCAAGTCAGGGCGGAGCATGCCGAGTTGGAATATGATGTGCTGAACATTCATGTTGGCATTGTTACCTATTTTTATTGAAGTCATAAATGTACATGTAATTATTTTGGTAATTGTGGACACTGGACAAGTGGTTCCTAAAAAAAGTAAGAAATTGTACTTTTTCACTGAAATATTGGAGTAAGTGAGGGCCTGACGCGTTTCGATCCTAGCAGGATCTTTCTCAAAGGTTAGCGTTTCAATCCTAGCAGGATCTTTCTCAAAGGTTAGCATTTCGATCTTAGCCGGATCTTTCTCAAAGGTTAGCGTTTCAATCCTAGCAGGATCTTTCTCAAAGGTTAGCGTTTCAATCCTAGCAGGATCTTTCTCAAAGGTTAGCCTTATGAGAAAGATCCTGCTAGGATTGAAACGTGTCAGGCCAGGGCTCCTAACTCCAAGCATTCTTTCAAATAAGGTAGGTTTGTGGTGACACCATGTAATCTCTTCAGTCATATCTGTAAGAGTGTGTAGTTCTGACAAGAACCGATCAATGGTTTGATCTCTCGATGTTTCAAACAGTGTGCTCTGTTCATCTTTATTGCTTTAAACTTATAGCTCTTATAATTTGTACAAAAATGAACAGTTAATCCTTCCTGAAGATGAACAGAGCACACTGTTGGAAACGTCAAGAGGTAATACCACCGGTTCTTCTCAGAACCACACACTCAGACTCTCACAGAAGAGATTACATGGTGTCACCGCAGACCTGCCTTACATTATTATAGTACTTCCACCATGCATAGCAAGTCTTAAATCTATTCTTATTTGAGTCATGTGGCTCTGAAAAGAGCAGGTTTTTTTGTACTGGTTCTTTTCTGAGCCACGTAACTCATAAAAGAGTATAATTTATGTCTCATTTTCAAAGTGGGCGAAAGGTGAACAAAAAGCAGTTTACTTCAGCAGTCCCACGGTTGAACTTTGATCAGTGTACCACACATACTGCATACTTTGATGTCCTTTGTACAGTTATTACACACAGACACCGTAATCTCAGTATATTTGCTCATGAAGTTCATGTGTACTAAATGTACAGTGTATGTATGCTTAAATGTACAGTACTTTACATTGCCACCTCACCCCATTTCCACTTTGCCGGCCCGGACTGTTTATAAATGGGTCATTCCATCGGGTTGGGGCAAGACTTGTGATGGTGTCAGATGTTACATCTGCAAACACATCCACCTTTGATGTTACCTGGATACCCCCTAGGCCCCTACACCCAGTCGGCGACCTCTTGTGTTCCCCAGACACTCTGTCCGGTGTCCCCTTGTTTTGTGATCCTATCCATTTACTTGCATGTTCTTGTCCTCTTGTCATTTAGCCTTTGAGAAAGATCCTGCTATAGGATCCAAACATATCAGGCCCTCCTACATGTAACACCAAACAAATTAAGATTTGATTAAGTCTTTTCTCTTTTATTTTTGATCTCTAAAAGATCAAAAATAATTTCAATTTGGGTCACTACCGTTACTGGTTTTACTCTTTTCTGGATAAATACTGCATTTCAGGCGGAACAATTTAAGCGGTATGTTTCTACCATCACCATCTTTGTTCCCTGTAAATCTGTGAAGACTTCTGTTTCAGTATGCGACCAAAGTATGATACTACCTTTAAATGATATTTTCAGTTTTGCTCTCAAATCCTTAAAACATTTAAATAAAATTGACCTGTAGCTCAAAGGTTTAGGCTATGAACTGTGCCATTTCACACACCCCATTCGCCAAAAAAGGAAAAAAAAACACACCAAAAAAGAAGTGATGTTGGCAATTACTTGAGGAAGTAAATCAAGTAATATGACCCTAGTGACTAGGAAATGAAACTTCCTGTGTTGTATATCATGCAGCCGCACATGGGCAATATGGTTAAGAATGGTATTACCATGCGTATCCAATCCTATGATATATGTCTGTGGCTTTATAAGAAGGCTAGACTGTTTCTGTTAAATGTCTCGTTCTGATTACTACATGTTATGCATGCGTATCGTCAGTGCTTATAATTAAGTAATTAATCTTTTCCACAAATTTTTGTTGGGGTTTGTTTTCAGATTGATCAGTTTGGAAAAATGTAACATACTTACATAAAAACGGTGTGGCGGTGTGTACGTGGTTTCATGGTTTCTGACTGCCAAACGAACAAAGATAATTTACTATTTGGGACACCACCAACATAGGGCTGAATAGCTCAGTTGGTAAGAGTGCCGGTACGGTATTCAGGAGGTCGCCGGTTCGAATCCCTCTCCAGTCAATTTTTCTTTGTTCACTTTTCAATGACTTTAAATTCTGTCAGTTTCCCTTGTGGTTATTTGATGGTGAAGAAAAAACGTGTATTTTACTTTGTTTTTCATTTGAATTATATGGAGGTGTACTGTTCTTCATTTTGTTGTGTTTTATTGAATTTGTTCAATACAACACAATGAAATTTCCTATGTTGGATGAATAAAATGAATGATTTAATATGTACATGTAAGGTACTAATATACTGTACATAACCCATTAGATACAAGTAATAAACTGCTGCAAACTGCTCATCAGCCAACCTCCCCCCTTTTGTTTCGATCCTCTCATCCATTTGTATCTTTACTTGGCATGTTCTTGTCATTTAACCTTTGCGAAAGATCCTGTAAGGATCGAAATGCACCAAGCCCTCCTAACTCCAACCATTTTATATGAATTTCAAGTAATTATTTTGGCTTATGAGAAGTTTGCAGCAGTTTATTACTTGTATTATTAAATTTTTATTTAGTTTCCTGTATTGGACGAATAAAATGAAGGAGTAAATGAATATGGAACGTACATATGTATGAGGGGAGCTGACCATTATTAAACAATTGAAATTATAAATAATTAATTACATGTAGTGATACTAATACTGTAGTGCGATTTGCATTATTAATATTGTTCCAGTTGAGTCTTTAAAGGTAATATCATACTTTGGTTTTAGTCAAAGAAATACAGATTCATGGGCAAAAATATCAAGACAGATACAGTAACAGTCATCTGTGAAAATTCCAGTTCCATACGTTGCCCACTTTTTGAGGAAACAGTGAAAAACAGCCACAGTATTTTGTGAGTCTTTTCTCTTTTATTTTTGATCTTTAAAAGATCAACAGTAATTTTGTTCATTGGTTTTACTCTTTTCTGGATAAATACAGCATTTCAGGTAGAAAAATGTTACCAGAGTTAGTACCATCACCATCTTTATACCCTGTAAGTTACAGGTAAATCTGTGAAGATTTCTGTTTCGGTATGCTACCAAAGTATAATACTACCTTTAAGTACATTTTTGAGACTCACTTTTACCAAGTGACATTTAATGTCTAGCGAAAAGGTTAACCTGACTTTTACACGTATCGTTTGCGACGTATGCATTTTGCAAAGCCGTTTTTTAAGACATGGCACTTATGCGAACCATTTTTTCTTTTGATCCATATTGTCTGCAGGCCACGGCAACTGCAAGGGCCCGATAATTGCCTGCCAAATGGAGGTGAACTAAGTTTCACCGTGGAGGACAGCGTGAAGTTTCCAAGACTGTTCATTGACAGTTTTGGCGGTGTACACGTACTGTTTAAAGCCACGAGTGTCTATGCTGCATAGTCTGTAGTGAGTCAGCAGTATTAAGGGTGCATCCTGTGCCCATATTCCCTTGAGGTTTGGGTTTCTGTGCCAACACTAACCTGGTACGAGGGACACTAGACTGGGTTGAATAACCTAGCCAGGCTCACCCCGGAAACAAACTTTGGGGAAAAGGTTGAACAAAATCCCCTCTTTAATCAACTGACAAAGTGGGATCGAATTGAACAATCTACAACAGAACTTGCGTTATGTTCATGCATGTATGGTCAGATGATGAAGGCTTAATGATGGGGTAATAAGTCAGATTATTGGCGGAACTTTTAAGCTCTCATCATGGCTGCCGTTTTTGTGATTCCTGAAGTTGCATGTCTGTCGGACGCGACGGCAATCGCTGGCAAGAACTCTGGGCAGAGTGGGGCCAAGATCAACGGGTCTAACCGAGAACTTCAGGCCATCTGTGACAGATGCGACTACTCGTTCTAAACATCATGGCACCCTTCTACTCCCAGTGAGTCTACGTAAGACTCGTATCTCTTAAATCTCATCACCCTACCTCCCCCTTCCCTTAAACCCTTCTCCCTAACCCCCTCCCCTCTCTCCTAACCGAGAATGATCACGCTTCCTGCCCTTCAGACCTGGCTTGGTCAGGAGTTGGAAACACGAGGTATTGATGCAGTTATCTACACGCGTTACATCCTGAGCATTCTACAGCAGGAGAGCTTTGAGCCTGATGGGGCTGAGTTTGACCCCTTCAAGCCTCCGAAGGAGGCCAGGTCAGGCAGGAGCCGTGTTCAGCAGAGGAAGCTCCGTAAGTCGTGGACGTCGGACGACTGGAAGAAGTATGCCGTGCTGGAATGCTTGCAAGCTGTAACAGACAAGGTAAGTACAGTACACCCATCTTGAAAACTATTTCTGTATACACATTTACTAGATTGAAGACAAGGGTGATTTTAAATTGCTTGGACTGATAAGGGTTTGGGTGTCATTTTGACATCTTACTTTTAGTGCTTTTGCCATTTCATCTCCATGGACCGTTTTGAATATAGCCTGTTTATAACACTGCATTACCCATGCACAGTTGCACACGCAAAGGACAATGGGTAATCTTCAGGCAAACACGTTTGTGTGACATGACATGTTAACATGCATTTAAGCGTAATACGTCGTATAGTTGCCGGCATGCGAAGTTCAAAGTTGTTTTTTTTTAATAGGAGAAAGCCTTGCTTTGAGTTGGTTTTACGCTGTTGCACAACAGCCCATGGAATGTCACTATGTTCAGTGGAATGCTGCTATAACGAACATGGTGGGATCTACATGTATGTTGTTTGTTATAGTGGTTGTTCGTTATAGTGGTCGTTCGTTACAGTGGTCGTTCGTTGTAGTGGTCGTTCGTTATAGTGGTCGTTCGTTATAGTGGTCGTTCGTTATAGTGGTCGTTCGTTATAGTGGTCGTTCGTTATAGTGGTCGTTCATTAGTGGCGAATGAAAGAACCATATTGGGTGTAACGTAGATCATGAACAAAAATTGGGAGCCAAGGATGATGTTCGGTATAGCCAAATATTTATTACATGTATCTAACATGTCTAACGTGTTCATTTCATGTATATTGACGTTCCACTGCAATAAGTGTATCTGTACATGTATACACTGTACATCTAAGCTGCTCATTATTTGCATATGAAGCGTTCATCAAGGTGACTGTACATTTATATGCAGTGTACAATATCTTTAATCCAGTATGTACACTACATTACATGTACTGGTACAGTGTAAAGTGTAAACGTGTTCATATTCTTTAGCACAAGGTTATTGGTAGTATGGAATTTACATACTGTACCCTGTACATGTATAGTGTCTTCCTACAATTTTGTTGTCTTCATACACATACTGGACATGTACAGTCCACCATGGTGACAATCAATGACCTTCATGGTAATACAGTATCACCATGAAGAGACGCACATGTTTTAACATGTGCATCTCTTATTGTCTGACCACTTATGGGAAGGCCATACAAATACCGAGCTGTTAAGATTAATTAACAGATTAATTAATTACAGATTCAGATTTTGCCAGATCGTAAAAACGGCGATGACATGATGTATACAGTACATATGTACAGTACATTGTACTTATTGTAAGACATGTACCTTTATGCAGTAGGCCGTGTGTGAGCATACATGTGTGTGAGCATACATGTACATGTACATATGAGTACACTACAGTACATAACGTGTACATTTAGCCTAGGCCCAGTCACATGA
Source organism: Astropecten irregularis (assembly GCA_963971285.1). Taxonomy (NCBI): domain Eukaryota; kingdom Metazoa; phylum Echinodermata; class Asteroidea; order Paxillosida; family Astropectinidae; genus Astropecten; species Astropecten irregularis. The sequence continues at coordinate 19,690,092 of OZ020254.1, read as the reverse complement.
TATAACCAATATGCCAAACACAGGCCAATCTACACTATTTACACTTACTGCATCCATATTGCACAATGTTCAGTACATGTACAGTGTACATGTAGGCCCTACATACATGTACACCACTGCACTCAACATGCCAATTATCTGCCAAATATAGGCAAAATCGACTTGGCCAATTGTCACACATGCAGTGCACAGTGCACTGTGAGGTTCCTCTGGCCATACATCAACATACAACAGCACATATACATTCTACACAGGGAAGATAAACACACTTCCTCTCATAGACACACAGTACGAGGCCATGTGATTATGAATCTATTTCCATGTTATCTGTCAAGTACTAGACTGGCCAACAGTGCTTATCTATTTTCCATTTAAGGTCACACAAGTATAGAACGCATGCATACTGTACATGTACATCTGGTGCCTTGTGGAGACCGGGCACAATAGGTTGAATATGTCTCCACAGGGAAATTCTTAAAGTGTATAGGTCTCCATAAGGTTTTCACTCAACTGATATTTGGAATTAACTCAAAAAAGAGGAATTTACAAGGTTTTATATCTGTCACAAAGAGATAGAAATATCTTAGGCATATAAGTAAATAATTAAAAGAAAGGTTCTCCAGAAATTTCAACTCAGGAAAGTGATTCTAGCTCAAATGGGAGCGATTTCAATTCTGCTCTTCAGAGAGTGTTCATTAGTACACAAGAACAAAGCCACACAAAGGATACAAATTCTGGTATGTCATACTGTGTGTAAATTTGTACTCAAGCTTTTTGCTCAAGGCTAGTACATGTACATGTACCAGTATTTTTGTTACATATATTCCAGAAAATATACTACAGTACACATAATTTGCATATAATCTGTACATGAGTGGTTTGAGAGAGGAAAACTAATTCTTCAATTTTTAATTCATTTTACATTCAGTTTCTGCGCGTTTTTAATATGTGTACATTTCACCTGTGTAGTACATTATGTGTTGTTCATTCTGAAACCAATGTTTTACTTTTCTTATATAGTTAAAAATAGTTTACATTATTTTAATTAGGCTTAACCCTAACCCCCCTCAGTGCACACTGTGGTTTATTGTGGTATTCAGGATATCACACTTACTACAGGGGGGGAATGTTAAATGTAAACTTTGGTATGGATACATTGTATGTACTATGTATTTTATGTACAGTAGACCTACATTCGGAAAGAAATTTAAACAAACCAAAAATCATATCACTGAGAAATACTAAGTACTGATGTCCACGTAATTTTGGAGAAAAATGAATATGTACAAATATTCATGTAGGACATGTATGTACCCTATTATTCCAAAGTAATAATGTAAATTTTGTTTGAAAAAAAACCCAAAGTTGACTAATAAACGATACGTGTGTATAATAAATTATAGACAGTGTACAAAAAACTGTACAAGACCTACATGTGTGTTACATACATTATGCATAGGCCTACATTATATGACCGATTTCCATTCTTCACCTACTGTCATGACTGTGCACAAAAAGTTGAAATGCAACTGGATGGGACTGGAAATTTCACAGATGACTGTTGCTGTATCTTTCTTGATATTTTTGATCATGAAGCTGCATTACTCTGACAAAAACCAAGGTATGAAAATACCTTTAATTCATGATTTTGATTGCAATATTTGATATAATACGTCGGCTGCAGTGATGTGTTATTGTAGACTGCCTTGTATCCCAGGGAGGACTGATTAGCTAGTCTACTCCCATTCTCACCATCCAAGCACCGGTCCATTGGGATGTTACATTCCTTAGATTCCACACAAGTCATGGCAATGATGCGGGCATATGGGCCTGGTCCAAGAAACCAACAAGAAATTGTTGATGAAGTGAACTTGGTTGGTTGTCTCCATCGTCTTACCATGTTATAACGCAGACAGAGCAGGGACCATCATGGCGCCGTTGTATGCAGCCCCAGATATCAATTGGATGTGTTCATTTGTTTGGTATAGTACGTACTTACTTACGTATGATGCGTATTCCGACCGTCGTCATCAATAAAGCGATTTGACATCATGACTCTTCAAGAGGATTGTACCATTTTGTAGTCCTCTTGGTATCATCATGCCGACTTCTTGCAAACTATGCAGCAATTTTGAGCTTGTCTGATCAATCAGATGACTTATCTGATCCGTGACACTGGATATCATAGATGATACAATGGCTTCTTTGTTTCATGTGACATAACTGGCCAGCCACTGGAAAAACATCATACTTTTATCGATCGCTATCAGCTGAAAGTCGATGAGGCAGTACATGCGACTCGTTCTCTAAGATTGTCCGTTGATTTGGACGAAGTTAGACGTCACTTTCTGGAATTGGTCAATGCAGCTGTTGAATCTCGGATGTTTATCAACACAACGTCTCATCTACAATGTACGATGTTTCAGTATCGCCATGGAAACTGAATTGTTGTGTGGTTTCTTCTAGCTGGGATGTAGATTGATGCGTTGCTGTCGTCGTTGGGATTTGTAATAATGGAAGAGGAGGTATTTGATCCAGAGCCTGCCATTGAATGTGACAAAGCGGTAATTCAGTCTTGTGTAATCCCTCTGGAAAATGTGTGCAAAAATTGTGCAATGTATCAATCATGTCACGTTAGCATAGCTGAATGATTTGAATGTTGAAGTTTATTCTTGTTTGACAAGAGCTGCTTACCACACATTACCACAGTCTCCACAGGGAGACTGGATATTAACCCTAGCCCTCTGAGCCTACCACACAAGACAAGAGCTGCTTACCACATATATAACCACAGTCTCCACAGGGGGACTGGATATTAACCCTTACCCTCTGCACCTACCACACAATACAAGAGCTGCTTACCACACATTACCAAAGTCTCCACAGGGGGCCTGGATCGCAAACCACGCAATTTACATACCACTAGGGCTTGGTCAGAACGGTCGGATTCTAGATTCCTACCGATGTGACGTGATGCGATCTAAATTACAATGCATACATTACTCCAATTAATCATTTACACTCATTTCTCCAACCGTGTATTCACATGTGTTCGACGTTGGTGTTCAATGTCAACATTTTCTATGTTTCTCTTCTTCTTTTTTTCGGTCACCAAACAAGTTTATTACTCTTGAATTCATTCAGTGGAACACCGGATTTTAACCGGCACAACTCTGTCGGATTCGGGAATAAAACAATTCTGTGACGTCTCAGCCTTAGAAAATTGTACCAAACAATTAAGCAACACTGTATTGTAGTAACACACTGAGGTCAAAACTGTTTTGGTGTTTGGTACTTTTTTCAGGATAAATGGATACAGCATTTCAGGCTGAAGTTTTTTAACGCCTCTACCATCACCATCTTTGTACCCTGTAAGTTAGCGTTTACGTGTAGGTTAATCTGGGAAGACTTCTGTTTTGGTATGCTACTGAACATGCTGAATGTTATCCTAAAGTCTGAAAGTATGATTGTTCCTTTAAAACTTGAAATTACATTGTGTACAATAATTATGAACTGATGCGTTGCCATGATATACACTGTACAAAAAGTGTACATACATGTAGTACATTTTATAAACATGAACACACCATACACGTGTACACAGAGTCGCACAACACAGTCTTGTTGTACATGTTATGTACATGTATACATGTATACAGTACTGTATCTGCATGATTTTTTGTTCTCATGTACTGACCAAATGGACATCTTGAAACCAAATTTGAATTGTATCATATTTTTTTTATGATGGAATTAGGCTGAATAGGCCCTATCCCTTGAAAGTAACTCCAATAGCGCTCCGCACTAATGACGTCACAAAATCCCCGGATGTCAGACAAACATTGACTCACCCATGTAGTGTATAATACGCGCACACCCACCCACGTGTGCATGGTTGCAATGTTTGTCCATGGTTTGTCTGAGGTCCGGTGCTATTTTTAGCGCAAGTGCGGAACGCTATTTGTGACAGACATGAATATGTACAGTAGGAGCCTAAAGACAGTACATTTCTCCTTTTGGCCTTTTCTTTTCCTTGAAAACGTTATGTGGACGTGTGCGAGTCCACGTAATGTCTTGGGATCCTGCATTGTGTGGACATCGTTTGACCTGAATATGTGTATGTGTTTATGTTACGCCACATGCCCACATTGTATTTATAATTCCAGTGAATATGGGTATACTGTATGTACATGAGTGCGTATACTGTACGTATGCCCTATGACACGCCATTAGTTTAATGCAAGAGAGTTGTTGAAACACATGGTAGTGATAGACACAGTGCTTTAAAGCATGTCCGCATTTTCCTCATTCCGATTCAGTAAAAACTTCCCTGGAGAAACATTCACGAAGGGAACGGGTCCACCCTAAGCCATGTAAACATGTCTGAAATTCATTACAGTTGTGCTCCCCTGTGAGTGAGTCTTAAAGGTAGTATCATACATTGTACATGTACTTTGGTTTTTATGAAAGAAATACAGATTCATGGGCAAAAATATTAAGACAGATACAGTAACAGTCATCTGTGAAAATTTCAGTCCCATACGTTGCCCACTTTTTGAGAAAACAGTGAAAAACTGTCACAGTATTTCTTAAGTCATTTCTCTTTTATTTTTGATCTTTTAAAAGATCAAAAAGATTTTTGGTCGTTGTTTGATTAATTTCTGGATAAATACGCCATTTCAGGCAGACAAATTTTAACGGTAGGTTTCTACTAGCATCATCTTCATACCCTGAAAGTTATACATGTACGTACATAAATCTGTGAACATTTCTGTTTTGGTCTCTTACCAAAGTATGATACTACATGTGTACCTTTAAAGATGTCTCCAACGTGACATAAAGGCACAAATGATACATTGTACACAATGTACAGTATGTCAGTATACAGGGTGTATTTCTGTGTATTGTGTGTATAATGTACAGTGTACTGTACAAGTTTTGTTTTATTGTCCAGTTATGGTCTTTACAAGTGCTACCCTAATTTTCTGTATTATTTTAATAGACTGACACGGCTACCCACACTATGGTCTTTACAATGTAATAGCCAAACCATGGACTAGTGTTCTTGCTGAACCTATGTAAAGGTATAATACATGATTGGTAAAGGTCACAGAACAGCACTCACACTTTGTCTGATCCAACATGTACATGAAATAACAAGTCTGTGAAAATCCCAAGAAGTTCCAAGAAAATAGCGAAAAACCGACTCAGTATTTCTTATAATTAAGAATGGTTTGGATCTTACCCCGAGATCAAAACTGTCTTCTGTCTTTGTTTGATGAATTTCTGGATAAATACCCTCCTAACTCCAAGCAAATTAATTTTTGAATTCATGATTATTATAATTGGTTTAATCTTGGTGTATACTCCTTTCTTTTTTGGTCCAATTCCTCCAGGATTGCGGTATTGAAAGTCTCGTCGAAGAGTTGTGCCTTAAACTGAAGCGAGTGAAGGAGGAACGTGACAGGGGGACCGGTGATGGTGCTGGTACCAGTGGTGAGGAGAAGTTATCACCGGTGAAGACGGCAACGTCTGGGCATGAAAGCACCACCACTCAAGCTGACAAGTATGAAATAAACACACTCTGTGCATTGTGTGGGATTTTTTGAGTCCACATTTTTTCCATGTTTTCTTAAATTGTGGAAATACATGTTTTGTTTGTATATAATTAATGTGTATCTCTACTTCTTAATTTTTTCTGTTTCAGATACTACCAAGCTTTTCCAGCACTCAGTGACAAGACAAATACCATGACAAGCTCTGAGCCGAAGACCCATGGGGCTTGGGGTTCCAGTAAGAAGCCTCCGTCACCTGATAGTCAACGGGAAATGACCAAAAGAGACAGGAGAGTTGTCAAGAGTGTCTCCGCTTCCACTTCTAGAGGGAGTAGGTCACCTGCTAGGAAGCATCAGCGAACCAAGAGCCTTCCTAATAGTGTGGGTCAACGGGAGGATGGTCTCATGTTCGTTGTTCCTAAATATCAGGCTAAGGGGTACGCGAAGAAACAGGCCGATGTCAAATCAGCGTCTCCCAGGGGTGATGAGAGAGCAGGTAGAGTTGCTGAGAGGATTGGTGCTGTGGTGAAGCAGACCCAGGTGTCGAAGAGTCACCTGCCGCATGAACAGGAGTGGGAGATGAGGGAGATGGCCAGCGGAGTCTTGAACGTCACCCCGAATCAGAGTCCGGAATTTGAGGAGTTTGTGGAAGATGCTTTTGTAGATGAGAGGGAGATAAGCTGGTACACAGAGCCTGTGATTCCGGTCTTGGCTCGGGGGAAGACCCAGAGTAAGTTGGAGACGGTCTATCAGTCGGGATCTACTAGCCCTTTCGTCAAGACACCAGTCAGTGATATTAGCCTGGAGGAGGCTGTTAATTCACTGGCTGAGAGCCTCTGTCGTGACATATTTGATGATGATCAGTTGAATAAAAGTGAGATGCCAGATGATGCTAGCTTCTTGCCTTCCCAAGATGTTAGTGGTGGTACTGAAAGCTCCCACTTCCCACAGCTGGTGACATCTGTCCAGAGCCTTCTGGAGGGGGATTCCGCGGAGAGAGGAAGGCACGGTGATAAGCCGGACCTGTTGTCCTTGCTGGATGCGAAGAAGCCAGACCTTTACAGCAGCCGGGGGAGGAATGTCTCAGCCTTGCAGGCCATGCCGTTGTTGGTGGTTGACAGCCAAGCCAGTCTCAGCATGCTACAAGATCAGCCTGGGAGAGACACAGACACAGAGTGTCTAGGAGCTCCTCAGCAGATGATGACGTCATCCGCATCCTCAAGCCAAGATCATCTTGACTTGATGGGAGCTGCTTATCCTCTGGCCTGCATTTGGGATCAAGACCCTCAGCCTCCAAAGGAACCATGGGAGAGGTCGCCTCTCAAGATGAATCCATATGGATGGGCTAACCCACAGGGAGGCAACTCTGGGCGAAGCTCTGATGAAGGTATACATTATCCAACAGAGAGTGGTAAGGTCCAGGATTTGCCAGAAGCTCTGCAGGTTATGGTAGATCATGACAAGGGTGTAAGAGCTTCTTCAAGTTCCCGTCAGGAAGAAGAGTCTCTGCTTCGTATATGTTGCCCATCTCACAGCCACCACCAGTGCTCAGGCACGTCAGGTTTGGTCAGTCAGTTTCTCCCAGGCCATTTCCCATTCTCAGAAGAAGGCATCACTCAAGATGCTCAGCTACCCAGCCCCAGCAGTGCATTGTCTAGCAGCGATCCGGGCAGTCCATTCTACTCTGAGAGTGAGCAAGATTCACTTGCTAAGGGCATCAAGTCTGCGTATAACCTGGATGAATCCACTCCCACGGCCGGTGACCCTCAGTTATTTGACATCAACAGTGCTCTTTGGTCTACCTACGATGTTCAGCCTCATTTCCCCCATCCACCCAAGATCGTCCGATGGGAAGACGGTCCTTTTGGCAGAGATGGAGTGCTGAGGAGACGCAAGAGTTCTTTCATCGAGGGTGGTGTGTACGGGAGTCCATACAGCAGCCAGAACAACAGTCACTACAACAGCTGCAGCACGAGCCCCTGTGAGACCGGCAGCTTAAGAGATCTCTGGAATCCTGTCGCTGTTCAGGAAGTCTCCGCTCTGGTGACTTCGATGCAGGAGCTCATCAGTCCAGATTCTTCAATGGCAGGCTGGAAGGCTGAGAGCCAGCTGAGTGAGTCGTCATCTAAGAGAGGCAACTCGACTCCTGAACAGAAACTGGAGTCCTCCCAACAGGACGAGCAGAGTCTGATTGAGGATAGTCTGATGGATAGTCCGGTCTACATCTGTTCGAGGAGTTCGTCCAGGTTTGAGTTTGCCCGCAGCGTGAGTGATCTCGATGGCAGTGTTAGTCCCGCTAGCGCCGTAGGCACAGAAACAGATGAAATGGTATCAGAAGCAGAGCTGCTTGAGGAAGCCCTGAAAGATTTTGGAGAAGTAGAAGATTTTAAAGAGTGCAATAAGAGCCGGAAAATGAATGAGCTAGAAACCAAAGAAGAAGAATGGATTGATTCTCTCAAGCAGAGCGTCCCAACCGATGGAAGTTCACAGGAGTTGACGCCCTCCTGGTTGACACCTCCTCAAGAGCATGGTGCTACAGGCTTCCTGGAGGACGAGAAGAGCCAAGGATCACTCAGCCTGACGGGAATTGTGCCATCAATCAGCAAACCAGAGGCTGTCAAACAGGGTAAACGTCACTTTGATCCTGCCGTAGGAGGCTCCAGTCCGATGCGACACAGGGCGGACCAAGCAGACAGCAGCTTGGCCATGGATGAGCTCCTCATCTCTCCTAAGACTCACTTCCGACCGATCCACGAGACCATATCTCCTGACGATTCCTCGGGAGATGAAACTCCTCACAGATCAAAGGTCTTAGACTCGCCACACCCGGAGAGAATGGGAGAGCTGAACATCAGCAAAGCTGTCGGCAGTGCCCCTCGGAGTTCCCAGGCTGAATCAGCCGACATCCATCCCGAGAGTCCCAGGAGGACCCTTCAAAGCGACCACACAGAAGGTGATGAAACTATCCACCTTCCAAGTGGTCATCAAATGAAATATGAGAACTTGCCATGGATGGGTGGTCAGACTGCCCAGGATCAGGCATGGACTGGCCATAGCAGAGGCGATATTGGCGCTCAATGTGACACCGAATTTGATCCCATGATGCATCTGGATTATGAAAACCAGGTATGAATTTCCAAACAACATCAAATCCCCGTGAATAGCCAAAATTGTCCTAGCCAAATGATTAACCATCGATTTCTGTTAAAAGTTAACTGACATTTTTTGCCAAGGTGTTAAGCTTAAAACTTTGCCCCCTCTTTGAATGTAGTGGTTTAAAATGAAAATGTATGGTCGGCTTGAAATGAGGATAAAACCGGTACAGTTGAATGCGGCTATAACGAACACCGCTTACTGAACATTCGGCTGTACCGAACATCATCCTTTACTCCCCATGTCTGTTTTTAAAACTTACAAAACATTCCTGTTCAAAGCAAAATGAAGAAACTTTACAGAGACGGAAAATATTTACTTGTTTTCATGGTACAGATAGCGGCAAAAATGTAGAACATGAACATGTATGTAAAAAAAAAAACCAATCAAAGACATTCTATTAGACAAGAGGGGGTTTTATAACACCATGGTAGTCTGAAAAACACTATAATGAATGACTGCTTTTACCAAACAAATTTTGTGCATCCCGTGGTGTTTGTTATATCGACATTCCACTTTGCCTACACTTGACAGCCTGAGCTGTCCACTGTCCATCCCTCTACAGTGGACCTCTTTATAGTCAACTCTCTTTCTTGTTGCTTGTCCCGTAGATGTTTGCATTTGAGGATGAAGCTTTCCTTCAAGGAGAAGGGTCATCCGCTATAGGTGATGGGTCGTTCAGGCCGTTATATTCCTCTGAGCTCGAGGAGATGTGGCTAGGAGAGGCATCGAGTGAAGCCGGTGCTAGTCAAGACAGACCACCTTGGAGGAAACATCGACGGAAAGCAGGTAAAGAGCTGACCTGTATCCCCAACATCCTTAACCCTAACTCTCTAGGCCCTTATACTAGGAAGCATACTGAACCAGACATACTTCAACAGTTGATCACAGGTTTGGTTGGGTTTGGTACTGAACCTGACAAACTTCAACAGGCCCCAGCTGTTGGTAGGGCTGTGCATTCTACCCGGGTACTCGAAACCCGACCGAAACCATCGAGTACCCGGCTCCATTTTTTCGATTCTATTACCCGTAAAAAAATAACAACCATGCCCTTTTTCATATAATACATCACTAACCTGCAAAATTGGTACTTTTTTGCAATGTCAAAAGCAGATTATTTACCGCAAATCTGTACTGAAGCCGGCAGCGAGCCACATATCGACGCAGTCCGGCAACGATCTATGGTACCGGACAACGCGACGCACCCCGGCCGCGATGTAGGCCTACATGTACCGACCAAAAATCCTACCGCGTACGGCAGATCATGATCGGAACCGATCGAGCCCACACCGTGCACACACAGTACGTACGGTGTATACAGTATGTAGTCTTCCTGCCCACACGTGGTCGAGACTGGTGCACGTTGTTTTGACATCGTGGCTATTACACGTGGCCGTGTGTGGGGCGGATACCAGTCATGGAACATTCGAGATTTCCATGCTGACCATGTGCACAATGCATCGTGTTTACGTCTTAATAATGCGTTTGCCGCCCTAGGAATTGTTCTCACGTTATTTCTTAAGATCTAGCACATGTACGTGAAAAGTGTGTTTCATCTAATTGGCCAACTGGACAAAATTACCGACTGAAATTCAAGTAAGATTTAGCTGATCAGGAAAATGCGATTAACGGGGGGTCAGAATATTTTACGGGGATAACGCAACGAAATAACAACCCTGACAATGCATACATGGTGTTTGATGTCGGTGCTCGATGTCCGAAAAAAAATCGCGCTAAGTTTTGCTTGGCCTGTCATGTCGGTAGAAATAGCGTAAACTAAAATTCGGCACCCCTAAAAATAGCCGAAATCCGCTAAAGGTCGGGGTGTTTTGGGGAGGGTCTGGTAATTTTTTAGCACGCCTGGCTCGGAGCCCCGATACGGTACTCACCAACGGCCATTACGCAACATACTTCCGGGGATTTAATTTCTTATGTTTTATATTATGTCGCGGGTACCCGGGTACCCGCCCGTTTGGGCAAAGGGTACTCGGGTCCAAAATTACCCGTGAATGCACAGCCCTAGCTGTTGGAGTTTGATTCACTTGGTATGGAATGGTCTATGCCTTGATGTGTTACTGTAGACACACTGTCCCAAACCACACAGAATGCCACAATGCCTTTCATCACACAAGTGCATCACCACAACTTCCTGTGTGTTCTGTACTATAGGCCATGGGTAACCTTGCCCATAAAATAACTGCCAGTGCACTGCCACAAACTCCAACACTTGTTTCCACAGGTCTCATGTCTTACTTCCCCAAACCTGTCAGAATGAAACAGTGTACACTCCTGGACCTTTGGTACTGAATCAAACAAAGTCCACAACAGGTCCTAACTGTTTGGTACCAAACAAGCCAAAACTCAACATAATTACCTGTTGGAGTTTGAGGGGTTTTGGGCTGTTAGGGTTACACCTTCCTGAGGATTTACCATCTCTGAGAGTGAACTGAGATTTGTGTCATTTCTCTTGCTTTAATCATGAATTGCTTCGTTTAAAATCCCGACAGGTGTTCGTAAGAAGCCATGCAGTTTCTTTCTAGAGGGGAAATGTCGCCGAACCGATTGCCCGTTTGCTCACGATGTCAGCCGCATCACATGCCGGTTCTGGGAAGAGGGCCAGTGTCTGAAAGGCCAAGAGTGCCCCTTCATGCATCGATATCCAAGGTACTAACTTTCATTTGGAGCTTGTGTACACTAACTGATGCCAAAAGGGCTGTATCTTGAAGCAGTCAGCGTGTGTTCTGTAAAACGCTGTCAGCTTATCAGAGGTTCAAATGAAATGGGAGACTTTTGACTAACTGTTGTTAATCTCAAGAGGGCGCACTTCACCGGTCTCTGGAAAATGTCGATTTTGTTGTCATTGCTTTTGTGCACGAATATTCGTCGTAAACACAACCGGCGTAAATAATCGCATGAAAATGCCTGGTACATACTGTGCAGTGATCGGTTGTGGTGGCAGGGGAGGACATGAGTTCCCCAAGAACAAATAAATGCAGAATCTGTGGAGACTGGCCATCAAAACGACAAGTTACAAACGATTATGGTGGCCTAATAGACATGATTTGAAGGGCTTGAGATACATGGCGAAGCTGGAGCCTTTCTTTGGTTTCATCATGTGGCCCAATCCTTTCATTTTGTTTTGTGGGCCTCAAATAACAGCAGTCCCAAGCCTAGCCTCAAGCCTGGGGCTAATTTCAAACAGCTGCTTAGCACAAAAATTCGGTAAGCATGACATTTCTGCCTTGATAAAAACAGGGTTAACGACCAAATTTCCATGTGTTGTGTATCACTTGCAATTGTTCTTTGGCTGTTGTTCGCTGACCATGAATATGAAATAGAATTTTCAATGGTGGTTTGTTAATATTTGGCAAGCCATTTTTGTGCTAAGCAATTTTTTGTGCTAAGCAGCTCTATGAAATTGACCCCTGGTTTGGTAAAGGTCCATAGTTGTCCAGGCTTTTTAGTGTCGATGTACACATCCATACTTGTATCTCATAACGTCTTCAATTTGATTTTCACTAGCGAGGAACATACCTCCCAGACCAGACTGTCACCTGCCACAAAATCTGCCCATCCTAATCCTACCCGAAGGAGCAGAAACCATGACAATGAAGATTTTAGGCAGGCACAAAGACAGGTAAATCATCTGATTAACATTTGGTTCTCATTTTATCCTATTTTCTTGTATATTTGTGTAGTTTATACTTCTTTTAGACCAGTTTGAGAATCGAGATGGTCCCACTTTCCGACGACATTGTTTGAAACATTTAAAAATTATTGCTATTCCAAATTGTTTAAATATATAATACATGATTGGTAAAGGTCACAGAATAGCACTTATACTTTGTCTGATCCATCATGTACATAAGATAACACACCTGTGAAAATTTGAGCTCAATCGGACATCCGAGTCACAATAAAATAGTGAAAACCTGACTCCATTTTTCTTATAAAACATAAAGAATGATTTTTGATCTTACTCCGAGATCAAAACTGTTTTCGGTCTTTGACTAATTTCTGGATAAATACAGCATTTCAGGTGGAAATAATTTAACAGTATGGTTCTACCAGCATCATCTTCATACCCTGAAAGTTATACATAAATCTGTGAACATTTCTGTTTTGGGTATGTTACCAATCCTGTACTGTACTTCTAATTGTTCTTACTGTCTCTTTCCTTGGCTCCGTCAGACTTCTCCAATCCATGCCACAGAGGGCGCTATACCCTTTACCAGAGGGAATCGTATGTCCACCAAGTCAAGTCATCTGTCGTCAGAAGCAAGTCCCAACCACGCTAGGTCTCTTCCTATTCGCATTCGCCCAAAACCAAGGTGACGTTGGCCTCATGTTTAGTTCTTGTTTTTTTATACTTTTGTTCGTTGCTTTTTGTTTTTTTGTTCAATTTTTAAGGTGGAGGTGAGAATATTGTGACATCTTTATAAATACAAGGATTAAAGGGAGCATATAGGATTTGCAAAGATTTGCGTTTTGGCTGAATTTGCTACTTAAACAGAAGTGAAGGTCTTAAACTTCCTGACAGACGTTGTTTCATGTACCTTTTTTTGCTTTGTTCATCTGGATAGCAGAAATTCAGCCGAAATAATCTTGCCCCCCTCCAAATCCCGGTTACACCACGCTTTTGAAATGCTACTAAATTGTTCGGACAAAAGATCTTTTTAAAAGACATTAAATCTTGATTTCCTTGAAAAACCCAGCATCTGATGAACCAAGATTTCCCATGGTGACTGTTGCACTGTTTACGAACTGATGAGTCCATTTTGTCTCAAACTCAATAATTTATTTTTGGAGGCCTTGCAAATCCTGTATGCTCCCTTTAAGTTTGTAGAACCGGCTGCAGTTCTGCATTGGAATGTCAAACTCATGGCAGAAAGACATACTGCATTTTCAGTTAGAACATCTGAAATATCCTATAATTGTAGGCAGTGATTGGAAGCATAAGAATTCTTTGGAGAATCTTCTGGACATATTTCGTGAAATTTCATCCTGACGCTCGCATCTTTTTGCAGCCCTCGCCAGAAAAGCATTTCTTGATTATTTCAATTCCTGCCCAAACTCTGTGCAACATAGCACCTTCGGGAATATCCTTTGTGACCAGAAACACCTAAAATAGCCAGCCCAACGAAAATCATCGAAAACTAGGGGACATTTCCGACTACCTGCGAGAATCGGAACATTTTATTCCCGATTTTGCAACAGTTGGAAAATTGTTATTGTTCGTTTTGACGTTTGTGAATGAAGTACAATATGGCGATATTTTCACTGGTTTGCTGACAGAAATCTCCTATTTTGAAATGAAATATGTCTGAGATTTTTAGTGCTCCACCTTTTTGCAAAAACATTTTGCAAAAACACGTTCTGACATATTCTCGCCTCAAGTTATTTTTTGTCAGGCAAAAGAATAAATGTGTTTTCTAAAGAATTGTAATGAAAAAAACAAAATTGCATTTTATAACTTGAAAAAAAAAAAAAAAAATGAAAAAGCATTGTCAAAAAAAGGTTGTATATAATTTTATCAATTTCATTTTATGAAATTGGTAATTGTATTGGGGTTTAATTATCCCATTCAACTTGAGTTTTCTCTGCAACTCCCCCCTCAAAAAAAAAGATAATAAAAAAAATTGCAAACAATACATTGGAACAACACTGTAACAAACACCGGTGTACTGGACATTCAGCTATACCGAATGTCATACTTGTACACATACAAAACGTTCTGAACATTGTTTATAAAATCACTATAATGAACGATCGCTATAACAAACAATGTCTATGGGTTCCGTCGTGTACGTTATAGCAGCGTTACACTGTATGTATTTTTTAATAACTGTCTGAGGTCTAATATGTGTTGTTTGTGTAATTAAAATTTAATTAAGTTAATAGCGCATGATTTGCTAGATGGGCCTGTGTGTGTCATTATTCTCATATACCTCCAGTATTGTGCCAAGAAAAAAAAATTCCACCATTTGAAAATGAAAAATTAATAAAAAAAAAAAAACAGGTGCATCTAAAACCCACGGTTTCCATTAGTTATAGCTTGCTAGTTATACTAGTTATACTAGTTATACTAGTTAGAGAAGTAACTAGGTAAACGTAATGTTCTATTGATAATTAAACTAATTACCGGTAGGCAGAATCATAGATAAACTTGTAACTCTTAGTAAATGTGCCATTTGAGAGTGTCTAGTACACAGACTTCTTTCATTGTATTGTAAGCATCAAAACCTGAATTCTCCAGACTACAGACACCGTTGCTATATCACATGATGATGATTTGGTGCAAGCTTTTGCTTGGTTACATAACAGACGTCTTGCACTGTTTATGATGGATAAGAATGGCACAAAGGAACCAGTCCATTCCAGAGATGGGTATCACTATGCAAAAGCTTGCCCCGCATCATGTGATAAAGCAACAGAGTCTCTAGTCTGGGAAATTCAAACTGGGGTGTTTATGTGCAATGAAAGAAGTCTGTGTACCAAATAGGCCTTCTATTAAGATTTTGATAACTCATAAATGGTTTATTGGCACTAGTTAGACTCATTGCTCGTTTAATTTAAGGGTGGTAAACTAGTCTCATGCTCTTCTAACTAGTTTAACTAACTAGTTTAACTAACTAGTCAGACAGATAAACCCTGTCTTATTCGGTTAGCCTGGTTGACTACTGAATAGCTGACTTACATGTACATGCTCCCTCAAGCTGTGTATTTTGTTTTAGGTCGTCATGGAAACCGCTGGAGTAAATTGATGTAACCAAGGATTTCTAGCATTATAATGCTAGAGTTTATGATGTTCATGTGTTGTTGCTGCTTGAATGCTAGATGTACGTATAGCATTGCAACCCCCATAAACTATTGAGTGTAGTATAAGCTGTGTAGTGTAGTATTGCTGAAGTAGTTCTGTTTATAAATGTCTGTAAGTTCTTAACGCAGAGTAATACAATGTACATTTATAATTGAATTGGTTAAATAATAGTGTAGGTTGCCATAGAAATATACTAGTTTCATCTGCCTTTAATATGGCAGTAGCTTGTCATGCTGAATAGAACCAGTAGCGTCAAATTTGGGATTTTCTTGATTAAAACGTTTAATCATAGGTTCTGTATCCATGGTGATTCATCATTATCTTGCCAACAACATGGTGATCCAACTGGATTGGACAACATGTGTCTATAGAGGGCTCACTTCATAGCAACCACATGATACTTGTACACATATGGTTAATGTACAGTACATGATTACCGTATATAAATATGCATGCTCAATGTTGGCGTGTAGTGATCATACAATGCATGTCCAGTATTGGATTGAGCATGCTCTATTCTTGTTAAATAGTAAATAGTTAATAGTAAAAGGATAAATTTATTGAAACAAGTTTGGAGACTTTTTATGTCTTGCATATGATGTCCGTTTAATATCCGTCAAACGCTGACAGTTTAATATTTGGGAAGCTTTAAAGGGCTTGTACAACGATGGTAAAGGTCACAGAACAGGACTCACACTTTGTCTGATCCAACATGTGCATGAAATAATAAACCTGTGAAAATTTGAGCTCAATCGGACATCTGAGTCACGAGAAGATAGTGAAAACCTTACTGAATTTTTCTTCTAAAACATAAAAAAGGATTTTTGATCTTGCCAAGATCAAAAATGTTTTGGTGTTTGGTTTTACTCGTTCTGGATAAATACAGCATTTCAGGCAGAAATATTTTAAAGATATGTTTCTACTAGCACCATCTTCATACCCTGGAAGTTATACATTTCTGTTTTGGTTTGTAACCAATGTTGTACATGCCCTTTAAAAAATATTAGTTACTATTAAGTTCTTAACCCCGAATCAGACAAACACACAGGAACTTTTTCAAGGTAATGTCTACAATATTATACGTGTAAAATTGCAAATTTATTCTCGTAAATACTGTATTTGCAGAGCGGCACGACTCTTCACAAATCTACTGGTAGCGGACTAGTATATATTAAATGCTATATTTTTATACAAGGGCGGGGGATTGGGATTGTTATAAATGTGTGTGCAGGTTTTAGCCATTGTTTTACTTCAGGAAAAAACAAAACATCTTACATGTATTGGAGTATGGGTGGGCGTATAAGTGCCATCCAGAAATTATCAAATTAATCAGATGTTATGGCATATTATGCACACTAATTTTGTGTATAATGCGCATAATATTTGCCAGAATACATGTACCATCAGTTTTTCCGTGGTAGTAAATCATAAATTCTGAAATATTTTATCCTGGTAGTATTTTATGCTCCAGCGAGTGTAAAATATGGTTCTATTCTTCATGTTAGGTTTATGTACAGTAACATGCACAGCACATGTAATTGCTTAAGATGAATTCGCAGGCGTGGCGTGTAATTTTACGATAACAAGTGCTTTAGAGTAGACTTTAACCCAATGCGGTTAAGCGTCGGGCACAGAACGTCCATAATACCATGTACCAAACACAATATTTTTGGAAATTTGATACACCACTTGCAGTTTAGTAATAATGATGGTAGCATAAAGATGTTGTCATGTGAACGTAAATAGTTAAAGTTGTTTTTATACAACTCACTTGGAAATGCAGCCTTTGATAAAGGCCCTGCTGGGGTCGAAATATCTGGCCATCCAAACTCGTTTTATACATTTAAGTTCATTATTTTGGCTAATGAGCAGTTTGCAGCTGTTTATTACTTGCAATGGGTTCAATTTCTTTATTTGAAACACAAATTGATAAACCCATATCTTTTCTTTTTTTTCAAGAATTATGGGTTCATGAGGATTGTGTCGAGGTACATGCTTGACGGTTATGCTTGTATTAGTGGGAATTTAAAGTAATTTTTAAAGTGGAATTTTACCTAAAAACCAGGAAGATCTTAAGTGGGCGGAGTCTAGGGAAAGGGGCGTATTCACTGATCTTAAGGACTTCATGCTACAGAAAGAAGACCAAATTATCGTATATTTTGAGACGATGAGGATGTTTCATAAGAGGAAGATAAATTCCAGTTGTCCTTCGAACAGTCTTTATAAGTTCTAGTATCAAAGCATTTAGAGGCCACTAACTAGAATTAATGAAACATGTTATATGTATATTGATAGTCCATCTCTTAGAGATTTTCCGTAATGTGGAGAGTGATATTTAAGGGGTGTGGCTTTGTGTTGATTTAGGAGAGGGAAGAGTCTGGTTAAAAAAAAAATAAAAAATCTGGCTGAATGACAAATCTTTGTTTTTGAACTCAGATTCCAGAAGCCATGAAATAAATTTGAAAGTCAACAGGTTGCATGATGAAACAAATGCGTTATACAGTGATTCCTCTGTTGCCGTGGTTACACTTAAGATGTATGAATTGATGTAGTTAATGATGTTGCCTCTCACTGGAGCTGTAGCGACACAAAGGGGTTTACGAAACGGAGACTTAGGCTCAGGCTCCGGCTCCAGCTCTGTCATCCATATGCTGAAATTTCATTGAAGCTGAAGCTCCATTTTTTTCCTTTTCAAACCAAAGAATCTACTTCCAAACTGCAGCCAAAAGCCTCTATTTTGATACCCATTATTTAGAATTTTCAGTCAGTTATTTTGTCCATTTTGCCAAGTAAAAATAAACTTTTCACATACTTGTTCAAAAGAAACATTCTATGCACTTAATCTAAAGTGCATGATCTTAAAAAATTAACATCCTATAAAGCATTCCGAAAGCAACGATTACATTAAAGAAGATGTATACCATAAATCGCACACGTCATGCGCATCACACATGATTACATAGGTTAACTGGTATAACTGATTTTCTTTGGCAATCAGTATAAACCGGATATGAAATTACCCGATTTTGCCTAGCACTATGTTGGACATAGTGGTATTTACTGCATGCATGTATACAGCATGTCTTATCACCCTATCTTGTGCCTCATCCTGGATGAAGACGAGACTGTCTGATCATCGATTCGAAGAAGATTTCTCGTCTGACCCCAAGAGCTCTTACATCGCGATGATAGGAGACCTGTAGGTGGAGGAATTTGATGCGTGTAGCAGCGAGCTAAAGCCCGAGGCATAGATGAAGATCTCGTAAACATAAGAACTATGTATATTCTTATACACACGTACACGTTGTATACATGTACAATTCAAGTATCATACAAGTATTGGATACTTGTGAAATGACATGAATACCTCGTATGATTACAAGTGCAGGCTTTAGGCTTAAAGGTATAATACAGGATTGGTAAATGTGACAGAATAGCTACAGAGTATTCATGATTTAATTTATCATGGAATAAAATCAAACCTGTCAAATCTTCACCTCGTTGGATAATTGGAAACTGTAGAAAACAGTGAAAAATTCTCACAGTATTTTCAAATCTATTCACAGGAGTTTTGATTATCATCTTACCCCAAGATTTCGATGGTTGTTTGGCTCATTTCTGGAGAAATAAAATATGTTTCTACCAGCACCATCTTCATACCCTGAAAGTTATACGTAAATCTGTGAACATTTCTGTTTGGGTATGTTACCATTTACCAAACCTGTACTGTAACTATATGAGAAAGGGCTTGATCTCAAATATCTTGTCATTTTTCACTCTTTAATGCCCATTTTAATAACTCCAAGCTTATTGAAACTTCGTTTGAAACTTGGAGATGCTTCTGAAAATGTTGTAGTGAAAATTCAGATACGTCATGAACATTTTTTCTGGACGTGTAGAAAGAGTAAATGATATGTTTAAACTGACATAAATTTGGGGTTGCATTTGTGCATGTACTACATGTAGGTTTGTAATAATGAGTTTTAAGATCGCATATATCCATAGCAACGCTTACTTTGGATACTAAAAATGTAGTTATACGAAGTAGGGGAAAATCTGTCAAATTTTCCCTCAGATTATCTCGTATTTTTGTTTGTTTGTTCGTTTGTGTTGTCCTTTGTTTAGAGGTACATTGTACATGTATAGGGAGTGATTGTATTTAATAATCTCCGTGTATTATATTTATTTCATTCATTGTCATATTTGTGTTTATAATAATGGATGTGAAGTCATTGTTTTGCTAGTATAAACATGTTTGTTTGTTTTGTTTTTGTTTACAAAAACAAAAAACATAACAAGGCCTATACAGGTAGCCCAGGTATTAGCATACTGTGGTTAATATGGTTAATGGGTATTTCCATGGTTTGGGACATTGTGTAACGTAAGTTACCTCTTTTTCGCATTGCATGCATTTCTGGGAACCATAAGTGGTATACTTGCTGATTCCAATAAAACATTTTTAAATTGGAGTCTTTCAAGAATGATTGATCAAGGAATAGGTCAAAGTCACTCAACAGGAACATTGTATAAACTTACATGTACGTGACCGTGGAATTGACCGTATGGTGTTTTTAAAGAGTAAATGTTGTTAACCTCGAGAAATATGCCATGCTATTGGGTTTGATATTTGTATAGGAACAATTCGAAGATGAGGATGAATATTTAAAAGATTCAGATTTGTAAATGTGTAATTTGTGCACAGACAATATGCGCAATTTCTGAAAGAAAGACAACTTGGGACAATTTCATGCAGCTGTTGAGCACAACAAAATTGCTTAGCACAAAATGTCTTGCTCAATCAAACAAACCACCATTAAAAATTCCATTTGATATTCATGGTCAGTGAACAACAGCCAAAGAATAATCACAAGTGATAGTACATAACACATGGAAATTTGGTTGTTAATCCTGATTTTATTCAGACAGAAATTTCATGGTTAGCCAATTTTTGTGCTAAGCAGGGCCGTGAAATTGGCCCCAGTACTCTGCTCGAATGAATATAATGATAGAGTAGTTTGCAGTGACACATAATAATAATCGATAATTGATTGATTTACCTTTACCAATCTTTATTCACGAGACATGTAAAATTCAATGTTATTTTCGTTTCCATAGCAACATTTATATTTCAAGGCCAAATTCTGTATATGACTTAATTTTTTTTTTCATTAGAATTTTTCCAAATCGTTTGGTTAGAACTGATGTGTTTTATAATAGTGATGTTGTTTAAAGTAATCTTTGTGTTTATATTCCTATGGTTGATGAAAAAAAAAAGATATATATGAGATTATTAAATTATTGTGTAATCAAGAGGTGTATTTTCTTGTTGTTGGACTGATGCAAGTCTAGTGATTCAAGCCACACACCAAAGCCTGAATTATTTGTTTCCAATAGGCTATAGGTTTTTGTTAATAGACTTGTACAAGTCACTGATAGTTCTCTTTGGGTGTGAGTCCCGGGCATCAGATGTACACAATGTGTTGTACATTTAGAGTATTTTCTTTATTCATTTCGTTACACCCTCTGTTTTGGGATATAAGCTCCGCCCACTCTTTAAACACCCTTATAAGAAAACTTGAAGTGACTTTAATCTTATATAAAAAAAAAAGGTGTGCTGGTGATGATTATTAAATAATTAATTGTTGTATGTTTCCATTGAAACCTTTGTTGTGTGTTTCCGTAGAAACCTTTGTTGTGTTTCCATAGAAACCTTTATTTGCATTTAGCATCCTTCTTATAAAAGGTTCTTTGTGATCATTGTGAATAGAAAGATGGTGAAGGAATTCGTTTAAAATTAATGGTTTTTGTTCTTGTATTAAGGATGCTTTTAGAATGATACTGCATGCAAGAAACAGGTTTATTATTATACGTTATAAATGCAGCATTTATCTGACTATGTACCGTATTCATATTTTCATAAACAGAACATCCCACAACGTTAGTTGCTCATAATAGCATGCATTTGCCCAACAGGTGAACAGCTTGGAATGTTTAATCATTCAACCCTTATCCTCCTGCATACCACAGTTTACCACATATGGTTTTCCTGTGGTAAGTGTGGTATCCTGAATACCACAAATACACCACAGTGTAGTTTGTGTGGTAATGCATGGTTTATGATCCAGTTCTCCCTGTGGAGACTGGTAATGTGTGGTAAGCAGCTCTTGTCTTGTGTTGTGTGATAGGTGCAGAGGGTTAGGGTTAATATCCAGTTCCCCTGTGGAGACTGTGGTAATGTGTGGTAAGCAGCTCTTGTCCTGTGTGATTATACTGATATAGGTGCTGAGGGTTAGGGTTAATGTAACGATAATACAAATTTACTAATGCAAAATTTATGACATCACAAATCCTTGGATTGCCACAGTGGATCATGTGACATAACATTCATTGAAGTGAATATTTGCTATCGTCTCTCTGTTCTTTTCTGTAAATGATCAAAATCAGTTACTCATTTGTAAGAAACTGACTGAATTTGTGTGGTGTTTTAGAAGTAATGTAGTAGAGTATAATACTTTGGGGATTGTGGGTTAACGGGTCCTAAAACTATAAAGGAAAGGAAACTACTATTTGAAAAGTAACATACCTACATATACTTTGTTGGTCTCCTCCTCTATATTACCAAGCTTAAATTTTTGGAAAGAGGGCAGGGCTTTCATTTTTGAGGGAAATTATGGGGTAAAAACGGTAACCAAGATTGTAACATTTCACCGCCGCACGGACGGCCGCAGACGAGAATAGTCTGGTTTCCACTGTTGGGTCTGGGCACTAGACTAACCAGACCAGACAAAAATAATGGCCTCACGCGATTAGACGGTCTGTTTTAAAGTTTACAAGAAGCGCGTAAGAAAATTGAATTTTAACCCTGAAATGTTTAACAAATTTCTTCAATGTAGGCTTTTAAGGACCCAGGAACATTTGCTGAAAGTCAAAAGTATCATTTTTGAGGAGTAGAAGTTAGTTCAGAGCCAAAAAAATCAATGTGATTTGGGATCCCGTTAACCCACAATCGCCAATAATTTCATACTGCAGTGTTGAACATACCTGGTATGAATACATACATACAATTATTAGTTTTTGTCCCTTGAGTATCACTCATAATGTAACCATCCCTGTTATGCCTCATTAGGTTTAATGCGTGTGTTATTAAAACACAGCCACAATGCTAGAGTCGTGGATTATGCATGGCTTTTAATACTGGGCTTATTTTGTACTGGTAGCTTTCGTGGTGATTATATGGAAATTTTATGCTGTTTTCATTTTTGTTTTTCGAGTGAAGAGGGAATCCAGATAACTTGGTGCCGAGTCAATGTCAGGCGTTGCTTACTCAATAACGAGGGGTGCCAAGTCAAACATAAGGGGTGAAGACTTTAATAAGGGATGTCACGTTTAATAACAAATAAGGCTACCATATCTCAATGAACAATCGTCAACCATTTCTCACCAGTTTGACCATTATACCAAATAATTATAAATTATTTTAATGAGTAATCCGTAATAAGTGTGCATCGCAGCGGAATTTGAAATAAAACAATTTCTCATTTTGTTTTTGGTTGAAAATGAAAATCCCCAGTGTTTATTTCATCTTGTTTGCTAATTTTGGTTGATGGAAGCCATAATATTTCCTGACGTACCAGTGCCATTGCTGAGTAGTTGTGTTGTATTTGTGCGGGGTTTGCGTTAGTGTTTAACTGACTGGACCATTAGGTCCTGGCACGGCCCAGTGACACAGTATCAATCATTTAAATACACGCATGTTTTTGCCCTCTTGTCTTTTAACCTCTGAGAAAGTCATGCTCGGATCGAAACGCCAGGCCCTCCTAACTCTGAGTTGCCTTTGAGAAAGATTTTGCTTGGATCGAAACGTCAGACCCTCCTAATTCTGAGCAGCCTTTGAGAAAGATCCTGCTCGGATCGAAACGCCAGGCTCTGAGTTGCCTTTGAGAAAGATTTTGCTAGGATCGAAACGCCAGGCCCTTCTAACTCTGAGTTGCCTTTGAGAAAGATTTTGCTAGGATCGAAACGTCAGGCCCTCCTAACTCTGAGTAGCCTTTGAGAAAGATCCAGCAATAGGATCGAAACGTTAGGCCCTCCTACCTCTGAGTAGCCTTTGAGAAAGATCCTGCTCGGATCGAAACGTCAGTCCCTTCTAACTCTGAGTTGTCTTTGGGAAAGATTTTGCTAGGATCGAAACGTCAGGCCCTCCTAACTCTGAGTTGTCTTTGAGAAAGATCCTGCTAGGATCGAAACGTCAGGCCCTCCTAACTCCAAGCAATAGACCTGTTCCTTGCCAAAAAGTAAAACCCCAAACCAAATACCTGTTTTTTCTCTTCACAATTTAATACCACTACGGAATTGATAAGCAATTATTTATCAGCAGGCTTTCAGAAACTCGTCCAATAGTAATGGAATCTGCCACCATGAAATTGGCAGTGCATGTCCGCGTTGAATGAATTATTAACGGGTTGAAAATTTTATTGAAGTCGGTGCGCGCGTGCTGGCGGTAGCCATGCGTGCACGGCCAAGGAGCCGTTTCATATTAAATTGGCTTTTTTTTTTTTTTTTTTTTTTTTTTGAGGGGGGTCGTTTGTTGAATTTTACGAGGTCACATGACCGGTCATCTGCCATTAAAGGGAATGGCTTGGAGAATACAAATACACCCTCCCAATAATATTATTGAGCTTATGTTTTACAGTTTGTGACCTTTAATCTCGCAAGAATTTATGATAATTTAAAGGTCATCAAATAACCACAAGGGAAACTGTCTGAAACCCGCTCTAGTCAATTTTTCTGTGTTCACTTTTCAATAATTTAAAGGGTTAAATCATGATTGTAAAGGTCACATAACAGCACTTTGTCTGATTCAGCATGTTAGAAATAATAAACCTGTGAACATTTGAGCTCAATCGGACATCTGAGTCACGAGAAAATAGCGAAAATCCGACTCAAATTTCCCTATAAAATATAAAGAATGGTTTTGATCTTACCCCGAGAAAAGAGTAAAACCAATGACCAAAAACAATTTTGACCTTTTAATCAAAAAGAGCGGTGAAAAGATGTAGAAAATACTGTGGCTGTTTTTCATTGTTTTCTCAAGAAGTGAGCACCGTATGGGACTGGAAATTTCATAGATGACTGTTACTGTATCTGTCTTGATATTTCTGCCCGTGAATCTGCATTTCTTTGACAAAAACCAAAGTATGATATTACCTTTCAGCAACATGATGACGCGCGCACTTATTTAGCCAGTGACTGCAGCCATTTCCATAGACTTGTGTTTTTTGCGGTCGTAGCCAGAGATTTGGGACATGGCCTAATACTCGTTTGAGTCAAAGAGAAGTCAATATTATTTATGTACGGACAAAACACGATTATTTGAAGAACTCTCCTGGGGCCAATTTCATAGAGCTGCTTAGCACAAAAATTCGGTAAGCATGACATTTCTGTCTTAGTAAAAACAGGATTAACAACCAAATTTCCGTGTGTTGTGTATTACTTGCAATTGTTCTTTTGCTGTTGTTCGCTGACCATGAATATAAAATGGAATTTTCAATGATGGTTTGTTTTATTGGGCAAGCTATTTTTGTGCTAAGCAATTTGTTTGTGCTAAGCAGCTCTATGAAATTGCCCCTGGTACAGTGTAAAGATTCTCTGAATCAAATGTCAACAAATTACACCATCACGTTGTGTAATGAGTGCTGCTCTGAAACAACATGGCGTCCATCGTAATGAGTTTGCTGTTATTAAAATGCTCATGCAAATTAGGTTTCACTGCTTAAACAAACATAGTTATTTGCTAAAAGAAAACAAATCTTTTGAGGGTTTTTATTCATCAAAAGAGAACCAATGTTTTACATGGTTGAACGTTAAACTCTCCTACACCAGCTGTCTGAAAAACTGATACAAATATCTTCTATGAAACTATGTTTCATTTTTGTAGCGCCTTTAAATATTATACAGTGCCTATAGCAGTATATTAATGCTATGCCATTTTTCATTCACAGAAAGTCTATATTTGCATATTGGTTTTCCCGCTCGTTTGGCGTTGCTAAGTCAAATCACTGTCTACACTTTTACATTATTCGTATACATATTCGTTGCCATGAAAACAATACGAAATACATTAAAATAATTGAATGAATAAATCAATTGTAATTTACTTTTTTTATAAATTCATATGTTTTGAATCGAAACGCCATCTTCCATTTTGAATGAGAGGTGAAAATTGATAAACAGAAATAAATAAAATATATTTTAATGATTTATTCTTAAAGGTATAATGCATGATTGGTATAAGGTCACAGAACAGCACTCACACTTTGTCTGATCCAGCATGTACATGAAATAATAAACCTGTGAAAATTTGAGTCACGAGAAAATAGCGAACACCCGACTCAAATTTTCTTATGAAACATGAAGGATGGTTTTGATCTTACCCCAAAATCAAAACTGTTTTCGGTCTTTGTTTGACTAATTTCTGGATAAATACAGCATTTCAGGCAGAAATATTTTAGCGGTATGTTTCTACCTGCACCATCTCCATACCCTGACAGTTATATTGTAAATCTGTGAACATTTCTGTTTGGTTATAAATTATGTTACTGTACCTTTAAAAGACTGGCACAGTCCTTATACACCCACTCAAATAGGCCTGTATAGTTATTCATTAAATACAAAGTGATAGAGAATACATGTGGCAAAAGCAATATAACACATCGCTATTGCATTACTTGATATATTTTCTTCATAGTAATACCACTATTACATTGTGCCATACAATTCACACGGTCGATATTCACAAAGTACGTGCTGTGATCTAGATTGTGCTAACATTAATTTGGCTGACACAGAAGCCGTTCAGTGTGGCGTCGATATGGTACGTGCTACTGCATTTCATAAATACATGTAGTGCAGAATAATAAAGTGTCATTTTTGGCAGTCTGGT
The DNA here is from genome assembly GCA_963971285.1 of Astropecten irregularis. Classification (NCBI taxonomy): domain Eukaryota; kingdom Metazoa; phylum Echinodermata; class Asteroidea; order Paxillosida; family Astropectinidae; genus Astropecten; species Astropecten irregularis. Next base: position 19,663,622 of record OZ020254.1, on the reverse strand, counting down.
ACATATAATTAGCATAAATGAAAATGCAACCAACGTTGAGAGTATTAGCCTAAATAGGCCATTAGGGAATAGGTCTGTGTGTGAAAGTGAACATTTGGGAGACATCTAGGATTAGGGAGACATTTCGATGTCTCCTAAAGGTATCAGCTACCTTTTAAAGACATATTTTTATCATCCATATTCTAAATAGAAGACAGAGAATGCTCTCAATATGAACATATGACAATTTTAAGTTCATTGGCTTGGAGGATGTTTAGAAATAGGTATTAAGTAAAGTTTAGTGCACAACACTATGGGAATTTCTCCCGAAGTACCCATTCAATTATTAGAGCTTATAGACATGAAGTGAAATATCAAGAATGTTCTTTTTGTTAGTTGGGGATCTTCATGACATATAGGCCTACAATGAAAAGTCGGTGTTGCTTGATTAAGGCTAGCAGTACCAGCAGTCGAAATGTCGCTACCAGCAACATGACACCACTTGACTTTGATCACCTTGTTGTTCTTAGTCTGTGTTTAGTAATAGTGTGTTTTAGTTTATGGGCGATGACCTCTAATGGAAGGCTTAGCCCTGAGTTTGGTAGTAGACATCATTCGTCTCATTTCAGACCGACTTGCATCTCCCCTACCACCAATGCTGTGATCTTGATAGATACTAGCTCTTGCCATGGGGGAAAGATCTTGCATCTGTATTTCCTGAAACGGATTTGGACGTTTCCAGGAGAAATGCCCATACCGTTTAGCCTTGGAGCGTTTCTCAGTGAATCCAAACACGATGAAGATTGTGACACAGTACGCGAAGACTTCAACGCACACCATGACTACAGGCATATGCCAACTGGTGAACAACTGCCAGTGTATGTCACCTAAAAAGGGTCGCGTTGTTGAGCCCGATAACGAATCCACATTTTGCTGGCCATCACTGTTACGTTTCTTGATTTGTAAACTCTCATTGGAGTTCATAGTGAAGGGACGACTCTGTGATGTTCCATAGGTGAACAGCTCGCCATTGCTCGTTTGTCCAGAATTACCGGTTTTACTAGTGACCAAAGAACTGTACATGGTCGTACTTGATTCATCACTGGCTTTACCTTGTGCAGTATGTTCCTGGCCCGGTGTCTATGAAAACACAAAAACTAGACATTAATTACAAGTCAATCATATCAATTGCATTCACGGTTTGAGTATTCACTTTACAATGTACGTTAAATCTTGTTAATGTGTTTGTGTAATAATTTGGTCTCTGTACTTTGGACTGGAACGTGCGCTGCGTCGAGTTGGAAATGATTAAACTTGGCGACAGAATTAAAAAAATATCTTGATCTTTAAAAGGTATCATGATTGGTAATGGTCATAGAATAGCAATCAAACTTTGTCTAATCCAGCATGTATATGAAATGATAAACCTGTGAAAATTTGAGCTCAATCTGACATCTGAGTCACAAGAAAATATCGAAAACTCGACTCAGTTTGTTTTATAAGACAAAGAATGGTTTTGATCTTACCAAGATCAAAACTGTTTTCGGCCTTTGTTTTACTAATTTCTTGATATACACCATTTCAGGCGGAATATTTTGACGGTATGTTTCTACCATCACCATCTTCATATCCTGAAAGTTATACGTAAAGCTGCGAACATTTCTGTCTGGGTATGTTACCAATCCTGTACTGTACCTTTAAAAGAAGGTAGCGTTGTTTTTTAATATACCTAAAGGTTAGTGGGATGTTTTTGTACTTAGTCTCACTGAATCTGGAATTTACATACAAGTGAAGAGTTTTACCAAAATACTTACTGGATGTAAAGGCCCGGTTGATGTATCATTGTGATGAACAGCACTTGTCACATCTACAGGAAAGATATAGAGTTTAGGTCGATATTATTTTAAAATACTTTAACATTTTTCAGAATAATAGTTCAAACAACGTATTGCGTCACTGTCATGCAGCCCCTCTTAACTATAGTGTGTCATTTGATATACTAATGAAATCATGGAATGCACAACCTTGATAAATATGCATTATTGTCAAAAATGAAATGTTGTAAAATTCGTTGTTTTTAGTAGTGAATTCCCAATCGTTTTGAGAACTGAGTTTGTATGGTGTTTTACAACATTTTACTTCTGACTTTGCCCTATATTCAGACGAAATCCATATTCATTCATTATTAATGACATATCATTGTAAAGAGGAATAATGAAGCTCTCCAATGATACCAGTTTCACCGTTCATAGATCAGTCACAAAAAAGATATCATCCATCATACTTGAGTAGTAGATCGGTAGTTGTTTAATTATTTATCACTTTGCGATGGTTATGTTGATGGTCATCTTTCATAAAATACTGATGGGATTTTGAGTACGCGTTGCACCATGTGAATTATATCCTTTGAAAATCTGTCTTTTTACTCACGAAATTGATATTTTTGTTTATTTTACGATGTTAGAAAAAAAACAGTGTTACATAGCTTGCCGGGCTTAACTGCTCACATAAAGAGTGGGAAAACACATCTGATTAAAAAAAATGCCAAAACCATCTGGACTGTCCTAGGTTTTTATAATACCGTCTTACAAAATTGTTTGTTAATTATTATAAAAGATCTCGCTCGGCATTTTATTTCATTTCAATTTTATGCATTTGTCCATATGTTTCTATGCTCAGAGTAAGGAGGGCCTGACGTTTCGATCACAGCAGGATATTCTTCGAAATGATAGCCTTTTACTGTTTTAAGCCTTTGTAGAGATCAAGTAAAACCAGGGATGTGATTTGTCAGCATTTGTGGCTCATGATTTTAAGAATTTTTAATGCACGTATATACAGTCACAGCCCTGCAAAACATAACATATGTATTATAATAACGCTAATCGTTCATGCGTAACATTACTGAATATCATTCCACAATATTGTACTTTAATTTCCTCGACATGCGGTGTATGCTGTAGCTATAACTGTGAATGCAACAGTGCGTGTAAAATGTCATCGAATTCCTATTTTCTTCCCTTTTTTTGTATTCACTGCAAGTCACTTTCCTTATTAGATTTTTGTAGTTGGCGTTTTACGCTCTGTGAATCTTTGTGCGAATTTGTGAAAATTAAAGGTTGTAGAGGACGCGGGATTCTGCAGTCTTCGCTTGAATTGCTCCTCGGTGACCTTGCCCGAACATTTCTGCAGGGGAATCGGTTGGTAATTTGCCGGCATTACCTTTCACGATTCAGGAATTACAGGCCCTGGGAGGGGAGGGGTAGGAGATTGACGGAGTACGTGTCACCTGCAGGGGAAATGTTCCTTCTTGGATAAGTAGAGATGTTGTCATAATGATTAAAATTTGGAAAAATGATTGATGGTTTAAAACGTCAGATCTCTATTCTCTCATGCGTGCGTTATCGGTCTGTCGTGTGATTCTAATATACACAAATCACCACATCATATTAAAACGCATATACTGACTTCAGCTTAATCAGCTTAGGCTCAGTTTTGGATCTAAGGAGGCCCCTTGATACCAAAGGCGCATGGGACAAAAACCCTGAATAATTCCTGCTGTCTTTCATGGACGTTATGCTATAAGCCTACGGGTGGAAACGTGATAGGCTATAACCACTACACACAGAGACAGTATACTACTTTTGCATTTAAATTACATGTCATTTACATGAGTATACACAGTCTACAGATCGTTATGCATTCCACCCACACATTTTATTCCCTTGTCAAAATATTCCGTCCTTTTTTCCATCTCCAATGTTAAGTTAAATAAAAAATACAACGCGGGGATGGGTACCGTTTCTGAAAAATCATGTCGTTTCAAAACGACTTTGATATATTTTTGAAGATGTTAACGGTTTAGTGTTTTTTTATCCAGACTTGTTAAGGGATTGGTAAAGGTCACAAAACAACATTCACACTTTGTCTGATCAAACATGTAAATGGAATAATAAACCTGTGAAAATGAGAGCTCTGACGTCTGAGTCACTAGAAAATAGCAAAAACGTGTCTTATAAAACATAAAGAATGGTTTTGATCTTACCCCGAAATCAAAACTGTTTTCGGTCTTTGTTTGACTAATTTCTGGATAAATACACCATTTCGGAAGGAAAAATTGTAACAGTATGTTTCTGCCAGCACCATCTTCATACCCTGAAAGTTATACATAAATCTGTGAACATTTCTGTTTGAGTATGTTACCAATCCTGTACTGCACCTTGATTGTACCTGTACTGAACAAGATTGGCTGTGTACAATGTGCTTACGATACAAATTGCATGCATCACTATTGCGAAAATTGCTAAGGATGGATACGATGCTATAAGTATAAGCCGTCTTTGACCTATTAATTGCCTTACCATAATTAATTATTCTGATGAAAACAAATCTGGAAAGATAAAATTGACAGTAATTATAAACTAACCTTGATTATGATGGTAGTCACAGCCGCCATAATGTAGATGCATAAAACCAACCAGCAACGCAATAATATGACTTCTATAGTACAACCAGTGTTTCGCCATTTCGTAGTTTGATGCTGGCTCTGACCAAAACAAGATGCGATCCTTCGATGATTAGATAGACATAATGTTATCTCATGTCTTAAGGCGATGTAGATCTCCGTGTGTATCTTACATTATTACAAAGTCTGGTGTATGTATTGAAGTGATATTGGCACGCTATCTCGTATATCACATCAGTAAGACTGCTCGCACGCGCTCCCTGTTGATAACTAAACCAGGTTTGTGATGGAGACTACGTATAGAGCCCTCATCATGCTGCGAACACGCAATGTGACTTGCTCATAGTATGCACAGGGTATAGGCTATCACGCTAGTGCGCCTATGAGGTCGGTGTTCCAAGTATTACGTGAACATGGAAATAAATTCGAAATACGTTGATTTTCACTCGTTCGGGGAAAGTTTATAATAATAAATAGAGCATTTACAATGCGCACAGTATCTGGAAAGTATCTTTCAAAGGCGCAGAGTATTATCCCCTGATCATTGGGCTATATTAATATTCCTGAAACCATCTCAACTCCCTGGGGAGTATACAGCCCAGGCCACTGTAAAGCTCACGAAGGCTAAAGCACACAAAGCGATCTCTATATCCTTACAGGTACCCATTTACACCTGGGTGAAGAGGAGCAATATGTGACAATTAGCATCTTGCCCATGGATGCAAGCACCACTAGCCCATGGCTGGATTCGAACCCACAATCTGTAAATTGATCACAAGATCTTGAGTACGACACGCCAGACCACTAGGGGCCAATTTTATAGAGCTGTTAAGCACACACAAAAGTGCTTAGCACAAAATGTCTTGCGCAATAAAACAAACATTATTAAAAATTACTTTTGATATTCAAATAAGCGAACAACAGTCAAAGAACAATCAAAAGGGATACACAACACATGGAAATTTGGTTCTTAACCCAGGTTTTATTAAGACAGAAATGTCATGCTTAGCAAATTGTTGTGCTAAGCATAAATATTATAATAAGCTATAACGATACAAAATAATTTACATTTGACGACATGATACTTCTGGAAATGTGGTCAAACTTTCTGAACCAGGGCGAGGATAAGGCCCAAAGCTGATTGTGAATCAATTATCTTTAATTTTGCAGTTTCACTTTTCCTTTTGAGTCATGTGAATTATTCGTCTGCATTTTAGGTCCCTGGGCCCAGGTCATAGGTCACCAATCACGTCCCTACAGCCTTTAGTACTTTTGCCATCGCTATTTTTGCTGAGGGTCAGTCGTGAGTTTGACAGCTATACGGATGCCCTAGCCGGACATGTACTGAGTAGTCAAGCGCAGAACCGTAGTTAATACCATCATTTCCCGTACACCTGCCGGCCAAATGTCAACGTGAAAATAATCAATGATTGGCAGAAAGCATGGCAAGTAATGGACCGGAATTGACATCGTTTTTTGCTTCTATGCTTAGCAAATTCAAACGAAGAGAAAGCATTAACGTTACTTATGACTTCATTCATTTTTTCTCTTTAAATAATTAAGTATCTCGATCACCTACATTTCAGATAGCATTATTTTTGACCATTCTTTTTTGTGAGGGAAATAATTCAGCCAAAGGCCGTGTCCCAAATCTCTGGCTGCGGCCGCAAATCGCAAATAACACCCAAGTCTATGGAAATGGCTGCAGTCACTGGCTAGTGGCTGTCATAGGTGCGTGTGTAATTTGCAGCCGCAGCCAGAGTTTTGACACACGGCTTAAAAGCCGAGCAGATGACTTCACTCACGTTTCAGTAAATAGCGCCCTCGTCGACAGGTTGAAAATGGAAGTCAGTTGTGTTTTTTGTTGTTTTAATCAAATAAAGAACAAGGGGTATTTTGATGTTATGAACTATCGAGCTGGATGGTACAGGGCACACCCCAACTCTACACAAGTGCATTATTAGATGGGAAAGGTCGCGCTGGTATGGTGCAAAGGCGTTTATTATTTTGTGTTTCCAAAAGCAGTTCCTTCTAAAAAAAACACCCCAAAATATCATCAATATAAAAGTGTATATTGGGTCTCACATTCTAAGATTTTTAATAAGAGTCGTCAGGGAATCTTTGGGCAGGGAACCAGACTAACTCTAAGAAAGAAATAAGCTATGGGAATAAGTATGAAATAGAATGGTCCCCGTCCCATGAAAATACATTCGAGTGACATAGACGTCGGGAGACAACGGTAGGGAACGGCCGGGACCAGTCTAAAGGATGAAAAATTGACCCGTGTTACGTGGATGGACGAAAGTTATCCTGACCTATTTCGACCGATGAGGGCGGTAATCCGTGTGATGAAAGTTCTTATTTTTATACTTCAGTGGGCGTGTCCACAATACCAACTTTCTTCTGGTACAAAACTCTTCTTCTCAGAAATCGAATTTCGGCAAATTTGAGCAAACCAGGAAATCCCACAACAATAATGATGGCCAGGCAAGTATGTTCTTCAGAGGAAATGATAATTGAAAAGTGCCATTTCGATGAAATGTAGTCATGGACAGTGGACACAAAATTGCAGAAGCCACAACTCCTTGAACTTGAAGCTTACAATAATCAGAAGTACATCCTCCAATGGGCGTAACTCAACTCCCTTGATGTAGTTCAAGACTCAACTATAGAGGGCGACCTTCACTGAGAAGCCATGCGGCAGACGACGAAAGGTAAATAAAAAATTTCCTCTCATAAACACAAAAAATACTCTTCTTAAATAACGTTCAAGTAACAGGTTTTGGCTGGAATTTGATAAATTGTCCCTTGTTGAACCTTATTGCCATGGATTAGATAAACGTATTGGTCGATAAAAACGTGAATTTGGATGGAAAGTGTCACTCTGTAATGAGCCATGTTTTGCAAGCAGACGTTCGTATTTACATACACGTACTCATGTAGGCCTTGTCTGTGTATTGTGTGTTCGAGCTTAATTCATTTAAGAATTTTGTTTCCAGAAATGAAATTTTGCAGAAGTATCTTGTAGAAGTCAGAGTTGCAAGCCTGGAATCTAACGGAGGCCATGGCCTTTGTTGCCCTGGTTCTTGGCCTTGGTGCCCCTTCAAATGTTACCAATACTGCAATAGACATTATGATTTTCCAAATCCAACGGGAAGTGCCCTTGCAATGGGAAAGTGGCATTGCCCCTTTCAGAACCACATTCCAGGCCTGGAGTTGGTTCTTAAAAAGGTTCAGAGCATTCTAGCAAATCTTGATCTGTTGTGTTGATTTTTTTCTTGACAGTTATAGTGTGCAATGCCTTGCTTCATTACATTACAATAACCAATTTGGTAATTGTGGACAAGTGGTTCCTAAAACTATCAAGGACAGGACAAGTGGCTCGCAACAATCAGGTAAGAAATTTGAACTTTTTCACTGAAATCTTACAGAAATTTCTTCAATCTAGGGTTTTAAGGACTCAGGGACATTTGCTGAAAGTCAAAAATATCGTTTGGGAGCAGTAAAAGCTATAAAAAAGTTGCTTTCCTCTCCTATAACTTTATAGTTTTAGAAACCACTTTCCTTTACAGTTTTAGGAACTACTTGTTCACAATTACCACAATTTTTATACATACAGCATTCAGGTATGTAGTATTGTCAGGAATGCGAGACTTCAGATTTTAATCTGATTTCACTTCAAATTTTTCACAATTTTGGCTTATTTGAACACCTGCTTCGCTCTGTACAAAGTATAGGAACTTTTAAATTTCAGATTTTTTTTTTGTGCGGGGCCACTAACATCCCTAGCCCTGGGGCCGATTTCACTCACTAACACTTTGCGATCATTGCTAAAGCTCAAATGCATCGCTAAACGGAAAATCAATCGCTACTTTGCATAGCCATTTTCCATTTAGCGATTGATTTGGGCTTTAGCAATAATCGTAAAGCATTAGTGAAATCGGCCCCTGGTATTGTAAACAGGGTTTTAACATCGGGTTTCTTCGTTTAGCTTCCAATTCCATGAGTCGACATCAGTCAACCTCGTCCTCATCCTCTCGCTTGTTTTGTGCGTAATACTCGACCATTCCCAGGTCAGGGCTGCCCCGTGGAAGCTAAACAAATGCACCCGTGGGCCGTGGCCTACGGGTGAGCGTATAGCGGCCTAAAACTTGCAAGTCTTGAGTACTTCCCCAGAAAATACTTGGGTTTTTTTCTTATGTAGCTTTTTATGACAACTTGTCTATCTAGACAAAAGGCCAGTTCAGATAGATTACAAGTACATATTTGTGTTTTTAATGACCCGCAACATCAATGTCTATATATAAAGTATTTTTATTGTCATGTCGTTATAGTACATTTAACAGTGAATTGTGCATTTTTGTAATATTTGAGATACGTTAACAAAATAGTAGTTACTATCATACTTTGGTTTTTGTCAAAGAAATGCAGATTAATTGGCAAAACATCAAGGAAGATACAGTTGGCCTAATAGTCATCTGTCAAATTTCCAGTCCCATACGGTGCTCACTTTTTAGAAAACAGTGAAAAATGCCCACAGTATTTTTTAGATCTTTTCACAGGATTTTTGCCTTATCTTGTGAAGATCAAAATTGTTTTTGTCATTGGTTTTACTCTTTTTCTGGATGAATACAGCATTTCACATGTTTCAGGCAGAAATAATTTCGTTATGTTTCTACCATCACCATCTTTATACTAGTACCCTGTAACTATAGGTAAATCTGTGAAGATTTCTGTTTCGGTATGCTACCAAAGTATGATAGTACAATAGGTCTGTTGCACAAGATAATCGGAGCCAAACTATCAGTATTTAGGCAAAGGGTGCACATCTGGTGCCTTGTGGAGACCGAGCACAATAGGTTGAATAATATGTCTCCACAGGGAAATTCTTAAAGTGTAAATAGGTCTCCACATCGTTTTCACAAAACAAATTTTTCGAATTAACTCAAGGAGGAATTTCCAAGTTATACTTTTTAATTTTGTTGCAAAGAGAAGTATTTCATATATCAATGGATGTTCGCTAGAAATGTCAACCCAGGAAAGTGATTCTGGTGCAAATGGGAGCGATTTCAATTCTGCTCTTTTGAGAGTGTTCACTAGTACAAGAACAAAGCCATGTCTCCACAAGGATACACATTTGGGTATGTACATTTTATGTGTACATTACCTGCAAATAAAATTACAAGGCAATTCCTATAGGTCCCTATCAGCAATTCCTCTCATGTGGTTCTCTGTAGTCCAGCTTCAAACTCGCAAAGATCTCTTTCTGGTCTTTTGCTGGCACAAAGACACTCTGAAAAGAAAAGAAATAATCCACTAGTTATACATTTCTTATCATAAATACATTACTTATCTGGCTTATTTCTTCTTTACCATCGGCTACTTACATGTAGGAGACATTCCCATTAATGGTTGTGCACAAAACTTCACTTGCCTCTTTCTTAACATCCTCCAAACCAATGAGCTTGAAATGACATACAGGTGTAGTATGCTCATATTGAGAGCATTCTCTGTCGTCTATTAGGCTACATGTATGTGTTTAACCCTGCGCGTCGTTTAAAAATTGTCCATACGCAGTGGGTCCATTAGTGATCCCTTTGCTGATCTAAAGGCCTGTTATTATTGCTGTTTTGAACATATATTTCGTTCTAAATTCATTCAGTATGGACTAAGGAAGGATGTAATGGGAGGTGAAGGCATTTCACTGTACATACAATATTTTTTTTAAAGGAGGAAATCTTAACGCAAATCTTAACTTCACAATGAAGCTTCCCGCTTCTAGTCTACGCAGGGTTAAAAGGTAGCTTTTAGACAAATGATTAGGTGAAAATGTCTCCCTTATTTCCGATGTCTCCCAAATATTCGATTACAGAAGCTAAACTGTCCCCCTAATACCCTATTTGTAGCATAAATATTCATCTGTGTTATATAGTATATAGGGTCTTACATTTGTTTTGTCATACAGTCCGTGACTCGTTAGTGTCATGTTCATTTCCTTGTTGGCGTAATCCCTCATAGATCGGTTGAACATCCTTGACCCGATCCATCCCAGCAGTGCATAGGAGTACTGACTCTTAGGACTGATGATGAAGTCCACACGACGTGCTAACCACTCGCAACGCTCCACTGACTCACTATTACGCCAATATTTCTGCATCGGTATGGTCCTCTCAGTCTCAGATTGGCCTCTTACTCTCTGGTCAGCATCCTTGATGTTTCCATGGCAACGCATCATTTCCTGTTTGACCTGAGATGGAGCTAGTGACGAGTTTTGAGATACATCATTTTGTTGCTGCGTCACTGCGTTGCTTCTTTCTGCATGAATATTAGACTGGTACGAAAAGCCTGCTGTCTCTTCCTGTTCATGCCTGATATCATCCGCTTGGGTGTCCTTTGTGGTTTCAGAGTGTGAGATGGTACGCTCCTCTGTCTCATTGTGGGTTCCTCTGTCTAGATCAGGCTCCTGGGAGTCCGTCCTCAACTCTCTTGGAAGTCGGAAGATACTGAAGCAACGCTCAAAATGATCCATGGTCTGATTACGTCTGACCTGCAAAGAGAAATGCGTGGAGACCATCATCATGGATGAAGGATTGAGGATCATACCTCAGCCTACGGTTAGCTACAATGGTCGGCCATTAGTTCCAAACCCCTCAAACTCCCACAGGTAGTTCTGTTGAGTTTTGGCTTGTTTGGTACCCAAACAGTAAGGACCTGTTGTTGGACTTTGTTTACTTCAGTACCAATGGTCCAGGAGTACACTGTTTCATTCTGTCGGGTTTGGCATGTTTGGGGAAGTAAGGCATAAGACTTGTGGAAACAAGTGTTGGATTTTGTAGCAGTGCACTGGCATTTTGTTTGTGGGTAAGGTTACCCATGACCTACAGTACTGTTGCACGGGAAGTTGTGGTGGTGCACTTGTATGTTGAAAGGTACTATGGCATTTTGTTCAAAGACATTGTAGAATTTTGGTCTACAGCTACACATCAAGGCATAGACACATCCATACCAATTCAATCAAACTATAACAGCTGGAGCCTGTTTTTTGCCAGGTTCAGTACCAATCCCTACCAAACCTGTGACCAACTGTTGAAGTATGTTTGATTCAGTATGCTTCCTAAGGGCCTAGACGGTTAGGGTTAAGGAGGCACTTGTAATGTAAGCATCCACAACAAAGCAAGACCGAGATTAAGCCTCCATTCTTTGCAGGCTAGAATCAACCAAACATTACGTCCCTTGATACCAACCTGTCTGACAGCTGACTCATTATAGGAGCTGTTCTGTACATCAGTGTATTCCAGAAGTTGATTCTTACGTAGAGCATTCAGGAGAAGAGGCAAGAGACCTTCCTCTCGGCCTTCCTCAGGATGTGAAATAAGAAGATCCACATCGTGACCTGTTTCCTTACCCCTTGGAGATAAACAACAATCGAACATAATCTTAAAAGTTGCATCAAGTGATGATATGATATTGGGTTCTTTGTTACCCTGAAAGAGCCCCAAAACACTGTAGTCTGAAAGCCAGACAAGTTAGGAGGGCCAGGCTAGGAAACCATCTTTCCCTGTTTCCCTGGTCACTCTATAGTCCCCCATTGTTCTGATCCGCTCATCCATTTATGTGTATCTTTATTTGCATGTTCTTATCCACTTGTCAATGAGCCTTTGAAAAAGATCCCGCTAGGATCGAAACTCTTTAACATTTCAGGTCATCATTTTGGTTGATGAGCAGTTTGCAGCAGTTTATTACTTGTATTATTAAAGGTAGTATCTTACTTTGGTAAGAAACTAAAACAGAAATGTTCACAGATTTACGTATAACTTACAGGGTATGAAGATGGTGGTGGTAGAAACATACCGTTAAAAATATTCCGCCTGAAATGGTGTATTTATCCAGAAAAGAGTAAAACAATGACCGAAAATCTTTATGATCTTTTAAAAGATCAAAAATAAAAGAGAAAATATTCAAGAAATACTGTGGCCGTTTTTCACTGTTTTCTCAAAAAGTAGGCACCGTATGGGACTGAAATTTTCACAGATGACTGTTACTGTATCTGCCTTGATATTTTTGTCCATGAATCTGTATTTCTTTGACAAAAACCAAAGTATGATATTACCTTTAAGCTGGCATAATAATAACAAGTAACAGACCGACATACAAACAGACACAGCCCAAAAGACTGACAAACAAACTGACCGCTATTCTTACAGACAAGTCAGTGTGATCTGACAAGCACTAACCTGCTGAATCCACCTGTGATGGTAACAGAGGCACCGGGTAGAATCTTCTGTACCTCAGCGGACACAATGCTCTCTATGATATCAGCATCTTGCCTTGTGACTGGTGTATTGATGTCATCATATAACTCCAATCCTAGAGGAACACACAGCACAGATTCATTAACCTAACGCTCCTCAATCCTCCGAAATCCTTCTGGTAGTTTGGAGGATTTCGGAGGATTCAGGATATAATGTCATTTTCAAGTGAGGACCACTTGAGGAGTTGCAAGGATTCAAGATAAACGCATTTTTTGAGGTATGGCCACCGAAGGATTTTAAAGGATTCAGGATTCAGGTACCTCTCATTTTGAGTATAAGTGAGATCACTGGAAGATTATGGAGGATTCAGGAAGAACGCAGTTTTTAAAGTGTGACCATTGGAGGATTTTGGAGGATTAAGAATGGTACTCAGTAAAATGCCCCTAGGGGGTTAGGGTTAAAGAACACTACGCTAACTAACACTTTGTATGCTGAAAAGAGCCAGGTTGTAGCATTGCTGCACGTATCGATAAAATGATCCTTGGGATATAGCGGTATGTGTGTGGTTTCATGGCTTCTGACTGCCAAACGAACAAAGATAACTCAACTGACTATTAGAGACACCAGCAACATAAGGCTGGATAGCTTAGTTAGTAAAGCGCCTGTATGGTATTCAGGAGGTCGCCAGTTCGAATCCCGCTCCAGTCAATTTGTCTTTGTTCACTTTTCAATGACTTAAAATTCAGTCAGTTTCTCTTGTGGTTATTTGATGAAAAGAGCCAAGATACGTATAGCACAACTCAATGAAAGGATAGTTTTCTATGCTTTAACAGTTAGCATTGCTTTATTCTTCTTTCTTGAAAATTCTTGTTTGGTTTAATAAACAGCTCACCGTATTTTTGTTCTGTTGTCAAGGTGATGTTGGGGCAATTCCGGACATCTTCCAGGTTTCTCAGATTCATGTCAAACCACTTGCGAGCCGTTGCCGCCCCGCAACCAAAAACACCAGTAAAAATCTAGAAATTAAAATTGGCCATAGAAACAAATTAACTCTTAAGAGAAGGAAATTAGAAAAACATTAATCCAGTCTTATAAGATTATCAGGAATAAGATAATCCCACTACGAGCAGGATTAGGGACATGTTTGTCTTAGTAGTCCCGGTCATTGCCTTGGTGCCCCTAGTTATCTCCTTATATATCTCCTCGGTCAAAATCTTTCGGAGATCATTTTCTATAGCTGGTCCCAAACTGTGAAACTCTGTCCCTATCAACATCAGGGGTGGATTGCAATAAGCGGTCTTAAAGCTGTCTATATGCCTTAGCCGGTCTTAAAAAGCTTAGACCTAGTTGGTCTATAAGTTAGACCATTGCAATGAAGCAGTCTTACTGCTTAGCCAGTCTTAAAAAAGTTAGCCTGCTTGGAGCAGGCTTAAAACTGTCTCTGTTTGGAATTTCACTAACTTGATTGCATTTTGTAAAAGTTTTTGTTGCTAAAATGGCAATATTTACTTAGTTGTTGAAGATTTAAACAGAATAGCCTTGGGCTGACAGAGGGGTTTCTGAGGAACAGACTGAATCCTGTGGTGAATATGATAATTTTGAGTTATACCGACGAGGGTTTCATTGAGGTTTTTCCATTTTTATTTTCCATTGTGATTCAAAGCCGTCCAGCAACATGTGTAATTATGTGTACATGTACATGCACATCACAGACTGGAAAGTTGTCAGTAACCATGGGTGAATCATTAACTCCACAAGGGGCTATGAAAGACTGGCTTATTGCAATGGGCTAACTTTGTGGTCTTACCCAAGACCGGCTAAGAGAAAGTCAGCTTTAGTCTGCATATTTAAGCCCACCATTTAAGACTATTTTATTGCAATCTGCCCCAGGAATTCTCCCTCTGTCACTGTTTTTAGGAAACGGCTTAAATCATTTGTTCCCATAACCCCTGTCCTTGTCTTGTTGTATGTCTTGTTTGTCTATACTTTCTGTACAGTGCTTTGATCTCCTGTAAAGGCGCTTTATAAATACCAGTTATTATTATTATTATTATTATTATAATTGGTAATGGTTCCCAGGGCCTGAACCGTTGAACGTCACAAAGGCAGAAGGGATTTCAAATTTGCGCCGTGTTCTTATTATCCGCATTGAAACTGAGGCTCTCTGTGCTGAACTTCAGCTGCACTGCCGCGGCCACTCGACACAGTACGGCCTGCATGCATTACACGAACATCACACTCTCAGCTCAGGTACGAGCTGGCACGCTTCGCTCTAGCAGACCGTGAAAGTGCATTGTGTATGTACACGCACCTGCATGTTTGAGAAGCGGACACAGACACGTTTTGGAACGTGGAAGTGTGCAGATCAATTGGGATCCCTGTATAGAAAAGCTTCAGGCCACAAACTCGGTGAATCTGGCCATAGCCTTGATGTCCCTTAATGCAACGACAGCAGATATTTCAGATTCTCTCACTCAAGCATGTCAAGTGCAGTTTGCAACGGAGGAAGGGTCTGGCTGGAGACTGGCTCCTTCTGGAGTACAAAGTTCTGTCTTTACCTTCATTGTCTTGAACCATTCATCATTCAAGATGCCCTCCACCTCTGAGCAGAAACCTTCCTCAAGAATCTCCTGCCGGTTGAAAGAGCAAACACGACAACAAATAATTATAGTCCATGATTAAGCAAGATGTTAAAAAGGACTTCTTTAGTGACCAAAATAAATTATAAAACCAGATTTAAAGCTATGCATGGCGGAAGTACAAAAGTAATAGGATTTGTGGTAACACCATGTCACATAAACTATTTTGTGAGTATGGGGTGGCTCTGAAAAGAGAAAATTATAATGAAGTAAAGTTACCTTTTCACCGAGGTAAAATTAGCATCTATCAATTGATGTCAAATAATCATTAACCATAAAAATAGAATAAAATATTGCCCAGTATTAAAGTAAAACAATTATTTACTGAGGTGAAAGTAAATTACTGGGGTAAATTGCTCTTTACCAAGGTAAAAGTACAATCAACCACAGTAAATTCAAGTCCTGAAGTTATCATTACCTGGATGACTCTCTTGCAGTGTTTTCCTCCTTTCAAATCGCACAGATTATCGACTTCGGCCATTCTTCTGACTTTTCTGGGTAGGGCCTTGAGGGCAGCAGATGCCTTGCGGAAGGCCAGAGCACGAGACGCATTTACGTCACCGCCACGGAAGTCAGCTTGCTTCTCCAAAACCTCCAAAGCATCCTAACATATGAACAGAAAGACTTACACATGTAATATTCTTGTCACTTCAACACTGTATACTTTCACTAGTCACAAAGTCATCTCTCTAAATCCACTGATCCAGACAATCCTCAAATAACCACAAGGGAAACTGACTGGATTCATTTTAAGTCATTGAAAAGTTGACTGGAGTGGGATTTGAACCAGTGACGTCCAGAATACTCATACTGGGGGTACAAGTATTTACATTTATCATGTTTATATGAATTCAACCTTGTTTATCATCATGATCATGATTATTACAACACCAATACTTCAAGAGACATTAACAATATTGTCTAGGGGCCAATTTCACGCCGCTGTTTAGCACCAAAAAAATAGCTACATGTAAGCAAGACATTTCTGTCATATATAAAAACTGGGATAAGAACCAAATGTGTATGTGTTGTGTATCACTTGTTATTGTTCTTTGGCTGTTGTTCGCTGAGCCATGGATATCAAATGGCATTTTTAATGGTGGTTTGTTTTATTGGGAAAGACATTTTTGTGCTAAGCAATTTGTTGTGCTTAGCAGCTCCATGAATTTGGCCCCAAGTTTCATATGGACATAAAACTAACATATTCTTTCACAAACAAGCCAAAACGAATTGCATTTTGTTATTAACTTACAGTGAGTTGTTTATTATGATGTTTCATTGGAGTAATTCTCTGGCAAGCATACTTAGCATCTTGATATGACGGTCTGGCATTCAACTGAGATACCGATGGTACAACCTGCAATATTTAGTAACAATTTATCATTTAGTTTCAAACTTCGGACAAATGATCAGACAAAAAGCTGTATCCAACTTTTAATGTCGTTAACCTCGGTTATGAGGGGGAGGAGGTTTGCTGTTTGCCTTTTTCTAAGAAATACTTCTTGGAAAATCTCCCAGCCCAAATTTTGGATCTTGGTGTTGAGGCTTGTTAGCAGAAAGGGGAGTGGGTTGGGATACAGATGAACAACACGCACCTTAACATCTGACTTGAGTCTATGTTCATATGTGACGTCTATTGGAGCTCCTTCCTCCATACAAGAAGAGAACCATCTCATGGAGACAATCTCTGCAGTCTCGAGCAGCCGTCTAGACTCGACCTCATTGGGTAGTCTTGGTTTCAAGACGTCAAATACTTTCTCTCTTGTGTCAAGCTCGGAGACAATGTGGGTGACTGTTCCACTGAAAGAATAAAATTAAAAAGAATCTAGGCCTAAGTGTAATTTTTTGTACGATCGCCAAAACTACATGTATCATTGACAAGATTCCAGTCACTGAGCCAGTGTTGTTATTTGCATAATGATTTATTTCGGATTTAAGATATTGTGAGTAAGATGACCTTTTCAAATCAATTGAATTGTCTGCCAGCACCAAATTAAGTTCAAGTTCTCTACCGTTCCCAATCCATTTAACGTTAAATATTAAAGTTTAATTTGAATCATGGAGGTTGGGCACATTTGATGTAGATCTAGATATTTGTCATGATGCTGTTTTCACATCTTGTGATTTGTGCAACTGCAAATCGCGATTTAATCGTATAACGTTCTCGGCAAACAAAAATACCGTAACTGGTGAAGGTAAATGACAACACATTTTTTCATAATAAACCTACTTACTTAATTTCCTCGGAAACCAAGAATCCTTTTTTTCTCGCAAGATTCTTAATGTGATTAAGTCTAAATCGCTGAATGTCTCGCTCAACGATAAAGAGTACAGTATGCGGATATTTTACAGGATATTCAGAAGTCTCTTTTGCGACTTTTGTTTTACGTCGCTTTGCACTGGGCGCCGCCATCTTGAATTACAAAATCTCGTTTCCCAGGACGCAAACAGTAAATTAAACACCGATTTATGTATTTAAAAAAAGAAATTAAAAACTCAAAAAAAAATTTCTATGAAAATTATTGAAAGAAAAATTGAAATTATAAGCCATGATTGGAAATGAAGAATTTAAGTGAAACTAGTATTTGTGAGTTCACGCGAGAATTCATCTTAGACGAAGTTTGAGTTATCGTCTGCAAATGCCGAATGCAAGGTTTCGCCACGCCGCTGGAAATAAGATAGCTCAACGTTTCATTTCAAACAAAAGTTGGATTAGCTGGACAAACGTTTCAACTAAGATTGGCGAAGAGAATCAGCATTGCCTGTGTTCAATCACAGAGGACTAACATCTTATCAGAAACCAGACTGCTTACATTTCTTAAACTTTTTGTGGGAGTGGGACTTGGAAAAAGTTAGTGAGTGATAAATTGTGGGTGTGTACGTGTACTGTAGTGTTAAGTGATCTTCAGATGGCTGATACAAGCGAAAAGACCGCCCCCAAACCGTCTGAAAGTAAGCCAGATCATGGACTTCGAGGTGTGCGCACAACTAGTCTCTTCAGAGCCGTAAATTTTGAGCTGTTTGCTCGACAAGTGAGTATTTTACGGCAAGTGCATTATGATTATGACATGAGTAACGTGTTAGGGCTAGGCCTGCACTCTGCAGCCGATTTCACGAAATTTATTGCGTAACTTACACAACATTTTCCTGCCTTTGATTGCACAAGTTATGCCTGTTTCATGAAACTTAACGCAACATTTTATTTTGGGTAACGGTGTACAAGCAGGTCCGATAGCTATAAAGGCTTTTAGGTACGTTACAATCCATGCACTGTGAGTAGGCCAGAAATGTCCACTGTGCTTGCGCGGGCTTGTAGCCCTACTGGGGGATTGCCCTACAAAATGTGGCATTTTGATTGGTTGCCGGGGGGTAATTTTTTCCTACATCATCGATATCGTGTAGTTGGAGACTCATTCTTAATTCCTGTGAAAAAAAAAATGGGATCCGTAGCTCCTTGCGATCGTGCGATCAACTTGAATTATTGGGTCACATTCAACCCTCTCCTATTCATAGATCAAATGTTCATACCATTTTGAAAGGTATACTTACTGATAAAGTGACATTTCAACTACCTTGTGGTGAAATTTGGGTGGAATCTGACGATCAGAAATGTGACTTTTTCGACCAGGAATGTCATGATGCTGTGCGTTGTTGTTGCATATTGGTGCCCCTGCCCATATTGAATTTATGTAATTAACCACTAGAATTATAATTTATCTGATTAATCTTGGATAATTAATATCAATTTAAATCATGTATTTGAACCAGAATACTTCAATCTAATGTTGGAAAAGATTTCATGCATTTATTTTAATCCCAAAGATATTTATGGACATAATTGTACAAAATTAGCCCTCCTCCAGTCCTCGATCACAACTTTTTTTTCAATGTAATGCAAAACCATAGGGACCAAATATGCAAATTTTGGATCATGAAAATGGCTGTAACTTCCTTCAAACTAATGGTATGGAAGTGAGTGAGGTATCAAATGAAATGTATTCTCATGCTCTTTTAGATGATATACCTTGCAGGGCATATCTATGATATCTAAAAATTTTGTAACATCCCTAATTAAAGGGAATAAAACTGTTTTGTCTGTCTGTTTTGAAGTTTGCAACAAACAGGTAAGAAAATCGTATTTTTACTCTGAAATGTTGCACAAAATTCTTCCATCTGGGGATTTAAGGACTCAGGAACATTTGCTGAAAGTAAAAAAATATCATTTTGGAACAGTTGAAACTATGAAGTTGTTTTATTCCCTTTATAGGTATCGGACCTGCTTGTACGCCGTTACCTTATTTTGTACGTTGTGTAAGTTAAAGGGATTGCATACGTTTGGTAATTTGAGCCTACTGTTTGTTTCAAACCAATATAATTGTATATATATACCATAAAACTAACCTGTGAAAATTTCAATTCAAAAGGTGGTAGCGTTTTTGAGATTTTGGCGACAAACTAGAGCGGTTATTTCACGCCAGAGAACAGTTAGTCAATAGCTGAGAAGCGTTACGGCCATAATGCTTCTCAGATTCATAATTTTTTGAGATAAAAAGTGACATATTTTTCCATAACCGCGGTACTTCGAATTGAACGTTTCTCAATATGCATTATACTATCCAAAGCAGCTGTACTTCTCTCCAAGTAAGTTTTTATTGCCATAAATTGTCAGAGTCATTACCAAACGTATGCAATGCCTTTAAGCAACATGTCGTGAAATTGTCTGCTGGGCCCAGGCCCTTGCATAGCTCCATTCTACTGTGTCCGTCTAATCCGTACACTCCATACACTCCATACACTCTGTATCCCATATCACTCAAGGGCATTAACTCACCCAAGAAAAATCAACGTTAAATCCATCAAATCAATATATGGCTCTTCTGTTACCTCCAGAATATTGCACCTGAGATATTGAATTATTTCATAACTGTATCCACTAATCCAGTATCAAAGTTAACTCAGTCTTAAATTAATAATCAACTAAAAACACAAAGCAAACTGACTGGATTAATTTCATATAGTTCTTGGAGTTTGGAGGGCCTGACACGTTTCGATCTAGAGCAGTATAAATTCAGTTTTGGCTGAGCAGTTTGTGGCAGTTAAAGTAAACAATTGGGGTCACCACCAACGTAGGGCTGGATGGCTCAGTTGGTAGAGCGCCTGTACGGTATTCAGGAGGTCGCTTGTTCACTTTTCAATGACTTAAAACTCTCAGTCAGTTTCCCTTGTGGTTATTTCAGGAATATAAAAATTGACTGGAACGGGTTTCGAACCAGCAACCTCCAGAACTTTGTATGATATTCTGGAGGTCGCTGGTTCGAATCCTGCTCCATGTCAATTTTTCTTGGTTCGCGTTTAAAAATTTATCAAGTTTGGTTTCCCTCAAGTCGTTATTTGTTTATTTTTCTTTAATTTAAGAATTAACCTAAATAATGACATTCATACTCATGATACTGGATACAACAAGTAATGATAAACTTCAATCTCAGCTGTATAACACTAGGGTAGCATACATCTGGAAAGTAAGTTTTACGGGTTTTTGAGCATTGATATTCAATGATACACTTCGAAGCTGCAGCGGCAGCCATCTTGAAATGCCATCTGTCGCAGGTACCAGTTCAGTCCCATTGGGTTTGTCACATCGTGTCAAAGTGTTGTCAATCTGTGGAACTCTTTCCAAAGTTTTTATCATTAGTGCATCAGTTGGCCTCTAGCCCTCTGATACACTAATATGACAAAATAATAATTTGCCACACTGAAAAACAGCACTTGACATTAATAATTTCATATTTTATTTCCCTTTTCCTCCAGAACAAGTATGTGATGGGATTTGGACTGATTGCACTGAGTGGCTGTGTGGCGTATGTTGCTTATCTTAATGCCGTCACTGAGAACAAGAAAGAAGGATTGTATGAACTGCATCGACAGGACGGAACGAAAGAAATGAGCGTCAAGAAGACATCCAAGTGGGACTAACTAAGAGATCGTGGAACTCAGCATCAGCATCGGTAGATTGACTCTTGAAATCCAAACATAAAATCCAAAGTGTGATCTTACATTCTTTGTGAATGAACTTTAACCTCCAAATGTTCCTCAGTTAAGACTATTAAGGATGTTGCAACGTATCTTTGATTTACAGATTTACAAATCCGGTGCGCCGCAACTGGGAATGACAGTTTCAATTTATAACATCCCCATGCTTGTCAATCCCTAGACCCTTGAACAGAACATTGGATATTCCAACACTGAATCTACTTAGTAGTTGGCAAACTAGGAGTGCTACTATACTAGGCCTAGAACTTCCTACAACTACTAGACCTAAAAAGAAGAAACAAATAATTTTCCTGCTGCACATGCATTATTTATGCATTTAAACGAAGTAATTATCATGACGATTCTGCTTAGGTCAAGCTTCCAATGCTCCTTGTCATCAAAATTAAGAGCAATAAGTTGCACTCAGCAATCACTGCTGGAGGAAGATGTACATTCTCTATCGTTCAGCAGTGCCAGTCACATCATGTCAGCTGATCATGGTTAACAAAAACAAACCCAAGGTTTCCCACAACTGAAAACCTCCCTAGACCTCAGTCTATGCAAGACTACCTACCAGCCAACGTCTAACCTACCAGCCAACCAGCCTGCCAACCAACTGGACAGCTTTCTGGTTTATTGGGTGACAGTCACCAGCCATCCAGCCAGTCGTCCAACCAGTCAGAGCATTCATGACTATCCTACTAGACTACCTACCAGCCAACCAGCCTGCCAACCAACCTGCCATCCAACTAGTCCGAGTATCCATGACTATCCTACTCCCCTACCAGTAACCTACATGTAGTTTCCCTGTGAACTGTGACCAATCAGCCAGTCAGCCAGCTATGATTCAACATGCTCCTGGTAAGTTCCTTTCAGATTTAATGTTGTTATTGCATGTTAATAAGCGCACAAATTGTAGCCCCCTTTCAAAGATAACTGGCCTGTTCCTTAGAAGAGTGACTAGGGCCATGCTTTCACTGGTACTTTTGGAACCAGATACCCGTTTCCCATACAAGCAGGTACCCGTGTACCGCAATTCCATATAGGCCTTATACAAAACATTGAAATTGAAAAATTTAAACGAATAAGGTAGATGAGGGTTCAAAGTACCATTTGTAGTATTGCACCAAACACTGAGAGACTCCTGGATGGGGTTTTCAAACTGTGAATTTAATGGATTTTACACTAAGGTCAATGGGAGATTATTTAGTGTGATGCACCCTTCCCTTGAGGATAAAAACACATCTGACACATGTAGCCCATTTGAAATGTGACATTATAATTTTATAACAGAGTCCCCTCTGAAGACTACCCAGCCAGCCAGCCAGCCAGCACCTGCCAGCCAGCCTCATCACCAGCCAGCCAGCCTCATCACCTGCTTACCAGTGACCTATCGGTAGTCTCCCTGTGAACTTTGACCAATCAGCCAGTCAGCCAGCTATGAGCCAACATGTTCCTGGTAAGTTCTTTTTAGATTCAATTTTGTTGCATGTTAAGCGCACAAATTCTAGCCCCCTTGCTAAGATACTAGCTAGGCTTTAGAAGATGAGTGACCTATGATTTGGCTTGCATTGTAAGGCAATGCTCATGTCTGAATACTTTGTTTGACAATCCGGACAACTCTCTGTCTGAAAAGCCCCTTGCTTCCTGCATTGTAATATGCACTTGATCTTGTCACTGTTTGCTTGCTGACCACACATATTATTATTATTATTATTATTATTATTTATTTCTGGTAATGACACCAAGGATTCCTCAAAAGTGACCAAGGCACTGTAGCTCGCAAGCCTGATGAAACCTGTTATGGAAAGATGATGAGAAGAAGATACAGTTTTAGAGGTGGGAGGAAAACCCTAGAGTAATATTCTGGGTAAAACCCACGGAATCAGGCAGGGACTGAAAACCCAATCCACTTTTGGACCGAGCCGGACTTGAACCCGGTCCACAGAGGTGAAAGACGAGGAAAGAACCGCTACGCTAACCTGACTCCCTTGGAATATGTTCTTTACAAAGCACAGACAAAGCTTGATCCCTTTGCATAATGATTTATTTGGATTTGTATATTATCTTTTGCTTTGTGTATAGTGAATGTACTGCAACAAATGTACTGGTGCTGAAGCTTTGAAGTTACTGAGCAGCTGACTTGAAGAATCCTTGCAAGTATTTCAACATCCATACAGTCTTTATTAGGGGCCTTTACAATCCTAACTTGAGGCTAAAGCTTGGGACTTATTTTGCTACCACCATTTGAGGCCCACAAAACCAAAAGAAGGGACTGGATTAGATGACAATGGTGAAGAAAGGATCCAGCTTTGTCATGTATCTCAAGCCCTTCATTTCGTTTTAATTGGGCTTTGTGGATTGGGCCTTCAGGAATAAATCCACCGTATCCCCTGCGTGTCGTAAAAGGTGACTATTGGGTTGGGGGCAGAATTTAGCACTTAAAAATATCTCATTGCAGCAAATTTAAAAAAACAAGAGAAATAATCTGTTCGGTCCGAGAGGACCCTCAGCGTCTGACAGCAGGGGGAAGCCACAGAACAAATAATTCATCAGTTGGGAGGATGGGTCGCGCGCGGTAGTGCAGAGGTGACATCTACCGGACAGCGATCTTCTTGGTTTAACCTGATGCGGTCCTTCCGGGTGGCTGCGTGGAATGTTCACTCTCTGCGAAATGATGATCATCTTCCTCTACTATCACGAGAGCTTGGTCGGCTCGGCATTGAGATTGCTGCCCTCTCTGAGGTACGCCGTCCAAAGAGCGGTGAGATCAGTGATGGTTAATCCACCTGCTACTTGTCTGGCCGTCTCAGTGGCTATCATTCAGAGGGGGTAGCGGTTGCAGTTTCGGACCGTTTGACTCAGATGGTAGTGGAGGCTGTACCGGTCAATGAGCATATAATGAGGCTCTGGATTGAACACTCTTTGGGTGTTATCTCAGTAGTCTCAGTGTATGCTCCGACTGAGGTGAGTTCACCATTGGACAAGGATACATTCTACACCCAGCTCGAGTCTGCTTCGGTCATGGGAGACTTCAATGCCTCCACTGGTGCTGACAGGATCGGCTATGAGACGTGTATTGGTCCCATGGGTCTGGTATTGGGTGTCAGAATGGCACTAGGCTTCTTGACCTTGCATAGGGTCAGGGACTTAGAGTTACTGGCTCTTGGTATCAGTGCCCAGAGCGGCATCGTTGGACTTTTTTATTCCAAATAACAAATCCCAACCAGCATTGTTGCAAAGGAGATCGATCATGTTCTTATGGACGGTGGTTGGAGGATTCTTCAGAACTGCCGGGTTTTCAGGGTGCACAGTTCCTCAACACTGATCACCGTTTGCTTGTTGCAACTCTTTGGGGTGCGGCTCAAGTTCAGAAGGCTGGCTCTATCTAAGCACAGGCTTGATGTGAGTTGTCTTCGGGATGGAGTCGTGGCAGATGAGTTTGCATGGAGCTTCATGATCGGCTTGGGGGAATGCGCACCCCGGGGAGGGCCCGGAGGTGACATGGAATTTCTTCAAGGCCACCACTCTGTCGGTTGCTGGTGAGAGGCTTGGAGCTCCAAGAATATCCAGTAGGAGCTTTGTCTCTGAGGGTATAGACAAGAGTCAGGAGGCTAGACTGAATGGCAACCTTGGCCGTGTGATCCCTTAGGGCTGACAAGGAGGCGCATGTACGATCTGTATGTGAGTGGATTGAGAGTCACCCATGGATGGTGGATTCTGGTGCCGCTTACAGGGGGATTCGTGCATTGCGTTCCTCTAAGTCTGTCGCAGGGGTAATCTCGGTCAGGTCTGCAGATGGCAATTTGCTGACAGAGGAGTCTGAAGTGAAGCCTTGTTGGGCATCCTACTTTGAGCAGTTGTACCGTGCTGATCCACCGGCTACCTGCCTGAATATCTCACCACCACCATTGGTTGCTGACCCAACGATCGCCTGTAATCCACATACGCCCTTGGAAACAAGGTCTGCGGTGAACAGTCTGAAAAGTGGGAAGGCGGCAGGGATCTGTGGTATTCAGGCAGAATTCTAAAAAGCTGGTGGGGACAGTGTAGTTGAGGCATTGCATGACATATACTAGGTTCAGTATGGACTACTGGTGAGATCCCGTCTTACTGGAAGAGGGGCATTATAGTTCCTCTCTGGATGGGCAATGGAGATCGCCAGGATTGCAATGCCTTTTGAGGTGTGACATTGCTCTCTGTACCCAGCAAGGTTCTTGCTAAGATTCTTCTGGCCAGTATTCGACCTCACTTGCTTAAGCATCAGTGACCTGAGCAGTCTGGGTTCACTCCAAAGAGATCAATGATTGACCATACTTTCGCCCTGCAGTTCCTCTCATAGCGCATGCGTGAGTATCATAGTAGGTTCTTTGCAGCCTATATCGATCTACGCAAGGCGTTCAACTCGGTGGATCGAGGTGCCCTCTGGCGGCTTCTGTTTTTCTGAGGGGTACCGCAGACTCTGATAAATCTACTGTTCAAACTATACCCAGATGCCGTGAGTGCTGTGAGGTGTGGGAGTTCAATTCCCAAGTTCTTCCCAGTTTCGACTGGTGTGGGACATGGAAGGGTAGAGGCTCCCACACTTTTTGAACACTTGTATGGACTGGGCTATATAGGGAGGACGGTGGAGGATTCAGGCTGTGGAGTATTTATTGCCAATGTCAGGGTAACTGACCTTGACTTTGCCGATGATGCTTTTACCTTTGTGAAGACTCTGAAGCTGCTAGTGGGCGCTCTTGAGATATCGAGCTTTGAGTTGGAACCCCTGGGGCTAAAGGTGTCTTGGGTAAAAACCAAGATACAGGTCTTCAATTACTTTTTGGGTGATGTACTTCAGTCAGTCCCCGTATGTGGTGAGAATGTTGAATTGGTCGATAGGTTCACTTATCTCGGCAGTGATATCCATTTCTTTGCAAGCTGTTATCATGAAGTCAATAAGCGGATTGGTAGTGCTTGTAGGGTGATGGACTCACTGGACCGATGGCGTTCACGATATCTATGCAAGAGGACAAAGATTTGGGTCTTCAGGTCCCTGGTCTTGCCTGTCTTACTCAACAATTGTGAGACATGGACCAATTGACTGGAGGACTGGGAAGACGACTCAATGTCTTTGGTACTGGGTCTTTGAGGAGGATCCTTGGGTCAGACCATGTGTCTAACGAGAGGTTACTCAGGGAGAGTCAGATGAGACCTATTACCTGCATGATACGTGAACGCAAGATTTGACTGTAAGGTCATGTGGCTAGATTCCCTGCGAGTGATCTTGCCAGATGGATTCTCTCTTTGAGAGAACCTACTGGTAGAACTCGCCTGGTAGGGCGTCTGCATGTCACATGGTTGTGTCAGATGGATCATTATTTTGCTGAGATGGGGGTTTGGTCGCATCTGACTGGGGGATGGCCATCAGGAGACCGAAGTTTTACCACTCGAAGGTAGATGCGTCAACGTGCTGCCGCGGCGCATGCTCCCACTGATTGATTGATTGACTTTAGCCCATTTTATTTGCATAGAACTTTATTTAATTTTCATTAAATTAATAAATGTTCTCTTTTTATTGATTTTATTTGTTGCCACAGGCCTGCTTACCATTTGAGGCACTCATCATCACTTGTTTCCATGACGATGGTACACCTTCAAGCAACAAGAAGAAGAGCCCCATCATAAAGTAAATGCTACTTGTATTTAGTTTTTAAACTCATGTGATTGAAATCTTGAACAAAACATTGCTCACCTTAAAAAACAACAAATACAACCAGCCCAAACCTTTAACATTTTCTAGATATTGATGTTTAAATTGGCATGAAAGCTACACTGACATTTTACACTTTAAGCACATACAAAACATTTTTGTATGTCCCAAAAGCAACAGAAAATTACATTTAGTTTTTAAATACACAAACCTTTAAAATGTGAGCAAAAAAACAAAATTCTCTGCCCAAACTGAAGATATTCTGAAACAATGTTTTGAAAATGGTATTCAAACACATGAGTTTAGAACTGTTTATTTGTTTATTAATTCTAAAATGCAGAAACCTGCGAAAATAATCAATTGTATGTACTGCTTGGTGAATTAAGGAGACAAAATGAGTTCACTCCATTTCCTTCCCTTGGGTGGGAATGTCAGAAACTTTGTGCATCTCTTCCCTGGAGAGGGGAACGTCAGAAACTTGTGCATCTCGTCCCTGGAGTGGAAATGTCAGAAACTTTGCGCATCTCTTCCCTGGAGTGGGAATGTCAGAAACTTGTGCATCTCTTCCCTAGAGTGGGAATGTCAGAAACTTGTGCATCTCTTCCCTAGAGTGGGAATGTCAGAAACTTGTGCATCTCTTCCCTAAAAAGAGGGAATGTCAGAAACTTGTGCATCTCTTCCCTAAAAAGAGGGAATGTCAGAAACTTGTGCATCTCTTCCCTGGAGTGGGAATGTCAGAAACTTGTGCATCTCTTCCCTAGAGTGGGAATGTCAGAAACTTGTGCATCTCTTCCCTGGAGTGGGAATGTCAGAAACTTGTGCATCTCTTCCCTAGAGTGGGAATGTCAGAAACTTGTGCATCTCTTCCCTAGAGTGGGAATGTCAGAAACTTGTGCATCTCTTCCCTAGAGTGGGAATGTCAGAAACTTGTGCATCTCTACCCTAAAAAGAGGGAATGTCAGAAACTTGTGCATCTCTTCCCTATTAAGTGGGAATGTCAGAAACTTGTGAATCTCTACCCTAAAAAGAGGGAATGTCAGAAACTTGTGCATCTCTTCCCTGGAGTGGGAATGTCAGAAACTTTGTGCATCTCTTCCCTAAAAAGAGGGAATGTCAGAAACTTGTGAATCTCTACCCTGGATTCGGAATGTCAGAAACTTTGTGCATCTCTTCCCTGGAGTGGGAATGTCAGAAACTTTGTGCATATCTTCCCTTTAAAGAGGGAATGTCAGAAACTTGTGCATCTCTTCCCTGGAGTGGGAATGTCAGAAACTTTGTGCATCTCTTCCCTAAAAAGAGGGAATGTCAGAAACTTGTGCATCTCTTCCCTAAAAAGAGGGAATTTCAGGAACTCTGTGCATTTGTTCCAAGGAGTGGAAAGGACTCGTTTTGTCTTTGCTTATAGATTCACCCATTTGGTTTTTTTTTCTTAAATTGTATTTAGATGTATGGTTCAGGATTTATTGTAATTTCATGATTTTTATGAGGTGATGTAGGGTGAACCTAATTATAATTCCAAAGCAGTTTAGAGATGGACCACTGTTTTCCATGGGTTGGAAAATATTGTACCTCATCACTTTGTCCTTGCTAGTGTTTTCCATGGGCTGGAAAATATTCAACCTCATCACTTTGTCCTTGCTAGTGTTTTCCATGGGCTGGAAAATATTCTATCTCATCACTTTGTCCTTGCTAGTGTTTTCCATGGGTTGGAAAATATTCAACCTCATCACTTTGTCCTTGCTAGTGTTTTCCATGGGTTGGAAAATATTGTACCTCATCACTTTGTCCTTGCTAGTGTTTTCCATGGGTTGGAAAATATTCAACCTCATCACTTTGTCCTTGCTAGTGTTTTCCATGGGTTGGAAAATATTCAACCTCATCACTTTGTCCTTGCTAGTGTTTTCCATGGGTTGGAAAATATTCAACCTCATCACTTTGTCCTTGCTAGTGTTTTCCATGGGTTGGAAAATATTCTACCTCATCACTTTGTCCTTGCTAGTGTTTTCCATGGGTTGGAAAATATTCAACCTCATCACTTTGTCCTTGCTAGGGTTTTCCATGGGCTGGAAAATATTGTACCTCATCACTTTGTCCTTGCTAGTGTTTTCCATGGGCTGGAAAATATTCTACCTCATTACTTTGTCCTTGCTAGTGTTTTCCATGGGCTGGAAAATATTCAACCTCATCACTTTGTCCTTGCTAGTGTTTTCCATGGGTTGGAAAATATTCAACCTCATCACTTTGTCCTTGCTAGTGTTTTCCATGGGTTGGAAAATATTCAACCTCGTCACTTTGTCCTTGCTAGTTTTTTCCATGGGTTGGAAAATATTCAACCTCATCACTTTGTCCTTGCTAGTGTTTTCAATGGATAGTGAAACACTCTTGGCACACGTTACCTGTTTGGAAGTGTTTGCCATCTATAGTTTTTGTTACCATTTTGTGCATTTATGAAGGTGTACATTAATTAATCCTGAACCATACCTTAAATTATATGATTAAATTTTTAAATCAAAGAGCAGAGGATGTTTTTCTTAACCTGGCTTGCAAATGTGCAAAGTAAAAACCACTAGACTAATGCCAAATTCTTCTATTTATCAACTCTTCCCAAATTTGTCTTTGAAAGTCAATTGCGCTGCATTTTCAATCTTATGCACATACAACCTACACATAATGTCTACAATTCGCGTATGTCACTACATTGCTTAATGGTTCAAAACCTGTATTCTTCATACATGATCTAGATTTTGTTTATCTGATTCCAAATTTCATGAATGCTGCCTGATTGTTTGGATGCGCGATGATGAAAAGCCAGATTGATTGAAATATCCACTGCTGTTTGATGTCTTGTTATTTTTTGTATCTGTCCAAATCAGACTGTAACTTGGCACAATAGGACGCTGCGTAGTGCACTTCATTCAATTCATCTGTTAGATCGTGTTTTTTCACAGTATTTATGCAGGACATTTAGAAAATGCGCGCATCGACCAAAACAGAATGAGATATTCTTTGCAAAATTCAAAACCTTGAAAAGAAAATCACTTTGAATTTTTTTTTTTTGCGCATTATTTTTCAGTAAAAGTTAGGGATTTTTGGAATGTGCGCGCTTCCACCAAAACAGAATGAGACATGTTTGTCAAAATTCAGAACTGTTAAAAAAACAAAATTTAATTTTTGTTTCTCTTTTTAAAGGATATTTAGAATTTGTGCATCCATCAAAATAGAGATTTTTTTAAAAATTGAAAACCTTGAAAAAAACCAGTTACAATGAGAAAATTCTGCCTGTGAATCACAAATGCCAAACATATTTTTCAGCCAGTTATATGTGTGACTGATTTGGACAGAAAGTGTAATACATGTATTTGCATTTATGTGTAGTCAATATGAGAATCACTCCATCAAACTGAGTCAAATACGGAATTCTAAAACAAGCAGCGCAGCACAGTACATCAGCACAGCCTACTCATACAGATATAAAATAACAAACGATCATTGGTCAAAATTGTTGATTCATAATTGCCTGAAATACTCACATTAAATCTCAAAATCCAAGTTCTTTATTCTAAAAATTGGAAAAAAAACAACTTCACCAGCGACTTTTCTTTTTTCTTTTTCTTTTTTTTAGTTCCATTTCCAATGAAAAAGCTTACGCATAATGAAATCCCTTTTTATTTTTCATTTTTTTTTGACTCACAACAATTCACACTTGGTTTGTCAGAGTGGTTCTCATTTTGAAATGCACTTTACTGGAATGTTTTAATGTATCATGAAAAACCAAACAAAAACAAATGCAAACGTGTGCTGCTGGTCGGCGCCCTCTACTGTCTGCAGCATGTAACAGCCAGAAATAACCCAAGTGTTATGGGTGGTAGGCCCTCTGTTGGGTGAAATCTGCTCAGTGTACTACTGTTGTTCTGCATCATCGGTATCTTACCTCGCATGATTTGACAAGCTTATTGGCCAAAACTTACAACATCCTCTAAAAGCGCGGTATAGGGAAGAAAGGATTCCTGTTGCTACCTAAAGTCTTTGGGGTCTGTATTGGGCGGGGATAGAGTTCTGATTCCTCAGTTATACTTTTGTTGGTTCGGTCATCTTATTAACTTGTTCGTGTGTAACCAGGTCTCTTTTCAGGCTGGTCATGATGACCAACTCTTTTCTGCATGCGCAGGACGACTGCTTCTGATCTGAGGGGGTTCGTGACCTGATGGATGATGGTGACCTCTATCCAGTTGTTGGTGTGATGGTTGGATAAATAGTGTTCTTACATGGCTGATTCACTTTGACCAAAAAAGTACTAAGGAACAGGTATTCAGGTTTTGACTTGGTTTCACTTGTGTAGTATGAATTAAATTCATGCAGTGCAGGAAATATCAAAGATGACGTTGAGTTTAAGTAGGAAGGGAAGTGGGTCCTTTATCTCAAACTTGATGCTTAAGCAAGCTGCTGTTCTGAGTCAAGTTCAATTTATACATGTCACTTCTCTTTGTCATTGATATATGACAGATGTCCTATTCATTGCTCTGAGTGAGCATCTCTTAACAGTTTGATTCTACATACAATCATCTGTTTAAGGCTTACGGTAATTAATACAGTGCCTTTCACAATTGCTGCACCATGTTCCAAGTGGCAGATAAACAATTCAAATAGTATTTTTTGCCTTACCACCAAATTCTGTCCAGTTGCAAATATGCCTAAGTTACATATTTTGCAGCATCTATATAGAAACACTCAGCAGTGTTGCAGGTGTGCTATTGCACATTTTGTAGCATCGGTATAGAAACACTCAGCAGTGTTGCAGGTGTGCTATTGCATATTTTGTAGCATCGGTATAGAAACACTATGCAGTGTTGCAGGTGTGCTATTGCATATTTTGCAGCATCTGTATAGAACAATAGGCAGTGTTGCAGGTGTGCTATTGCATATTTTGTAGCATCGGTATAGAAACACTAGGCAGTGTTGCAGGTGTGCTATTGCATATTTTGTAGCATCGGTATAGAAACACTAGGCAGTGTTGCAGGTGTGCTATTGCATATTTTGTAGCATCTGTATAGAACAATAGGCAGTGTTGCAGGTGTGCTATTGCATATTTTGTAGCATCGGTATAGAAACACTAGGCAGTGTTGCAGGTGTGCTATTGCATATTTTGTAGCATCGGTATAGAAACACTAGGCAGTGTTGCAGGTGTGCTATTGCATATTTTGCAGCATCGGTATAGAAACACTAGACAGTGTTGCAGGTGTGCTATTGCATATTTTGTAGCATCGGTATAGAAACACTAGGCAGTGTTGCAGGTGTGCTATTGCATATTTTGCAGCATCGGTATAGAAACACTATGCAGTGTTGCAGGTGTGCTATTGCATATTTTGCAGCATCTGTATAGAACAAAAGGCAGTGTTGCAGGTGTGCTATTGCATATTTTGTAGCATCGGTATAGAAACACTAGGCAGTGTTGCAGGTGTGCTATTGCATATTTTGTAGCATCGGTATAGAAACACTAGGCAGTGTTGCAGGTGTGCTATTGCATATTTTGTAGCATCTGTATAGAACAATAGGCAGTGTTGCAGGTGTGCTATTGCATATTTTGTAGCATCGGTATAGAAACACTAGGCAGTGTTGCAGGTGTGCTATTGCATATTTTGTAGCATCGGTATAGAAACACTAGGCAGTGTTGCAGGTGTGCTATTGCATATTTTGCAGCATCGGTATAGAAACACTAGACAGTGTTGCAGGTGTGCTATTGCATATTTTGTAGCATCGGTATAGAAACACTAGGCAGTGTTGCAGGTGTGCTATTGCATATTTTGCAGCATCGGTATAGAAACACTAGACAGTGTTGCAGGTGTGCTATTGCATATTTTGTAGCATCGGTATAGAAACACTAGGCAGTGTTGCAGGTGTGCTATTGCATATTTTGCAGCATCGGTATAGAAACACTAGACAGTGTTGCAGGTGTGCTATTGCATATTTTGCAGCATCGGTATAGAAACACTAGACAGTGTTGCAGGTGTGCTATTGCATATTTTGTAGCATCGGTATAGAAACACTAGGCAGTGTTGCAGGTGTGCTATTGCATATTTTGTAGCATCTGTATAGAACAATAGGCAGTGTTGCAGGTGTGCTATTGCATATTTTGTAGCATCGGTATAGAAACACTAGGCAGTGTTGCAGGTGTGCTATTGCATATTTTGTAGCATCGATATAGAAACACTAGGCAGTGTTGCAGGTGTGCTATTGCATATTTTGCAGCATCGGTATAGAAACACTGGACAGTGTTGCAGGTGTGCTATTGCATATTTTGCAGCATCTGTATAGAACAATAGGCAGTGTTGCAGGTGTGCTATTGCACATTTTTGTAACATTTCTCTGGTTTTATTCAAATAATTTCTCTAGCATTGTTGCTAGCCTGCCTCAGTTTGCAGACTTGTGGTAAATTCTTTGTCTATAGCAGATGCATGTGTTACACACATCACTGCTGTCATCAGCATTCTACATATTTATTTCTACAAATGCAATCTAGACATCTTCTGTTGGTGCTCTAAAAATGATTCCAATGATGACTGTCAACTCCAGCTAGATTGGCAGTTAATGGTCGAAACACCTGCATGTACAAGCAGGATGTTGTTGGTTCGAATCCAGCTTGAGTGGTCTGTGTTTGTTCCCCCTCACAGATACACCAAGCACTTGATACATAAGGATTAATCAATGGATCACAACCTAATCTAACATGTATCTTAGATGATGATAACTCAGACAGCAGCATGCTTAATGTTCTTATATCATCGTGGACTTAGTCCTTGTGCTTCCTCCGTTTCGCATTACAAATTTTCTATGTGCTCATGAGACAAGCTTGGCAACAAAAAAGTTTATTATTTATGTCCGGTTCAAAATGGTCAGCAGTCAGTATTGGTCCTTCAAATTGTCATCAGATACAAAGCTCTCATTTGATTCTCGGCAGAATCAAAGCAATGCAGACTCTCTGGTCATTGGGCCAACTTATCCCTCCTTAGACCATCTCAATTCCCTGTGGAGTACGCAGCTCTGGCTGCTATTCAAACACACAAAGACTTATCAAATACAAAGCCATCACTGACCCTCACAAATAACCCATTAACTCCTTGGTGGAGACAATCAATTATTGATAATGTGAACTTGTTCAGAAAATCAAACCCCAGTATTTTTGCACTGGATGTAAAATTATGAAAGTTGGTCATCAATTCATATGTGAATTTCCCTTGAAGTATGTCAATGATGACAACGATTCCTTGACAACGCATCTAGAAAAGTTAAAGGTTGAGGTCAAAGGTATTAAGTCTCAGTGCAGCTCACTGTAAGGCAACTTCCAAATCATTGGCTCATCTTAATGCTGAAATTGAAAGGCAATTCACATCATGTGTCTGGTCACTGGGCTACGTTGTCAGTCCTGAGACCATCTCAACTCCCTGGGGAGTTTATGCTGCCCAAGATGCTGTTCTGTAGCACATAGTCATCACTACCCTTACAAGTAACTCATTTGCTCCTTGTTGGAGGGAAACATTTACGTGAAGTGTCTTGCTCAAGGCCACTAAGATTTCCTTGACTGGGCTCAAGCCCATAAACCCAAATCAGCATCATGAGGTTTATACATCGGACCTCTAAGCCACAGCACCACAATGTATCAATATCAGTCAGGCACACTTACATGCTAAGCTTGTGCCTGAACTGTTTACACAAAGTCCAGTGAAAATTATGACGAATTCTGACGCTAAAAAAGGAAAAAACTATTCACCAAACCACACCGAATTTGAATGTTATCAAGTATTATTGATCATTCATTCAGTTATGCAAATATTACAGAGAAAACCTATCCACATTTATAAAGATGACTGAGTTGAAACGAGTAAGGACACAGATTTGGTGTTCATCTCAAATTCATTTGGAATTAATATTCACAAGCAGAATTCATAGAGTAAAACATGTTCCGTCAACTGTGCATCAATAGTTTGATGTCTGAACTGATCTCGTAACAGTCGTTGCTTCTTTAGAGTCCAAGTTTGTCTTATGAGCCATACGGGTATTTTCCAACATCACATTCAGGTTTAATAATGCTTAAATTTCTCCTTCATAAGCTCAATGTCATCTACAATATTTCCTGTTAGGATATTTTGTCCGTAACTGCATACAGCATGCCGTTTCCAATCACCTTTATTATTCAGATTCACTAAAATAGCATCGTAGAATGCAAGTGTCACAAATACCTTGCAGTAATCTAGATGCGATCATTATTTTGTACGAAACCCAAGAATACATCAATTTTAGTTACTTTTTCATCACTGAATTAGTGATGAAATTTTTCATTGAAAAACGCCAGTGAAATAAATTATTTTGATTTATTAAGTTCTTACGACACAAGTGAAACCAATTAAAACTTGAGAACCAACCCCCCTCTGCCACAGATGTTTTTTTTTCCTTTTTCTTTGCCAAGAGCAGACGATCTAATCTTAGCCAAAACAGTGAAATCCAGCCATGTTTGAATGTTATTTCTCTAATCAGCACATCATCATCTGGGCTGAAGTTGTTGTCATTCTGAAGGTCAAGGACTCAATTAGTGATGTTGTGGAAGTTCTAGTAAATACGGCCTTTATTTTTTGCGCTTTTTATCCAAAAGTCACTCCCCAAAACCTTCCAAGAACATATAGCGGTCTGATTGCCTGAACAGGGGGTGACGTCCCGAATAACGTTCACATACCGGTCCAGCAAAGTTTGAGCGAGCAACAAAGATTCCTTTCTGACCTTAGTTATTATAATTATTGACCTTTGCAATGGCGTGAACCAAAACCACAATAGCTTGTCAATCATGTGTTGTAGGATACCGGTGCATGCAGGGCACCAGTTGTACATTGGCAGATTTTGCCCAACAGAGGGCCTACCGTTCATAACACTTGGGTTATTTTTTGGTTGTTACATGTTGCAGACAGTAGAGGGCGCCGACCAGCAGCACACGTTTGCACTTGTTTAAAAAAAAATTATTTCTTTTTGAAAAAAAATTTGAATAGGGGTCCCCCTGTAATAAATCTTTGCGGAAAAAAGTAACCTACCCTCCCTTGTGTCCTTTTTTAAAACGTTGAATAGCCCCTCCCCTCCTGAGGAGGTGGGGAGGAGCTTTGTGGTTGACCAAGGAAACTTCATTCAAAAATGAAGTAAAAGGGGCTACATCCCTCATTAGAAACGCCCCCAAAATACAACCTTTATGCTCATTAGCATTTAACCTCTACACCTTAATTATGTAGAGGTCATATGAAAACGACCAATAGATAGTATTTGTGGGATACATTTCAACAAGTGATGTAGCCTCTTTTAAAGACACCGTTTCCTAACTTGCTCTGTGACCTTCCTGCGCGCCTAAATATTGGAATTCTGTCATGCATAAATTAATTAAAACTACCAGTGGGTGCTTGAATAAGTTGTCATGTACATGTTTTGCAGTGCAATTTATTGTACTATTTTTTGGGTAAAAAAAAAACGACCAAAACAAATGCTTATGTCCTGAAAAGTTTGCATCGTATTTAATCATTTGGTTTTATTTTTCAAAATGTCAACAGTTGAACCAAAATGTATTGAACTTGAGACTTTAAGCAGCGCACTTAAATCATGTGTTCTTTTTGTTTTCAGAATGTTCACAACCGTTGGACCAAAATGTATGCATCATCGCCTGTGCCAAATTTCTACGCATAATTAGAGTGTCAAGAGATGAAAGGTCACAATACAAGGTAAGAAATAACACCTTATAAGCACACAGCCTGCTACTTTGTAACGAGTCGGACCAAGATGTGTTTTGGCTAAGTTTTGACGCGCATACCACTTTTATTTCCACAATGAAACGTGCATTCTTTCCTTTTAATTACTGACACGAATAGCTTACGATACAACCCATCTTCTCAAAAAGGTTGTCCAGACAAAAGAATATCAATTTCATTTCAGCCAATTTGGCATTGTACGCAATTGCTCAAGTTGATTTTTGATGCAATGCTTCAAAATTGGAGACGTGCTAAGCTGCTTCATAAAATGTTTCGTTTGCTAAACAGTGACGTTCTTAATTGCAAATTCAAAATTTTGACGCAATACTTGAAAACGAGCCAAGCTGATTCATAAAATGTTCTGTTTGCTAAACAGTGAGGTTCTTAATTGCAAATTCAAAATTTTGACGCAATACTTGAAAACGAGCCAAGCTGATTCATAAAATGTTCTGTTTGCTAAACAGTGAGGTTCTTAATTGCTCTATTTCGATATTTTGAAATCGTATGAAATATATAAATTGAAAAATTAAGAAATATCAACGCACGCAATTTAGGATCCGACTCATTGTACAGTAACATGCTACACACTTCTCCTTGGTCAACCATTCATTGAAGGTTATCATTTGCCATCTGATGTTCAACCATTACTCTATGATTTTTGGATTCTAACTGCGCCAATTTAAAAAAGAAAAAACTTCAAACAACTGCAATGATAGTAAAATTTAGCAAGAGAATTGTACGCAACGTATTGATATTAGATTACTGTAAATTGAAATGAAGTAGAAAAATGAACAATTCCTTCCACAATTGCAGAAAGATTATGGATACACAAGGTTTTGGGAATACATTGTATTTTGCCAAAAGGAAACAAAATGTCTGTGTAGCATCATCACACGAGACTTGACGCGCAATTTATCTTGTGTATTTTGTTTTGGTCTAGTAAATGTTTAAACATCAAACGGCAAATTTCCCTTCTTTTTGATAACGCATTCAGTCAGCTAATAAATCACAAAACAGTGGAATGCCATCGGCACTCAAAATGAGCAGGGTTTACTTTTCATTACTTAATATAAACCTAGTTTGAGAGACCCAGTTTTATGTTGTGTTCCTTTTTCATGAAATTGTGGCCAGAAAACTTTGACTACTTTGTTCAGAAGTTAAATGATGACGATATTATTGCTGATTATAAAATTCTCTTGGGGAACTCTGAAAGATCTGATTCTAAGCTGCATTTTATTATCCACATAAAACATCAGTCTACTTGAAATGGAAAATTTTTCTTGGACTTATAGGAACAAATTTTGTCATTGTCCTGCAACTCTATTTCAAGGTGATCTTTTTACCGTAATCGATCGTTTTACATGCAACCATTTGAAATTCTTTAGGGATATTCTGTTTCTGGGTCATTCTTTGAGGCTTAACAAATTGCATATTTTGTTCTTTTTCTTCATAACAGGCAGTTAACTACTGTAGTTCATCTGTAGTTCATCTGGTTACACTCTTCGTCAACATGGTTGGCAAGCACACCAGGACACACCATCGTAGACTTCGTAGATGCAGCAGGACTCTTCATTTTTCTCCTGAAAAATACAATTGGAAATTTGGAAAATTGAGAATTATCTTTCAGTTTTAAGCTAGAGGAATGTTCGTCTGTGCTTATGTTTCATATTTCTCAGACATGATCTCCTTGTATTCCATCAAAATGGCCTCTTGTTTAAAACACCTCAAATATTTGTTACAGCCACTCTTACATGCACATGTGTAATTTCTCAATTTGTAAGTTTGCTACGTGCAAAAAAAGGTTATGAAGTAATCTCAACTGTCAACTTTTGCTCACAGATTTGCATAAAATTCAATAACTGCTTGGTAAAAGAATTATTGTCTATGGCCGTGTTTAGCATAAGGGGGTTAATTTGCTCAGTTCTGTCATTTGGCAAGCCTTAAGATTTGCTTCTGAAATTTGGGGATAATTTTGTAGTAATTTGAAACATTTCTTCTATTATTTGGATGTTTAGTCAAGATCTTGTAGCTGAAGAAAAATTGAGAAGTCCAAAGACTTCACTTCTGATGTCATTAGGTAGATTTACACGTAGGTCATCTCTTTCGTCTCCTAAGCCAAACTGTCTCAGCCTTTTAAAATATGATTTTTTTTCAGAGACCACAAATAATATGCTTTTTGAAATGGAAATTAACTTGAGCAGAATGCACATTTTGGTAATCTTTCACAAATGCCGACAGCAACCGTTACAAATTGGTAGTTCTCATCTCATGTTCTTAAAGTGTAGAACTAGAAGAGTTCCACAGATGACCATCACTATGAAAGTCTTTTCCGTTTACAACATGGTTTTAAATTTTGTTTGTGATTTTAGGCAGGTATGTACAGAAATATGTAAGCCAGAAATCTGAGCTGATTCTGAGAAAATAAAAAAAATGACCGGAAAACACTGACTTAAATTGTGTGATTTCATTGCTGTAATGTTTCATTCCCTATAACATCTGAATGTCTAAATGTGTTTTATAAGATTATATATGCCCTGTACCGTAACATTATAAGGTGATATTATAAGCATTATGGTTGAATGTTTGAACCTCAAAAACGGCATGGTGCCACACCCTAAAATATAGTAATTTGGTCAGGAGAGTAATAAAACCTACCCTTTTGGCCTTCAGAGTTTCTTAAAAGACAAATCAAGTCAAGAGCTTTCTCAATATGGCGGGAACCTTCCATTTTATTGGAGTTTGTAAAAACATGGATGAAGAAATTGGTGTGATTTCTCCCGTGGAGCAGACATCGTGTTACCTCGACGGAACGCAGGCGTGAAATGGCGCGTCTTGATTTGAACAAAGCATTATTCCCATCATGCTCTAAAATCCATTCAGAATCACTGGGGCATTCAATAAAACAGCGCCCTCTATCTATTGTTTCAGGCAGAAAACAATACGCTTGAGGCTACGTCACTCTGTTGCTAGTCTTGTTTCAAGTCGGCAGTATCCCCGTTGAGCCTAAAAAGACCGTACATTATGGTCTATTTCACTACGACCGGGACAGCAAAGACTTGAAAAAAGACTACACTCAGTTTGAAGCTAGTCTCTTTTCAAGTCTGAACTATTCTGTGCATAATGAAATTGACCGCAAAGTACGGTCTTTTTAGCCGTGCACGAGATAAGGCGTACTTGAAACAAGACTAGACACCGACCACGTGTTCCTTGTCCATTTTTAAATTTAACGGACTGCTAATTACGATAATTTAGTTATTTGCTTGATTCAGATACTTAAATAAAGACTTTCAACGCCTGCTAAACATTTTCTAATGTAAAACCGACTTTTTAGCCAACCGCGTGTGTCAGAGACCAAACAATTGACGGGAATCACGTGGGCGGTGTCTAGTCTTGTTTCGAGTATTAACTTACGCGGGAACGGCTAAAAGGACGGTAATTTGTGGTCCATTTTACGGCAATTAGGTTAGTTAAGACTTGAAAAGAGACTAGCAACTGAGTAACACACAATGAACACGTGGACGGTATTAGTCTTGTTTCAAGTACGCACTATCTTGAGCGCGGCTGAAAAGACCGTACTTTGCGGTCCATTTCACGACGCACAGAATAATTCAGACTTGAAAAGAGACTAGCTTCCAACTGCGTATAGTCTTTTTTCAAGTCTTTACTATCACGATCGTTTTGAAATAGACCACAATTTACGGTCTTTTTAGGCTAACCGGAATAATACCGACTTGAAACAAGACTAGCAACAGAGTGACGTAGCTCCAGGCTTATTGTCTTTTGCCTGAAACAATAGATAGAGGGCGCTGTTTTATTGAATGCCCCAGTGATTCTGAATGGATTTTAGAGCATGATGGGAATAATGCTTTGTTCAAATCAAGACGCGGCATTTCACGCCTGCGTTCCGTCGAGGTAACACGATGTCTGCTCCACGGGAGAAATCACACCAATTTCTTCATCCATGTTTTCACAAACTCCAATAAAATGGAAGGTTCCCGCCATATTGAGAAAGCTCTTGACTTGATTTGTCTTTTAAGAAACTCTGAAGGCCAAAAGGGTAGGTTTTATTACTCTCCTGACCAAATTATTATATTATTGCCGAGAGCCGCGGCAAAATACTTGTGTAATTTAAGGGTGCGGCACCATGCCGTTTTTGAGGCTCAAATATTACCAAATGATAATGTTTATAACGTTATGGTAGAGGACTAAATTATATTTTCTTATAAAACACAATTAGAACCACAAAGATGTTAAGGGAATGAAACAATAACGCCACAAAATTTCAGTCAATGTCTCTGGTCACTTTTCAATAAAACATTCCTTTATTGTCTGAGAAACAGCTCAGATATCCGGCTTCATATACATATTCCTGCCTAAAATTACATACAAATATGAAACCATTTGTAAAAGGAAAAGATGTTCATAGGTGACTTTCTCAGTCTTAATGCTGGTCAGTTCCTAAAAGTTACAGAAACCATGAATCTCAGTATATCTGAAATATAACTCATTTTGAAAATGAAATCTTACAAACTACTTCGAAAACACATGACTCGTTTGAGACGTTGACCTATCATTAGCAAAGTGATGGTCATCTGTGGAACTCTTCCACTCTTTAAGAACATGAGAACTACCAGGTTTTTAACAATTAAAAAGAAAGGAGTGCTTAGTATTTCAATTACCAATCACAGAAGGTTTGTTCTCGGCATTGCAGAGGATTCTCAGAATGTGCATTCTGCTCAAATTAATTTCCATTTCAAAGAAGCATACTTATTATTTGTGGTCTCATCCCATCATTTTTTTTTTTTCTTGTTCAGATCTTTAAAAGCCTGAGACGATTTGCTTTGACGTTTGAAGACACAAGAGATGACCTCCGTGTAAATCTACCTGAATGACATCAGAAGTGACGTGTCGGCATGTGTTTGAACATCTCCAAGATGAACATATACAACTTACGGTATTCATTTGTGGAAAAATGGAGCCTTCAACTTGATTCAAGAAATATTTATGCCTCCATCTGAACCAGAGACTCCTGCCTTGGAAGAAACTTTACAATGCAATATGCAACTTCAAGGACTGAATTTGGAAAACTGTGTTTCACAGTTAGATGGACTCGTTAACAGTTATTGTACATTGAAGTGATTAAAGATATGAGTGCCTGGTGCACTCATTTGTTGTGTGCTTTATTTGAACCAAAATAATTCTGGTATCTGGTCATATTCAATTTCAAATAGCTGCGGCAAAGAATTTTAGGCAAAGTGTTCTTTTTGAAAATTTCCTTTCAACTGTGTGCCTATTTTTGCTTTTAAATTTGTCCACAATATGAAAATTCTTGTCACTACCAAACAAAATGGACCTGAAGTACTTAAAGTTTTCATTGATGAGTATCAAACGCAAGCAATTATTGAATTCTATGCAAATCTGTTACAATCTAAAATGTGATTGATTCATATGCATGTACCAAACTTACAAACTGAGCAGTAATGAAGTATTAGAAATGCGCGTTATTGACCAGATTCCAGTCTTTTTTTTGGCATTGCATTGAAACGATGTGAATGGTTGGTAATTTGCCAGTTGATATGCTTGACCTTGTTACCTATTTTTTTCAAGTAATGATTTTGCTGTCCCAATAAATGAATATTAAGTGAAATGTTTTTTCTTGAAAGATTTTACAGAAAAAGACGGTTTATAAGAAAGGGGTTTTCTCTTTTAAATTGGCCCATTGTACGTTTCACTTACTGAAAAAAAATCAGTTTTTGTAAACGAAGGCTGTAGATTGTACATCTCCAAAAGTCACAAATTCGACAGTTGATTCTGAGATGGTTTTGTGTCAAATAGTGCAACATTGTTCAGCAACCATTCAAATGCATATAAAAGTGATTTTCACGGAATAAGGATATTTGGGGTAATTTTGGAATAATAAACAAAAAACTCATCCACGATTAACAAGAGTTAAGTTATCAGCTGGCAAATTATCACCATACTTTAAGTGGTTAACCATAGGTACATGTAACCTGTTACCATAAACTGAGTCAGTAAGCCATTAATACCTGTGCTCAAATTTACAAGCTCTCTTGACATTTTATACTTTCTGATTTTAATACGTCAATGCCCAGTGCTTTTTTTTGTAAGCAAAAACCTGCATCTGAAAGATTCATTGGAAATATCATTGTTTGAAATTCCTTTTTCAACCAGAAATTTTGACCTCGTCACACTTTTTTTGAAAATTGTAAACGCCTGCATCTGAAACTGTTTTCCTAACATCAATTGTTTGTTCTGCAAATACTTTACCAGCCAGGAATTTTTACAAGACTTTTCATACATTGCAGCGCTCAAAAAACAAAATGTTTTCTTCAAAAATAATTTCTAAGTTGCTGATGTCTTTTTCATTTTGAACTGCACATTATCATTTTGGTTTAGTGAAAAAAAACACACACCAAATTTTGAAGCAACAATCTGACTCATTTAAGGTAGCAGGGTACTACTTACTACTGGTTTCAAGGGTGCCGTGTCGTAGGTTATTAATGTGACCTTCCCAAATTGTCTGCGCTCCAACATCAGAATTGCGTATTGCTTGACTTTGTTCGTCCAAAAAAGAATCATCGTATTGCACCCAAAATCACTTTCCTGCAAATACAAAAAGAAATACAAAGAAAGAAACTTTGATATGCGCGTCAACATTCAAAAGTAACATCAGAACTGCGTATTTGTTTGACTTTGTACGTTCACATAAGAATCATCGTATTGCACCCAAAATCACTTTCCTGCAAATACAAAAAGGAATACAAAGAAAGAAACTTTGATATGCGCGTCAACATTCAAAAGTCAATATTCTTTGCATCTGTTCTGCTATTTCGCAAGTTCTCTCATTCGTACAAGCCTAAAACCTTTATATTTCTGTTGCATTGCTTGCGCTGTAATAAGAAAAACAAGGTCATAGGTTAGGTTTCAAATGGCATCTTTGCAAAGGGTCTGCATTGCAAGTTGAAATGTGTCCCAGTCATACAATCTTTAGGTAATTTACATATGACCTCTGTGCAGTGTCAGGTTAATGTGTATAGAGGTCACATGGAAATTGCCCAGAAGTTTGTATTGTTGGAACTGTTTCAATAAGCATCTTTGAAAATGGTCCATAGTGAGAGGGCGCTGTTGATGCAGGATAAAGTCTGCTCAAATAGCGCCCTCTTACTGTTGTCCATTTTTCAGAGAGGCTGTTTGCAATGTAGTCCCTTTAAAACCAGTTAAGTGTACTCTTGGTTAACCACACATATTTGTACATAGAGGGGGTAGTTTAAGTATTGACAAAATAAAAACGCAAAAAGAGATCACTGTCTATCGTGTCAATTATTTTTTTTTTTATTTTTTTTTTAATTGCAAGTGCCGGTTGGTGCGCCCTCTGCTGTCCAGAACATGAAGCAACTTAATGACCCAAGCACATCAGCTGATAAAGCGCCCTCTTGAGTTGAAACCAGACTTAGTGTTCCTGGTATTCTGCTCCATAGGCGTTCTGCAACACACATTTCAACAAGCTCATTGCCTATGCAGGCTTTTGTTGGCATGCAAATGCCGCGCATTGAAAAGACTAGCAAAGGCCTGAACAAAGCTCAGAAAGGATTCATTGTTGTACACTTAAATCTTAATAGACCTGCATGGGTGTACTTCAGACTTCACCCCCTGTTCGGGCAACCAGGCCGCTATATGTTCGTGGAAGACATTTTGGTGGTGAACTTTGGTGGCAAAAAAGCAAAAATAAAGACCGATTCATTTGGACACTTCCACTCCATCACTAATTGAGTCCTTGACCTTCAAAATGACAACAACTTCAGCCCAGATGATGATGTGCTGACCAGAGAAACAAAATTTCAACATGCAGCTTACTTCAAATTTTGGATTAACATTTTTGCCCCCAAATTTGATAGTTTATGTATTCTGAATTACAAATTACCCAATGAAAAACATGAACTCATGCGCAGTAATGAAACAATCA
The DNA here is from genome assembly GCA_963971285.1 of Astropecten irregularis. Classification (NCBI taxonomy): domain Eukaryota; kingdom Metazoa; phylum Echinodermata; class Asteroidea; order Paxillosida; family Astropectinidae; genus Astropecten; species Astropecten irregularis. Next base: position 19,618,811 of record OZ020254.1, on the reverse strand, counting down.
TGTCCTCATGGATTTCTTGGTTTCACTTGTATAATAGAAGAATGCTACCAGTATTTTCTACAATAACCTGTTAATTTTATAGCTTAATTTAACTTTTAAACATCCTGGTGCTAACATTTTATTGGCTGTTCCGATGTGTTCTAGGGCAGAACAGGTTTTAAATAGCTTGAGATTATTCTTGTTATTATTATTTTTCATTATTCTTTATCACCCTTCCCTAGCTTTTATGTTGTGATTTTTGTTTTAATACTACACTTCTTATTCTTAGCTTTATTTTTAAAGCTCAAAAGGTAAATCATATGAAAGCTTATGAGGCAAATTGGCATTAAAAACTTATCTAATTTAATCATTTATATTTTAGGAACATGGCATAATTAGTCAATTATGAGCCCTATTCTTCATCTGCAATAGTACTGCTACATCTTGTAGATATGACATCATCATGATGTCATCAAAATGACAATTTGCAATTTACCCACGGAATAATGGCAGATCTCCTTGACATTTGGTGGGTATGATATTTGTGTTACATATAATCTACCTGTTTAATGATGAAGTCATTATGACATCATCAGATTTTGCGTTATTTACGTTTTTTATTCCTTCATTCTTTTTCTTCAGAATTCAACCTTTTTACGGTATGTCAAAACTGTTTGATATTTTCAGTGATGATTTTGCTCTACAGAATGGAAGAAAAAGTAATCTTAAAAGATGAAATTTAGGCTTTAAACCCCAATATGTTTGTAACCATAGCTACGGATACAACCGAAGCTACAGAACTTTGTTATAAATCAGCCTAATGAGCAAATTAAAACAAAATTGGAACAGCTTAGTGTTCGTCCACGGGACGAACACGCCTACTTATTATTTGTTTCTGTTGCAACATAGATCGTGTATGTTCTTTTTTGCCAATGGCCATTTCTATAACTATTGCTTTATTCCAACAGATGTCTTTTGTTTGTCACCGTACGTAGCGATGCGACTGATTTTTATGTTTTTGGTTTTAATTTTGATCTTGCTTGTTTTTTATCTCGATAACTTTGTCAATATGTTGACCTATGTGTGGAAATAAATACTGATGAACTAAAGTGAATTGATTCCTAATGTACATAGATGGTTTATACCATAGGTGTAGGAATCCTAAACCTATTGCATTCTCTAGTCTCGATTATCAAGGTATCCTATGGTACTGGTAGCATATTTTTTAAAGTGATTTACTGATTTATTCTAGATCTGCGTGAATAAATTAATTTTGGTGCATACTAGTCAAAGTGTTGAGAAGACCACTGGTTATATAAAGCCTTGATGCATGTCCTTAAAGATTATTTACATGATATTACTGAAGAGAGTTGAGGGATTCTTCTTTTTTGTTTTAAGGTGAAAATCTTTCTAGTATTCCAGAATTGAATTATTTCAGATCTGTATTACACAACCAATATTTAAGTTGAAGTTAATGCATCTTTCTTGAACTTGAATTCTGTTATTATCCTTATTTGGTTTTGTTGCAACATCATCTGCATAATTTTGGCCATATATATTTGGGGCTTCTGAAAATGCCCCCATATTGGTTTACCCCCTAATTATTTTGTAATCTAAAATCGCTATTACACAATTAATGTTTAGAATGAAGTAAACGTACCTTTCTTATGTTTAACTTCTATTAAGTTGTTACTGTTGCAATGTGGATCATTTATAAAAGTCTTTGTAAAAAGACATTTCTTTGCAAGCCTGGGCCTTCTGAAAATGCCCCATATTGGTTTGTTTCTAATTTAATCTGATGATTCTTTATATGTTTTCATTTAGTGTTTTTAATCTGAATAATTGTACTGCCTTTGCCAGCATTTTTAAGGTCAAGTTAATAATGAGATTACTTGCTATGGTTATTCTATGGTTATTTTAGCCTCTATCTTCATTTCTGTGGATTTATTGTTGCTTAAATTACCCTACTGTGGTCTTCTTAGCAAGATTTAATATTTGTTACTGCACTAACGAGAATTATTTCATAATTTTTATCACAGCACTACAGCTTGCTAAGTATTTTAAGTGGTCCCTCTTGCCTTCCTACACAACCCTAAGTTCTACTACACAAGTGAAACCAATGGTCAAAACCTGAGAACTGTAACGAAGTAAACCAGCAATGCCAAAAAACTGTTTCTCTAATCATCACATCAACAACTGAGTAGAGGTCACCATCATCTATCAGGTCAAGAGCCCCCTCAGATCAGAAGCAGATGTCCTATGCAAAAGGGTTGGTCATCATGACCGGCCTAAAAAGAGACCTGGTTACACAGGAACAGTAAGATGAAGGGTACCAACTTAGGATAACAAAAGTATCAGTGCGAAAAAAACTGTGCGAAAAAAAGGGTCCTCTGTCCTTCGCACCAATCATACAAGCGCTATCAGCATCTTAGTGTACAACAATCAATTCCTTTCTTCTAGTTTTTGCCGCAAGCAGAATTTGGGTATGAGCTTGTCAAATCATGTGAGGCAGAACACTTACAGAGTAGAATACCAGCAAAACTGAAGACAGGTTTCACTCAAGCTGACGCATATCAACCAATGCACCCAGGTCATTAAAGTTGCTCCACATCCTATAGACAGCAGAGGAACGCACCAACCGGCACTCACATGCTCGTCTGAGCTTCTTTCCTATGTGTATTTGATCTGTACAGGATTTAAACACTTTAACAACAGATTAGAACAGTTTGAAATAACAGTATGAGAATTACTCCAACAAACAGAGTTGATATCAGCTCCTTAATATGTGTCAATCTACATGGGAAAAACATTTTAGACAAGACAGGTTTTGTTCTGTCCTGATGAAAAATTGCTTTTGGCGTCTGTAGTTTTAAAAAGAACATAGGCCTATTACTTTTTTTATTGGCATAAATCAATTTTGTCATGTTTTTGAAAAAAGTTCCGATTTTTAAGATACACGAAGTTTAAGGGATTTGGGACAAATTTTTGTAAGAAATTATAGTATCGAGTGTGAAATATGGAAAAATGTGCATGCTTTTTTCAGTGCTTCTGCATGAATTTTCATGCATTTTCTTGTACAAGTATTTACAAATTTAGTTTGTTATTGTTGCTTAGCGGCGCATGATCAATCTGTCTGTTGGAGAAACTTACATACCTACATACAGAAAAAATTTTAAAGAAAAAAGCAATAAAATGTAACTTTAGAGTGCATTCATTTGAAATGATGGAATTGTTCATAAGGTCTTTAAAATAATTTTTGGGAAAAAATTGTTCCCCCCCCCCAAAAAAAAAAAAGGAAAAGAAAAAAAAAGAAAAAAGAAGAAAAAAAAACAAATTTCATAAAAATGTGATAAATAATTTGGACCTTAACCCCAAAAATGACTTATGAATACTGGTATAATTTAAAAATAATTTGAAAAGTATAAATTTGAAATTTTTTTCAAACCCACATTTTGGACATCAGACACATACAACTACAATCCCTGTCACTTCAAATGAATGAACTCTAAAACATTTACAAATTTAATACTTAAGATTCTAGAAAAAGATGTGGTTCAGGATTGTGAATCACATTTAAACATAAAGTGGAGATGGAATATTGCCATAAAAATGTTTGTTTCAAGTCCCACCCAGGGGTACAACTGGTAAGAGTCTGAGATTGTGCAGAGGATGAGAAATTTATGCGAAATATGTAGAAAGGATTGTGAGTGAAAACATATGGACTCAATACTGTCTAATTACATGTATTATGTCCAAGAAGAGGAAAATGATGCTGACATTTCAGAACAATTCCAAAAATGACTAGAATTGATGTTTTAGAACTAGAGATCAAATGGGGAAAAAGCTTTCCAAAATAGCTCTCAAAGAAATTCATGCAAGAAAGGGAAATAAAAATGGATATTTTCTACATGTCTAAATGTGATACCAAATCCTGAACCACTATGCAAATTTTAGAACCTTTTACAATGAGAAGGGATGGATCCATTTGTGAAGGAAAAGAGGAAAGAGGAATGGGTGAAAAATTGATGGCGCAGCAGCATGATAAAATTTGATGGCAGAATTTGGGATTCACAGATGCCACATTTAGAATGTTTCAGAGGAAAAGCCTGATCATTGTGGAAAGTTGCGTTAACCAGGGAAAAATGGACTAACATGAGCAAAAAGCAAAGTGGCAAGTAAATCCGATAAACAGTTCCCACCCAGGGGAAATTGTTTTTGTTAGAGGGGCACAAGGTGTGACACACAATACAGAATTGAAATTGATTTGCCACCAAGGCAGTGTTACAATTTGGGGACTTCAAAAAAATGCTAAAATATCATGAATCCATCCCAACTTTGACATAAACTCTAGCTAGCTGTCAGAAACACACAATGCACATGACCACTTTACACTGCATTTGACGAAATTCACAAGTTTAAGAGTTGTTGGCATTGTTTGTATGCATAAGACCTGTTCATAGTTTTGGATCAAGAAAGACCAAATCTACAAATTATTTTCCTCTTCATATCATGGCCATCTCAGGCAAGAATTTGAATTTTTTTTTACATAAATTGCAAAAGCTAACTTGTTCAGCAATAAGGAAATAGGTGATCGATGTCACGCGATGTCGTGTTGCTGGTAGCGACGTTTCGGCTGCTGGAACTGCTAGCCTTCATCAGGCAACTGAAGAACTGGATGCTGCGATGTCCGTTATATCCTGTTGGTCCGCTCGGGTGGGCGTCATATGCTTCACTCCGTGGGTGGTCGGGGGGCGTGTCCTCGGCATGGCTTCGGTGCGCTTCGGTGGTTCCGTCAGTGGCGTTACAATGGTCATGTTGCTGGATGGTGGGAAGCCGGAATCCGGGAATGTAGCAGTTCCAGCAGCCAAAACGTCGCTACCAGCAACACGACATCGTGAGACATCGATCACCTTTTTCCTAAACTGTAATTACCGCGACGATTAATCCTTTCCTTGTTCAGCAATGATTAACACAAACATTCAGCTGTCATAGCATTGAGTGTTTCTTCAGTACAGCCGGCAAAAAATACAAATGTATCATACAATAAATAACACATCAATGAATTAAAAAAAACTAGATGTCAATGTATGGAGGTAAACCAAAGCCCACTTGGTTAGCTAGGTTCATAAGATAAGGTTCATTTCATAGTTTTTCAGTTAAGGGGTGTCTGGTTCAAATCCCACCAGGGGCACCATGTGGATCTGCCATCGTTCACCACAATCACACAATTGTCTATGATCACCAAAACTTTCACTTATGAGCATAAACAGGGTCTATGGTTCAAATCCCACCAGAGGCACCAATGTGGATTGGCTTTTTACTTGATCAGACAAGTTTATTCGATAATCTAACCTAACGTTTCTGGTTCAAATCCCACCAGAGGAACTATATCAGTGTTGAAATCCTTATGTCAAATTCACAACAAAGTAATGGTACACATTCTTGATCACAGAATTGTAGCTTTGGGTTTTTCTCTTGCAGGTATTTGGTTGGTCTCTGGTTCAAATCCCACCAGAGGAGCCTGATAGCTGCAAGTTTTTAGGAGTAATCCTGCTGAGATTTACCACCTACATTAACATCCGACATTACATAGTTACATAAAAACAACTTAAAATTTGAATGCACAAATATTGTAGTAATAATAGATAAAATAATTCAATTTACTTTATGATGACTCCTTCTAGTCCTGGACAGGCAACATCACTGGAATGGGTGACATCTCATTGGTAGAATGCCTTGACAAGATCACCTAATACAGTCAAAGAAACAGAAATTGGTAAATAATTTTACATAAACTGACTAAATCCATATCAAATATAATTGATGGTAAATTTGTTGTTTTAAGGGATAACACATGTTTGGTGAAGGGTCACAGAACAGCACTCACACTTAAACAGATTTGACATGTACATGAAATAATAACATTTAGTTAATTAATCAATGAAAACGTATTCAATGACAGGAAACAGATTCTTCATGGTCTTTCAGTCAGAGGTTCAGTCCCACCAGAGGCAACATGTGGATTCTGATATCCTTCACTATAATCACACAAGTGTATTTGATGACCTAAGCTTTGACCTGTTAGCATAAAGAGGGTCCTTGGTTCAACTCCCACCCGAGGCACAATGTGGATTGAGTTCTCTACTTGATCATACGTTTCTTATATTTCAGGCAGATATACTTGAATGGAAAGTTTTTACTATCATCATCATACTGTGAAAGTCACATGTAAATCTGTGAGGATTTCTGTTTTTGTTTTATCTTACCAATCATGTGTTATCCTTTTAAGGTTAGACATCTTGACTAACATTTAGTAGGAGAAGTCACACTTACTTGATTGATGCATAATTGATTCCAGATGATGCTCATGGTACCAGCCGTGTTGTGTGTACTGATGGGAAATACAGTGACTACATGCACTGGTATCTGGGGTCTTGGCATCAGTTGAGATCAAACCTGTGATAAGAAAACACAATTAAGATGGACTTGTTAAATGGGTCTCCAAATAAATACTCTCCTATCAGCTTAACCTCAGTGATTGACAATGTACAAGGTACAGGTATACAAATTCACAAACAACTGATTCCAAATCCTCTGAAGCTTAATTGTGCTGGCAAAAGTCTTTCTTCAAAGTTCATGCTCCTTCAAGATACATGTTCATTGAATGTATAACTAATTTGTACCTGTGGCAGTCCAAGTGTGGCATCTTCTTGGCTGGCTGAATAACTGGATGACTGCTTCCTAAGGGGATGGCTAGTTGAACAGTCAGACTAGATGGCTGGGCTTGGTGGCTGCATGATGACTGTCTCCCTTGACTGATGGACAGATAACTGGTTGCCTTGCTGGAATCAAGGGGTCTGGCATCAGCTCAGATCAGGACATCAGGTCCAGCAAAGTTGAATAAGATCAAACCTGTGACAAGAAAACAACATTGGAAATCAACAGAGTGTTAAAAGCATTGTAAATGAAACAGAATCAAACATCGGTCACGGTCTTATTTCATGAAGTTTATGAACAATAATTGAATCAATAATTGTTAAAATGTACCTGTCCAAAGTGTGTGGCATCTTCTTGGCTGGGTGAATGGCTAGATGACTGCTTCCTTAGAGGCTGGCTAGTTGAACAGTCACACTCTCACTGGCTTGGTGGCTGGTGACTGTCTCCCAATAAACCAGAAAGCTGTCCAGTTGGTTGACAGGTTGGTTGGCAGGCAGGTTGGTTGGCAGGCAGGTTGGCTGGCGGGGAGGTAGTCATGTAGGATAGTCATGGATACTCTGACTGGTTGGATGACTGGCTGGATGGCTGGTGACTGTCACCTAACAAACCAGAAAGCTGTCCAGTTTGTTGGCAGGCTGGTTAGCTGGTTGGCAGGCTGGTTGGCTGGCTGGTAGGTAGTCTAGTAGGGTAGTCATGAATGCTCTGACTGGTTGGACGACTGGCTGGATGGCTGGTGACTGTCTCCCCATAACAGATACTGTCCACTTGGTTGGCTGGCTGGTTGGCTGGCATGTTGTCTGGCTGGTGGGTAGTCTTGTAGGATAGTCATGAATGCTCTGACTAGTTGGATGACTGGCTGGATGGCTGGTGACTGTCTCCCAATAAACCAGAAAGCTGTCCAGTTGGTCGGCTGGCTGGTTGGCTGGTAGGTAGTCTTTTAGGATAGTCATGACTGCTTTGACTGGTTGGATAACTGGCTGGATGGCTGGTACCTGTCAAATGACTGGTTGCCTTGACAGCATCTGGGATCTTGGCATCAGTTGAGATTAGGCTGAACGAAGTTGAATAAAATCAAACCTGTGACAAAAACAAAACAACAAAGGGTTGACCAATCAGCAAAACTATTACAAGAATGGTTACTTGTTTCAACGACTAAGAAATCCCAGACGATCACCTCAAGGCAGCAGCCATTCTGCTCCACACAAGATGGCGACTGTGATGTCAGTGCATAACAGTGTTTTTTTTTTCAATTTGCATACTATGCAAACGTGGTCATGCATAGATCAGAAAATCACTTTGAACACCTTTTCTCTGAATGTGAAGGATGAAATGAAGCTTATTTGTTTGTGCTCACGATCATTCCGTGAGATGAAAATCGATGTGAAAAAACAGATGATCATTTTGAACTATTTCAGAGCGACAGCCATCTTTGTGTGGTTCTCCGTCACACACACGTGGCTTCATGCGTGTAAGTTGTTTCTGATTGCCGGAGAGCCAAATCCAGATGGTGGCACTCCGTTAGAGCTTCTTTTTAACAGTTTTTTACTTCATCTGTCGCACGACCGATGAACTTCAAAAATCATTAGGAGCTCTAAATTAGGGCCTGTTTGTATAACGCACAGGATCACGGATTCTACTGATCTGGATCGCATTTTTGCGTACCCTGCATAGGATGTGGATCCGCAAATATGGGATCCCGTGCACTAAACAAACATGCCCCAAAACAAGTCTAACCATGCTCTAACGTTAGGGCCTATCTAATTAACGCCACGGCCCAGTAAGTGGGACTAAAAGATGAATAAATTGTTCTCTACAACTAAGCAACCCTCCTTCTTCTATTAGAGTGTCCTAAATTTTAGAATTCTAAATGCTGTTTTCACTGAGAAAATGAGTCACAAGCTCACCCATGATTTCCTAGCATTATGTTTAGTGCATGTGCGCCGTTTGTATGCGTGTTTACCGTGGTGTTGTCATTTGTGGGAGTGTCGTTCTTCAGGTCGGTAACTCCCCTCAAAACCCCAAAACCTTCCAACTTTCCAAACCCTTAGCTTGCTGACATCAAAATGGATATCAAAACATACAGTTTATATGAGTTTGGTAACAATAAAGTGTTATTCTTTTGTCTTAAAATGGGACCGATTAATTCCGTTCCGTGCATGCAGTTGCGCTCGATAGTCTGGCGCTTAACTTACAAGTTCACGTTAAACAAATTGAAATGATTCAGGGAACCATACATTGGTTATATAGGGTGCGTTCGTTTAGCTTTCACGGGGCAGTTCTGAACTGGGAATAGTCATTTGTAGTGCACAAAACAATCGAGAGGGTACCGACGGGGTTGACTTGTGGACGCTAAACGAACGCAGCCATAGAAAAGTTTACGTCGTAAAGGCGAATTTTATTAATGAGAAAGAATACAGGTACGTTTAGTTCAATTCCTATAAATACCACGATCATTTGCATATTATAAAAATCGTTAAAGACAGAAGCTTACTTTGCAGTTTACTGTGTTAAAAATCTGTCTCTTACAAACGAAGAAATTTCACCGATTTGGTAAATTTCCAGATTTCCGAAGCACTAAAATAATGACGATTTTGTTTTTGTGATGAATAGACTGGTACCACTCTTATCGATGAATAGGTTTTGCGTACGATACGTCAGGGAACAGACAGTGAATTGCAATAATAAACCCATCTATGTAAATTTTGTTGGAAAAGTTGGAATTGTATCGTTAAAAAAGTGGAATTGAATTAAAGATAATAGATTATGGAATTCATTAGTGTTTGTGTAGTCTAATATCTAAATACTGGAATTATTTTATCTGTTTTATTCAGTGCTACTCAGCCTACTGATGACCAACAGTTGCAACAACCTGCATAGTCATACATAGTGTGTACTCCTAAGAATAATGCTGACATCATATTGCAACAATTATACGCATACATGAATAATGGACAGTGAGCCACCAGGCAAAGCTACGAGCACAGACGATTCTTCAACAGGACAGAAAGAAGCCGTCACCATGACAGCGAAAAGTGATGATGAAAACAACCCTTTTGAGGAGTACATGTGGATGGGTGACCCAAAGGAGGAAGATGAGGTCAATTTACAGGTTAGTATTATTACCATGGTAACTACCTTGACGATGAAGTCATCCCACCACTCCCACTATCTGACTGTTCAACCATCTTGTATGGTACTTAATATTCTGACTGATACTCAAACATACGTACGTTCTTTCCTTCGAACAGGTCTTAGAAGAAATCATCGAGGAAGAATTCATCGAGTCTTGCTTTGAAGATATGCTAGAGGAAGAGGCGCTGGGTCTATTTTCTCCGCCGGATGAGCAAGATGAAGAAGGGAGCGATCCTGTCCCGTCTCTTCAGAACCTGAGTCTGGACAGCGGCGCTGGAACCGAAGTGGAGTATGAAGGGGAGGGGCATCCTGAAGAATGGAGGGGGCGGGAAGATGTTGGTGAACCAGTTTCTGGGTTTGGTGTTCATAGTTCAGATGGCGAATCAGAGGTGTGTATGCTCGGAATACATGAATGACATTCGGTATCTTTAAAGATCAAACAGCATTCCCGGAGATTAGTCCACTCTGGTTAGCTGGTACCCAGACCCAACAGATGAAGAGTCATATCTAGGAGAGTTTAATTACTGTAGGAGCTGGGTACCAGCTATACCAGAGTGGACTAAGCTCTGGGAATGCCAAACTTGTAAGCAAAAACCAGACACAAGTCATTTGCAGTGTTGGGAAATCTTCAATCTGCTTACTGTATTCTGAGCAAAGTGCAGTTAGCCACCTCCAAGTTACCTTGTATGATCTGGGGTTGATTTCACCAAACTCATCGTAACTTACTATCAATCGTAGGACTTACGATGCATTGCAGTCATACGTAGGATACGATGGGTCATCCTTCGTAACTCCAGTTACAATCGATCGTAGGGCTTCGTGAAATCGACCCAAGGTCATTTAAAAGAACGTTGTCTCTTTTTTTTAAATGAATTGTCTCTTTCATTTTTGTTTCTTTTTCTTTGAACAGACTTCTGACTCGGACTCGCTGGGCGATACACCGCAAAGATAAAAATACCTCTTGCATCCCGAAGTAGAGCTTCAAAAACTCCATGTAAATATATCTGCAAGAACATAATTAGGTCAACAATGAACTTGACCGCGTCTTTCTGGGGCGGAATCACGTCTTTCCCGGACTCTAACAAATTATGTACATTTTATGTTATTTGCCAAGAATATTTTATGAGTTGTAGTTGAGATGTATAGTGTAAGCATGTAGGTTTTAGTAGCGGTCGATGAAATGAAAATCAAATGACGTCATGACATGTTTTGAGTCGGGAAGTGTTCGGATGTTACCGGGCCATCTCGCTAGTGGACATTTTGTACATCTGCTTGGAGTTGGGAGGGCCTGACGCATTTCGATCCTAGCAGAATCTGTCTCAAAGGCTAAATGGTCAGAGTTAGGTGGGCCTGACGTTTCGATCCTAGCAGGATCTTTCTCAAAGACTAAAAAGCAGTTTATTACTTGTATTGACCTTATTCTATAGGAAAGAACGTCCTAGTGTATTAAAGAATGTCTTTAAGAGGAAAAGTTTTCACGCTCGTTTCAGAAAATATATTCATTTGACTTTGGCTGACGTTAATTTTCAGACAGCAAGTCATACATCTTTAGTTTTTTGAGGGGGGAGGGGCAAAGGTCTGATTAGAAATAAACTGTTGCAAACTGCTCATCAGCCAAAATAATGACCTGAAATATGTAAAATGCTTGGAGTTAGAAGAGCCTGACACGTTTCGATCCTAGCAGGATCTTTAACAAAGGCATCAGACCCTTCTAACTCCAAGCATTTTAAAAGCAAATTGACAAAAAAGGGCTCAGAAGTATTACCAGCCCACTGTTGTGGTATTATGTTGTCCTTTTAAATAAATGACCTTTAGAATGTGTGCAGATGATGCTGTGAAATTGATGAATTTTATAATTTGAATTTATAAATTTGTTTTGCATGCAACATCATCAATAAATTAAACCCAATCTAAATATTTAGACTGGTCATGTGCAGGACAGGTTTTTTCAAATTTCACAGATTTTGACTTAAAAATACAAGTGGTTATTTGATGATTGTATTGATTCAAAAGCCACATCTTCTTTGAGTGATCCCACATGTACTGTTTCTCAGGTTGCTGCATTGCTAATGCTACATGTATCTTAAATGATCCTTGGGATATAGTGGTATGTGAGTGGTTTCATGGCTTCTGACTGCCAAACAAACAAAGATAATTGACTATTAGGTACACCACCAATGTAGGGATGGATAGTTCAGTTTTGAATGACTTAAAATTAATCCAGTCGGTTTCCCTTGTGGCTATTTGATGATTATTTAGTTTGTATTATAAGTTATACAATGGCTGACATGCAGCATGCTGGTTAACAACTGGGACCATATTTCATAGAGCTGCTTATGCACCAAAATTTGCTTAAGCAACAAAACCTTGGTAAATAAAATCAGTATGCCAGCCAAAACTCCTTGTGAGTGTTATGCTCAGTACACAATGGCCAAATACATGTCAAAAGTGTAGTAAACATCACATGAAAATTTGTTTGGTAATCCTGTTTGATCAAGGAAGACTTTTCATGCTTAAGCAAATTTTGGAGCGTAAGCAGCTCTATGAAATTGGCCCCTGGTTATTAAGATTCTTTGATTATAAGATAAACACAGATTTATTTAAATATGCAGTGCGATTTGTAGCGCAAAACTGTTTGCTGAAAATGAATATAACACTATAAGTCTTTGTACATACATACATGTACATCAATGCCGTTCAGCTTGTTTCTGAAAAGCAGCAGTTTAAATCATATGCAATTAAATTTCTGTTTTTCTATGTATGAACAAGATTTTGTTTAAGGTAACATCATACATTGGTAACATACCAAAACAGAAATCGTCACAGATTTACCTTTAGTTAGTTACAAGGTATAAAGATGGTGATGGTAGAAACATATTGTAAAAGAGTAAAACCAAAGATAGGCTAAAACTCCTGTGAATAGATTTGAAAATACTGTGAGCGTTTGTTACTGTTTTTCTCAAAAAGTGGGCACCGTATGGGACTGGAAATTTCACAGATAACTGTCACTGTTTTCTTGATATTTGAGCCCATGAATCTGCATTTCTGTTGGCAAAACCAAAGTGTGACGTTACGTTTAACAAAAGCACCAATTACAGTTACTTAGTTCAAAGTTACTTGAATGAAAATGTGCAGTGTACATACAATGAGTATTCTGGTCATAAAGGATTGTTGCTTAAACCAATAAATTATGATTTGTATATTGCGTTAATCACGATAAACTCTACCAATAAACCGTGAAATTACATAAATATACAAGTTGTATCAAATAGCACATTCCGTTATGTAGATTCATGTCTGATAATTTCAATTTTATTTTCATATAAATTGCACAATTTATACAAAATCAACTCTCGCACTGGAGTTCCTAATTATACATATTTTAAATCATTAAAATTTCATACTTCTTAATGCAACATTTGAAAGAAAACAAAACCAAAGCAACATGTATGTTTTGTTTACACAGCAAAGAGTGTGTTGATTTTCTAGCTCGAAGCGTTTGATAAATTGATTTTTTTTTGCGTAGCATGTTTAAATCGTCCCTTTTTGTTTCTGGTTATGTTCAATAAAATCGACTGAAAAGATACAAAACTGTCATTGACTATCTTGCATTTGACTTATAAAAAATGAATTCCTCATACTATGAATCTGGAATGGTTCGTTACATTCTTCAATTTTGGACAGATACCACTTCCATCCATTTCTTTAAAAATGTTCAGCAAAAATTCTCTAATTTCTGAAGACATACACATTCCATTAGCCACATATACTCTACATTTCTGTCTTTACACAATTATGTACATATTTTTTTCCATTTGCAAAAAAAATTATAAATTTGGAAAGCCAGTGAAGGCTATACACAGCCATTAGACTTGATCACATCCGGTGGATATTTTTTCAAGTGTTTTAGAAAAAACGATTCACAAACGTACATCTAACCCAACATACATTCCCAGCCATTTCAAGTATGCCTTTATTATTTTAAGTAGTTCATAACTTCATTTTCATTTGTAGTGGCCAATATTTACAGTTTGAATGCAAATTTAGAAATCATTATTTCAATCATATAAGACTAGTCTTATACCTGTGTATGGTATAAAAGAAATGAAGTGTATGGCAGAAAAATTGCTATGCGACCTAGGTGAGTCTAATCTGGGGTGAAATATAACACAATAACACTAAACTATGGGCCTTCAAGAAATGAAGCTTGAGGCTAGGCTTGGGATTTATTTTGCTATCACCATTTTGTGTCCTAAATGAAGGGTTTGAGATACATGGCGAAGCTGGAGCCTTTCTTTGGCTTCGTCATGTGGCTCAATCACTTCATTTCACTTTGTGGGTCTCAAATGGCGGAAGCGAAGTACGTACCATGCCTAGCCTCAAGCCTGGTTTCGTTCAAGCCCTAGGTCATGCCTTCTTTGCAGCTAATTAAAAAATACACAGCATGGAGATGATCTCAACGTCTTTCTATTATTAAAACATGAAATCGCTGAGAATCCAACAAAAATAGCAATCATAATGCATTTCAATATTGTTTCCAACAAAGGTACACATATAAAATGTAAAGTTAATACTTCAAGAAACACCTCGAGCATCAAAATATACATTTCTTTTTCTTAAAATCCGAATGTTTTTTGGTTTAGTACTGATGTAGTAAATGATACTGCATATGGTGGGTGCAGCATAAAATAAGGTGACCAGACGTCCCCGATTTCCATGGACAGTGCCCGATTTGACAGTGCCGTCCCCGATGAAATATTTTCCCAGATTCGACGAAATACCCCCAAAATTCTAATTGTCCTAAAAAACTGAACACAAATACTCTGCTGAAGAAGATCCATTCTTCAAGTAAGCGAAGACAACCGCCTAAGACATGTAAGTATGTAACCCACTCATGTCAACTGGACAAGATGTCCATAGATGCCACCATTTTGCATGTATAGGCACCATCTGGATTAAATTTTTTTTCCAAAATTATACCCCTCCCCCAGGACACGGATCACTGTCCCCGGATCATCTCAATTAAATATGGTCACCTAATAGCATAAAACAATGCAAAAAGTACACACTGCCCATCAATGAATAAAAATAAAATGACTTGCATCAACTTAAATGAGCTTTGAAAGTCGGAAAGCCGGAAATGTCAAGAGGTAAATTTGTGAAATGGTCAAGCCCTCATTAACACCATATTTAAGTTCAGTGAACGGTTTAACAAGCATAAGTAGCATCCATACAGTACAAACAAATGATATAATAACCAGAGATCTTTAACTTGGTTTTAGATATAAACTAATCCAGGTTATATTAAACCTCAATGAATAATATTGATATTTAACTCGGTTAACTCAAGTTAACTCGATTAGATCATTTCTGGGGTGAAAATTCTAAATATATTAATGATATTTGATCCTGCTTTTGTACATGTTTGCATTTACTTGCAGTCTGCATGTTTGTATTTGAACAGACAATTCAGGGCTTAACCCTAACCCTCCTGCATACCACAATATGGTTTTGTGTGTGGTAAGTAAGGTATCCTGAATACCACAATACACCACAGTGTGGTTCAATGTGCAATTTATGATCCAGTTCCCAACTGTGGAGTTAGTGGTAATTTGTGGTAAGTAGGGCTGTGAAATTGGCTCCTGGTTGACGCTGTCACGTGTACTGTGTTAAAGATGTACTGCCCTCATTTGCAACAGGACTGTAGACAGGGGCGTGTTTTGGCGGACGCGACTAGGAAAGTGTTTCCGACATCACTCTTGACACAGCGGAAGAAGTCGGACCTGTGGGTAGCACACGTCTGCTTACCTTTCCGCCAATCCAATCCAAACCAATCCCTTCCCTCGGTTCTTGTTCAGTTGAACCAATGACATCATTGAAGCAGAACCGAAGTCGCTGAAACTCCGAACCAATAACCAACGCAGAAACCAGTTCACAGTTCGACCCCCAAACCTCAGAACTAATTAAGAAGGTTATGTGTTTCCACAACAAAATCTTTCTTAAATTATCTTCCACTTATCTTCGACAAATATTTGCAGATGAAAGATCTTCCTAGCTATCTCGTTAATCAAGCAAGTGAAAACTTACGTAAAATTTTGGTTTTCAGGTCGGCCTAAAACCAGGCAGTGCACCTTTAAAGTTTCTGTTAAGCATAAAATGAAAATCAATCAATCTATCTGAGTATCTTTTTAGGAATATTAATTATGCGACATTGGCTTTGCAGTTTCAGTTAAATATTTCATAATCTGTCATAAAATTCATATTTATGTACATGAGATTTGCCACAATTTTATTTTCTGATTCGAGCTCAGACGGCAGAGCAATTTCGGAGAATGATGAACGTCATATCTTATTTCTCGGTTTTTCTCGGTTCTACCACGTCCCCTTTTACGTCACTACAAAAAATTGTTTCTTTAAACAATTAAAAATCTACAAATAATTTTACTGAAAATATAGATTTTTTGTGGTTTTTTTTCTTGTTTCTAAGCAAATATTTTTATATTAAGAACAATTTCACACATAAATGATTTGAAAGAGATTGGTAGACTCGAAAGTAAAGAAAAAGAAATAATTTTCAAGGTAAATATTCAAAATACGAAATATTGTGCAGTTGTTATGCTATTCCTCAACAAAAAATTTGGCAATTTCATTTTAAAGCAGGGCCCAAATTTCATGGAATTCCTTTTTTGTGCTTACGGGAACTGCTATACATGTGAAATCTATTTCATGGAATCTATAAGCAAGATTTTCGGTTAGTGGAGAATTTCTAGGGTAACCTTTACTGTTTTCTGATAACGCGCTGTCATACGCATTATGCAGAAATTATTTGCTTACCGTTACCAAAAACAAAACTCTACCATGAAATACGCTAACCGTAAGCAAAAAATCTGCTACCGTAAGCTAATAATTTTTGTTAGCGGTAACAGATTCCATGAAATTGGGCTCAGGACATCACATTTATACAGATGATAATTGCATTGTATGTCTGTGCTATCTTCATGCATATATTAAATATTAATGTGTGTTTACCAATCTCTATCAAATCTGGTTTCTATACCATAGCTGCATTGTCATATGCAGCAGGGAAGGTATTTTGAATGACTCGTAAATCTGCTCTCGGTTGCTCGACTGTTTCTACTCTCTCTAATTCCGCCGATGCATGGCTTCCCTCCGCCGGGACTGGCGGTTGAGCTGCTGGTGACGGCGATGCTACCGTTCCTTCTCTAGTCTCCGTCTTGTGATGGCTATTCCGTCGTTCGCCTTTCTTGCCTTTGGTTTGAACCAGAGCCGACGCCAGCCAGAACCGTGTCTGGCCGAACGGAACCTTGGTACCGTCAGACAACGGCATTTGCATAAATATTGTAGCAACTTGGGCCTTATTATCCGAACAGTGTTCCATTGCAAATGCAAGTGGATATTTCTAGGTAAAGAGAAAAAAAGAACAGAAAAACAACATCATCAAATGACAAAATGCAAACTGGAACAATTCAATCACTGTTACTATTAAGATTATTAAGATTAGGCTAAATACCACTCATTAAAGGTCAAACTTCATACTTTGGTTTTTGTCACAGAAATGCAGATCCATGGGCAACAATATCAAGAAAGATACAGCAACAGTCATCTGTGAAAATTTCAGTCCCATACGGCACGCACTTTTTGAGAAAACAGTGAAAAACGGCCTCATTATTTTAAAAACCTTGTCACCGTAATTGTTTATCTTTAAAAGATCAAAATTGTTTTTGGTCATTGGTTTTTACTCTTTTCTGGATAAATACAGCAATTCAGGCTGAAAAATGTTAACGGTATGTTTCTGCCATCACCATCTTTATACCCTGAAAGTTATAGGTAAATCTGTGAAGATAGATTTGTTTTGGTATGCTACCCAAGTATAATGTGACCTTTAAAGTAGTTTCGAGCAAAATACTACGATCCAAACCCCTGAAGTGTCTTACTTTGTTTGTTCCAGCGACTAGATCAGGTGGTACGGTGTTTTCAACGATGAGATTGACGCATGAGAAAGGACGTCTGGCCATGACAGCCAGCTCAACTGCCCGGTTCTGGAGAAGATTAAAACAGAACAAAATTCATCGTTAGACATGAGCAACTTGAGACTCGAGGGCCAGTCTATAAAACCACAGAGGATCGTAGCAAAAGAACCTAACCTAGCTTGAACCTGAAGTCTACGAATCCACAGTCTAACAAATATTCAGTTCATAAAATGAGGAGATTGAAAATTGCAGGTATCTGATCTAGACTGATATGAGAATGAAAGTGATCCCATGGGGTAAATTCTTATTCAGCTTCATGAAAAAGATAACTAAGGTGGAAAGGTGCTTGGAGTTAGGAGGGCCTGATGTTTTGAGATCCTAGCAGGATCTTTCTCAAAGGCTGCTCAGAGTTAGGAGGGCCTGATGTTTTGAGATCCTAGCAGGATCTTTCTCAAAGGCTGCTCAGAGTTAATAGGAGGGTCTGACATTTTGATCCTAGCAGGATCTTTCTCAAAGGATGCTCAAAGATAGGAGGGCCTGATGTTTTGATCCTAGCAGGATCTTTCTCAAAGGCTGCTCAGACTTAGGAGGGTCTGACATTTCAAGAACCTAGCAAGAGGAGCTTTGGCTTTTAGCCTTTGAAAAGGATCCTGCTAGGATCGAAACATCAGGCCCTCCTAACTCCAAGGATATTTCAGGTCATTATTTTGGTAGATGAGCAGTTTGCAGCAGTTTGTTACTTGTATTAAGATGGAAAAACCTATTATTAACAATAAAACTTCATCAAAACTAGTTTTTAAGCAGAGAAATATCCTACACAAATTCATAAAATCTAGGAACAAATCTAGAGTTATATTTTAAGGTTTTGAAAAGTACAGACAAGAAACAGTAAGAAGTGTTCACAAATGTGTTACTAGAGCTATCAGGCTATATCAGACATCTTTTGAGTGACTAAGAATGTGTAAAGTTTTGTAAGCATCGAGTAATTTGTTAGTTGTTGGGTTCTTTCAAGGAACCGTGTACTGTGGAATCATGATGGTCTCACATCAGAAAAAAGGCTGTCATATTTAGAATTATATGTATTGACAGAATTTCCATTCAAGTTTGGATAATAATAAGAAAAATTTGGGAGGCTAATCATCCTTACTCACAGCTGGGGTGCTGAATTGCAAAGGATGCGGCTACAACGTGATCGAGTTGCTGGCATTCATTAGCACCCTTGGCTGCCAGCCACATCAACCCATTTTTGATCATGGAGCAGAGTCTGAGATCGAAAGTGTTTGATTTTGAGGAAAACCGGAGAACCCAGACAAAAACCCTCATAGCATAGGAGAGAACCAACGCACAACTCTATTCACATATGACCCAAGCTGGGATCGAACCCGAGCCACATTGGTGAGAGGCGAGTGCCTAATGCACTTACCACCTAGGCCTGTGTTCTTTATCAAAATAAAGCTAAAAATGGCCACAACAAATGTATGTCACCAATGAACATGAAAACAGCATGCTGCAAATACATGTAAGACTGACATATTGAGCAGAAATGCATCACTGCACATGCTGATATTCTTCAAAGTTCAGAAAAAGATCTTTGAAATGTGTGAAATGACGGGAATATGAAACAAAACAGGGAGCATTGCATGTTTGCATCATTCTACGTATTCCACTGAGAAATCCACAATTTGTGGAAACAAATTCAACAAGCTTTTGTGTGGATGTACGGACAATCCATGCAGCATTTTGAGCACAGTCCACAAAGAAATGCACTTACCTTTACTGAAGATTATTTCATTATTCAACAAATGAATCCGTCATACACAAATGTTAGCACTCAACAAGTACAAAGTGATCTAAAATTGCTTGGAGTTAGGAGGGCCTGACGTTTCAATCCTAAAGGATCTTTCTCAAAGGCAATATTTTTCTGATATAGATACAATTTAGTATCTATACACAAAAGAGTGCAATATTTGTGTATTGAGATGGAAATTGGAACAAGGACAAACACAAATAGACGTTTTGAATTATGGCTAACAAATTGAAAAAGTTTCCCTTGTGGTTATTTTGTTGAGCATATTGATAAAACAAAGTCGCATCCTCTTTGAGTGATCCCCTATGAACCTTTTCTCAGGTTGCAGCATTGCTAATGCTGTGTGCATCTTAAATGATCCTTGGGATATAGCGGTATGTGAGTGGTTTCATGGCTTCTGACTGCCAAACGAACAAAGATATTCTACTATATAATTAGGGACACCGCCAACATAGGGCTGGATAGCTCAGTCGGTAAGAGTGCCGGTACAGTATTCCGGTGGTCGCTGGTTCATATCACGCTCTATTCAATTTTTCTTTGTTCACTTTACAATAACATATCAGCTTGAATGAAATTATAAAACTTATCCTATCTTTTTCTCCAGCATTGGACAATGGCATATGCTTGAATGTCAGTAATTTAATGTTTGGTTGAAATAGGTAATGACCTTCACTTCATGTCAGACCTGGGGTTGATTTCACAAAGCCCTACGATCGATCGTAACTCAAGATACGAAGGATAACCCATCGTATCCTTCAACTTCTACGTGGGGCTGCAATGTATCATAAGTCCTACGATTGATAGGGCCTTTACGAAATGGGGTTTGAGGCTAGGCTTGGCATTTGCTTTTCTACTGCCATTTTGTGTCCTAAATGAAATGAAGGGCTTGAGATACATGGCGAAGCTGGAGCCTTTCCCCAGCTTCATCATGTGGCCCAATCCCTTTGTTTCATTTTGTGGGCTTCAAATGGCAGCAGTGAAATAAGTCCCCAAGCCTAGCCTCAAGCCTAGTTTCGTAAAGGCCCATAGTAAGTTACGATGAGTTTGGTGAAATTGACCCCAGAAAATAAATGAATGACAAAAAACAATGTGGATTGATCAATGATTCGATGATGGATGTCGTCGTGAGATCTCAAAAAATGTTGGATACGAGAAAAGAAATGTTAAGGATGTAACACACAGAACGTGTTAATTACTTACCCTCCGTCGGTGGTAACGGTCCCAGTAGTCTTTCAGTTTCAGAAAGCTTCCAAATATTAGTATTATAACGAAAAAGCACACAAAGAATGCTACGAGCACAGTCAAGAGGTTCAGGGAGTACTGACGAATTGTTACCTGGGTAACGAGGAAACAAAGGAGTAGGAAAGATGACGGGAAGGAGGATGAAAGATGAGAATGATGGAAACGTGGATGGATTGAGATCAGAGCCATGGATAGGAGAAGAAGAGGAATTGATTCAAGAGGAAAGTAAGAGTGAAATCAAAATTGAGAAAATTTAAGATAGAACGAAAAACAGGATGATTCAGAAGATTGATGGATGACGGAAATTACAGACGAATTGATGATAGAGACGGGAAAATGAAAAGAAAAAGTTGTAGTGGGAGAAAGAAATTGAAAACGTAGGTTAGAGAGACATGCTACAGCACAACATGCACTATATGATACTGATAGATAGTCATATTAATGCTTCCTGGTGTCCAGTCAAGACACTCAAAATGATCTTCTTTTGGAGAGTAAGGGCTTTATGAAATGAGGCTTGAGGCTGGGCTTGGGATTTATTTGGCTACCGCCATAGGGTTGGTTTGTTTAGCGCATGAGATCAGTGATCCTGCTGATCTGGATCCCATTATAGTGTATCCTGCATGGGACGTGGATCTGCAGATCATGGATCTCGTGTGCAAAACAAACAGGCCCTAAATGAAATGAAGGGCTTGAGATACATGGCGAAGCTGGAGCCTTTCTTCGGCTTTGTCATGTTGCTTGATCCCTTCATTTTGTTTTGGGGGCCTCAAATGGCAGTAACAAAATAACTCCAAAGCCTAGCTCAAGCCTGGGTCCATTCGCAAAGCTCGGCTCCGGCTCAGGCTTAGGCTTCGTCTCTGTAATCCATATGCTGAAAATATAGCTTGTGGTTTTTCATTGAAGCTGAAGCTCTGCTTTTTTTTTCAAACCAGAGAATCTTCTTCCGAACGTCAGCCAAAAGTCTATTTTGATACCCGTAATTTTAAAACGGATTCATAAAATGGAGACGGAGCCGAAACGGAGCTTTGAGAAAAGCCTCTAGTTTCGTATTGGTCATAAGATAATTTAGCGTATCAAAGTGATCAATTTATACGCTTACAGGTCCTCGTAAAGTAGTTCCGTAAACAGACAAAGGAAACATGAATATTCATATATCTATCAGTATAGACATTAAAACTACACAAGTGCTCATTAACAAACCAGTCACCACAATGCAGAACCATCTACCACTAGAAATAAAAACAAAAAGTCCGATCAATTAGAGCAACGTGACAGCATAAAAAAGATGAAACTCTACAGGAGGTTTTATTTTAGGTGAGGTGTTAGAAGGCAAGCGAGGTTACGGGATCCCGGAGCTTTGCACCGACCTGTTGCCGATGGTAACTGTCGCATCTCTGCTTCACCTTCCAGCCGACCACGAAGAAGAGGAGGAAGGATAAGAAGCAGCTGAAGAAGACAACGAGGAACTCCAGAAGATTCATCAGCAGGAATCGTTGTCTGACGGACACCTGTAAAAACGGCCGGTCACGTCACGGAAATGGGAATGCATCCAGACGAATATGGGATGGTATTTGGGAATCAAATGAACATGCAAAAAATGATAGGATTTTGATCAACATCAACAATCAAACTCTTAGGCCTTTGAGCAAGTTTTACCCGCCTCATATAGGCCCCCTAAATTTAAAATAATTCTTCCCAGACTCTGCTCTTTAGGGCGTTTATACGAAACGGAGGCTCAGGCTCCCTCTCCATTTTCGTGAATCCATTCTGAAAAAACGGGTATCGAAATAGAGGCTTTTGGCTGAGGTTCGGAAGTAGATTCTCTGGTTTGAAAAGGAAAACAGAGCTTCAGCTTCAATGAAAAACCACAACCTATATTTTCAGCACATGGATGTCAAAGCTGGAGCCTGAGCCTGAACCTGAGCCTGAGCCTGAGTCTGAGCCTGAGCCTGAGCCTGAGCCTGAGCCTGAGCCTGAGCCTGAGCCTGAGCCTGAGCCTGAGCCTGAGCCTGAGCCTGAGCCTGAGCCTCCGTTTCGTAAACCCCCATAGACTGTAAGATGTTTGCTCTTCATGATCCAGCGACTCGAGACAGATCTGTAGCAGATGTGGAATTATTAAATTGTATCTTCGTGAAATGTACAATCTTGCTGCAAATGGCTACCTGTTGAGAAAGCCCATTATGAAACCAATCACTTTCAATTCTCTACTTGAATTATAATCAGTGAAAACATGCAATGGATGACTGTGCTAACTTCTTCACAATTAATTGTTAGCGGCCGAATTGAACATATATGAATAAATTCTTGTAGAAACAAACATTGACAAGTGCTTCAAAAGACGTCAGGAATAAAGTCAATTTGGAGGTTGAACATTGTCATCTTTGTTATCGGCTTTCAAACATGTCAAACTAGAATCACCCTGAAGAGGAATGAATCTATACTTAAAGGTATAGTACAGGATTGGTAACATACTTAAACAGAAATGTTCACAGATTGACGTATAACTTTCCGGATATGAAGATGGTGATGGTAGAAACATACCGTTAAAACATTTCTGGCAGAAATGCAGTATCTATCAAGAAATTAGTCAAACAACGACCGAAAACAGTTTTGATCTTGGAGTGAGATCAAAACTTCTGTGAATAGATTTGAAAATACCGTGAGCGTTTTTCACTGTTTTCTACAGTTTCTGATGATGACAAAAGATGAAAATTTCACAGGTTTGTTTTTATTCCATGACAAATCAAATTATGAACAGTCTGCAGCTGTTCTGTCACCTTTACCAATCATGTATTATGCCTTTAATCCTTGTATGCCAGTGAAAGTAAGGCCCGCTTCAAATGTCATACTTATGCCGTGTCAAATATAAATCAGCTTGAGTCTTTGTATTCAGCACAGCATAAGCAAGATGTTTGAAACCAATTTGGCTCGGCAAGTTGAATTTGGCATGGTAGAGGCTCTTACCTCGACAGGGTCTGCCGCAGCTTAAAGGTATAATACATGATTGGTAAAGCTGACAGAACAGCACTCACACTTTGTCTGATCCAATATGTGCATGAAATGATGAGCTCAATTTTTCTTATAAAACACAAAAAATGGTTTTGATCTTACCCCGAGATCAAAACTGTTTTCGCTCTTTGTTTTACTAATTTCTGGATAAATATACCAGTTCAGGCGGAAATATTTTAACGGTATGTTTTTACCAGCACCATCTTAATACCCTGAATGTTATATGTAAATCTGTGAACATTTCTGTTTGGGTATGTAGCATAAGCACGATGTGTGAAACAAGCCTAAAGTATGATTACAGGCTGTTTGCATGGGATTTACTCTAGTGATTCTGAAACAGCAATTGGATGAACAGGTCATGCATAAACAAATTACGATTAGGCAAAGTTGGTTGTTCATGAAGTAACGCGGCACAAACTCGCCCTCCTTGAATGTTTAGTCGAAAATTATGGAAAAAAAGAGAAAATTAGTACGAGTTAACAGAATATATATTAGCATTAGTATATATGGATGTATATGTCGTTACCTTGGTTACTTGTCAAACAGAGAAACATGTTCCAATACCTACCTTGTACTTGGTAGAGCTGCGTTCAGGAACGACTACCTAACCTATGCAGGTTCTTGTGTTTTTGTAAGCGATCTGCAAAACTTTGGTTGATTTTAAGCAAATGATTCAATTTCTGTCGTCCTTTTATGTAAGCCATGATTTGTCAATGATGATTTGGTAGTGGAAATTTCTGTATGTTTTCTAATCAATGGATTCTATCGTTTCAGTACGTTGTGGGTCACGTTGTTGAAATGTTCACAGCATTTCCAAGATCAATGTCTATTGAACTCATTTCATATGAGCTTGTGTGTGTAGTCATCGAAAAGTGAACAAATTTGACGAGTGGGATTCGAACCAGCAACCTCAGGAATACCGTACAGGCGCTCTTACCAACTGAGCTATCCAGCTCTATGTTGATGGTGTCCCTAATTATCTTTGTTCGTTTGGCAGTCAGAAGCCACAAAACATCTCGCATACCATGTAAAGATTCCTTCACTTTGACTTCGACCTAGGGTCTGGAGTCTAAGCTTAGGTACAGAGCCCTATGCCAAATACCTGTGTGTAAACCCGTTCCGTGTAGAGTTGGTGGAAGCGCCAGACTAGACCCAATGCACTCAGTAGAACGATCAGAATTGCGATGAAGATCAGGAGTATATAGAACACTACACCCAGGTTGTCCCCCTGTTTAAACGCTATCTGCTTAGAGTGTAGTCGGTCAAATAAAGTCACACACACATACATACATTTCAATATTAAAGCCAATTGTATGGAGCTCCACAAGTGCCATTCCACTTATCCAGATAACCACATAATTTATCTCACCAAGTCGACTTATTAAGCCCTAAAAGTCGACTTATCGAGATAATTTATTCGTACAAGATGACTTAGTGAAAACTAAGAAGTCGACATATCCTGATAATTTATCTCGCCAAGACGACTTACTGAAAGAAGGAAGTCGACTTGTCCTGATAGTTATCTTGCAAAGACGACTCACTAAAACTGAGGTTAAGTATCAGGATAAGACGACTTATTAAATTCACTTTGTTGACTTTGCAAGATAAATGATCAGGATAAGTCAACTTCTCGTTTTCGCTAAAAGTCATCTTGTTGAGATAATTATTGAGACAAGACTACTTTTACCACTCCATAAGTCGACTTGGCAAGATAAATTATGTGGCTATCTGGATAAATGGAGTGGCACTTGTGGAGCTCCGTACATTTATGAGTTAAATCTGAATAGTATCAGGTACACAGACACCCTGCATGTGAACAATATGTAGCCTCACTGAAACAGAGATCAGTAGATCCATTTACCTGTGTATAAATAAGAAGACGCTATAGCCCATGTCACACGAGGCAATGTACAGGCAATCAGTTCCAGGTAATCTCCAAGAAGAAATAACATTCATCTTTCACGTATAACTTTCAGGGTATGAAGATGGTGCTGGTTGTAACATACCGTTAAAATATTCCCGTCTGAAATTGTGTATTTATCCAGAAATTAGTAAAACAAAGACCGAAAACAGTTTTGATCTCTGGGTAAGATCAAAACCATTCTTTATGTTTTATTAGAAAAATTGAGTCGGGTTTTCGCTTTGTGACCCAGATGTCCGATTGAGCTCACATTTTCACAGGTTTATCATTTCATGATTTTCATGTTTGATCAGACAAAGTGTGAGTGTTGTTCTGTGACCTTAACCAATCATGTATTACACCTTTAAATCTTGATATAATTTTCTAGGGATCACTGAGAATAAAAACTGCCAGGAAAAAAAATTCTTGTGCTACTAAAACTTTCTAGTATGTGGCATAGTTGGTTGCCCCTAAGTTGCCTGTAAAAAATTGCCTCGTGTGTCATGAGCTTATCACATACACAATACACAAACCTGATGGAATGGGAAATATGTACACAAACAACCAAGCACAGTTTTCAAATGCATAGTTAGATACATGTATGGTTCTCTATTGAAACAAAGACAGCTCAAAATGTAAACCTGTACAAAACACAAAAATAAAACTTCAGTTTATTAGCATAAGATAACTTGAGAAGCAAATGTAGGATCAGCACATCATGTTGAAGCAAAAATGAATTCTTCAGTGGAAATCTGTTTCAGAAACAAGAGTTACAGAGTTAGCCAGCTTCAACCTTTACTTTGAGTTTTTGACCAGCGCCTGCCACAGAAAAGATATGTGATCAGTCGTTTCTTCTCTGATTATGACAAATTTCAGTGACAGTCACGTTTGAAAACATAAAGCTTCTCGGTTGAACACAATTTGTTTGCAATTGTTATTAAGTTTGTTTACCTTAAATGACAGTGGCGTGGTGAAGTTGGAGATGTAGACATAGAAGGTCGTGTTAGCATCGTCTTCAAAGTTGTACTCGGAGCTGGACAACGTCGTAGTGAAGTAGTAGGTATTTGCTTGGTACGTCACTAGCCTTTCCACACTATACATATCACCTGAAAACGAAAACAATTGTCAATATAATATATTAGTAATAATAACTAGATATTCAAGTGTTCATGAAAGAACACAGAGCTGTTCCAACTTTAAGCTTTATAGGCTCTACACACTACACACATCACCTGAGAACAAAAGACCAATTGTCATTTATTTAGCGCCTTTGATCACTTTGTAAGTGGAATTGTCTGCGCTCTATAAATTAAATGATTAATTATTATTATTATAAAGTACAATCGCTTATTATAATAGCGCATATCACAATCAATGATGTTGATTTGAGTATATTACTATTATTCCTGGTCATTGGGCCACTTATTCCTGAAACAATCTCAACTCCCTGGGGAGTATACAGCCCCGGCTGCTGTAAAGCGCACAGAGGCTAATCAAGCACACAAAGCCATCTCTACCCTCACATGTACCCATTTACACCTGGGTGAAGAGGAGCAAATATGTGACAAAGCGTCTTGCAAGCACCACTGCCCGTGGCTGGACTTGAACCCACAACCTGTAGATTGACCAAGACACCTTGACCACTAGGCCACGGAGCCCCACAAATACTTTCAAATATCTAAAATGCTTGGAGTTAGGAGTGGCTTAACGTTTCAATCCTAGCAGGATCTTTATCAAAGGCTAAATGGTCAGAGTAAGGAGGGCCTGACGTTTCGATCCCAGGAAGATCTTTATCTAAGGCTTAATGGTCAGAGTTAGGAGGGCCTGACGTTTCCATCCCAGGAAGATCTTTATCAAAGGCTAAATGGTCAGAGTAAGGAGGGCCTGACGTTTCAATCCTAGAAGGATCTTTCTCAAAGGCTAAATGGTCAGAGTAAGGAGGGCCTGACGTTTCCATCCCAGGAAGATCTTTCTCAAAGGCTAAATGGTCAGAGTAAAGAGGGCCTGACATTTCGATCCTAGCAGGATCTTTCTCAAACTCCAAGCATCTTAATATATTTCAGGTCATTTTTGGCTGATGAGAAGTTTGCAGCAGTTTATTACTTGTATTTCAAATATCTATTTAGAATTCCAGCTTCAGGTCAATATTCGGTCCACTTTTCTTTCCTTATGCTACATATTCAAGACACGTAGAATAACCAGAGTTGTAATGACTCGACTCAAGTCACTTCTTTAAAGTAACTCGACTTGACTCAAGTAAAAAAATACAGTGACTCGTTACAACTCTGGGAATAACTGAGAGTGAGACTTACTGGATCGGTAGGTCATGTTCATGTTGATCTCCTTGCTGACATGAAGAGTGAATTCGATATCCCGGTTACTGACTTCTGGCGAGGTCATGAGGTTGATCATGGTCAGATATAACTCATCATTGGAAGACAAATTGAAGGTGTACTCGTAATTCATTGATAATTTATCTGCAAAATCAAAGACAAGAACAAAATTGGATAGAGGGTTCTACAAGGAAAATGATTCTCAAAGTCGACATTGGTCAAAAGTTAAGGTTTTTGCTGTCTGAAGTTATTGATGGCTAATAACTCTGAGCGATGATTGTTGACTATAGGGAGGCCCCATCATAGGAGTGACTAGCTCAGTATACTTACAATAGCAGGTGCCTCCATTTCGAGGGTTACCAAAGTAGTTCTGGTCGATATCACACCTGTTAAATGACAAAAATAAATCATAAGTTTTGTGACACTTGGAGAAAAATGAAATATGACAATTAATGCTCATCCTATTTCACCTCCTATCTGAGCTGTAACACTAACCTGTCACAGTATGTTCCCGTCACACCCTTGGTGTTACAGTAACACCTTCCGTCTAAGCTGTCACACTTTGTTCCGTGAAAGTTACATTGGCATGGGGAGCAGGTGCCCCCATTTAATGCATCACCAAAGTAACCCTCAGCACAGCTTTCACATTGGGGACCTGTATGGAACAGACGGTGAACAAAGATTCATTATCTTTCTCTTTCTTCAAACTCAGGCTCCGGCTCTGGCTCCGGCTTCGTCTCTGTCATCCATATGCTGAAAATATGGGTTGTGGTTTTCCACTGAAGCTGAAGCTCTGTTTTCCTTTTCAAACCAGAGAATCTGCTTCGGAACCGCAGCCAAAAGCCTCTATTTTGATACCCGTTATTCACAAAATGGAGCTGGAGCCGGAGCCTGAGCCAGAACCCAAGCCTAGGTTTGGAATCACGTTCACATAATGAGCAAAATCCATTTTTTTTCCCCATTCATGCATGCCCTCATTTACCATAGAAAACACCTGAATGAGTTGAAATAAGATTTGTTTTCTAGTTCTTAAATGGATATGAGTCAGTTCTTTGTAATCCTAAAAAGTAATCCAAATTCATTATGTCTCATGAATAATGCATGATATCAATTTGCATATTTACTATGAACAATGGTTATGAATGGGTATGTTGGAATCCCATACTATTCACAATACTACTATACATCAAATGCACTACACAAACCCACAGATAACCAAATAACTTAAAATACATGGTCACAAAAATGTAAAATGCTTTTTTAACCCTAACCCTCTGCACCTACCACACTAGACAAGAGGCTGCTTACCACACACTACCACAATCTCCACAGGGGGGACTAGATCATAAACCACACATTATTACCACACAAGCCACATGGTATAATGTGGTATGCAGGATGCCACACTTATACCACACGAGAAATCGTGTGTGGTAAATTGTGGTATGCAGGTGGGTTAGGGTTAATGAAATTGGTGTCAGCGGCGGGATAGCTGAGATGGTGACAGTGCAAATACCTGCAGTATTGTTCTGGCAGTTAAGACATATGGACGTAGTTTCATTCACACACCCACTGTGTCCATTACACTGGCATGCTGGGAGAAGAAAGAGAGGAAACAAAAACGAAAAAAACAAAAACCAATGGATATCGGGATCGACACAAAATCAAAAATATTGCAAACTCAAAAACATCAATTCAACAATTTTACCTCCCAAAATGAAAGCATTTGTGAAATATGACATTTCAATTGTTTTCATCAGGTCTGTAACTCAGTTACTTTATCTATGGGACAATTACTTCACAAGTTCCATTGTAAAACATTGCATCTATAAAGTTAGTTTTAAAACATTTCATGAGAAGGGTTACAGGCAATTCTGAATAAAATTGTCTTAAAAAGCTGTATCCTCTTTGAGTGATCGCCCATGTACTGTTTCTCAGGTTGCAGCATTGCTAATGCTGTGTGTATCTTCAATGATCCTTGGGATATAGCGGTATGTGAGTGGTTTCATGTTTCCTGACTGCCAAACGAACAAAGATAATTGACGATTAGGGACACCACCAATGTAGGGCTGGATATCACAGTTGGTAAGAGCGCCAATACGGTATTCTGGGGGTCCCTGGTTCAAATCCCGCTCCAGTCAATTGTACTACGTTCACTTTTCAATGTCTTTTTCAAGTAGTTATATTTGAAATGGTATTACCAACCAGCACATCCCTTGCACTTTATGTCAAACACCATAAAAAACAGTTCTTAAGATGTTTGAAAATCCAATGTTTAAAGTAGTAAAATAGCACTGCACTAGAAAATATTGCTAGAACATAAAAGTCGGAATATTCAAAACTTCAAACACTAAAGTGTCAAAATATAAATGTCTTAATCACAATTTGGAAATAAACAACTTTTTGTATTAAATTTGCATAACATTCCCACATGAAATCCTGTTTAAAATATTGTTTAAAATTTAAAATATTTGTTTGACACATTACAATGAATCCATGCAAAAATAGAACATTTGTATTGAGCAAACCGAACAAAATTGCAACGTGTTTGGAACTTTGAGCTCAACATGCAAATGTAATGAATAGAATGGGAAGCTTTGATTGCTGGGAGTTATAGAGAAGATATATACATGTATGCAGCATGGGGACAGTTACAAGCTTCAACATAATACATTGGTTTACCATAGGAAGGGGGTTGGGTACTAAACACCGGGAGACATCATAACTAAATAACATCATTCAACATCATAATCTTACATAACAAACAATCAAAAGCGTTGAAATCATTTTGTATCTAAGTTCATTTATAATGAGTTTTGTTGCGAAGGAAATTGGATGTTTAGCACTGCAAACTTGAGGGGCATGCTATTTTTGTCAAGTTTCTTATCAATATGCTAAGGTTATTTCTTTCACAAGCGTAAACTTCCAATCAATATTCTGGGAATGGTTTTGATATGTGGGGTGCTGTGGCCTAGAGGTCTGGTGTGTCGTACTCAAGATCTTGTGGTCAATCTACAGATTGTGGGTTTGAATCCAGCCATGGGTTAATGGTGCTTGCGTCCTTGAGCAAGACGCTTTGTCACATATTGCTCCTCTTCACCTAGGAGTAAATGGGTACCTGTGAGGGTAAAAATGGCTTTGTGTGCTTGATTAGCCTTTGTGTGCTTTACAGCAGCCATGGCTGTATACTCCCCAGGGAGTTGAGATGGTTTCAGGAATGTAAATGTAGCCCAATGACCAGGGATAATAGTATGTGCATAGAGACATCACATGTTGATTGTGATATGTGCTATATATAAGCGGTTGTATATTATTGTTATGTCAATCTGTAAACTTGTATGAAAGTTTCCAAGGCAAACAACCAATCACAAATCAGTATCCAAACTAGCCTGGCTACTTTGAAACCACCGAGGGCGCTATTCACAAAAACTGATGCAAGTTTCAAACAGCATCATGCATTACGACATCTTCAGATTTCAGCATGGATTCCGCATTTCCACAATGATTTCAACATTTCAAACAGAAGAACATCTCAAAAGGATTGGACTATTGTCATGACATCAGCACTTACATAATAATGTAGCTACTTTTACCAACGATTTATAAACGCAACATTTAATCAATGCAACATTACACAAATGATGAATGACACTGATGTATATATGGACATATATACTCACAAGGACAGTCGAAGTAGTACCAGCTATCCACAGCACACAAACCCATATCTAAGACTGGGTTACCGGCTTCATCCCCTCTGATGGGACCGCTATTAGCGCCCTCTATACATGTACCGAGGCCAGTCATGTCTCCAGAGTCGCACCATCCACAGTGCGGGTCGGCCTGGCAAGTGTCGCATGTCTTCAGCATTGAACAGTTCGTCACTGCAACAGAAATCCAATAATATACAAATAGTGAATGTTTATGAGTGGAATGGTAAGAATAATTTCATCCGTCACCGAATGAAATTATTCGTACCATTACACAAATGTGAAACATTTATTTTTGAGTCATGGTGATGGTAGAAACACACTGTAAACATTTTTCTGCCCGAAATACTGTATTTATCCAGAAAAGAGTCAAACCAAGACCAAAAACAGTTTTGATCTAAAATCGATCGAAACTCATATAACAAGATTTGAGAATACTGTGTGAATTTTTTCACTGTTTTCTCAAAAAGTGGGCACCGTATGAGACTGGAAATTTCACAGATGACTGTTACTGTATCTTTCTCGATATTTTTACCCACGAATCTGCATTTTTTTTTACAAAAGACAGAGTTTGACGCTACCTTTAAAAGAAAGAGAAGTGTATAGTACTGACCTGGACAGTGGGTTGCGCTGGTGTGCCATTCCCAACACAGCCCGTATGGGAATGATGTAATGTATGAGTTGGAGTCTATACAGCGTTCTTGATTGGTGCACCACATGCAGCCATCTACTCCCAAGCACGTACGGCACGATGACAACGCATCACATGATATGCTACATGACCCAGGGGTACCTATATCAATATACAAACATACCAGCAAATATCTCATTTGGAATCTGGAGGGCCTGATGGCGTTTCGATCCTAGCATGATTTTTCTAAAAGTGGTGAGAGTTAGGAAGGCCTGATGTTTCGATCCTAGCAGGATCTTTCTCAAAGGCTGCTCAGAGTTAGGAGGGCCTGATGTTTCGATCCTAGCAGGATCTTTCTCAAAGGCTGCTCAGAGCAAGAGAAGGGCCTGCCGTATCGATCCTAGCATGATCTATCTCAAAGCCTACATGACAAGATGCAAGATCATAATCCAAAAATATAAAATTGAAGACATCATTTTTTGGGGGAGGGAATTAAAAATGTCATAGTAGTAGGACCTAAGAATAATTTAACAAAAAGTTTTAAACTGACAAATAAAAGTGAAAAGTGAACAAAGAAAAATTGACTGGAGCAAGATTCGAACCAGCGACCACCAGAATACCATACCACTGCTCTACCAACTGAGCTATCCAGCCCTATGCTGGCGGTGTCCCTAATAGTAAATTATCTTTGTTCGTTTAGAAAATAAAATGCTTGGAGTTAGAAGGGCCTGACTTTCCGATCCTAGCAGGATCTTTCTCGAAGGCCAAATAAACTTAGCCTTTGAGAAAGATCCAGCTAGGATCAAAACACATCAGGCCCAAACTTCAAACATTTTATACATTTCAGGTAATTATTTTGGCTGATGAGCAGTTTGCAGCAGTTTATTTAATACTTGTATGAAAAATACAATCTCAGAATATAAGTGGTGAAATATTGTGGAAACATTTGTCATGAAATAAATAATGTCTA
Organism: Astropecten irregularis; assembly: GCA_963971285.1. NCBI lineage: Eukaryota > Metazoa > Echinodermata > Asteroidea > Paxillosida > Astropectinidae > Astropecten > Astropecten irregularis. The sequence goes on along the minus strand of OZ020254.1, from coordinate 19,585,390 downwards.
AAAACACATGTATAAATTCTGGATAAAGTTCACAGTGTAAGACTATCAGCCATCACTTTACCACCACAAATTCTTCTCAAATTCACTAAGAAATTCGCTAAGTTATCTCTGAACCAGCTAAGCAGCCTTACCTCCTGAGCGGTTTTCACACTTGTTCCCGCGCCATTTACAGCTTTCTTTTGAGTTGCACGTCCGACACGATTGGTGGAGGTTACACTGGACGCCCGAACAAAAAATATCATTCTACAAACAAGAGACAGCAAACAAGAAAGTATAACACTGCATTGAATCAAGGTGTCGGGAATGAGAAAAACTGGAGCGGGATTCGAACCAGCAGTGACTACCGGAATATTGTACTGGCGCTCTACCAACTGAGCTAGCCAGTCCTGTGTTGGCGATGCGGGTGTCCCTAATAGTCAATCATCTTTGTTCGTTTGGCAGTCAGAAGCCATGAAACCAAGCCTTGAATTTAACGGAGGCCACGGAGGCCATGGCCTTCGTTGCCCTGGTTCTTGTAGAAAATTACCATTTCTCATTTTGAATACTGATGAATATGAGATGAAAAGGGGGAGGATAGTTTTTTCTATACCACTCTTGAGCATTCAATAGTTGTATATTGACTTAATTACCTGATCCAGACAATCTGGTAATCTTCTGCATTTACTTTGACACCAGCCACATCCTGGTGTCAGCTGACACTGTGAACAGTAACTCAGATTGGAGCACTGTGGATCTGCAAAGAAACAAACCAGTTAACAATCACTGAGGTATGATTCCTTGTGTGATACATGCCCAATTCTAATACTACAGCATCAGGGCACCAGACTAATCTCAACAATTAGCCAGAGCCTTTTCACATCATGGCTTAGGCTTCGGCTCAGAGCTTTGACTCCATCATCAAAAAGCTGGAAATACAAGTTGTGATTCGTTGTTGAAGTTGAAGCACCTTCTTCGTATTCAACACAGAGTAAGAACGTCCAAAGCCTCTATTACAACAAATTTTTACAAAAAGCGGGATTCGAACCAGTGACCCCTGGAATAACGTATCGGCGCTCTATCAACTGAGCTATCAAGCCCTATGAACAAAGACAATTTGAGGAGCAGGATCTGAACCAGCGACCTTTGGCAGTCAGAAGCCATGAAACCACTCACATAGTGCTATATCCTAAGGATCATTACGCCCAGAATTACCAATGCTGCAACTTGAGAAACAATACATGGGGGATCACTCAAAGAAGATGCGGCTTTTAAATCAATACTATCATCAACTTACCTAATGGTGGCAACGGACACTGCTGTGACGTCGTGTTGCCCGGTTCTAGTCCAAACTGGTTACCTTCATGGGTTGCAATACACTGATCATTAACCAAGTCCCATTCACATGACAGACCGGGTGACGGGTCAATACACATTGTCTCATTATCAAGAGATGAACAATCACCTGAAATAACACAAGACAGCACAAGCATCTTCAAAATCATAAAGCTGCTTAAGCACCAAAATTTGCTTAAGCACCAAAAACCTTGGTGAATAGAACCAGTATGCCAGCCAAAACTCCCTGCAAATAATGCTCGGCAAATGCTCAGCAAACAATGGTCGAATACAAGTCAAAAGCAGTCAACATCGCATGAACATTTGGTTGGTAATCCTGTTTGATCAAGGAAGACTTTTCATGCTTAAGCAAACTGTGTGCTTGTTTGGCTTGATTGCAAGCAGTTTTTGCAGATTGAGCATGTGTCGGATGCATTTGTTTATGCGTATGTATACATGTACGTCCTGCTCTATGTAAGTCCTCTGAAACATCATCACAGGACGAGTTGCTTGAAAACATGGCGGCCTCCGATGGGAGATGCAAGCAGACAACCATGGTCTCAAAAACATTGAATAACATTATTAGTTCAAGAAAGTTTTGAGGCTTTGCGTGGTGACACTTGGAAAGTGGATCGGTTTGAGGAGACACCATGTAAGAATCGTGCGTACTTTCGCACTTCTTATTTCGTTCACACTTCTTGTAAGGTCTCAACGTTTCGACTAGCCTGCTCTAGTCATCATCAGATGACCTTAGTTATTCACAACAGGCATTAGACAATAATAGTGCCAAGATACATGCTCCGAACACTACCAGTAAGGTAAAAGTCCAGCATTTGTCTTCCCTTTAAGCGTCTTCCGCTACGTACCTGGAGTGTAGACTAGGATATCGTGCTGCATGACTCCAGTGAACCCACTGTACACATACATCTTGCTATCATAGACAAATGCCGAGTGGCCGTATCTTGCAACATTCTTATAAAGGGCCATGTCCGCTGTTACAGTGCTCCACGTCTCACATTCTGCAATGAAATCCAAACAAACGCTCACTGATAACGTGGAGGAATTTGGTGAGGTCTTATTGAGGATCTAGATGAGCATCTAAGAGAGGCTAAGTGAGGCTAAGCATGAAGCTCGCTGAGGATCCAGGTGATATTGATTTGGGCGGGTGAGGATCAATGAAATATTTAGTAGGTGAGGTCTGACAGAAAATCTAGGTGAGGATAGGCGAGGGTAGGCTTGGGTAGGGGAGGGTAGCTGAGGGTAGCGGAGGGTAGCGGAGGATCTACAAATAGGGGTGGGTAGCTGAGGGTAGAAAAGGGTAGCTAAGGGTAGCGGAGGGAAGCTGAGGGTAGCTGAGGGTAGTGGAGGGTAGCTGAGGGTAGCTGAGGGCAGCTGTGGGTAGCTGAGGGTAGCTGTGGGTAGTGGAGGGTAGCTGAGGGTAGCTGAGGGCAGCTGTGGGTAGCTGAGGGTAGCTGTGGGTAGTGGAGGGTAGCTGAGGGTAGCTGAGGGTAGCTGAGGGTAGCTGAGGGCAGCTGTGGGAAGTGGAGGGTAGCTGAGGGTAGCTGAGGGCAGCTGTGGGTAGCTGAGGGTAGCTGTGGGTAGTACAGGGTAGCTGAGGGTAGCTGAGGGCAGCTGTGGGTAGCTGAGGGTAGCTGTTGGTAGTGGAGGGTAGCTGAGGGTATCTGAGGTCAGCTGTGGGTAGCTGAGGGTAGCTGAGGGCAGCTGTGGGTAGTGGAGGGTAGCTGAGGGTACCTGTGGGTAGATGAGGGCAGCTATGGGTAGTGGAGGGTAGCTGAGGGTAGCTGAGGGTAGCTGAGGGCAGCTGTGGGTAGTGGAGGGTAGCTGAGGGTAGCTGTGGGTAGCTGAGGGTAGTGGGCCGGAGGGTAGCGGAGGATCTGCAATAAACTCACTGATGTTATAAGCCAGGAAGTCGTTGGACAGGCATTTAGCTCCAGTGTACTCCACCGAGTCAGTGTGTGTATTACCACCATACACAAACATGACATCGTTGAGAATCACGGCAGTATGAAGGAACCTTGGCTGATTGCTAGGAAGCAGGACTCGCCTGAGGAAGTTGAAGCAAGATACAATTCAAATCAATAATTAATTGAGTAAATGAGCCAACGTTCAACAACAGCGCCACATTTTATGGTGTAAGCAGCCGGTTCATGCCATATCCGTAATTTTCGTGAAATCGATCAAAACGTTATGGCGCAACTTACGCAACAAAATGTTGCATAAGTGGACTTACGCCATGGCGTAAAGTTTTGTGTTATCGGCTGCAGAAGTCATGTACAACTCTGCACTGTGGGCTGTAGGGAACAGTTAAAATGAAACTAAAAGAATTTTGTCTAGTTCGAGGCATTTTCAATTGAAGATAATGGATGCACAGCAGCAATAAGTATCCCAGAATCACATTACAAAATACAGATCGAGAGCTACGTACCATTCTTTCTTTGTGAGGTCGTACTGGTACAGCGTATCAGTCAGATCAATTTGTTTAGGGCTAGCCACAAATCCAGCATGGACGTACACCATATTCCGGACTGGATCAAAGGCACTTGAATGCCCGTATTTTCCGATCACTTGGGCTCCTGTAGTTTCTGCTATCGTCCAATTTCTGCTGACTGTTGACGAAAGACGTTGAAATCAATTTACAATTTCATTTCCATAGTTGGGATGAAATTCCTGACAATCTCAACTCCCTGGGGAGAATACAGCCCCGGCTGCTGTAAAGTACACATAGGCTAGTCAAGCACACAAAGCCATCTCTACCCTCACCGGTACATATATCCATTTACACCTGGGTGAAGAAGAGCAATATGTGATAAAGCGTCTTGCCCAAGGACACAAGCACACTAGCCCATGGCTGGATTCGAACCCACAATCACGGTAAATTGACCACAAAATCTTGAGTACGACACGCCAGACCACTCGGCCACAACACCCCACAAAGTTGAAAGACTTGGAAGATACTTACTAAAGTCGTATTCTTGGACCGTGCTGATGTAACTGTACACAGGACTATACCCGAACATGATGGTCATCGTATCCTCGTACACAACAGCAGTATGACCCTCAACACCTATCGGACTACCGTTGACGGTAACATTTGATACCCATGTAGATGACGTCACATTGAATACTAGCAGTTCATCAGTAACTTGCTTGCCGTGTAGTGAACCTCCAAATATGAAGATTTCATCCTACGGAAAAGAGCAAACATCTTCATGAAGTTGGCTACTAACATTTTTTCTGCTAGTTCTGACCTCATTATCAGCCACCAGTCATATAGAGGTCATCCGGCCAGGCCATGTGTGCAGGGAGCTTGGCATAAACAATGCAGGCATGCATTGGTTGAATAGCCTCGCACAAAAGATCGTATTCACGGCGGACTCTAATCCGTTCATGCCCAGACGTTCGAAACTCACAGATTGCATTCTGCTCAAAAATGCAGATCTGTTCAAATGAAATCCAAGGGGGTGAACATACCATAATGAGGTAATCTTTTGCGACAATAAAGGTCCATTGAACCTCTTGTTCCAGACAGTACCCTCAGTCAATGTATTCAATGGAAATAACAAAGCAATCATGAATATTCCATGACGTGGACTGTTATAGGTACTCCCCGTGCAGAAGGGGTTAACATGTTTGCTATTTGTCTTGAAGCTATAACAACAGACTAATGACTCTAGCTTGTTTATGGAAGAATGACGACACTAACCTGGTATAAGACGGCACTGTGACCGTATCTTGTCTTTGGTATATTTCCAAATTGACTCACAACTTCCGAAGTCTCCCTGTCAAGGTTATGTCTATAGAGGGACAAGGACCACATCCCACAATGATAAATGAGAGTTCATAAACATCATGTAAGTTAGATCTAAGGCTGTGTAACTGATTTTGTGTTAACACCATGAGACATAAATCATAATCTTTTATGAGTTGTGTGGCTCTGAAAAGAGCCGGTTAACTCGACGTTCCGGCCAGTATGCTCTGGTCGTCTTCAGGAGAATGCTGCAGCTGAGAGGTGGAGACTGGACTAGTAGTTCCATTGCAGACCTGGTACAAATCGCTGCTCGGTGCGGTGAATGGACTACGGTACCTCCACCTCACAGCTTCAGCATTCTCTTGAAGACGCCCAAAGCATACTGGCCGGAACATCAAATATCCCATGGTGTTACCACAAAATCAATTACTTAAAACATCATGTAACTATCACTTATTAACCAAAAGCTTAACGCATACACTGTACGACACAAGACAAGAGCTGCTTACCACACATTACCACAGTCCTGGTAAATTGTGGTATGCAGGAGGGTTAGGGTTAACAAGAAGTCATCTGACACTAGACACCAGGGGGCGATTTCACAAAACAGAAACTGATCTTAAATTATGAATCAATCTTAATCGCTAAGCAAAGTGTGATGTCACAATACAAATCACTTTGGTGATACTGACAACTCATCTTAAGATTAATCTTTGTGCTAGATGAAAAAAAAAGATGACCGACCTGATAATTGAGATGTTTCTGTTGGTGTCAAAGTCGTAACCGCCGATCACCCAGATGACGTCGTCTTGTTGGACCACAGCGGCTGAAGCTCTACCATTGGCTTGGCCTTCCTGAATGTACCAATAGCCATCATCGGACGGTACACTACAGTCAGAACCTACATCATCATAATAATAACCAGCATTTGAAACGATCTTTTCAGTATTAACCAAATGACAGCGCTTACAATTATTATCATCCTTGGTCATTGGGCTACATTTTATATTCCTGAAACCATCTCAACTCCCTTGGGAGCATACAGCCCCATACTGGCAACCATAGGGCACACAGAGGCTAATCAAACACAAAGCCATCTCTACCCACACAGGTACCCATTTACTCCTTAGTGAATAGGAGCAAATATGTGACAAAGCATCTTGCCCAAGGATGCAAGCACCACTAGCCCAAGGCTGGATTCGAACCCACAATCTGTACATTGACCAACACGATCTTGAGTATGACACGCCAGACCACTAGGCCACAGCACCCCACAATATTCATACCATGAATCATTTGCTGAAGAGCCTGTGTAGTTAGGTACACTATCTGGTCATAAGATTCGACGTTTTAATCTCCCTGATCTATGACTCATATTTGACTGACTCGGATTCTTATTACACGCTGCACATTATTCACACGGATTTGAACAGGTTGTACTGCACTTCATAGGAAGAAGCACAAATCACCTCAAAGCCTAGAGGAAAAGCAGGATTACTCAACACACAGAATGAAAATAATCTATTTTTTTCAAATGATTGAGGCTTGACTTGTTGTTGATGAGGAAGTACTTAAGGAGTACTAACAAGGTCTATGAAGCATTTATTAAGACAATTTAAGGACACTAAACAGATAACAAAAAGGACTTGAGGCAATGACCAGGGGCATCAAGGCAATGACCAGGGGCATCAAGGCAATGACCAGGGGCATCAAGGCAATGAACAGGGGCACCAAGCCAATGAACAGGTGTACCAAGGCAATGACCAGGGGCACCAAGGCAATGACCAGGGGCATCAAGGCAATGACCAGGGGCACCAAGGCAATGACCAGGGGCATCAAGGCAATGACCAGGGGCAGCTAGGCAATGACCAGGGGCATCAAGGCAATGGCCAGGGGCAGCAAGGCAATGACCAGGGACACCAAGGCAATGACCAGAGGCATCAAGGCAATGACCAGGGGCACCAAGGCAATGACCAGGGGCACCAAGGCAATGACCAAAGGCACCAAGGCAATAATTAAGAAATCTAGCCTCAATGAAGTTAAGATATTGACTCTACAAGTGTGTGAAGAAACCAAATATTAACAAATATGTATTAAATAATCATTCTACTTCACGTATATTTAAAAAATGAACATGTAAAATTTGCCAATTTATTGTACAGTATTCAAGTGTACAGTCAATAAATTGTGAAGATTTTGTAATACATACCTTTGTATCCTGAATTACAGTCACATTTCTGCAGACTAAGGTTGCACACACCATTGCCACTGCAATTACCAGGGCACACTGGCAGGTCACAGCCCTTCCCAGCCCACAGGGGGTCACAGGTACAATTATTATAGATTGAATCACACACTCCGTGCCCGGAACAGCCCAGGGGACACGCATCAACTCTGCAGGAATGAAACGGTCATGGATTATGCGCAACGTTCTGCCAAGTACGAGAACGTCTCACTGGGAGTATAACTGACACCAATACTGCACGAGCAGACGGAGACAATTGCAAGTGATAACAGATGTTATTGTCATGACAACCAAGAAGATGCGATCTCTTAAAGGGCATGTACAACATTGTAAAAGTGGCAGAACGGCTGCAGTCTGTTCATAATTTGATTTGTCATTCAATAAAAACAAACCTGAACATTTTCAGCTCAATTGATCATTGGAAACAATAGAAAACAACGAAAAAAACGTTGCAATTGTTACGCTTAAATTGTGTGGGAATAGCTTTCTCATTTTTGATCTTGCCAAGATCAAAAATGTTTTGGTTCTACTCTTTTCTGGATAAATACAGCATTATGTTTCTACCATATTACCGTCTTTATACCCTGTAAGTTATACGTAAATCTGTGAACATTTCTGAGGCCGATTTCACTAATGCTTTGTGATCATCGCTAAAGCCTAAGTCCATCGCTAAACGGAAAATCAATCGTTACTTTGCGTAGCAATTTTCCGTTTATAGCAATTTATAAGGGCTTTAGCGATGATCGCAAAGCGTTAGTGAAATCGGCCCCTGTTTTGTGCATGCCCTTTAAAAAAAATTGAAAATAAAGAATAATATACGCCTAAGCAAGACTAGAATTTTGTCAGAAGTCGTCTCAACATGTTTGTTAAATTAACTCTACAAACGGGTGAAGAGCCAGAGACAGAGACCGTAAAGCCCAATGGGGCAAGATGGCCCTGACGCCTATGGGATTCTCGTCTACACAACGGAAATATAAAAGGATGAAAGGATTACACTTATCAGGACTGGAAAAGCCCGTGGGATGAAAACTCCGCATCAAAGGAAATAAATATAAACGGATGAAATGGGATTATATTAACCATAGCCTCAACGTATGTCGACTCCGTTATAAAAATATAAAAGGGATATAAATGTTTAATCCTTGCGGAACCGGCGCACACTCTCAAGCAATATTTTCAAGGCGAACGTCAATCTAATTTGTTTTTGCAGATGTTCAGACGACAAATACAAGGTTATATATATGCAAATGAGTCCCACAAATGAAATCAATAAACAACAGCGCGTACAGGTAGCCGTGCTACTGTGAGTACGCATGATTAATGAATGAATGCCTACCTGTATGTTATATTGAAGCCTTCAAATTTGAATGCTGCATCGCTGTAGAAGTACAGGTAGGCAAAGCCTGAAGATGTAGTCACCTCATGTAATATGTTCACGTCGGAATAACGTATAGGCCCACTGTATGAAGACGAAATAGACATAGATATAAAACATGCTTAGTAAATACTGGTAGCTATTATTATAATGCACAAATGGGGCAAATTTCATGGAGCTGCTAAATAAGTACAACAATTTGCTTCTGCACAAAAAATTGCTTGTTACAAAAAAATGCTTAGCACAAAAATGTCTCGCCCAATAAAACAAACCACCATTAGAATTCCATTTGATATTTATGGTCGGCGAACAACAGCCAAAGAACAATCACAAGTAATATAGCATGTGACCATTCGGTTGTTAATCCTGTTTTTATTAGGACAGAAATTGCATGGTTAGCAAATTTGTGTGCTAAGCAGGGCCCCTGCTACCAGGGAGCTGCATACAGCATGTCTACTTTGTACATATTTTCGTTTCATTACGTAAAGCGAACTGATCAAAACATCTAAATGGACACAACTCCGGCCGATATCATTGTGATAATGTGTCAATTTTCCATCATACTTACCTAAAAGCAGAAACAAGTGGTGCATAAATAGAATCACCGTCAAAGATGTACAAATAATCCCAGCTGCATTCCGTGGCAAATGATTCCAGGAACAAACTGATACTTGTACCTGGGCTATAAATAGATAAACAAACAAACAAACAAACAAGTAAACAAAGTGGAACACTGCACAGGGTTACATTTACAGGGTTCTGTGAATTCAAATGTTTCCTAGGAAAGGAACCCTGCAAGTTAGGATTGAATTCTGTCTGACACTCTCAGGCAATAATGGCAACAATTGCCTGGCCACTAAATGTTGGCATACTAATCTGCTCTTACATCTGTACATGTACACCAGGGGTCAATTTCATAAAGCTGTTTAAGCACAAAATCTGCTTAAGCACGAAAAGTCTTCCTTGATCAAGCATAATTACCAAACCAAATGTCCATGTGATGTTTACTGCTTTTGACTTGCATTCGGCCATTGTTTGCTGAGCATGACATTCACAAGGAGTTTTGGCTGGCATAATGGTTTTATAATCAAGTTTTTTTGGTGCTTAATCAAATTTTGGTGCTTAAGCAGCTCTATGAAATTGGCCCCTGTATGGAAGAAAATATTTTATGAACTATTCAGCATAGTCAGTGTCAACAATTGAAATGTTGCTTGGAAATATTTAAACTTGTAAAGCAAACTACACATGTGGTAGTAGTACACTGCACCGTACTTGTTTCACAGGTTGTAGTGCTGCTTATGCTGCGTGCATCTTAAATGATCCTTGGGATATAGCGGTACACACTGTAGGCCTATGTGAATGATTTCATGGCTTATGACTGCCAAATAAACAAAGATACATTTAATCGACTATCAGGGACACCACCAACTTAGGGCTGGATAGCTCAGTTGGAAAAAGCACCGGTACGGCATTCCTGAGGTCGCTGGTTCAAATCCCGCTCCAGAAAAATTTCCTTTGTTCAATTTTCAATGACTTTAAGTCTGTCCAAATGAGTTTCTTCTGACATTTATAACCAGTAGTAACCATACATGAATCAATGCTATTTAATCCATTTATGGTTGACTTTTGTATTTCATGTCAAAGATCAGATCTTTGAAAATCCTGTCCCCTTATCAATCAGACGCATCTACAATGTATTTACTCTCAGCATTTGCAAAATCTTGACAATACATCATGTAATGTACATTATCATATTCATAGATTGACATCCTCTTCAGGTCAAAGTACAATCCATGTATATTATTTATTTTATGTGATCTGTGCAAAAACATTCAAAGCATGTATGTACGTAATGCACAATTAAACAGCGGTTATTACTTTCATAAAAGTGCAGTGCCATAAAACTGACCCCAAATAGTCATTTGTCTCAATACGATTCTTGTTAACGTGCAGTTTATTTGGCCAGTAGCTAAGCAACAAACTGAAGTTAATAATTCATTCAATGTCAAATGCTGCATTATTACTTAAAGTACCTATGCATTACTAATGGTAATTGAGTTTGGGCGGTAATAACACACATTCCTATTATTAGAAGAAACAGGCAGTTTTCCTAATGGTCTAGCGTTATACAAATGCATTATCTAATGGCTATACAGTACGTGGTATAATGACTTACCTCCCACTGTCTATCAACCATACACAACTTGTATCAGTGTTATACTGTCCTACTGAGTCGTATATGGTGCCTGTCGGCGCATCCAACCTAATAAACACACAAGAAAAAGGAATATTACATTACACATCCACTATAGAAGTTTGCTGGGTAATGAACGTAAAATAAATAAATGTGTATTTTTAAAGTCTATTCTAAAGAATATAATACAAGTTGATTTGTGTACAACTTTTTATGTAAGGGAATCTTTACAATTTTATTGTTAATAACTCCAACATTTTAATAGATGTATTACTGTAATCTTACACAATGGAACAGCACTATAAGTATAAGAACACGCTGGGATGCACAGAAATTGTTTGTTATAGTGGTCGTTCGTTATAATGAACATTGTTCAGCAGGCCTTTACATTGCACATAAAAATTGGGAGCCAAGGATGATGTTCGGTATAGCCACATGTTTGGTATAGCGGTGTTCGTTTGGCGTTCCACTGTAGCTACTCTACAGTATACCCCTGTTTGGGTTTGGGACTGGGTACCGCAGTGTAAGTAAAGTATGTGTAGGATAAACTCAAATTGTATTAAGCAAAACCAAAGCCTCCTGAAGGTCACTTCATAATTTTTTACTTTGTCAAAGAAATGCAGATTCACTGGAAAAATATTAGGAATGATACAGCAACAGTCATCTGTGAAATGTTCAGTCCCATATGATGCCTACTTTTTCAGAAAACAGTGAAAAACACTCATAGTAATTAGAAATCTGTTTACAGGATATTTTGATCTTACGAAGATCAAAACTGTTTTGGGTCAATCATGTCAATTGGTTTGACTCTTTTCTGGATAAATACAGCATTTCGGGTACATGTATGTTTCTACCATCACCATCTTTATACCCTGTATTGTTTTACAGTGTACATGCAGGTAAATCTGTGAAGATTTCCGTTTCAGTAGGCCTAAGCTACCAAAGTATGATACTACATTTATACATTTACAGTAATTGAACATGCACTGGAGTGGATATTTGTTGACACCATCCTAGTTATAAAGTAGGTCCAACACGATGTACATTGCGTACATGCACATTGCTTTACACCTGCTCAATGACCTTTCATCAATCCTATATTCAATTGCATTTTATATGGTTAGGCATAGAGGCATGAAATATAGCACACCTACCTGACCTAAGTGTTTCTCTGGTGCTATACAAATGTACATGTACCTGTGTGTACCTATATCCATAACTAGTCATGCTAGTATACATACAACATATGTACATATACTGTACATGTATATATGTGAATGTATTGTTTATGTACAAATGTAACATAATATTGGGCATATGAGTGCCAAATGTGAGTGAATTCAGTACACATTCATGATGTACAATGTAGTACAGTTGTCATGGTTGTACAGTTAATTCTGTCAAAAATTCCTACACTTGCCTACATCATTTTATTCACATTTACCTTCCCTACATTTTCATAGGAATATTAAATTACCTAATTCTACGTTTGTGCGACAGCCACATGTACTATGGAGAAAAGTTAGGGTGACGCCCCTCAGAAGGGCGACAATTTGGCGTCGCCCAAATAATTTTTCTCCAAATCTAGAACTCATTTTTGCAATCCTCGTAGTCTCAAACCTTTTGCCTATACATGTACATTTTGGTTCAACTGGGTTTCCTAGCAAGGGAAAAAAAAGAAGGGTATGGAGATGTCGCTCTAATCTACGTATGTAGCATTAGTCATGCAGTATATTTTCAGCACCTGTACTGATTTGTACATGTACTCACAAGAGCTTGTACCTTTATGTAATTGTGTTTCCAACGAGCACGAGGTTAATTTATGCGCCTGCTTTGTACAGTATAACACAATGTCTAGTTACTGTCCATCCCTCTCAGTAAACAAGCTTTATTTATCCCTTGTTCATATACAGTGCACAGTGTAGGCCCTGTCAATTTGAACTGTAAAAAGATCATCAGATGCAATAACTGTACGACATCCATAGGATTATTATTCAACATGTTTAAAGGTACTATCATACTTTGGTAGCATGTACACTGTACATATGTACATGTATACAAAAAATACCCATAGAGCTAGGAACAGAAATGTTCACAGATTTACCTACATGTATTTACAGGGTATAAAGATGGTGATGGAAACAGACATTCAACATTTTTTGCCTGAAATGATGTATCCAAAAAACTACAACCAAAGGCCAAAAACAGTTTTGATTTCCGAGATCAAACCTCACAATTACATGTACCTCACAATTTTGCATAAAAAAATTGGCAACATGTATCTAGATGGAAAATTTGCAACGCTGTTTTCTACTGTTTCCATAGAACAATTGGGCTGAAAATTTCACAGGTTTGTTTTTATTTCATGATAAATCAAATTATGAACAGACGACAGCTGTTCTGCCACCTTAACCAATTACATGTACATGTACATACTATTCATGTAGCTTTAATACACATAAATACATTCAGTGAATATCTGAATATGTACATGTATGCAGTGTACAACAGTACATTGAAAGGCTGTACACCGCGTACACGTTACCCACATGATAGTTGTACATGTACACTCTTCATCGCGATATTAATTCTTTGGCACCTACTGTGTAGAGAGATAGACCTGCTGGCAGAATTTGGCTCATTTAATAATGCAATATATAATTCTAGCTGGCCTCAGCTGGAATTGCCCGTAGGTGTATAGATGCCATGATTTCGAACCCACACAAATCACTCAATACACTCCCTGCAATTTGTACGGTGAGATAATTTCATTGATTCGGGCAATCCCTCATTGAAACCACACATCTCAATGGGAAATTGGTTAGGAATGATTATCAGGAAAGGAGAAAAAAACACAGTGAGCGTAATCAACATAAAATATTTCCTGTTGGCAGTTTGATAGTCTTGAAGCGGGAAAGCGACGCGTGTGCACGTATACACGTGTACATTGTGATTTGTGAGCATGCAGGGTCGGTAGCACGGAGGCTTCAAGGCATGTGTACATCATGAGTGGTGTAAATTTAATATACACCTACAGTACATGTACATACCGGTATGTACACATGTATGTCCCTGAATTTATTGAAATGTTTCATCGAAAAAATTAAATAGAAATTTCACTTTGAGCGTACAGTACGTAGCGGCGGATCTAAAGGGGTTGCAACCTCCCACATTCAGCCGCAGACCAATGTTATTATTTCAGTATTAAAATGGAAAAAAAATGGCCACCCTTTAACCAGGGGCCAATTTCACGGCACTGCTTAGCACAAACATTTGCTAAGCATGACATTTCTGTCTTAATAAAAACAGGATTAACCACCAAATGTCCACATGTTGTGTATCACTTGTGATTGTTCTTCGGCTGTTGTTAAATGACCGTGAATATCAAATGAATGGTTTAACGAGGTTTGTTCTATTGGGCAAAACATTTTTGTGCTTAGCAGCTCCATGAAATTGGCCCCAAATCATTCATTCCTGACATTTTTCAAACCATTTTCCACACCTGTAATTTGATTGTTTGCCATATTTTATGGCCTATAATTTGAGAAAATTTTTGACAAAACATCTTCTGCTTGGTAAACAAAGAATTGGAAGCCATTTCCATATTCATACTAGCCGTTAGGCCTACACGTCCCTCGATAACATGGATTTAAAAGTTTTACAGGCCAACTTTTTTCCATGATTGCGACTCAATTTAGGACTTCATTTCATCTAAATGACACTTAATATGCAAATTAGGCTTGCCCTTCACCGACGTGGATGAGCACTGTATACTCAGTGCTTGTGAGAGCACGTGAGAAAAAATCACATGCTTGCTCAGGTAGGATTCGAACCCACGACCTCCCGCTTACTAAATGACACTTTTTTATTTTCATCCCCCCTGAAAGCTAGATCCGCCCCAATTTTGGGCTCTATCTTTGACAGTTCACAATGCATATTGTTGTCATAATTACACATATAATTATTCACACCTAGGGGTAACTGTGACTAATTTATCTGTGAGTGATTGAATGCAATTACATGTACAATGGGTGATGGATAATTTGCAATCAACAATCAACACTGTAACAAATTATGGGATTACATAATTGGTTCAGCATGAATTACCAAGATAATTAATTAGTGATCACATGGGTAAAGGTACTGTCATTCTTTGGTAGCAACTAGCATACTGAAACAGAAATCTTCACAGTATACACCTAATTACAGGGTATAAAGATGGTGATGGTAGAAACATACTGTTACTGTTCTGAATGAAATGCTGTAGGCCTATTCATCCAGAAAAGAGTAAAACAAATGACCAATAACAATTTTGATCCTTTATTAAAGATAAAAAAATAATGGGGAAAAGATATTATAAGGCCTTTTCCCACCAGAGCGCTCATCCCCGGGGCGAACTCACCCAGGCGCCACCCCGGGGTGAAAATTTCAACCCTGGTCCGGAGCAGGGTTGAACTAACCCCGGAGATAAGGCAATCTCGGGGGTGGCTCAGGGGTGGCTCGGGGGTGACGGAGGGGTGAACATTTCAAGTGGGAATCGAGGCTTATTTTCACCTCTGCGTCACCCCGGGGCCACCCCCGAGATTGGTCAAGTGGGAAAAGGCCTATAGTGTGGGCATTTTTCCAAGTTGGCATCGTATGGGCCTGGGATTTTGTCTGGGAGTTTCACAGATCTTCCTTGATATTTTTTCCCATGGATCTGCATTTCTTTGATGAAAACTAAAGTATTGGTTTATAAAGTTTTGGTACCGAATTTGCAAATAAATTAAGTAGACTCGTTGCCAGTCTGCTCATTGTCGATATTAAGTAGACAAAAACCTTGGCCAGGGCCTTTAGCAACAGCGTGAAGTAATAAGACCAATACAGCATGTAATATGACTTACTTCAACCCATTCAACCCAAGAGCTGTTTCTTTTTGTCACAGATCTAACAAACAACATTGACCAACCAAATGAACCAATACACTGGAAATTCTGCCTTTTCAACCTGACCGTGAATATATCTCTGAACGCGACATTGGATTTGTCAATCTGCAATGAAACTGGGATGAATTCCTAGTTTCATCGTACCGGATTTATAAATCCGACGATGCCAAGATCCGTTGCAACAATCCCACACATTGCCTTTTAATGTAGAATAATGTTTGCAGCTCGAGTATTACACAAACACCAAAGCTGACTAGTAAACATATCTTGTGCAGTATTTACTATGAGAGAATCCATCATGTACACTTCTATTGGTCTGTGTATGATAACACCAATTGATGCAAACTGTACCTTGGCCATTATGGAGTGGGGACCGGTACGGCCTGACACGGAGTCAACTAACTCACAGAAGTTAATCATTTTCTTGGTCAATAATTGTCAACATGCCATGCAGTTTGTGTACTTAGACTTAGAGATATTATGGCTACGGTGAAGATCATTTTTGTGTATACGGACTCGAAATAGTACTAGTCCTTGGTTGCCCAGTGGGCTAGTAAAAAAATAAGAACCTACATGTACATGTACATACTGTAAATGTTAAGGTATGGATCAACATATGTATGGGCTAGTAAAATCGAAAAGCTGATCCGATGGGCTAGCCAGGAAATAAAGTTAGTGTTAAAGTTAGTGGACTTGCCCAGGTACTGTAGTTCATCTTACAAAGACGACTTACTATAACTGAGATTAATTATCAGGATAAGACGACTAATTAATATTAGATTGACTTCATTAGTTCATCCACTTGGCGACTTAAAGGTAATATCATACTTTGGTTTTTGTCAAAGAAGTACAGGCTCATGGGCAAAAATATCAAGGAAGATACAGTAACAGTCATCTGTGAAAATTTCAGTCCCATACGGTGCCCACTTTTTGAGAAAACAGTGAAAAACCGCCACAGTATTTCTCAAGTCTTTTCTCTTTTATTTTTGAAAAATTTCAACGGTATGTTTCTATCACCACCATCTTCATACCCTGTGAAAATTTCTGTTTTGGTGTCTTACCAAAGTATGATACTACCTTTAATCATCAGTTGTTCAATGTTGACATTTCCTTTTTACCAAAAGTCATCTTGTTGAGATAATTACTGAGACTTTTACCACTACAAAATTCGACTTTTTTTAGCTAGATATAATGAGGTTTTTACCGTAATGGCACTCATGGGGCGCAGTAACATTACAAGCCTGGAAATAAACGAAGGCCACGGAGGCCATGGCCTTCGTTGCCCTGGTTCTTGGCCTTGGTGCCCCTTCTGTTTCCATCTATAGACATAATGATTTTTCAATGGAAGTGCCCCTTGCCATGGAAAATTGGCCTTGCCCTCATCAAACCTCATTTCCAGCCCTGACATTATTAGTATCTACCCGTTATAGTTTTAAAAAATAGTGTCTGCTGGACAGTATTGGCATGATGGGTGATGTTATATTGGTCTGTATAATTCCTCAATGTTTTGTAGTTGGGATGTATTCATGCCCTACGGCAACACAGAGAACAGTTTATCAACAACTGCTGAGCTTAGCCCTGCCAAACATGACATTGAATATGAATACATAATATATTTTAAATTGATCAAGTAACCCAATTATGACAAACTGTATGCAATTATGAATGCCTAACACACAGACTTGGCCTTATGGTCGCTATGGTATAGATTTATACAGGACTACTGTAGGCTGTGTACGCACATGTACGTCATGTAGGACTGTAAGATATTTGTTTATTACAAAAACATCTATCCTGAATTTTAAGCTGGCTCAATGATGACAACCGATTCCTAATGGGTTCCGGTAAATAATGAAAACAATCTGGGGGTTTTCTTCCAAGGAATCCAGTCCAGTGCTGGGCAAAATCGGGTAATTTCATATCCGGTTACTGATTGCTAAAAAAATCACGTTAACGTTTAACCTACACGTAATCACGTGCAACGTGCGACATTTATGGTAAATGCGTCTCTTGCCAAGCCTGGAATTTAACGGAGGCCACGGAATGTAAAATTGTTTGCGTCCATCTCGCGTACTCCTACATCCTTGGCATATTGTTACGTAAGCCAGCTCATACACTAGTATAGGAATAGCGTAGGGCAGCGTAGTTGCTACACAACGCTACGAAACTGTACGCAAGGCCCGGTGTGAACAGGTGAAATTCTCTCGGTCGGACATCCTGGCTTTTTTGGTCACTGAACAATGCTTGTCAATGTGGCTGGAGTGAAAACAAGCTCGAGTGGCATATGCGCTGGAGTGAACTTGTACTTACACAATAAGTGATGTGTTGCCGACCGACGGATTAGCTTAAGTTCTACTGTAAAGTAACTCACCTAAATTACATTGATTGTGGTGTCTCCTTGAATATTAGCAAGGTTAAATTTGTGGAAAGACGGCAGGGCTTTCATTTTAGAGGAAAATTATGAGGTAAAACCATTAGCTAGTTTGAGACAAAATGGCATGACGCGACTGACAGACCGTTTTCAAGTTCGCCACAAGCGCGTAAGAAAATTGTATTTTTACACTGAAATATTGTCAAAATTTCTTCAATATAGGGCTGTAAGGACTCAGGAACATTTGCTGAAAGTTACAAATCTCATTTTTGAACAGCAGAAGCTATTTATTTTAAGAACTGAAAAAAACCGTAGTGAAGTCATGTACACAAACACCTTTTTTATGATTGGAAAAAACATGTTGTCGTCTGCTAAGTCGGCACTGCCACTTCGTCAAAATAATAAGCCCCAAGTCTTAAGTCTAAATTGTCTTTCCAGACTAAAATTACACACTTAGCCAATCATAAAGGAGTGATAAAACTTGCTGTAACTTACCGTAACCTGCCACCGCAGTGATCACATTGACTCCCCGTCCATCCTGGATAACACTCGCATAAACCATCGCTCCCACATTTCCCATTATAACAATCCACATGTACGTTACCAACAGAACAGTCTGAAAAACACAGTTCCACCAGACAAAATAACAGCAACAACAACGTGCATGTTGTACGTAGTGATGTCCATGCCCTGAACTTGGACTTGGCGAGGAGAAATCCCGTTAATTTTCGGTCCAACATGCCGATTTTTGGTAGAATTCTGGCCACTTCCTTAGAAAAACATTTTTCTTCCGTGACTACTGTACGTTATAAATGGTATGCACGTATGACGTATGTACCGTACGGTCTTTTACTTCCGTGACTCAATGAGTCTGGACATCGATTCGTGTTTCTCGTGTGGGTTATGATGGTAGAGGCGGCAACCAGACATTGAGGGCGTGGTGGATAGTTCAAGTAGGGGGAGGGGGGATTTTCCCATCACCTGTACGAGTTAGAACCATTTTCCGTGGAAAATCTTGTGGAAATAATATCTATCTATACTTTTGACAATTTCTGTTCCAAAAAACCCAACAACATATATCAAATGGTACGTCTGGAGAAAAATAGCTGTCGTACGTATCACGGTCGGCGGCGCCTAAAATATCATGTGCTTTCTCCAACGCTTAGGAGTCACTGCACATTAGTCATAACTTAAAGGGTTACAATTCGGCGTAGGCCTAAATTTTAGTACATTTTTTGTGCCCACGACGATACCAAGCTTAGATTGCCTATACATAAAACCATAGACATTGATTTTTCCTCCCGTCTATGATAAAACTAGCAATAATCAATTTGTTATTTAAGGTAGTATCATACTTTGGTTTTTATCAAAGAAATACAGATTCATGGGCAAAAATATCAAGACATATACAGTAACAGTCATCTGTGGAAATTTCAGTCCCATACAGTGCCCACTTTTTGAGAAAACGGTGAAAAACGGCCACAGTATTTCTTACGTCTTTTCTCTTTCATTTTTGATCTTTTAAAAGATCAAAAAGATTTTCGGTCGTTGTTTTACTAATTTCTGGATAAATGGGCCTACACCATTTCAGGCGGAAAAATTGTAACGGTATATGTTTGTACCACCACCATCTTGTAATTTGTACGTAAATCTGTGAACATTGTTTTGGTCTCTTACCAAAGTATGATACTACCTTTAATATTGAATAATAAACTTATTTAATAACTTACCACCGAACATTATCCTGAAAAGATGTCAAATAATTAGTTTAGTTTCCACACTTAGCCTACTCCTTGGATTGGAACGTTAATGATTATTTCACATTAGATTAACGCACAGCTTTAAGATGCTGGAGATGCAACTTATTCGTACCGGATGGGTCAATTTTAAATTCCACTAAATTGCATTGTCATGAAATAATAATGTCTCACACTACAACGTGCACTGTGTTCATCAGTCTAATCGTTAGCTTCGCTCTGTTGAGCTGTCAAAATCATTTCAATGTACACAAGGCAAAAGCAAGGCAATTATCCTGTGGTTACCTAAAAAGTACAATACACACTGGCATAAGAACAGCTTAAAACGACGTCACATTCATTAGCCAATCCGAGTAGGGAAAGTTAAAAAATGTATTATACCACACACTTTATGGCCAATCACGTTTATTCCGATTTCCAGGCTCTTCCAACGCCAGCAGGGTTGTAATGTTTCTAGATTCCGTAGCAATATTGGATTCGATTCACGCCACTGACCACAGCTATCTCGGTGGCCTAGCTGTATGACATCTGAACTAGTGAGCACGAGGTCGTGGGTTCGAAACCCATCTGGGCCGGTTTTGATTTTTTTTCACGTGCACTCACAAGCACTGAGTGTGCGATGCTCGTCCACGTCGGTGAGGGGCAAACCTACTTTGAATATGATCTTGATATTATCTACAATTCCTGAATTTAGAAACCTTATTTAAAAACATTTTCTTTTCAAATTTAGATTCGTTTTAAAGCTCGCAAAAATAACAGCTTTAAGCCGATAGAAAGATAATACGTTTGGCAGACAGACGTGCAAATAACGTCGACATGCCATGGGTTCATATAAGGCGAACATGAGCTGCATGTAAACTATGATCACTCAAAATGAAACCCACAAAGGTTCAACTATTTCTGTTTATGTAACTTTGATTTTCGTAGAGTGACCCTTTGGCCAAACTGAGATTGGTATAGGTCACACGACTTGACCCCGGACAAAAATTGTCGGCCAAATTAAGTGATGGAATTTAACCTTCTTTCTCGTAATACACTGACCCCCGAAATACCAGTGAACCTCTGGGCTATGACGTGTGATGATAATAGTTTAAAACGACAGAATACTAACTTATTCGATGAAAACTGTACAGTATAAATAATACAGATCTAAGTTCAAGCATCTGGAAACAAAGTTTAGTTCTCAATTTTACAATGCAATACACGTACATCGTTTGAGGTAAAACTTGGGGGAAAAGCCTGAAATCGTTTTCAGTGCTGGAGATGCAACTTATTCGTACCGGATGGGTCAATTTTCAATTGCACTAAATTGCATTGTCATGAAATAATAATGTCTCACACTGCAACGTGCACTGTGTTCATCAGTCTACTCTAATCATTAGCTTAGCTCTCTTGAGCTGCCAAAATCATTTCAATGTACACAAGGCAAAAGCAAGGCAATCATCCTGTGGTTACCTAAAAAGTAACAAAACACACCGGCATAAGAACAGCTTAAAACGACGTCACATTCATTAGCCAACCAGAGTAGGGAACGTTAAAATTTTTATTTTACCACACGCGTTATGGCCAATCACGTTTATTCCAATTTCCAGGCTCTTCCAACGCCAGCAGGGTTGTAATGTTTCTAGATTCCGTAGCGATATTGGATTCGATTCACGCCACTGATCACAGCTGTCTCGGTGGCCTAGCGGTATGGTATCTGCACTAGTGATCACGAGGTCGTGGGTTCGAAACCCAAATGGGCCGGTTTTTCTTTTTCTTTTTTCACGTGCACTCACAAGCATGCACTGTGTGTGCGGTGCTCGTCCACGTCGGTGGGGGCAAACTTAATTTGAATATGATCTTGATATTATCTACAATTCCTGAATTTAGAGACCTTATTTTGGTTAAAAACATATTTTTTTTTCAAATTTAGATTCGTTTTAAAGCTCGCAAAAATACCAGATTTAAGCTGATAGAAAGATAATACGTTTGACAGACAGACGTGCAAATAACCGGTGACATGCCATGGGTTCATATAAGGCGAACATGAGCTGCATATAAACTATGATCGCTCAAATGAAACCCACAAAGGTTCAACTATTTCTGTTTATGTAACTTTGATTTTCGTATGAGTGACCCTTTGGCCAAACTGAGATTGGTATAGGTCACACGTCTTGACCCCGGACAAAAATTGTCGGCCAAATTTAGTGATGGAATTTAACCTTCTTTCTCGTAATACACTGACCCCCGAAATACCAGTGAACCTCTGGGCTATGACGTGTGATGATAATAGTTTAAAACGACAGAATACTAACTTATTCGATGAAAACTGTACAGTACAAATAATACAGATCTACGAAATTAATTTTAATTCAAGCATCTGGAAACAAAGTTTAGTTCTCAATTTTACAATGCAATACACGAACATCGTTTGAGGTAAAACTTGGGGGAAAAGCCTGAAATAGTTTTCAGTGCTGGATATGCAACTTATTCGTACCGGATCATAGGTCAATTTTCAAATGCACTAAATTGCATTGTCATGAAATAATAATGTCTGACACTACAACGTGCACTGTGTTCATCAGTCTAATCATAAGCTTGGCTCTGTTGAGCTGCCAAAATCATTTCAATGTACACAAGGCAAAAGCAAGGCAATTATCCTGTAGTTAGCTAAAAAGTACAATACACACTGGCATAAGAACAGCTTAAAACGACGTCACATTCATTAGCCAACCAGAGTAGGGAACGTTAAAAAATGTATTTTACCACACGCTTTAGGGCCAATCACGTTTATTCCGATTTCCAGGCTCTTCCAACGCCAGCAGGGTTGTAATGTTTATGGATTCCGTCGCGATATTGGATTCGATTCACCCCACTAACCACAGCTATCTCGGTGGCCTAGCGGTATGACATCTGAACAAGTAAGCACGAGGTCGTGGGTTCAAAACCCACCTGGGCCGGTTTGTGAATTTTTTTTCACGTGCACTCACATGCACTGAGTGTGCGGTGCTCGTCCACGTCGGTGGGGGGCAAACCTAATTTGAATATGATCTTGATATTATACAATTCCTGAATTTAGAGACCTTATTTTGGTTAAAAACATACATTTTTTTCAAATTTAGATTCGTTTTAAAGCTCGCAAAAATACCAGCTTTAAGCTGATAGAAAGATAATACGTTTGACAGACAGACGTGCAAATAACCGGTGACATGCCATGGGTCCATATAAGGCGAACATGAGCTGCATGTAAACTATGATCACTCAAAATGAAACCCACAAAGGTTCAACTATTTCTGTTCATGTAACTTTGATTTTCGTAGAGTGATCCTTTGGCCAAACTGAGATTATTATAGGTCACACGTCTTGACCCCGGACAAAAATTGTCGGCCAAATTAAGTGATGGAATTTAACCTTCTTTCTCGTAATACACTGACCCCCGAAATACCAGTGAACATCTGGGCTATGACGTGTGATGATAATAGTTTAAAACGACAGAATACTAACTTATTCGATGAAAACTGTACAGTATAAATAATACAGATCTACGAAATTAATTTTAATTCAAGCATCTGGAAACAAAGTTTAGTTCTCAATTTTACAATGCAAAACACGTACATCGTTTGAGGTAAAACTTGGGGGATAAGCCTGAAATAGTTTTCAGTGCTGGAGATGCAACTTATTCGTACCGGATAGGTCAATTTTCAAATACACTAAATTGCATTGTCATGAAATAATAATGTCTGACACTACAACGTGCACTGTGTTCATCAGTCTAATCATAAGCTTGGCTCTGTTGAGCTGCCAAAATCATTTCAATGTACACAAGGCAAAAGCAAGGCAATTATCCTGTAGTTAGCTAAAAAGTACAATACACACTGGCATAAGAACAGCTTAAAACGACGTCACATTCATTAGCCAACCAGAGTAGGGAACGTTAAAAAATGTATTTTACCACACGCTTTAGGGCCAATCACGTTTATTCCGATTTCCAGGCTCTTCCAACGCCAGCAGGGTTGTAATGTTTCTAGATTCCGTAGCAATATTGGATTCGATTCACGCCACTGACCACAGCTATCTCGGTGGCCTAGCGGTATGACATCTGAACTATAGTGAGCACGAGGTCGTGGGTTCGAAACCCATCTGGGCCGGTTTTGATTTTTTTTTCACGTGCACTCACAAGCACTGAGTGTGCGATGCTCGTCCACGTCGGTGAGGGGCAAACCTACTTTGAATATGATCTTGATATTATCTACAATTCCTGAATTTAGAAACCTTATTTAAAAACATATTCTTTTCAAATTTAGATTCGTTTTAAAGCTCGCAAAAATACCAGCTTTAAGCCGATAGAAAGATAATACGTTTGACAGACAGACATGCAAATAACCGGTGACATGCCATGGGTTCATATAAGGCGAACATGAGCTGCATGTAAACTATGATCACTCAAATGAAACCCACAAAGGTTCAACTATTTCTGTTTATGTAACTTTGATTTTCGTAGAGTGACCCTTTGGCCAAATTGAGATCGGTATAGGTCACACGTCTTGACCCCGGACAAAAATTGTCGGCCAAATGAAGTGATGGAATTTAACCTTCTTTCTCGTAATACACTGACCCCCGAAATACCAGTGAACCTCTGGGCTATGACGTGTGATGATAATAGTTTCAAACGACAGAATACTAACTTATTCGATGAAAACTGTACAGTACAAATAATACAGATCTACGAAATTAATTTTAATTCAAGCATCTGGAAACAAAGTTTAGTTCTCAATTTTACAATGCAATACACGTACATCGTTTGAGGTAAAACTTGGGGGAAAAGCCTGAAATAGTTTTCAGTGCTGGAGATGCAACTTATTCGTACCGGATGGGTCAATTTTCAAATGCACTAAATTGCATTGTCATGAAATAATAATGTCTGACACTACAACGTGCACTGTGTTCATCAGTCTAATCATTAGCTTAGCTCTGTTGAGCTGCCAAAATCATTTCAATGTACACAAGGCAAAAGCAAGGCAATCATCCTGTGGTTACCTAAAAAGTAACAATTCACACCGGCATAAGAACAGCTTAAAACGACGTCACATTCATTAGCCAACCAGAGTAGGGAACGTTAAAAATTTTATTTTACCACACGCTTTATGGCCAATCACGTTTATTCCAATTTCCAGGCTCTTCCAACGCCAGCAGGGTTGTAATGTTTCTAGATTCCGTAGCGATATTGGATTCGATTCACGCCCCTGATCACAGCTGTCTCTGTGGCCTAGCGGTATGGTATCTGCACTAGTGAGCACGAGGTCGTGGGTTCGAAACCCAAATGGGCCGGTTTTTTTTTTTTCACGTGCACTCACAAGCATGCACTGTGTGTGCGGTGCTCGTCCACGTCGGTGGGGGCAAACTTAATTTGAATATGATCTTGATGTTATCTACAATTCCTGAATTTAGAGACCTTATTTTGGTTAAAAACATTTTTTTTTCAAATTTAGATTCGTTTTAAAGCTCGCAAAAATACCAGCTGTAAGCCGATAGAAAGATAATACGTTTGACAGACAGACATGCAAATAACGGTGACATGCCATGGGTTCATATAAGGTGAACATGAGCTGCATGTAAACTATGATCACTCAAATGAAACCCTCAAAGTTTAAACTATTTCTGTTTATGTAACTTTGATTTTCGTAGAGTGACCCTTTGGCCAAACTGAGATTGGTATAGGTCACACGTCTTGACCCCGGACAAAAATTGTCGGCCAAATTAAGTGATGGAATTTAACCTTCTTTCTCGTATTACATTAATTTGAATTAATCAGGAAGGTTAAACTTTCTGTTATGTTTCCTCCTTAATGTCGCTAATTACACATTAGAACGTTTAATGTTTCACACTGTACAACGTGCTCTGTGTTCATCAGTATTATAATTAGCCTCGCTCTGTTGAACTGCTTTGATGAAAGATGTATAGGAATGACTAGATACACTGACCATGTTTCTCGCGATCAGTGAGGAATAATTCCAATTATTGATTCTTAAAAACCAATATTTAACTGCGCTTCATGACCGTATGTCAAGGCTTATTATACGACCTCAATCATCGAGAACGACATTAATTAGCTGTTCCGACATTTCTGATGTCGGAACAGGTTTTGTTTTTGTTCTGATTTTTATTATTAGCTGTTCCGACATTGCCGATGTCGGAACAGGTATTGTTTTCGTTCGGATTTTACATTATTATTATTCCTTCGAACTTTTTGCTCCCATAGCTTTGTGCAGTAAGTTTGTTTATTGATTATTTCTTCTCAGCTTCTTCCAATTAGCTTAGATGAGGTATCTAATGAAAGCTTATAAGCTAAGGATCATTCTGACATAGAGTTATAAAAGTTCTTGATTAATTAGGAAAGTTGCAGTCATTTGAATATTTAATTAGTGAATTTTGTTCGCAGCGTATCTCGAGAACGACAAATGCTACGGACATGATTCTTTTTGCAAAAGCTTTGTTATGTCATGTAGTTGTGCATGCTGCCACGAAAATGACCGTGACGTCATTATGAAGTCATTATGATGTCATCGAACGCACAATTTTTGTTTTCCATTTAAAGGTACGTAATTGCATGATTTTTTTAACCACGGTTCATACTACAATGTACGTAATTACTTAAATAAAATTGAAATTGTGACATTGTAATTGCAGTTATTGATAAAATTGCTACGTGAAACATTAAAACCTGTATGTTGAAAAACACTATTTAGGCCTTTATACCTCAAAACGGAAGAAATAAACTCCCGCTTTGTGTTGCGTCTTGTTCACGTAGATCGGGTCGCCTCCAAAGCACAGCAATACTAGTGCCACCAAGCTTTACAATGTCTGATCGTCACGAAACAAATTGGTAGGTGTGTTATGTGATGTGTGTGGTACGTCATTATGTCGTCATCGGGACGTCCTTAACGATATCGGGCATTGAATTACTAGGCCTAGGCCTACTTGTGTTTTTGCGTTATTTTTTTGTGAATTAACGTTAGGCCCCCTCTTAATCTTTTAATGCCAAAACGGTCAGGATTATTTCCAAAAATTAAATTCTGACCATGAAATGCAAAAAAACTTTATAAAACCATAGAGCTAGGAACAGACCTAGCTCTATGATAAAACACGACATTTTAGGCCTCATGCAAACCCTCAAAGAGTAAAGAAAACCAGCCGTTTCACGTCGCGCTTACGTCGTTACCATAGTTACAGGTACATACATCGACGTTGAAAACCCTAGAACCCATCGTCTGGAGGAAGTTGAATTCGAGCAGAATTTCATGGCTCAATTTACTGCTTTTTGTTTTCGTTGTATTAATTTTAAGTTTGATTTTAAAGTTTTGGAAAATTAGTTTGAGTTACGAGCAATTATTCTTTTGGCTAAAGATTTACTATAATCGTGTAGATGTGCATTATGCCATGGACTTTTTATAGCTCCATGATTATACTGCCATGTATTTTACCCTGGCCTAATTACGTCGTCATGATCACAGGAATCAAGAAATACCTGTTCCAAATGCAGCATTCCAGATGAAAGATTCATGATTCCTCCAGGGCAATAGCCAATACAACTGTACTTTCACTCCACGGTCATTTTGTCACCCTTATATAATTTATTTTTGAAAATTTGCCAGCAAATTGCATTTATCCAAACAGATGATCCAAATTAAACATTGACTAAGGAGTCAATGTTTAAAAGTCGTCCTAATTAAACAAACTGGAATATGTGCAAAGCCTTTATTCCATAGGCCAATCTAATCATTTCAATGTCAAAGAATTTTATATAAATCAATAGGAATGTAAAAAAAACACCACCAATTGCATTTATTTATAATAAAATGAGAACAATAATTACGGTCCAAATGGAAACAAACAACAACTTGGCATATTCTGTTATTGTTAGACAATTCATTAAAATAAATCCAACAACCATTTATTACAGCAGTCAGAATATAGACCTTTCTTTTGTTTACATGGTTGGTATTGGCGGCCAAATGTTGCAAATCATTTTGTGTTCTCGGAAGACGGCGTGACCAGCTTCAACATGTTTGCAAACTTTCCATAGCTGTACAAAATACATACCACCATTCCTTGTGTTGTTTTCATTATATTCAGCAATATCTTTCAAAGGTTATGAATCGTTGTGTACAAATTATGTTCAAATTGTAGTTATTTTTATGCCCGGATTTGATGGTTCTCCATAGTTTACGCCATTTTGGTTGGCAAAAACTCGGGCTGTGACGTTGCAAAAGAAAGGTGTATAGCCAAGTTTCCTATTCCATAAGTACAATATGCTGCTGCTCATTTAAGCATGGATGCAAAAATTGACTTGTGTACAACTTTATATATGTACGGCTAATAATGATAATGGTTGATAACGGGCATATGTTCCATCATCATTGAATTTCTAAGGCTAAATTTAAATTTCTGAAACATAACCTGGGGAATATACAACCCGGCTGCTGTAGGCACACAAAAACTAATCAAGCACACAAAGCCATTTCCAGCCACACAGATATTCATTTACTCCTGGGTGAAGCGGAGCAATATGTTGGAAATGATCAGCTTAAATGAGGTATCTTATGAAAGCTTATAAGCTGAAGTTAATCCTAAGACTGAGTTTGTTTAAATTCTTAATTAATTATGCACGTGACAGCTCATTTGCATATTTAATTAGTCAATTTTGTTAGCAGCGTATCTCGAGAACTACAAATGCTATGAAAATAATTCTTTTTCCAAAAGTTTTGTTACGTCATGTAGTTGTGCATGCTGCCAAGAAATTTACAGTGACGTCATCATGACGTCATCAAAAAAGCTGATTTTTATTATTAGCAGCATATCTCGAGAACGGTAAGTGCTACGGCAATGATTCTTTTTGTAAAAGCTTTGTTACATCATGTAGTTGTGCATGCTGCCCCAAAATTTACAGTGACGTCATCATGAAGTCATCAAAAAAGGTAATTTTTGATTCTTTAATAATTAAGCACGTGACATCTCATTCAAATGTTCAATTAGTCAACTTTGTTAGCAGCGTATCTCGCCACGACAAAGGCTATGAATATGATTCTTTTTGCAAAAGCAATCATGTAGTTGTGCATGCTGCCAAGAAATTTACCGTGACGTCATCATGACGTCATTAAAAAAGGTAATTTTTGGTTAGCAGTATATCTCGAGAACGGTAAGTGATACGGTAATGGTTCTTTTTGTAGAAGCTTTGAAAGACCCTGGAGATGTGCATGCTGTTGTGAAATTAACTGTGACGTCATTATGACGTCATCAAAAGGCATAATTAATGTTTGCAGGATATCAATTGAGAGTGACAAAACCTATGGTAATGATTCTTTTCGCAAAAGCTTTCTTAGAAACTTTAGATGCACGCTGCTTTGTAAATGACCGTGACGTCATCATGATGTCATCGGAGCTTATAAAGCTGATCAAACAAGTCGGAACAGCTCCGTGTTCGTCCACGAACACTTAAATGTCTAGTTTTTATTATTATTATACTTTATCACCCCAAATTTTGTTTATTCCTAATCTTTTATAATGTTTGTCTGGTCAGCTTATATGAGGTATCATATGAAAGCTTATAATCTGAAGTTAATCCTAAGACTGAGTTTGATAAATTTATTAATTAATTAGGCACGTGACAGCTCATTTGCATATTTAATTAGTCAATTTTGTTCGCAGCATATCTTGAGAACGACAAAGGCTATGAATATGATTCTTTTTGCAAAGGCTTAGTAGCATCATGTAGTTGTGCATGCTACCAAGAAATTTACCGTGACGTCATCATGACGTCATCAAAAATGCTGATTTTATTATTAGCAGCATATCTCGAGAACGGTAAGTGCTACGGTAATGATTCTTTTTGCAAAGGCTTAGTAGCAACATGTAGTTGTGCATGCTGCCAAAAAATTTACCGTGACGTCATCATGACGTCATTACAAATGCTGATTTTATTATTAGCAGCATATCTCGAGAACGGTAAGTGCTACGGTAATGATTCTTTTTGTAAAAGCTTTGTTACATCATTTAGTTGTGCATGCTGCTCCGAAATTTACAGTGACGTCATCATGACGTCATCAAAAAAGGTAATTTTTGGTTTATAGCAGTATATCTCGAGAACGGTAAGTGCTAAGGTATTGGTTCTTTTTGTAAAAGCTTTGTTAGACCCTGTATATTTGCATGCTGTTGTAAAATTAACCGTGACGTCATTATGACGTCATCAAAAGGCATAATTTATGTGCAAACAGAGAACATTGAGAATGACAATAGCTCCATGGGAACGATTCTTTTCACAAAAGCTTTGCAAGAAACTTTAGATGAACGCTGCTTTGTAAATGACCGTGACGTCATCATGACGTCATCGAAGCTTTAAGCTGATCAAATAAGTCGGAACAGCTCCGTGTTCGTCCACGAACACTTAAATGTCTAGTTATTATTATTATACTTTATCACCCAAAGTTTGTTTATTGCTTATCTCTTCTCAGCTTCTTCTGATCAGCTTAGATGAGGTATCATCTGAAAGCTTATAAGCTAAGGATCATTTCGTAACTGAGTTGTAAAAATTCTTAATTAATTAAGCACGTGACAGCTCATTTGCATATTTAATTAGTCAATTTTGTAACCAGCGTATCTCAAGAACGGTAAATGCTACGGAAATGATTCTTTTTGCAAAAGCTTAGTTACATCATGTAGATGTGCATGCTGCCATTAAAATGGTCGTGACGTCATCATGACGTCATCAAAAGGCTGTTTTTACGAAGCATATATTTTTAAAACGACATGTGCCACGGTAATGATTCTTATTGCTCATCTTTTCTTATCTTCTTGTGATTAATAGCTTAGATGAAGTATCTTAGGAAAGCGTATATAAGCTAAGGATCATTCCCACACTAACAAAAATCCTTCATTAATAAGGCACGTGACAGCTCATTTGCATAGTTAATTAGACTTTTTTGTAACCACCATATCTCGAGAACGACAAAGGCTATGAATATGATTCTTTTTGCAAAAGCTTAGTAGCATCATGTAGTTGTGCATGCTGCCAAGAAATTTACCATGACGTCATCATGACGTCATCAAAAATGCTGATTTTATTAATAGCAGCATATCTCGAGAACGGTAAGTGCTACGGTAATGATTTTTTTGTAAAAGCTTTGTTACATCATGTAGTTGTGCATGCTGCCCCGAATTTTACAGTGACTTCATCATGACGTCATCAAAAAAGGTAATTTTTGGTTTATAGCAGTATATCTCGAGAACGGTAAGTGCTACGGTATTGGTTCTTTTTGTAAAAGCTTTGTTGGAAACTTTAGATGCACGCTGCTTTGTAAATGACCGTGACGTCATCATGACGACATCGGAGCTTATAAAGCTGATCAAATAAGTCGGAACAGCTCCGTGTTCGTCCACGAACACTTAAATGTCTAGTTTTAATATTGATTCATTGTCCGATTTTAGGCTAATACGAAGGTTAAAAGTAGGCCTACATGTAAATTTAAGTTCAATTTACAGGGTCGAAAATAGTAAGCTTTATTCGGATACATTGACCATCGGAGTGAGCAAATGCCAATGAATGAATGCCTGAGTTATCCTTAACCTAAGCTTTTATAAGATACCTCATAAGCTGATCAGAAGAAGCTAAGAAGAGATAAACAATAAACAAACTGACTCCACAAAGCTATGGGAGCAAAAAGTTCGAAGGAATATTAAATAATAATGTAAAATCCCGGAACGAAAACTAAACTTGTTCCGACATCGGAAATGTCGAAACAGCTAATGATTTTCTTTTAGTTTGAGGGACTGGCTTCCTTTTTTTGTGGTATGCATCATAATGGGACTCTGTATTCTTTGTGCTCCCCTGCCATTCCAATTTTAAAACACTCCCCTAAAATCCTACGTAACATTACTAATTTTGCTTACAAAATATTATGTTTCCTTTAATTTCCGTTTATTTTCACCAAAAAAAACCCCCGACATCCAACTTCCACACACAAAATGTTTCCTTTATTTGCGTTTATTTTCACAAACATCTCCCACATACAGAATGTTTCCCTATAGATATTTCCTTTTAAATTTTCACAAATAACATGAAAACTTAAAATCCGGTTTACTGAAGAAAAAACGGCCAACGTTTACAAAACACGGACCGAGTTGACTGGCACCCAGCCCAAGAGGGCGCTAAACAGATAAACCATGTGGCAGAAACCCAGTCGTCGTCAATACAGATTATGTGTATAATCTGAAATGTACCCGACTAAAATGCACAGACGACGTGATGGCGAAGGTGAGTACACGTGCAATATTATTACTTCATGAAGTTTACAAATAATGATTGATCGGTGTAAAACCGATTCAGAAATTGAGATAAATTTTACGTGATGTGAAAAAGGGTGACAAGTTGTAGTTAAGAAGTAACTTGGATTCGCGATCGGTTAAAGAATGCAGTCTACATATGATACACTAACTAAATTTAGGCCTACTCAGTACTCGGTCCATGCTGCAACTGCAAGTCACTGTGTGCATTGAAATGTGCATGTTTAGAGCAGACGACAAAATGGACGACTTGCCATTTAGATTAGAATTAATAAACAGAATAAAATCTACACTGTTACAATACAAGTCCTCCTATTAGTATTACTAGATTAATACTAATTACTATACAGATCTTGAAAGTTAATAAACAACTGATCTGCACTAGTAAATATTGCTAAGCATGAGGTTGTGAGTATGAATCCCATGCACTGACTCAGCCAGTGCATGATTTTTTCATGTGCACTCAACGAGCACTGTGACTGTGTATACAGTGCTCATCCACGTCGGTGAAGGGCAAGCCTTATTTGCATATCATCTATCTCCCGACCAAAATAATTAATATTCCCAACTGATCTTTCTTAAGATGCTGTTTGAGTTTGTTACTTATCACATTCTCCACAGGGAGACTGGATCATAAACCAACAAGCACTAAAACCCATTATTAACACAAGGCAAGAGCTGCTTACCACACATTAACACAATCTCCACAGTGGGACTGGATCATAAACCACGCATTACCACACAAACCACACTGCGGTATATTCTGGTATTCAGGATACCACACTTACCACAGGAAAACGTGTGGTAAACTGTGGTATAGAGGTAGGTGAGTCAGGGTTAATGTATATAATGCATTAAATTCACTAGGGCCCTACAACTTGAAAGATACTCATTAACGTTTTTAAATTTTCCACTCCCAGAAACGAAGTATCACCAAGACCAAAGTCAGCGTCACTAAACGGGCTAACATACGCGCCAGTAAATCATCATCTAAGCAACGTCATGGTGGTGCAGTTGGTAAGAGCAACGGGCCGGGAAACAAACCTCCACGAGGGTTCTGGAATCGAGCCAGTCACGCAGCGGGTATCAAAGCCGGCGTCATCAAAGTCAAGAAGCCGCAGAAGGGAGCAGGGGCAACACCAAAGACCCAGGTGGAGGCGGTGAAGGGCTCAAAGGATGAAGAGGTTGATGAACAAGAAGACGGAGATGAAGAAGAGGAAGATGCAGCAGAAGACTTCGCTGAGGAGGATCTGGAATACATCCAGGCGATGGGGTTTGGTGAAAGCTTCCTCTCTGGTGTCGAAGAAGGGTGAGATTGGAGCATATGTCTTCGAAAAGAATGATCTTTTCATAGCAAGAGTTAAAGACAATTGTATAATTTTTGAAGGCAATGAATTAGTCAAGCATCAGTCAAATAGCAATATAGAGGATGTTGCCATATATACATGTAAATATATGTAAATCTGTTGTATTACTATTATTATTCTTTCATTTTTGGCGCAAATAGTGATCTCCCCAATCAACAAAATACAAAAAAGAAGGACCCTGACAACAAACTGCATCCCTATGAGATGCAGCCCAGAACTGCTGCCATGGCAACTGCAGATTCGCGTCGGAAGATGAAACAGTTGCTACCCATCAAGCACGCCAAAGGATTTGAGTTCAGGTGGGAGGAGGTGAAAGAGGAGGAAAAAGAGGCGGAAGGAAAAGATGAGGAAGATGAAGATGGTGAAGGCAAAAGTGACTCACGTCAAGGTACAAGTAAACACTGGTCATTGTAGGGTGTCAAGGGATAGACTGTTTGCTTGCTGAGCCGTGTCGCTGCGTGTGGTGGACCAGTAAGGTACTGATACGTCACACCATGCATGTTCGTTCCGGTCAGCTCGGCACGCCAGACAGTTGAGCTTGTGTTCGTTGCATGTCTAGCTGACCGGTTTCATCATCCGGTCAGCTCGGCACGCCAGACAGTTGAGCTCGTGTTCGTTGAGTGCCTAGCTGACCGGTTTCATCATCCTGTCAGCTCGGCACTGGCCAGACAGTTCAGCTCGTGTCCGTTGCGTGCCTAGCTGACCGGTTTCGTCAGCCGGTCAGCTCGGCACGCCAGACAGTTCAGCTCGTGTTCGGTGCATGCCTAGCTGACCGGTTTCATCATTCGGTCAGCTCAGCACGCTAGACAATTCAGCTTGGGTTCGTTGCGTGCCTAGCTGACCGATTTCGTTATCCGGTCAGGGCAGGAGACAAAAAACATAATTGATAGATTAAGTTGTGTATGTGCCAATTGTTAACAGACGCTGAGGATGTGAAGCCTACATTACCAGCCCTGAGCACCGTAGAGCTGTTTACGTTAAGAGAGCGGAAACTATTGGACAGAAAGCAGAGGATAGCTCATCTATCACACACTGTGCTGACTGATCCAGAGTGGAATGTAAGAACCCTAACCCCCTTGGGGAATTTTACTATGTACCATCCTGAATCCTCCACAATCCTCCAATGGTCACACTTTCAAAACTGCCTTCATCCTGAACCCTCCACAATCCTCCAGTGATCTCACTTATACTAAAAATGAGAGGATGCTGAATCCTGAATCCTTCAGAATCCTTCAGTGGCCCTACCTCAAAAAATGCGTTTATCCTGAATCCTTGCCACTCCTCCAGTGGTCCTCCCTTGAAAATGACATTATATCCTGAATCCTCCGAAATCCTCCAAAACTACCAGAAAGATTTTGGAGGATTGAGGTGGGTTAGGGTTAAATAGGAAACAGTGTAGGGCAATTTCACTGTTAAGTTACTTTGATATATTCCTTGATCAATCATTCTTGCAGGACTCCAATTAAAAAATGTGTTATTGGAATCAGCAAGTATACCATTTAAGGACATTTACAAAACGGAGGCTCAGGCTCTGTCTCAGGCTCCGGCTTCATTTTCATGAATCCATTCTGACATAACGGGTATCAAAATAGAGGCTTTTGGCAGCGGTTCGGAAGTAGATTCTCTAGTTTGAAAAGGAAAACAGAGCTCCAGCTTCAATGAAAAACCACAACCTATATTTTCAGCATATGGATGTCTTTTGTGGTAGGTGCAGAGGGTTAGGGTTTATATCCAGTCCCCCTGTTGAGACTGTGGTAATGTGTGGTAAGCAGCTCTTGTCTGGTAGGGTTAGGGTTAAGAAATGAAAAGTGCATTACCTCCAGATGGAGTAACCCCTCGTCCTTCACTCACCCACAGATCAACAAGCTGAAGGACTTGCGTTTGATGCTTGAGGAGAAAGAACGAGACGTTGTTGTGACCGTTCAGAAGCTTGTCATGGTGTCGTTGCTCGAGGTGTTCAAAGATATCGTTCCTGGCTATCGGATACGGGAATGGGGAGAAAAAGCGAAAGCAGTAGAGGTGAGTAGTATCCTCGGAGACCCCCAGCCCCAACACCCCACCTTGCCCCCTCCCCCACCCCCAGTATTCTCAAGGATCCTCCCTACCCCCACCCAACCCTTTCCAGTGTAAAACATGTTTTATTTTTTCATCAAATAACCACAAGGGAAACTGGCTGGATGAATTTTAAGTCATTGAAAAGTGAACAAATAAAAATTTACTGGAGCGGGATTTTAACCAGCGACTTCCGGAATACCATACCAGCGCTCTTACCAAGTGAGCTATCCAGCCCCATGTTGGCGGTGTCCCTGGTAATAGTCAATTAGCTTTGTTTTTTTGACAGTCAGAATCCATGAGAGTATTATTTTCAATCTATTAATTTTCTGTAAGTTTTTGGGAAGAGTACGGAAGATTCAAAACAATGTCCCTTTATTGATATCCGTGACCACATACCCGAAAATATTCATTCTTGTATGCCAGTCAAATACTCTAAGAATTGAAGTACGCACCATCCATTGCCAAACTGAGTTTTGTTCTATTTTTTTCCCGTTTTATAGCTGAGCAAAGAGGTCAAGAAAAAGCGCAAATTTGAGGAGTGTTTGTTGAGGCAATACAAGGCCTACCTGTCGTTTCTGGAGAAAACGTCCAGAGGTAATTTACGAATATATTTAACCTGTGTCGCATCTTTATGTTCATATCCTGTCAAATATTTATTCATATTTTATTGTATCTTACACTTTGATTTGATGTAGATGATAAATATGACTAGTCAGAAGAGAAATAACTTCTAAGATTTATTGGAAAATTGCAATATTTCTGCCATTCATCATGCAAATTCTACATTTAATAATAATAATATAGACATTTGTAATGTGCAACATATCCACCCAGAGGGTGCTCAAGGCGCTTACCATTATTATCCCTGGTCATCCCCACTAACATTCCTGAAACAATCTCAACTCCCTGGGGAGCATACATCCCCGGCTGCTGTAAAGCACATGTAGGCTAATTAAGCACACAAAGTCATCACTACCCTCACAGGTACCCATTTACACCTGGGTGAAGAGGAGCAACATGTTACAAAGTGTTTTGTCCAAGGATGCAAGCACCACTATCCTATGGCTGGATTCGAACCCACAATCTGTAGATTGACCACAAGATCTTGAGTACAACACGCCAGGCCACTAGGCCACAGCATCCCACATTTTTATTGTTTTCAATTGTTTTTGGGCGGTAGGTTTGAAGAAGTCGAAGCGACAAATTCGGCGCGAGAAGGAAGAGGGCAAAGTGACCTTTGACCTTCCTGAGGGCACCAAGAAAAGCATGTCGGAGGTTGCTGTTAGGTGTCTGTGTAGCCTCATGACGAGTCTTCATCATTTCAATTACCGCACCAATATCATTAATGTTGTGGTGTCGTTAATGATCGACCAGAATGATCAGGTTAGTGTGAGATCACATGACAGCCATTTCAGACATCGGGGGTTGACGAAACCTCGGCTCAGGCTCCAGCTCAGGCTCCAGCTCTGGCTCCAGCTCTGGCTCCAGCTCTGGCTCCAGCTCAGGCTCCAGCTCCGGCTCCAGCTGAAAATATAGGTTGTGGTTGTTCATTGAAGGTGAAACTTAGTTTTCCTTTTCAAACTGGAGAATCTTCTTCCGAACTGCAGCCTGTTATTTTAGAATGGATTCACTAAATGGAGCCGGAGCCGGAGCCTGAGCCTCTGTTTCTATACTGTAATATTAACAGCCATATGATAAACAGTCTGTCACCTATTTACTGCTATGGTTGATATGGCTTAATTTTTATTAATCATCAATCCTGTGTATCTACAATTGTGCCATTCTACTCGCATAAATGTTCCTTTGATCCTTGGCGATCTTTTTTTTTCTTGTTTGAACAGATCAGCCATATTTGTTGTCAGAGCATCAGGCAGTTGTTTAAGGCTGATCACTTTGGGGAGGCGGTCTTAGATGCAGTTCGCTTCATCAGTCGACTGGTCCGAAGTCGTAATTATGATATCCCACCAAAGGTATGTCTTGATCACACTGATAATAAGAAGACATCGAAAAGTGAACAAAGAAGAATTGACTGGAGTGGGATTCGAACCGGCGACCTCCTGAATACCGTACCAGCGCTATTACATGTACCAGCAGAGCTATCCAGCCCTATGTTGGTGGTGTCCCTAATAGTCAATTATCTTCATTGAAAAGTGAACAAAGAAAAATTGACTTGAGCGGGATTCGAACCGGTGACCTCCTGAATACCGTACAGGCGCTCTACCAACTGAACCATCCAGCCCTATTTTGGTGGTTCTTATCTTTGTTCGCTTGGCAGTCAGAAGCCATGAAACCACTCACATACTGCTATATCCCAAGGATCATTGAAGATAGCGCAGCCTTAGCAAATGCTGAAACCTGAGAAACGGTACATGGGGATCACTCAGGTTGCAGCATTGTTCATGACTTAAAATGATTCCAGTCAGTTTCCCTAGTAGTTATTTGATGACTGAATAATGAGAAATTTAACATTTGTACGTAATCGCCTGACATTTCAATTTAGTTGAAAACTTCATATCTTACTCGTACTATTACGTACACAGACATTTTATTATAATAATTGGTGGTGTCTTACTGTTTTCAGGTTTTGAACACGTTCATCTCGTTGAAGATCAAGGACGTCACCCTGCCAGAGGAAGAAGACAAGAAGAAGAAACTTGTTGATAAGAAGG
Source organism: Astropecten irregularis (assembly GCA_963971285.1). Taxonomy (NCBI): domain Eukaryota; kingdom Metazoa; phylum Echinodermata; class Asteroidea; order Paxillosida; family Astropectinidae; genus Astropecten; species Astropecten irregularis. The sequence continues at coordinate 19,547,034 of OZ020254.1, read as the reverse complement.
AAAAACTCCAGAAGATGTCTCGTACTCAGAGGAAGGTAAGCACCAATAACCCTAACCCACTAGGCCCTTGTACTAGGAAGCATACTGAATCAAACATACTTGGTCACAGGTTTGGTTGGGATTGGTACTGAACCTGACAAACTTCAACAGTCTCCAGTTGTTGGAGTTTGATTCACTTGGTATGGATGTGTCTATGCCTTGATGTAATACTGTAGACAAACTGTCCCAAACCACACAGAATGCCACAATACCTTTCATCACACAAGTGCACCACCACAACTTCCTGTGCAACTGTACTATAGTTCATGGGTAGCCTTACCCACAAACAAAATGCCAGTGCACTGCCACAAACTCCAAACCCTTCTTTCTACAGGTCTCATGTCTTACTTCCCCAAACCTGTCAGAATGAAACAGTGTACTCCTGGACCTTTGGTACTGTTGGCAACTACATCATTACATCATTGTTTTCAAGACAGCCTTGGAATAAATAATATTAAAATTGGCTAAAAATTGTGGAATTTTTGTTTATGTTGTCTTTTCAGCACCAGAAACGACTTGCAGAAGTTGAGAAAGAACTACAGGCCGCCGAGGCGTCCGAAAATAAAAACAAAAAGAAGAAAGTGGTAAGCATAGGGACTGTACCCGCTTAGCGGATTGGAGTTTCATAAACATTGGAAGATATTGCTGAATGTAATGGAAACACCACAAGCAATTATAGTATGTATTTTGTACAGCTATGGAAAGTTTGTATAAATGTCGAAATGATTTGCTACATTTTGCCACCAGATGCCAAGCACCAGCGAATGTTTGTAAACAAAAGAAAGGTGTACACCGAACAACCACTACATCAAATAAATTGTGTGCATCCTGCGGTGTCCGTTAATGATATTCTATTACTTCATCCGTACATTGCAGCATACAGAGATCATCCAGTCCGTATTCGCGACATACTTCCGCATTCTAAAGAAGGCTAGCAACTCGATCCTTTTACCCTCAGTCCTGGAAGGTCTGGCTAAGTTTGCTCATCTGATCAACGTCGAGTTCTTTGATGATTTAGTGAAGGTTCTGTACACGCTCATTGACTCTGGGGTAAGTCATGATTCTAATAGTTTGTGCCGGCCTCTTTGGCAAGTATTAAGTGATGTCCCTTTACAAAATAGATGGATATTTAGATTGGCTTGCTAGTGGTATGTGAATCCTTGGGTACCGCTGGTCAGACCATGTGTCTAACGAGAGGTTACTCAGGGAGAGTCAGATGAGACCTATAACCTGGGTGATACGTGAGCGCCAGATGCGACTGTACGGTCATGTGGCTAGATTCCCTGCGAGTGATCCTACCAGGCGCATTCTCTCTTGAGAGAACCTACTGGTAGGACTCGCCCAGTAGGGCATCCACATGACACATGGTTGCGTTATTTTGCTGAGATGGGGATGGGTCGCGTGGCTGCCTGGGGGATGGCCATCAGAAGACCGAAGGAGTACCGCTCGAAGGTAGATGCGGCAACGCGCTGCCGCGGTGCATGCTCCCACTGATTGATTGATTTTGGGGCTACCTATCTCTGTCTATTAAAACTTGTGGCAGTTCAGGGGTCAATTTTCACCAAACTCATCGTAACTTACTATCAATCGTAGGACTTATGATGCATTGCAGTCCTACGTAGGATACAATGGGTTATCCTTCATAACTCGAGTTACGATCGATCGTAGGGCTTAAGAAATCAACCCCAGATGTTATACCACTAGACCACTAAGCTAGCTGGGTTCAGCAGGTTAATTCGAACCCAATATCGCAGTGGCTAACGCGATTGATTATTGTCATTAATAACAATCATGCATATTTTATCATGTGATTGCCTCGTACAGGATCTGAAGTATCGAGAGAGTCTCCACTGTGTTTTGACAGCCTTCCTGATTCTGTCCGGCCAAGGCGATGTACTCAACATTGATCCTACCAAGTTCTACACACTCCTCTATGTAACAATGCCACATGTACACGCAGGTAAGAATGAAGCCCTCATTACCTTGGGGTAAACAGTGTAGGGTTGTATGGTGTTTTAATGAAACCTTTATATTACATAATACCATATCAGGGGCCAATTTCATGGAGCCGCTAAGCACAAACAATTGCTTAGCACAAATTGTCTTGCTCAATAAAACAAACCACCATTAAAACATTCATTTGATATTCATGGTCAGCGAACAACAGGCAAATTTTAAGTCATTGAAAGGTGAACAAAGAGAAATTGACTGGAGTGGGATTCGAACCAGCGACCTCAGGAATACCGTACTGACGCTCTTACCAACTGAGCTATCCAGCCTTATGTTGGTGGTGTCCCTAATAGTCAATTATCTTTGTTCGTTTGGTAGTCAGAAGCCATGAAACCACTCACATAGTACCACTATATCCCAAGGATCATTTAAGATACGCACAGCATTAGCAATGCTGCAACCTGAGAAACAGTACATATGGGATCACTCAAAGAGGATCTTGAGTACGACATGCCAGACCACTAAGCCACAGCACCACAATGACGTTAAATGAACTATCTTGTCTTATTTTGGAATTCCAGGGGAGAGCTGTGCCGATGCTAAGCTAATCATCGACTGCATCGAAGCTATGATTACTAAGCGACACAAGCAGGTCACATTCCAACGAGTCCTGGCTTTCCTCAAACGACTGGCTACATTTTCCCTTCAACTGTTGCCTAATGGGATACTAGGCTATGGCAGTACAATTAGGAACATTATGAAGGTAATGACGTAAGGAGGGCCTGACGTTTCGATCCTAGCAGGATCTTTATCAAAGTCTAAATGACAAGAAGACAAGAACATGCAAGTAAAGATACACATAAATGGATGAGAGGATCAGAACAAAGGGGGACAGAATGACCAGGGAAACAGGGAAAGCTTGCAATAAGGCTGGCAAACCACAAAGAGAGGATAGAGGTGGACAAGTGTGGTCAGGGGAAGGGGACAAAGGGACTTGGGCCATAGGCAAGATCAAAGGTGGGCAATAATAAGGGGTGAAGATGCTGTGGGGAACAGACTTGAATGAAAAGGGCCATTTTATATTTTCAGGTCATTATTTTGGTTGATGAGCAGTTTGCAGCAGTTTATTACTTGTATCCAGTATGATTTTTGAATGAGCCCATCCTCACTAGGAGCTAACTGCACCCTCCATACTACTACTCGCTTACATTGTCTTCTCATATCTAGTGGTATCCTAAGAGTGACCTTCTTCTGGACAGTGAAAGTTTCGGCAGTGGTACATATCTGCCGGAGCTACCCGAGCCAGAACATTGCAATGCCCAGAGCACTGCATTATGGGAACTACATCTCATAAAGGTACGTGGTTGTACATGGTTAAATATAGTCACAGTATGCTAACGTTACCAAGCTTTACTAGGAAACAAAAGTCATCAAAGTTGGGGCATATTTCAATTCCTGAAACCATCTCAACTCCCTGGGGAGTGAATAGCCCCGGATACTGTAAGCGCACAGAGGCTAATCAAACCACAAAGCCATCTCTACCCTCACAGGTACCCATTTAAACCTGTGTGACGGAAGAGAAGCAATATGTGACAAAGCATCTTGCCAACACCATGCAACACCATTAGCACATGGCTGGATTTCCATCCCAAATCCACTTTTGTTTCGCTTAAAATTGTTTGAAATGTACAATTTATTTTCAAGTCTCCTTTGATGATATTCACTTATCTTCTGCGTTATTGCCATGTATAATGCTGTGTGTCTACAGTACACGCAGTGCATCAATGACTATCTAGCTTTAACACAGACAGTCATTTTCAGATTTTTTCGGCACATGCCTGTTGCATCTCTGTAAGAACATACATGTGTGTACAAATCTAGTTAATTTCCAGTAAAATTTGTCTTTCTGTTGCAAATTCACGTAAATTGATTGTATTTCAGAGGCATTATCATCCGACAGTCAGGACATTCAGCACTCATATAACACAAGGAAACCCACTGACGGGCACAGGAGCGCTCCCAATTGATATCTCGAGAATGTAAGATGAGATTGCTAGGCCATGTCCCAAATCTCTGGCTGTGGCTGCAAATTACACACACACCTATGGCAGCCACTAGCCAGTGACTGCAGCCGTTTGCATAGACTTGTGTGTTATTTGCAGCCGCAGCCAGAGATTTGGGATGCAATCTCATTCTCATTATGATAATTCACAAGTATTTTATCTATAAAACATTCTGAGATAATGGATGGGCCATTGATATTCTGTGTCAGTGTGAGAACTACATCAACAGACCTATCCTATACTGAAATAGAAATCATTTTTGGAAGCAGAAATCTAAAACAGTTGAGATCAAAACTCCTGTTAATATATTTGAAAATACTGTGAGCTGTTTTCTCAGAAGTGGGCACCGTATGGGACTGGACATTTCACAGATGACTGTTACTGTATCTTCCTTGATATTTTTGCCCATGAATCTGCATCAAACCAAAGTATGATATTACCTTTATCTGAGAATAAATATGTCTGTGTATGTTTTATTGCTCTCAAGGTCGGCGCAGAAAATTTGTAAGGAGTTCAACCCAAACCAAATGATCTTCAACCCTCCCATTGATACCAGGAGAATCAAGCGGAAAAATGCGGTAAGCAACAAAATCATGACATGTCTTTATAATTCCTCAGTTTGATCTAAGAAATAAAGAACAAAGTCTTGCACTAGAAACAAATGTATTTGAATTTATTTTTAAGTTATTGAAAAGTGAACAAAGAAAAATTGACTTGAGTGGGATTCGAACCAGCATCCTCTAGAATAGTGTACTGGTGCCCTACCAACTGAGCCATCCAGCCCTATGTTGGTGGTGTCCCTAATAATCAATTATCTTTGTTCGTTTGGCAGTCAGAAGCCATGAAACCACTCACATACTGCTATATCCCAAGGATCATCTGAAGAATTTTGTTTCTTGCAGATTGCATTGAAAGAGCCGGATGCAGACTACGTCCAGAAGGACTTTGAAAATTTGATGACATCGACATTGGCGACTGCGCCAGACCTAGACGACCTTGATCAATACCTCACTGCTAAATCAAAGACACAAACCTCAATTCTTAGGAAATCAGAACAGAAATTGAAGAGGAAAGGCAGCGAAATGCACGAACCCACACCCAAGAAAGTCACTGTTATGAAAAGCCCTGCTGTGAAGAGTTCGGGGAAACGGAAAAACAAAAGTGGGATGGTTAAGGAGGGCAGGGTAAAGAGACGAAATGGCCAGGGAGTTGGCAGCTACGGAAATATCTGTTATCATTCCTTGTATCATTCTCACCAGTGGAATCAAGATAAATATTTAGAAACTCACGTGGTACCAAAGATTTGAATGGACCGCCTCAAAAATTCTTGAAAATTTCCTTGAAATTGCACTCGTCTCTCGAGTATGCAGCTTGCAAGAAGTCCTCATTAATATCCAGTCCCCCTGTGGAGACTGTGGTAATGTGTGGTAAGCAGCTCTCGCATTGTGGTTGGTGCTGCTTAAATATGCACATCCAGTCAAACCTTGTTAATAAGAGGTCCTTGGGTCTTTGCAGGAACCATTTGCTCAAAGGTTACATTGTATATGAACATGTATCTTTATTATGTATTTTTAATTTGTTAATTAATGGATAATCTATTTCTTTTTAGTGGGGCAGAGTTACAAACAAGCTACAAAGGGTACAGTACCAGACAGGAATTAGGAATAATGACAGATAAAACCTTGTTGATATTTAAGGATGCCAACTTTCAGTGGATATAGACAGTGAATTGAGCTGAATGTCGTTAGGAGATGCATCAGCGGATAATTAATAATTTTGTCACTGTATGTTTAAATTTGATAACTTTCCTTGCAAGTTGCAGACAGTTTGCAAAGCAAGCTACTAGGGGTGTTTACGAAACGGAGGCTCAGGCTCCAGCTCCATTTCGTGAATCCATTCTGAAAAAAAAACTGGTAACAAAGTAGACTTTCGGCTGCGGTTCTGAAGTAGATTCTCTGGTTTGAAAAGGAAAACAGAGCTTCAGCTTCAATGGAAAACCACAACCTATATTTTCAGCATATGGATGTCAGAGCTGGAGCCTGAGCCTAAGCCTCCGTTTCGTAAATGCCCGTAGTTGAACATACAGTTTGGTATCATGTACAATTGAAATGTTAAATATCACGTAAACTGAATAAAAGATTTACACCTACTCTGGGAATTCTATTTTTCCTTGTGTTTCATTGCAACCTTTTTTATTGATCCTTCTCAAAATTATAATACAAGAAAACAATACTTTTGTTTGACTGATGTTCAAATTGAATGGTTGTACTCAATTTCTACAAATGTACACTGGGCATTTTACTATACGGAGTCACAATAAAATTTCTTAAAAACAGGATGAACAACCAAATTTCCATGTGCTGTGTATCATTTGTGATTGTTCTTTGGCTGTTGTTTGCTGACCATGAATATCAAATGGAATTTTTTAATGGTGGTTTGTTTTATTGAACGACATTGTGCTAAGCAAGTGAAATTGCTAATTGGCAAGAAGGTAAATTCTTCAATATCTTTTAACCCCTTCTGCCTGGGAAGCATCTGTAGCAGTTTGCCTCATGGCATGAGAATATTCATGATTGTTTTTTCCATTGAAATACATTGGATGGGTGTACTGTCTGGAACAAGAGGTTCAATGAACCTTTAATGTCCCAAAAGATTCACTCATTGTGGAACATTTACCCCCTTGATTTGCATTGAATAAATCAGCATTTTTGAGCAGAGCACAATCTGTGAGCTCGAACACAGCTGCTGAGACACTGATCGCGTCCGTCTGGAATTCGGGCTAATGTCCAGTGGCATTCAATCATTGTATGCCTGAATTGTTTACATCAAGCTCCCTGCACACATAGCCCAGCTAGATGACCTCTAAATGACAAGTGGCTGATAATGAGGCCGGTATAAACAAATCCCGGGGCTGAAGGGGTTAAGTGGAGTAACATAATCTGCCATTACGATCTCATCGAACTGCCACACCATTTTCAATAAGCCAACTTGACTTGCCGAGTCATCGCGTCATGCAGTGAGGTTAACTCTGTGACATTGTGAAGTTCATTGAAGCTATGGAGTCCAAGCCACTATAGGTAAACCTCTACTATTCATGCTTTATTGAAGCTAACAGTTCCTCGGTCATCTTCGGAAACCTTGCTATATTGGGCGTCTTGTAGGTCGGTTTCTCAGTCGGGAAGCTTTCAATGTTCAATTCTGAGGGCTTGTTGTAGAACGGATGCCAGTATCCCTGTATGGAAGGGTTGTCTGTGTGCCACTGCTTACGGATGCGTACAATATCTTGTCCTGACTGGGTTCTAAGTAGATTCATCTCTTTCAAGATGTCCTCTCGGCTGAGTTTGCTCAGATCGATGCTTCTCTTGTTACCATTCACTGTAAGCATATATTAAAAAAAATAAATCAATCATTGAAAATTGAAAACAAAACAATGCTGCAAGTATCTTAAATTCATGATCCTTGGGATATAACTGTATGTGAGTGGTTTCATGGATTCTGACTGCCAAATGAACAAAAATGCTTGACTATTAGGGACACCACAAACACAGGGCTGGATAGCTCAGTTGGTAAGAGCATCGGTACGGTATTCCCAAGGTCGTTGGTTCGAATCCCGCTCCAGTCAATTTTTCTTTGTTAACTTTTCAAAAACTTAGAATGATCAAATAACCACTGAAACTGACTGGATCAATTTTAAGTTATTAAAAAGTGAACAAAGAAAAATTGAATGGAGCGGGATTCGAACCTGTGACCCCCAGAAATCATAAAGAACAAGGCAAAGAGGGCAGTGGTATATTTTGCTTGCACTGGCATTCTTCCTGCAAATGCAACTATTGCCGTTCCCTTAGCCAATTTTCATTATGTCACGCCGGCAGGAATGTATTTCTGGCAAAATAACATTTAGAGAAAGAAGGCCGACATGACATATTGAGAATTGGCCAATCAGAAGAATGACGGTGCCAGCAAAATATACACTTCCTTAAATGAACTTGAATATATGAAGGAATTGCACTTACAATATTCAGCTACTACTTTGGGCTGAGAATACTTGGTGTGTGGGGTGATGTACAAGACCACCTGTGGGTTCTTCTCAGCAAATTCAACAATATCCTCTTCCACAAAGTCTCTGTGGTAAAACAAATGTGGTAATAATTAATTAATCATGGCAAGACATAATCATTCTTATAATTGATCAACAATAACAATCACCAAGTTAACCGACGTTTATATAATTAATACAGTTCATGTGAGATTTGGTAACAGTAAAGTGTAATTCTTTTATTTAAAAAGTCATGCAAGTAATAGGACCGGGTGCTATTGTAAACCAATGCCATTTATATGATAATAATTATAAGTCCAATAAATAATAATTTACCTGACTCCTTTCGCACTCCCAGCCGTCTTGCTGAACTGTAATGTCAGTCTTTGCAACTGACAAACGTAACGTCCGACGCCATTCTGCAAAACACTGCGCAAAAAAGCACTGGAGCCCGACATTGTAATGACTAGCAAAGGGCTCTAGTTCATTCTAAAGACTATTTAACGAAGATAAGTTAAGTCAAACTCAAGACTGTCATCTGTACTCTGCGAATACCGTACTGTACATCACACATCAACAATTGTGCACAGTACACATGCAATGTACACATGTGTATCTGCATGACTTAAAATAGTCAGGTACACAGACATATCTGTGTATCTCCGATGTACAAAGACGACAGGGATCCGCGCCGGTTAAGCATTTTGCAAAAAAATGATTAAAATCAATAATTAATAATTCTCATTAAAATAATTTTAATTACAAAAGTACACTGACATAATAACAAAAAATCTCGTTTTTGTATATTAAATATTCAAAAATTAAGATGTAATTATCGAAATAAATAATATTCAAAATTATAAAACAAAAGTTCCAGAACATGACTTATTTACAATATCACTCCGCAAAATTTATTTCACTTTTTATTTGCGGAATTTTGTAGAATCACTTATTTCATTGTTAATTTGACACGAATTGTGTCATATTTGAAGTTTTAGGATCAAATGAAACTAAAATAAACCGAAAATAAAACGGACTATTTTGTGAGTTTTCAGGGTCAGCGGAAGGATATACAGGTGTTGCACGGCTCTGACTGTTCCATACGTGTACGTGGTAAATTACGCTCAGAAAAACATCACGAAAAACCGCCATGCAGTGATTTAGAGGGCTAAAATCTTCATATTCTGCCATGGCAACGAGTAAAACAACACGATCGAAAGTTATTCAGGGTTCGAAAAGACCGAATTTAGAAGCTGATGGTGGTCAAAGTTTTATGAAAGGTGACCTTGGGTTTGGACTGGGCCTGAAGCCAGGATCTGTGGAGTGTGGTGGATATGTGGACCCATCAACTTGTAAAATTCTTTCCGTGAGTAAAGATGAGGTGGACTTATCATCAGAAACATCCCATAATATTACCAGACGTCATTCAGCACCAGAGCCTGATATTGGCGAAAGGCAGCATAAACACAATGAGCAAGGTTTACGCAAGGATGAAACCACTAGTACTAGCACAAATGGAACTGGTTTCTTATCAGGATTGCGTACTTTGATGTTAAGAACTGCCCTCAAGAACATCCTGTCCGACAATGGTGGTAAGAACATAATTCAATTATTCATTAGGTCAATCGTCAAATAACCACAATTTTCAGTCATTGAAAAGTGAACAAAGAAAATTTGACTGGAGCGGGATTCGAACCAGCGACCTCCGGAATCCGGAATACTTTACCAGCACTCTTACCAACTGAGCTATCCAGTCCTTTGTTGCTGGTGTCCCTGATAGTCAAACTATCTTTGTTTGCTTGGTAGTCCAAAGCCATGAAACAATAGCACTCTGATAAATGTGTTAGACAAAGCATGGACAAATCTCTCTGTGGTCAAAGTAATGTACTAATGGTGGTAGCACTTCTTATTCTTCCATGCTTTAATTGTAACCCTAACCATCTGTACCTAGCCACCTACCACATGAGACAAGAGCTGTTAACCACACTTACATACCCATGGATGGCTTGTACTATTTTATACTATGAACAATTTAATGTTGACAAACGTGTGCCATCTATCCTTACTTTCTTTGTTTTCCATTCTTAGGTTCAGGTGATAGAGTTAATGGTCAGTGGCTATCCAAACAGGAAAATGAATTGTTCACTCAGCTAGAGTCTGCTACGCAGGTATAAATTCAACTAGCTCATATTCTTAAATTACTACAAACTGCTCATCAACCAAAATATTGACCTGCAAAAATGTTTGGAGTTAGGAGGGCCTGATGTTTCAATCCTAGCAGGATCTTTCTGTATGCTTGAAGTTAGGAGGACCTGATGTGTCCATACTAGATCCTGCTAGGATCAAAATTTCAGAGAAAATATCAGGTCCTCCTAACTCCAAGCATTTTAAATTAAAGAAATAAAAAAAATTATAGCATTGGTTGATATTGGTTTATACTTTGGTTTTAATATCCATATTGATTACGTTCAGTAAATGTGTTGCACCATTTTTTTCAGGAGGTTAATATATTGCAGAGTGAATTAGAGGCAGCAAGAAGACAACTGGACAGTAAATACAGAGCCATTAAAATACTACAAAGTCAGGTGAGAAATAACATTATTTGTAAATATTTGGATTCTTTTGAATGCTGGGCCACCTTTAAAAGGTACAATTTATGCATATTTTTGTTGAAACATATCGGATATATATGATAAGGTAGTATCATACTTTGGTAAGAAACCAGAACAGAAATATGTAAAACTTACAGCGTATGAAGATGGTGCTGATAGAAACATATTGTTTACATTTTTCCGCCTGAAATGATGTGTATTTATCCAGAAATTAGTAAAACAACGACCGAAAATCTTTTTGATCTTTTAAAAGATCAAAAATAAAAGAGAAAGGAAAAACTGTGGCTGTTTTTCACTGTCTAGATATTTTTGCCCATGAATCTGTATTTCTTTGACAAAAACCAAAGTATGATATTACCTTTAATAGGTGTCGTGAAATACTAATGCTTGTAGTGGAGTTTGGCAAACAGACAAAATTTATGAAAATTTTATGTTATGTTCCAAATACAGCACATGCCAGCCAGACTCAATAATGTACACTGACACCAATAACTCAATATATGTACACTGATACCATTGTAATTTGAAGAGTGAAATGTATCATAATAAATGTCACATATTACACCGGTATGCAGCGTGTATAATTCTATGTACCAGTTTTATGCATGTTTGTTTGGCACATATTGTGTGTGAAAATGATAATCATAAAAATCAATGGTGCATATCAATGAACGGGCTCAAGGACCGTGCAGCTGTTGTACAGACCTAGTACCTGTATAAGTTGACTATGCAAACGCATGACTAATTAACTAGCGAATACATGGAATAGAAAACTGCATAATATACACCCTGTACTTGTACATGTAGTGTACTTTTACACACACGTAGTAGAACAGACTTGCTCTATTGTGTTAACCCTAACCCTACTGCATACCACAGTTTACTACATGCTTTTTCTGTGGTAAGTGTGGTATCCTGAGTACCACAATACACCACAGTGTGGTTTGTATGGTAATGTTTGGTTTATGATCCAGTCCCCCTGTGGAGACTGTGGTAATAATGTGGCAAGAAGCTCTTGTCTGATAGGTGCAGAGTTTTAATTACAGTTTTGTTTAAATAATTGATCATTACGCACTGTCAAAGACAGTTTCCAAGCAATACAGTATTGAATAAATGTTATGTCTTCCTCTGCTTTTACTATTGGCCCATCATGTGCTTTGATGCTTTAGTTTGCACACGTAAGTAGTTACAATTCACACACACGTCATCTTATTCATTCTCTTTGCGTTTCATTCTGAGTTTGTCTCTACACTTTGTAATGCACTTATTTGATATTTTTGGCTATAATATATACCCCTCCTGCAACAGATTTCTGCATTAGTTCTTTTGTTGCCGTTTTGTTGGCGACATTTTCTTTCAATCTCCTGAACCTGTTTTATCAGAAATTTATGCTTTCTGGCTAACTTCAGTAAATAATATTTCACGTTTACGTCAACTAGCGCAACTTTCCTCTTTGCTTTTAAAGGTAGCATCATACTTTTGTAGCATACCGAAACAGAAATCTTCACAGATATTTAAATCTAAACTTACAGGGCATAAAGATTGTAATTGTAGAAACATACCGTTAACATTTTTCTGCCTGAATTTATCTAGAAAAGGGTAAAAGCAATTGTCATGATTGTGAATAAATTTGCAACAACTGTGAGTACTTTTCACTGTTTTCTAAAAAAATTGGGCACGGTATGGGACTGGAAATGACTGTTTCTGTTTCTTTCTTGATATTTCTGCCCATGAATCTGTATTTCGTTGACAAAAAAGCAAAGTATGATATTACCTTTAAGCTTGTGTCTGGTCACACATCTCCTTTTTTATTGCAGTCCTGTATTATGGTGAAGGGTTACTACTGTATAGAGAGTGTGCACTTGACGTCACTTGACAGCTTATCGGCCATTTTGGACGGCACACGTACGCACGCACGTCGCGTATTCGCGCACGCGTACGTACCAGACAGCATCATTATATGCACGCACTTCTGCTTCTGCGTACGCGTCCGGTTGATTTGCAAGCTACGCGAACACATGTGTGTTACATACACTGTACGTACTTGCATTATACATGTGTACAGCGTTGCCGTCCAAAATGACGTCCCAGTCACGTGACTGCACGTCCTCTATATGTTATTTTGGGGGCAGGATTTGTGATTATGTTTGTTCCTGTTTTATGCTGGTAACTATTGTTAACACCAAACAATCTTTGTTTGCTTGCAGGCTCTCATGATCAACAAGGAATCATCCAGATCAGTACAACAGGCTGAAGATATCAAGAAATCACTAGAGCATGTAAGATATATGCATCAAACATGTTGAGTATGAGGGGTAATGTTCACTTGGGTTAGCAACAATGCTGCTGTTGAGTATTGTAACCTGAGTAAGAGGTTTCCTGAGTGTATTAACCCTAACCCTCTGCACCTACCATACGAAACGAGCTGTTTACCACACATTACCAAGGTTTCCACAGGGGAACTGGATCATAAACCATGCATTACCCCACAAACCACACTGTGGTGTATTGTGGTATTCAGGGTACCACACTTACCACAGAAAAAAACAACTGTTGTACGAAGGTGGATTAGGGTTAATATGTGCAGAGAGTTAGTGCCCATACTGATTGTTAGGCCATAGGCCTACATTATGTGTGCAATCTACATGTCCAGTTGTTGCTTTTACAAGGGCATCTGTACAAAGGCATCTTTCAACAAGCGTTGAATATACATGTAATATCACATATGAATACATTTTAGGGTTAGGGGTTACAGTAGTCAACTTTATATATTTAATTAATAGTATTGTGCACAGTCAATTACACAATATAACATTGATGTATTTTTTAATATCAAACAGGAGGTGAATTCTCTTCAGTTTGATCTCAGTACAACGAAAGACAGTGCAATGCTTAGCCAGCAGACATGGGCTGAAAGATTCAATAGGTAATTAGAATTGGAATGTGCACTATTTAATGTTGATTGTTTTACACATATTTGGCAATTGAATTTTTTTGAAGAAAATTGATTTTTCATTGCTGGGAAACTATGTAGTCTTTCTTCAAGCCAGTATTTAGGGTGGAGTTTATCCGTCATTTACTTTGAATTGTGTGTGTTTGCAGGGTATGTCTGGAAAATGAGTCTATTCTTGCCACTCTACGAGCACGCTCGGAACAAGTTCATCGGATGCAAGTCGAAAAGAACGGTAAAGTGAAATTCAAATAACCAAAATAAATAAGTTTAATATTATAATAATTATAATTTGGAATGCTGAGCTGCGAAGGGTACAGCTACAACGTGATCGAGTTGCCGGCATTCATTAGCGCCCTTGGCTGCTAACCACATCAACCCATACATGATAACGTGAGAGCCCAGAGAAAAACTCTTGTAGCACAAGAGAGAGCCAACGCACAATTCTACTCACATATGACCCAAGCTGGGATCGAACCCGGGACACATTGTTGAGAGGCGAGTGCCTAACGCGCACTTGCCACCTATGCATATCCTATGGAAACAACAACCCTTCAAGATTAATATTGAGAGCATCATCAAGTGAAGTATCTTATTGCCTGACAAGAAAGTGAACAGAATAATTGAATGAATTGTACTTGTCTTCTTTTCTCTTTAGCTTTGATGCGTGAACGTGATGAACTTCTCGCTTTGATGGATGCTAAGGAACGTTTACAGTATGAACACCACAAGTCAGCTACACATGACGCCTACTTACACAATTCACTTTCTGAGGTGAGTATCAACTTCCACATCCACATGCCCTCTCCCCATTCCCACCCTCTGGAACAGCCTCAGAGCTACAGCAGTCTCATCCTTACTACCTTCTTCAGCTTCATTCCAATTCACTACAAAACCCTAAAACTTAGGACCCAAACACCCAGGACAATAACACTCTAACACCCAGTAACCTAATTATACCAGTACCTAAGCACTCTTAACACCCAGTCCCCCCAGTCCAAGTCACTCTTCCTGAATATAACAGAATATAGCTTGAATATCTGTGGTTTTGGTCGTATTCTTCCTCTATAGCAGTTTGCAGTTCTAGGAGCTTGTTTATGTCGAGGCAGTAAACCGGAGCCATGCGGATGCGCACGAGCCGCAGCAAGACTGAAGAAGGAGAATGACCTCCTCAAAGATAAGGTTTGTATAAATTTCAGACTTGAATGATATCTTGATTGTCTGCCTCTCATGTTCAGTCCACACCCTGCATAAAGCCCTGTCGAACCGGACTTTTCTTTCCGGGGGTTTCACCGAGCCGATGGTAAATGAAAAATTGGGCAAATATTACTGGTGTCCGCACTTGGACTTTCGAATCGCGTAACTAATAACTGTGTATGCATGGAAGAATTACCGAGCTGTCAATACTAGGCTCATGAGGGTACCCGACTCGCACTGTCAGCACTGGACTTTTCGTCTCGGGTAAAGTGTCTATGGAATTCTTCCTGGCAAGAAGTTGGCTGGTCGAAATACCCACGCGGGTCGGGAAAATTAAGACTTCCTGAGACGTCCGCACTGGACTTAAAATGGGTAAAGTACCCAGTGTCTCGGTAACTTTGCCCCCCAAAAAGTCCAGTGCGGACAGGGCTTAAGCCGTCATCTTCATAGCTTCACTGTACACTTCATGGTATTCTCAGGCAGTAAAACCATTTAGAGACCACAGTAGATGCCCGGTTTACATGTTAGAGTAACTTGCCATCTTCATTACTCCTCTGTCAATGTTCATATCTGATTCCACTTTAGGTGATTGAGCTGAAACAGAACTTGGAGGGACTCACCTTGAAAGCAGACTCCTACCTGACGGCCTTCGACAATCAGCTAGATCAGAACTACCTCCTTGCAGGGGAGATCCGTAGGATCTATCAAGAGGAGAAGAGGTCCTGGGGAAGGAATCGATCTAAGCACAGGAGGAAGAAAGATGAGCTTCAACATGGTAACTTCATCCTGAGGGATAAGGGGTATAGGAAGAGTTGGTTACTAGGCTGCATCTAGGTTACCATGCAACCTATTAAGGTAACTAGGTTACCACGCCATGCAAACTAAAGTGTTTCTGATGTCACTCTTGATGAACAGAAACATAGTTGGGGAAGGGTGCCAAAACACTTTTGCAAAATGTCAATCAAAATGGCGGCGGACATGGCAGAACTAGGAGATGGACCTGTGGGTTGCCATGTTTGACCGACCATTATTAAACCAATCCCTTCCCTCGGTTCTCGTTCGGTTGAACCAATGACGTCATTGGAGCAGAACCGAAGTTGCCAACTTTGATGCTTGTGGCACTATCTATGAATCAGATTTCATCATTCACGTGAATAAGAGTGATATTCTCACTCAGTTTCATTTTGTTTCTGGTGACTATTACTGTGTAGATTGGCATTGGTTCACTGAGTCTGAACAAAGTACTGGTGAAAATGAAGTTGATGACAGCCAAATAGACGTCAAGTATAGGAGCGTTGCCGTCCAAGTATCAGAGCCACTGCCTGACTTGATAACCACCCTGGCTGATATGGTAAGATTACTCATCCAATGTTTCCTTTGTGGTTATTTGATGATTGTATTGATTAAGAAAGCCGCATCCTCTTTGAGTGATCCCCTGTGTATCGTTTCTCACGTTGCAGCATTGCTAATGCTGCGCGTATCTTCAATGATCCTTGGGATATGGTGGTATGTGAGTGGTTTCATGGCTTCTGACTGCCAAACGAACAAAGCCCGTCTCTAAAGGAAAAACTGTTAAGCAAAGTAGCGATTGATTTTTCGTTAAGCGACAGATTTGGGCTTTAGCGATGATCGCAAAGCTTTAGTGAAATCGGCCCCTTGACTGGATTTCACTAAACACTAAGATTAATCTTAAGATGAGTTGTTAGTATCACTGTAGCGATTTGCATTGTGGCATCACGCTTTGCTTTTTTAGCAATTTGGATGAATTCACTCTTAAGATTGGTCTTAGTGCTTCATGAAATCAGCCCCTGCATACCTATACTTACCTCACTCTTACGAAGCTGTGGTCCTCTTTCTGGTTTCCCACAATTTCTGTCGACAGTTGAGTGACAAGACGGAAGCTTTAGCTCATCAACGACTCGTCGCCAAGATGCTGGCCAGAAAAACGCAAGACCTTGAAAAGACAATGGAACGATTGAATGAATATAGCAAGCATTGATACCACATCTGTACAACGTCCACAGCTTAGGCTTCCGATTCTTGAATTGTTTTCTTGTATTTGTTCAATATTTAGTTAACCATTTCAGCCCGGGATTAATTTTGCTTTGTTTTTACCTGCCTCATTATCAGCCACCGGTCAAATAGAGGTCATCTGACCGGCCTATGTGTGCAGGGAGCTCGGTGTAAACAATACAGGCACACAATGGTTGAATACCACCGGACAATATCCCAAATTCCAGGTGGACGTAATCAGTGTCACCACAGCTGTGTTTGGAACTCACAGATTGCGTTCTGCTTGAAAATGCTGATCTATTCAAATGCAAATCAAGAGAAGGGTAAAAGTACCACAATGAGTGAATTTTGGGGGACAATAAAGGTTCATTGAACCTCTTGTTCTAGACAGTACCCTCAGTCAATGTATTTCAATGGAAATAACAAAGCAATCATGAATATTCTCATGCCATTAGGCGAACTTTGCTTCCCGGGCAGAAAGGGTTAAACTTACCTCAGAATTCAAAATGTGAGACTAACAATATTCTAAGAATCGATTGTTTTTTTTCTAAAACAATTTCAGTTCATCATCTTGCAATCAAAATAACGTTTTACAGTTTTAGTATAATTATCTTCAGTTATTACACACAGAAACATTCCATAACATAAAGTCATGCATAGTTTGAAGCTGGAAGTCTATATTATAATAATTGATTCGTGATTATTTGAGATGCTATTGAATTGGACCAGCGATTGCAGTATACAGGTACATGATACAGGTATTAGAACGTAATGACCAATATAATGTTAAAGGTATAATACATGATTGGTAAAGGTCACAGAACAGCACTCACACTTTGTCTGATACAACATGTACATGAACTGATAAACCTGTGAAAATTTGAGCTCAATAGGACATCTGAGTCACAAGAAAATAGCGAAAACCCAACTCAATCTTTCTTATAAAACATAAAAAATAGTTTTGATCTTACCCCAAGATCAAAACTGTTTTTGGTCGTTGTTTTACTAATTTCTGGATTGATACAGCATTTCTGCCGGAATAACGGTATGTTTCTACCAGCACCATCTTCATACCCTGAAAGTTATACTTAAATATGTGAACATTTCTGTTTGGGTATGTTACCAATCCTGTACTGTACCTTTTAAGTGGATCACAGATGACATTTCGCTGTTGTTTGATTATTCGTCCAGTAATTTTCTCCAAGTATTAATACATTCCATTGAAATTGTGCTCAGATTATTCCATCCTCAATAAGAATTCACTAGAGTTGGACACGGTTCCTGTAGAATTGAAGGAAATTATAAATTAATACAAATTTGTGCTGACTATTTTAATATTGTGCTGCTTTCCAAACATGTTCACTTTTTCCTTATTTTACTAACGCCAAAGCACTTAACTTCTAAATTATTTTAACTTTTTTTTAAGAAGCTCTATATTTTCAAGTATTATTATATTTATTTATTTATGAGTTATGCCATAAGTGCCTGTAATATTTATTTCAATTTGTATTCTATACGTACACTAATATTTCCAATAATATTTATTATATACCTTCCAATACATGTTAACGTTTCATGTGAAATATTAATAAGATATTAATGTATTGTCTTTGGGATAACGTTTACCAGTGCAGTCTGGAAAACTGGAAATTAAAATGAAATATTTATTAATTAATTATACAATTAATTACTGTCTTGTGTTTTTATCTGTGGAATTTGTGAAATCAGCAAATTTAAAGGATTGTCTTTGAAAGGTGAACAAAGAAAAATTGACTGGAGCAGATTTCGAACCAGCGACCACCAGAATGCTGTACCGGTGCTCTTACCAACTGAGCTAACCAGCCCTATTTTGGCAGTGTCCCTAATTGTCAATTATCTTTGTTCGTTGGCATTGCTTACCATTCAATGATTTCAAATTAACCCAGACATATTCTTTTTTTCTTCCACTTGTTCCCATTGCTATAACATTGGGCCAATGTCATAGAGCTGCTTAAGCACCAAAATTTGCTTACCAGTAAGCACCAAAAACCATGTTAAATAAAATCAGTATGCCAGCCAAAACTCCTTGTGAATGTTATGCTCAGGAAACAATGGCCGAATACAAGTCAATGGCAGTAAATATCACATGAAAATTTGGTTGGTACCGGTAATCCTGTTTGATCAAGCAAGACTGCTTCATTTTGTGTTTAAGCAGCTCTATGAAATTGGCCCCTATCCTTTTCCCATTTCCAATTGACTTCAAACTTGGCAGGTACTTCAACCATCATCCAATGACGATCCTCCAAGCATATGACATCATCATGATATCATCACCTGATTTTAAAATGAATTTTGAATATTTAATGTATAATAAAAATGACAATATAATTGGACTGGAAAATGCGCATGTAAGCCACTGTTTATTTTTAATCAATCTCGCAGATTGTCGCCACTTCTTTACAATACAAATGATGCAGATATGAAAAGAGCGTTTTACTTCACTCACAAAAAATAAACAACAAAACAACTTCATTTGAAAGCTTTCATATTTAATCCTTTTTCTGATAAAGCATTTCTTAAAAGAAATGCAACACAAAATGTATGTGGTCAAACTGAAAATACTGTATTTATTACCTCTATGTGAAAATCTATATAAATATGGATACAAGGTATATACATGTTTGGTATATATGAGTAAAAAAAAGTCACATTTTATATATTATTTGCAAACTAAATGAATTTCTACCTCATAATTATAATGTTTTGTATGAATAATAGAAACAAATGACATATGTGATTTGAATACATTTCCCTCTTACATGCAATGTATGAAGAGTGCAGTATCACAATATAGACTGTTTGTCAAAAATGAAAAGCAATGGAATTATCAAAATTGTGAATTTGATTTATGAAAACGTCTTAAGATGAATTAAACATAATACATGTAGTCTTAAGGACGACTGCGATAAAAAACAATTACATTGATAATTTGCAAGCGGTTCCGACCACACATGAACTATGGGTAATACGGGCGATTCACGATAGTGCGCTTCCAAGAGTTTGCAACATGTTAGCCAATCACAGTGTGGGCAATGCGTCGACCCTTTTTCCAGATGCGCATTCTGTCGACAATTTCCAAGCATTGTGATTGGTTTATGCGTTGCAAACTCTTGGGGTGCGCTTTTTGGAACCGCCCGTATTGTGAAAAGTTCTCTGAAACTTGATGAAGAATTCCATGGATCAAACTTGACTCTTACCTAGCTGAGGATAGGTTAGACTAGATTGTCTGTTATCATGGCAACCGCCTAGCTGTGACAGAGTACAACAGTGTATGATCAAGCAACGGACTCAATAAGAGTCATTCCTCTTATCAGATAGTCAGATATTACAAGCAAATCCAGAACAGACTGTTGGCACAGTACCTACAAACAATCACACACTGACCCATCACTAATCAATACAAAGTTTGTACTGTTTTCGCAGGTTGCAGCACTGCTGCGTGTATTGATAAAACGATCCTTGGGATATAGCAGTATGTGCGTAGTTTCATGGCTTCGGACTGCCAAATGAACAAAGATAGTTGACTATTAGGGACACCACCAACATAGGGCTGGATAGCTCAGTTGGTTAAGAGCACCGGTACGGTATTCCAGAAGTCACTTGTTCGAATCCCGCTCCAGTCAATGTTTCTTTGTTCACTTTTCAATACTAAGTTTAGTTTCAGTCAATCAGTGGTATATTTTGAGGTTGCAATGTGTTATTGGAATGTTGGGAACTTCCAAGCAAATTATCAACGTACCACGGAAAACTTGTCGGTTTAAAACACACAGAACAAGCCTACAGTTGAGGCATTTGGTGAAGTGCCATAGCAAACATCCTTAAGATGTTGTGTGGTCACATGTTATTATTAAAAGCTTGATCCTCCTAGCTAGATCTATACAAAAATGCCATCTCATTGCTTATGTACATACTATCAATACTGGATATAAAAATAAGTCAGATAGATAATTCCAATAATATACATAAATGTACAGATGATATCATAGGTCGATATGAAGTCATAGGTTCAACACATTCCAACAATAACTAAATGGATGACTTTTGAATATCGTGAACTACTCTTATATATATATGAATGAATACAGAAATTATTATTTACAGGAATTTCATGTATAAGATATACATTATATGGTTCTAATTCTGATATTAAGGAACTGAAATATAGCTAGCTTAAAACTTGACTGAAGGAAGCCAGGTTTTCAACGAGGACAATTACATATACTGATTCAAGACACTGAATAATAAAGGTAGTATCATACTTTGGTAGCATACCCAAACAGAAATCACCACAGATTTACCTATAACTTACAGGGTGTAAAGAACTAAAGATGGTGATGGTAGAAACATACTGTTAAAATCTTTCTGCCTGAAATGCTGTATTTATTTTTTAGAAAAGAGTCAAACCAATGACCAAAAACAATTTTGATCTCTGGAAGATCAAAACTCCTGTGAATATTTTAAAATATTGCCAGCAGTTTTCACTGTTTTCTCAAAAAGTGGACACTGTATGGGACTGGAAATTTCACAGATGACTGTATCTTTCTTGATAGTTTTGCCCAAGAATCTGCATTTCTTTGACAAAAACCAAAGTATGAAGTTACCTTTAAAGTGATCTTAACCTTATTATAGAGAATGAATTACATAAATTTGTTGTAAAGTTCATAATATCTACTCATTACCATCTCGAAGTAAAGGTAACTTGTCATTGAATGCTCACATATGAAGGAAAACTGCATCAAGAAAATAATTGTATGAGGTCCTGCTGAATCATCAAGATGTTCTGCAAATCCTAGGTTTTTTGAATTTGCACTGTCTAAGCTTCCATTGGCTGGATTCAGACAGTTTCAACCAATGAAATACACCCATTCCTTGATGATATTTTGCCCATTCAAACTGTGAAATGTACACTTTTCAAATACAGTGGAATGCCACTATAACGAACAGGATGCATGGAAATTGATCGTTAAGGTGGTTGTTCGTTATATCCTATACATCGTACATAAAAATTGGGAGCCAAGGATGATGTTCGGTATAGCCAAATGTTTGGTATAGCAGTGTTCGTTATAGCGGCGTTCCACTGTACTAAATTTCCATTTAACAAGGAAAATACAACATCCTTTTCTTTCAAACATGTGAGCATTGAATGGCATGCAAGAACCGTTCACAAAATGCTTGGAAAATTGTGACACTATACGGACTAAATCATAAAATAAATTGACCAAAGTCAATAGTTATTCATTAATAATACATATCTATGTGCTTGATTATTAGGTATAATATGAATACGATCTGCCTGTCCCATACTATGGTATGAAACACCATACACACAGCAAGTGCCATACCAAAGTGCATTGAATACAATAGCGCCATATTAACACTACATACAATTAACTATTCACATGACAAACCTACTACCAGGACACAATTTACACAAAGCTGCTAAGCACAAAAAAAATGCTTAGCACAAAATATCTCGCTTAATAAAACAAACCACCATTAAAAATTCCATTTGATATTCATGGTCAGCGAACAACAGCCAAAGAACAATCACAAGTGATACACAACAAATGGTAATTTGGTTGTTAATCCTGTTTTTATCAAGAAAGAAATTTCATGGTTAGCAAATTTTTGTGCTAAGCAGGTCTGTGAAATTGGCCCCAGGACCCAATTTACACAGAGCTCCTTTAATAAAGCAGAATAAATCAGAAGTACGAAGAGTACGAAACAAATATTACACGGTGTTACCGCAAACCGAATCACATACCAACCATCACCACGCAAAGCCTCAAATATTTCCTGGGCCCTTTTTTAAACCTCGGCTCTGGCTCCGGCTCTGGTGCTGTCACATAATTATGCAAAAAATATAGGTTGTGGCTTTTCATTGAAGATGAAGCTCTTGTTCAAAATAGAGTAAAATACTTCCGAACTGCAGCCAAAAGCCTTTATTTTGATACCTGTTATTCTAGAATAGATTCACGAAATGGAGCCAGAGCCGGATTCTGAGCCGGAGCCGAGGTTTGGAAAAGGGCCCAGGAAATCTTGCTAAGCCCCCCCCAAAAAAGAGCGAAGTACCAGTCACAATCAGTTTACATCACATGAACATGATGAAGCTTTTAGATGGTATTTAGCTGGTGCTTGCTATCGTGCTTAGCAGGTTTTTGGCTCAACAGCTACATGAAAGTGGAACCACAGTCAATATTGTACTACTACATGTATGAATGATGCAATAATTATCCACCCATTATTAATAAATATGAATTATTATAACCCATTTCATCAAGAATATGATAGAATTACCAAAATAATAATAAAAAGGCTCTTTTATTCTTAAAAAAAATGTTTCAATATTGTTCCTTCAGTATATTTGATCGAAAATCCAAGTATAGCACCACACGCTATGCGACAAAACGGCAGAGCACGCGGCAAAAAAAAACCTGCACTTAGAGTATGAGACACTTTTTTCTGTTAGAGTTTGAAATTTCTCCCTCAATACAGAGGCAATCGAGCTGAAACTTGCACCAAATGTAGCCCCAGATGTACTCTAAATGAAAGTATGAGCTGTGCCAAATTCCAAAGTCATGTTCATGGCCGAAAATCCAAGTATAGCACCACACGCTATGCGACAAAACGGCAGAGTAGTCGGCAGAAAAACTGCACTTAGACTATGAGACACTTTTTTCTGCTAGAGTTTGATATTTCTCCCTCAATACTTAGGCAATCGAGCTGAAACTTGCACGAAATGTAGCCCCAGATGTTCTCTACAAGAAAGTATGTCGTAAATCTCTTTGATTTGAAGAGGAAGAAGAATCAAGGGATCGTATATTGTGGTATTAAGGATACCACACTAACCACAAGAAAGGAAAAACCATGTGTGGTAAATTGTGGTATGCAGGTAGGTGGGTTAGGGTTAACTGACATGAAACATAACATTAGTAGCACCCATCAATTAAATATTATTCAAAATGTCATCCTTTAAAAGTGTTACTTGTATAATCTTTCCGAAATGAACAATAAGCTTGATTTTCAGTAAAAAAAGAAAGAAGAAATTCTTCAAATGAAAGACATGAAAGCGTAACACAGGAAGTATCGAGACCAAAAATCTACAGATGTACTTGAAAAGAAACTAAATCCAAACGTAACATATAAAATCATTAAAAATAATAAAAAAAGAATTAATATATCATTTGAAATAAGATTTGTGGAATACTAAACTGCATATTTATGAAATAATTCCTGTACAACTCCCAAGTAATGAACTTTTAAACCTTCTATTAAGTGCCACAAGTATCAAAAATAAAAGCAAGCCACACACGGTGACGGAAGTACCTATTAAACTGCATATGATAATTTAAATAAATGCCGATTTAGGTACCACACAAAATGGTTTTAGTGGTCCCTATTTGATCAGGTGAGCTTGTGTATGATCTTTCCTTTAATATCTTCTCTAACGTTGTTCAGCAATTTACACAAATGTTGCTCGCATTGATCGGCCATCTTTGACCACAGTCTCCCACTTACTGTGGTCAATCTTCTGCTGCTGTAAGGCCGTGGCTTTCCACTGAAGATTCGTACCCTGCTTTGGAATGATGTTGCTACTTGAAGAGCTGTTAGGCTGGGAGGTACCTGACTGGGAGGCACTTGGCTGGGAGGTACCAGGCTGGGAAGTACTTAGCTGGAAGGTACCTAGCTGGGAGGTACCTAGCTGGAAGGTTCCTGGCTGGGAGGTACCAGACTGGGAGGCACTAGGCTGGTAGGTATCTGGCTGGGAGGCACCTAGCTGGGAGGTACTAGGCTGGGAGGTACCTAGCTGGGAGGTACTAGTCTGGGAGGCACCTAGCTGGGAGGTA
Organism: Astropecten irregularis; assembly: GCA_963971285.1. Classification (NCBI taxonomy): domain Eukaryota; kingdom Metazoa; phylum Echinodermata; class Asteroidea; order Paxillosida; family Astropectinidae; genus Astropecten; species Astropecten irregularis. Next base: position 19,522,288 of record OZ020254.1, on the reverse strand, counting down.
CCTGACTGGGAGGCACTAGGCTTGGAGGTACTGGGCTGGGAAGTACTACTATACTCAGGTGCACTATGATGTGTCGTACTAGGTTGGAAGAAGGTATGATAAGAGGTATCATCCTTAGAGGAATATTTCTGGGAGGTACCTTGCTGGAAGGTGCTGAAGGTGCTAGGCTGAGAGAAGGTTTGCTGAGAGGTACCATCCCGTGGGGAGTATTTATGCGAGCTCTCTTGCTGGAAGGTGCTATGATAGGACATAGCAGGATGAAAAGTGCTTTGAAGGGAAGGAGCATAAGTGGAAGTGTTAGGCTGAGAAGCACCTTGCTGTGATGTGTCATACTTCAAAGAACCTGAACTTTCAAGACCATACAAAGAATTCAGGACATCTGGACCTGCTGATGACTTGATGTCTGTATTGGTGTGTGTCAGGTCACTCTGCTGGAAGTTGAATACAGGACCAAGAGGTGCTAGTATCGACCCCTCATCAAAGTCCTCATCTTGATTTGGAGTCAAGACAATGTCATGGGTTGATGGTGAAGGTGTCCTAGGGGAAAGATCATCAGAGACAGGGTTGTCTCCAAATGTAACAGAATCGGTATCTGTTAGAGGCTGATTGGAGAAGTCGGTGGCATGGCCTGGCAGTGTGCTTCCTTGGATTGTATCGTCTTCCTGTGTCGCAGACAGTTCCAACTGATTGTCATCAGCTGAGGTCAGACTTTGAGGTACCAGAGGAGGTGGCGGGGAGTAATTAGCTTCTTCAAGACGCAGTGTATTATCCAGATCATAAGGTGCAGGAGGAAGGTATGCTTCATTTCGAGACGATGATTTGGTTATGGTTTGATCCAAGTCATCATCTAAATCTTGTTCATACCTACAACCCTCAATACCGAGACCTTGAACGTCACCCATAACTCCTTGAGTGGGATCGTAGATTTCAAGAGAGTAACCCCTTTCTCTAGCACCACTGTCACCAGGCATGGGGATCCGGTGGGATGTAGGAAAGGCACGAGGGCTGAACTTGTCCTCACTCCGAAGGTTTGTACTGAAGTTGGCGTCGGAGTGAAGTCCAAACAGAGTCATGTCGAAGTTAATTTCCTCACCATCTTCCTGTAGGCCACCTGTAAATGCTGTCATGGACTCATTAAAGTTAACAGGTGTGATATCAGAAGTGCGCCCTCTCGCGCCAAATACAGCCTCGGCCTGATCAAGCGACGGTATGATTCCCTCTCGGAATCCCATGTCCTCATTATACGGAGTCGGCGGAGTCGACTTACACCTCACCGCCATCTCCTTGAATCTCTGAGACTTCTCATAGCTCTGGAGGAGTAGCTCGGACCTGTTGTAGTGGTACGGATTTCCCAAGGCACTCTTGGGCCGATGGTCTGAACTTTCATTCTCGGATTTCTTCAAGAAGTCCGGAAGATCCAGGTTCTTGATTGTCAGACCTCGTTGATCGTCCATTCTACGACGCTGGGCCTTTGAAAGCATCGTGTACAACTCTGCAAAGAAAATAGAAACAACTTTGTGAGTCATCTTACAATGATGATATTTGAAAGGTGAACAAAACAAAAAGTGACTGGAGTGGGATTCGAACCCGCTCCAGTCAATTTCCCTTGTGGTTGTTTGATGATTATTTTAATGACGATATTTGTTTGCATCAATCAAACGCAGAAGAATGAACATCATAGTGGACCATTCCGGCTTTGCTTTTAAGACCCACCTTAGAAATGCCACGTGCTTTACAAACCACATGTGACCAAGTTTGACCGAGGTAATGGGCGACAATCAGCAAATGAGCAAAAAGCAACCGTAGTTAAGCTTTTGCATCCTCCAATTAGTCAATGATGCCCACAGTTTGATTGACAGGCCAAGAGGACCCCATTGAGTGCCTATTCTCTAAGAGCTACTTTTGAGTGCCTACCTTCAGCGTCACTGTTCTTGATTTTGAGCTTTCTATTATTGGCCTTGATTTGCTGGACTGACGTGTCTGAGTTACTTGGTCTCAGTACAACGGGCTGACTATCAGAGGCGGGTTTATCACCACTCCCATCCGTCGTGTCTTTGGTGTTAGAACCAGCCTGCAAATAAACACAAACACGAACAAATTACAAGCCATTATATTCAGTCTGAATATATTCAAACGGGACAAGTAATAAACTGCTGCAAACTGCTCATCAGCCAAAATAATGACCTGAAATATATAAAATGCTTTGAGTTAGGAGGGCCTGACACGTTTCGATCCTAGCAGGATCTATCTCAAAGGCTAAATAATAATAATAATAATAATTTGGGAGGCTAATCATCCTTACTGGCAGCTGGGGTGCTGAATTGTGAAGGATGTGGCTACAATATGATAGAGTTGGTAGCATTCATGGGCGCCCTTGGCTGCCAGCCACATCAACCCATAAATGATCACGGAGTACAGTCTGAGATCAAAAGTGTTTGGTTTTTGTGGAGAGAGGAAAACCGGAGAACCCAGAGAAAAACCCTCGTAGTATAGGAGAGAACCTACGCACAACTCTACTCACATATGACCCAAGCCGGTATCAAACCGGGGCCACATTGGGGATAGGGATTGAGTCGGGTTTTCACGATTTTCTTGTGACTCAGATGTCCACTTGAGCTCAAATTTTCACAGATTTATTATTTTATGCACATGATGGATCAGACAAAGTGTGAGTGCTGCTCTGTGACTGTTACCAACCATGTGTTATACCTTAAACTTCTGAAGTACGAGGGGATGACATAATAGCAATGTGTGATCAGCAACTTACATCTGAATAGCGGCGTTGTAGTTGCACAACGTGCGTCTGTTGAGAGTCACGTTTCCTGATGAAGCTTTCCTCTGATGCCGATTTATGCAATGTCGACTGCGTCGAAGACCGGCCAGTATTCGCCGGCTCCACACTAGCAGTCGCTTGATAATTCCCAGCTAACGAGACAAAGAAGGACTCTGATTATTACATGTAAAATTCAAGATGTCAAATCTTCAAATTAGCAAGGTTAAGGACCATGTTTAAGTATAAATATTTTTCATGCAATAGCAATAGAACGTGTTTAGGTACAAATATTTTTAATACAATAGGGATAATTACAGGCCCCTCGGCACTCTTTCTATTTTTCTATTATTGTCAAATTGACAATAATCGCCTTACCTGTTTCATCACGTTTCTGTCTTATCTTTGCCATCACTTTACATCCAAGACCATATCATCGCCTTTGCTCACAACAAACTAATTGATAATGTTCCTGAGGGATTACACAGTGTCCGTGTTTCTGACTATGGGCCTTTACGAAATGAGGCTTGAGGCTAGGCTTGGGATTTGTTTTGCTACTGTCATTTTGTGTCCTGAATAAAAAGATGGGCTTGAGATACATGGCGAAACTGAAGCCTTTCTTGGGCTTCGTCATGTGGCCCAATCCCTTCGTTTCGTTAAGGGCCTCAAATGGGGGTATAACGAAATAAATCCCAAGCCTAGCCTCAAGCCTGGTTTTGTTAAGGCCCTATGACTCCTAAGATTCAGATCCTAGAGGTCACTCTTGTCCTATCTCATTCTAACATTTTTGTTTTGCATCTGACGTAGTTGATGAGATGCATCATCATTTGGTTCTCTTCTGGTTTCTATCGATGCCTACTCTTCTACCAGCCCTCATCCTGCATCGATGTTCACCTACTTCTCAACCTTCTTTCATTTCTTTCTATACTTTTCTTTCTTAAGTTATACTTTTCAACCCTGTTCCCTACAGCCTGCAAGTATCTTCAATACTTTGTTATTGTCCACATTTGATCTTGTCTACCCCATACTCCTTTGTCCCCTTTCCCTTACCATAATTTGCCACCTCTATCCTCTCTTTGTGGTTTCCCAGCCTTATTGCATGCTTTCCCTGTTTCCCTGGTCACTCTGTCCCCCTTTGTTCTAATCCTCCCATCCATTTATGTGTATCTTTACTTTGTCCTCTTGTCATTTAGCCTCTGGGACAGATCCTGCTAGGATCGAAACGTCAGACCCTCCTAACTCGAGCAGCCTTTGAGAAAGATCCTGTTAGGGCTGAAACGTCAGACCCTCCTAACTCCAAGAATTTGATGTGACTTAACTACAATTCCAGCGTACGATTTTGACCGATTTTAAGAATAGCGCTAACCTTTCCTCCATGGATCAAGGCACTCAACGCAACAAATTCATCCCGACCTGCTCATGGTTCAAAGTCAATGAACCTTCCACAAATTCAATACAAGTAATAAACTTGTGAAAAAGATCCTGCTAGGCTCGAAACATCTGGCCCTCCTAACTTCAAGCCTTCCATACATTCTTTACAATTTCAATTAAGTCTCTGCTTACTTATAGTTATCCCACATGATATGCATGATATTAATTTCATTTTACCCAATTTTGGGTTGAGTAGTTTTCAGCAACCACACACTATCCTGTTTTCTTTAGGTTGTGTCCTTTATTAGGATAACCGCACCAACTACTTGCTTCAATGCAGTTCTCTATCTTTGTAATATCTAGTAATAGTACTGAAATATCTGTAAATAGCAAATAATACCTTATTATGCCTATCATAATACCTGATAATACTTCATATCGCCTGACACTAGTGTCAATGATAATACAAGCTAGTAATAGTATTTAATAATAGGTATCAGACAATATTAAAATATTCTGCATAATACCCACAAATACCTAACATTGACTATGATAACATACTCACCAGCACACACTGATTATCATCAACTCACCACCATACACTGATCATCACCAACTCACCACAATACCAACTCACCACCACACACTGATCATGGCCACAAACTCACCACCATTGACTACCGTAACCAACTCACCGCCATATACTGATCATAATCACCGACTCACCCCCATACGCTGAGTAAAATAACAAACTCACCACCATACTGCTCAATGGTTTCAATCAGTATCTTCTGGCAGTCCAACGTTGCCACGGTAATATCTAAGTCTAGAGGAACTGGAGAATTACTCTGTTGAAAGGACGAAAATTGAAACAATCAATCATCATATCAAATGCCAAGTATCTTTCAATAAAACAAAAATCAACTTTGCATGGTGACAATTGGTATGTGGATCGGTTTGTGGAAACACCATGTAAGAATCGTTTGTACTTTTGCACTTCTTATTTCGTCAAACTTACTAACTTCTCGTAAGGTCTCAACGTTTCGACTAGCTTGCTCTAGTCATAATCAGGAGACCTTTCGCACTTCTTACTTCGTCGCACATCTCGAAAGGTCTCAACGTTTCAACAAGCCTGTTCTAGTCCTCTCCTCTATGTCTCCTGATGATGACTAGAGCAGGCTAGTCGAAACGTTGAGACCTATCATCAGGAGGCCTTTTGCACTTCTTATTTCGTCGCACGTCTTGTAAGGTCTCAACGTTTGGACTAGCCTGCTCTAGTCATCATCAGGAGACCTTTCGCACTTTTTATATCATCGCACTTCTCGTAAGGTCTCAACATTTCGACTAACCTACTTAAGTCATCATCAGGAGACTAGAGCAGATGACTAGAGCAGGCTAGTCGAAACGTTGAGACCTTACGAGAAGTGCGAACGAAATAAGAAGCGCAAAAGTACAAACGATTCGTACAAGGTGTTTCCGCAAACCGATTCACATAACATTATAAATTTTAAGTTAATACATGATGTGATCAGAAGAAAATTGTATTTACCAGGTGGACGACTAAAGCATCCAGCTGAAGATTGTACTTGTGTGTGACCGGTCGTAACACCTCAATCAACTTCTTGTTGGGCTTGGACTTGACGCCAATTACTCGGTGACTGGGCAACTCCATCCTGCAAGAACAATGAAGCATCTCATTGAAACAATAAAGTAGGGCATCATTGGTATCACCCAGACATACTGTATTAGTGCTGGGCTATTTAATTATTATTTAATTATTTATTATTGTAAAAACAAAAAAAATCAAAATTTAAACGAAAAAAGTATTCATAACAAAACAAAATTGAACAAGTTTAGCTTACTTGAACACTACCCGTTGTTCAACCACAATTGTAGCTCCTGACATGGTTCCGATGTCTCTATCATAATCAACAATCTATGTAAGCACAAAGAAGAAATAAACATACCTTTAAATAATTCCACAAACATAATGTGAATTTCTAAGCCAGCAAATTAGCATGGTTGATTACATGACTGGATATTAACCCTAACCCTCTGTACCTACCACACAAGACAAGAGCTGCTTACCACACATTACAACAGTCTCCACAGGGGGGCTGGATATTAACCCTAACCCTCTGCACCTACCACACAAGACAAGAGCTGCTGACCACATATAACCACAGTCTCCAAAGGGGGACTGCAGCCGATTTCACAAAACTTCAACTGTTAACTTACGCAACATTTTCCTGCCTTGGCATCTTGGTAGCACAAGTTATAGCCGTTTCACGAAACTTAAGCAACATTTGTACGTTGCGTAAGTTACGCAACATTTTGTGATATTGGCTGCTGGATCATTAACTTGCATTACCATACGAACCACATTGGGTTGTATTGTGGTATTCAGGATAAAACAATGTGTGGTAAACTGTGATATAGAGGAGGGTTAGGGTTAAGGCCAGCTAATCTTTTCTCACTGTTTTGACCACAAACTTGGACTCAAACATAACACAATAATGGACGCAATACAATGGCGCTGTGTAAATATGAGACAGGATGCCGATCGAGGAACTTTAAAGCAAAATGTAACACAATGGCATGGAAGATTATGTACTGAGATGCACGAGGAAAAAATAAAAGCAAATAAAAATCAATTTTAAGAATGAGCAACGATATGATTCTTAAAACAAGAACGAAAGTCAAATGTTGTCCGCAAATGGTACGAATGATGGGGATGAATGATACAACCACCTCAAAACATAAACACAGAAAAATAAAGCATAAAACAATGATCCTAGTCCCGTATAACAAAAACCCAATGCACCAATTAGCTATACATGTGATACATCAAACTTATTTCCACACCGCTCACCGCCATATTCTAACCCAGACTAAACTGCAAATTTATTTTTGTTGGCACCGATTGGCAAAATAATCTCAGTAAAGCATGCAAATTGCCAACACCAAAGATACGATGACAGAAGTGTCTACCTTTTTCCTGCTCTTAGGGTATGACTGTTAGAAATGATGGAAAATGTATAATTATGATTGTTAAACATATAAAACAAATGAACAAATGGTATGACAGGCCCGTTAGGTGGATATGTATTTAAACATTATATTTAAAGGTACTATCATACTTTGGTAGAATACCGAAACAGAAATCTTCACAGATGTACCTATAACTTACAGGGTATAAAGATGGTGGTGGTAGAAACATACCGTTACAATTTTTCTGCCTGAAATGCTGTATTTATCCAGAAAAGAGTAAAACCAGTGATCTTTTAAAGATCAAAAATAAAAGAGAAAAGACTTAAGAAATACTGTGGCCGTTTTTCACTGTTTTCTCAAAAAGTGGGCATTGTATGGGACTGAAATTTTCACAGATGACTGTAACTGTTTCTCTATTTTTTGCCCATGAATCTGTGTTTCTTTGATAAAAACCAAAGTATGATATTACCTTTAAACATTGTGTTTAACATTATGAAAACTTTAAGGCTTTAAGGCTTAAGGAATTTTAGGACTTTAAGGAATTAAGGCTATGTATGGCGGAATAACAATAAGTAATAGGTTTAGCGGTAACACCATGTGACATATATTTATCTCTTTTGTGAGTATGGGGTGGCTCTGAAAAGAGCCGGTTAACTTGACGTTTCGGTCAGTATACTCTGGCCGTCTTCGGGAGAATGCACGTGACATTCCGACCAGTATGCTCTGACCGAAAATTGCTATATCAAAAGACCAGTAAACCAAACAAATTTTATGCATCCCGCGGTATTTGTTGTATAGGCGTTTCACTGTAATCGTATATTTTACAGACAGGATCAGCAGGGGCCAATTTCACGACCCTGCTTAGCACAAAAAATTGCTAAGCATGAAATGTTTGTCTTAATAAAAACAGGGTTAACATCCAAATTTCCCTGTGTTCTTTGGCTGATGTTCGCTGACCATGAATATCAAATAACATTTTTAACAGTGCTTTGTTTTATTGGGCAAGACATTTTTGTGCTAAGCAAATCTTTGTGCTTATCAAGTATGAATTCCGACTAACCTCTTTAGAATCTGCGAGGAAGGTCTCGACTGTCTGGAGATGAAGTTGGCGGACGTCAAGATGGGGCACGAGGATTTCACGAACCGTAAAACCCTGTCTGGCTGGTAGCACGACCACGTCTTCGTTTGGGAAGATGAGCCGACATATGCCTTCTGGTGTGACGGCCTTGGATGAATCAAACAAGAAGAAGAATTATATAAATCTCATGATGGAGTAACAAGGAACAATTTAACAATCTTTTCATCAGTATGGCTTTCATGGTAAAGAAACACCAGGGTAGCTAAGAGAGATAAACTGAAGTCTTCTTGAGTGACTACATACAGTTTTGCTAAGAACTGGAGGATTTAACTCTAAGTTTCCAGAAACTCCTAACATTTGTCTTCCCCCATGTACTGCTTCTCACGTTGCAGCATTGCTAATGCTGCGCGCATCTTCAATGATCCTTTGGATTTAGCGGTATGCAAGTGGTTTCATGGCTTCTGACTGCCACACAAACAAAGATTATTGACTATTAGGGACAACATCAACATAGGGGTTGAGAGCTCAGTTGGTAAGAGCGCCGGTACAGTACTCCAGAGGTCGCTGGTTTGAATCCCGTTCCATTAAATTTTTCTTGGTACATTTTTAAATGACTTGGAATTGATCCAGTCAGTTTTCCTTGTGGTTATTTAATGATTATTCGTGTATATATTTGAAAGTACGACCCAGCTAGAGGATCTACCCCCCCCCCCACCAGGTCTGAGGACCTGTCTACGCCATTGAGGCATTGAATCAATCTTAATAATTGCTAAGCAAAGTGTGATGTCGCAATACAAATCACTATGGTAATGTTGACAACTACAATGTTGAGATTAATCTTAGGGGGTTTTCAAAACGGAGGCTCGGGCTCCTGCTCCATTTTGTGAATCCATTCTACAATAACGGGCATCAAAATAGAGGCAGCGGATTGGAAGTAGATTCTCTGGATTGGAAAGGAAAACAGAGCTTCAGCTTCAATGAAAAACCACAACCTATATTTTCAGCATATGGATAACAGAGCCTGAGCCTGAGCCTGAGCCTGAGCCTGAGCCTGAGCCTGAGCCTGAGCCTGAGCCTGAGCCTGAGCCTGAGCCTGAGCCTGAGCCTGAGCCTGAGCCTGAGCCCTTTGTGAAATCAGCCCCTTGAGTCTTGATGAGTTTACCTGTGTCGTTCCATCAGGGGTAGATTTCGTTCTGCTCAGTGAGAGTCCTCTCCTTCCCGATGCATCATTAGCTGCCAATTTGGAAAAGGCTGAAGACAAGAAAGAGAATGTATCAAAGTATCGGTCAGATATCCGATGATTATTCAGCAGCTGGTAAATCATAATCTGTTCAATTAGGGACAGATATCGTGCGACATTGCAATACCAGTAGAGAGTCAACAGTTTTAACTTAACTGTCCATCAATTGAAACACATTATTATAATTGAATAATCTCTTGCCTGTGGATTCTACAGACAGATATCCGTGAGTTTGGAACACAGCTGCTGTGACATAGATTACATCCACCTGGAATTTGGGTTATTGTCGGACAGTATTCAACCACTGTGTGCTTGCATTGTTTACACCGAGCTCCCTGCACACATGGTCTGGCCAGGTGACCTCTATTTGACTGGTGGCTGATAATGAGGCCAGCAAAAACAACCCCCTTTCAAAATTTTTTTTTTCCTGGGCTGAAGGGGTTAAGCTTTCTTCAAACTCATCAGAAAAAAACGAGTAATCCAAAAATCACCAACCTGTTTCTCTGACAGCATCTTGTTCTTTGCTTGGTTTCTTCGTCACTTTAGCTGAAATGCAAATGAAAGTTAACAAGAGATATTTGAAGAACAGACTCTGTACTGTGGGGCTTAATAATGTAATCCAAACAAGTTTTTGATTGGCGCCCTCTTTTGATAAACAAAGAAACTACGGTGGTGTTTTTTGGTCTACATGCACTAGGGCTGCAACTCCGGCTCAGTACGCGACACACGATTTATTCCTGAAAGGAACAAGAACAACCGTTTTCCCCGCCGGACTTTTGCTCAAGCAAGTATACCACTTAAAATGCACGCAATACAAAAAAGAGGTAACCAACATTACAAAAATTTCACAAAACTGTGGAAATGCCCTTTTACCTCGATTCCATGGCAACAGTGATTTACGCTTCTTGTCAGGGCTTTCTTCTGGGACTTCCAATCCGTAGGATTTTGCCGTCTTCCAGATTTGGTACTGCAACAACAAAAACAAAAACAAATGCCATTTTCAAATCAAATGCTACAAGAAATCAAGACATACATATTCTGTCAGATTATCTCTAAGTTTCAGGTTATAAATATTTTGGAGGAGTTTCTCTCTTAAATGGTAAGAAAGGCTTTCAGTGCATAATGGACAGCAGGAAATGGTGTGTTTTCATTGGTTGATGTGTTGATAAGCAACTGCTGCTGCTGGTAGTCTGGGCTCGAGGAGACGCCATATAATTTTACAGCCACCTGAAATGGAATCGAGACCTACAGTGTATGTCTTTGCAAATCCTTGGATGTTTGTCACAGATTATAACTAATAAGGAAGGGAAACGACAAGAAAAAAAACTTAACTGTCTACATGATATGATTTCAGAAAAATACTTATACAGTAATACTTCTGAACAATTGTTTATTAATGTGTGCACCTATATAGCCAGCCATACACAGCAGGAAAAGCTTGATAAAAGTACATGATAACCCGAGTAGAGCCCTCTGTTGTTCACAGACATCCTAGCTTTACACGCATCGTACTCAGCCAATCAGCATCGAGAGCATTTCCTACTTAATAACGGACAGTGGACGATATCCCCTCATCCAATGGTATTACGGAGCGATCTCTTCATGTATCAAAGCAATTGACCCAGTCTCATTTCCTCATTGTCATCTAAATAACATCTGGAGGAGCAGTCCCTGTATATAACTTAAGTGCAGAACCAGCCTTGTTCACTTCCTGTGTGGTTTTGGTTTCATATACCAATGATAATACGTATGGTTGGGAACCATCCAATCTAATACGAGACTCATCCCTGCATATAACTATCCAGATGGCCAATCCCTCAACATCCTGTATAGATATTACTGCTATCTGTCTTAATGTACAGTGATCAGTTCATATGTCAAGGTCATCTCACTGCATGTGACTTCCTTCCTTTACCTCACAACCACCCACCCCCCCCCCCCCCTTTAAAATGCTATTACCTTTATAACACAAAGATCCCCTTGAGAATTGGCTTCATTTGGCTTCATAAGCCAGCTGAATAATGCTTTACTTTATTGGTTTTCTATTCATTGATATAACACATGATACAGGTTTGGGGCCAATTTCATAGAGCTGCTTAAGCACCAAAATTTGCTTGAGCACCAAAAACCTTGCTAAATCAAATCAGTATGCCAACCAGAACTCCTTGTGAATGTTATGCTCAGGAAACAATGGCCGAATACATGTCAAAAGCAGGAAACGTCACATAACAGATTTGGGTGGCAATCCTGTTCAATGACTTCGATCAAAAAAGACTTTCCAAACAATAGCTGTTACACTAGGTCAACTCCATAAAAGGCCTTTCATACGATAAAATCACCGACAAAGGAATAAAGAAAACGAAACAAAAACAAGACAAATACATATGAATGTGCAATGAAGGAAATGGTGGGGTGATTTATTTATGTACACAGGACAAAAAGCCTAGAGATACAAAACACCTGGAGAGGATATAAAGTGAATGAAACGAACATATCTAGAAATTACAAAACATGTATGAGTATATACACGACAAGAGGAGGACCAGTTGTCCACACCATGTATGTTGATGTTTAGCACAGTAACTAACCTGCTTAGCACCAAACACATTACTGCTAAACAAGCACAATGTATAAGCCATAAAGACATAAATACCTTTGCATGAAAGTGTACAAGGATCTGTTCAGCAAAATTGGGCCAAGGCCTGTGATCTGGGCCCAAATTCATGGAATCCGATTCTGTAAGCAAAAGTTCTCGCTTACAAAAACGAAGAAGACTGTTTTGCTTACGGTAAGCGTATTTCACTGGAGAATTTTCTTTCTCGCTATGCTAAGCTAGGACTTTCAGCAGAATGCAAACAACAGCACGTTAGCAAACAACAAAAACAAATTAGCATAGAAATTATATGCTATAACCGGTCGAGCGCCGAAAGTCTTGGTTAAAGATCCAGTGAAATAGATTTCTTGCTTAGCAATACCCGTAAGCACAAAAATAGTCCGTAATGGATTCCATGAAATTGGGCCCTGGTTCTTGAAGTAATTTTTCCATTGTAAGCGGAAATCGGAATGGCACGTCTCCGACAACTTGTGACCAGTCTGTGGGTTCATCTGAAGGGACTATGGCATGAGTACATACAACCTGTTTGATTGGGATCCATTGAAGAATGTAATAACCACATGATAGGATCTTTATATTGATGACAATTGATAGGTCTTTCGCATAACGTCATGATGTGGCAAACCATACATGTACTCATGATACAACCGGTACTCGGGACATACCGGTCTCCACCACTATTAATACCTACCACTTCAATTCATTATGTAAATTCTCACTTAAAAAAAGAGGTATATCGTATCCATTTAGTTGTAACAAAGCTACATCAAAGTATGATATGTAGTAGCTGTACAGAAATATGTAGACAGGACTAATGCTGATAATGACTAACTAAATACATACATATATATACCTCAGATATGTACACATCTGAAACTATTAATATCAACAATTGGCTCAAAATCTAGGAATATAAAATTATGTATTAAAGTTATAATGGTATAGTTTTTAATAGTTCATAAAATGAGGTGTTTTTATTTAGAGTGTATTGCTTTTGTTTTAATCTCTTCAGGGATATCCCACCTACATACATGTACATGAACCTATTTGCCTATCTAAGGTAAGTGTAATCCTGCTTGTACATTTGGCAATTAGTCCTTGCTTACAATCCAAGTTAGCTCAAATCAAAACTATGTCTAGTCCAGCAAGATCGTGAAGTTACAAGACTGTACAACCCAGGAAATTGAGCTACATAATCTTCTGGAGTTAGGACGGCCTGACGTTTCGATCCAAGCCTTTGAGAAAGATCCTGCTCGGATCGAAACGTCAGGCCCTCCTATCTCCAAGTATTTGATATATTTCAGGTCAATACTTTGGTTGATGAGCAGTTTGCAGCAGTTTATCACTTGCGTTGATCATATAATCTTTTGGCATAATTTGGTCCCTAATCTTAATACTAGAATCAGGCAGATTCATGAAGCATCTAGGCCCACGAATAATTCAAAGTCACTCTGCAGCTTCGACATACATGTATCTACATTACAAATGCATCTACACATAGGTGGATCATAAAGGGGCAATAAAAGGCAATCTTAATAATACTATAATTTTATAAAAAAGTACAAATAGTTTAAGTCCGGCATTAACTCCCCAAATGACCCAGAGTTTTTGGATAAGCATAAATATACAAAGTACAGTCGAACCTCGTTAATACGAGGTCGCCGGGACTTACCAAAAATGCTCGTATTAAGCGGGGCCTCGTATTATGCGGGATCCATATTTTGTCAACCGAAATGCACGTGTGTGCGGTAACACGGCACATACAGCACGCACTATCCCTCCGGTAACCCATAATAATACGTGTCAAGTCCGTGTTTACATTTTAGAAGTTATTTGTACTTAATAAATTTGCTTGATAAATTTCATTTTGTTGAATTGTCACAGATGTAAAAGGGATTTCATTACAATATGTAAGAATAATAAAAACCAAGTACATAAATATGTTATAATCAAAATAATGACGGCACGAAAACGACATGAAAATTGCGAGTGGATGACAGCGACGAACGTTAGCACCGCACGTTCAGACAAGTTGGTTGCCAAACAATGTGTGCAATATGAAGCAATGTGCACCGCAGGGAACCAGCGACATTTTGATGGACACGAGAGGGCGCCTTTTTAAACTTAAATTAATAAGTGCGTTCGTGGTTTTTTTTTTTTTTACACGGATTATTTTTTTAAGATGTCGGGTTTTTTTTTAGCAGCCCAACATCTGTCTTTTTTTCTCTCCCCTCTATGTAGCAAATTACAGAATTTGCGCTATGTCGTAACGGTGACCAATCAGCGGAAGCATTGCATGAACGAAACCCATGCTGCAGTTTAGCCACATATCCGATCACGTGCATGGTGACCACGTGTAGCTGTAACATCGGCCGATCGGTCGGGCCGCAGTCGGATCGTATCGGTCCGTTCATGGAATATTATTTTGTTCGGATACATGTTGGCTACACTTTGAAGAATTTGTTGTGACCAAAATCCTTTTTACACGTCATCAGTAAGGTAAAATTTTCTGGAAATTAGCGTGGACTTTGGTTTGATTTTTGAAAGAAAAAATGAAGAAGTTTTTCTCCTTACGAAAACGAATCGACAAAATGGAAGACATCGCCGTTTTCCTCGGTGGGGTTTTGACTTTCGTAACGGCCAAAAAAAAAAACCCATGTGGATCACGCACAATAAAACTAAAATACGATGCGCTGTACATTGTCTGTTTTTTGTTTACACTTTCCACTGGGCAAGCTGCTGGTAAAACCGCAGGAGGGGATTAGTGGGCATTTGTGCTGTGGTGAATTTACCTTTCGGCAACATGAAACAACGGCGACTTGATGGTGGTGGGATTTTTCTTAATCTGTACCCCCAAAAACGGGAAAATCGATTCCAAAAGAAGCCAGATTAAAAAATCCTCGTATTAAATGGGTTGTTTACAATGACTTTCACGCAACTGGGTCAGCCCAAAACGCTCGTATTAAAAGGTTTTTCGTATTATCAGTGCTCGTATTAAGCAAATATTTCCCCATAGAAACGTGCACAACTCGGTCGGGACCGGCGTGATATGCTCGTCTTAACCGAGATCTCGTCTTAAGAGAGCTCGTATTAATGAGGTTCGACTGTATACAATCTTGAGCAGTATATCAAAGTCCGGTTTGGATTGGTCCAATTTCACGGCGCTGCTTAGCACAAAAAAATTGCTAAGCATGACACTTCTATCTTAATAAAAACAGGATTAACAACCAAATTTCCATGTGTTGTGTATCACTTGCAATTGTTCTTTGGCTGTTGTTCGCTGACCATGAATATGGTCGTTTGTTTTAATAGGCAAAACATTTTTGTGCTAAGCAATTTTTGTTGTGCTAAGCATCTGTATGAAATTGGCCCTAGTTCAAACCATAAACCACCACATGTGAGCGTCATGACAGGGTGTAGATCAATCGTAAAAGTGAGATGTGGACTTTCGAAAACCCAGAAACTGCAAACAACAGACAACGAGTAAACAGTGGTTGAGTCTGACGTAGGATATGAGTGATTGCCAGTACCGACTGTCACTTACTTCAGGCATGTCAGGAAACCATAGTATCCTTCCTTTGTCTTGGCGATACGTAACATGTCAACCGGGGTGTAAAGTATGCAAACCTTTGCACTGTATAACAGGTGTAACCTAAACTTGTTTTCCAAAAAACGAAAAATTTCATCTGGCATGCAACTTGGACGAGGAATTTCCAATCTTTACCATACTTTGTACAGTGTTTTTCCACTTTTTAATGGCATACGGGTGAAGTGAAAAACAAGGAAATCGGCTGATCCGAGGAAAAGTTGCATGCCTGTTTCATGTGCATGTATGGTTCTAGTGTTCAAAGATCTATTCATGTAAAGGTTCAACTCAATCGAAAACTAGATGGAAACTGGACGGTTTTCATGGAAGGAAATAATAACATGAATGGAAATGGAAGTTAACATGTATGTTTACCAGCAAGCAATAAGTATAAATTCACATGATTATTGAGATAAACCAATAAAATAGTGTTTTTTGAGATGCTAACCATCCTAAATCCACCCAAAAGTTCACACAAAATCCAACCGAAGAGTACATTTACAGTTATCTGTGAAATTTCCAGTCCCATGCTATTTTCAAATCTATTCACAGGAATTTTGAAAAACTGTTTTAAGTCTTTGGTTTTACTCTTTTCTGGATCAATACAGCATTTCAGGCAGACAAATATTTAACGGTATGTTTCTACCATCAACATCTTTATACCCTGTAGACCTGTGAAGATTTCTGTTTCCGTATGCGGCCAAAGTGTTACATTTAAATGACTTTGACCTAAAATAGGTAGCCATGGTCGCTTCACATGAGATTTGATGGCCCAACTTACGTCCAAGCCAAATGCTGTTAGGCTATTGAACAGTGTTATGGTGGATTTAAGAAGCCAGCCAAAATGGGACTAGTAAAGGCTGGAGGAATAAGAGGTTGGCATGAGCAATGATGTAGCCAGTGAACAAGATAAAAGCTTCATAGCAATATAATACAATGGACCCTTCCGGCCTGTCAATCAAACTGTGCCCATTGACCAATCGGAGGACACGTCATCCATTACCCCGGTCATATGCGGTATGTGAATCACGGGGCGGGACTTAAGAGCAAAGCCAGAACGGTCCATTGGTTGCAGAGAAAAGGAAAAGAGAACACTACATGAAACCGAAAGATGGAAGCAATATGCAATATGCCATGTACGATATCAATTACAAAATCTCCAGGTTGACTTGTGTACAATATGATGTATAAATTAAATACATATGAAGCACCATATACACCAAACCAACAGCAAGCACCATGCTATCACTACGACATGTACATTATTCTTTATTCGTAACAAGAACAAGTGTGTATGTCCTATAAATCAAGTGCACATGTAAAATGCCAATAGATGTCAAGTCCAGTCTTTTCTGAAGTATAACAAATGGTCTGTTCAGTAACTATTGGCATGTATTGGAGAACTGCTTAATGTTTGTCTGGCCTATAGTTGGTAGTTGATCCTGCATTTTCTGCTGTTTATTTGATGACAATAGGGCTCCGCGCTAGTGACGTCACATTCAGAATGTTTGGACAAACAAGTCACACGTTGCCCAATTAACTTGCATGTAAACGTTGTGATATTTGTCTGAACATCCCGGTAACTATAGCTGTCGATACAAAGGAAGTATTCTATAAATAGCCCGAGCGTGGAGCCCTATTCAAGAGCATACAAGATACAAGAGCAAGACAGATGGAACGACAGAAAGAGGATAAGATTAGGACAGGAAGCATTCCTCAGCACCCATTGACTGTCTCACCTTTTTCTTATTGCCCTTCTGTGCACTCTTCTTGCCCTCTGTGGATGTGTCCTCCACGCTGCTCACGCTCCCATCGCTGCGCTGACGACTGAATGAGATTGGGAGTGGATTGCCGGCGATCTCTGCTAGCATGCAATCTTGATACACTTTGCTCTTCAGGAAACGGGAGTAGCTGTCAAACTTCATCAGCTTGAAGATCTGTTTTGACACAAAATGGCCACAAAGGTTTTTTTGTTAGGGGGATGGGTTGGAGAAATAAGACACCAATAAGCTCAATAGTTATGTTCATGTGCCAAACTTGGTGGTCAAGCTCAGTGGTCAAGCTTTATGGCCAAACTCAGCGGTCAAGCTCAGTGGTCATTCAAGCTCAGTGATCAAGCCCATTGTGGTCAAACTCAGCGGTCAAACTCAGCGGTCAAACTCAGTGGTCAAACTCAGTGGTCAAGCCCAGTGGTCAAGCCCAGGGGTCAAACCCAGTGGTCAAACTCGGTGGTCAAACTCAGTGGTCAAGCTCAGTGGTCAAACTCAGTGGACCAAACTCACTGACCATGTTCATGAGATCAAACTGCTGAAATTTTGCCTGTGCATAATACTTTCATTGACACAAATTTACATATGACTCTCAATTTGGAAATTAAAACAACCAAATCGACTAAAATCAATAAAGAACGCATGCAAGTACTTTGAACTCTGACCTGTTGCTGCTGGACCTTAAACATCTCCGGTGACGGACTCTTGAGGGCCTGCAGGACTTTGATACGACAGCTGCTATCCAGATTGACCGGCATAGAGGCATCGTCTGATAGATGCTTAGTGTATATGTGCTCCGCCATGCGTGCCAGCTACGGACCAAATGACAATTACGTGTAGAACATACAAAGAAAATGCATCTTGGTTATAAACAAACACATGTCATACAGTTTTTAAACCAAGTTTCGGCACTAAAAGGATCATAATTATGAATACTGCATGTTTGGACTGATTTGAACTTTTTCTTACAAATGTTACCCAACACAAGGCCCTAGAGGGCCACTCAAAGGTGAGGGCTAAAGGAAAGGAGAGAGAAAAACAGAGCAATTACCGTAATTTTCGGAATATTGGCCGCGTGGGTTATAAGCCGCAGCACCCAAAAATCAGGAAATTAAGATTTAAAGTTACTGTATAAGCCGCAATGGTTTATAAGCCGCACCCGCGTGGACACGGACGATGTACAGTAATCACATATTATTGTGCCTAGTGCTGGTCGTGGCACATACAAGTGCATAATCAGTCAGCAAAGACGCCGGTAAAGTGTTCACGAATTCTTTATGACAACACATTATTTTGATGTTTATTATGGGGAAATCAGTTTTTACTTACAGGCAAAAACGGGGACCACTATTAATTGGTGCGTATTGCCTGCTGCATTATTTTTTTGCCGACAATGTCAGGCATGCACATGTATGTTTTCATTGTGGACGTACGGTAAAATGTATGGTTCCAGTAGGGCCTTCACATGCTATTTACAAAGCGTGATTAACGCGCGAACCAGCGACACTGAGATAAACTTTATCCAGCGGTATTTATTAATTTGCACAGAAGCGATAATATGATTAATAATTTTATGGGGCCAGCAGACATACAATATTTTCTCTTTTGTGTTTTTGGTAGTCCTGAAAAGGACTGTTTGTTTCTCTTCAATTATAAAATCTCAAGCAAAGCGAACATGCATGATTTTATGTTGGTATATGTCATTAAATAATGTACATGTATATGATGATGAATGAATAAATAACTGATACTGCTTCAAGAGTTAATTGACGACCTGAATCGGAAGTAGACGGCATCAACTGTTGTGAAGAATCACGGACGTCCGTAAGTATGTCACTCGCACAAATCGTGCCGTGCGACTTCGCTTCCGGTTTTAATTTGTTATAATAAGTCAAGAGAGGGCGCTATAATATTATATTTAAAAAAGGGGAATATTATTCTTTACGCTTCCGATTATTAATATTATTATTTTTGGCGTCACATGATTTCTGTGGGATAGTTCAATTATTTATTGAAGTACCCACCTGCGGATTGATCGCTTTATTTTGATGTGCCGACTTGTGATATGTGTGCGTGAATGCATTAATTCAGACTCTCAATAGACTCTTAAGTTGAAGCTCATCTGTCAACAACTGTTATTGCTAATCAGCCAGTAAATTCTGTTTTCATGAAACATCTTGAAAATCCTTACAAAAATCGACGATCCCATAGAAGAAAACGTAAACTTTATGTCTGCAAGTAACGCACATGAGCCAGCCTCGACAGAGATTACCGGTATCCACGGGTAATGCGTGTAATATTGTAGGCAACTGTGGACCCGTGTAGTCAAGTCCCAGTCACGTGCGTGCGTGCGTGTGCAGGTTACTCAGCATCGCATGAGCGTAACGTACATGGATAACACGAAAACGAACGAACATGCATGGATAACACAACGAGAACAGAAACACAAAAACGAACAGACGCACCACACGATTTGTGCGGCGTTAACAATACTTACTTGCGTGTACAGTCCGCTGGCTGACCGCTCAAGCTTTCAACATTTCATACACAATCATGCACGTGTACGTACATTTATAGTGTAGTTGATTTTATTCTTCAGATGTTGTCACATTAGCCGCCCTTAATATAAGCCGCAGAGACATTTTTCAGCGTGAGAATCAACACATTAGCCGCGGGCTATATTCTGAAAATTACGGTAGGAAGATCTGTTTGCAAGAAAACTATTAACATTATGTTTGAATTGAGAGAGATAATATCCTGTAGGAAAACAGGATGAGGGTAGGGAATTCCAGAGTGAGGAAATTCAAATAACATCTTGAGGTATAAATGATTAAACTATACATCTCAAGTATTCCCAAGAGCTGAAATTGAAACTATAGGTGCGTTCGAGTAGGTCACCTAGGTCGCTCCGAGTCAGCCCCCGTACTGCCGTACCGTTCGATAAGGTCTGACGTCATTCTCGGGATTCACCCAGGGCAGCCACCAGTGACCCTGCTAACGAGCCCAGTCAGTGGTAGTAAACACGTCACACAAATTCAAGATGGCGGAGAGGTATTAAGCAAGCGTTCGATTAGCACAGCTGTGGTGTCTGATCCGGGTGACGTGACCCGTATTGACCGAGGGAAGCTACTCTAATGCACCTTATTATGCACAATGCCTTTACATGTTGAATACATGCCATCCATGATACAACCGACATTCAAATTTTGCTAAATTGTAAAGTATGTGCCATTGGGGCCCTGTACAATGATGGTTTTAAGGCTATGCAAGCCACTCACCTCGGCCTGCTTGGTCATCTTACTCATAGTCTCGCAAGCAATCCAAAACATGATGTTCTCTTCGCTAAATTCTCGCTTGAGAAATTCCTATAAAAAAAACAAATTGAGATCATTGATCAATTTACATAAATCCTACAGATGAAGTCAAGACACACATAAACTGGCCAAATTCAAAACCTAGTAGCATCTAGATACAAACAGTGTATTTGAGGGTCAAGTTGGATGCAGTGGGTGAAATTAGCCCTTCTAAGCTTGAACTCAGCAACATCTTAAGGTTAGTTCATACTTTTGTCAAAGAAATGCAGATTCATGGGCAAAAATATCAAGAATGATACACTAAGAGTCATTTGTGAAATTACCAGTCCCATACGATGCCTACTTTTTGAGAAAACAGAAAAATGACCAGGGTATTTTAAGTCTTTTTATCGTTATTTTTGATCTTCCAAACATCAAAACTGTTTTTCGGTCTTTGGTTGTACTCTTTTCTAGATAAATACAGCATTTTGGGAAGGAAAATGTTCAGTATGTTTCTACCCTCGCCAACTTTATACCCTGTAAGTTATAGGTAAATCTGTGAAGATTTCTGTTTCGGTATGCTACCAAAGTATGATGATATCTTTAAGTCATACAGTAAATTCTCCAGGAAGTTAAGATGTTCTAAGGAATGCTTAAGAGGTATACTGAGCAGAGGTAGGAGTACTGATGAACCTAGGATCATAGCAACATGCTTGATGGATACGCACATAAATCCAGATTATTATATTATTATTATTATTATTATTATTATTTATTTCTGGTAATGAAACCAAGGATACCTCAAAAGTGCCCTAGGCACATTAGCTCAAAAGCCTGATGAAACATTTTATGGAAAGATGGTGAGACGAAGGTATAGTTTTAGAGGTGGGAGTAATATTCTAGGTGAAACCCACAGAATCAGGTAGGGACTGAAAACCAAATCCACTTGTGAACCGAGCCGGACTTGAACCCGGTCCACAGAGGTGAAAGGCGAGGAAAGAACTGCTACACCAACCTGACTCCTATTATTATTTCCATTCCATGTACACTTACCGTGAAGCAGGCCAACCCCAGCTCGTCCTGTAGGAGCCGATCAAAGCTGACCGCCCAACTGGACACTCGGCCAATCTCCTGACGGTCCTGACCATTGGGAATGTCCAGCAGGTTAGGGTTGGAATGGTTCCCATCACTCTTCTGGGAAACACTCTCCACATTCGCATCCAGTTCTGTTTGTTAATTAATATATTAATGTATGCATATATTATTTGCATAATCAATTACAAGACGGCATACTGGCAACTGCAATGAAATACTGTTTAATTTGTATACAAAACCTTTTCCTTACAAAGCAAAATTGTTCAGGAGTATATCTTAGATATTTCAAATTTTCAATCAAACAAAATGTGATCTGTCATTGAAAAGTAAGTAAGACTTAAAGCTATGCATGGTGGATGTACTAAAATGAAGGTAAGTTTGCGGTGACACCATGTAATCACTTCTGTGAGAGTGTGTGGTTCTGAGACTGGTCATTGAAAAGTGAACAAAGAAAAATGTGACTTGAATAGAATAAATTCATAAATGAAAGACGGTTAGTGTAAACTGATGAATATTCATATAAACTGTTTAATTATGCACATATGTACAGCTTATTAACCAAAGAGGATTCTCTTACCTCCATCAGAAGCAGCTAGTGGCTATTGGATTAAAAAAATAAAAGTAAAAGGAAATATATTAATCATAATTAGTTTTTATAGCTATTACTACAAATATGACATGTTCAGTACATGTATGTATACATGTACATAAACACATACACTGTAAGTACATGTATGTACACGTACATTGTGTGTATAATTTTAAATTAGCGAACAGCACAGCAGGATAATGGCACAACGGCCCTAAGCTAAATAACTGATTGACTTGAAGACAAGTCTAATCACTTATACTAGATCAAGCAGCTGAGGGCCTGTTTGTTTCGGCGCGGCGGCTCTTGATCGATATCTGGTGATCTTACGATTCTCAACCTAAGTCAAATGCTAAAATGCGATCCAGAGCAGCTTTTGAGCGCCGGATCACTGAACGCGTTCCTGAAATGCGAGAAACAAACATACCCTTACAATGTAGATGACTGATACTAGTTTACTACACAAGAAAACTGGTTGGTACGAGCATGTATTTATTCCAATACGTGATGAAACTCACTTATCATTATCCTTGAAATAAAAACATGATGGTGCAGTACATGTGAGTTTCATGTACATAAATATACATATACATGAACCAATGCCATCTCAACATGTTTAACAAACAAAAATAAACTACAAGTATGCAAAGGCAAAAACAGTTATGTACACAATGTAGGCCCTCCTACATGTACCATTTATACAGTAAAACAAAATTACGTACACTTTGGTACAACATCCACGCACATTACACCATGAATTTATACCATACTACTTACTTTTACAGCAAGAAGCCTACTGCCACCAGACTGTGAACTTCTACTTTTGGATAATTTCTGAAAGGCATTCATGGGAACTGACTACAGTCCGTACTGCTGTACTCAACAAATAATTCACCACTCACAAAAATCAACGGCCAATGTCTATTCATGTATTACATGCAGCCATTGAAATCTGCCTGAATATTGATAGCAGTGTATAGCACAATATGTACTTGGCATAAAGTACATGAATTTAAGACTGACTCATTAACACTACTTGGAATCTACATGGAATAGAGAAAAGACTACATGTATGTATGCCCTACACCTACAAGCACATCTACAGCCAACTACTGCACCTGCACATATAAAGTACATGATCTATAATATGCCCAACACAATCAACTCAGACAGGAACTTATTCCACTTCCTGGTATAGCAGGAAAAAGGTCATGACATATTGAAAGTAAAAGATGAACAAACAATGCACAAAGGTGATTGTGTGACGTACTGGTTGCGTTGATCTGTATATCAACACATACAGATCCTTCTACACCTGAGTTAAATGCTGTTTAGTTCCTCAATGCACTTCATTGCAAGGACAGCGGTTTGTACATGTAGTGTGCCTTGGTTCCCATAATATACATGTATATGGGCTGGGAAACTGGTTGGGTGATTTTCCAAAAAAGAGAGCACAAAGACGGATAGATTCAAGGTCTGATCCTGGTTAAGGTTGGGCTGTGTGATACTTTGCACTAAAATACAGTGAGTGTGCACACCATGACTATGTACAGTGTAGCATTGTACACATTGCCAAGTACCAGTACATAGTGTACTAAAGGTCAAGTCCCTACAGAGATGAATGACTCTATCAATTTAACAGCAAACAAATGATGAAAGTCAAGCTTCGATTGTCAACTTTGTCACAATTGGTTTCCATTTTACATTTTTAAAGGGCCATTGACTGTGTTACATCCTAAATTCTACATGTAGGCCTAGGCCTAAATGTTAGTTTGTACAATCATAGAGCTACAAACAGAGCTCTATGGTACAATGTACATCATGGGTTGTATAGGACTACTAAATACTAATGTAATCAATGTAAAGTAAACACGTACATAGTTTGTGTACACCACAAGCAGTATATACAGTGCAAACATATATTCATGGACGAGTCAAATTCTGATATTTTCAGGACAAAATGATCATTGATGTCCAAACCATAAAAGATCCATAAATGTACACGTATATATTCACTGTCACAAATACCAGTAAATACACCTGTACAACTACAATTACACATGTTGATTGATACATGTGTGTGTCTGAGTGTGTGATACATAACGAAAGGAAAGCATACATCCACAGCATAACACATGCTGGTAGAAAATTTGTTAAAATGGAATGAAGTAAGTATGTATAATAATATTGTAAAACTTCTGAGTGCATTCCAAATTTTCCGGTCCAATGACCAGCCCAAAATTATGTTTTGCTCACAATGCCCAAGACTTTCGAAGTGCATTCGGAGTGAAGAAAAATTGAACAGCATACGAAATGAATTCTAACTGCACTCCGACTGCATTCTAAATATCCCTACGGTTTTCCAAGAGCATTTGAAATATTCTAATTGGCATTTGAGGGGAATCAAAATGCTAAGGTTCTTCAAGTCTTGCAAGATTGTCCATGGGATCCATACCCTATGAAGGTTGGGCTGAGAATGATGAAAATGCTAGATCCAGCAGCAGTTTATATCCTACAGGGCCATTCTGGTGGTACTGGTATACATGATACACTTGGGACATTTGCGTTACATTATTCGACAAATAATGTAAAAAATGTAATCGCCAAATAACCACAAAGGAAACTGACGTCATATTGAAAAGTGAACAAAGACTAATTGAATGGAGTGGTATTCGAACCAGTGATCTCTGGAATAAGAAAAATCTACTGGAGAGGGATTCTAACCAGTAACCTTCGGAATCCTGGAGGTCGCTGGTTCGAATCCCGCTCAGTCAATTTTTCTTTGTTCACTGTTCAATGACTTATCCTATGTAATCGAGCTGCATTATGTTTGAATACTTGGACGTTTGAACCATGATATTTGGTGGGGATTCCGAGAGTGTTTTGACTGCACTCAAAGTGAATTCTTACAAAGCTTGGTTTTTAATTCCCTCCCAAATGTGGCACAAATTTGGGACAATTCTTCATTCCAGCTGGTTCTACTGCTGATTCCAAATAAAATGTGATGGGGCTATTATGAAGCAACAAATTACAACTTCATAAAATATGAAATGTATACATTGGCTGCACAGACAATTATGTTGATTTGATCTCTTCTTGATTTTAAAATTCATTTGTTTGACTTTGTCCTCCCAACAATCCTTCCCAAGAACAGTAATATGTTAATCCCATGACAAATCCTAATCTCCTGGGAGTTGGTACACAACAACAGATTGGAATGTGGATTAAGCCTCCATGGGATATAATGAAGAGACTTTTATGATGAGCTCCATGCTCATACTGCATGATTGGATACATGGAGACTACAATGTACAGGTTGATCAGTGGTCACACCATGATCACACTGTCACAATCGATAACCTTTATTGATGCTGGGCACTGTAATTGTTGCAGTGTTTACTCGATGAACAAGAAGGCCAAAACTAACACTGCCATGCTATTGTAAGTTTTCAACAATTGAAAGCACCATGGGAAAAGATGAAGGGGTGCTTGGGCAATAGGGACGCTCATACAACCTGCACTGAGGGGTAGTGTACGATTTAATACTGGTAGTGGTACACGTACATGTACACTACAGGGATAAAGGTATTTCAATGGAAACGAGGGTAAAGGGATATGGACACAGCATGACCCGTATCAATATAATACGTAAAAAGTTTGTTCTCCATTTCATGTAAGTGAAACGACTACATAAAAAGTCTTAAAACTTCTGCATTGGTTTTGAGAAAGTGTAGCAAAATGTTTATCATTATACATGTTATAATGCAGTACAGTACATGTACATGTATATGGAAACAGGGTATAGCAACATACATGTAGTTAATTACAGGGGTAGAACTATAAGGACATTGATACAGGGTTGCAGGATAACAGGGGTACAGTAAATTCTTTTGACCCTGTACTTGAAAGAGAGAACATTTAAATTTTTCAAAGCTGTTCTTCTAGTTACACTGAACAGATTAAACAAATTGAAATCATAAATATTACAACCATAGCACAATGAACATTCTTTTCATAATTATTTAACCAAAAAGTCTGATAAAAAGTAAAGATAACACAGTAAATGCATACATTTACTGCACAAGTATTCACTTTAGAATGTTATACTGTATCAAGATGTCACCCACAAATGGTTGGAAATAGACTGGAATGAAACTTTCCAACAGTTGACGGTTATATTATGAAAG
This sequence comes from Astropecten irregularis, assembly GCA_963971285.1. Classification (NCBI taxonomy): domain Eukaryota; kingdom Metazoa; phylum Echinodermata; class Asteroidea; order Paxillosida; family Astropectinidae; genus Astropecten; species Astropecten irregularis. The sequence goes on along the minus strand of OZ020254.1, from coordinate 19,495,705 downwards.
AAAGTTTCTTGGACTATGTCAGTAACATGTTGCCTTGTTCCCATTGCAATGCTCAATGAAACATAGGGACATTCAATATCACATTGCAACATTGCACAAAAGGAACCCGCCCACATGCACATCCCGCACTGGTCATTGACCCTCCCAAAGAGTCTACTTGAGTTACCAAGGATAACCCACCTTATCTTACATTGGGCTGCAATGCATCATAAGTCCTACGATAAATAGTATAAAGTTACGAAGAGGCCAAACTAAAACAATAGTTGTGTTTCCAGTTTAATACCCCAGAAAAATCATGCTGAACCTAGCCTTTTTATTGGAAAACAAAAGTATGAAGAAGAAGATTGCAGCCGAATCCTAGACCCTAATATTTTTTGCCAATTTTATCTTCTATTTATTTAATATATTTTTGTGTGTGTATAAAATGTATGTTTGTCAATTACGTCAAAAATACATCCCTCCATCCCCAACAACAATACTCATGGGTCTGTTGTGTTCACTTGTTTAAATAAAAGAGAAAAGCCATGCTATGATATCAAGGCAAAATATGGATTTTAATAAAACTTATTGTGTCAACATCAGTAGTGTGTGTTAAAAAAATACAAACCATCTGCCCACCCTATTTTGGGGGGCAATGAAAAAATTAGCATTTTCCAACCCCACTCTATTTTTTTGATAGGAAACACAGCTATTTTTTTGTTTGGCCCGAGTTTAGTGAAATGGACTCCAGCCCTCATACCATCCTCAAAGCTTCCCACAATGCTTAAGGATGTGGAAGGTGTCATGACAGACCAACAAAAGTGCTGATGCTTCATGGAGCTTTCTGGCCAAACTCGGTCCAAGTCCACAAAAAAATGTGCCACGTAGGAATCATGCATATTGTGGTGTAACATGTATGAAGGTCACTGTCACACTTACCATGGAGCCCAAGCACTGTAACTTGGCCCCAGTACATGTGCCGTGTTCTAGGCAGCACTGGGCGGCACCGCCCCATACTGAAAATGTCTGCACGGTTCTAGGGGTTTAAATTGGCTGTGCCATCCAGCACGAACTTTCCAAAAAAATAACTTCAACATTGCAGAAAATGTACCAATTGATCGTACAATGTCACAGTCCTGCATTATTTGCAATTTTAAAACAAATAATTAAATCAAAGAAATCAAAATATATTTCTAATTTCCTTTGTATCAAATAAGTGACTAATTGCAAAAGCATTATAGTAAATTTCATGATGACGTCGGGGGAAATCCCTTTAGTGATTTCCCTAAAAATTGATTTTTTTAGGCATTTGTGGCTATCACAACGAATCAGAAAGCGTTGAGACCGTCTACAGCTAGCTATGCAAAAATTTACCCCACACTAAAATAGTCCTAGCTAGAACCATGTACATAAGGGTACAGCAGTTTTGGGATTTGGTAGCTACAGGACTTAAGCTACTCCTGACATATGAGACTAATCATTGCATTACAACTTACCTCTCCAGTGACTGGCTCTTGTAGATGTATCTGGTAGGTTCTCCGTGCCCTTTGTATGGATGTCTGCATGTTGGACGAACTATACTCAGAACAGTCACTGTTGCGTCTCGTTAAGTCGTGCTGCAATTATAATCCAAAATACTGAATGAGCTTTGCTCAACACAAAATCTAAATAATTCATAAGAGTTGCCATGATGAACAAGGCTTAAGAGCTAACTTCATAGAACTCCAGAGATTGTGTTGAAGGGGTACTGCAAAATGTGGCTGTTAGGTGGATTCTGGAAGATTCCCCCCAAAAGAGCCAATTGGCAACATATTGAAACAACATGTGGATCGGTTTGCGGAAACATCAGAGGACTAGAAGCAGGCTAGTCGAAACTTTGAGACCTTACGAGAAGTGGGAACGAAATAGAAGTGCGAAAGTACAAACGATTTTTATATGGTGTTTCCGCAAATCGATCCACATACCAACTGTCACCATGCAATGCCTCAAAGCCTCTAACATACTTGTAGTTTAAAGCTTCAATATACTGAAGAACTTTTTAGCATGTCAGATTTGTGGGTACAGCATTTGACAGACAGAAGTCTACTTGATATAAAGCATCAAATTTATCAATTACCTGTTTGGAAACGGTGAGTCGCTGGATCTGTGACACCTTTGGCTTGACGTCCTTCTTCGTAGGATTCATGAGATCTTGATTTCTCTGGTTTGCATCCGTCTTTGCATACATGGAGTGTCTACCAGTGGGAGGTCGACCTTTCACATTTGCAGGACCAGTTTGTCTATTTCTCAGCTGCACATTCTGAACATCACTTGGCTTTACGTGGAGGTTTGGTGAAGCAGTACTCTCACCCGGTGGGCGATAGTGGGGACGTACCATGTTCAAGCCTTGCTGATGCTGCTTGTCATTCTTCTGGTGAGGCAGCATTGGCATACCTAATGGACTGCTGAAGCCCACAGGGTCTGGTCTAGCACGGGGAGTCAAACGTCCCGATGAGGTATTCATGGCAGCCATTGATTGTCTAGCAAGGGGAGTCACAGATCCACTTGCATCTCTCATGATGGGGTCTGGCCTGGCACGTGGGGTCAAACGTCCTGAAGGATCATGCAGCTTACCGGGATTGAACGTGCTTTGAGGAGAATGCTCTGGGGAAGATGGCGATGCGGAAGACAACGAAAAGGAGGACTGAGAAGTGTTGATTTCAGCATGTACAACATGTCTGTTAGGGGAAGACTCAGGATGTACTCGCGACCGCTGATTACGGATATGCCCCGCTACATCCACAATCATCACCCTCTCTCCATGCTGGTTTATTTCAGTTCCATTCTCTTTACCATTACCAAACCCACTGTCACTGTTACTGCTGTTACTATTGGAACGTCTAGGTCCGGCCTGATGGAGGGACTGCCCGTAGAAATCAGCAAATTGGAGGCTGTCTCCGTGGTCTCGGTGCAACATGGATATGTGAGTCAACAGGGGCCGGGAGGACGATGGGAACTGCTGACATGTGTTAGTTGCTGGGTCATGAAGACACTGTATACCGAACCTATCGGCCATCTGGTAGTGGACATTGTGGAAACTTAAAGACGGATCAACAATGAACACATGACACGAGCTCCCAATGGGTTCGTCATCACTATCAACACAATCAATGATTTCATCATGGTTCTGTGATGTTACGATTCCAAAGCAACGTTTATCATCTGGGCACACTCCTGAGAACGTGATCCTCCCTGCAGGGTAGACTACAGTCACTATGTGATTAGCGTTGATGAGTTCCACTCCTGTGTTGGTGATCTCCATCAGCATCAGGGAGTGGACGCGCTGCTCAAGGTGCAGACGTCTCACACAGCCACGTATGGCTTGCAAACTTGCTGTTGGCAAATTGGCAGAAGCTGGGATGTCGATGGAACCAAGATATCCCACAATGGCATGCATCAAGACTTGCTGTTCTTTAACAGGAACAGCTGGTCTGGCGTGTCGAGAACCAAGTCTTGAGTTAGAACGATGTGATGGGTACATTATATTAGATACTTCCACTGGGGTCAAAGGTCGCAAGCCTTGATCCTCATCATCGTCCTCTTCTCCATAAAACATTGCATGGCTCTGAGCCGAGTACGCCCTCTGCCGAAACTGTTTACTTTCTGAATATCGTTTCACTCTCCGAGGCTTTTGCGGGCCTCCAAGGTGTTCAAAGCCTTTGCCATTCCAGTAAGTGTAATCATAACCACTTGTTGGTTTCTGCAGCATCACCGGTGCTTTGCCTGTGCGATTATAGGGGCTCAGATGTCCTGGCGCAAATTTATTTGCAGCATCCATACCCGTCGGCGTTTTCAACTGAGAATGAGCATCCCCGTTACTGTACATAGGATTCTTCTGCTCATAGAACGGCTCTTGGTTTATTTCAGCTCTTTCCATTACATCCATCTCACCTCTGTTAGACACCGTTGGCGTGATGCTCTTTGATCTGTGATAGCGCATTCTAGGAGCAGGTACGTAATCCTCATCAGAGGATTCTGACTCGTCCAGGCCAGCAACCGTGAGACGTAAGACTCCCGATGTGGACCCGATGAGCTTGATGATTTGGGCATGTCCCACACGTGCCACGCTCTCTCCATTGACAGCCATAACACAATCACCTGATTTAAGGCCGGCAACATCAGCTGGGCTGCCAGACAAGATGCTGCTGAGGACGCATGGATACTGACCAGCCATGGTAAAGCCATATCCATTACGTCCTCGTCCTACCTCCACTGTCTTCAGGTTAGAGTACCTTGCCTTAGAATGTTTAGTCTTGCTTCGTCTGCCGGGATTCATTTTGGCTTCACTTGATTAGTTTTGCTGTTGAAAAATTAATAACAAAAACAGTTAAGGCAGTGCATATTTTGCCGGCATCGGCATTCTACCTGCAAACACTATTTTGACGTTCCTTAACTCTGATTGACCAATTGTGTTCAAACTCGCATGCAAGCGGAACCCTGAAATCTTAACACCTCTGGTAAGTTCTTTGGTAATTTTTTTCTGAAAAAAAACACACAATCTTTCGGTGTTTTACACAGTGGTTTTATACATGAAGTTTTAAGACATAGTAAAGAGTTCCATTCAGTGTATGTTTGGATTTTGGAAAGCATAAAAAAAATGGACAAATCTGTGGCCCAAGTGACACATACATTACTAGTGCCAGTAGTATATGCCCCATTTTTTCATCCATCCCATTTGTACAGTTAGTTCCCCATGGGCCATGTCAGACCAAGGGTTACCAATCATGTAAGTACGGTGGAATGTCAATATACCGAACATGGCGGGATGCACAGATTGACCAGCCATTATTATTGTGGTCATTCGTTAAAGTGAATTAAATAACCATATTCCATATTTTGGTATGTATTGTACACAAACATTTGGAGTCAAGGATGATGTTCGTTATACTCGTACCCAAAAGTAATATAATGTAACTAATGTATCGTCCGGTCATGTGTTTTAACCCGACATGTGTTTTCGCTCCCCAAATTCGACTCCCGTTTACCGCGAGATCGTGCGAGATTCTTTGTGATCAGTATCACTGAAGTGATGACTACACTCAGGGCTATCTCCAACATTCAGGATGTTGAAAATAAAGTTTCCAGTCGTGAGTGAAACTCAAAAGTTAGAAACTATGTGATTTTGGGTGTATATTACTAATGCATTTTAAGGCTAATGTTCAAACGTTTATAAAAGACACAATCTGTTGTCAAATATTCCAAACTAAACTGTCGTCTGCTCAAGCAACTTTCATTCTTCAGATGTCAGACGGCAGGTCATGTGACCCTGTTGCGATCTGGGCTTTTATGGCGTGCCAACGAGACAAAAGTGTTAAAGTCTTTCTCTAATAGGAGTGACAGTGCTTTGTTTTTCTCCTTTAACTTTTAACTTTGATAAGCTGATGTATCCATGTTTAGGCCTCTCATAATGATGCCAGATTTTATGAAAAATGCTGTGATAATATTTCGCATCAAGATAAACAATTAGATTCAATTTTATTTGCCTTTAAATATGCCATGCATGATATTGTTGATAAATTATCTATAATTCACAATCTTGGAATCAAGACTGTTTTAGAACCTTTTTAAAATAAACTCAATTAACCCAGTAAAAAGAATCGAGTCAGGACAATATTCCAGCCGTTTTTGAGTGACTTGGTGTGCCATAGCTACTCCGATGTCAATGAACTTTGCCACTTAGCCAAGGGGGTGAAAACACATGACGTCGCGTTTACATAGATGAATTTGTGTCCCTGTAAAGACGGACAATATTTTCAAAGAAAAGACTTGAACTTCGAGGATTTTTACAGATAATAATCTGGAAGTGTCCAGTTGAAAGGTGTGAGAAGTGATTTTCTGATATTCCATTTCGTTTCCATTTTTGAGAAACTTTCCTGTTATCGGAGTGAAAACCGATAACTGTGCAGGATAATGTTAGTGATAGTGGCGTTCCACTGTAGGCCTAGTACACAAAATAATGGTCAGCTTTCAGCTTGTAAAAATGTAGTGAATGTCAAGCGACAACATTGAAAATGTTATGGCATTTATTTACGGGGTTAGTGTAGTTTACGCCACTCGTATTATTTTCAGTATTTATTTGGGTAAGAAACAGTTTTTTTTCCACTGAAATATTGCCGAAATATGTTCATTTTAGGGCTTACAGGACCCATGAATAAATTTGCTTTAGGCCTAAGTAACAAATCTCATTTTGGAACAGAAGAAGCTAAATAAATACTGAAAATAATACGAGTGGCGTAAACTACACTAACCCCCTCATCATATATCATGAATTCGCAAATGCATAAATTCCAAGGCAAAAGTAAAAAGTAAGACGTGAAGTGATATTAAACTTGATATTGATAACTTACAACTTTTTAGGCCGAGACACTCGAGCGAAGCGTCAACCCGTTGATGACTCGTGTACGTTCGGACGCGTACGTCAGATCCAACAACAACATGCTTGCTTTGCCAAGTCATTCAACTGCGATTTGGGGCCTCAAAATATCAACAACCTGTAAATTTTGCATCCTGGCTCATTTATATCAGCATTCTAAAACCGACAAGAGTAGTCCTGACATGATTCCGAAACGGTAAGAGTGAAAAGAAACAACATTTTCTAGTCTCATTACTGACGACCAGTAAACCGTATGTAAACCGTATGTATTTATGCACGATGTCAACCATTATTTCTACAGATAAGGTCGTGCAGTGAAATTTTGTAACCCGTTTTTGCCGAGTACCAGTGATAACAGTTGCTCATCAACCTCGTGCACGATCGCAAGAAAAAAGAATACGCCCAAATTCAGTCGACAACAAACATGATTGCCTGAAACCAACAAAGATGCGGTCCAAATGAAGTTCAGTTGAGCATTATAGACAACAAAAATTAAATAAGGTGAAAAATGAGTGAAAAAAAGTGGAGGAATTGTATCAAGTTAGCACGCAATCAACTCCATAACCCTGGGTACGATGTTGGTAAGTCATATTGACCCATCATGCTTTGCGCTATCAAGCTTCAAGAAACGATACTGGATGGAGCAATGATCAATACTTATCGATTGAAAGTCAAACCATCGAGGATGTTCAAACATTTCAAACGAACAAAACACGAAAACAACGTATTTTCTTCTATTTCTGATCTTTTTCTTTTTAATTTGTCTGGAGACGGAGTGTATCGTCGGGTCCTACCTTCATCGATCCATGGACTCGGAACAATTATGCTCCATCTTTCGGTGCGACAACAATAAAGAAGATCATCAAGAAAGAAGTGAATTAAAACATAAAGAGAGGGAGAGAGACTTAAAAAGGGGAGGGGCGGAGAATTAATTAGGGAGTTGGTCTGAGGCCCGCCGTAATCTGCTAGCGTTGATCGCCCCGAATTTGCATCCGTCGCTCATAATTATGTGCTTTAATTAAATTGCCACGCCCTCCGCCCCCCTTGGAAAATCCTGGATCCGCTCCTGAATCCGGTTGAGGAATATTCGTGGTCAGGTTAAAATGCAGTATTTCTGATGTATTGATTGGGTTGTCTGTTGTTTGTTAGAGGTGTTGCTAAATCAACAACATAGGCTTCCATCAATCATAGTTTTCAAGCCGGAAAAACCGGCCCGTACCCCCCCCCCCCCCGAAAGTATGAATCGGATGATAGAGGGCGCTATTATAACTTTCGTTGCGGAATTTCCAGATCGATCCAACGGACCCGTTCATAACAGAACCTAGTATGCTCCAAATTAATCCTACTACTAGGCTATATTATTTAAAAGTCAAGTTGCACACTAGTACTAATGTTAGGTAGGTCTAGCACAAAGATTAAGGTCTAGCCTAGAACTACAAGTAATCTAGGCCTGCTAAAAAAAAGGCAGGAGAAGAAAAAAAGAACCATTGTCCTCCTGCATTTATTTATTATCATGACGATTCTGCAAAGGCCAGGCTGCTGACAAAAACTCATTGTCCTCGATATTTAGAGCAAAGTTGTAAAATGTATCCTTCAGTGCTGATGCAAGTCACGTCACGTCATCTTTTTCCAAGGGTGTTGAAATAATATGCACCAATGCGTTTTCGGGGCGATCAAAGCTATTTTGTCTCCCCTCTTTTTCTTCTCTTTTTGAGTATACCGGTACCTCTCAGTTTGGCTGAAAGAAAAGGGAGATACCCCACACCCCTGGATCCACCCTGACCCGTTCTCATTGTAAACACAATTAATAACCCAAGGTTTCGCCCAGCCGAAAGCCTCCTATAAACCTCCCGAGGCATCCGTCTATAGGCAAAAAGTTTGGCCCCAGTTTTAAACTTTGGCTCAGAACGGCTCTAGAGCGACACCATTTTCAGACGTCGCTCGGGATGAGCCGAACTCAATGCAAATGATGATGTAAAAGATATGGAAACAAGCACTAGTCACCTTCAGAAATATATAAAGAACTTTTTTTGCTCAGAATACGAAAAACTGAAATAATGATCGAGGTAAGTTGCCAAAACAAAAATTATGACGGCTAGGATTGTGTATGATGACAATAGCGGGAGAGATACAAGAGGCAGTACCGGTAGGCCCTATCTAATTCCTCATCGCAACAGCAAAGTTGATAATTTTCTGAAATAATTATCTGTACCAGAATCACCTTTATGGCTTTTGGTCTTTAGAGACTTTGCTAATGCCCCGGTCACAACCGGGTGCGGTGGACGTACGAAAAAAAATCTCAGGGTCAAACGCAGGGGACAGCGATTGTTGAATGACGTACGATATTCTCATCAGTGGTCACATTTGCGATTGTGTGTAGCGTCATATGAGTCTGCCCGCGGTTGACCGGGGAGGTGTCACGCGGCCTCACTTGCAGGTAACGTGCGGATCATGTGCATATAACGTGCATATAACGTGCATATCACGTGCGAAAAACCGTGAGATCATGCGACTGCCCGTCCGGCTATGCGATTGGTCGTACGGACTATAAGTTTGTCGCACATGTGATGCACGTTTTATGCACGTGTTCCGCACGTTTAATGCACGTGACACTTGCGCGGGAACCGCATATACACTTGCGGCAAAACGTACATTCGCAAGATTGTTCTCATAAGACTTGCGAGTGTCGTGTGAGGGCCGTGAGGTAGCCGTGCGGCGTTGTGCTGTGTCGCACAGGCAAACGTACGATGGAATCAAATTGTCAATCGCAAGTACGACTGAGTTATAGGTACGTTATTCGCACGTTTAATACGTTATTCGCACGTTTGACTGAAGGGTCATGTACGTCTGCCTTGCGGTGGTATGCGGTTTGTATGCGTCCAGAAAATCTCAAACGAATCGCTTGCAAAAATTGAGCACGTTCAATTCCCCTCTGCGGCTTGTTAGCGATTAGATTTCCCGCACGGACCATTGCGAATATCGTGAGGGCCCCTTGCATAGAATGCACGTTTGTATGCGAATTTGATCGCAAAGTGCCCGTAGACTGCACGCAACCCGGTTGTGACCGGGGCATAAGTAATAGTACACCGATCCAGTAGACCACGCCCACCATAGCAACTTCCAAGCAACAACGCACACGCGCGCGCGCGCGCGCACGCACCCAACCTTTCAGGATCGGCCACACACGAAGCTTTCATCGATCATCGCAACCATGCACGAAAGCACCAGTCCTATCTCTGTTGAAAATAATTATAAACACCGCTTGACCATGGTTAAAGGTAGTATCATACTTTGGTTTTGGTCAAAGAAGTACAGATTAATGGGCAAAAATATCAAGACAGATACAGTCACAGTCATCTATGAAAATGTCAGTCCCATACGTTGCCCACTTTTTGAGAAAATCGTAAAAAACGGCCACAGTATTTCTTAAGTCTTTTCTCTTTTATTTTTGATCTTTTAAAAGATCAAAAAGATTTTCGGTCGTTGTTTTACTAATTTCTAGATAAATACACCATTTCAGGTGGAACGATTTTAACAGTAGGTTTCTACCACCACCATCTTCATACCCTGAAAGTTATACGTAAATCTGTGAACATTTCTGTTTTGGTTTCTTACCAAAGTATGATTCTACCTTTAAGAATAAAACTCAGATTTGTCGCCTTGTACATATGAAACAAAAGTAAACTCAACGAAAAGTGGGTAAGAATACAAAATTTAAAACATTTTGTCGGACAAAATGGCGGCAATTTGTCGGACCTTAAATAACGCGTTGTGATTGGTCAATTTGTCAGGGGCGTGGCCTACAGGATCGGTGTTCGTGTATTTTCTGAGGTAAAACGCCAGACTTGAGTGAAGATAAAGTATTGCACTTCCTCAAAATCCAGGAAAGCCTACTTTTTATGTTCATGTAGGCCCCCTAAGGCTAAAAAAAAACAAACACGAACAGTACGTACAACTGAATAAATTATACACAAACATAGATCGTCGTGTTATTTTTATCGATTATACATGTAATTCATATTATAAACACTCACAGGCATAAAAAAACATGATATAATTATCATAGGAAAATATACACATATGTACATAATTCGGTTTAAAAAGCAGTCACGAATTCTTTATACATCAGCTATAAATCAATTTGATGGCAACTGTAACACGGTGCAGTTAAAACAATGAAAAGGAATCATAGTCAACGATCCTTAAATTTAGGATTTTATAATACAGGACTGGTAAAGGTCTCAGAACAGCTGCTGCAGCACCCACACTTATGTCTGTTCATGGTGTACAACTGTACATGAAATAATAAACCTGTGAAAATTCGAGCTCAATCGGACATCTGAGTCACGAGAAAATAGCGAAAAACCCAGGATCATTTTTTCTTATAAAACATAAAGAATGGTTTTGATCTTACCCCAAGATCAAAACTGTTTCGGCCATTGGCTAATTTCTGGATAAATACACATTCAGGCAGAAATATTGTAATAGTATGTTTCTACCAGCACAATGCATCTTCATACCCTGAAAGTTATACGTAAATCTGTGAACATTTCTGTTTGGGATGTTACCAAATACCAATCATGTACTAGAAACTACCTTTAAACAGGTTGAATTATACATGTTCTTGCGAAATAAGATCAGTAGTATTTTCTTGTTATTTATAAGCATAGGCCTATGGGTATATTCGATTTCTTATACATGTAACCCGGTTTACATGGTAAAATGTGGGGAAATGGAAAATATGATTATTGTGAGTTTCCGCTGAGCGAGCGTGCCCCTTTAATTAAGCGGTCTATTTGCCCTACACACATCACAACGTAGGCACAGCAGTCGCCCTGCTCCGAACAACAAATAGGTCCATGATTGCTCTTTATTTCTAACTCTCATTTAGTGTTATTTCATCCTCTGATTATTATTCAATGAACATCAATGTAAGACAATGATACATTTTGAGAAATTTCGTACAACTTTAAACAATTTTACATTTCATCAGCATGGGAATGGCCCATGGATACACAAGTTTAATAGTGATGCGGTCTCTCTAGTAGTCCGGTTGCCTCTACAGGCCAAACAGAGCAAGAATTCACGGTAAGGGACACTTTCATTTAATTTTTTCCATTAATAATTAGTTTCCCGATATATCCTGTATTTGGAAGGTAGCATTTATGTATACTGATTCCATTAGTGTGATTTAGAAAGGGTAAACTCAAGGGTTGACTCGGAAAATGGCCAAGATTCCTCGCTATAGTTTGGGCCTAGGCCCTACTTTAGTACTTTTTTTTGCCATCGTTTCCGTAAGCGTTACATTATACGTACAGTACATGTGCGTGTACATGTAGGCTACGTCCCGTGTGTACTGTGTACATACATCAGTAATGTCATTACGTACATGTACGTTATCACACAGCATGTACTGTATTGTACTTAACATGAACAGTACAGACTGGCATACACATGTATACAGTGCATAATAATAATGCTCCTACATCATTACATACGTTGCACTTTATCATGGAGGAAGGAAAACAGCCTTCCTCCATGATTTAATGAATAATGTAGGCCTAGGCCTACAAAACAATAGATCAGCGCGGAGTGACGTCATTCCAACTCGCCGACCTTGGAGCCGATGAAATCAACGCATTAAGTTGTACAGGTTTTAAGACAAAAAGCTGCCAGAATTGTTTAATCTTATTACAGGGTACTTCAAAGAAGGATATTGTCTGAGGAAAAAACTATGACTCGACAATGAAAGTCTTACAGAACACGATTTCTGCTTCTTGACAAAAATATTTGAAAAACAATTCTCTACGACGGGCGGTTTGTGCGTGATTTGTCCATGATTTTTCCGTAGCTTGCGCCATCTACACGTTAGTTTTCATCGGTTGTCAAGTTATGAGAATGAAACTACCCGGATGTCCGCGCTGATCTATACCATGTATACTACGACACATAGCGCATCTTTCGCGCAGGGGCCATGATTCATTTGGAGAAGAATTAATGTGACTCAGGCCTAACTGTTACGTTCTATAATATGGGGTTAGTGTGCTTTAGTCCACAAGGATTATTTTCCGACGTCATGGCTTCTACAATAAACTAACTGACCATATGATATACATTACATGTATGTCGACCAGTTGTGATTTCCTCTTCAATAGTATATATAGACCTTTCTTTTGCAACGTCACAGACCAAAATTTTGCCAACCAGCATGGCGGACACTATGGCGAGCTATCAAAGCCAGGCATAAAAAAATTACCACATATTTTACCCAATTTGTACACGTTTCATAAACATTAAAATATATTACTAGTTTAGATACCTGTGGCATGAATGCAGCCATATCCTCTGCATCATAACGCGACCTCTTATCAATATATACGACTAATACTATTCGATCATGCAGCCCCGGATCAATTGACCCTAGTGTATCCAGGAGGTGCAGCATATCTTCTTTCCCTTCCGCAGAGAGGCAGAAATTAACATTGCTTGAACTGATGTTACCACTCAGGACAATATCCTTCATCAGCCTCAGATCTTCAGCTGTTTTGCACCTAGTAGCTAGGTATATTTTGAGTAGTGATGGGGGGATGCACTGGATATAGTTGTGCAGTGCTATAAGGTCCCCCTGATTCTCAATTACTACTCTGCTCGGTGGGTCTAGTTTGCTCACCAACTCCTTTGATCCAGATTCCAATAAAAGCAACCGTGCCAATCTGTGCAGTCTTTCCTTATCATGACCCTGCATTTTCCGTACATAATCCAGAATGAGCCCAGCAGTGAGTGAAGACATGCCACAAACAAACCGAAGGAAATATTCCATTTCGTAAACATTGTCTAAGGTGATCTGTTCCAATTTGAGACGGAATTCGTCTCTATCAAAATGAATTATCTTGGTCAGATAGTAAGCTGCAAAGTATTCTTGGAAAGAAATGTGGAGGAAACTTGCGACTTCCACCACTTTCAACCCACTTGTTACTCTTTCCTTTTGAAGGAAACCAAATCTACACCCATCTTCCAAAGTAGACTTTCCATATGTCTGAATAATTCCTTGTGCTTTGAAATTGAGTGTTTTTTGCCTTGGATCTAGTAATCCATCCAATGCAAGACGTCCCAGATTGCTCCGAACTGATTCTATTTGCATAGTGTTTTCATTCAATCTTTTACGTCGTTCTGTAAAGAGTGATGTCAATGTATCAGGCAAAGATTCTGATTGATTCTCCCAAAGTATGCACAAAAATTGTGAGATGAGTGGAATATGTGCCAGTCTAATAGAAATGCAGTGTGTTCTTCGTTATCATCAATGATCTCTTTCAAATGCTGCTTGTCAAGTTTAGTATTAAGCGGTGCAATTTGATCCAAAATGGCCTGTAAGACACAGCTTGTCTTTTGCATTTTTTTCAACTGAACCCAAAGCATAGGTTTGAATGTTGACACCTGACTTTTACCGCATACTGTGCTGTCATAGACAACCTTCAGTATCAGTGTTGATTTACCAATTCCAGCTCCACCTGAACAAATTACCCTTGAGCTCCCTACCTTTTGTACATTGAACAAATCGTCCAATGATATGGGTTTTGTTTGAAATCTGTCCAAAATCTTCTGCTCCCCAGAAATTATTTCTTGTTTGCATTTTTTTTCCTGATTGCAGATGAAGTTCTAAAGGAATAAATCCCTTCTCAATATTTACTCTGCACGAAGGATCGAATGGATGGATGGGGATGGTGCTCGCTGTATCCTTGTAGAACTTGGTAAGTTGTTTCTTGAGATATTCTATTCCTTCACGGTGGGTAAGTCTCAGAGTTTCTGAACCCTTTTCTGAAAAAGAAGAACAAAACAAAGCCTTATGATAAATACTAATTAGTGGAGTAGCCTACCGAAGTGGTACATCTTAGTTTTGATATTTCACCTGTTAGACAATTAAATACGACTTTGTATTATATATATAACAGGCATACAACTTTTCCTCGGATCAGCTGGTTTCTTCTTTTTTTCACTTCACTCTTATGCCAATGAAAAGTACAAAGTCCAAGTTGCATGCCTGATATATAATACCCAGACTAATACGAGTCAAACGTATCTTATTGTCCAATATAAACCTGATAAAGGTAGCATAAACATTTGAAATGAAGTGTGTTTTAAGTTATCGTAAATCTGTCATAGCATTGGACAGGTATTGGATGTACATGTATGTATAAGGAACTGTACCTGTGTGGGGTGTTTCCATGTGAATATTGAAGGTAGGTTGTTGTACTGGTGCCATAAAGACCGGCATATTATGACCAGACACATCAACCATCTCCACAGCCACAGCCAGGTTGATCTGCTGGCGATTTGACACGTTCAGTACGTTTGGTTGGAGCTGAGCTTGTCCCAGATACTCTGGAATGAGTGTTGAACATAAATATATTATTTATTTATATTATGCACCAGCAGTCAATATCTGCACTACACTGCTCACTTTGTTAGCGTTCTTTTTTTAATCCTTTTCTCATTTTCTGTCAACTGCTCCGTCTCTGTGAATACCACTTCTTTTTCATGTTTTTATTTTAACCTCACTGATTAACTATCAAACAGTGTCTGTCTTTCAAGTTATTCCCAGCCTCATGGTTAACAAGTGCTTAGTGTTCCAGTACTGGTTCTCACACTCATACTCGTCCTCACAAGAAAAAAAACACCATGTACTTGTTCTTATACCCATGGAAACATTCCTGAACTTACACTCTTAAAAATTTAGTGTACATAGTGAAAACTGGGGGGAAATATTAGAAATAAGGCACGTACAGCTCACAATAGACTCTCAAAAAATTATGTGCATAGCTATATCTAGTTGAGTTAATAGCAGTAATGCACAGTGCACACTGACTGAGGTATAACTATTAGGTCTTAACTTGAATAACTTGTGGTTAAATAGAAAACATGGTTATTAGACACACTGTGGTTGTACACTGTCTGATCATCATCATGGCTACTCCTAGAACAATATCATTTGCATACACTACAAGTGAGAAGAATTTGTTCTCTATAGGTACCTGCTTCTGTTAATAAATGTTTGGGACTAGAAGTTGCATGTTTAATAAAGGATTACCTTAATTTACATGTATGTGTTAAATGAATGAACTTTGTCCATGTTTAATGCTTATTTTCAAACTTGTACTTTGGAAAAGTACTCGTACTCATACTCATGGAAAAGTACCGGTACTCAAGAAAAAAAGCCCCGTACTTGTAGTCATAGTCATAATAAAATACTTGTACTCGTACTTTTTCTCATCGAAAAGTACTCAACAACAATGTGATACAATCAATAATACCGTACCTCCGAGCGTATTTTCTGAAAGCCGAGTGGGTTGGCTGGTAGTTGCATGCTCTTTGTGTTGTGGGTGCATAGTTGCCAGTGCTGTAGACTCATTGGTATTCATCTTCTTTGCTGGTGGAGCATCTTGACTAGTACTAGCATCATCCTTGTGTTTAGAGTCGGGATCCATCGTTGCTGTAGTTGATTCTCAATAGTCCACTATAGGCTGTAGATGCATTATAGGAAAAACAACATTGTAGCTTACTGGCGTCTTAGGTAGTCATAAAAATTCAACATTTCCATTATATCGCCTCATAAATGCCATGACTTCAATTAAATCGCAATTTCTTCTCAAAACAAACATTACACGATGGACGGACAGACAGACAGACGGGACAAACAGTACTACTACATAGGCTTCACTTTGCTTCGCAGCTTGCCAATAAATTAATGTTAATAAATGTGGATTTGGGATAATCCTGGGATAACAACTGGCCTTTACTATAATTGCAATTCTCTCTTTTGTGGATTCAGAAAGTTTGAAAAACCATTTGAAATAATTTTTGTTTAATTCAAGTTTTGGATAATGTGTTAATTTAGTGGTGAAGTTCGATACTTTAAGTAATTAGGTTTTTGAATTCTTTCTCCATTGTTTATGTTTCTAAGAGCTGTGTATAGATTCTGTACTTTAATCACCCTATTGGACGGAGTTGGCGCATAAATATAAGATTTTATTATTATTATCATTTTCATGTGAATTAAAACTTGCAAATTATGTTACAATCCTCCAATTGTCAATATAATATCAAACTATTTAGGTCATTGAAAGGTGAACAAAGACAAATTTACCGGGAGCAGGATTCGAACCGACAACCTCCAGAATACCGTACAGGCGCTCTACCAACTGAGCTATTCAGCCCTACGTTGGTGGTGTCCCTAATACTCAATTATTTTTGTTTGTTAGGCAGTCAGAAGCCATGAAACCACGCATATACTGCTATATCCCAGGGATCATTTTATCGAAACTCGCAGCAATGCTCCAACCTTAGAACAGTACATGGGGGATCACTCAAAGAGGATACGGCTTTTTTTAAATTAATATAATAACCACAAAGAAAACCCTGTTGTTATTTGATGATTATGAAACTATTTACTTTCAAAGTGAGCAAAGAAGCAAAACTAGCACATCGATCTATACTTACATGTGTACAATGATACATCCCCATGTGTCGACTGTCGAGTCAAGTGTTACAGGTCACTGTGCCCCAAGTTCTGTCCATCACCTTTCCCTTGATTGCAGTGTAGTAATACTACTAGTGTTAGTAATACTGTACATAACGAAGGACCTCCATAGAGTGTGGCTTCTTCGTCATCCTCCACTAATCAGGCAGTACATTCAATACCAGACAGAAAACCTGGCTGGGACAGAAAGTGGGAATATTGTACATGAGAAATAGTGATCAACCACATCATGTGTTAAACTTCTTAAGTTAAACGGCGCAAATACTGTGAAGCAGGAGAGTCGGGTTGGCGTAGCGGTTCTTTCCTCGCCTTTCACCTCTGTGGACCGGGTTCAAGTCCGGCTCGGTTCACAAGTGGATTGGGTTTTCAGTCCCTACCTGATTCTGTGGGTTTTACCCAGAATATTACTCTGGGGTTTTCCTCCCACCTCTAAAACTGTATCTTCTTCTCGGCTTCTCAACTTCCAGTATAGTCCCTGGATACTACAAGATACAAGATACAAGACAAGTACAAAAATTACAATTATTTCTGTTTACAACACATTTAACCCTCTGCAATTTTCTGGGGCGCTAGACCGACCGTCAACCCCAAAATAAAAAAAAGGGAGTTCACCACCCAGTTACTGGGTCTAGACCTGAACACAATGAATGTACGTACCCGGTACAACCCAGCACGAGGATAACACCCCCAGGTCTGAGGACCTGTCTACGCCATTGGTGGCCTTTACTGTAGAAGCTGGGTACCAGACTAACCGAAATAATTGAATATGGACTAATGTCCAGGAATGCCAAAAAGCGAGTTCACAGCGCCCCAGTTACGTTACTGGGTCTAGGTTTAATGTAGCTGCAGTAACTGTAGCCCAATACTCCTGACGTTGTTGTCGTATATAGGGCTACAGATCAGTCAACTTGGAAATCACGCGTCGAGAATTCCCCACCCCTACAATGACTGTTATTCAGCGATCTGTGGCATAATGACTCACCCTGGTGTTCCTGATGTCGTGAAGAAGCATTCAGAAGAAACAAAATTCAATTATCATTTCGGATTTCAACAAAACGAGAAATTTTCGGCCCAAATCTCAGTACATACAAAAATGACTTGGATTCTGAGTCAAATCTCCCACAGTGCTTTGCGAAATAATATAAGGAAATACTGATACATAAGAATTTAACTCTAGTACCCTAGTACCCTGTCCAGTCTACAATTCCGTCTCGAGAATTCCGCACGTGTAGATCAGTGGAGTAGACTGGTGCCGTTCGCTCCATTGCACGTAAATCGAATGTAGACTGGACAGGGTACTAGGGTAGAGTTAAATTCTTATGTATTTCCTTATATTATTTCGCAAAGCACTATGGGCAATTTGTCTCAAAATCCAAGTCATTTTTGTATGTACTGAGATTTGGGCCGAGAATTGCTCGTTTTGTTGAAATCCGAAATGGGAATTGAATTTTGTTTCTTCTGATTGCTTCTTCACGACATCAGGAACACCAGGGTGAGTCATTATGCCACAGATCGCTGAATAACAGTCATTTTAGGGGTGGGGAATTCTCGATGCGTGATTTCCATATACATGTTCCTGTAGCCCTATATACGACAACAACGTCAGGAGTAATATTGGGCTACAGTTACTGCAGCTAGGTTTAATCATAGATGATCTATGATGTCGTTCTTCAAACAAAAGTAAAACTTCGCCCCCGATCGAGTCTATAGACAGTGTACTACTACTTTAGTGCATCATCATAACGTGTATCCAATAAGTTGACCCCTACCTCCATGGATGGTTAACGCCCTTTTCCGAAAGTGGCCATCAGTGGAATTCTTTCCGGTAAACCATAGACTGATCCAGTGAGTAGAATCACTTTTTTGTTAAGTATGACCAATTGGGACTTTCCCTATTATCATGGATATGTGTATATTGTCATGTCAAAGGTCGCACTACAGCCTATCAATAGCGCCCTCTGTTGAGTGACATAAAATTTGCCTTATACTTTTATAAAGATTTGATGGGCTTCAGCATCGCGCAGTAGTTTCTGGTGTATTGATTGGGTTGTCTGTTGTTTGTTAGAGGTGTAGCAATATTTACAACAACAGCATGGGGTTTTCCACCAATAGTTTGTACATTTTTCAAGCTGGAAAACCCGAAAGTATGAATCGGATGATAGAGGGCGCTATTATAACTTTTGTTGCGGAATTTCTAGATCGATCCAAAGACCCATTAAAGAAAAAGTTTCTCCCACAAAACGCCCAACAAACATTTCGTGACTCCCCCCCCCCCTTCCTCCCCCTTCTCTCCCTTTATATGTAGTTTTGCATTGTTCACTACTTTGAATTAATGCACTGACGTTGAGAATTTAAATCTCCATACACTGGCTAATTGAAATTAATACAATAACTTGTAGGCCATTCTACATTCTATGATTCTTTCAATGTCGAATTGAAAGGAATTAAGAATGGGGATATTGTTGTTGGAGTCAATGTCTGTGGTGCTTTCGGTCGGACTTAAAGGTAGTATCATACTTGGTAAGAAACCAACACAGAAATGTTCCGTATAATTTACAGGGTATGAAGATGATGGTTATGTCCATTAAGTTTATTTCTTCCGTGCCCTAAATGTTCATCAGGGACGTCCCTCCCATCAGTTCAGTTTGGGGACTTGCTTGTGTAAAATGGTATTATATACTGCCAACGGTTCCATGCCAATATTATGAGTCATTTATAATATAAAGACCTATTACTCACTGAGCATTTTCTGGCAGGAATTGGACAGACAAAGCAAACTTTTTATCAGGGGTCTAGAATATCAGCCAATTAGCTTAACTTTCATCTGTAATTGTACCCATTGCATTTTCTAAATATTATTAAAATTGATTAAATTTACTGTGACAGGCGCTGGAATAGCTCTCTGGAGTTCACTTGGGGGCATAACTGTGTGCCCTAATATTTTATCTTGTTAATGTTATCTGGCCAGCTTGCCCATAACTTTCGGTATCTGGTAATTTGTTACTTGAAATAAATACAAGCTGTGGCATAATGTCATATTGAATTCAGTTTGTTTGTGTGTTCTCAAGTTGAGTAGTCTGAGAATAAGCTGTTAAGAGACTTTCAAGTACATGTTTGGGTTTAAGGATCCCAGCATATAAAAGTTCTCACCAGTCTGTTTTCCAAGTTTTGGTAAAATAAAGGAAACAAACAAATAATTATGTTATTTCTGTGTGCATTTCTGTTATTAGCTACAAACATACCAGCCAAATATTGTTTTAGAATCAACTAATTCTAAGTACATAATCCAGCATTATAATCAAAACAATATAGTTCACGTGCAATTATGCTAGTAACTACAAACATACCATCCAAATATTGTTTTAGAATCCAATAATTATAAGGGGCCACTCAAAATGTTCAATGTTTTTGAATTTCGATTTTTTTTTCGAAATAGAGGGTGGGTGGGTCAACGAAATCAATTGAAGTAAATTGTTAATCGAAATTAACTTTTTGTATTAAAATTCAGAATTTTTTATCTGACTTGCCTTAGAAAATACATGTATCCATCTTGTCATACTGTGTTGCAGTATAGTTTTTTACATGCATTTGAATTGATATCAAATGTACAATTATACAATATATTGATGTATCGTTTACCTGCACATTTTATTGCAATTCCAGCCATTATCTTGTCATACTGTGTTGCAGTATAGTTTTAACATGCGTTTGAATATATATCAAATATACAATGTACTTGATGAAAAATGAGTTTTTTGTAATCGAAATTGGGAGTGGGTGGGTGGGTCAAAACAATTTGGAAAAAAAAATTCGAAATTCAAAAACATTGAAAATGTTGAGTGGCCCCTAATTCTAAGTACATATTCCAGCATCATAATCAAAACAATATTGTTCACTTGCAATTATGCTACTAACTACAAACATACCATCCAAATATTGTTTTACAGTCAACTAATTCTAAGTACATATTCCAGCATCATAATCAAAACAATATTGTTCACGTGCAATTATGCTAGTAACTACAAACACACCATCCAAATATTGTTTTACAGTCAACTAATTCTAAGTACATATTCCAGCATCATAATCAAAACAATATAGTTCACTTGCAATTATGCTACTAACTACAAACACACCATCCAACTATTGTTTTAGAATCAACTAATTCTGAGTACATAATCCAGCATCATAATCGAACAATATAGTTCACTTGCAATTATGCTACTAACTACAAACATACCATCCAAATATTGTTTTACAGTCAACTAATTCTAAGTACATATTCCAGCATCATAATCAAAACAATATTGTTCACGTGCAATTATGCTACTAACTACAAACACACCATCCAAATATTGTTTTACAGTCAACTAATTCTAAGTACATATTCCAGCATCATAATCAAAACAATATTGTTCACGTGCAATTATGCTAGTAACTACAAACACACCATCCAAATATTGTTTTACAGTCAACTAATTCTAAGTACATATTCCAGCATCATAATCAAAACAATATTGTTCACGTGCAATTATGCTACTAACTACAAACATACCATCCAAATATTGTTTTACAGTCAACTAATTCTAAGTACATAATCCAGCATCATAATCAAAACAATATTGTTCACTTGCAATTATGCTACTAACTACAAACACACAATCCAAATATTGTTTTAGAATGAACTGATTCTGAGTACATAATCCAGTATAATCATCAAAACAATATAGTTCATTTGCAATTATGCTACTAACTACAAACACACCATCCAAATATTGTTTTAGAATCAACTAATTCTGAGTATATTATCCAGCATTATAACCAAAAGAATACAGTTCACGTTTCATTATGTTAATAACTACAAATACATCAGCAAATACTAGCACTAAATTTAAGTATTACTAATCTTTTCAATATAAGGACTCTGATTAAACGTTTTCATGATAATATACACTGATTCAAACTTCTACTTTTTCTATCATCATTTCTTACGCTAACTCTAAATTCAATCAGGGCTAAACACGTATACAGCACAAAAAACACAATTATGCGTCGACTAAAAGAAATCAGACTTATAAAAACTCAATGGACATAATTCCTTGTAATATGTAGACTTGGGGCCAAGTCTTTCTAAGTGGCGGTGAGTGTTTTTTTTTTTTCATGCTATCTCTCTCAAACAAAGTATACACCCTTTAATCGCTATTTAAGACCTTTTGAAAACCTACTACCGGCAACAAAGTAAAAACCTCCGTAGAAATGCCCTCCATTACGCCATGCAAGACATTTTTAAGAGGTAAAAATTAGGGGATACTTGGTTTTGTTTTTACACAGGTCACCGTTTCCATGAAAATTCCTTTCACTTTATCCCCGAGCAAGACGCACATTATGATACATGTTTGCATTCTTTATCGTCATAATTCATAAAGTCATTCTCAAAGTTTTACTGAGATCATATTCAAGTCAATAGTATTTAATTCAAACCAACCGACCAATACGCATAGAATATTATGTCACTAGGACGTCAATACAAAGCAGCCTGTAGGACTGTACTGTCAAACATTATTGAAATCTTATCTGATTAAAAAAATCATGACCTTGAAAACGAACCAGTTAAACAAATTAACACAGTAAATTATTTAGTGGACTAAAGTACAATGCATCCTAATTAAGTGGTAATTTACATTTTATACAAAAAATGATAGGGCCAGAATAAGCTATCGTAATAAAACTGCTTTTAAAGGTAGTATCATACTTTGGTTTTTATCAAAGAAATACAGATTCATGGGCAAAAATATCAAGACAGATACAGTAACAGTCATCTGTGAAAATTTCAGTCCCATACGCTGCCCACTTTTTGAAAAAGAAAACAGTGAAAAACAGCTACAGTATTTCTTAAGTCTTTTCTCTTTTTTCTTTGATCTTTTAAAATATTTCCGGTCGTTGTTTTACTAATTTCTGGATAAATACAGCATTTCAAGCGGAAACATTTTAACGGTGGGTTTCTACCATCACCATCTTCATACCCTGTAAGTTATACGTAAATCTGTGAACATTTCTTACCAAAGTATATCGATACTACCTTTAAATATAAATAACGATCTCAATTTTGTGTCACGGTCAAATCAAATTTCAGTATCAACATTTTGCGTACAAGAATTATAGAATTTGTAGGATATGAAAAGATTTTGGGAATGAGAAATCTCGCTATTTAGTGTACACTCTGCTTATGTATCTTGTTATACCCATTTAATAAACGCCACAAAAGTAGTACTGTATCGTAGCCTACTGAATGTATTCTACAAAGTTGAACGGAGTTCTTATTCATCCATGCATGCTTAAACAAACGTTCCTCAAGTAATTTCATATTTCACGGTTACAATGAGCTATTATAAAACCTTTATAAGATTACACGGGAAGTATACTGGTTACAATTTTCCTTAGATGACGACATAGCCATTAAAGTAATTATACATCGCAATTCTGACTTTTTACATTTCGAAGTGCTTTTTCGTTCAGGGTAAATTTGAATAACGCAATAAAGCACGAAAGGGTGACAGCTCACAATTAAATAGATTTAGTATTTTACACGACATATATTAATCGATGACTTAGACAATATACATAAATGATTTTCGTTTTACTACTCATTTGGCTAACGCGATGACTTCCAAGATTGGTAACTTTCTGTTGAACTACGGTGGGGAAATATCTTGGGTTGAACCAAGAAGGTTTTTTTATTGTACTCTTACTGGGAATTTAATTATTGACAATCATTTAATCATAACCTTCCGCTGGAAAATCCAACAGTTATTCCAACCCAAAATAATTAAATATTCAATATTCAGATCATAAGTAGATGTGCATCAGTAATATTGTCGACATACACTCCCCTTAATGTGGACTAGAAAGTATTTGCAAATACATTTATCGCTTCATCTCTTTCACTTCAAACTAACTCGTTATCTTTTCAATGAAATGGTATCATTCCACAACAACGCAGTCAAAATACCATCAGGGCCATCATTCAATAATAATTACCCAAAGTTTGACCAAACACCGTGAGTCAAGCCACAGAACCTGATATTCAGACTCGATTCATTCTGAATCAGAATTAAAGTTACCAAAGACAACCATATCTCCAGGCACATAGGATTCGCTCATGTTAATCAAATTCTTGGCAGGAAACAACAAATTCTTCAGAGCAAACAGAGATACAGCGTCAAACGGTTTATTGAAAACGTCAACCAGTTTCCCTGGTACATATTTCTTTAATTTCTCCAGGAATTCTTTCTGCAAATCTCTGTCGTTGCACTGACATGGAGCTGCTGGAGGTTCTAGTTTACCATCCAGCGTCACATTGGATTGGGTGGCCGCAATTTTTACCAACTGATTTTGCCCAGAACCTGTGACGTTGAGCGGCAGTTGTTTGGCTTTCATATTGATATTCACACCCAGTGAGTAATTTTGATAGCGTATTTCAGACCACACACCCCAGAAAATTAGTATTTTAGTTCCATATTGGAAGGGATAATTCTTTGTATCAACTATACATTTCATTTTGACATCCCATGTCGAATCTTGGTCGCCTGACTGAAATTCCATACCACTCAGGTCTACAACCGCCGTGTTGTTGTCAATTCTGACCCATGACTGCTCAGAACATGAACCATCTTCATTTCTTTTACATGACACCATTGTCTCAGGAAAGGGAGCGGAAACGGACCCAGCAGTGGTTTTTAAGGACCACACTTTATCCTTATTGCCATCATCAGCGGGAGGAACTGGGTCAAAGGCAAGGTGTATCCCACCATCACCAAGAGATGCTGGTAGAATATCCTCAAAGAAGATCTTAGTATTGATGATCAAGGAGCTTTGATACACAGTAGGAATGGGCTCCTGTAAGTAGAGTGAGGTTGATGACTGCAACTTGCCTGTTGTAGCGACAAAAAGCTGCAAAAGGTCGCGGTTGCTAGGAGTATGGTAAACATTAAACATGAAATCAGTTGGTATCAATGACTGTAAGATTGAATTCGCAGCAAAATCGAGCGTACCAAGAGTGTACACTTCGTACCCGTCTTTCAAGTTGGTAAAGTAATCGGTCAAGACACTGCGAAGTGTTGGGTTTGAAACTCCAGCCTCAAAATTCTTTGCCGAGAAGGCACCACCATTGAGCTTGATGGCAACATTGTGTTGGGAGGAGACAGATCCTGGCAAGATATACAAAGGGACATCTCCCTGAATGTAAGACATATCGGCCTCCTTCACATCAGCCTTACTAGAAAATACCCTGGCACCGTTGGCATAAATGGAGTATTCATAGTGACCTGATATGATGGGAAGAAAGATCTGGGCAGAATGTGAATTATTCAGGAGAAACTGGAGCCGAGGAGCATTGAAGACGAAGTTGAATACCGTCTTGATAGTGGCGCCCTCTGATGTTTTCGTCTCATTTACAACATTTCCAGTTTCTCTTATGAATTTAGGATTTCCCAAACGGTTTGTGTACTGCATGTACAGTTGGTCATTCACCTCCTTGGCTGTCATGGAGAATACGACGTCCCAGCCGGCACATACAGACTTTCCAGACATCATATTTAGGACTTCGTCAAGCGTTACCGAAGAAGTAGCGGAGGCAGATGCAGAAGAAATCAGAGATGGCGAAGCAACCAAGGAAAGCGGAGCAGCCACACTGCCGACCAACATCTGAGATGAATTAGCTTCGATGCTTGAACCTGATGATGCATGCGACATTACGTAGTCACCGCGATTCAGATGCAGAGCCTGCAGGCTAGATGAATGAATGCTTTCCTCTTTCAGCTGAGCGTAAATGTAGAAGATCAGACGAACGGTGACGCCACGTGAGTGATCGTCAAATCGGATGTCTTCATTGGTCTTCGTTTTTGGCAAGGCTACCTGCCAAGATGAAAATGGTGTGATGCTCGAAATTTTCCCACCAAAAGGATCCTCACCGGTTGTAACAACAGAAGCCTCAGGATTCTCAACTACAACAGGTGCATCAGACCCCACATGACTGCTCGTGGAGACATCATGGAGACCTGTGAAAATACGTGATGTCGTTTGAAATGTGAGGGCTTCACCATCAAAGCCACGGTCGAAGAAAGGATTCCCATCAAACACTAGCTCAGTGTAGTATTTGCCACTGTTAGTTGACACGATTCCACCAATCTCCACTTCCACACCTTCGACACGAACATAATTGTATGAGGAAAACTCACGTTTGTTGAGTGAGATCTCGAAAGTGTACCTATTATTGTCTGTTATGCTTTCTGGTTTGACGCCATGGATCTCATAAATGATCGGTTTGGGTACCTTCGCCGGAAAGGGTTGGACTGTAAGGCCTTGATTAATGCTCTGTGACTGATTAAGTATTGCCAGCTGCAGATTGAGCATCGTAAAGGACCCGATGGTGGTAGGAGGTCGGAGATACTCATACTGGAGAGCTCTATCCTGTATGACCAAGGTAGAAGCCAATGTCATCAACATCTGACGCTCAAAGAAAATTAGTTGTCCCGAAAGTCCAATCAGGTCAATTTTATCAACAGCAAGGTCTTGTGGTTTAGCGTCAAGATTTGTTTTAAGGTCGTCAAGTCGTTTCTTCTGATCCTTGTGAAGTGAAATACGCTGCTGCCCTGCTGATAAGTCTGCAGCTATTTCCTGAATAGACTTTTGGGATTGTATGAGGGCTTTCCCTCTAAGAACGAGGACTGCAAATGCTGCAGAAAGAGACGTCTTTGCCCCAACGGAGGGGCCGGAAGACAGAACAGCATCGAAGTTGACCTTCATCTCATCCCACTCAAGTGAAGACGGCATAACGAGACCGTTTGGACCTATGCTCTTCAAAGCATCGACTACTGCTTGTGGGTTTGACGGAAGTGCTTGAATCGACCGATAAGCCATGATGACTGCATTAAAGACGGAGACAGCTTTTTGAATCTTCTGAACTGTTTCAGCAAGAGCCTTTAGAGCGCTAATTGGCGACACCGGTGTGATAAAGGTAAAACCAAGAGCAAAGATATTAGATGCAATATCTATAGCTGCCTTGATTGTCTGCTGCTTCTCCCATTCAGCAACAGCATCCTCATACTCAGTAATGGCTTCCTTCACAACAGACCGCTGCTCAGTCAAGCTGGCACTCAATTTGTCTGCCTGCTTGCTAGCTTTATCTAATTGCCTTTCCTTGTCTTTGACAACTGTTGAGAACAAGTCTTCAAGACTCTGTTGGTAGCTTGCCTGTGTACCGATGTAGTCCTGGAGTAGTTTGCCAGAGTTGATTATGTTTTCATTCAGATTTTTCTCTCGATCAACCTCACGTTCTTCGGCTTTTCTGTCTCTGATTTGGTTCTGGAAGTTGTTCAGCTTATCTGAAGCCGTTTGAAGGACATTTTGAACATTATTTACAACATCTTTGTAAGCCTCATAACGCAAGTATGGCACGGGAACTCCGGAACCCTGGTCGTTGGTAGCCACGCTGGCCAAATACATTGCCCTTGCTTGCAAAGCAGCTAGTTTGTCATTTTTGTACTGATAGTGACTCCCTGCAACTCCACCAAGCCATAAGAGAAACCGTTTCATAATCTCTACATTTTGCACTTGTGACACTGGATTAACGAGAAGAAAATTCAGACGAGCTTCTGCTGCAACCAGAGCAAACTGGATGTCAGTCAGACGCTCGGTCAGAACTTGCAATGTTGGAGAATGTCGCACATCAAGGACTACTGACACTTTACCCATACTTTCTTCAAACATCAATCCATTCATAATTACATTTCCCTTTTTGTCACTAGAACTAATTATCTTCAAACCACCATAAAACTCACCACAAACGAAACGAGTTTTGATGGCCTTAAAGGCACAGTCACTGAGACGAAGTGTTGGGGGTACAGGGTCTTGACCAGATCCACAAGTGACGACATGTCCGAGGAGAGTTGCGTCGGTGGAACCAGGAACATCGATGGTCACGTTGTCTTTAGATGAAGGCGCCGGTATCTGCGTGAAATCAGGATAAAACCGAGAAAATGAACAATGAGACTGCAAAATGACAAGCGACTTTTCAACATGATGCACGTTACACCTCATTTCCCTCTTGACTACACTGAGACAATGGAAGACATGTACATGCACTTATTTGTTATGAAGTGGTCGAAGCTTGGTATTAAAAAAAATAATGCAAATTAGGCTTGCCCTTCACCGACGTAGATAAGCACTGCATACTCAGTTCTCATGAACAAAATCGTGCTCTGGCTCAGGAGGGATTCGAACACACGACCTCTTTGACTAGTACAGATGTCATACCAATAGGCCACATAGCTATATAGCTTGGTCAGCATGGTGTATCGAATCCAATATCGCCGCGGGTACAATAAATCATTAATATGGTAAGCTAGTGGTATGACATCGGCACTAGTAAGCAAGATGTCGTGCCGGGTTCGAATCCCACCTGAGCCAGCGCATCATATATATATATATTTTTTTTTTTTTTGTATGTGACCTTAACCAGCACTGAGTATGCAGTCATCTACTTCAATAAAGGGCAACCCTATTTCCCTACGAAAAATCATTCATAATAATAAATACAAAATATAGAAAACGTACCTCTATTGCATTTGCAAATACTCCGAAGATCTTAACCAGCTCTGGAAATTGTAGAAGAATCGAATTCAGCTTCACTTTCTCCTGCCAGATGTTAACAGAGGGGGTGGCAAGTGTTGAGAGTAAATCATCACCACCAAGCGGGCCTGAATCTTTGAAGACTGAATTCAGATCATAAGGGCAGTTGTTGCTGAAGAAAGGAGCCACGCCTGAGCCCAGGGAGTATTTGGCGTACATGGCACCTTTGAAGACTCGGCGCCAGATCAGCATGCGGTAGTACTCGGCGAATACTCCGAGTGAGGCCAGTTCAACCGATATGGGAACGACCTTCTTGAAGATCTTGTTGACATCAACGGCATCGGAGCGGAGGAAAGGGGCGAAGATGCTGTTAGTTCCAGCATACTTAGGTTCTTCCCAGAGGCCTTCGTTGAGGGATTCTGTCATTTCGGGGTCCCTGCTCGCAATACAGACGTTTCCGATAGCTGCAGTACGACCGTAACCAGCTTCATTCCGTGGAGTGGTAAACAAGGCGAATGTAGAAGATGCGGGACCCGTCAGATGTTCTGGGTTGTCAGCGTAAACACGAACAATACCTTGGTACTCGGTTGATGCATAAGCAAACACCTGAAATATAGTGTCCCCGATGTCAACGCTGGATACGAAGTGTGAGCCGTATGTCTCATAGACGTCTAGGTAGCCATTAGCACCATGCATACTCACATTGGTGTCCTTCCCGAGCTTCTCCAAAGATTTCAGATCTGCTACGAAATCTGGCATAACGATCGTTGCTGGGTCTGGGAGACCAAATAACCCTCTCTCATAGCACGGATGTGTTGCTCTACCGATGGTACGTGTGCGTGCAACCAGAGCATAGGACCAGTCCTTTGAAAGATCGATGCCAAGTTGACTGGACAACTCTGTTGTGGCTTCTATGCGAGCTGCGGCATCAGACCCTGCAAGAACAAGAGCTGCTGCTGGCCATATGGACGAAGCTCCACCCTCACTGGCTTTATCTTCATTGGTGATTGGTCGAAGTGTGACCTTAAGGAGTACGCTAAGGAGGTCATCTGCATTATCGTGAAGGGAGATTGTGGGCCAAGACCATTGAGCATCATGACTAGGATTCTTAACTAAGACTTCCTTCTCATAGAGTGCAGGCTTGCGGGAGTTGGTGAATGGCACAGAGTAGATGTCTGGCTTGTATCCACTGAGTAGACTGGTACTCTGACCAAGCTTCAATAGAGTATTCATGTTGCCGGTTCATACGAAAACTTCCTGGGGAAGACAAAACCAAACAAATATAAG
The DNA here is from genome assembly GCA_963971285.1 of Astropecten irregularis. Taxonomy (NCBI): domain Eukaryota; kingdom Metazoa; phylum Echinodermata; class Asteroidea; order Paxillosida; family Astropectinidae; genus Astropecten; species Astropecten irregularis. Next base: position 19,465,865 of record OZ020254.1, on the reverse strand, counting down.
AGTGAGTATATACGCGAGAAAACTGATTCGTCAAAGACGTGAATGTTCCGCTTTAGGCATTTTGAAATGTTGAACAAAGTAAAACCTTTCATAGACTGCGTATAGTAACGTATCCATTACAACTGAATTTGTACAACGTAAATATGTATATCGAACTTGCAATCTGTATCTGATTTTCTCGCTATACTTAATGATTATTATTCATTTCATTTTAAAACAAAAAATTCTTCAAAAGATATGTATAACTTAAACCCCTGATCATAATATAGAGGGGGCGTTGTTTCGAATGGCTGTCATTACTTTTCTGTTCTCTTGTTTACCGTGTTTTTATCTTATTGTCCTGTATTTAACACTTTTCTCGGGTACTTTTGTGAGATAAAAAAAAAAGTTTGATGAATTGGCCTGCTCATTACATACTGTAGTTACATGTACATTACAATTACACTTTACATGTGTCAATCTGAGGCAGCTGCACAGACTAGCTATGGACCATGTATCAACTAGAACCATAGAGGTGACATTTATCTTCAATTCTAAAACAGCTTTACCGAACGGAATCTACAAACTATCCACAGTACAACTGTATTCGTCATATGAGCAATCAATCATAAACCCACTAATTGCAGCTAGACAAAGCATGGATATTTATAGTGTGGTAGATCGGTGCAATATACAGCTAGAATTGCTCAGTAAAATGATAAAAGCATGAAACTTGGCACAGTTATACTTGAGCCTATACTGAATATTTTCAAAGGTGGAGCCAATGGATACGGTCTGTTCCTTAGCAACGGCTGCTAAGAAACTGATTGACCCTAGCAACGAGCCATTTAAGCAGGTCTAATCCTTTCCGAAAGGGTGATGCTGAGTGTTTTAGCATCAAAACTATCCAAAGACATGTTTTAGGGCAATATAAGTGTCAACAGAAAAAACTGCATTTGTTTGTTGCTAAGCAACAGATATACCACATCAACTGTCTATTTATATCTACATTTTCTTTTTGTAAATGATGTTTCCAAATAAAATTGCCTAAAACGTACAGCTGGAGAAAAATGTCTCCGTGTATTACAATCTGTACAGATTGGCATTACTGTTGATAGCCAAATCATAACGTTTATTAGTTGCTTAGTAACCTATATTCCATAGCAACAAGCTGCGTACACATAGAAAACAATGCCTGCACATGGGGTCCGTTTTACTCAATGTTCTTATTAATAGAAGGCATGTCCTAGAATCAAATAGGGATACGGTATTTTAAACTGACCAAATATCAAATTGAAACAATGTTGCTAAGCAATGTTGCTAGGCAATGCATTTATTGAAGCAACCACTTATTTTGGCTCAGATGGATTGCCTCAATAATATTGATCATTCTGTGTAAGAGAAAATGTAAGATAAGCGTTGGCCCTATGTCACTTCTCTTGTCTTGTTTTACTCAATAAAAAAACCTGGAAGATGTTCACTGTTCCTCTAAGTAGTGAAGTGAGTATCTGGAGCAAGATATCATCGATAGTAACAGTGAAAGATAGACCATTCTCCTGTAGGTTGAGTTTAACTCTGATATAAAGTTCTCTGACTTCCCTGGGAATATATTATTTCCTTCCATGTATGCAATGACGGGTGGTTTGAGAAAAGTTTTCTTTGAGATGCATTGCCTGAAATTAAGGGCAAATGTTTGAGAAGGGTTTGCCTGATATCATTACCGGTATGTTTGTTAGTAGTTGAACAGACGAGAGGTGGTTCTTGGGTGGTTTTCACTTGAAATTTATTTCAGGATGAATCGGGGTATTTCTCTGAGAAAAAATCGACACGATTCCGTGGGTTTGTTTAATACTTTTGTGTGAAGGGTTACCGTCATTGAGAAACGTGGATCTTTGAAAATGGTAATACATGTATCCAAAATTTGGATATGTAGGTTTTGGAGGCCTCAGAAGTGAGCTTGAGTGTGGTATGCAATAAATTGATACATTTGATGAAAACAATGAGTATGTCATCTCTGTGACGTGCCCAGAAGGGAATCTTGTCCATGAGTGTTAAGATTAGTTTTTTTTTCCAAAAACATGATTACAATGTTATTATCATGTGGATCGGTTTGCGGAAACACCATGTAACCGGTAAGAATCATTCGTATTTTCGCACTTCTATTTCGTTCGCACATCTCAAAATATAATATAATGTTATTATCACAAATTTCAGGACTGGCCCAGTCCACAACCAATCTTCTGTCGGTAGAAATGGCCTCCGAATTGGAAGATATTGTGCTCTAGAGCAAGTTCTAGGAGTTGGTGGATCTACGTGGATGAGGGTTTGGTTATATCATTGTCATGGGCATGGTGTAATTCCGTTTAGTAAATATTAGTATTCAACATCAATGTTCGCTTTTGGTGCATTTGTCAGAAGTGTTTTTCTTCTAGAATCTGCATTATGCCCCCACAATGGACCACAATTAGCAGCTGCACGCCAGGGGATTTATTGCCTTCTCTAAAAATATACCAAAAAAGGTTGACAACGTCACTGTCTATAAAAAAAACCCAGTCAGTTAAATGCGTTGCCTAGCAACCATAGCAAAGCCATTGCAGTTGACTTCAGTTCCAAATTGGAAAGATCACGAATACTAAAGCAATATGTATCCAAATACTTTATAATGTTTAGTAAAATTGGCCTGCAGACATCAAATATGCTCGGTTGCTAAGGAAAATGTGTTGCCTAGCAACTGTTGTTTTTATGTGTTTATTGCAATTGCTCCAGGGTGTTGGTATGAAGAGTAAAGCGGCAGATATTGAAATCCATTAAAATTGGTCCGAAAAATTAGTTGCCAGGCATTTTACATGTTGGTTTCTATGGAAAATATGTTGCCTAGCAACCGTTGCTATGCTATGTACATTTTGCATTGGCTCCACCTCTGAAAATGTTTAGAATGATGTGACAGATATGTGTGGAAATTTTCATGCCTACACTATTATACTTTGCGGTGCCTGACCACGACCCATTTCTGGACATAACGGTTTTCTGTGACATCTCTACAATTATCACATAATAACTCAAAATAATTCAATGGATCAGATTTATGAAGGGCTCTCTTTCTTGACTTGCCCCAAAGATCTCTTTCTTCCTGAATAACTTGTTCATTAATTTCCCATAGATCTTTTTGTAGAATTGCGGACAGGAAATCTGCATTGTGAATATTCCATCCATGCAGACTTTCTTTTTAAAGAATACCGTTCCTAAAAGATATTGAAAAGTGAACAAAGAAAAGTTGACCGGGGGGATTCAAACCAGTAACCTCCGGAATACCGTTTGGTGAATGGTAATAAAAGTACAGTACATGATTGGTAACATGCCCAAACAGAAATGTTCACATATTTACGTATAACTTTCAGGGTATGAAGATGGTGCTGGTAGAAACTTACCGTTAAAATATCTCCGCGTGAAATGGAGTATTTATCCAAAAATGTGTAAAGCAAAGGCAAAAAAAAAACAGTTTTGATCCCGGGGTGAGATCAAAACCAGGTTTATCATTTCATGTAAATGCTGGATCAGACAAAGTGTTGTGTGATCTTAGGAAGCAGCTTTTTAAAGGTATAAGTTTAAAGTTCCCTTGTGCGGAAATTGCTGTTGCTTTATTATTATTATTAATAATATATTATGTTTGCGGCTCCGGATTCTATTAGGTCCATTTTCAATTAATCAGATATTGATGCCTGCGTATAGTTTTGCTTGTGCACCAATTTGGGGGCCTACCACCCCCCCCCCCCCCCCCCCACAAAATGATTGCAGGAATAAGAACATGATTCTTCTACCACTGATGAGGAGAAGTTGGGGGGGGAGATGGGTATCTAGCCCCTCGAAACCAGTTGCATCGGGTTCTGACTCATTAGCCTTGATAGGCTGCTCATCAAATTCTAGGAGAAGGAACTCTCTGATTTAAAACCTCCGCTGCCTTGCGGCAACATCTAGGCTTGGAAAAGGCTTAAGGAGTAAACCTCGAAGAAAATTGGAGTTGGAGCCCCTAGTAGTTGAACGGCATACATTGTCAACTTCCAGCAACTCCTGCATCCTAGCAGGTCCGTTCCCAGCCGTCTTGACTTTGTCTTGCCGCTGGAACTGGCGTATAAATATCAGGTCGAGAGAGTCAGGCTGATCCCGCGCAAGTCTCCCTCACATTAATACCAAATCACGCGCAAGTCATGACCACCTTTTCAACAAACTAGATGTCATTTCATGATCATTATTCGATCACGAAGGACGAAAAACAAGAACATTTTCTTCATGGTTAGCCATTTCACGACTGATGCCAATGATTATAGAAGTGTGTGAAATTAAAAACCACCTCCGGTGGTGGTCACATGGAAAGAAACCAAGTATAAGAGTGACACATAGTAGTGGTTGGTCTTAGGAATTTAATTTATCATCTCAACTGTTTTGAACATTACTTTGTTTATAGAGTTAGGGGGTCTCGCCTTGCAAAACAGCCCATAAATGTATAAGTTTCATCGTTCATCTTTTCTAGCATTCTTGAAACAAGTAATGCATTAGCGTGTAAGATTCCTATAAATCGTTTGTTTTTATAAGATCGAAACAAAACTGAGATCAATTCTTCTGGTTAATTGTCTTTTAATGAAGGAAATGACATCCCCTTTTGTTTAAAGTCATATATTTTCCGTTTTGTATACTGTTATGACGATAACCCCATCTGCTGAACTGACACCAAATATTTACAAACCCTTCAGACGACTTATATCATGAGAATTTTTTCATGAAATGAGGGATGAGGGATGCAAATGAGACACGCCCGAAATAAGGGTGGGTGTAACAGTCAACCCCAAATTATATATTATTTCTTCTGCAGGACTTCCTTTGTGGGGGGCAACTCTATGCACCTAAGCAAGGGTTCATGAATATTTGGTAGTGGTAAGGGTTCGTGAATATTCAATAGTAGCAAGGGTCTACTTTGCGTTTCCTTGGAGTCTTGGGTATTCTTGAATTGGGTGGGGTTCTTTGTGTTTGATTAGTCGGGTGTGTATATGTGTGTATAATTGCACAAGTGTGGATGGAAATGAGGGTAACTGCCTGATATTTGTTTGTGAGAGCTCACTGGGGGCACACTTGCCATCCTCCTGTTGCTGCTGATGCTACAACTATAAATGCACAGAGTGTTCAGACTCCGGTGTCAGCCATTTTGCTGTAATTAACCGAGGGCTTTAGCGAGCAGCGGAACAGCTTTTGTTCTTCATATTTAGGTGTTCGGGTTCAAGCCAAACACCAATTGTTATTGTAAGAGTTTTATTAGGTGTTCGGGTTTTTTTCTTCCCAAACTTGTCAGCAGGACTTCTTGGTCACAGGTACAAGATATTGACATGAAACTTGGTGGGAACTTCGGTCATAATGTCAAGTTGTATTTAGAAGATTGACGTCATGGTGACGTCATCGGGTATCAAATTACACGCGTTTTTAGGAAAAGTTTTGGTGCTTTATAACTTGAGAACCACATGACCTATGATTTTGAGATTGACATATGTTACTTAACACGTAACTTTTAACAATTAATATATGCAATGTTGTGTACAAATGACCTCAACTTCCGGTGTTACCGGAAGTTAAAGTTTGACTCAAAATAACTCGAAAACGGAAGGATTTTGGCACATGAAACATTTTTGGGTAAAAGATAGAGAAGGTCTTGAACTTTCAGAAAATATAAACGGTGACGTCATGCGAGCTATATAGCGCCCTCTACGGTTGGTTAAGGATATACAGTGATTACGTAATCCGAAAGTAAACTATGGATTTCTGCCAAATTTCGTGGGTGTGAAGCACAAATGCACCTTGACATGTATGTGAAGTTTAAAATTTTTGAAGTCATTCAACCGGAAGTTATGTGCTTTTAAAGGGAAAATGACGTACTTATTCAAATACTGTTAACTCAGTCATTACATGACGTACATCAGTGAAATCTGCAAAATATTTACATCGTTTGCATTCAATGACGTCTGTAAATAATCAGTTACTTGTGATGAATTAATTGGAAGTTATGTCCAGACAATGATATATATTTAAAGGTGAAGCCATGTATATATACCTCCATGGTATATAACTTCTTATCAGATCTTTCAATCAATTTGTTTACTCAACCACTTAAGGCATCATTAACTAATTGCTTGCTTCAGTGCTGATGTGATTACAAGAGACTCTGATTAGTACCAGATGGCAGTCACTGCAAGGTGATTGGAATGTGCTTCATTACATTGTCTCAGTGGAAACACATGATAGCCTCAACACAGGAGTTTAATACACCTCATACACTTTTAAACAGTCAATTTTAACCATACAAAGTTCCTACAGCGTAGATGTGAAGTGAACATTTACGCCATCTCTTCATTTTATATGAATTTTTAAATATTTCTCACATTAATCTGTTAACTTTGTACACATACCTGTACATGTGTTACGTGAAAATATGGTCTTTTACAAAAAATATGATGATCGATTGACTCTATTTCCCTACACCACACGTACATAATTCACTGTGTAGAACATACATATACATGTACATGTAATGTCCAATTGCGTGACTCAAAACTTTGTTTAGTTGTTTACATCTTGCCATAGATATTTGCACGTAAATCTTATTATATATCATTAAATACCAGCACCAAATCTTAATCGAAATGCTATCGACTTAGGAGTATTGTACATCATTTTGTCAAATGACAATGTGTTCCATGGGCTAAAAGTAAGGGTTTTTTTTACGTTGAGATATGGTCACTTTTAAACCATGTCTTAATCAAACAAAATAAAAACTGCAAAATATTTACATCATATGCACTCAATGACTTCTGTAAATGTTCAGATACTTTTTATGAACTAACCGGAAGTTATCGTCCAGACAATATTACAAATTTAAAGGTGACGCCATTTTGTATACGCTATCAGTCAGTGTACGAAGTGCAATCAGCATGATCAGTATTTGATCAGTCATGCAGTTTAAATTTAGTGTGTATTTCAATATCCATTGTATGAGCGACGATTGACCACATACGTACATTCCAACATAATTTTTATGTTCACATAACAGTTCCACTACGAAAAGAGACCCCGAACACCTAGTGGTTGTTAAACACAACCACAATGTCTAGTTATTATTTTTCTTCTTCCCAAACTTGTCAGCAGGACTTCTTGGTCACAGGTACAAGATATTGACATGAAACTTGGTGGTAACTTTGGTCATGATGTCAAGTTGTATTTAGAAGACTGACGTCATGATGACGTCATCGGGTATCAAATTACACGCGTTTTTAGGAAAAACTTTGGTGCTTTATAACTTGAGAACCACATGACCTACGATTTTGATATTGATATATGTTACTCACCACATGAATCTGAACAATTAATATATTCAATGTTGTGTACCTTCACTTCCGGTGTTACCGGAAGTTGAAGTTTGACTCAAAATAACTCAAAATCGGAAAGGTTTTGGGCACATACAATTGCTTGGCAAAAAGATAGAGTAGGTCTTAGGCTTTCAGAAAATATAAACGATGACGTCATACGGGCTGTATAGCGCCCTCTACGGTGGATTATATATATACAGTGATTACGTAATCCAAAAGTATACAACGGATTTCCGCCAAATTTGGTGCGTTTGAAGCACTATTGCACCTTGACATATGTGTGAAGTTTGAAATCTGTGACGTCATTCAACCGGAAGTTATGCGTTTTTAAAGGAAATATTATGTACTTATTCAAATACTGTTTATTCAGTAATTACATGACGTACATCAGTTCAAATTGCAAATTGTTTACATTGTACGCATTCGATGATTTCTGCAAATTTTCAGTTGTTTGTGATTAACTAAACGGAAGTTATCGTTCGGGCAATTTTACATTATTTAAAGGTGACACGATTTTCTATACGCTATCAGTCAGTGTACATGTGCGAATACACTGTGCAATCAGCATGATCAGTACTTGCTCAGTCACACAGACAACTTAAGTGTATTTCAATAATTATGCCATACACGCGTTCCATCAAACATTCTCTTAACAGTTCCAGTACGAAACTAGACATTGTGGTTGTGTTTAACAACCACTAGGTGTTCGGGGGGTCTCATTTCGTAGTGGAACTGTTAATATAATTTTTATGTGAACATAAAAATTATGTTGGAACGTATGTGGTCAATCGTCGCTCATAAAATGGATATTGAAATACACACTAAATTTAAACTGCATGACTGATCAAATACTGATCATGCTGATTGCACTTCGTACACTGTCTGATAGCGTGAACAAAATGGCGTCACCTTTAAATTTGTAATATTGTCTGGACGATAACTTCCGGTTAGTTCTTAAAAAGTATAAAACTGAACATTTACATAATTCATTGAGTGCATATGATGTAAATATTTTGCAGTTTTTATTTTGTTTGATTAAGACATGGTTTAAAAGTGACCATATCTCAACGTAAAAAAAACCTTAATTTTAGCCCATGGAACACATTGTCATTTGACAAAATGATGTACACTGTACAATACTCCGCAACCTACGTCGAAAGCATTTCGATTAAGATTTGGTGCTGGTATTTAATGATATATAATAAGATTTACGTGCAAATATCTATGGCAAGATGTACACATATAAACAACGTTTTGAGTCATGCAATTGGACATTACATGTACATGTATATGTATGTTCTACACAGTGAATTATGTACGTATGGTGTATGGGAAATAGAGTCAATTGATCATCATATTTTTTGTAAAAGACCATATTTTCACGTAACACATGTACAGGTATGTGTACAAAGTTAACAGGCTAATGTGAGAAAAATTTAAAAATTCATATAAAATCAAGAGATGGCGTAAATGTTCACTTCACATCTACGCTGTAGGAACTTTGTATGGTTAAAATTGACTGTTTAAAAGTGTATGAGTTGTATCAAACTCCTGCGTTGAGGCTATCATGTGTTTCCACTGAGACAGCATAAATGAAGCACATTCCAATCACCTTGCAGTGACTGCCATCTGGTACTAATCAGAGTCTCTTGTAATCACATCAGCACTGAAGAAGGCAATTAGTTAATGATGCCTTAAGTGGTTGAGTAAACAAATTGATTTAAAAGATCTGATAAGAAGTTATATACCATGAAGGTATATATACATGGCATCACCTTTAAATATATATAACATTGTCTGGACAATAACTTCAAATTAATTGATCACAAGTAACTGAACATTTACAGACGTCATTGAATGCATGCAATGTAAATACTTTGCAGTTTCCACTGATGTACGTCATGTAATTACTGAGTAAACAGTATTTGAATAATTAAGTAATTTTCCTTTAAAAGAGCATAACTTCCGGTTGAATGACGTCACCAATTTAAAACTTCACACACATGTCAAAGTGCATTAGTGCTTCACACTCATCAAATTTGGCGGCAATCCGTTGTTTACTTTTGGATTACGTAATCACTGCATATCTTTAATCCACCGTAGAGGGCGCTATACAGCGTGTATGACGTCATCATTTATATTTTCTGAAAGCCCAAGACCTACTCTCTCTTTTAGCCTCAGGTTGTATGTGCCCAAATCCTTCCGTTTTTGAGTTATTTTGAGTCAAACTTCAACTTCCGATAACACCGGAAGTGGAGGTCATTTGTACACAACATTGAATATATTAATTGTTGAGATTTACGTGTTGAGTAACATTTGTCAATCTCGAAATCGTAGGTCATGTGGTTCTCAAGTTATAAAGCACCAACATTTTTCCTAAAAACGCGTGTAATTTGATACCCGATGACGTAATCAAAACGTCAATCTTCTAAATACAACTTGGCATCATGACCGAAGTTCCCACCAAGTTTCAAGTCAATATCTTGTAACTGTCATATAGAAGTCCTGCGGACAAGTTTGGGAGGAAAAAAAATGGAAAAAATAACCCGAACACCTAATGAGACCCCGAACACCTAGTGGTTGTTCCCACAACCACAATGTCTAGTTAGTTTTTTCTTCCCAATATATATTTAAAGGTGAAACCATGTATACCTCGATGGTATATGATAGGAAGTACATTTCTTTTTTCTTTTTTATCTGGTCAATTGCTAACTAATTGCTTGCTTCAGAGCCCATGTGATTACAAGAGAGTCTGATAAGTACCAGATGGCAGTCATTGCAAGGTGATTGGAATGTGCTTCATTAGATTGTCTCATTGGAAACACATGGGAGACTCAACACAGGAGTTTAATACACCTCATACACTTTTAAACAGTCAATTTTAACCATACAAAGGCCCAGACAAATGGCCTACAGCGTAGATGTGAAGTGAACATTTACGCCATCTCTTGATTTTATATGAATTTTTAAATATTTCTCACATTAGCCAGTTAACTTTGTACACATACGTGTACATGTGTTACGTGAAAATATGGTCATGTACAAAAAATATGATGATCGATTGATTCTATTTCCCATTGGCATACACTATATATACGTACATAATTAACTGTGTAGAACATTCATGTACTTGTACAATGTCCAATTGCGTGACTCAAAACTTTGTTTAGTTTTTTACATCTTGCCATAAATATTTGCACGTAAATCTTATTATATATCTTTAAGCAGCACAAAATCTTACTCGAAATGCTATCGATGTAGGTTGTGGAGTATTGTAAATCATTTTGTCAAATGACAATGTTTTCCATAAACACTGCAACTAAATCCATGGGCTAAAATTAATTTTTTTTTTTTACGTTGAGATATGGTCACTTTTAAACCATGTCTTAATCAAACAAAATAAAAACTGCAAAATATTTGCATCATATGCACTCAATGACTTCTGTAAATGTAATTACTTGTGATGAACTAACCGGATGTTATCGTCCAGACAATATTACAAATTTAAAGGTGACGCCATTTTGTACACGCTATCAGTCAGTGTACGAAGTGCAATCAGCATGATAAGTATTTGATCAGTCACGCAGTTTAAATTTAGTGTGTATTTCAATATGCCATTGTATTAGCGACGATTGACAACATACGTTCCAACATAATTTCTATGTTCACATAACAGTTCCACTACAAAATGAGACCCCGAACACCTAGTGGTTGTTCCCACAACCACAATATCTAGTTGTTTTTTTAGCTGTTTCGCATACGGCGGAACAGCTTTTTTTTTTCCCCATAGACAAAGCATGGGGGTTTTCTAAGAGCCACTTTTACCCTTATGCCAATTCCGATCAACTTCATATTTTGTACATACTTAGACCACAACCCCAGGTGTGGCCTCGAAACTTTTCGTCATCATGACGTCATCACGTGCACTATGACGTCATCATAAAAGAGACGGAGGCTGTATCCGAATGTGTAGTGTGGAGTTATACTGTATAGGTCTCCGCTCCATTGGAAATTCGCGGAGACACCAAAACAATACATCCAGCCGTAGCTCTGGAAGTCCGGTTCTGACATGGCCCAAGGGTTTCAGACAAGTCGACCGGTGGGACAACTCGACTTGAGACAGGTCGACCAGTGAGACAGGTCGACCGTTGAGACAGGTTGACTGTTGAGACAGGTCGACCAGTGAGACAGGTCGACCGTTGAGACAGGTTGACTGGTGAGATAGGTTGAGACAAGTCGACCGGTCTACAATATCTTATAAATGCTTATACACTAAGGATCATTCAAGGACTAGGTTGTAAAAATTCTTAAGTAATTAAGCACGTGATAGCTCATTTTAATATTAAATTATTAAATTTAGTGCACAGCATATCTCGACAACGGCAAATGCTACAGAAATGATTCTTTTTGCAAAAGCTTTGCTACATCATGTAGTTGTGCATGCTACCACGAAATTTATTGTGACATCATTATGACGTCCTCAAAAAGGCTCATTTTTGTTCGCAGCATATCTCAAGAACTGCAAATGCTACGTAAATGATTTTTTCACGAAAGCTTTGCTACATCATGTAGTTGTGAATGCTGACCTTGGCGTCATCATGACGTCATCAAACAGGCTGATGTTTTGTTAGCGGTGTATCTCGAGAACGACACATGCTATGCTAATGATTCATTTTGTAAAAGCTTTGTTACATCCTGTAGTTGTGCATGCTGCCACGAAAATTGCTGCTACGTCATCATGACGTCATCAAAAGGCTGTTTATGCTAGGAGAATATATCTCGAGAACGTCATGAGCCACGGTGACGATTCTTATTGATTATCGTTTCTTATCTTCTTCTTATTAGCTTAGATGAGGAATCTTAGGAAAGCTATATAAGGATGATTCTAACACTGAGTTTTAACAATTCTGAATTAATTAGGCACGTGACAGCTCATTTGCATATTTAATCAGTCAATTTTGTGACCAGTATATCTCGAGAACGACAAATGCTACGAATAGTATTCTTTTTGTAAACGTTTTGTTAGATCCTGTTCATGTGCATGTTGCTGTGAAATTAACTATGACGTCGTCATAACGTCACCTAAAAAAGCTAAATGTTATTCCATTATAGAAAACAATGCCTGATTGTCACGAAACTTGGTAGGTGTGATGTCTATGCTATTCCGGGAATGTTTGTGTGATGACGTCATTATGACTTATTGATTAGCTTTTAAAGCTTATTAAACAAAGTCGGAACAGCTCTGTGTTCGTCCACGAACACTGAACTGTCTTGTTGTTATTTACTTCTCTCCAATATTTGTTATAAATACATATACTTCTCCCCTTTCTGGCGTTTCGGAGCTTGCTGTTGGCTGTTAGGGCGCGTACGTATGCTTTATAGTATGTTTAACACTCCTGACGATATTGGTGCATGCAGTGTGTTTTTCAGTTGTTATTTTCTTGCCTTATTAAAAGGTAATATCATACTTTGGTTTTTATAAAAAGAAATACAGATTCATGGGCAAAAATATCAAGGACGATACAGTAATAGTCATCTGTGGAAATTTCAGTCCCATACGGTGCCCCCTTTTTATGAAAAATTGAACAGCCACGGTATTTCTTGACTCTTTTCTCTTTTATTTTTGATCTTTTAAAAGATCAGAAAGATTTTCGGTCGTTGTTTTACTAATTTCTGGATGAATACACCATTTCAGGTGGAAAAATATTAACAGTATGTTTCTACCACCACCATCTTCATACCCTGTAAGTTATACGTAAATCTGCGAACATTTCTGTTTTGGCTTTTTACCAAAGTATGATACTACCTTTAAAGAGAATTCACTTACAGAAAGCAAATGGCAAATCTTACTTTGGTTTCAAACCAGTATTGGTATAGTGCTTTGTATGGTATAAGGCCGCCTATCATGCATGCTCATTAATATGATGGGGGAAGTTATTTACTTCTGTCCAATATTTGTTAAAAATACATACACTTCTCCCCTTTCTGGTGTTTACTTAATTGCAATTCCTTTTCATTGGTTTATTTTCATGCGAATTGAGCCTATGTTATACACACTTGTCAATATAACATGAAGCATTTTACTTTCAAGCAAGCAAGCAAACAAGCAGAACTAAACCACGTTGCCTACTCCCCGATATGTGTTGAGTTAAAGGTAATTTTATACTTTGGTTTTTGCCAAATACACATTTATGGACCTATCAATAACGGTGCAGTAACAGTCATCTGTGAAATTTGTAGTCCCATACCGTGTCCACGCTTTGAGAAAACAGTGAAAACGCTAACGGTTTGTTTGAAACTTTTTCACAGAAGATGATCTCCCTGAGATCAAAACTGTTAATTGGTCTTTGGTTTTACTCTTTCCCGGATAAATACAGTATTTCAGGCTGAACATTTTTAACGGTATGTGTGTACCATCACCATCTGTTAATAGTTAATTTAAAATCTGTGAAGATTTCAGTTTTGATATGTTACCAAAGAATGGTATACCTTTAAGGGTGACAGGTTACTGTGCGCCAAGTTCACTCCGTCACCTTTAACTTGATTGTATTTGTAATTTTGTGACTTTGCAAACTTGTTGCACAGTGAGCAGTGCATATAATGAAGCCATGGGGAACAATGTAAGATTGCCACGCCATCATATCACAAAGTTCATCAGACAAAAAAAAGGTTCAGCGTCCTGACTTTTTGTTTAAAAAGGGAGGAGCCCTGTTTTCCCAAAATGTCCGACCTACTCAGTACATAATTATACAGCAGACACTGAACTGCAGAACGACTTGCCGAATTAACCGCCGTTTAGCGCACTCGAAAAGACAAGTTTAATTTATTACACGTACGAATAGACTAATGTATTTCCAACGCAAAATACATTAGTACTGAGTATATGAAAACTACGACTTAAAAAACAGATTTTCTCGCCAAAAAATATATTAAGTATCATATTAAAAAATATATATTTTATAGAATTATAAAAGAAAGAAATAAAAAGCGGGCGAGGACGCTAAACAGAAATTGTTTTGGCGAATGTAGAGTGCAAACCAGTAAATAGGCCCAAAGCATTCCGCGGAGCTTATTAATTTTGTATATACCCTCAAAATTGTTTTTAAAGCGTTTGCTGAGCCTTGCGTGAAACCAGGTCATTTTGCAAAAATTAACTAAGAACCATTTGGATGAAATCAAATCTTTAAGTAGAGCTCTAATTTGCCAAATAGTGGAGGCCGGGGTATTTTTTCAGTAGAGATGTAGTCCATTTGGCAGTTTTACGGGTACTTTTTCGATTGAATTTTCACCCAAAAGTCACTGGCCTTTGTATTAACCTAAAAGCACATTGAAAAGAAAACTAAAATTGAAGTTTCCAGCTTTTTCTTGATGTATATGGCTTGATTACCTCAGAAAGAAGTATTTGAATTTCTATTTTATTTTACTCCGGCCATTTTTCGCACGAATGCCTATGGGAAATTATTTACTGGTTTGCACCCTATAAATTACAATAGTGCACCAACCTGCTGACGCATTCGGATCAGGTGTCTAACTGTAGTCATACAAGATCTCCGTTTTGCTTGCAGTTGTCCCTGTCTGATGTAGTTTTGTGCACAAGTTTCTGTATGGCCAATCTTTAGTCAGTTGCAGTCACTTTGTGAGTCAGGTTCAGTCACAGATTGTCCATATAGCGCAGCAATCAAAGACGTAGTCTTTTCAGTGCAGAGTACCAAGCATCAACTGAAATGACTACGAATAAATTTGGCTTATTTAAATACTTTATAGGTATGAGGTGCAGGCGGTATGTAAATAATATTGATGGCAAACAATATATAAATTGACGGAACTACTTTTCGATGATCATCCCATTACCTAATATGGACTTATATTCGTACCATGGAGAACCATCCTGATTGTGAATTGATCACATGACGTTACATTGTGTTGACAATTGACATTAGTTAATAATTATACAATTCCTGACGATGAAAGGGTCCACAAAGTTCTGAGTTTCTGTCGTTATTTTTTGTGCCTAATATTATAGAGAATTCATTTATACAGAAAACCAATGGCAAGTCTTATTTTGGTTTCAGACCTGTGGTCGATTTCACAAAGCCCTACGATCGATCGTAACTCCAGTTAAGAAGGATAACCCATCGTATCGATATCCTACGTAGGGCAGCAAGGCATCATAAGTCCTACGATTGATAATAAGTTACGATGAGTTTGATGAAATCGACCCCAGTATTGGTATCACTTTGAACGTCTTTGCATTACAGGGCGTTTTTTAAGTTTCCATGCATGGCTATGTGGGGAACTCAGACAAGGCGGGGCTGGGCGAGGCGAGGGGATGGGGGTTGCCTCTTTCTATCCATTTCATCCATATAGAAAAAGCCTCCAGTCCAAACAATTAACACTCGTTTTTATTAACATTTCATTTTCAAGAAAGATTTGAGGCTTTGCATGGTGACACTGGTTTAATTGTGAATCGGTTTGCGGAAACACCATGTAAGAATCGTTCGTACTATCGCACTTCTATTTCGTTCGCACTTTTCGTAAGGTCTCAATTAACGTTTCGACTAGCCTGCTCTAGTCCTCTATGATTTATTCAGATATTATGAGTATGGTAGACCTTTAAAATAATAGTCTACCAGCGAGAGAGATTACAAGTCAACTCACCCCCTAGCCGACCCGCCCCTTACCGACTCGCCCCTTACCAACTCGCCCCCTGACCGACTCGCCCCCTGACCGACTCGCCCCCTGACCGACTCTCCCCTTACCAACTCGCCTCCTAGCCGACTCGCCCCCTGGCTGACTCGCCCCCTTGACCGACTCGCCCCCTGGCCAACTCGCCCCCTAATCTATTCAGAAATGAGATGCGAAATGTGAAGTTTATTATCCATCATAATTAATAACCAAATGCTTCTGACCCTTTTGTAGGGCCTACTATGTGTTTATGTAAAACATTTTATGATTAAGAACGAAAATGCACAAAGTCCACACACAAACTCCTGCATGGTTCGATTGCAGTTCAAGCAATTTAATATTTCCTTCGCAGAACTAACATCAAAACTTCAAAGACGCAACTTAAAAACAAGAAAAACAACTTAAAACAAACCATAGAACAAAACATATCGTCATAATGAAAAAAGTCTCCAATAAAACAAAACGATAATCGATAACAAAATATGTTAAGAAAGAACATCGAATAATAAAGCAAAACATGGTTATTTTATCTCAAAGAGTCACAAAAACCTTCGTTATTAAGGACAAAAACACAAAAGTCGGTCAGGGGGCGAGTCGGTCAGGGGGCGAGTCGGCTAGGGGGCGAGTCGGCCAGGGGGTGAGTTGGTAAGGGGCGAGTCGGTCAGGGGGCGAGTCGGTAAGGGGCGAGTCGGCTAGGGGGCGAGTTGATCTGTTTCCATAAAAGAGACGGAGGCTGTATCCGAATGTGTAGTGTGGAGTTATACTGTAGGTCTCCGCTCCATTGAAAATTCGCGGAGACACCAAAACAATACATCCAGCCGTAGCTCTGGAAGTCCGGTTCTGACATGGCCCAAGGGTTTCAGACAAGTCGACCGGTGGGACCGTGCTCGACTTGAGACAGGTCGACCAGTGAGACAGGTCGACCGTTGAGACAGGTTGACTGGTGAGATAGGTTGAGACAAGTCGACCGGTCTACAATATCTTATAAATGCTTATACACTGAGGATCATTCTGGGACTGGGTTGTAAAAATGCTAAAGTAATTAAGCACGTGATAGCTCATTTTAATATTAAATTATTAAATTTAGTTCACAGCATATCTCGACAACGGCAAATGCTACAGAAATGATTCTTTTTGCAAAAGCTTTGCTACATCATGTAGTTGTGCATGCTACCACGAAATTTATTGTGACATCATTATGACGTCCTCAAAAAGGCTCATTTTTGTTCGCAGCATATCTCAAGAACTGCAAATGCTACGTAAATGATTTTTTTCACGAAAGCTTTGCTACATCATGTAGTTGTGAATGCTGACCTTGGCGTCATCATGACTTCATCCAAAAGGCTGATGTTTTGTTAGCAGTGTATCTCGAAAACGACACATGCTATGCTTATGATTCATTTTGTAAAAGCTTTGTTACATCCTGTAGTTGGGCATGCTGCCACGAAAATTGCTGCTACGTCATCATGACGTCATCAAAAGGCTGTTTATGCTAGGAGAATATATCTCGAGAACGTCATGAGCCACGGTGACGCTTCTTATTGATTATCGTTTCTTATCTTCTTCTTATTAGCTTATGAGTAATCTTAGGAAAGATTATAAGCTATATAAGGATCATTCTAACACTGAGTTTTAACAATTCTGAATTAATTAGGCACATGCAGCTCATTTGCATATTTAATAAGTCAATTTTGTGACCAGCATATCTCGAGAACGGCAAATGCTACGAATAGTATTCTTTTCGTTAACGTTTTGTTAGATCCTGTTCATGTGCATGTTGCTGTGAAATTAACTGTGACGTCGTCATAACGTCACTTAAAAAGCTAAATGTTATTCCATTATAGGAAACAATGCCTGATTGTCACGAAACTTGGTAGGTGTGATGTCTGTGCTATTCCGGGAATGTTTGTGTGATGACGTCATTATGACTTATTGATTAGCCTTTAAAGCTTATTAAACAAAGCCGGAACAGCTCTGTGTTCGTCCACAAACACTGAAATGTCTTGTTTTTATTTACTTCTCTCCAATATTTGTTATAAATACATATACTTCTCCCCTTTCTGGCGTTTACTTCGTCGCAATTCATTTTGATTGATTTATTTTCACGCGACGCAGCACTTGAACACTTGCGAATTATGTAATAATCCTCCACACTCGTCAATATAACATGAAGCTATTTATTTCTAAAATGAAATCAAGCAAGCAAGCAAAACTAAAACATGTTGGCCTACGTGCAAGTATACTGATAAATAAATGTGTTAATTGATATGAGGGTGACAGGTCACTATGCGCCAAGTTCACTCCGTCACCTTTAACTTGATTGTACCGTCATGACTTTGCTAACTTGTTGCTTAATGAGCATGCAGTGCATGAAGTGGAGTTATGGGGAACAATGTGCGACTGTCACGCCATCATATCACGAAGTCCATCACATTATCAGGTGATGGCTGAGGGTGTAAACCAGTAAATAGGCCCAGATCAGTCCGCCGAGCTCATTAATGTTGGTATATACCCTCAAAAATGTTTTTAAAGCCTTTGCTGAGCCTTGCGTGGGAAGTCTTGTAGAATAAAATAAAAGGTGAAACCAGGTCCCAAGCGTTTGAATTTCAACTATGAGCTCTATTTTGACAAAGCCTATTGTAAAGAAAATGAGAATGATATAAATTACATGTATAGTACACAAACCTGCTAACAAATCAGATTAGGTGCATAATCAGGATAATTGTCTATAATAAATCGTAAACAATTCCGTGGAGCATGAAGCTCAACTGAAAGGACTACATTTTAACGAGCGTATTAATGGCTTAAACACTTTGTATGTTAAGCGATCTGTAATGAATTGAACACCCTCAGAAATTGACGGAACTACTTTTCGATGATCATCTCACCTAATATGGACTTATATTGTGCACCATGAAAAATCATTCTGATTGTAAATTGATGACGTGACGGTGCATGTGTTGACATTACTATACTTTTAATCAGATAATATGTGCTGAGTGACAATATCAACTCGCCCCATCAACTGCTCTGAGAGCTGTGATTGGCTGTTACTATATACACATGCACGCATGCGTGGTTCGGTTTTCTCCAATGTGTGGCAGTATAATTGTAGATTTCGATAAGTAATCAATCGATTGGTGGTCTCGCCCGAATTGGGAGCTTGCTATTGGCTGTAGTTTTAGGGCGCGTAGTGGTACGTTATATGCGTGAGTGTGTTTAACACACCGGAACGACGAAAGGGTTGATCGATGTAGTGCTGTTTTCAGTCGTTATTTTCTTGCCTTATTATAGAGAATTCACTTACAGAAAGCAAATGGCAAGTCTTACTTAAACCAGTATCGGTATAGGGCTTTGAATGCCTGTATGATATAAGGGCGCCTTATCAGGCATGTTCATTATGGGGGAACTCTCAGTAAAAAAAGAAAAACAAAACACAAATCAAAAATGTTTCTGTAACTCAAAACTCCTGGGACTTGACAATCCCACGAGGATCCCAGCCGAATGGTGCAGAGTGAAACTGTTTATTGTTATATAACACCTTAGTAGATCCTTGTCATTTGATTGGAGGATTGTATGTCCCGTGATATTTGATAAATACACCAATTCATGGCTTACGTCACAACCGTTGAAATTTGTTCTATCCACCGTTCATTTTTGGTGCCATCCGATTTGTACTATTGCACGCAAGTGACTTCAATACGTGATTGGTCAAGCGGCGTTCCATTTATTTGTCACTGCGTGCGCGCGTAGTCCCGTACGCGTTGGCGGGCAACGCGCGTTAAGCCCACCGCACACTATACGATCCGACTACGACCCGACTGGTTTTTGGAAGGATCGCAAATCATTCTGGGAGTCTTAACCGTGATTCGACAGTCAAATCTTGCCGACTGGCCATCAGAGTGGGTCTGCGACTAGGAACAATCACGATTAAGACTCCCAGAATGCTTTGCGATCCTTCCAAAAACCAGTCGGGTCCAAGTCGGAATGTCGGATCGTATAATGTGCGGTGGGCTTTACTGTAATAAGAGCATAAATTTTGCCAAGATTTTAAGTTTTTTTTGTCTCGCTAGCTCTTAAAATGTTATCTCCAATCAAAATCAAATGACAAAGATCTACTTAGATGTTATATAAAACAAATAATGAATGTTTCACATTCGTAGAATGGAAAAAATAATTTCCTTCGGTGACAGATGGACTGTTCCATTCTACTCGGCTTCGCCTCGTGAAATGGAACAGTCCATCTTTCACCTCATGAAATTATTTTTACCATTCCACTCATAAACATTCATTATTTGTATATTATTTACTTCCCTCCAATATTTGTTATAAATACATATACTTGTCCCCTTTCTGGCGTTTACTTCGTTGTAATTCATTTGGATTGATTTATTTTCATGCGATGCAACACTGGAAACTTGCGAATTGGGCATATGTTATAATCCTTCACACTCGTCAATATAACATGAAGCTATTTATTTCTTAAGTGAAATCAAGCAAGCAAGCAAAACTAAAACATGTTGGCCTACGTGCAAGTATACTGATAAATAAATGTGTTAATTGATATGAGGGTGACAGGTCACTATGCGCCAAGTTCACTCCGTCAACTTTAACTTGATTGTAGCTTCATGACTTTGCAAACTTGTTGCTTACTGAGCATGCAGTGCATGTAGTGGAGTTATGGGGAACAATGTGCGACAGTCACGCCGTCATATCACGAAGTCCATCACATATCAGGTGATGGCTGAGGGTGTAAACCAGTAAACTAGACCCACATCAGTCTGCCGAGCTAATTCATTTTGGTATATACCCTCAAAAATGTTTTAAAGCGTTTGCCGAGCCTTGCGTGGGAAGTCTTGTAGAATAAATTAAAAGGTGAAACCTGGTCCCCAGAGTTTGAATTACAAATGGGAGCCATTTGGATGAAATTAAATCCTAAAGTATGTCTAATTTGCAAAAGAGACGAGGCCCGAGGTATTTTCTTCAGTTTTGTGATACATGTAGTCCAACTTGCAGTTTTACGAGTATTTCATTTGATGGAATTTTCACTAACCAGTTATCGGTTAAGAAAAATAATTTAACAGAAAATTTAGATATTTCTTAAAGCGTTTGGAGCGCGCGCGCCTTACGGAGGAGATCTTGGAGAATAAAACAAGGTGAAACTAGGTCCCCAGAGTTTGTATATTAACTGTGAGCCATTTCATTAAATCAAATCCCAACGTACAGCTCTGCTTTGACAAAGCCTGTGGGGATTTTTTTTCAATCTGTTTCTAGTCCATTTGGCAGTTTAAAGGGATGGTACAGAATTGGTAAGACAAAATACACTTCATGATCACAGATTCACATAAAACTTACACAGTATGGTGATGATAGGAGAAAACATCCCATGGAATGTTTTTGTCTGAAATGCCATATTCGTTGAGAAATAAATGAAACTATTTTCCGATCGGAATAAATCGCTTCGAAGCGTTTTATCCATTCGTTGAAACGTATACATTTCTCTGTACACGGGTTTTCACTATTTTCTCGTGACCCAGATGGCTGATTGACCTCAAACTTCTACAGGTTTGTCAGTTAAGGTATATGAGGGATTACATAATGTGCTTTCACTGTCAGCAACGGTTTTGTCGCAAACACCAGTTCTGTACCATCCCTTTAAGGGCTATTTCTTTAATAATGGAATTTTCACCAAAAAGTCACCGGTTAAGCTACACAAACCTGCTAACAAATCCAGATTAGGTGCCTAATCAGGATGACTATAATTGTCTATAATAAAACGTAAACAATTCAGTTCAACTCATGAAGCTCGACCAACTGAAAGGACTACATTTTAACGAGCGTATTAATGGCTTAAACACTAACTTTGTATGTTAAGCGATCTGTAATGAATTGAACACCCTCAGAAATTGACGGAACTACTTTTCGATGATCATCTCACCTAATATGGACTTATATTGTGCACCATTAAAAATCATTCTGATTGTAAATTGATGACGTGACGGTGCATGTGTTGACATTACTATACTTTTAATCAGATAATATGTGCTGAGTGACAAGATCAATGCGCCTCAATCAACTGCTGTGAGAGCTGTGATTGGCTGTTACTATATACACATCGCGCATGCGTGGTATCGTATCTCCAATGTGTGGCAGTATATGTAGATTTCGATAAGTAATCAATCGATTGGTGAACTCGCCCGAATTTTGGAGCTTGCTTTTGGCTGTAGTTTTAGGGCGCGTAGTGGTACGTTATATGCGTAAGTGTGTTTAACACACCGGAACGACGAAAGGGTTGATCGATGTAGTGCTGTTTTCAGTCGTTATTTTCTTGCCTTATTATAGAGAATTCACTTACAGAAAGCAAATGGCAAGTCTTACTTAAACCAGTATCGGTATAGGGCTTTGAATGACTGTATGATATAAGGGCGCCTTATCATGCATGTTCATTATGGGGGAACTCTCAGAGTAAAAAAAGACAAACAAAACACAAATCAGAAATGTTTCTGTAACTCAAAACGCTAGCTATCATGGTTGACAGAAGGAAACATATTCAACCTCAGTAAGGAAGGAAAATGTCTTGCAGAAAAATAACCTCAACTTTTGGTGCACAAAACGAATGGGTTACTGCTCCCTCCTGGGACTTGACAATCCCACGAGGATCCCAGCCGAATGGTGCAGAGTGAAACTGTCTATTGTTATTTTCTTCTCTCCAATATTTGTTATAAATACATATACTTGTCCCCTTTCTGGCGTTTACTTCGTTGTAATTCATTTGGATTGATTTATTTTCATGCGATGCAACACTGGAAACTTGCGAATTGGGCCTATGGTATAATCCTTCACACTTGTCAATATAACATAAAGCTATTTACTTTCAACGTGAAATCAAGCAAGCAAACAAGCAGAACTAAACCACGTTGCCTTATTGATATGAGTTAAAGGTAATTTCATATTTTAGTTTTTGCCAAAGAAATTCAGATTCATGGACATATCAAGAAAGATACAGTAACAGTCATCTGAGAGATTTCCAGTCCCATACGGTGTCCACTTTTTGAGAAAACAGTGAAAAACGCTCACAGTATATTTTAAACTTTTGCGCAGATTTTGATCTCCTTGAGACCAAAACTGGTTTTTTGGGGTCTTTGGTTTTACTCTTTTCTGGATAAATACAGCATTTCGGGCTGGCCTGTTAACGGTACGTTTGTACCATCACCATCTTTATAACCTGTTATAGTTTAATCTGTGAAGATTTCAGTTTTGATACGCTACGAAATACATTGATTTTATACAGAAAACCAATGGCAAGTGTTATTTTGGTTTCAGACCTGGGGTCGATTTCACAAAGCCCTACGATCGATCGTAACTCGAGTTAAGAAGGATAACCCATCGTATCATACGTAGGGCAGCAAGGCATCATAAGTCCTACAATTGATAGTAAGTTACGATGAGTTTGATGAAATCGACCCCAGTGTTGGTATCACTTTGAATGTCTTTGCATTACAGGGCGTTTGGTTGTTATTTGTTAGATCTGTGACAAAAAAAAACGACTTGGATTTCATATTTTGAAGGTGGACGGCGAGGCTAAAAATAAATTGCCCGCGTCCATGTTAATATTCCGTTAGCCTAACGCAATAAATAAATTCGCCGGTTCGAATCCCGCTTCAGTCAATTTTTCTTTGTTCACTTTTCAATGACTTTAAATTCAGTCAGTTTCCCTTGTGTTTATCTGATGATTATATTAATTAAAAAGCCGTATCCTCTTTGAGTGATCCCCCATGTACCGTTCCCAGGTTGCAGCATTGCTTGCGTGTATCATTGAAACAATCACTGGGTATGGTGGTGTGTGCGTGGTTTCATGGCTTCTGACTGCCAAACGAACAAGGATAGTTGACTATTGGGGTCACCACCAACGTAGGGCTGGATAGCTCAGTTGGTAGAGCGCCTGCACGGTATCAGGAGGTCGCCGGTTCGAATCCCGCTTCAGTCAATTTGTCTTTGTTCACTTTGCAGTGACTTTAAATTCAGTCAGTTTCCCTTGTAGTTATTTGATGATTGCAATGAATAAATAATAGACTGGCTCCCAGTCAAACTGTGGGGTTACTAGTTGCGATGATCGTAACCCTTGGTCTGACATAGGTCCCAGTCCCCATGTCAGACCAAGGGTTACGATCATCGGTGTTACTATTGGGTATACAATCATGCATGCAACATTGGCTAAACTTCTCGCTGCCGCTGAGCATACTGAGGGTGCTAGCCATACTTAATATCGACAATGTTAGGACTGGCAGCGAGTCTACCTAACAGATTTGCAAATTCGGTACAGAAAGTTGGAATCGGATGATAGAGGGCGTTTATGATATAATTTCGTCAAATTCGTAGATTCATTGCAACATCCATTGAGACCGCTCAGCACACACACTAGACAGTCAGGCGACGGGCGATGGAAGCAGCCACAGAAAAAGTAACATTGGAAGTATACGACACGACGTCACGAAGCTGTAAGCAACGACAAAACGTAGCGTACGACGCGATGCAAGTTTGTGTACAAAAGGAATGGGAAGTAAGAGACTACGCGACGCGACGGCGATGTGTGACAGATCGGAGGCCGTCGATCGTGTGTCCTAAATAATACACCGTAGTGAAGACTCATCTATAGAGGGCGGCCTTCATTTACAAGCCACATGCGACCGACGAAGTTAATTTCCAAACATAAACACAAGAAAAGACATCTTATTTCTCCATGGTTCAAGTAACAGGTAATGTATCTTGGTATAATTTGGCTTAAAGTTGATAAATTTACCCTTGAAGAACCTTTTTGCCATGGATTAGATAAACGTATTGGTCGATAAAAACGTGAATTTGGATGGAGAGTGTCACTCTGTAATGAGCCATGTTTTGCAAGCAGACGTTCGTATTTACATACACGTACTGATGTAGGCCTTGTCTGTGTGTTGTGTGTTGGAGCTTAGGCGTAAGAATCCATTCATTTTACTGCAAAGTACTAGATTTTGGTTAAAATTGTTGTGCACTTGCCTGTATTAATAACTGCGGAATGTTTTCCTCTGACTTTGAAAAATAATAATAACTAGGCCTACAGTACAGTGCTACACTATTTGTTTTGACAAACAAGTCACACGTGTTCAGGCTCGGCGCTCTGTTTACTTTATGACATCTTGTAATGTATAAAATCTTGGACATAAAACCACTCACATTTCATTTTACATGAAGAATATCACCGTTAAAAGTGCATGTATGCGTAGAACAGCGCGGGTGTGCACTGAAAATGTAAGCAGAGTTAGAGTGTGCTCTCTTACCCTCCATAAACTGTGATGTTTGGATTCAGTATGTGCTATTCATCTGAATGTCTTCTTCAATCAATCTTAACTTAAGTTGGGATAATAGAACAAGTGAAGTCATGGAAGCGTTAGAACGATGCAATGTCAATTACAAAATCCAGAAAAACTATTTTAAAGGTATTGGTGAAGGTCACAGAACAGCACTCACACTTTGTGTAATCAAACATGTACATGATATGAATGAGCCTGTGAAAATATGAGCTCAATCAGACATCTGGGTCCCGAGAAAATAGCAAACAATCGACTCAATTATTCTTATTAAACATAAAGAATGGTTTTGATCTTACCCCGAAATCAAAACTGTTTTTGGCTTTTGTTTAAAAACATCATTTCACACAGAAATATTTTAATGGTATGTTTTTACCAGCTCCATCTTAATACCCTGTAAGTTTTACGTAAATCTGTGAAAATTTTCTGTTTTGGTATGTCACCAATCCTGTATTGTGCCTTTTAAAGGTACATGTAGTATCATACTTTGGTAAGAAACCAAAACAGATCTACGTATAACTTACAGGGTATGAAGATGGTGGTTGTAGAAACGTACCCTTAAATTGTTTCCGCATGAAATGGTGTATTTATCCAGAAATTAGTAAGACAACGACCGAAATCTTTTTGATATTTTAAAAGATCAAAAATAAAAGAGAAAAGACTTGAGGAAAACTGGGGCCGTTTTTTTGTGTTTTCTCAAAAAGTGGGCACCGTATGGGACTGAAATTTTCACAGATGACTGTTACTGTATCTGTCTTGATATTTTTGCCCATGAATCTGTATTTCTTTGATAAAAACCAAAGTATGATATTACCTTTAAGCAAAATAACCAAACTAGGGCCTTTATACTATAGGCCTAAAGCTGCCTTTCCATGTGCGTTGTGTCGCAAAAAATTGTTCATTGTAAAGAAGCACGCGACCCTCTCCAACAGACTTGCACATTGGAAATGGTCACTTGCTTTTTTTAATAACTTATAGGCAGCAGATGAAAAAACGCACTTATTAAAAGACTGCTTAACTGTAGGCTCTAGACATCAATAAATAATGAATGAATACATTTATTTGAAGAATAGGAACAGCAACAGTAACAAGTAATGTTTGCTCAACATAACGGTTCTATAGTAGTCTACTCACTAATTTAATATTACTAAAAAGTTGGCACGGCTTCAAATGGGGCCCTTCTTTCATTGAAGCAGGAACTTCGCCTTGTTTAAAATCCGCTTTTTGCTGAAATTCAACCAATGTTCACTTTTTACACGACCGACAAATGACCATCCCATTCACTATCATGAGGAGATTG
The DNA here is from genome assembly GCA_963971285.1 of Astropecten irregularis. NCBI lineage: Eukaryota > Metazoa > Echinodermata > Asteroidea > Paxillosida > Astropectinidae > Astropecten > Astropecten irregularis. Next base: position 19,439,151 of record OZ020254.1, on the reverse strand, counting down.
CCTATCCTAAAAGAAGAAATAATTAATGTTGCTGCCATACAAACTGTGGCACACATACATTTATGTGAGGAACGAACCTTAAAGGTACAATACATGATTGGTAAAGCTCACAGAGCAGCACTCACACTTTGTCTGATCCAGCATGTACATGCTTGACGATTGTTCAAATCAGACATTCACAAGTGCACATTTTAACCAATCCTGCGATTACGTTATCATTTTATTGATTAATTTCTTCTTATCATAGGTTTGACAACCAACTTGGCTGCAGCCTGATCTCAAATCATGCCAAGACCCCAGATACCAACAAGGCAACCTGTCATCAGGCTGTATGTTAGGAAAAGACAGTCACCAGCCACCCAGCCAGTGAGAGTGTGACTGTCCAACTAGCCAGCCTCTAAGGAAGCAGTCATCCAGCCATTCAGCCAGCCAAGAAGATGCCACACTTGGATTGGGACAGGTAAATTTTGACAAGTATTGATTCATTTTTAATCTTGTTCATCCATGTTTCTTAACTTTTGGCTCAAAATTCAGCAGATCTGATTGTGTTTTTCAAGTGAATATGGCAAATGCAAGAAACACTTTCAACAAGCTTGCATCTTGTGCAAGTTGAATAAAATCAGTAGAGAGAAAATGTTTATTCATTGTAGCAATTGAAACAGGGGAAGATGTTAATCAAAGTCACATGACGTTGTGTTGCTGTTGACAATATTTCGGTTGTAGGACTGCTAACCTTCGTTGGGTATAAACTGAAGACTGGGTGCTGCTGTGTTATTTGCAAAATATGCACTAGCAGCCCGCCTTGTAGTACCTGGTAGGATTAAGTGTCTAATTTGTTTGCAAGGGTTTGAAACTAAGCAATGATTGAACAATTCCGTTCAAGGGGGAACTGGCACAGGGTGTAAGTGAATTTTAACTCCTGTACCTTGATAGTTACTAATGTTTGGCTGATGGGAAATTAGTTACTTGGTACTTTGTAGTGGATCGGGACCAATGGCAACTATCTATTTATCTTATGGTACATACAGTTATTCCTTAAGGAAAATAAGGAAATTAGACAGTGGTTAGAGTGCTGTTTGATTGTTTCATTCATAATCTTTTCAATCTGTCAACTTCCAATGATTTTTGTTGTTACAGGGTGATCTTAGCCAGATCTCACCTGATGCCAAGACCTCAAATACCAGCAAGGCAACCAGTGATCTGGCTGTCCATCAGAAGAGAGAGTCACTAGCCAGGCTAACGGGAGCCAGCTAACCAGCCAACCCAGCCATCTAGTCTAACAAGGAAAGACAGTCACCAGCCATCCTTGGAGTCATCAAACCAGTAAGACTATGACCATCCAACTAGGGAGCCAGCTAACCAGCCAACCCAGCCATCTAGTCTAACAAGGAAAGACAGTCACCAGCCAACCTTGGAGTCATCAAACCAGTAAGACTATGATCATCCAACTAGGGAGCCAGCTAACCAGCCAGCCCAGTCATCTAGTCTAACAAGGAAAGACAGTCACCAGCCATCCTTGGAGTCATCAAACCAGTAAGACTATGACCATCCAACTAGGGAGTCAGCTAACCAGCCAGCCTAGCCATCTAGTCTAACAAGGAAAGACAGTCACCAGTCATCCTTGGAGTCATCAAACCAGTAAGACTATGACCATCCAACTAGGGAGCCAGCTAACCAGCCAACCCAGCCATCTAGTCTAACAAGAAAAGACAGTCACCAGCCATCCTTGGAGTCATCAAACCAGTAAGACTATGACCATCCAACTAGGGAGCCAGCTAACCAGCCAACCCAGCCATCTAGTCTAACAAGGAAAGACAGTCACCAGCCATCCTTGGAGTCATCAAACCAGTAAGACTATGACCATCCAACTAGGGAGCCAGCTAACCAGCCAACCCAGCCATCTAGTCTAACAAGGAAAGACAGTCACCAGCCATCCTTGGAGTCATCAAACCAGTAAGACTATGATCATCCAACTAGGGAGCCAGCTAACCAGCCAGCCCAGTCATCTAGTCTAACAAGGAAAAACAGTCACCAGCCATCCTTGGAGTCATCAAACCAGTAAGACTGTGACCATCCAACTAGGGAGCCAGCTAACCAGCCAGCCCAGCCATCTAGTCTAACAAGGAAAGACAGTCACCAGTCATCCTTGGAGTCATCAAACCAGTATTTAGACTATGACCATCCAACTAGGGAGCCAGCTAACCAGCCTGCCCAGTCATCTAGTCTAACAATGAAAGACAGTCACCAGTCATCCTTGGAGTCATCAAACCAGTGAGAGTGTGACTGTCCAACTAGCCAGCCTCTTGGGAAGCAGCAACAAGCAGTCACCCATTCATTCAAGAAGATGCCATACTTGGATTGGGACAGGTAAATTATAAGTATAAATAAAGTATGAAATCATTCTTAGACTTGTTCATCCCATGTGTCTTACCTTTGGGCTAAACTTGTGCTGACCTGCCTGTGTTATGAAATTAAAATTTGGCAAATGCAAGTAAAGCATTCAACAAAGTTACATCTTGAAGGAGTCCAAGCAGAAAGTGATTTTTTGCTATCACAATTAAGTTCTGGGGAATTTGAACCAGGTGTTAATGAATTCCATTCCTGTACCTTGTCAGTCACTGATGTTAGGCAGTGCAAGTCACGTCATGACAGCTGATCATTGTAAACAGAAACAAACCCAAGATTTCCCACAGACACAACTTTCCCAATAACCGGGCCCCACATATTGTTTGACGGTGTAATGTTGTTGGCATCTTGGACCAGCTGTCTGGGCATTGTGCAATAAACAATATTAAACTTGTACAACATCAATGTATAGGCCCTGTTATTCACGATAAAATACATTATGGTTCTAATTCGTAACACATTCCTTTAACATTAACTAAACCCTACCTCTTCATAAATTCATACAAGGCTTTTGCTGATTGGTCAACCATTTGTCGTTTTGTATTTGTCACAGGTTTGATTTTATTCAACATGGTTCAGGCTAATCTCAACTGATGCCAAGATCCCAGATGCTGTCAAGACAACCAGTCATTTGACAGGTACCAGCCATCCAGCCAGTCGTCCAACTAGTCAGAGCATTCATGACTATCCTACTAGACTACCTACCAGCCAACCAACTGGACAGCTTTCTGGTTTATTGAGGAGACAGTCACCAGCCATCCAACCAGCCATCCAACCAGTCAGAGCATTCATGACTATCCTACAAGACTACCTACCAGCCAACCAGCCAGACGACCAGCCTGCCAACCAGCCAACCAGCCGGGGAGCCAGCCAACCAGCCAACCAACCAGCCTGCCAACCAGCCAGCCAACCAACTCAAGGGCTATTTGACAAGGCTTAATGGCTTTTTGAGATTATCCTGCTAGGATCGAAATGATTCAGGCCCTCCTATAAACTCCAAGCATTTTACAAATTTCAGGTAATTGGCTGATGAGCAGTTTGCAGCAGTTTATTTCTTGTATTGTGTTTACTATTTCAGTTGAAAATAAGTTATGTTTTTTAAATTCGATTTTAATTAAATTGTTGCATGTAGGTGCTTGTAACCGAAGTGGAGAGCCCTAGCTCATTGTGGGTGCAGCTCGTTCAGGAACGGAGTGTGACCGGATTCTCAAAGATCTGTGACGATCTTGCTGCCGCGTACTCGGACCAACCCAGCAGTGAGGACCTCAACTACGTACCCAAGGTAAAGCATCAGGATTTGAACCATGTACAAAAAACCTCTTCTGTAAGTTTTTGTTCTGAGAAGAATCAGTGGTGGACCCTCACCGTTCCGAACAGTGTGCTCTGTTCATCTTCAGGAGGGTGGCTAGTTAATCTCGAACAGACCAAGCTGTTCTGAACGTTGAGTGTTCAATCACCACCGGTTCTTCTGAGAACCACATTCTCATAGAAGAGATTCTTGTACACATGGTGCTACCGCAAACCTTACCTCACTTAGTACTTCCACCATGCATAGCTTCATATCTTCTATAGAGGTTATTCACCGACGTCATAAAATAATGTAATTGGCCGTCAAGCTTTCTACGTTGTCCATGGTTATGCGTACGACACTGTATGTTGCATGTGTACTGAAGCATATCTGCACTGAAGCGTATTTGCACTCATTGTGCTTGATGGCCAATGATGTCACATGAATAACCTCGATATTTTCAAGCTTTTTCCTCAACTTGAATATGAGAATCATCAAGAAATTATTTGAAAATTGAATATTACAAAAAGGATTGAAATTGTGAGAAATGTTAATTATTCCATATTAATCATTGTTTTCATTGTACGATACTCTGTAGGTTGGGAGCGTGTGTGCTGCACTGTACAGCGAAGATGAGAACTGGTACCGCGCTGAACTGGTGTCCATCAATAACGACAGATACCAAGTCCGTCTGATCGACTTTGGCAACCTGGACACCGTGTCAAAGGTCAATCTGCGCCAGCTGCGCGAGCAGATGCTGAAACTGCCCAAGCAGGTAATTGTGTGTTGCGTTTTGGTTGTAGTCCGAAACCAGACCATTCTTCTGAAGCATTGAGAAGTGTGCGAGTTGGATGAACTGGTTCCGAGTTCTGTCTCGGTTGATACAGTTGTTGGAGTGATCTAGTAAGCCGCTCCTACTGCACAGTATGACCGTTATTTCACAGAATTCCGCAATACACCCATCCGACGGCGTGAACATGGAGGTGAAAACACCCGCCATTACTGGTGTGCCCCGTCTGTATTTTGTCCGGCAACAAAAGAATTAACGTCCGTTGCACTCGATAATTGCCGGGTCTATGTCCCATGATTAGGGGATGTACACCCTGTAGTATCGAGTGCGGAGGACGTAAATTCTTTTATTGCCGGACAAAATACGGACGGGGACACAACAGTAATGGCAGGTGTTTTTCACTTCCATGTTCGCGCAGTCGGATCGGTTTACAGAAAAAAGCTATGTTAGGTCGACAGGGCGACAAATTTATTTTGGCCTCATATTTGTTCTTGAAAACAAGGAAGAATTTTATCATCGGACATTTTTGTTTTTGGGGGGGATCCTCGTAGTCCAAAAACTTTGTCGTAAACTTTGGTTCAGCTGGGTTTTCCAACAAAGGAAAAAAACGAAGAGTTTATTTGGGGGCGGGGAAGGGGGGGGATTGCGTTGTGCTCATTTTTTGGGACTGTTTCCCCAATGCGGAATTCGTCGGAATACTTATTATCCCGATTCTTGTCTCATCTTCGTCAGGCTCTCAGATGCTCCTTGAGCGGCATCAAGCCCCTACGTGGTCCCTGGTCCAAAGACGCCCTTACCATGGTCCAATCCTTGGTCAATAAAGATGGCGGCTGCAGCAGGTCAAAGTTCATAGGTCAGGGGCCAGAAGGTCAGGAGATTGAGATCTACACTGCAGAGGATCATGGTAAGTTAATTCAGAAATCCAGCAGAACTTGTCTTTGTTCTATGGTATAAAAATTAACTCAATTTTGTTCATCCAGCAAAGGATACCTTTCCGACTTTATTGGTGTACTTGGGTCTTTCTCCAAGCTCGGCTCCAGCTCCGGCTCTGGCTCCATTTCGTGAATCCATTATAAAATTACTTGCCCACCTCTATACTCTCTTTGTGGTTTCCCAGCCTTATTGTATGCTTTCCCGGTTTCCCTGGTCACGCTGCACCCTTTGTTCTGATCCTCTCATCCATTTATGTGTATCTTTACGTGTGTCTGTTCTTGTCATTGAGTCTTTGAGAAAGATCCTGCTAGGATCGAAACGACAGGCCCTCCTAACTCCAATCGAATTATAAATCAAATAACATGATTTTCATCAATTTCTTTTGCCTGCAGCCAAAACCGTTTCATCAGTCCTGATCTCCGCCGGACTAGCCCAGCCAGCCAGCAGCGCTACCCCTAGCACCTCCGCCCACAGTCCGTGCGGACTGGCCAGCGTGGGGCCTACATCAAGCGAGGGTTGGCCGGAGGAAATGACCGAGGCTTTCAAGGAATGGGTGGTGGACGGCCGCACGAGCATCGTGGTCAAATCCAAAAGTTCCTGTAAGGTCAACGTGGAAATTTTCTCGCCGCAGTCCGAAATGCCGGAGACATCCTTCAATGCGATTCTGCAAAACTTTGGCTTTAACTTAAGCGACGCAGGTGCTCAGGCCTCGGCAACAGCTCCAGGTGAATCTACACCTGATCTAGGCTCTGGGAGCTTGCCACCAAGAAGCCTGCCTCCAGCGGAGCACCCTCAAACCGAGTTCCAAGGATTCGTGACCATCGTCAACGATCCCAGTGACTTCTACCTCCAAGTGGACAGCGACGCCAACAGGGAGACCTTTCGAACCCTGATGGAGCACCTCAACACAAGATACACGTTGCAAGACTTTGACTCCTACAAACCCAAGATCGGAGAGGCATGCGCCGCCATCTACTCTGACAATGCATGGTACAGGGCCATTGCTCTGGAGTTTGTGGCCCCTGAATCAGCATTCAAGGTGCTTTTTGTGGACTATGGGAACGTGGAGATGCTGCCGTCCGATAAAATCCGTGAGCTTGAAGAAAGATTCTACGTGATGCCCATCATGGCTCTTCACTGTAGTTTGACTTGCCTGCCGGCTCCCTCTAGTGCTGACAAAGTGCAATGGAACAAAGCGGACATCACACATTTTACTGAAAAGGTATTAATGTGGTTTACAATCTGAAATATAGAAGTACCATTGAGTCAACTGATACATAATTCCTTTTGCCTATTTCTCACGAAGAAACGATTTTGATTCATTTTACATATTTTGACGAGGATTTGTGATTTCACCAGCCCAAATTTCTATTGAGTAAAGGAACTTTTTCAAAAAATTGATCAATACTGCATGTTTGTGACAAGACTACATTTAGTCATGGTGGAAGTATTAGTAAGGTGAGGTTTGCGGTAGCACCATGTGGAAGAATCTCTTCTATGAGTGTGTGATTCTGAGAAGAAGTGAACACTTGACGTTCAACTGAAACAGTGTGCCCTGTTTGAGTCAACCTCCTGAAGACAAACAGAGCACACTGTTCGAAACGTCGAGTGTTAAATCATCAGTTCTTGTCAGAATCACACTCTTACAGAAGAGATGTCACCGCAAACCTACCGTATTGAGTATATTTTGATGTTGTTTTGTCTGGTTTTACCCGTAGGTCTTGAATAAGCCCTGTCATGTGAGCGTCGTCAGGAATCAGGATGGGTTGTGTGAAGTTGAGCTTCTATACTCCGGTGCTGACGATAATACAAATGATCTCTCATCGGTCAAAAGAGAGCTTATCCAACAGGGCTGGGCACTTCTTCAAAGTTCTCCAACATCCAATCGGGTCCATGCATCGGGGTCAGGTGACCGTAGACACTCCAATCAGATGAGTCCTGTGTCAGCAGATCAGTCAGGTGACGCTCCATCGGCAAAAGGTCATGCACTGGCTCTATATCACTAGTCATGTTGGGCTAGGTAGCTTTCTAGATATGCCATACTCCTACAATGGGTGCATGTGTTTAGCTTCCACGAGTCGACACCAGTCAAACTTGTCCCTATCCACTGGTCAGGACTGTCCTGTGGGAGCTAAACGAACACCCGTACTGTGTAGCAATCCTATACAGTAATCCGAGCACACGGTTTTGAATGGCGCCCTCTATTGATTGGAAGAATATTCGGCATGGACAACATCTCCCGGATTTCCCCATTGGTCTTTTGCTCATGATTAGCTTTCCAGCTTCCCAGATTTCAATAAAAGATGATTGGTGGTGTACAGAATAATATACTGACACCACCAGTTTCTTGTTTTAATCAAAAGAGGGCGCCATTCAAAACCGTGTGCTTGAATTACTGTATAGCATAACCTTTTGACTTGAGTTGGGCCATCAGTCTTGTATAAGATAACAGTGTTTGGTTCATTATCGTAGAGCTTAGATAAGAGAACATCTTGGATTGAAACGGTCTGTTTTATTCATGGAAATCTTGATGTTTTTGTCTAATTCTCGAGATAAATTCATTTCCGTAACAGAATGTAAACATCGTCGCCCGGATTTCACACAATATCACCATAGGGATTTGTCTTGTGACATCACACCAGGGATGTGAGACTTCAGATATTAATCTGATTTCAGAATTTTTCTTCTTTTAGATTTAAACTCAGAATGTTGAGTTTTTTTGTACACCTGCTCGGTACAAAAGTATAGGAACTTTTAAATTTCAGCTTTTTCCTTGGTGTTTTCAGATTTTGTGTGTGTGTGGCCACTCACAGCTTTCCTTTCACACTTTGCTCAGCACTTAAAGATTGGTTCATGATTTGAGATTGATCTTGGTTCTTGGTAAAAAAAAACGACCAGTGGTCATCTTTTTTTTCTAGGGACTAAAAAGATTCCCTCTTTGATTACGGAAAATTTATTATAATTTATTTGATATGATGTCAGCAAAATATGAAGTTTTCAAAAGACTTGAAACTTGGAGAGAAAAAATCTTCTCTTAACCACAGTGTCACCACGCCCATTACAACAATAAAAAAAAAAAATTAATTAAAAAAAGATTAATTTTAATTCATTGAAAAGTGAGCTAAGAAAAATTGACTGGAGCGAGATTTGAACCAGTGGCCACCGGAATACCGTACCGTTGATTAGATTCATTTTAATTAATATGTCAAGTCTTAAGACGAGGGAAAGCTGACTAAAAAGTGGGTTCGAACCCCAGCCAGCCAGTTTAACAACCACAAATTTATCGTAAAACAAAAAAAATTCTTCATATTTTCCTAAACCTGTAGGCAGGTTTTATGTTATATTTATCTTCTTCTTTTTGTTCTTTTTTTTTTTAACAATCTGTTGAAGAAAATAACAGTAAAGATTCATCATTATTTTTTAACAACTTGTAGAAGAGCTAGTAGTCGGTAGATGATATTTTTTCCTTTCATTAAAAATCATGTTGTATATTGTTTGGCCAAAGTTGTTGCCATGAGTTTTTTGATAGCATTATATTTGATACCTAAGATATTGCTGATTTGAATTGTTGTAATGGGCGTGGTGACACTGTATGTATTTGCTAGCAGTAAGGTCCAGGTTATTGTGCCTATTCTGTCAACATGAAACCAGGCGCGGTTCTACGGGGGGGCTAGGGGGTGCTGTAGCCCCCCAAAAATTTTGTCTAGCCCCCCAAAAAAAAATGCAAGTGAAAAAAAAAAATTCTTGAAAATACTAGATTTTTTCAGTTATTAAGCGCCAATTACATAAAAACGCGCTGTGTGGGCTATAATGTGCACGTTTTTCGACCCCTAATAAGACATAGCAGAAGTGAGTGTTAGAATAACTGAAAATATTGGGTCTTCTAGCCCCCCCCCCCCCAAAAATAATGGCTCTTCTAGCCCCCCAAAAATTTTGGCTCTAGAACCGCGCCTGCATGAAATATTGGAAATTGTTTGCACAATGCATGAGATTGGCCCTCAGGCTGGGCCATGACATTGATCCTGGAAAGCCTTTGTTTCTGTTCTGTTTTTCTTTTCTTTTTTTCATTCCTCTTTTTGTTGTCCAGTCCCATAGACTTTGTGCATGTGTTTTTGTGGCACCCACTTTGGTTACTTTTAAACAGTCGATCTTAACCAAACTTGGTCCAAACAAAGTCCCTATAGGGTAGATGTGTCCCGCAAATATGTCATCATGACATCATCAGGTGTTAAATTACAAGTGATTTGAATTTCATAATCAAAATCTTGAAAACAAAATCAATTGTTTCATATATTAGGTTAATTCTTTTGACAAATGATTTGAAAAACAGGTCTTGTTTGTGTCGTTCTGGCAGTTAACATTTTGCCATCGAATTATGTTAAAATTGTGATAAAAAAAATAATTTTTGCTTACAAAGATAGTTTGTTTGGTAAATTTATAGACTTGCATACAAAATTAAGGAATATTTTGTGCTGAAAAACCAGAATCCTCAAAGGGAAATTAGTTCAAATTTTCTTTTGTTTATATAAGACTTGCTGATAAAGGAAGCTATGATTTCATTGTGCGGAAAATCCAATGTTGATTACACAAATTTGTTCAAATGTTGTTTCCCAAGACTATAGCCTTGTTTCGTCTCGGAATATCGTTGGAAAGTTTGTTAACCTGACAGATTTGAATAAATAATTAAAGAATCATTGTGTTATTTAATTAACCAGCCTAAAGTTACTAATGTTATCTGTTTGTTAATATGATATTGTCTTGTTCAAAGAGTTATTTTAAGTGTTTTGAACATAAAGGAATAAAAAAAAGTTATCAAATTCAGTTTCAATATGTAATGTTTCTGTGTTCGCTTCTTTTTGTGTTGCTTATTATAATAATTTATTTGCATTAATATTAAGTTAGAAAAGTAAAGTCAATTGCTTTTCAAGAATATTAAATATGCAATAAATTTCATAATAATTCAAGCTGTTATTATAAGCTTTTTCAACAATGGTAATTTATACAGTTATGTTAATATAATCAACAAATTGCGAGGGAAAATGACAATTAAATTTTAAAGTCACTAAAAAGTGGGCAAAGAAAAATTGATGGTTGCTAGTGGTCGGTGGTTCGAATCTTGCCACCAGTCAATTTTTCTTTGTTCACTTTCAATGACAATTGTAGGTTGTGAATCCTAGGAGGGAGCTAAGTCATTTTGTCAAAGTAGTACTAGTAGTTCTTATAACTGGCATTAAAACTACGGTAGTTAATTAATCATGTTTTTAAATCAAAGGCATGGAGTGCCAATTGTGTTATAGCGCCCTCTTGTGATAAATTATCATATTTTTCGAGCGCCAAATATGTTATGGCGCCCTCTTGTGACGAGTCATCCCGGTTTTTGAAACGCTATTTATGTTATGGCGCCCTCTTGTGACAAGTTATCCTCCTTTTTCGAGCGCATTTATGTTATAGCGCCCTCTTGTGACGAGTCGTCCCACTTTTTGAAGCGCTATGGCGCCCTCTTGAGACAAGTTATTTGACCTCTATGGGCGCAGCCATCTTGGATCGTCTCGTGTTTTGGTTGAATTCCTCTCGTTTTTAAGTTTGTGTTTAGCAGTAATTCTTTCATCTAGAGTAACCTCATTTTTATTCATGGCGTGGTAGCAGCCCTGGAGATATTCCCACGCATCGTGAAGCTCGGATTGGAGCCGATCGTCACCAAAAACTCGTAAGTTTGTACGTCTTTTTCGACTTCGTTGAACTTACAATTACAAATAGGCCTAGTTTTACTAAAATAGGCCGCGCCTACAATGTTAATATGACTTATGTTATGTTATGACTTATGTATGGTAGGCCCTATTATAGACCGTATTGCAAATAACGACTGCAGGGAGTTGTGGGATGCACAGGGGTCAAAAAGGCGCCACCACCTGCTTACTTTTGGTCAGCAATTTCTATTCTATTCGATTCTCTTTGTTCGTTGCGTAGTCGCACACTGTGTTTGTTTACACTGTAAACTCCATCCTGGGCTGCATTCCGCTTGCGCGAACATACGCGAACATGTTCGCGCCGTTTGCGTTAAGCTTGGATTCTGTAGTGGAACGCACACGCAACAAAACGCGAACATGTGTTGGGCACTGCATCCATCTTTCATTCAATGTAGTTAGCCAACTTCAGCAAACACCTCCTCTGCACCGTTAGCTATGTTAGGCGAACGTTGTGTGCATGTTTGGCGAACAGCGCGTTCCAGTTTGAAAACGGTGGCGCACATTGTGCGCCGTGCGCTTAGTTAGCTGGAGTGGAACGCACCCCAGATCAAGATTTCTGTCAAATGGTGTAGCCGACAAAAAATTGTGTGTGAGTGCAGTCGATTATTGTCAACAGAGGGCGCTGTTCAACATCATGTTTTGTTTTTATACTCTGGTTATTCCAGTCAGACATAATTATTAACTTATTTTGGTCATTATACTTGACAATTACTTGGTCAGCTCAGCAAAGTGAGAAATTCATATGAGGCTTTTATTGATTGGTTTAACTTTTGTTGATTTTTTTGTTATTTTTTGTCACAGGTTTGATTTCGTAAGTTCAACTTGGTCCAGCCTAATCTCAACTGATGCCAAGATCCCAGATGCTGTCAAGACAACCAGTCATTTGACAGGTACCAGCCATCCAGCCAGTCGTCCAACTAGTCAGAGCATTTATGACTGTCCTACTAGACTACCTACCAGCCGACCAACTGGACAGCTTTCTGGTTTATTGGGAGACAGTCACCAGCCATCCAGCCAGTCATCCAACCAGTCAGAGCATTCATGACTATCCTACTAGACTACCTACCAACCAACCTACCAGCCAGCCGACCAACTGGACAGCTTTCTGGTTTATTGGGAGACAGTCACCAGCCATCCAGCCAGTCGTCCAACTAGTCAGAGCATTCATGACTATCCTACTAGACTACCTACCAACCAACCTGCAAGCCAGCCGACCAACTGGACAGCTTTCTGGTTTGTTGGGAGACAGTCACCAGCCATCCAGCCAGTCGTCCAACTAGTCAGAGCATTCATGACTATCCTACTAGACTACCTACCAACCAACCTGCAAGCCAGCCGACCAACTGGACAGCTTTCTGGTTTGTTGGGAGACAGTCACCAGCCATCCAGCCAGTCATCCAACCAGTCAGAGCATTCATGACTATCCTCCAAGACTACCTACCCACCTGCCATCTTGCCTTCAAGTCTATCATGAAAAGACAGTCACCAGCCACCTAGGCAGTGAGAGTGTGACTGTCCAACTAGCCAGCCTCTAAGGAAACAGCCATCCAGCCATTCAGGCAGCCAAGAAGATGCCACACTTGGATTGGGACAGGTACATTTTAACAATCATTGCTAGATTTTCAGACTTGTTCATCCATACGAGGACCAAGTTGCAAATTTTATCTGGTGGTGCTTGCAGGACTAAAATAATCTTCATGAAATAAGACATTGACCGATGTGCTGTTTTATTCAGTTTCATTTGCATTTTTGTTAACACTCTGTTGACCTTTGATGTAGTTTTCTTGTCACAGGTTTGATCTTAGTCAACTTTGCTGGACCTGATGTTCTGATCTGAGCTGATGCCAGACCCCCTGATTCCAGCAAGGCAACCAGTTATCTGTCCATCAGTCAAGGGAGACAGTCATCATGCAGCCACCCAGCCCAGCCATCTAGTCTAACTGTTCAACTAGCCATCCCCTTAGGAAGCAGTCATCCAGTTATTCAGCCAGCCAAGAAGATGCTACACTTGGACTGCCACAGGTACAAATAGAAGTCATACATTCAATGAACTTGCATCTTGAAGGAGCATGAACTTTAAAGAAAGACTTTTACCAGCACAATTAAGCTTCAGAGGATTTGGAATCAGTTGCTTGTGAATTTGTATACCTGTACCTTGTACATTGTCAAGCACTGAGGTTAAGCTAATAGGAGAGTATTTATTTGGAGACCCATTTAACAAGTCCATCTTAATTGTGTTTTCTTATCACAGGTTTGATCTCAACTGATGCCAAGACCCTACATACCAGTGCCTGTACTCACTGTATTTCCCATCAGTACACACAGCATGGCTGGTACCATGAGCATCATCTGGAATCAATTATGCATCAAACAAGTAAGTGTGACTTCTCCTTCTAAATGTTAGTCAAGATGTTTAACCTTAAAGGGATAACACATGATTGGTAAGAAAAAAAACCCAGAAATCCTCACAGATTTACATGTGACTTTCACAGTATGATGATGATAGTAAAAACTTTCCATTCAAATATATCTGCCTGAAATATAAGAAACGTATGATCAAGTAGAGAACTCAATCCACATTGTGCCCCGGGTGGGAGTTGAACCAAGGACCCTCTTTATGCTAACAGGTCAAAGCTTAGGTTATTAAAAACACTTGTGTGATTATAGTGTAGGATATCAGAATCCACATGTTGCCTCTGGTGGGACTGAACCTCTCACTGAAAGACCATGAAGTATCTGTTTCCTATCATTGAATACGTTTTCATTGATAAATTAACTAAATGTTATTATTTCATGTACATGTCAAAATTGTTTAAGTGTGAGTTTTATATATATTTGATATGGATTTAGTCAGTTTATGTAAAATTATTTACCAAATTATGTTTCTTTGACTGTATTAGGTGATCTTGTCAAGGCATTCTACCAATGAGATGTCACCCATTCCAGTGATGTTGCCTGTCCAGTACTAGAAGGAGTCATCATAAAGTAAATTGAATTATTTTATCTATTATTACTATAATATTTGTGCATTAGAATTGTACATCTATGTAACCAAGAATCCATTCAGCTTTAAACATTAATGTCGAATGTCAATGTAGGTGGTAAATCTCAGCAGGATTACTCATACAAACTTGCAGCTATCAGGCTTCTCTGGTGGGATTTGAACCAGAGACCAACTAGATACCTGTGAGAGAAACAAGCAAAGCTACAATTCTGTGATCAAGACTGCATGGCATTGCTGAAAAACAATTACTTTGACATAAGGATTTCAACACTGATGTAGTTCCTCTGGTGGGATTTGAACCAGAAACTTAAGGTCGGATTATCAAAGAAACCCGTTTCATCAAGTAAAAACCCAATGCACATTGGTGCCTCTGGTGGGATTTGAACCAGAGACCCTGTTTATGCTCATAGGTGAGAGTTTAGGTGATCAAAGACAATTGAGTGATTGTGGTGAATGATGGCAGATCCACATGGTGCCCCTGGTGGGATTTGAACCAGACACCCCTTAACTTGAAAACAGAAAAACTATAAAATGAACCTTATCTTATGAACCTAGCTAACCAAGTGGGCTTTGGTTTACCTCCATACATTGACATCTAATTTTCTTTACTTCATTAGTGTAATTTATTGTATCGTACATTTGTATTTTTTGCTTGTTGTACTGGAGAAACACTCAATGCTATGACAGCTGAATGTTCATGTTTATCATTGCTGAACATGGAAAGCATTATTTGTCGCGGTAATTAAGGTAAAAGGTGATCGATGTCACGCGATGTCGTGTTGCTGGTAGCGACGTTTCGGCTGCTGGAACTGCTTCATCCCCGGATTCCGGCTTCCCGCCATCCGGCAACATGACCACCGCAACGCCACTGACAGAACCACCGAAGCACACAGAAGCCATGCCGAGGACACGCACCCGGACGAGGGACGCGGACCAACAGGATATAACAGACACCACAGCATCCAGTTCTTCAGTTGCCTGATGAAGGCTAGCAGTTCCAGCAGCCGAAACGTCGCTATCAGCAACACGACATCGCGTGACATCGATCACCTATTTCCTTATTGCTGAACAAGTTGGCTTTTGCAATTTATGTAAAAAAACAATCAAATTCTTGCCTGAGATGGCCATGATATGAAGCAGAAAATCATTTGTAGATTTGGTCTTTCTTGATCCAAAACTATGTACAGGTTTTATGCATACAAACAAATGCCAACAACTCTTAAACTTGTGAATTTCGTCAAATGCAGTGTAAAGTGGTCATGTGCATTGTGTGTTTCTGACAGCTAGCAAGGGTTTATGTCAAAGTTGGGATGGATTCATGATATTTTAGCTTTTTTTAGTCCCCAAATTGTAACACTGCCTTGGTGGCAAATCAATTTCAATTCTGTATTGTGTGTCACACCTTGTGTCCATGTAAAACAAAAACAATTTCCCCTGGGTGGGAACTGTTTATCAGGTCCACTTGCTACTTTGTATTTTTGCTCATGTTAGTCCCTTTTCCCCTGGTTGAGCAGGTTGACGCAACTTTCCACAATGATCAGGCTTTTCCTCTGAAACATTCTTAATGTGGCATCTGTGAATCCCAAATTCTGCCATCAAATTTTATCATGCTGCTGCGCCATCAATTTTTCACCCATTTCACTTTCCTCTTTTCCTTCACAAATGGATCCATCCCTTCTCATTGTAAAAGGTTCTAAAACTTGCATAGTGGTTCAGGATTTGGTATCACATTTAGACGTGTAGAAAATATCCATTTTTATTTCCCTTTTTTGCATGAATTTCTTTGAGAGCTATTTTAGATTTGTTTTCCCCATTTTTGATCTCCATTTTTAAAACATCAATTCTAGTCATTTTTGGAATTGTTTTGAAATGTCAGCATCATTTTCCTCTTCATGGACATAATACATGTAATTAAACAGTATTGAGTCCATATTTTTTCACTCACAATCCTTTCTACATATTTTGCATGAATTTCTCATCCTCTGCACAATCTCAGACTCTTACCAGTTGTACCCCTGGGTGGGACTTGAAACAAACCTTTTTATGGCAAAATTCATTATGGCAAAAATGGCAAAAAATCTCCACTTTATGTTTAAATGTGATTCACAATCCTGAACCATATCTTTTTCTAGAATCTTAAGTATTAAATTTGTAAATGTTTTAGGGTTCATTCATTTGAAGTGACAGGGGTTGTAGTTGTACGTGTCTGATGTCCAAAATGTGGGTATGACAAATGTTTCAAATTTATACTTTTCAAATTCTTTTTAAATTATACTAGTATTCATATTTTGGGGTTGTTCTTTTTTTTTCCTTTTCATGTTTTTTTTTTTTTTTTTTCGGGGGGGGGAGGGGATTTTTTCCCAAAAATTATTTTAAAGACCTTATGAACAATTCCATCATTTCAAATGAATGCACTCTAAAGTTACATTTCATTGCCTTTTTCTTTAAAATGTTTTCTGTATGTCGGTATGTGAGTTTTTCCAACAGACAGATTGATCATGTGCCGCTAAGCAACAATAACAAACTAAATTTGTATATACTCGTACAAGAAAATGCATGAAAATTCATGCAGAAGCACTGAAAAAAACATGCAAATATTTGCATATTTCACACAAAATACTATAATTTTCTACAAAAATTTGTCCCAAATCTAACTTTGTGTATCTTAAAATTTGAAAGGTTTTCAAAAACATGACAAAATTGATTTATGCCAAAAAAAAGTAATATGTTCTTTCCAAAACTACAGACGCCAAAAGCAATTTTTCATTTTAATCAGGACAGAACAAAACCTGTCTTGTCTGAAATGTTCTTCCAATGAAGATTGACACATGTTAAGGAGCTGATATCAACTCTGTTTGTTGGAGTAATTCTCATACTGTTATTTCAAACTGTTCTAATCTGCTGTTAAAAGTGTTTAAATCCTGTACAGATCAAATACACATAGGAAAGAAGCTCAGACGAGCATGTGAGTGCCGGTTGGTGCGTTCCTCTGCTGTCTATAGGATGTGGAGCAACTTTAATGATCCGGGTGCATTGGTTGATATGCGTCAGCTTGAGTGAAACCTGTCTTCAGTGTTGCTGGTATTCTACTCTGTAAGTGTTCTGCCTCACATGATTTGACAAGCTCATACCCAAATTTTGCTTGTGGCAAAAACTAGAAGAAAGGAATTGATTGTTGTACACTAAGATGCTGATAGCGCTTGTATGATTGGTGCGAAGGACAGAGGACCCTTTTTTCGCACAGTTTTTTTCGCACTGATACTTTTGTTATCCTAAGTTGGTACCCTTCATCTTACTGTTCCTGTGTAACCAGGTCTCTTTTTAGGCCGGTCATGATGACCAACTCTTTTGCATAGGACATCTGCTTCTGATCTGAGGGGGCTCTTGACCTGATAGATGATGGTGACCTCTACTCAGTTGTTGATGTGATGATTAGAGAAACAGTTTTTTGGCATTGCTGGTTTACTTTATTACAGTTCTCAGGTTTTGACAATTGGTTTCACTTGTGTAGTAGAAATTAGGGTTGTGTAGGAAGGCAAGAGGGACCACTTAAAATATTTAGCAAGCTGTAGTGCTGTGATAAAAATTATAAAATTATTTTCTTAGTGCAGTAACAAATATTCGATCTTGCTAAGAAGACCACAGTAATTTAAGCAACAATAAATCCACAGAAATGAAGATAGAGGCTAAAATAACCATAGAATAACCATAGCAAGTAATCTCATTATTAACTTGACCCTAAAAATGCTGGCAAAGGCAGTACAATTATTCAGATTAAAAACACTAAATGAAAACATATAAAGAATCATCAGAAAATTAGAAACAAACCAATATGGGGCATTTTCAGAAGGCCCAAAGGCTTGCAAAGAAATGTCTTTTTACAAAGACATTTATAAATGATCCACATTGCAACAGTAACAACTTAATAGAAGTTAAACATAAGAAAGTTACGTTAACTTCAATACATTAATTGTGTAATAGCGATTTTAGATAACAAAATAATTAGGAACAAACCAATATGGGGGTATTTTCAGAAGCCCCAATATAAATGGCAAAAATTTTGCAGATGATGTTGCAACAAAAAGAAATAAAGATAATAACAGAATTTAATTGAAAGAAAGATGCATTAACTTCTACCTAAATATTAGTTGTGTAATACCGATTTAAAATAATTCAATTCTGGAATACAAGAAAGATTTCCACCTTAAAACAAAAAAGAAGAATCCCTCAACTATCTTCAGTAATGTCATGTAAATAATCTTTAAGGACATGCATCAAGGCTTTATATAACCAGTGGTCTTCTCAACATTTTGACTAGTATGCACCAAGATTAATTTATTCACGCAGATCTAGAATAAATCAGTAAATCACTTTAACAAATATGCTACCAGTACCATAGGATACCTTGATAATCGAGACTAGAGAATGCAATAGGTTTAGGATTCCTAAACCTATGGTATAAACCATCTATCTACATTAGGAGTCAATTCACTTTTAATAGTTCACTTCAGTATTTATTTCCTCATAAGTATACATATTGATAAAGTCAGTATAATTATTGAGATTAAAAACAAGCAAAATCTAAATAAAAATAAAAAACACATAAAAATCAGTCGCATCACTGTGACAAACAAAAGAAATAGGAATAAAACAATAGTTATAGAAATGGCCATTGACTAAAAAGAACATAGATGATCTATGTTGCAACTGAAACAAATAATAACTAGACATTTAAGTGTTCGTCCCGTGGACGAACACTAAGCTGTTCCGATTTTGTTTTAATTTGCTCATTAGGCCGATTTAAAAAAAAGTTCTGTAGCTTCAGTTGTATCCGTAGCTATGGTTACAAAAATATTGGGGTTTAAAGCCTAAATTTCATCTTTTAAGAGTACTTTTTCTTCCATTCTGTATAGCAAAATCATCACTGAAAATATCAAACAGTTTTGACATAATTTTAACAGGTTGAATGCTAAAGAAAAAGAACGAAGGAATAAAAAATGTAAATACATAACGCAAAATCTGATGATGTCATATGATTTCATCATTAAATAGGTAGATTATATGTAACACAGATATCATACCCACCATTATTCCGGGGGTAAAATGAAAATTGTCTTTTTGATGACATCATGATGATGTCATATCTACAAGATGTAGCAGTACTATTGCAGATGAAGAATAGGGCTCATAATTGACTAATTATCCCATGTTCTTAAAAAATAAATGATCAAATTAGATAAGTTTTTAATGCGAATTTGCCTCATAATCTTTCATATGATTTACCTTTTGAGCTTTAAAAATAAAGCTAAGAATAAGAAGTGTAGTATTAAAACAAAAACCACAACATAAAAGCTAGGGAAGGGTGATAAAGAATAATAAAAAAAAATAAAAAAATAATCTCAGGCTATTTAAAACCTGTTCCGCCCTGGAACACGTCGGAACAGCCAATAAAATGTTAGCACCAGGATGGTTAAAAGTTGAATTAAGCTATAAAATTAACAGGTTATTGTAGACAATACTGGTAGCATTCTTCTATTACACAAGTGAAACCAAGAAATCCATGAGGACATGATTGTCTCATAGCTGCGCATGAGTTCATGTTTTTTCAGTCAGTGGGTAATTTGCGATTCGGAATACATAAACTATCAAAATTGGGGGCAAAAACATTAATCCAAAATTTGAAGTAAGCTGCATGTTGAAATTTTGTTTCTCTGGTCAGCACATCATCATCTGGGCTGAAGTTGTTGTCATTTTGAAGGTCAAGGACTCAATTAGTGATGGAGTGGAAGTGTCCAAATGAATCGGTCTTTATTTTTGCCTTTTTCTGCCACCAAAGTTCACCACCGAAATGTCTTCCAAGAACATATAGCGGCCTGGTTGCCCGAACAGGGGGTGAAGTCTGAAGTACACCCATGCAGGTCTATTAAGATTTAAGTGTACAACAATGAATCCTTTCTGAGCTTTGTTCAGGCCTTTGCTAGTCTTTTCAATGCGCGGCATTTGCATGCCAACAAAAGCCTGCATAGGCAATGAGCTTGTTGAAATGTGTGTTGCAGAACGCCTATGGAGCAGAATACCAGGAACACTAAGTCTGGTTTCAACTCAAGAGGGCGCTTTATCAGCCGATGTGCTTGGGTCATTAAGTTGCTTCATGTTCTGGACAGCAGAGGGCGCACCAGCCGGCACTTGCAATTAAAAAAAAAATAATAAAAAAAATAATTGACACAATAGACAGTGATCTCTTTTTGCGTTTTTATTTTGTCAATACTTAAACTACCCCCTCTATGTACAAATATGTGTGGTTAACCAAGAGTACACTTAACTGGTTTTAAAGGGACTACATTGCAAACAGCATCTCTGAAAAATGGACAACAGTAAGAGGGCGCTATTTCAGCAGACTTTATCCTGCATCAACAGCGCCCTCTCACTATGGACCATTTTCAAAGATGCTTATTGAAACAGTTCCAACAATACAAACTTCTGGCAATTTCCATGTGACCTCCATACATATTAACCTGACACTGCACAGAGGTCATATGTAAATTACCTAAAGGTTGTATGACTGGGACACATTTCAACTTGCAATGCAGACCCTTTGCAAAGATGCCATTTTAAACCTTATCTATGACCTTGTTTTTCTTATTACAGCGCAAGCAATGCAACAGAAATATGAAGGTTTAAGGCTTGTACGAAATAGAACAGATGCAAGGAATATTGACTTTTGAATGTTGACGCGCATATCAAAGTTTCTTTCTTTGTATTCCTTTTTGTATTTGCAGGAAAGTGCTTTTGGGTGTAACACGATGATTCTAATGTGAACGAACAAAGTCAAGCAATACGCAATTCTGATGTTACTTTTGAATGTTGACGCGCATATCAAAATTTCTTTCTTTGTATTCCTTTTTGTATTTGCAGGAAAGTGCTTTTGGGTGTAACACGATGATTCTAATGTGAACGAACAAAGTCAAGGAATACACAATTCTGATGTTACTTTTGAATGTTGACGCGCATATCAAAGTTTCTTTCTTTGTATTTGCAGGAAAGTGCTTTTGTATGCAATACGATGATTCTAATGTGAACGAACAAAGTCAAGCAATACGCAATTCTGATGTTACTTTTGAATGTTGTCGCGCATATCAAAGTTTCTTTCTTTGTATTCCTTTTTGTATTTGCAGAAAAATGCTTTTGGGTGCAATACGATGATTCTAATGTGGACGAACAAAGTCAAGCAATACGCAATTCTGATGTTGGAGCGCAGACAATTTGGAAAGGTCACATTAATAACCTACGAAACGGCACCCTTGAAACCAGTAGTAAGTAGCCTGCTACCTTAAATGAGTCAGATCGTCGCTTCAAAATTTTGTGTGTTTTTTTTACGCTAAACCAATATGATAATGTGCAGTTCAAAATGAAAAAGACATCAGCAACTTAGACATTATTTTTGGAGAAAACATTTTGGTTTTTTGAGCGCTGCAACATATAAAAAGTCGTGTAAAAATTCCTGGCTGGTAAAGTATTTGCAGAACAAACAACTGATGTTAGGAAAACAGTTTCAGATGCAGGTGTTTACAATTTTCGAAAAAAATGGGATGAGGTCAAAATTTCTGGTTGAAAAAGGAATTTCAAACAATGATATTTCCAAAGAAACTTTCAGATGCAGGTTTTTGCTTAAAAAAAAGCACTGGGCATTGACATATTAACATCAGAAAGTAAAAAATGTCAAGAGAGCTTGTAAATTTGAGCACAGGTACTAATGGCTTACTGACTCAGTTTATGGTAACAGGTTACATGTACCTATTGTTAACCACTTAAAGTATGGTGATAATTTGCCAGCTGATAACTTAACTCTTGTTAATCATTGAAGAGGTTTTTTTTTTATTCCAAAATTACCCCAAATATCCTTATTTCATGAAAATCACTTTTATATGCAGCTGAAAAGTTGCTGAACAATGTTGCAGTATTTGACACAAAACCATCTCAGAATCAACTGTCGAATTTGTGACTTGGAGATGTACAATCTACAGCCTTCGTTAACAAAAAATGATTTTGTTCAGTACGTCAAACGTACAATGGGACAATTTAAAAGAGAAAACCCCTTTCTTATAAACCATCTTTTTCTGTAAAATCTTTCAAGAAAAAACATTTCACTTAATATTCATTTATTGGGACAGCAAAATCATTGCTTGAAAAAATAGGTAACAAGGTCAAGGATATCAACTGGCAAAATTACCAACCATTCACATCGTTTCAATGCAATGCCAAAAAAAGACTGGAATCTGGTCAATAACGCGCATTTCTAATACTTCATTACTGCTCAATTTGTAAGTTTGGTACATGCATATGAATCAATCTAATTTTAGATTGTAACAGATTTGCATAGAATTCAATAACTGTTTGCATTTGATACTCATCAATGAAAACTATAAGTACTTCAGGTCCATTTTGTTAGTGACAAGAATATTTGTATTGTTGACAAATTTAAAAGCAAAAAAGGCACACAGTTGAAAGGAAATTTTCAAAAAGAACACTTTGCTTAAAATTCTTTGCCGCAGCTATTCGAAAGTGAATATGACCAGATAGCAGAATTATTTTGGTTCAAATAATGCACACAACAAATGAGTGCACCAGGCACTCATATCTTTAATCACTTCAATGTACAATAACTGTTAACGAGTCCATCTAACTGTGAAACACAGTTTTCCAAATTCAGTCCTTGAAGTTGCATATTGCATTGTAAAGTTTCTTCCAAGGTAGGAGTCTCTGGTTCAGATGGAGGCATAATTATTTCTTGAATCAAGTTGAAGGCTCCATTTTTCCACAAATGAATAGGTTGTATATGTTCATCTTGGAGATGTTCAAACACATGCCGACACTTCACTTCTGATGTCATTCAGGTAGATTTACACGGAGGTCATCTCTTGTGTCTTCAAACGTCAAAGCAAAATCGTCTCAGGCTTTTAAAGATCTGAACAAGAAAAAAACAACAAAATGATGGAATGAGACCACAAATAATAAGTATGTTTCTTTGAAATGGAAATTAATTTGAGCAGAATGCACATTCTGAGAATCCTCCGCAATGCCGAGAACAAACCTTCTGTGATTGGTAATTGAAATACTAGGCACTCTTTTTTTTTTAATTGTTAAAAACCTGGTAGTTCTCATGTTCTTAAAGAGTGGAATAGTTCCACAGATGACCATCACTTTGCTAATGATAGGTCAACGTCTCAAACGAGTCGTGTGTTTTCGTAATTTTTTTTGTAAGATTTCATTTTCAAAATGCATTATATTTCAGATGGCTTCTGTAACTTTTAGGAACGGACCACCATTAAGACTGAGAGGGTCACCTATGAAAATATTTTTCTTTTCCAAATGGTTTCATATTTGTATGTAATTTTAGGCAGGAGTATGTATATGAAGCCGGAAATCTGAGCTGTTTCTCAGACAATAAAGAATATCCTGTTGAAAAAATTACCAAAGACATTGCCTTCAATTTTGTGGCGTTATTGTTTCATTCCCTTAACATCTTTGTGGTTCGTATTGTGTTTTATAAGAAAATATAATTCAGTCCTCTACCAATTTAACGTTATTAACATTATCATTTGGTAATATTTTGAGCCTCAAAAAACGGCATGGTGCCGCACCCTTAAATTACACAAGTATTTTGCCGCGGCTCTCGGCAAAAATATAATAATTTGGTCAGGAGAGTAATAAAACCTACCCTTTGGGCCTTCAGAGTTTCTTAAAAGACAAATCAAGTCAAGAGCTTTCTCAATATGGCGGGAACCTTCCATTTTATTGGGGTTTGTGAAAACACGGATGAAGAAATTGATGTGATTTCTCCCGTGGAGTAGACATCGTGTTACCTCGACGGAACGCAGGCGTGAAATGGCGCGTCTTGATTTGAACAAAGCATTATTCCCATCATGCTCTAAAATCCATTCAGAATCGCTGGGGCATTAAATAAAACAGCGCCCTCTATCTATTGTTTCAGGCAAAAGACAATAGGCCTGGAGCTACGTCACTCTGTTGCTAGTCTTGTTTCAAGTCGGTACTATCTCGGGCGCGAGTAAAAAGACCGTACTTTGCGGTCTATTTCACCGCGCCCGGAAAGATAAAGACTTGAAAAAAGACTAGCAGCAGTTAGTTGGTAGTTAGTCTCTTTTCAAGTCTGAACTATTCTGGGCGTGGTGAAATGGACCGCAAAGTACGGTCTTTTTAGCCGCGCCCGCGAAAGTTTGTACTTGAAACAAGACTAACACCGACCATGTGTTCGTTTTGGTTATTTAGTAGCTAGTCTCTTTTCAGGTCTTAAATATTCCAAATGTCGTGAAATGGACCGCAAAGTACGGTCTTTTTAGCCGCGCTCGAGATAGTGCCTGCTTGAAACAAGACTAGACATCGGAGAAGTGTTTCTTGTCCAATTTTAAGTCCCTATGACACAAACCATGCTTTAAAAGTCGTTTTTAAATGTAAATAGACGTTATTAGTATATTTAAAGTATCTCCATTCTCAATTTTATTATGGTACGAAAGTAAACGTAATTTTCCCTCCGTTTCACGACGCTTAGAATAATAAAGACTTGAAAAGAGACCAACTACCAACTAACTATGTCTAGTCTCTTTTCAAGTCTTTACTGTCCCGAGCGTGATGAAATAGACCGCAAAGTACGGTCTTTTTAGGGACGTCCGGGGTGGTACCGACTTGAAAAAAGACTAGTCACAGAGTTGTTAAACGTTTGCTAGTCTTGTTTCAAGTCCAGATTCCCCCGGGGCAGCAAAAATTACCGCAATCTACGGTCTTTTAGGCAGCGCCCCGGGAAAAAGAGACTTGAAAAGAGACTAGTCTAAAAGGCTTTGTTTTGGCTTTAAACACAAGTATAGAGGGCGCTATTTAAGCCACGCACCAGTGATTCTGAATGGTTTTGCATTGATTTGTGCATCTTTCAAATAATTGGCGTCATTTCGCGCCAAGTGTCCGCCGAGGAAAGACGTGTAATATTCCTGAGAAGAAATCGCCGAAATTTTATCCCCCAAAATTAATACAATACCAGATTGTTTCTTTTTCAGAGGGGAATTAAGCTTTTGGCATGGCTTGGTTTCAACAGAAGTAACCAAAAGGGTAAGTTTCCTACCTTCTGAAAAATAGAATTTGGTAATTTGCTTACAAGGATATGTCACAATTGTATCTTATTACAAGTTATAATAAAAAATGGTCTTATACATGGACGATACCACTCCAAATAAAAGGGGGATTCCTGTGAAACATATTTGGGACCAAAACATGTAACTTAACTGGAATGACAGGGGGAAAATTACACAATAATTACAAAACATGATCGTTTTTTTTTGCCATTTCCATTCTTTTATTGTCTTCAAACTGTTCTGGCTGCAAGAATTAACCCCAAAATAATGTGATTTAATAGAACACAATCTTCTGATATTTAATTCATTGCCATCTTTAATATTTTCAGATCTGAGAAGACGTAGAGAATGCAGATCTATGCTGTTTTTCCAAGATGACCTTGCTGTATTTGATGGGAGCCTTTCTAAGTCGGAGGTGGACGGACCTACACTATGTGATTGCTTTCAACATCTCTACCACTTTAACATGCTTCAACTGCAGTTTAACAATTTGAAATTCTGACCTCAAAATCCGAACATTTGCCTTCTGAGAAATTAGTATCACAAATGATCAAATCTTAAATGACTCCTGAAGTAATTACGGGAAGGACGATGAAGAAACGTCACTCAAGAATAGACTCAACTTTCCAAATAACGATACAGCGTACAAATTAAATGTGCATAAACTGCGTACTTGAAAATACACCGATGCTGACAGATTTGGAACTTGCACATGTGAACTTTTTAGACTCAGTGCATGACTCGCTGTGAAACTCCTGATAAGTTTTGTAAATGAAGATAATGAAATAAACGAGTGCCTGGTGCACTCATTTGTTGTGTGCTTTATTTGACCTAAATTACAAACTATCCGTGCTCTTTTGAATGTCACTCCTAACAATGAATAACAACATGAAATTATTGATGTGTAGCATTTCATAATCACTGACGTTTTTCACATAGGACATCGAACAATTGACCTACAAATAGCAATTGATCAAGTAGTTCATGAGCCATCCTCAAATTACCATGAGATTGTTTACTTCTCAAACCATCTAAGTGAGAGTTTTACGACCTATATATGGAAGACTTATTTAATGTAAAGTTTCTTTAGAAAGAGCAACAAACTTTACAACTTTATTTTGTTTAAAGGGAACTAAATTTAGTGAAGAGCACGGATAGTATGGTTCAAGAAAAAACAATGGTATCTGGTTCACGTTCAAAACTGCTGCAGATAGTTTTCTTGGTATTGTTTTCTACTTAAGTTTGGATGAAATAGTCGTGATTAATTGTTCAACACTTTTGGCTGCAATTGTTGAATCGAGCACATTTCTCAAATTAAGCACAAATTTCCATTTTGCTTTTTGGATTGCGCAAGATGGACAAGATACCAGTCATTTTTTCTTGTGTATGGTTACAATTATGCCAGTTGTTGTACTTGACTCTTGTAGCTTTCATTGGGGTTAAATGCGCCACAAAACTTGAATTTATTCTCTACATTTCAAACTCAAGATAGTGCATTGTGATTAAATTGAGGCAATTTTGATTATGCCAAGCAAAATATGTGATCAATCTAAAAGGGAAAAAAGAAGATGTTTTCTACAAGAAATACATGTAGTTGGCAAAACTGAGGTCAACAGTTGGCAAAAAGCAGGCATTACAATTTGCAAAACAATCATCAAATGCAAACGCATATTTTTCAATATCAAATTGTTTTTTCTAAATTTAACTGGGAGTCAAGTTCTCAGCTGGCAAATTGTCACCATACCTTAAGTGGTTAACCATAGGTACATGTAACCTGTTACCATAAACTGAGTCGGTACAAAGCGAGTTCAAATATTACCTGTGCTAAAATTGACAACCTCTCTTGGCATTTTACAATTTCTGGTTTTAATACGTCCATGCCCAGTGCTTTTTTTTTAAAGCAAAATCCTGCATCTGAAAGTTTCTTTGGAAATATCATTGTTTGAAATTCCTTTTCCAACCAGAAATTTTGACCTGAATTTTAATGCATTTTGCAATCAATCTGAAATGTCATAATTACAATGAATTATTTGATTGGGCTTGACAGAAAACAAAATAACTCCAAAAATAAACTTCTTAGTTATGTGGATTGGTTTGCGGAAACACCATGTAAAAATCGTTTGTACTTTCACACTTCTGTTTCATTCCCAGTTCTCGTAAGGTCTCAATGTTTCGACTACGACTAGCCTGCTTCTTCAGAACTTCTTAGTTACTGATACATTTTTCATTTTCAATTGTGCGTTATTCGTTTTGGTTCAGCATAAAAGAAAACCAAATTCTCAAGCAATAATTTGAATCTGACTCGATTAAGGTAACAGGTTACTATTGGTTTCAAGGGTGCTGTTTCATTCATTATTCTGTGACCTTTCCAAATTGTCTGCGCTCCAACATCAGAATTGCGTATTGCTTGACTTTGTTCGTCCCCATTAGAATCATCGTGTTGCATACAAAAGCACTTTTCCTGCAAATACAAAAAGGAATACAAAAAAAGAAACTTTGATATGCGCGTCAACATTCAAAAGTAACATCAGAATTGCGTATTGCTTGACTTTGTTCGTTCACATTAGAATCATCGTGTTACAAACAAAAGCACTTTCCTGCAAATACAAAAAGGAATACAAAGAAAGAAACTTTGATATGCGCGTCAACATTCAAAAGTAACATCAGAATTACGTATTGCTTGACTTTGTTCGTTCACATTAGAATCATCGTGTTACAAACAAAAGCACTTTCCTGCAAATACAAAAAGGAATACATGTACAAAGAAAGAAACTTTGGTATGCGCGTCAACATTCAAAAGTCAATATTCTTTGCATCTGTTCTACTATTCGCAAGTTCTCTCATTCGTACAAGTCTAAAACCTTTATATTTTTGTTGCATTGCTTGCGCTGTAATAAGATAAACAAGGTCATAGATAAGGTTTAAAATGGCATCTTTGCAAAGGGTCTGCATTGCAAGTTGAAATGTGTCCCAGTCATACAACCTTTAGGTAATTTACATATGACCTCTGTGCAGTGCCAGGTTAATGTGTATGGAGGTCACATGGAAATTGCCAGAAGTTTGTATTGTTGGAACTGTTTCAATAAGCATCTTTGTAAATGGTCCATAGTGAGAGGGCGCTGTTGATGCAGGATAAAGTCTGCTCAAATAGCGCCCTCTTACTGTTGTCCATTTTTCAGAGATGCTGTTTGCAATGTAGTCCCTTATTTGTAAATAGAGGGGGTAGTTTAAGTATTGACAAAATAAAAATGCAAAAAGAGATCACTGTCTATTGTGTCAATTATTTTTTTTATTATTTTTTTTTTTAATTGCAAGTGCCGGCTGGTGCGCCCTCTGCTGTCCAGAACATGAAGCAACTTAATGACCCAAGCACATCGGCTGATAAAGCGCCCTCTTGAGTTGAAACCAGACTTAGTGTGTCTGGTATTCTGCTCCATAGGCATTCTGCAACACACATTTCAACAAGCTCATTGCCTATGCAGGCTTTTGTTGGCATGCAAATGCCGCGCATTGAAAAGACTAACAAAGGCCTGAACAAAGCTCAGAAAGGATTCATTGTTGTACACTTAAATCTTAATAGACCTGCATGGGTGTACTTCAGACTTCACCCCCTGTTCGGGCAACCAGGCCGCTATATGTTCTTGGAAGACATTTTTGTGGTGAACTTTGGTGGCAAAAAAGCAAAAATAAAGACCGATTCATTTGGACACTTCCACTCCATCACTAATTGAGTCCTTGACCTTCAAAATAATAACAACTTCAGCCCAGATGATGATGTGCTGACCAGAGAAACAAAATTTCAACATGCAGCTTACTTCAAATTTTGGATTAACGTTTTTGCCCCCAAATTTGATAGTTTATGTATTCTGAATTACAAATTACCCCATGAAAAAACATGTATTCATAGGCGCAGTAATGAAACAATCATGTCCTCATGGATTTCTTGGTTTCACTTGTGTAGAAGAAGAATGCTACCAGTATTTTCTAAGCTAATACCTAAATGCCTTTTCTTTTAACCATCCTGGTGCTAAAAGTTTATTTGGGTTGTTCCGACGTGTTCCAGGGCGGAACAGGTTTTAAATAGATTGAGATTATTTTTGTTATTTTTATTTGTGATTATTAATTATCGCCCTTCTTCCATAGAAGAAGAATGTTACCAGTATTTCCTACGGTAATATCTTAATAACTTTACTCTGGTACTAACATTTTTAGCTGTTCTAACGTATTCCAGGGCAGAACAGTGTTTGTTATTATTATTTTATTTTATTTTCATTATTCTTTATCAAGCTTCCCTAGCTTTTATGTTGTGATTTTTATTTTAATAAACTGTATTCAACTTCTTTTTCTTTATTTTAAAGGTATTTTCATACTTTGGTTTTTGTCAAAGAAGTACATATTCATGGGCAAAAATATCAAGGAAGATACAGTAACAGTTATCTGTGAAAATTTCAGTCCCATGCGGTGCCCACTTTTTGAGAAAATCGTGAAAAACGGCCACAGTATTTCTTAAGTCTTTTCTCTTTTCTTTTTTTTCTTTTAAAAGTTCAAAAAGATTTCCGGTCGTTGTTTTACTAATTTCTGGATAAATACACCGTTACAGGGAGAACAATTTTAACGGTAGGTTTCTACCAGCACCGTCTTCATAACCTGAAAGTAATACGTAAATCTGTGAACATTTCTGTTTTAGTTTCTTACCAAAGTATGATGCTACCTTTAAAAGCTCAAAAGGTAAATCATATGAAAGCTTATGAGGTAAATAATTTGTGTTGAAAACTGCTTTTGTTTGTTAATCTATTATTTAGTCACGTGACAGTCATTTGAATACTTAATTAGTTCATTAATTTGTTAGCGCTCTATTTTTTTTGCAATAGAAAAGAGTGTGTATATTCTCTGTGTTACAAATAATCTACCTATTAAATGATGAAGTCATTATGACATCATCAGATACTGAGGAAAAAATGTCATTGTACGTCGGTTTTGTAACCATAGCTACAGATGCAAATATGCATTGAAATAGGAAATACAATGTGTAGAAAACATCGTCTGAAGGGCACTGCTTACTCTAAGTGTAGAATCGGTGCTTACGGAAATAGACAATTCTCTAGTATCAGCCTAATGATTCAATTGAAACAAAATCGGAACAGCTTAGTGTTCGTCCACGGGACGAACACTTAATTGTCTAGTTATTATTTGTTTCTGTTGTAACATGGATCGTCGGCATGTTTTTGTCAACGACCATTTTGATACAGGCCTATTGGAACTTTCATTTAGATCTTGTCTGATTTTCATCTCAATAACTGTACTGACTTTGTCAATATGTTGACCTATGTGGATTAAACTGAACTAAAGTGAATTGACTCCTAATGTAGATAGATGGTTTATACCATAGGTTTAGGAATCCTAAACCTATTGCATTCTCTAGTCTCGATTATCAAGGTTTCCTATGGTACTGGTAGCATATTTTTAAAGTGATTTACTGATTTATTCTAGATCTGCGTGAATAAATTAATCTTTAGATAAAAAATGTCGCATACTAGTCAAAATGTTGAGAAGATCCCTGGTTACACGCAGCCTTGATGCATGTCCTTAAAGATTATTTATGATATTACTGGAAATTGTTCAGTGATTTTTTTGAAGGTAGAAATCTTTCTCGTTTTTAGCCTGCCTTATAAGAATTGAATTATTATTTCATAACTAATACTTAGTTTGAAGTTAATGTATCTTTCTTTAACTTGAATGTTGTATTATTATTTGTTTGTTATTTGTTTATATGTTGCTAAATCATCTGCATTGGTTTGTCCAAGAATTATATGACTTCAGAAAATATTGGTTTTGTTCCTAAAAGTTTTTTACAACTAGTATTTCGGTTGAATTAATGAACCTTTGCTAAGTTCAATTCCTATCATTGTTTCAGGATTCTGCTCAACATGGATTGTCTGTGTGTTTTTATCAAAGGTCATATCTATACAAGCTTTTGGGGCTTCTGAAAATGCCCTCATATTGGTTTGTTCCAAATTATTCCATTATTGTTACTATGATTATTCTTTGATATGTTTTTATTTAGATTTGTAGGGGCCTATGTTTTCAATCTCAATTATTGTACTGACTTTGTCAGTATTTTTTAGGGAGAAATGAAGTTAATATGAAAGGAACTTGCTATGGTTATTTAAAGGTTATTTCAGATTTATTTTTATTTCTGTTCTTTGGATAAATTACTGTGGTCTTCTTAGCAAGATTTAATTTTAACAGTTACTGCACTAAGGAAATGTTTTTATAATTTTTATCACAGCACTACAGCTTGCTAAATATTTTAAGTGGTCCCTCTTGCCTTCCTACACAACCCTAATTTCTACTACACAAGTGAAACCAATGGTCAAAACCTGAGAACTGTAACAAAGTAAACCAGCGATGCCAAAAAACTGTTTCTCTAATCATCACATCAACAACTGAGTAGAGGTCACCATCATCTATCAGGTCAAGAGCCCCCTCAGATCAGAAGCAGATGTCCTATGCAAAAGGGTTGGTCATCATGACCGGCCTAAAAAGAGACCTGGTTACACAGGAACAGTAAGATGAAGGGTACCAACTTAGGATAACAAAAGTATCAGTGCGAAAAAAACTGTGCGAAAAAAGGGTCCTCTGTCCTTCGCACCAATCATACAAGCGCTATCAGCATCTTAGTGTACAACAATCAATTCCTTTCTTCTAGTTTTTGCCGCAAGCAGAATTTGGGTATGAGCTTGTCAAATCATGTGAGGCAGAACACTTACAGAGTAGAATACCAGCAACACTGAAGACAGGTTTCACTCAAGCTGACGCATATCAACCAATGCACCCGGGTCATTAAAGTTGCTCCACATCCTATAGACAGCAGAGGAACGCACCAACCGGCACTCACATGCTCGTCTGAGCTTCTTTCCTATGTGTATTTGATCTGTACAGGATTTAAACACTTTAACAACAGATTAGAACAGTTTGAAATAACAGTATGAGAATTACTCCAACAAACAGAGTTGATATCAGCTCATTAACATACAGTGTGTCAATCTACATGGGAAGAACATTTTAGACAAGACAGGTTTTGTTCTGTCCTGATGAAAAATTGCTTTTGGCGTTTGTAGTTTTGAAAAGATCATTTTAGATTTTGTTTGCATCAATCGTCATGATGTTTTGACAAAGTTTTGAATTTTAAGATACACACAGTTCAAGGAATTTGTAGGAAATAATAGTATTGAGTGTGAAACATGCACAAATTATATGCTTTTTTTCAGTGCATCTGCAAGAAAGGTTTTGTACTATCTTGATGAAAAGGTTGCTTTTTCGTGCCTGACTGTTTAAAGAGAACATTATAGAAAATTTTGTCATGGTGTTTTAAAAACGTTTTGAATTTTAAGACACACAGTTCAAAAGATTTGGCACACAATTTTGTAGGAAACATTGGTATTTAGAGAGCAACACGAGCAAATATTCGCAGCTTTTCCAGTGCTTCTGCATGAATATTCATGCATTTTTCTTTTAGTTTGTTATTGTTGCTTAGCCGAGTTAGCGGCGCATGATCAATCTGTCTGTTGGAGAAACTCACATACCGACACAAGGAATACATTTTTAAGAAAAAGGCAAAAAAATATAACTTAAGAGTGCATTCATTTGAAATGATGGAGTTGTTCATCAAGTGTGGACAAGAATTTTAGGGGGAAAAAATTGCCAAACCCCCG
This sequence comes from Astropecten irregularis, assembly GCA_963971285.1. Taxonomy (NCBI): domain Eukaryota; kingdom Metazoa; phylum Echinodermata; class Asteroidea; order Paxillosida; family Astropectinidae; genus Astropecten; species Astropecten irregularis. The sequence continues at coordinate 19,406,127 of OZ020254.1, read as the reverse complement.
CCCCCCAAAAAAAACAAAAAAACAGAGAAGAAAAAAAACTTTCAACCCACGAATTGAATAAAAATGGGATAAATATGTACACAAAATGACCGAATTAAGTGAAAAAAAATAATTCCAGAATTTAAAAAGAACAAATGAAACCCCCAATTTAATAAAAATGTGATAAATAATTTGGACCTCAACCCCAAAAATGACATATGAATACTGGTATAATTTAAAAAGAATTTGAAAAGTATAAATTTGAAACTTTTGTCAAACCCAAATTTTGGACATAAGACACGTACAACTACAACCCCTGTCACTTCAAATGAATGAACCCTAAAACATTTACAAATTTAATACTTAAGATTCTAGAAAAAGATATGGTTCAGGATTGTGAATCACATTTAAACATAAAGTGGAGATAGAATTTTGCCATAAAAAGGTTTGTTTTCAAGTCCCACCCAGGGGTACAACTGGTAAGAGTCTGAGATTGTGCAGAGGATGAGAAATTTATGCGAAATATGTAGAAAGGATTGTGAGTGAAAACATATGGACTCAATACTGTTTAATTACATGTATTATGTCCATGAAGATTAAAATGATGCTGACATTTCAGAACAATTCCAAAAATGACTAGAATTGATGTTTTAGAAATGGAGATCAAATGGGAAAAAAAGCTTTCTAAAATAGCTCTCAAAGAAATTCATGCAAGAAAGGGAAATAAAAATGGATATTTTCTACATGTCTAAATGTGATATCAAATCCTGAACCACTATGCAAGTTTTAGAACCTTTTACAATGAGAAGGGATGGATCCATTTGTGAAGGAAAAGAGGAAAGAGGAATGGGTGAAAAATTGATGGCGCAGCAGCATGATATAATTTGATGGCAGAATTTGGTATTCACAGATGCCACATTTAGAATGTTTCAGAGGAAAAGCCTGATCATTGTGGAAAGTTGCCCCAACCAGGGGAAAAGTAAATCCGATAAACAGTTCCCACCCAGGGGAAATTGTTTTTGTTAGAGGGGCACAAGGTGTGACACACAATACAGAATTGAAATTGATTTGCCACCAAGGCAGTGTTATAATTTGGAGACTTAAAAAAAAGCTAAAATATCATGAATCCATCCCAACTTTGACATAAACCCTTGCTAGCTGTCAGAAACACACAATGCACATGACCACTTTACACTGCATTTGACAAGATTCACAAAAAAAGAGTTGTAGGTATTTGTTTGTATGCATACATAGTTTTGGATCAAGAAAGACCAAATTTACAAATTATCTTCCTCTTCATATCATGGCCATCTCAGGCAAGAATTTGAAATTTTTCAGATAAATTGCAAAAGCGAACTTGTTCAGCAATAAGGTGATAGGTGATCGATGTCACGCGATGTCGTGTTGCTGGTAGTGACGTTTCGGCTGCTGGAACTGCTAGCCTTCATCAGGCAACTGAAGAACTGGATGCTGCGGTGTCCGTTGTATCCTGTTGGTCAGTCCCTCATGCTCACTGTAGTGTACTTCGGACGTCGAACGTGTCACTCTGGTGGGCGTCGCATGCTTCTCTCCGTGGGTGGTCGGGGGCGTGTCCTCGGTGTGTCCTCGGTGTGGCTTCGGTGGTTCCATCTGTGGCGTTGCAGTGGTCAAGGTGCCGGATGGTGGGAAGCCGGAATCCGGGGATGTAGCAGTTCCAGCAGCCGAAACGTCGCTACCAGCAACACGACATCGCGTGACATCAATCACCATTTTCCTTAACTGTAATTACCGCAATGAATAATCCTTTCCTTGTTCAGCAATGATTAACACAAACATTCAGCTGTCATAGCATTGAGTGTTTCTTCAGTACAGCCGGCAAAAAATATAAATGTATGGATCAATGTTGCAATGGTTTATACAATTATACATGTACATCAATGAAGTAAACAAAACTAGATGTCAAATGTCAATGTATGGAGGTAAACCAAAGCCCACTTGGTTAGCTAGGTTCATAAGGTAAGGTTCATTTCATAGTTTTTCAGTTAAAGGGTGTCTGGTTCAAATCCCACCAGAGGCACCAATGTGGATTGAGTTTTTACTTAAGTTTCTCAGGTAATCAGAGCATTAACCTAAAGTTTTCTGGTTCAAATCCCACCAGAGGAACTGTATCAGTGTTGAAATCCTTATGTCACATTCACAGCAAAGTAATTGTCCTTCAGCAATGCTACACATTCTTGATCACAGAATTGTAGCTTTGGGTTTTTTCTCTCACAGGTTTTTGGTTGGTCTCTGGTTCAAATCCCACCAGAGGAGCCTGATGGCTGCACATTTTCATGAGTAATCCTGCTGAGATTTACCACCTACATTGACATCTGACATTAATGTTTAAAGCTGAATGAATTCTTGGTAACATATAGAAGTACAAGTCTAATGCACAATAATAAATAAAATAATTCAATTTACTTTATGATGACTCCATCTAGTACTGGACAGGCAACATCACTGGAATGGGTGACATCTCATTGGTAGAATGCCTTGACAAGATCACCTAATACAATAATAGAAATAGAGAGAGATTGGTTAACCATTTAACACGCACTGATATGACTATTAACATCCATAACAAATACAAATTCATTTCAATTGTTTGTTTAGCACATGATTTGTGAATGTCACAGAGCAGCATCCACAGTTTACCAGATTTAACATGTACATAAAATAACATGCAGTTAGTTCATCAATAAAAACCCATTGAATGAAACAGGAAACTGATACTTCATAGTAGTTAGCTGACTTGTATTTGAGTCATAAAATATCACATCTGAGTCCGAGTCTGAGTCACATCTCTCAAGTCCAAGTCCCGAGTCATCCAGGTCGAGTCTGAGTCCGAGTCACCTTTAAAATAGACTAGGAGCATGGACCAGTCTTCAGTTGCCTGATGAAGGTTAGCAGTACTTACAACTGAAACGTCGCCACCAGCAACACGACATCACGTGACTTTGACTAACTACTTCCGCTGTTTCAACTACCGCAATGAATAAACCTTTTCTCTCTACTGATGTTGCACAAGTTGCACAAGATGCAAGCTTGTTGAAAGCATTACTTGCATTAGCCAAATTCACTTGAGAAACACAATCAGACCCGCTGAACTTTAAGAAACATGGATGAACAAGACTAGAAATGAATCAATACTTGTCAAAACGTACCTGTCCCAATCCAAGTGTGGCATCTTCTTGGCTGGCTGAATGGCTAGATGACTGCTTCCTTAGAGGCTGGCTAGTTGGACAATCACACTCTCACTGGCTGGGTGGCTGGTGACTGTCTTCTCCTGACAGACAGCCCGATGACTGGTTGCCTTGCTGGTATCTGGGGTCTTGGCATGATTTGAGATCAGGCTGCGGCAAGTTGGTTGTCAAACCTATGATAAGAAATAATGAACACATTAGATGTTGAGATAATTGGAGGGCTGGCAAAAATGAGTGCTTGTGAATGTCTGATTCACTAGCCAAGCCAGCAAAAAGTGGAAACCCTCGCACTGCCTTATTCCTTGCAAAGAACACCTGATATACAAACACAGCTCACCAGAGTCTGAAGTACATGTACCATAAGTAGATGAATGTTTGTCCTTGGTCTTTGTTCACCAATTGCTGGTTGACTACCTTCCCATCAGCTTACATTAGTGATTGATAAGTGGGCAATCCAGCATTGGCAGAAAAGTGCATAATAAATCAATACTTCAAGAAAGATTTGAGGCTTTGCATGGTGACAATTGGTATGTGGATCGGTTTGCGGAAACACCATGTAATAATCGTTCGTACTTTCGCATCTCTATATCGTTCACACTTCTTGCAATTAATTACTATATGGTGTTTTGCAATTTATTGCAAGAAGTGTGAACGATAAAGAAGTTCGAAGGTACGAACGATTATTACATAGTGTTTCCGCAAACCGATCCACAAATCAATACTTGTAAAAATGTACCTGTCCCAATTCCAGTGGGGCATCTTGACTGGCTGGCTGGCTGGCTGGCTGGATGGCAGGCTGTGTATCTGGCTGGTTGGCTGGTTGGAAAGTCACACCCTGGTTGACTGGTGACTGTCTCCCCAGATAGATCAGATGGCCAGCTGGTTGGTATGCTGGCTGGCCGGTTGGCTAGTTGGATAATCATTCTCCACCTGGTTTGATGAACGGCAAGATGGATGATTATCATCTTTCTCGGCAGACTGTCTCTCCTGATAGACAGCCAGATGACTGGTTGTCTTGGTGGTTTACTTGCTGGGTAGCTGAGTGGGTTGTAGGTGGATGGTTCAACGCTGATAACTGGCTCACATTACATGGTTGTACTCTTTGCAGATGGACAACCAGCAAGCCCATTCTCTGTCTGGCTGGGTAGAATTAGCCATAGGTCATCTTCCACTAGGTCTGTGGCTGGCGATGGATGAATTCCCCATGGTCTGCTGTTTCAAACAGATCTCTCATTGTGGCTCACTGCAACATCAAACAATAAAGACGGGAACATTTCTTTAAAAGCACTGGATTTGGGGCAGATTCAGAAAAATTGGAATGTTAAATGTACGAAGAATGCCAGAGTCTCTTTCTTCAAGATCCACTGAACAAAGAACTTCATGGCCTGAATATAGTACGTACTGAATCCACTCATCACAGTAATTTATGGAAGGCAAGAGAGCACAATCTGCTTACATTTTCAGTGCACACCCGCAGTTCAACGCATGATGCACTTTAATGAACGGCTATATACTCGTAAAATGAGTGGTTTTATGTCTAAGATTTTACACAGACAACACATTACAACATCATACGTAATCAGAGCCCAACTAGGGGCAAGAATTCCACTGACGGCCATGATGGGTTAGGGTTAGGGTTAGGGTTAGATGTGCTACCAGTGTGGCACTTGTGAGTTTTACGGGGTATTTGGGACTCACACTTCGGAGCAGTAGTGCACAACGGAGGCAGCCATTTTCTATCTGTGAACTTATGTGTGGTGCGCATGACAGAGGGCAATGGGTACTGGAGCTGTTGAATATTTATATCCAGGAGGGACCATTGTTTGGCAGGTGGCGGGGTGGGGTGGGGGGCGGGGTCGGGGGGGTGTGTTTAGTGTAAGTTCATAACAGTAGGAAAATTGAGGGAGGGATTAGGTGTGGGAAATTCAAAATAGCATTATCCTATAATCTATGGACATTTTTGGAAGGTCTGCATTGAAATGCGGTACGCAGCTTAGATTTAACCATCCCATATTGGGACTCCCCCGCCAATTTTACTTGACCTTAACTTCAAATAGAACGTATTAACCGTCATATGGCAGCAAGTGCTCGTGTGGCGTGCTCAGATAATCCATTGCATTTGTAATAATATTCTTGTTTCTTCCACAGCCCGGGTTCGAATCCCAGTGAGATCAAGGTAAAAAAAGTTGGAAAATAAGAGTGATAATGTAGAAGAGGAAGGGATATAGGAGAGGTAGGAGAGAAGAAAGAAGTGAAAAGAGGTTTTTTTTTTTTTATTTGCCCCCTTTTTTTTGCCACCCTCTTCCCCTAGTCACTGAGCCCCCTCTCACACATAAAAACCCTCCAAATTGATTTCCCCCTTCTGAACTTGTCACATATCCCAAAATTAGGTAAATTTGGCCATGGCCGTCAGTGGAATTATTTCTGAACTAGGTAATCCCCTAGGCTCCATATTAAGCTATAGCCTACACACGTACACACATGTAGAGACTTAGGGCCTGTTTGTTTAACGCACAGAATCACGGATTCTACTGATCCGGATCCCATTTTAGCGTACCCTGCATAGGACGTGGATCCGCAATTTTGCGATCCTGTGCGTTGAACAAACAGGCCCCATGTCTTTTGTTTTAGTTTTAGAGTTGGTCAAATTTCAAAACAGTCTAACGTTAGTTCAGCAGACTTTGTTATTATTATTATTATTCAAAGCCAGAAAAAAACAATGCCCTAGCTATAGTAATACAGGGAAGTGCACAAAAATTCAACCAAAAGCTTGTACTTCGCAGTAAAATGAATGGATTCTTACGCCTAAAGCTCAAACACACAACACACAGACAAGGCCTACATCAGTACGTGTATGTAAATACGAACGTCTGCTTGCAAAACATGGCTCATTACAGAGTGACACTCTCCATCCAAATTCACGTTTTTATGGACCAATACGTTTATTTAATCCATGGCAAAAAGGTTCTACAAGGGGAAATTTATCAACTTTTAGCCAAATTATACCAAGATACATTACCTGTTACTTGAAACATGGAGAAATAAGTTGTCTTTTCTTGTGTTTATGTCAGGAAATTGCCATGCGTCTGCTGCATGGCTTTTAAATGAAGGCCGCCCTCTACAGTTGAGTCTTAACAAGACGTAGCAGTCGAGGGAGTTGAGTTACGCCCATTGGAATAAAGTTCTATTAAGCAAGTTTAAGAGAGTTGTGGCTTTTGCTATTATTTTGAGACTAGGGACCTTTAAGAAACCAGGCTAGGCTTGAGACATATTTCGCTACCGTCATTTGAGACCCAAAACGAAATGAAGGGATTGGGCCTATATGACGAAGCCGAAGAAAGGCTCCAGCTTCGCCATTGTATCTCATTCTCAAGCCCTTCATTTCATTTAAGCCACAAAATGGCGGTAAAAAAAAATCCCAAGCCTAACTTTAAGCCTCATTTCGTAAAGGCCTTAGGTCTACTCAGGGTATAAGTGGTCAAACTTCAAAGCGAACTCGATATATATATTCGGCGTCTGGACTATATACGGGTACACATGGATGCTATACTCTCTATAACCAGCTTCCACAATAATTAACGGCAAGGGGCACTTAAATTACCGTATGGACAGTATCAGAATATAACCTTCTATTCCTTGTTTTCAACCAAAATCATGACATTTCTAGATCATATCAATTAGATAGACGGTTGCCATGTAATGCTATGGAGGTTTGTGGCGTGCACGTACATCCATTAACCAAATCTAATATTGCACAATTAACGTTCTCGATCTGAAGCTCAAGAAATCAGCACGATCAGCAAATCCCTTTAAACAGGCCTTAAGCAAAGACGCAACCATAAAAGAACTTTTATATGCATGGATATTACTTTGTTCACAAACAAAAGGATGTCCCTACTCCCAAAATATAAATTATATAATTATCTTATTCCCAGAAATTAATGAAACGTGCCTTTTGACATGTTTTGCGATTTAAGCGAAGGCAGTACGTGGTGTTTGCTACTAGTAAGTGGGAGTTGCCTAGTGACTGGTGTTACAATAAAGGGATGCATGCCTGCATGCTAAATGGGCGTGTCCATTGCTGCTAAGAGAGGGTGATAAGATCGAGTTATATTACTGAGCGCCACTGTCTTTACAACTTCATATCGTTACAAACTATACCGTGAGGATCTCCCAACACTTGGAACTCAAGACCAAGAACACCATGGATACCACACAAAGTCACCTAACAAACTCATCAGGGCTGGCAATGACTGAAGGAGACCGAGAATTGAGTGCATCATTTTACGACAATTCATCTAACATCACCAAGATTTCAACGACTCCCCGCCCGTCTGGAGTAGGGGAAGGATTGTCACTCGACGCGGTTCAAGTCGCGATTGCCGGTGTTGGTGGAACCGTTTCATTTGTGACTGTTTGTGGCAATCTCTTGATCCTGTATGCGTTCTACATCGATCGTCGCTTACGAACCTACACAAATTACTACATCTTAGGCCTCTCCATTGCAGATTTTATCATTGGGGCGTTCTCTATGCCCTTGTATGGCATATACTGGGTTTTGGGTTACTGGCCGTTTAGTATGACACTGTGTAAAGCATATCAATATGTAAGTCATGTGTTTATCGGTACCTCTCAACTGATCATCGTGTTCATGTCTATTGACCGATACCAGGCTGTATGTCATCCCTTGAAGCACCTTAGGCAGCGTACCCTACGCCATGCTGTCTCCCTGATCTCCATCTCCTACATTATTCCTATCATATCTTGGCTGCCTTTCACCGCCCTCAGGCAGTACATATTTGGAGGAGGTGGCATCCCTTCTGGCTACTGTTACCCTCAGTATGTCCAGGAAAGTCCTTTATTTACCATCTTGACGTTTGCCTTAGTGATGTGCGTACCGATACCTATCGTCTCAATCTTGAACATGCGTATTCATCTGACCATAAAGAAGACGTTGTCCCAGCGGAAACAGCTTGTAATGATGAAGGAGGTAGAAAGTGCCACCATCTCTGCTAAAGCCACATCAGCAGAAGATGCTACACCCCAGCACACCACGACTGGTCAAGCTACCGAGCCAAACGCCCAGCAGCCCCGGTCATCAGTCCCGGTGACTAGAGTCAAAGACCGGGGGACTATGAAAGCCAAGAAGGAGAGTCACCGAGCAACTCGTACACTGACCCTCATTGTCATCGTGATGCTTATTACTACCATTCCCTTCTCAATCATCGGTACTATCTACTTTATCTGCCCAACTTGTGTACCGCTAATTATTTACCAGGTAAGTTTACCCACAGTCGATCCAATTAAATTGATTTTTAAATGTCGTCATCCCGTGATTTATTATGTGAGGATGTCGTCATCTGATTTTAGGATGTCGTCATCCCGTGATAAATTATCTCAGGATGTCGTCATCTTGATTTTGTGATGTCGTCATCCCGTGATAAATTGTTTGTGGATGTCGTCATCTTGATTTTAGGATGTCGTCATCCAGTGAGAAATTATCTCAGAATGTCGTCATCTTGATTTTGGGATGTCGTCATTCCGTGAGAAATTATCTTACTGTCGTCATCCCGTGATAAATTATGTCAGGATGTCGTCATCTTGATTTAAGGATGTCGTCATCTCGTGATAAATATTATTGTTTGAGCATGTCGTCATCTTGATTTGAGAATGACGTCATCCCGTGATCAATTATCTCATGATCTCAACAAGTCAGATGGCACCTCAAGACCTCCGTATATGGATGAGTGGCACATTAATGGATTGCTTTTTCTTTTCTTGATTTACAAACAGACAGCAGTGTATTTTACTCGTGTGAACAGCAGTGTGAATCCGTTCTGCTATGCCGTGGCTAACCCCCTCTATCTAGCGGCGTTTACAAAGTTACTGCGCCGTGCCAGACGGCAGAAGGCTGAACTTGATGGCCCGTCCTTTATCTCAACCACACTGCAGTAAATATGCCACTATATTGATTATAATAAGATCACTAATATAAAAGACCAAAGCATTATGATGATCAGTTGCATTTTGGGGAGAAATTGAACCTTATTACTTCACGGGAATTGCGACACTAAGCAAATTTCAATGCGTCAAATCAAGAGGGACTACCTGTATGCATTGCTGCACCAAACTACGCTTAGCACCACACACTACAGTTCGCAAAAACACGGAACTTAAATTAATTTAGTTCCAGCTATGGCTAGAGAAACATCCCATTGTCCCAATTGTAATCAATCTGTGGCTCATTTTGTGCTCTAGAAATCCACTTAATAGCCACGCTTTCAAAATATCAATTTTACATTTCTGTCGTTTCCGTGTTTATAGTGTTTTTATTCTACACACTAACCAAATAAGACAAAAATGTAGATAGTTTGCTCCACAAAATGGTGCATAATTAGATTCTGGTGTTGCACAGCGAGAAAAAACGGTATGATGCACTCAAACGATGTCACCATTACACAAATCTAGGTATTCATTATCACTCTATATTAAAACTATAATCATCACATATCCACAAGGGTGAGGCTGACTGGTCAACATAGGGCTAGACAGCTCAGTTGGTAAGAGGGCCTGGTGCGGTATTTCGGGTGACTCTGGTTCGAATCCAGCTCCATTCAATTTTCCTTTGTTCACTTTTCAATTTCTATATTTAAACTTTAAGTATTTTTATGATGTGAAATTACAAATGATCTGATCCATAGAATGTGGGGTGCCGTGGCCTATAGTGGTCTGTCGTGTCGTACTCAAGGTCTTGTGGTCAATCTACAGATTGTGGGTTCGAATCCAGCCATGGGTTAATGGTGCTTGCGTTCTTGGTCAAAACGCGTTGTCACAATATTGTGCCACTCTTTACCCAGGGGCCAATTTCATAAAACTGCTAAGCACAAAAATTTGCTAAGCATGACATTTCTGTCTTAATAAAAACAGGGTTAACAACCAAATTTCCATGTGTTGTGTATCACTTGTGATTGTTCTTTGGCTGTTGTTCGCTGACCATGAATATCAAACGGAATTTCAAATGGTGGTTTGTTTTTTGGGGCGAGACATTCTTGTGCTAAGCAAATTTTTGTGCTTAAAAGTTTTATGAAATTGGCCCCAGATGGCTTTGTGGTTTGATTAGCCTCTGTGCACTGAATACGATAGCCGTTGAGATGGTTTCAGAAATGTAAATTATGGCCCGATGACCAGGGATAATAATAAAATTTGTAACGCGCAGTAGATCAGAGTATATTCATAATAGTAGCCTGCGCAACATAAATCTCCTATACATGTATTACAAATGTTCGGACTTAGTTACGATCACAACTTTCAGACACATCGTAAGCCTATTAAAAGTACATGTACTCCCCATAGTTGTGCTGTGTGCAAAGATCAGTCTTAACAATACTGAATAACGTTGAAGTACTAGTTAATTTTGTTCAAAATCATTAATTGTGAAAGTGATTATATTATTGTACATGCATTTGTCAATTTTGTGGACAGTTAATATCAATGTAATATTAATTTTTGTAGTAAAAATAGCTAAAGACACGGAATGATAAAATGATCATGATAATAATATTAAGAATATCCGACGATGGGTACTTAAAACATTCCCATAGGATCGTGGACAAACTTATTACTTACTTATTTCTCAACATCCTCCAAACCAATGAACTTGAAATTGTGAATACACATTGAGAGCATTCTCTGTCCTCTATGTCATTAAAAGGGACCTGATACAATCTGTTTGGGTATGTTACCAATCCTGTACTGTATCTTGAAAGAGTGTTCTGTGCACATGACAATTAACTACAATTACATCTGATTAAATTCACGCTAATGTAAAAGAACGTGTTTATCTCATTGTGGGTTAAATGTCATATGGCTTATACATTATCTTTTCACCTACTGCACTGTAAGCAGTCCCCTTTCCACCCCCCCCCCCCAAACACACAATTAATGTCCCGCCCCCTAGACGCCAGTATGGTGTATCGGTCCATTGCTTCACTTTACTCCAATTAAGGCTTAGGCTGTGTACCAAATCTCTGGCTGTGACCGCAAATAACACCCAAGTCTATGGGAACGGCTGCAGTCACTGGCTAGTGGCTGCCATATGTGCGTGTGTATAATCTGCAGCCGCAGCCAGAGATTTGGGACACGACCTTAGAGACCAACAATACAAGTTGGCTGCCCCAACAACACCTAACACTGCCCACACACGATAATATGCAACGAGTTACAATGTTCCACTCATCACAGCCTTGAAAATTCAACCGACGAAATCGACGAGTTTATAACCAAAATTTCAGAGGTGATACTCTGACCCCTACCCGTGGGTAGCCAGCTGGGGACTTTTGGAGCGTAAACTCGGTGTACCATAGCCAGCGAGCGAACACAGTGTATACGGCGTCCGGCCCGTTCTCTTGACAACGTGCCCCACTGTCTGTGAATGGTGACATACATGCAGAGATCGATATTACTGGGGGAAGCCGTAGTGGGATAAGTTCGCTGTCAATAGTCCTCCAGATAGTACCACCAGTTTCACAGATCAATGAGGATTTATTGGCCATCAGAGGGCATGTAAAGTACACCTAGACTTAGGAGTAGAATTCAGGCAAGATACTTATGGAGGACACCAGACTATGGAGTTAGGAACTTCCTGCAAAGTCAAGATGATGACAAGTTTCTCCCTCCGTACCCGGACTTGATCGAAGTTCTCTCGGTACATCAAACCCAGCATCGACATGGGGTCGGACGTGGACTTGGTGCAGCACATGCTGAAGATTGCGTGAGTATTCCATATATCAGTTTGAGTAGTAACTTTACACATCCAACCAAAGAGTGAGACCAACCATGGAGCTATACCCCATGGACTTGAACCAACATAAGATATAACAGGCGTCGCGCGTTCAAATCTCAAAACCTCGAAATGCCGTTTGGGACGTGGCTGCCTTAACTCCGCGGTAGAATTAAGTCCGTGGTTTGGTAGCGGGTGGTGGGAATTTATTCCTGGGGTAAAATGGCCATAACGTCCCGGGGACAGGTGTCACCTGTCGGTGCCCAGCGAATGTCCGTGTATGGAACATCCTGCCTCATAACTATTATTATCATTGATCAATTGAAGTTTAGATTTCACGTTTACGAAAAAACAATAATTAATAGTTTGTGTAATTGTGTTCTGTGCGCGTTCGTATTCACTTGGACCGAGTTGACTTTGAACCGAGTTGACTTGGGACTGAGTTCACATGGAACCGAGTTGACTTGGGACTGAGTTCACATGGAACCGAGTTGACTTGGGACTGAGTTGACTTTATAGGAACCGAGTTGACTTGGGACCGGGAGTTGGTTTTGGAACCGAGTTGACTGAGCTGAGGACCAAGTTGACTTAGGGCCGAGTTAATATTGCCGGCCATGCCGGTCATATCTGTCTCGATATCGAGATCTCTGGCCATTTCTTCCGAAGGTGGACACATCATTCGCTAAAACTTCTCATCAAAACCTATCCGTCTTTTAGATTTAATTCCTTCCTGTCATTCACACGATGCAACAAACTTCCAGGTACCGTAACCAATAGTGAAAATGCTTGATTATTGAGCAAAATTCCATTGTTCATGTCAATATTGACCGTATTGCCCTGATACGGTTTGGCCATGCATTGTGACCACCACATACCGGACAATGTGACTGACCCCTCTCTCAACTGACCACCATCGATTTGGTGCTCACAAAGGACAAGAATGATGTTCCAAGAAATAAGACAAACAGATAATAGCTGGATCGATTGGAAAAGAAAATTGAGGGATGGCAAAGCATTATTGTAGCAGAATGTGGTTTAGCATTAATATACCCGGAGGCGAAAGGTTGATGTGTATATTAACTTTGTAGCTTTGAAGATGTAAGATGGTCCATGGTGAATTTGCTGGAATATTATCAATGATGAATAGTCTGAATTTGCCGCTATACATGGTTCTATCTATGGATTTTATTGACTAGTACCTAACATGCAATACACTTATGGTCTTGCTAATTGGCAAACTGATGTAGGCCCAAATCGTGTATTGCGAACTTGCAAGAATTCTCCATGCAGTACGCTCTCTGTACAAAAAATATGAAGCATTGCGGATGACAGAGCATAAAATGTAAGTAAAATGCAGGTAGTTTTATTTTATTTATTAGTATGATGACGCCATATTCAAGTAATAAACTGCTGCAAACTGCTCATCAGTCAAAATAATGACCTGGGTTTATCAAATGCTTGGAGTTAGGAGGGGCAGACACGTTTCGATCCTAGCAGGATCTTTATCGAAGGCTAAATGACAAGAGGACAATAACATCCAAATAAAGATACACATAAATGGATGAGAGGATCAGTATCATTATAATTTATTAGTTGGTGTATTTTGGTGAATGTCATCTTTTCTGTGTGAATGTCGACTTAATTTTGGCGCCAATTTCTCACACGTTTATCAAATTGCTAATTGTATCTTTAGTAAAATCCCGCATAACAAACATACCAACACTCCTAATGGCAATTAGAGTATATGCACACTCCCAAATGGTAAAATTAACAGGTTTCAAGTACGTGCTCAAACAGTTCATGTAACATGAAATGTCAGTAGTGACTTTGTATGGATCGTGTTTTGGAGTCGAGCTCTCGATATCAAAGGTGACTATAAGGAGAGCCATAGGTTATCAGGTACTTGACATTGTGTGTGTGTTATTAATGCTAGAAATATTGTTTGGATCTGTAGTTCAAAGCACAGTTTATCAAGGTACACGATTCTGATCTCGACTCGGAGTTTCTGCCGTCGGCCTCGTTGCCTAGGAGTTTATGAGTGTGTCTGAGGCCCTATACACATTATATTCGAGAAAATATTGACTTAAATAGTGCTCATGTCGGATGCACTACTGCAAAACGATAATGGCTTACGGTTTCTGCTGCTACCGACCGGTTTCTGCAGTTGCCAGGAAAAGTCTCAGTAATGCACGACTGCAAAGCAATTTTAAGTACGGTCTACTAAGTACGCTAATACTAATACAGAAATGCCCAATTATCATTGGTTTTTCCGTGTGTAATCGAAAAAGTATTGTTTTTGTTGAATTTGTTTTTCTTTTTCCGCCTCTTCTTGTCGTTCAAAATGACATAGACTTTGTACACAGTACACAGGCATAGTACACTCCACTTTGAACATTATTTTTTAATGTCTTTATGAAAACAGAAACCACGATAAAAAAAAAATCTGTATCAAAATACTGCCGCAAAATCCGCACAATGACGGAGAATGGGCCGTCTTGAAAGTCTAGAAATAGAAACATGATTTTGACACGAAACCACGAAACATTATTCCATGATGTTCACAAATATCTAATAATAAGCTCGAAACGTATGAACAGCAATCGATTTTTAGCTTGTGTTTGGAACAGCCACTACCACTTTTTACTGCTAAATTCACTTCATTCTATGTATACAAAAGCTTTGTGCTATAAATACATATTATTCCCATTCAGCACAAACTCTCCTGGAGGTAAAATTGCCAAGGTCAAAGGTCATAGATTGTTTACTGCGCTGCTCCACGTTTCCAAGGCGATGACCTTGGTATTTTTAAGAGATCACAAGTTTTAAATTAACCACGTTTGCTAAGCAAATAGAAATTGAAAATTCACAAAAATATGAAATGCGGTCTTTATGTTTGCCACAAATCGTTCATGCGTGAAGGACTGGTTCAGTTGGAATTCGGATTTTAGAAAAAGGCAAAATGATCAATCACAAATATAGGGAAGTGGTTTCTATTTTAACTCACTTATGTCGCCCTCGGGCTGAAATTATCATGAGAATGGTTATAATCCTCAATGTCAATATGTACTAGCTATACCACGTTGTGCTGTATTATAATTGTCTGATGCGTTTAACTAAGCGCCTTCACGTACTCAATAGCTTTTTTGCATAAAAGCTCAATAGTATTATGCCAACATGGCCGGCCTTGTACACAGGCATACACCAAGGGCCTAGACAGTATAGTGCTTGATGATAGGTTTACCCCAGACAACAACCCTTACAGGAGAAGACCCATTCGCTGCACAAACATCTCACACTTAATAACTTTCTGACAATAGGTCTACCACTTATAAGTTTTCTAGTTGGACCAAGGGGGTGCCCCATTGAAGTGATAGACAAACGGACTCCGGATAGCTTGGAGATGTTTACCTGCATCCATTCAGAGATACCCAGCGCCCTGTGGCTGTTTCTCTGGTGAATTAGGGGGGTTGGGTTGAGGAAGACCAGAGGTGTTGGATAAACATGAAGGGGTGAATATAGGGACCAGACAAGGTTTGTATAACGGGTTAAGCTGCTAAGTTTGCAAGCAAATTAACTTGTTCGTTAACTACGTCCACGATCCATCACAACTGATGTTCTTCTGCACTAGTAAGCATGATGTCGTGGGTTCGAATCCCACCTGAGCCAGTGCATGCTTTTTTTTTCATGTGTACTCACAAGCACTGGGTATACAGTGCTCATCCACGTCGGTGAAGGGCAATCCTAATCTGCATAATTATCATCCACTTCCTGACCAAAACCATTAATATTCATGGACATTAAATTTAAAACTGCTTTTTCAGAAGTGATATTTTGGACACTTAACCTAAGTTTAATTCTTGTTGCAAAGTACATGTATTTTAGTGTGTACACACGTATCAAGTTAGTCTATAAAGACGTAACTATGTAGGCCTATAGTTTTGGGGCGGGGCGTTGCTTGTCGGTATGGGGGAGTTTCCATAGATCAGGGTTAGTATTTCCTATTGCCACGGTGACATGATTGTAATGAAGAATCGAGAAAAAAACCGTGACAGTACGATTTGTTTTATCGATTATTTTGTGATGGGAATTTGTGTGCATTTCGCATAAACGCGTCACGAATATAATCGATTTCTCGTGTTCCTACGTCATTATTTTGTATTCGGTATCGATTCCTCTGTTTAAACAGTCACAGCAGAAATCGACCGACTTTACAAAAGGAAGATTAGAAAGTGGCAGGGTGATTTCGTGAAGTGATGTTGTAATTTGTGCCATAAGGAAAATGACCGACCCGAACATCCCTATTCATTTTGCCATTATTAATTCGAGTGTTGCAGTCGTTATACCGCCCTCTATTGGGCAATTCTGATTTCTCGTCGTAGTGTTGATTGGGGAGGGGCACTGTTACCATAGAGACCAGTGATTGGCATCACCGTGCAAGATCAGATGAGGGCGCTTCAGGATGCTCTTTTTCAGGGCATTGGAGAGTCGGGACAATTTAAGAGTAAGGAACTACGGGCTTATTCAAAGCGAATACTATCGAACAATAATTCTCCTTCTTACAGAAATTAGTGACAGAAGGAGCATGATTCCTGATGTTGATGGGGACAGAGTTCCACAGTTTGGGACCAGCTATAGAAAATGATCTATCTCTGAAAGATTGAGACCCAGTAGGATTAGACAGAAGAAGTTTATCACCAGAAGATCGGAGTCTCACTTTGCCTGATGGTTGATATAAATTATTTGCTGTCGAATATCGAAAGCAAATCTTAAGAGTTAAGATTGGTCAGACACAATCTCACAACGTGGATGATCATACCGTACGATGAGTGTGATAGAGTATAACTGTGAACTCTGTCAGTTTCAACACCGCACATAGGCTGTGTATCAAAACTCACATGACTATGTGTAATAAAGTTAACTCATGTCTACATTCTGGAGGTTTTTGAGGTGATTTAGTGGTTAAGTGCTTTGTTTTTGCATCTGGGTCCCAGTTACCTTACGATGATGGAGCAAAAGTTATCAACAGAAAAACTGGCCTTAAGGCTGACTGGCTGTTTTGTGGTCCTTATTTTTTGAAGTTCGTTGACGTGACGTACAAGGTCACGTGTGGACTGCAGGGATTTGTCTATACCGTGTTTATCCACGACTTTCACTGTCAATACAAATACAAAATGTTGTATCATTCTTGTTCTGAGTACAGAGCTATGTTGCTCTATAGTCTGAGGCCTATAGGCTCACACCAGCTGCCGTTATGCACTGTGTGGTGGACTTAAAGGTATAATATCATACTTTGGTCATCTGTGAACATTTCAGTCCCGTGCGGTGCCCACATTTTGAGAAAACAGTGAAAAATGGCCACAGTATTTCTTAAGTCTTTTCTCTTTTATTTTTGATCTTTAAAAGATCAAAAATAATGTTGGTCACTGGTTTTACTCTTTTCTGGATAAATACGGCATTTCAGGCAGAAATATTTTAACAGTATGTTTCTACCATCACCATGTTTATACCCTGTAAGTTATAGGTACATCTGTGAAGAATTCTGTTTCGGTATGCTACCAAAGTATGATACTACATGTCCCTTTAATATTATTAAGTTGAAGGACATTAAGATTGGCCATGCACTTCCTAAGCTCAGGAAACGATAACATGACATTAATGTTGGAATATTCTATCAGTGTTTTGTTAAGATCATTGTGTTTACTGTGTAGGAAGTACGGTATGGTGTGTATAAAGTACACAACGACGATTACGATCCATTAAAAACAATGACACTATATCCGTTATCTGTGGCCAACAGCAACATAACGGCGGCCAACATGGCAACATGCCACTCTGCTATGGTTTGTTTTTCACGAACAATCTTCCAATAGCTGAAGCAATTTAAAGGTAACTTCATTATACTTTGGTTTTTGTCAAAGAAATGCAGATTCATTGTTTTCATTCATTGGATTCATTCATTCATATCACGAAAGATACAGTAACAGTCATCTGTGAAATTCCCAGACCCATACGGTGCCCACTTTTTGAAAAAAAACATTGAAAAACTAATCTATTCACAGGAGTTTTGATCTCCCTGAGATCAACACTGGTGTTTTTTTTTTTTGGTCTTCGGTTTTACTCTTTTCTAGATAAATACAGCATTTCAGGCATAATCTTTTTAACGATATATGTTTCTATATACCATCACCATCTTTATAACATGTAAGTTAGAGGTAAATCTGTGAAGATTTCTGTTTTGATATGCTACCAGAGTACGTTAGAAGTCAGGCAACCAGTCACTCTCCTGAGGACGAACAGAGCACACTGTTCGGAACGTCGAGATAATACCACCGGTTCTTCTCAGAACCACACACTCTCACAGAAGAGATTACAATGGTTTCACCGCAAACCTAACTTCTTTTACCTTTAAAAGAGTTTTTAAAGTCTCCATGTACAATGTAGGGCCTACACTTCACTGTGGTATATTTCCCTTCCGTGTTAACCGTTCATCTTTCTCAATTTTTTTTCTTCGCCAGAGCTATTAAAGACTTCGTAATTTGATAGGGTAAATTTATGACCGTTGGAGGAATGTTGTTTTGAAAATAAACCTGTCACACAGATCTTAATTGATGTAGCGTAAAATGAAGAAAGACGATCTCTTGGCTATAAAGTTGGGTCAATTTAGTTTTTATCTTCTTCGCGGGTAAGTTGGAGGCCTTTTGACACCGCGTGTTTCGAAGTCTTCGACCCTTTTAATCGTTCTGCTGTCCCTTGACACTTTGGCAAAGTTTGGGTTCCTTTAAAATAGATTGCATTGTTTCGCTGAAAATGGTTTGCTGGGATCGACTTGATGTTTAAAGGTTTATAATACATGACTGGTAAAGGTCACAGAACAGCACTCACACTTTGTCTGATCCAGCATGTGCATGTGCATGAAAAGTGAATGATGATAAACCTGTGAAAATTTGAGCTCAATCGGACACCTGAGTCACGAGAAAATAGCGAAAACCTGACTGAATTTTTCCTATAAAACATAAAGGATGGTTTTGATCTTACCCCGAGATCAAAACTGTTTTCGGTCTTTGTTTAACTAATTTCTGGATAAATACACCTATTTCAGGCGGAAGTATGTTAACGTTATGTAGTACCAGCACCATCTTCATACCCTGAAAGCCTACGTAAATATGTCTGTCTGGGTATATGTTACCAATCATGGTAAATGTACTGTACTTTTAAAGTTATGTCGGCTCTTTTGTTTGATTTATTAGGAATTTTATCGCGATTAATTTGCAAAAAGGTACCTTACGATAAAAATAGGAAAGGGAATTCGTCGCAAAACGAGTCTTAGTTCTTCAGGAACCAAGGCGGTCAACTGCTATAGGTGTGCACTAGAAACAAACTGTGAACTTGAAGGGATATGAACCGGGGACCCAGAAATGACATGAGGAAAACCAACCTTGCCGCTAACTTCATTGGCCTATTATACTTCATCAATTTCAATCAGAAATTGATAATCTATAGATCTAGCTTCTCCCAGGGTTTGATCTTTTGCAGTGCGATATCGCACAGCATTAAGAATATTATTATACAGAGTAATTAGGCCTACATACAAGATAGAATAGCTGACAATACACTAGAAATCAGTATTTATTAATATTAGTATTATTTATTATTTATGACTGTAGACGTTTAAAAGATGGCAGCCAGCCTTGCAGACTTTTTTCACCATGTCCAAATTGAGGAATGATTTTTTTAATAGGCTGGGCACAATTTGAGAGAAAATATTTTTTATCGATATTTGTTTAGTATCAATATGTGATTTCAGCACCATCGCCAAGCATCATGCACCAAAAGTTCGGTTTTCGCATGGTAACGACCACATACTGTTGTGACAAGACACAGTATGACTGCAGGGCACCAGTCGACATTATTATGATTACCAAAATAAAGATCGTGGTATTGGGTAAAGGTTGGGTAGTCAGGACCCCTGCTGGTGCCGAAACCATTTTTTGAGAGGTCGTGCTGTGATTGGTGCATTCTTCAGCTCTGAGATCAAGGTTTAAGCTCGCCGGTCGAGAGTGTTTCAGTCCGGAACAGACACCTCAAAACCGCTGACGAATTTCGACCAAGTTTAGAGCAGTGGGTGGAGGAAGCAACCACCAAGCACATTGCCAAATCAGGAATTTCGGCAAAATACAGACGCTTTGCCCTACACCATCTCCGGTCTGTCTTGATTTGACCACTTTGCTGACATCTCCCAAGCTGATCTGATCATGAGGGCTAAGCTTCTTAGTGCGGCGCTGTGCGTGTGGCTTCTTCTCCTACTGCAAAAGCCCACAGCTTCTCAGGATCCTGATAAACCAGGGAGGGATGATGACAAGTTGCTTCAGAAACAGGCTGATGATGGAGGACAATGTAACTGCGAAGCTGTGACTTGCAGGGAGACGGTCACCGAGGATAAATGCCCCCATGGCCTGGTGGTCGACACGCATCACCCGTGTGAATGCTGCAAGAAGTGCGGCAACGGCGAGTACGAATTCTGCGATCCGTCGGAACTCAACAGCGACGAGCTGGCCGGGAGGAAGAACATCTTCGGCCGGTGCGGCAAGGGCCTGGTCTGCCGGGCCAACTACGGCGTGCCTCTCGGTGGCAAGCCTGAAATGATATGCTACTGCCAGGCTGAGAAGATGGTGTGCGGATCTGATGGCGTGACCTACGAGACTGTCTGCCGTCTGGAGAAGATCGCCTTCCAGACGGGACAAAACATCCGTAAACAGAAGCGAGGAATGTGCAGAGAAGGTAAGCAATATTATTCCTTGTGTCCTACATCTTCCGCACCCACAACATGAGCCAATTCCACAGAGCTGCTTAAGCACCAGAATTTGCTTAAGCACCAAAAACTCAGTAGGCCCTATGTCAGCCAAAACTCCTTGTGAATGTTACGCTCACCAAACAATGGTCGAATACAAGTCAAAAGCAGTAATCATCGCTTGAAAATTTGGTTGGTAATCCTGTTTGATCAAGGAAGACTTTTCATTATGCTTAATATCTTTGCCGCTTTATTAATAGGAAATACATGTAATATTATAATATTCTTGAGAGTCATATATACAGTTAGTCTCAGTCAAATTTCGTGCGTTTTGTCTCTTCTTAAATCGTTTAGGGAAATCCAAATTAATCACAAAACTTAAACTGAGACAGAGCCTTGCATGAGCTGAGTATTTTGCTTACGATAATCGTAAGCTACGAGAAAATACGCTTGATTAATAAGTCGTGGATCGGATGAAAATGAAGGTTGAAATCTACTTCAAGAATGATGTTTATGACATCTTTGAAGATCCGATAATTCGTAAAGAAGTACGAAGAGGTTTCGATGCGTTATCAGTGCCGATCATATTATAGCGATGTTCAGATTGCATTTCTCACGGCGGATCGCCTTGACCTAAGATATGATTCACAGCATGACGGTCCGACCTCCCATTGACTGACCGCATTCATCTTGGTCTTCTAAAAATATCAATAAAATATCGGTATCGATATCAGTTTAGGCTGGAACAAAACCAAAACCAAAACCTAAACTTGATTTGCAAATTGTTTTTCGTTATAGCACCAAGGGTTGTTACGCCACCTAGTGACGTCACAAACTCCACCGTTGGGAATGTGTGTCTTCAGTGTGAAGTCAAAGGCAACCCCGTCCCCAGGGTGGAGTGGCGCAAGCTGGGACCAAACGGCCCTGGTGATTTCCTACCCACGGGCAACAGTGGCAGCGATAGGGTGGCCGTACAGACCAGGGGTGGACCCGAAGAGTACGAGGTTACTGGTTGGCTGCAGATATCGAGGCTCGAGGTTGAAGATACTGGCGAGTACGAGTGCGTTGGGATTAATGAGCTGGGACAGGACAGTGGGCGGGGCAGCATCTCTGTCGTGGGAGGAGGGGCTCAGACAGAATCAACTAAATAAGTCATTTTGTAAAGTTTGCCAAGAACCGTGGCATACAGAGTTACTATTTTACAATAAACAAGAGTATGAACAGCGAAAGTACAACAGAACCTTTGTTTCCAAAAGTCATAGATATAGTAAGAAAGAGCTGGACCAAACATGGCGGATTCTGAGGTCGTAATTATTGGCAAATTGTCGACAGCGCTCAAGATCTGGCCTCGCTTAGATAAAGGGCGCCCTCTCGCAAAATGATATGGTGCTATAAGTTTATTTTATTCAGATTCTTACCAAAGCTTATTGTTACATTCTAAACTATGGTTTTTACTATCATCTTATATTACAATTTTAAAAACAGTATTGTTGAAGACAAGTTATCAACCTTTTAAACAGGGAGAACACTGTTTGTTTGTTGGGGTGTTTGTTTGTTTGTTTGGATTTCGCAGGAAAAGCACAAAACGGCAGCATAGACTTATTATATACTTATTATACAATAACATAGCATATAGAATATCTGTATAATAATACACTGTAGATTATTATTTTACCTTAGTAAAGCGTGACTGTATGTGAACACTTAGTTTGGCATTAAAGCATTTTTACTGTTTTATGAAAAGTGCGAAATCTGTTTACGAGATTCTTTCACAAATCCAGTCTATATCAGCTGTGCACAAAATATCATTCACGTACCATGGTCGTGTCCCAAATTACTGGCTGTGGCTGCAAATTACACACGCACCTATGGCAGCCACTAGCCAGTGACTGCAGCCGTTTCCATAGACTTGTGTGTTATTTGCAGCCGCAGCCAGAGATTGGGACACGGCCTATTATGCCTGTACAATGACGAGAAATTAATGTTAGAGGTCAGAGCATAATATTGCTTCATCATGAAAAGTCTTCCTTGATCAAAGAGGATTACCAACCAAATGTTCATGTGATGTTCATGTGACCTCGGGATAAGATCAAAACCATTCTTTATGTTTCAAAAGAAAAATTGAGTCGCGGTTTTTTTGTGTGGCTATTTTCTCGTGACTCAGATGTCCGATTGAGCTCAATTTTCACAGGTTTATCATTATGTACATGCATGGTGGATCAGATAAATTGTAAGTGCTGTTCTGTGACCTTTCAATCATGTATTATACCTTTAAATAATACAAGGAGAATTACGGTTGCCACTGTCATGATAACAACTGTAGAACACTCGGCAATTTGGTATACAGTAAAATGCATGGCGCATTTACGCTGGTTCAAGTCTCTGATATTTACTGTACAACGGCCCTATTTGGGGCCTACTTCAGATTCAAGGGTAGGTCGGGTGTACATTAGGGCTTCCAAACCAACTTGGCAAACAGACCACCTCTTCAACACCTGTAGTTGTTCACACGTTTAGTGTTAATACAGAACAGGGCAACCGTAGAGTGTTACACAACCCAACTAGTCCATGAAAATCGCAGATCATTTTGCAAATCGATGATTCGCGCTATTAACACAGATTATGACTTGTTTCACACATACAGTGCAGTCTACTGGTCAACAATTAGAATTAGACAGTGTCAACATCATTTTAATTAGTCCGAATACCACACCGTGCAGTTATCGGTCAACAAGTACCATTACCAGCGGTCCTGCCACAAGCTACCTCCCTGAAGAAATATAAACTCAGTAATCCAAGATGAAACATGATGCGGTTCCTTCAACACGGAGCAAACGATAAACACACGGAGCTAGACTGTTATCAACCTCCGCTGCCATGGCAACGTGTCAATGATACCTTGTTTCTCTCGTACGATGGAGAAATCGTATACATGTACAGTATGTTCTTAGATGTTTTAACCAGCCTGGAACAAATAGAAGTTGACTTAGTCCACTGAGGGAAAAGGATCCATAACCAGTTCCCAGTCCTCGTTCACAAAAATGGAAGTCCAGGATCTAGATTCCCCTTCGCCTGTGTTAAGCCACTACCGTGTAGACCGGTGCAGTGTCAGCCGTGAAGAGACCCGGCAGTCCCGGGGAGCCAGCAGCGCTGGATCGGTAGGCTCTCAGCGGCCGACGCCCGCTACAGCGGACCTACCCAGACCTTCAACACACCCGCTAAACGCTGGAACGCGCTCGCTGGATGGGTATTCAGCACCATCCTTAGACTTTGAGCAATGCCGGTATGTATGACAAGGCCTACCGACTTGAGATTCAGTGGAGTTATAAGGATACAATTCATGAATCAAACAAAATGGCTCAGTTGGTAGAGCGCCTGTACGGTATTCAGGAGGTCGCCGGTTCGAATCCCGCTCCAGTCAATTTTTCTTTGTTCACTTTTCAATGACTTAAAATAACTCAGTCAGTTTCCCTTGTGGTTATTTCACGAATAAAATAAGAAAGATTTAAAATCAAAGGGAACTTGTACGATATACGTTTAAGTCCAATAGGCCTAAACTGTTAATTCAATATTAAACAATTAGATTACATAACCTTTACTTCATCACTGTTTTTGTTCCTATATACATGTACATTTTATAGGATTATATTTTAGACGTTTGGCAGTGCCATTTATATTCGAGGGTGATTATTGTTCAATTCTTTATCAGGGAAACGTGATTCTGATCGTTTTTACATGGTTGACTTTATCTTTTAAATCATGTGTATTTAACAGCTTCGCAGCTAAATAATCATGTTTGTGTTACGGCTTGGGAGCAATTGTTTTGCGAAACGTTTGAGCTTAACTCCTGAAGCGGCTTCGTGATAAGTTGTAGTTATTAGGCCTACTTCAGACAGCACCGCCATTGTCTTTACACTATGATGTTTGTGTGAAGTGTTTACACACTGACCAACACATTGTTGAAAGATCTCTCTTTTGTTATGTGAAAAATGGGTAAGTGATGGGGAAAATCCCGAATACAGACATTCCTTGTCGTGAACTATTGAAGGTTATGGGCTTTTATATGACAAGGGGTTGATTTCACTAAACTCATCGTAACTTATTATCAATCGTAGGACTTATGATGCATTGCAGCCCTACAGAGAATACGTATGATGGGTTATCCTTCGTAACTCGAGTTACGATCGATCGTAGGGCTTCGTGAAATCGAGCCCTGATCCCAATTTCATGGAATCCGTTATCGTTAGCAAAAATTCTTCGCTTACGATAGCAGATTCTGTTTTTGCTTACGGTTAGCGTATTTCACGGGAGAATTTTCTTTTTGGTAACGGTAAGCAAGGAATTTCTGCAGAATGCATATTACGACAGCGCGTTAGCAGAAAATAATCCCGGTTACCCTATAGAAATTCTTCGCTAACCAAAAGTCTTGCTTACGGATTCTATGAAATATATTTCACGCGTATCACAGTGCCCGTAAGCACAAAAATAGGCCATTATGTTGCTACCAGCACCATCTTCATATCCTGAAAGTAATACGTAAATCGGTGAACTTTTCTGTAGTTGGTATTTTACCAATACGGTATACTGTGCCTTTAAATGAGCTTATTCCACCGCACGGCGCACTAAAAGAAGACAGCTAAGCCTAAGCCTCGCCAAAATAATCTGTAATATCCATTTGTGATGCAAAGGCATGCACGCAAGCCATTTGGATCTTTCAACAGAGCTACAGCAATCTGCTAAGTATACTCAGCCGAGTGTTAATCCAGCCAAACACTGCTTAGTATTAACACTCCGCACTCATCTTAAAATCTGTGTTGCCGTGGAAACAACGTGCAGGATGTAAATTTAGGGCCATGTCCCAATTCTCTGGCTGTGGCTGCAAATTACACACACACACCTATGGCAGCCACTAGCCAGTGACTGCAGCCATTTCCATAGACTGGGTGTTATTGTGGTCGCAGCCAGTGATTTGAGACACGGCCTATTATATGACATATACTCTTCAAGTAAATTCAAGTAAATTGCCAATTTCAGAAGGTATCCCCCTAGAATGCCCCAAAACGAAGCTTTTCAGGATAAATTGAACTTCCTTGTCAATTTTGATTGGTTGTATGAAAGTTCTAACTCGTGACCTTGAGAGCTTATTGGTTAATATCATGTGTATGCAGTATGGGCTTCGGCTGCCCGACATGTAATATAATAATATACGTGTGCTTGATAGTAGAGCTCATTCACAGCTTATCACACACGG
This sequence comes from Astropecten irregularis, assembly GCA_963971285.1. NCBI lineage: Eukaryota > Metazoa > Echinodermata > Asteroidea > Paxillosida > Astropectinidae > Astropecten > Astropecten irregularis. Next base: position 19,380,106 of record OZ020254.1, on the reverse strand, counting down.
ACTTCAGTCGCTGCGAGTGTGACGTGTTAAGGTTCAGCTAAAAGTGTTCGTAGGCCGTCATACGGTAGTCTACTAGTACTACAAACGTTTCGGACTCGGACAGTGTTCCGTCGATCGTGTCAGACACCTTGTGGAATACTTAGTTCGATGAAGGAATAAGTTCTTATTCTTCCGTGGTTAATTCGACATGCAAGTGCCTGAGAAATTAGCACAAGATTGTGAAGTGGCCGGTCGTGTGTTGGTTGTTCAGCCTGGTCACGCTGATCATGGGGTCAGGTGACATGCTAGTAGTGCCGCTGACCATGGCTGACATGACTGCCGCTTCGGGCGAACCATGGTCCCTCCCTAGGTAAGCTAAATAAATTGTGTTCAATTCTTGTCAATTTCCGTGTACAAACTCAGGCATCTGGGAATTTCTAGAAGTTGTGTGGGCGTGGATGGTGGGAAAGATTGGAAGTGAACCGATTTTTCTTCAATTTTCGTCTGCAAGAGGATTTTGTACAAAAATTGGAGTGATTCTAGTGATTTCCGTCGAGATAGTCTATATATGACGTCATGTCTGATAATAGTTCGAAATTATATTACAAAAAATGCTTCGAATTTCTGTCGTGACTTTTGGAGTGCGATTTCTTTTGTTGAAAGTGTTCATCACGGTATAGTCGTAGGGTTGTTAAAGGTAATATCATACTTTGGTTTTTGTCAAAGAAATGCAGATGCATGAGCAACAATATCAAGGAAGATACAATAACAGTCACCTGTGAAAATTTCAGTCCCATACGGTGCCCACTTTTTGATAAAACTGTGAGAAACGGCCATGGTATTAAAAAAAAAAAAATTCACCGTTATTTTTTATCTTTTCAACTTATTGTTCTTGGTGATTGGTTTGACTCTTTTCTGGATACATACAGCATTTTAGGCAGACACAGTATAACGGTATGTTTCTACTATCACCATCTTTATATATTATATAGTTGAATCTGTGGAGATTTTTGTTACGCTACCAAAGTATGATAGTACCTTTAAGGGATGTGTAGTCGGTGTTTCTATGGAGTCATTTTTTATGTTTACTATGATGTAATCATGATTTAGATCATTGATCTTGTGCATGAAATTCCGAATTCTCATATTCAGGGAGACATTTTGATGCAATTTAAGCTTCATGTAACGCATTTTGCAGTTCTAATAGTAAACCCAAATTGTATAAAAATGACCACATTCTCTGTGCATGCCATTTTCTGCATGCAATGAGTTTCATGATGTCTTGCTGTGTTGGGGTTAACAGCATGTACAGCGTGGATCACAGCGCGTCCGGCCCGGCCGGTGCAACCCCAGCTGGGCTGGGTTTACACGAAACTTTAAAAGATTAATCTTAAGATGAGTTGTCACTATCACCATAGTGATTTGTAAAGTGACATCACACTTTGCTTAGCAAGATTGATCTTAGTGCTTGGTGAAATCAACCACAGTATAATTTATATGTCTTAAGATAAAATTGCTTAGCTTATTTTCATTTCTTTACCGGTAACTGTTTTAAACCATGCACAGGAACTAATTTTGAGATCTCCATAATCATCCAAAATGCATGAAACGAACTCAATTGAACGATTCATTAATTTTTTCGTCCTTAAAACGCACAAAATAAAATCTTATTTTATACAATTAATAAATTAGGATTTGTAGTATGAGAGTAACAATGAGTACTTTTATATTTTAATAAATTTTTATACCTCAAAATTTCACATCGTTAAAGGGCATGTACAACATTGGTAAAGGTGACAGAACAGCTGCAGGCTGCTCATAAATTGATTTGTCATGGAATAAAAACAAACCTGTGAAATTCGCAGCTCAATTGATCATTGGAAACAGTTGAAAACAGTGCAAAATTGTTACGTCAAATTGTGTTGGAATAGCTGTCTCATTTTTCATCTTTCCACGATCACAAATGTTCTTATGTTTGATTTTACTCTTTCCTGGATAAATGCAGCATTTCAGGAAGAAACATTTGTAGAGTACCGTCTTTATATCATGTGAGTTAAACGTAAATCTGTGAACATTTCTGTTTTGGTTTGTTACTAATGTTATGCCCTTTAAAGTAAACTTGCATTTGAACGGTATAGAAAAGCATACGTGTACAGTACATGTGTACTCAGTATAAAAGGAATCAATGCATTGTGTGCATGGCTGATTCGAAGTTCACAACTGAAGGCCTATATTTGGCTTATTTTCAAGTAAAATAGGTTTCCACTTATTGAAGTTGATCCAGTCATGCAAAGAAAGGCTAGATTGAAAAATTGCCAAACGTTGGCTGTATGGAAACTATAATCGCCTAACTATTGAAATGCATTTGAGTGTGGCTCTCGTATTGAGCTTGTTACTAGGCAACCGATAGAAACATCAACACTGATCTGTAGTGGCGCGTTTATTTTGACAACACGACGTGACTGGAATTAGTGACTACTGTAATTACGAGAAAGTGTCTTAAGCGTCGATATGGTGGCAGCCTGAAGGAACACAAAGGAAAGGAAACAAAAAGAGAACAAAGAAAGAAAGACAACTTTAATACTTTTTATTTTTTACGAAAAGAACAAAAACACAACTTCCTTTTTTGAAATTTGAATAATAATCAGGATGCCGTTCTGTGTTATTTCGAGTAATTACTGTTAATACTGTGTTTTGCGTCCTTCAAATAGCCTACCTTCTTAAGATAATTAATTGATGCGGTATGACGTTATGAGAATTAAAGGGTGTGTACAACGTTGCTAAAGGTCACAGGACTGCACTCACACTTTGTCTGATCAAACATGTACATGACATAATAAGCCTGTGAAAATCTGCGCTCAAACGGACATCTGAGTCACGAGAAAATAGCGAAACCCGACTCAATATTTCTTAAAAACCATCTTACCCAGATCAAACATGTTTTTGGTGTTTGGTCACTATTTTTGGATAAAATACACCATTTCAGGAGGAAATATTTTAACGGTATGTTTCTTCCTGCACCATATTCATATCCTGGAAGTTATATACGTAAATCTGTGAATATTTCGATCTGTTTTGGTTTGCCGCCTTTCAAGTTATAGGTCTATACTCTTTTTGAGTTGTGTGGCTCTGAAAAGAGACGTTTAACTCGATATTCCGGCCAGTAAAATTAATTTTCTTCTCCTAAATTTCAAAAGGGGAGTTGAATAACAGCTAAGTTTGGGTTAAAAGTCATGTTTAATATCCAGTTCCAGTTTGCGATAAGGGCCAATAAGTTGGTGACAAAGCTCAAAGTTGACGTTGAATAAATCACCTGTGCACTATGTTTGTCAACAACGGGTTTCACAGACGTGAAAACACATATCGGTTATACACGATTCTGCATTTAAAGGGAAACTCGTAGCTTTGCACGGTGTGTAGTTGTAAAAGAGGTCATTAAATAAGTGATAATACGTATTGTCCCATGTGTTTTTTATTCGAGCAGTGCGGTATTTGCAGGGGCGGATCTAGCTTTCTTGAAACAGGGAAGTTGAGATCTTAAAGTGCCATTTCCATTAAATCAAGTCCTAAACTGAGTCGCAATCATACATGAAGATGGTGGGCCTGAGGAACTTATCGATAGGCGTGTGCTAGTATGAATTTGAGGGGTTGCAACCCCCAACACTCCCTCTAGATCCACCACTCACTGTGGTTTCACCAATTCTGACCGTGGATGGAGCTATAGGCTCCATGATGACACAGCCTTTCAACGGAACGTCTTGTTTATTGACAATAAAGTGCAGTGTGTTTATTTAGCAGTGACCGAAAATAAGGCCGAAAAAAAAAAATTGTTGTGTTGCCCTCAAGTGGAAAAATTAAAATTTTGGGTCGGTCGGTCGATTTTTAATTTTATTTTTTTTTGGCCGACTTTCAAACATTTAAGAATAAATACAGGATGTATGGTCACCAGGGCTTATAAATCAACGGTCTTGGGTCGTTTTGAGGAGACACGCTTTTTTACTGCTAAATCTTACATTTTCTGTCAAAAATGGTGAGTTTTTATACTTTATTAGGACTCGGAGAAAAAAACCAAATCCCGACCCAAAGTTTTTTCGGCCTAATAATGTTTGCCGTCAATCATACCTAAATATGAACCCATCACTCCCTCTTCTTTTACCATTTAGCCACGCCCCTACAGTCTAAGTAATATTAATGCATTACATGTAACCATTTGGATTTGTCATTTTCAGTTTGACTGGAGGTGGACCAATCAAATACCAAGCCAAACCAAAGCAAGCCAGAAACCACAAACGAGCCCAGGAACCCCTCATCTTTCTGCCAGTGGAGCAAGGAGTCACCGATAGAGGGCGTGAGAAGGATGCCCGTTACGTCACGAGGAGTGTACCGATACAGCCACAACGGCATGAGAAAGATGCAGGTACGTTGGGTTACCCGCGTCAATGGGTACCTGGTACCCTTAGTGGGTATAACCTCAATGGTTAGACACAGTATACATTGTACACAGAACAATACTGGCCAAAGAGTATGGTTAATGTTTGCTTTGCAATGAGGAAATCTTCTTTTGACACTGCAAAAAAGCTACTGATTTCGCAGTTAGAAATAACATTCGGCATACAATCAAAACTGGTTTAATTTGCCGGACTCGGCGGCGATTCATGGAGTCACGGAGCCCGAGTCCGAGACTGGACTCGAGTCTCCGCACTGGTTACCCTCCTGGGTAGCCTTAATAGGTAACCTCAATGGGTACCATCTATGGGTTGTTATAAGCTGCATCTTCGCTGCCAAAAATCACACCGAGACTAAACACCTTGGCATTTGTCATGCACGTTTCATATATAACAATTGAAAAGAAATTAACAGTATGAACAAAATAATATTATCACATGCAAAGCAACAATATGAATTATTCATACATGCTTGAAGGTCAAAGGTCATTTCATACATTTTGCTTAAGCACCAAAAAAATTGGAAAATAAAATCATTATGCCAGCCAAAACTCCTTGTGAATGTTATGCTCAGCAAACAATGGCCGAATACAAGTCAAAAGCAGTAAACATCACATGAACATTTGGTTGGTAATCCTGTTTGATCAAGGAAGACTTTTCATGCTTAAGCAACTTTTTGTGCTTAAGCAGCTCTATGAAATTGGCCCCTGTATAGACGTAAGCAGATTCTATTCGTTTCTCAAGAGACGATGCTGTCAAAATGCCCATTTCACCATGTCGTGAATTGATTTTACTCTCATTGTTTTTAACCCGAATCTTTGGGGATTTTTTGGCAGACCGCGGTAGCAACTCGGCTCCCATGGAAACGAGTCGTCGTCATACCAACCACGACAGACAGCCTCGATCTCGTTTGCCCCGGCTACCCAAGATAAACAATCTCATCAATGGTGAGTCAATAAACGAACAAAGATGGCAGACGAGTACTTGGTTATGTTCAGCTTACTTTGCAGCAAGACTTTCAGCCTATTGCCCAACTTTATTCCGATTCGACGGTGAAGTTGATTGAAATGTTTAAATTGCTTACTTTACACAGAATTGAGTTTTAAGCCATCATTATTTTCATAAAGCTAGGTCGAAAGATTTCATGAAGGGTCAGTGGGAGTTGACTTTTATATAACAATAAATTTAAAGGCTTAATTAAAAGCGGACTGTCGAAATGAAATTGGTGAAATGAAATGTTTACCTTAAATGATCAGATAGGCCTATGCTCGTTTGTTGATGTATTTTGCTTCACACAAGCATAATGTCTTTGGACCGTGTTCCCAATCATTTACAAATACAGAACAGGGTAATGTGTAACTTTAAACTTGTTCCGTCGTAGTTTAAAATATACATGCAATACAGTGGCATGCGTGTTGAAGGGTGTGGCTACAAAAGGGTGTGGCTGCAGATCTAGGGGTGTGGTTTACTGTTGAGCATTTATACTGATCATACCTCTACTTAGATTAATTAATGAAGTGACAATTCTGATACCAACTTGAGACAGCTTACCTGTGACATCAATTGGAATTCAGATCCATTGAAGTTTGGCTTCCTCAAACTTCGCTGCCGTACTGGACGGTCACAAACAAGAAGAGAGAGAGACCTGTTGAGAGTGGGAATAGACAAATATATAATGTTTTTTAAATGGGAAAACATCTTGATGAGACGTAGAAAGTAACCCATGTCAGCATGTGGGGTGTCAGAGTGGTGGAAAGTAATGTGAAATTGACTCCTCTAAAGGCCTTTTCACACGACGCTAAATAAACCTCTCAACCATTGGGACATTCTCTCATGGTTGAGAAATCTAATACAACTTAGTGTCATCGTGTGAAAGGACACCAATCATGCTTGAGAGTGGCCGACGTCCCTGGTGAATCCTTGAGAGATTTTGACCGAGGTCCAGACCCATGAGAGAATTTCTCAATGGTTAAAACAAGCTACTGTCGGAAGTGCTTTGTTTGAGTCAAGCTGCGTACATGTATGTTCTCTTAATTGTGTACAGAACCTACGCAACAGAGAGTGCACGGTACGTCGACAGTCACCGAGGCAGGGAGGAAAGACAGAGGGGGGAAGCGCTGGGCATCGTCCTGGGCAGACGCTAGGGCAAACTCGTCCGGTCACGGAGAATCAAAGTAAGTCATCAAACCAGACCTTAAATCCCTAATAATCCAATGGATTGCAATTATAATCCGGGGGATTTAAGGGATTAAGAACCATTAATTTACAGTTGCAACCTTGAATTTTTACTGATTCTTTCGGGAAAAACTTTCATAATCCTTAGAAATTATTATCTGTTTCAGATAATTCCCCACAAAATAATATGGTCTCTTAACGAAGAAGTACGGCCATGTCTCCGAAATACAGGGCCTTTACGGAATGGAGGCTCAGGCTCAGGCACCATTTCGTGAATCCATTCTAAAAAAATAGGCATCAAAATAGAGACTTTTGGCTGCGATTTGGAAGTAGATTCTCTGGTTTGAAAATGAAAACAGAGCTTCAGCTTCAATGAAATAAAAACAACCTATATTTTCAGCATAATGGTTGACGGAGCCTGACCCTGACCCTGACCCTCTCGTCTCCGGGTTTGCATTCGACGGATGCAATCTACACACATTTCGTACAGCATTAAATTGAAAGATTTTGTGCATAATTTAATAATAAAGAACAGTCGTGCACGTTACACAACGTTCGTGTTAGCGTTAGTCGAACGATATTTTCATCTGTCTTAGTTTTATTTATTTTCATTTTTTGTTAACAGAGGTACGCCTGATAATCTTAGCCATCCTTCAAGTAGTTCTAATGAGTCTTGGAAGGCTAGACCTCCTCTGGATGTGACCGTCGACTCTCACTCATCAGTCAAATCCTCCTCCCCTAGAATTAGCAATGGTGCAACAATCAAGTCTCGCAAAGAAACTGACGACAAGGTTCCGCTTAATGGAACTGGAGTCAAAAGAACTGAGGTCTCAGAACCGAAAACTAGAACCATTCCGGCTGTTAGTAGTAAAAGTAGTTCGCTGAAGCAGAGCAAAGTAACGGATGACATCTTAGAGGACCGGGAGTACTCGTGGGATGTTTATTCAAAAACGGATAAAACTCTTCTAACTCGCAGCAAGTCTAGTGCCGTTCTTAGCATGAAGCCTAGGAATGTATCCAGGCAGGCCTCGGAAATTGCCAGTGCCTACTCATCGCCATCAACTCACAAGAAAGAGGTACCTCTGGTACGGGTGAGCGCCGTGTCTAGAGGCAGCAACAGCACGAGTACAACTCTGCGAAGCAAGTCGAACCTCCCTCAGAAGAAGCGCTTCCGTAAGCCAGTCATCATCACCAGGAAGAGTGTGGTCAAACAGAAGTCGCTCCAGTCTGTGTATGGAAGCACCAGCTTCAAGGTACAGAGGCACGTCAGGGTGCTGCAGAAGATGGAACAGGTGCAGAGGAAAGACGAGGAAGAGTCTGATCGCGCAATCAAGGAGAAGGAGAAATCCAGGATGGAGAGTATAGTCAGACAGCGGATGGCTCTTAAGCGGGTAGGTAGTTCGCTCCTCCAAAAAGATCTCTGATTTTACGTCAAACTCCAGTTCGAAACCAACTTTTATTATTATTATTATAAATCTATTTCTGGAAATGGAACCAAGGATTCCTCAAAAGCACCCTAGGCACTGTAGCTCGCAAGCCTGATGAAACCTTTTATGTAAATATGATGAGAAGAAGATACAGTTTTAGAGGTGGGAGAAACACCCCCAGAGTAATATTCTGGGTAAAACCCACAGAATCAGGCAGGGACTGAAACCCAATCCACTTGTGGACCGAGCCGGACTTGAACTCGGTCCGCTAGAGGTGAAAGGCGAGGAAAGAACCGCTACGCCAACCTGACTCCCAACTTGAAGAAGTACCGTACGCAGATAAATGCGTGCGTGGGTTTTTGGGGGGCAGATTTTAAGTCTTCAAAATTTGACAAGGAAGGCTTGGAAGAAAAGGTCCGGTGTATGTTCAAATTTCAGAGAGAGGGGCTGTATTTAAGATATAAATTCCGGAGAAACCCGTGACAGGGTCTGAAAAGGCACGGCTTACATTGATGGAAGACGGAGAAATTAGTCAAACTCCGCCGAAAAAACTTCCTTGATGTCATTTTCTTTAAACTGAAGTAAACGGTTAATCTCCAGTAATGCCAGGTTCCCACTATCACGATTCGCGACACAATTGAAATCGCAGTCTCAATCGTGGAGTAATCATGGTGATCATATCAAATCTGATCAGATTTTGAGGTCAGTCGTGGTAGTCATGTTGATCGTAGAAATATTTGGACAGTTACAAAATTTTCACAATTAATCATTAATAGTGATCATCGGCACCAGATCGTATTGCATCGTAACAAAACGCTCCATATCGCAACTAATCGTACTTCCAAATCATTGTGATTGGGAGCACCCTGAACAATACAATCACCATTCTGTCAGAATTTGCTGTGATCTCTGTTAAGATTTGTTCCGTGAAGCTCTGTGGGCACCTCGTAGCCAAACATGGAATTTTAGAGAAATGCCACGATCGGCTACGTATGAACAATCGTAACGGATCATACGACAGTGGGAACCTAGCATAAGACTCAATGATAAGTCTCGCTAATTCTGCCTTGCTCTTTGTCACCAGGTCAGAGATAGGTTTGATGAGGAACAGGTTCGCCGTTTCCGCCGTCAGTACGTTTCCTGGAAGAGTGTTGAAGAAGACCGCCTCAACCGAAGCAGCGAGGTGTACGGCCTCCCTGACTTCATCTATGAGGACCGCTACGAGAGGACACTCAAGAAGATCCCGGAGACCCAGGCAGCTGCACCGTCCACCAGCAAGAAAACCACCAAGAAGTTCAAGAAATACGCAACCTGGATGACCAACATCAAGAGGTTTGAGAAGATTCTGAATCCCAAGATGGGAGCGAATATGGAGGAGGTTTTCAAAACAACCCAGAAGGCTATCGTGGAGGGAATCGACACCGTCAAGCTAGGCAGTGGAGGTGAGAATAAAAAAGGAGCACATAGGTCGATTTCACGAAGCCCTGCGATCGATCCTTCGTAGATGTCTTATTCCTTGAATAGGACTGCAATGCATCAAAAATCCTACGATTGATAGTAAATTGCGATGAGTTTGGTGAAATCGACCCCATATTGTCAGCAACACCACGAAGTAGCACTCATGAATACTATAGCATATCGATCATGTTGTAGCCGCATCCTTCGCAATTCAGCACCCAAGCTGCGAGTAAGGATGATTAGCCTCCCAAATCATTATTACGGTCTCAAGTAAACGACAAGACATTAACAATATGAACAGAATATCGTCTCGTAGTTTTGTAGTCCCCGAAACCATGGAGGTATTTCTTAACATTGCGAAGGTTTGACTGTTTTGCCGACCAAAAGCACCTTGTTGTAAGGTTTCTTACCGTCTTATTCCTCAGATTCTACACGCGCCAAGAAAGTCAACGTGAAACGTCTGATAGGATCAGCTAAGAAGCTACTCAGTGTAACAGAGAACATGGGTGAGTGCGAAAATAATGACAGTATGAGATTGAGTGTATGGAGAAACAAGTCTGAATTTTGGTAATATGGGCGTCCTCTAAGATTGAACTTGATTTAGATGTGAACGAGAATTGTTCCGTGGGTCGTGGGTATATCCAAATGGAAATAATGTGAAATTGGCATCTTTACTTTCAACATCTAGAAACGCAGCTATCCCAGAGTTGCCAACATTGAAATCCAAAAAATAGTAGCATTTGAAGCGCGAAGCCCCTACCGGCACGGCGCGCGCGCCGGGGTCCGGGTCGCACTCAAAAACCCTCAGAACATTTTAACTATTATGCTCTGTGTGTGGTGCATTCTGAGCAGTTTTTGACCACATACTTAAACTAAAGCTGAATGACAGATTCAAGGCTGATAAAGTGATACTGATAGGGCCTAACGTTAACTATTTTTCATGTACATGTATTGTAAAAAATCCACAAAATGCTTTAACAAGTTATGAAAAAAAGAAAAGTTTTTACCTTTTTAGTTTTATTCTGAGAACTATTGTACAATGAACATGGACAATTCCCCAATAAGGCCTACTCATTCTACATTAATTGTGTAGATGATTAGACTTTTTGTGATGAAGCTGCTCAACGTCCTTGATCGCGGAAAAATAGGCCTCCACAGTACACAATTATTTATTTTGTGTACGTCTAACGTAACTTAGAGCCTACATCACAAAGAATTCCATAAATTTTCATCCACTTCTTTTTCCAGCCAGTCCTGCTTTCATCCATTTATGTTTACACCTTGATCAATGATTTTGGCATATTCTCCCTGGCCTTGTGGATGTCTTGATCGATGATATATTCTTCCTTCTACATCTAATTTCTAACATTCGACGTCATTTTGACATGTGCGGTTCTTATTTTGATCGCTTTAGGCCGATCCGTACGACGAGCGTCCCATAACAATCGGAGAGTGGCTTAGTACCCATATCCCAACGTATCCATTAACGCGACTACCACATACATGGAACCAGACTATCAGTGTAATAGTCAACAGAGCTAGAGAGGGCGCTATCAGTAGGGTCTGTTTCCTGCCCTATTTAGCCTCATTTAAAAAGGTGTACACAAAACATGGAGCCAGACGATATTCTTTATTTTTTCTGACTCTCGAACTATACTATACTGTACATGTACTGTACTATACAAGTTTTGCGTGATGTTTGCGTCTCGTTCGCCACTTTTAATCACAACGACGGTCTACACATTTCAGACGGTTTTTCTTCCATTTTATTTATTACTCATTTATTTCCTTTTAATCATGTTTACATCCATAGTTCACAGATAAAAGCTACACTTATACAGTAATATTATTACAGAATTTTATATGCCATGGGCAGTTTGTTTTGCGTAGTAAAATGCAGTCTTGGCGTAGTGTCGTAGTCACGGCTCAAATTCGTATTTGCTACGCACAAATCGTATATGTTGGCAACTCTGCTATCCAGCCCTATGTTGATGGTGTCCCTATACAATTATCTTTGTTCGTTTGGCAGTCAGAAGCCATGAAACCACTCACATACCGCTATATCCCAAGGATCATTGAAGATACGCGCAGCATTAGCAATGCTGCAACCTGAGAAACAGTATATGGGGGTCACTCAAAGAGGATACGGCTTTTTATTACATCATAATCATCAAATAACCACAAGGGAAACTGACTGGTTAATTTCTATAATGAAATGTTATAATGCCATCTATGATCTAATCAAGTCCATCCAATGGGTTGCTCACTGCGTAGAATCTACACAAAGCTCTTAGAGAGATAAACAATCGAGAAAGACATAATGATGTGGGGTTTGTTTCCTTGCCAGATGACATCTCAGAAGTATCGTCCTACCAAGAGGATGATGATGACGATTCTTCACTGGATTTGAGTGATGATGAGGATGACCAGTGACCACCTGGTAGGTGGCCTGACCATGAACAAGAACCCCGACAACACTGAAGAGGGATTCGAACCATGTTCACTTCAAAAGTAAACAACTCACAGTGGAGGCAAACGGTTGTCTCTCCAACATTTTATTCTTTATCAGTTTTACAAAACTATTTTACAATCATCAAACAACCACAAGGGAAATTTGCAAATAAACCGTCAAAGGCTTAAAGGTACTATCATTATACTTTGGTAACATACCGAAACAGAAACCTTCACAGATTTACCTATAACTTACAGGGTATAAAGATGGTGATGGTAAAAACATACTGTTAAAATCTGTCTGTTTGAAATGCTGTATTTATCCAGAAAAGAGTACAATCAATGACCAAAAACAATTTTGATCAATAACGGTGAAAAGACTTAAGAAATACTGTGAGCGTTTTCACTGTTTCCTCAAAAAGTGGGCACCGTATGGGACTGTGAATTTTCACAGATTACTGTTTAATACTGTATCTTCCTTGATATGTTTGCCCATGAGTCTGCATTTCTTTGACAAATCCCAAAAAAGTATGATATTATGTTTAAACTGGGTGGGCCAGTAGATAAAACAAAATTCAAGGCACTAACGCTTAAGCTCAGAGGCTTGGAAAACTTCAAGTAAACTTGTTCCTCTCGAAATAATCCCAGGCTCTGTCTGACTCTTTACTGGAGCAAACTGTATTATTACTGGTTGAGCATTGCTTGCTACTATGGACCTTATCGAAGATAGCTTGTCTTCGGCACTACACATGCGGGCCCAAAGGACGGAATATGGGTAACTTGTGGCAAACAAGCTTTACGCCCTGTTCCAAATCTCTGGCTGTGGCTGCAAATTACACACGCACCTATGGCAGCCACTAGCCAGTGACTGCAGCCATTTCCATAAACTTGTGTGTTATTTGCGGCCGTAGCCAGAGACTGGACACGGCCTACATAGGCCTACTACACAATCACGTTCACACGTGTACAATGCATACAATGTTGTCGGCCCGCGAAATTTTAAGTTGTTTTTATTTCTAGAAGAACTTAGCCTTACTTTGAGTTGTTTATATACTTGACGCTCCTGCACAACGGTCCATGGAATTTCACTGTCGAGTTACTTGGTCCAGAGTTGTGAATTTGGGGTACTTATTCTTAGTTTAATCTAATGTCCGTACGTAGTAGAAACGTATAATGCAAATAGTGCGCCATTTTCAGATGCGCACTGGATCGACAAATTCCGCGCATTGTGATTGGCCAGCGCATTTAGAACTCTTGGGGGCGTACTATTTGGAACGGCATTTATTACACAGTATCAGAAAAAAATGACTTGTACAACCATCTGTGGCCTTAAAATTATCATTTTGTTGGTCTCAGAAAATCAAATAGGTTTTATTTTCATAAAGTAAACTTCAAAACTAATATCTGTTTACTCCATGAAAAAAAAATCAGCAATTTAATGTAATTCTGTGTTGTTTACTTGTTTTTATCAGCAACTGTTTTGCCAAATAACATTATTGAAATATTAACTGTTTTAATATAAACCCTTCTTTTCAAAGAATTTTTTTTATGCTGGCATTTGTACAGTTTCATTTTATGTTGACTTATTTATCAAAACCGTTTTGAAACCTTTTGATAGTTTTAAGACAGAAAGTTTTGCAAAATTTTGCGAATTTTAAGAAGCAAGTGCCAAACTCGTCTAAGTTGACCAGCACATCATTTTGCTTACAATTTTGTAAGATGATTAATAAAAAGCAATGTTTTATTTGCCTTATGTGAAACAAAAAATTGCCAAGTACATATTAATGCATGTCTAACCTTTAAGAAAAGGATTTTTACAATTTTGTTTGAATAAAGAAATTAACAAATGAGAATGACTAGTAGAAATTGATGAAGTTATTTTGTACTCTAGTAAAATTGTTTTAAGGGTCAATGAGAAACATACATGACAGTAGGGAGGACTCGCCAAAATGAGAGATTATGAAGAGTGGTGGTGTGGCCTAGTAATCTGGTGTGTCATACTCAAGGTCTTGTGGTCAATCTACAGATTATGGGTTCGAATCCAGCCATGGGCTAGTGGTGCTTGCATCCTTGGGCAAGACGCTTTGTCACATATTGCTCCTCTTCACCCAGGTGTAAATGGGTACCTGTGAGGGTAGATATGGCTTTGTGCTTGATTATATAGCCTTTGTGCGCTTTATAGCAGCAGGGGCTGTATACTCCCCAGGGAGTTGAGATGGTTTCAGGAATGTAAATGTAGCCCGATGAGTGATACGCGCATAGAGACATCATTGATTGCAATATGCACTATATAAAAGGTTTATTTTATACAGACATGAAGTATACAAACATATAATATGGACAAGCCTCCCCAACAAATAATTAATTAAAAATTCATTCTCTAAACACAGCAGAACAAATCGAAAGAGACAATTACTATTGTTTTTTTAATTGCAAAATGTTTATTGTTATTTGTTATCAGTACATGATACTACAAATTCTATACTCTATAAGCATCCAAACTTGCATGTTGCATTCAGTAATCATGCGATTAATATTAACAATTAAAATGTAACGATTAAAATTCTACATATAAATGGAAGACAAGATTTGTTTTATGTCTTTAACGTCAACAGTTAAAGGACATGTGCAGCATATAATTATTTTTAATAGAAATTAGAAAGATACAAGTTTTTAAACAAAAATGTGGCACTTTGGCAGTGATAAATATGAAAAATAAGATAATTATAATATTATTATTATCTATTTCTGGTTTATGAAACCAAGGTTTCCTCAAAAGCACCCTAGACACTGTAGCTGGAAAGCCTGATGAAACCTTTTATGTAAATATGATGAGAAGAAGATACAGTTTTAGAGGTGGGAGGAAAACCCCAGAGTAATATTCTGGGTAAAACCAACAGAATCAGGTAGGGACTGAAAAACCAATCCACTTGTGGACCGAGCTGGACTCGAACCCAATCCGCCAGAGGTGAAAGGCGAAGAAAGAACCGCTACGTCAACCTGACCCCCATCACGTGAATCTCTATTTTTCATCAAAGGGAACCTGACTGGATTATTTTTAAGCCATTGAAAAGTGAACGCAGAAAATTGGACTTGAGTGGGATTCGAACCAGCGACCCCCCCAGGAATACATAATCATTTTTACTGGACATTGAAAAAGTAGGTCTGCTGTTAGAATAAGAGGGTTTGTTTCCAACCATTAATCTTGCCGTCTTCTGCTGAAAAATGCTACATGGACATATGTATACTTTAATGAGAAAAAAAAAACCAACGGCCCAATTGCAGGACCAATGTTTACATGCCATCACGTGACTTATTGCGTATTTTGTCATCTCATTTGGTGCAGAACAGCAGTGAAAACTTGCAAAAAAGAATATGGATGATACAATAGTCTTCTTTGCTTGTTTCAACCGCTGTTCTGAGCCAAATGAGATGACAAAATACCCACTATACATCACGTGATGGCATAAACATTGGTCTCGCAATCGGTCTATTATCTATATTCTAGAGGGTATGCACGTATGCTATGGGCTTGCTTGTTTCGGCACGCGATCAGTGATCTTGCAGATCCACGTCCCTTGCAGGATACGCTAAAATGGGATCCGGATCAGCAGGATCACTTCATGATCTCGTGCCTGAAACAAACAGGCCCCAAGATGGGGCGTGGCTAATGCCTATGTCCATGTATAAATGTACCATCATTTTACATGTATATCTTACGTGGTAACTTCGCACTCACAGTTGTTTCCAATAGACCAATCCAGTAAGCCCCTCTCACTGCACAGTAAGCCCCTCCCACTGCACAGTAAGCCCCTCCCATTGCACACGTGGGCAATGAATACGCGTTCCCCTCACACTACACGTTTCAGTCGCACGCTCCATACACGCGCGCACATTTTGACTTTAGTGAATGCGTGTCGGACATAAGCCACGGCTGTGATTGGTCAGCAACAAATGGAGCGCCCCTTAATGGATCGGCCTATTATACAAACGTCCGCAACTTTGGTACAACGCTACAAGGCTAAGAGGTCATAAAAGATATGATACATTTATACAGATGTAAAAAGTAGCACCACCACAAATTGGCAAGACCTTTTTAAAAAATATTAAGAAAGTACGAGATGTTTTCATTCATACAAATAAGGCACTGAATATTAAATTGAAATTTGATAAAAAGATCTTCTCTCAATCTAAAATATGTTTGCATAGTTGAAAGTGATTAGGAATAATGCTGTGCACAATATTCCCAAATGGCAAGAATTATTACTTTTTATAATCATGCAATTATTTAACCATTATACATTTGAATATGTTATCGACTGAACTCATAAAAAACATGCAGCATCCTTATGACTTAAAGTTTAAAATACAGGTTACATACTGTACTAGGTAATACAGCGCCCTCTGTTGACAAGATAGCACCATGAGCAGTCTATGAGCATCTAGCTGTCAGCTAGTATTTGTGCATTAGAATCGCTGGAACTGGTTACATCACTTTGCTCTCCTACAAACAAAAACAAAACAAAGAAAAACAAATTTAAAATTCTCTGAAACATTGTTCCTTTGTTAAATTCGTAACCTAAGAGGTAATGTAGTCTTTATGGATAAAGAATGCTCTCAAGATTATTAATACAGTAGTCCCGAGCACGCGGTTTTGAATGGCGCCCTCTATTGATAAAAACAAGAAAGTGCTGTGGTGTTTATCGATCTAAATGCATTAAAACTCTGGCTTGGTGCGTGGTGCGTGATTTATTCCTGAAAGGAACATGGAGTTAGAAGAATATTCGGCATGGACAACATGTCCTGGATTTCCCCACAGGTCTTTTGCTCATGATTAGCTTTCCAGCTTGAAAAAAAGATGAACGGTGGTGTACAAAATAATATACTGGCACCACCGCAGTTTCTTGTTTTAATCAAAAGAGGGCGCCATTCAAATCTGTGTGCTTGATTTACTGTATACACCCCTGCCGGCATTAATTCCAAGCCTCCAGAAGCCATCACGACCTCTTTAGGCTTAAAGGTAATATCATACTTTGGTTTTTGTCAACGAAATGTAGATTCATGGACCACTGGCAAAATATCAAGGAAGATACAAAACAGTCATCTGTGAAATTTTCAGCGCCATACAGTGCCCACCTTTTGAGAAAACAGTGAAAAATGCTCACAGTATTTTTAAATCTTTTCACCGTTATTTTTTATCTCGAAAAGATCAAAATTGTTTTTGGTCACTGGTTTTACACTTTTCTGGATAAATACAGCTGCATTTCAGACAAAAAAAATATTAACGGTATGTTTCTACCATCACCATCTTTATACCCTGTAAGTTATAGGTAAATCGGTGGAGATTTCTGTTTGAGTATGCTACCAAAGTATGATACTACCTTTTAGATCATACACCCCGGCCATCTCAAACCTCTACTAGAGCCATCTCAGTCTCATAAGGCTTAGACACTAAGCTCTGTGCAGTGTGGGTACCTTATAATGGCAAAATGTGCCGCAATGTTACTGTAATGTTGGAATAATGGAAAATAAATATTGGCAAACTTGAATTTGTCTCACCATGCAACTTTACAACTTGATTTCATTTGGGAGGTCTTCTCGTTCTTTCTTGCCAGCACTGACAGTGACAGTAGCTGTCGCTTCTACCTGGCCTTGGCTGTTGCTAGCTGTACAGGTATATAACCCACCATCAACTTGGGTAACGCTGATCTGCAAGTAACAAGCAACAAGACATTAGTGGAAGGCCACATACACAGGTCTCATGTTTTTGCTGGTGGTGCAGCACTGACACAGGGTGTGTACAACATTAGTAATGGCATGAATGGTAACAAAACAGCACTCACACTGTCTAATCTCCCAGCATGTACCTGTACATGAAATGATAAGCCTGTGAAAATTTGAGCTCAATTGGACATCTGAGTCATGAGAAAATAGCGAAAACCCGACTAAATTTTTCTTATAAAACATAAAGAATAGTTTTGACCATTTGTAGACTGGTCTACGTAGTCTAGACCATCCCTCCTCAGCAGTCTTTGTTTTTAAAGACCGTTTTTAGAACCCAAAAGAGTCTATCGTAGACCGTTCAGACACAAACTTAGGTAGACCCTTTTCAGTTTAAACCAAAGACAGACCACTTTTAGTACTGTGTCTGAACACCCCCATGGGTTTGGGATGAAATGTTTACCTCCTGCTGTGACCACAAAGGGTAGACCTTTTTCGGTCTCCGGAGTACTGCGTCTGAACATAGCCAATTAGCCATACATGTATAGACTGGTATTGTGATCAATACATTTCTGTGGTTACATCCTGAAGGAGTCCAATGATTCTAACATATGGAGTCAGTCACCAGACATGGAAAGTCTAGTCAACAGGGTCAAATGTTTCAGAGTCCAGACTATTTCTAGACATGCCAACAGCCAGACACACTAGCAGGATGTTCCTGTCTATCTCGTTTTCTCGGTCAATTAATTCAACTGCAACTGTCTGATAAGCCCAGGACCCCACCTTCAAGTTCAGACACACATTCTTTCCATATGTCAGCTTCATAATTGGTATAGGCCTATGGTGTGGGTTTTTTTCCAAATGTGTACTGAATTATTTTATAATATTCATTTCACAGAGTTGTCAAGAAAACAGATTTTGATTGAATATGGAAAGTTCAACTAACTACAATCATGGTTACCAAATTAAATTGCACAAATGTATGTGTATTAAGGTTAACTGGTACTCAGCAGGATTTGTAATTTAAACTTTTACTCATCATGGAGGGGGGGGGGACTAAACAGTCAAATCCATCCTAAAATCAAGCAAAAGACACAGTGAGTTCTACAATTTTGGAGAAATTTTGAAAAAGAGAAAAAAAAATTCATTCTCACCAAAACCCAACTCGTCAAGGCAAATTTGGAGGGACCATTCCTCTTGCGAGTTGCTATGTTGAGGTGGTTGCCAGGCAACTCCTCGCCATCTTTGGTCCAGATGATGTTAGGGATGGGACGGCCCTCGGCCTCACAACTGAGTTCGGACTTGGATCCAGGTTGCATCTGGGAATCCTGGGGACCCACGGTGATGACTGGAGCTGGGAATGCAAAGCAGATGAAATTTAGACGAAGCTGTGGATATCACAGTAAAACAGTCAATCTCTATTTTCCAAATATATTGTGGAAGTCAGAAATAAAGGAATCCTGTTTAAAATTTCCCTCTTTTGAGAAATGGACCCTTCCGGCCTGCGCATTGGCCAATTGGAAGACACCTTTTAATCAGGTGACCGCGAAAGCTTATCAACGGTTGCTAACCTTGGTCAAACTCGGTCACATGCTGTATGTAAAAAAAAAAAAGTATGAAGTTACCTACCAGCACCATGATCTTCATACTCTGAAGGTTATATGTAAATCTGTGAACATTTCTGTTTGGGTATGTTACCAATCCTGCACTGTTCCTTTTACAGTAACTTTGGGTCGATTTCACGAAGCCCGACGATCGATCATAACTCGAGTTACGATCAATCATAACTTGAGTTACGAAGGATAACCCATCATATCCTACGTAGGGCTGCGCCGCATCATAGGTCCTACAATTGATACATGTTAAGTTACAATAAGTTTGGTGAAATCGACCCCTGTGCCTGTTCCCACAAACACAAAACTGATAAATCAAAGCTGGGCATGACATTTGACCTATGACCTCCAGTGTTGAGTTATAGAGCATGACCTCAGATGGTCTCGCACATTCCATTGCAGGGCAAGCAAACAGTTCAATTATAATGAAACAGTGTATAATGTAAACCAATAACTACAAGATGGTTGTACATGAAGCTGGTGCAGTGAGCAGCATATGGTATTTCAGTGGTTTGTTTTATCAGGTACAGTACAGGATTGGTAACATACCCAAACAGAAATGTTCACAGATATTAACGTAATTATACTTTCAGGGTATGAAGATGGTGCTGGTAGAAACATACTGTGAACATATTTCCGTCTGAAATGGTTATTTATCCAGAAATTAGTAAAACAAAGACCGAAAACAGAACCATGGATTCTTAATGTTTTTTAAGAAAAAAAGGCTTACTCCTTAAAAACAAATTTGCAGTATTCCAGAATAAGTGGTCAATACACACATGAAAGAAAGATGAAAGTCATCTCTACCCTCACAGGTACCCATTTACACCTGGGTGAAGAGGAGCAAAATGTGTCAAAGCGTCTTGCCCAAGGATGCAAGCACCACTTGCCTATGGCTGGATTCGAACCCACAATCTGTAGATTGACCACAAGATCTTGAGTTCGACACACCAGACCACTAGGCCTCGGTGTACCTCACGGTATTTACAAAGCAAACTTCTACAAAATACTGATAAATTGGATAAAAGTCCAGGTCAATAACCCCAAGTCAGAACCCTCATGGACTCAAGACGTGAAACTTATGATTCAGTCACTGTTTGTTTTCAAAGTATAATTGGGGGATAAAAATACTGGAGAGTTCCAGCAGGGGGTGTGTCTGGAGCCAGGACTGGCCGGGGGAGTAGCCTGCGGAGGGGATTTCTGATTGACTTCTTGCAGTGCTTGAATCAACTTTGACATGCTCACCTCTAAGGGTAAGTTCATACGAGGGGTTGGCTTCTAGAGTACTCCCAAATGGGGGTAGTCCCACTGACAAAAGTCCTCGTTGGAACACAATTTTCCAGCACTTCGGGACTACCCCACTACCATGCCCTGCGGGAGTTATTTTACGACTTGACACCACCTCCTTATATCATGTGGACACAACTGACCTAGCCCTGATCCCACAGACAAGGGGTAAGTTCATACGAGGGGTTGGCTTCGGGAGTACGCTCAAATGGTGGTACTCCCACTGACAAAAGTCCTCGTTGGGACACAATTTTCCAGCATTTCGGAACTAACTTCGGGACAAACCCCCAATGGGGTTAGCCTTAACAATTTTGGGGACTAACCCCACTACCATGCCCTGTAGGGGGTTATTTTACGACTTGACACCGCCTACTTCCTACTTTTATCGTTTGGACACAACTGACCAAGCCCTGATCCCACAAGGACCTGTGGAACATGTAGGAATGGGAAGTGTAAGGTGATAATGCATTTCCAACCCTTTTAGCCCTGCTGTGGCCCCCAGTCCTGGAGTTACCAATATCACATGAACGTAAGGTGATGTTGGAGTTTGTGGTCAGGTACTGGAACCCTGCTGTGGGTATCAATTAACCGCAACCCAGACCCGAAGCCAGCCCCTCATCTGGACATACCCCTGGTGTGTTCAGATGGTGCTGGTGTAGAGTTACTGTAATTATAACCTGGTATACCAGATCACCATCAACCATGAATCAAGAGCTCTATGCATGAACCAACCAATGAATGATTTACAGCTCTGGAATGTAAACTAAGGTCAACCATGGGTCATTTGCAGCTAGGCAGTTAAGAAACTGCAGGGGAAGGGACTTCAAGATTATGTTTCAAGTTTAAATTTAACTTCATACTTTTTGGTTTTTACCAAAGAAATGTTGGCATAAATATCAAGAAAGATATGGCAACAGTCATCTGCAAAATTTCCAGTCCCATACAGTGCCCACTTATTGAGAAAAACAGTGGAAAACGCTCACTGTATTTTTACAAATATTAGTTTTGATCTCACCCTGAGATCAAAACTGTTTTTGGTTTCCAGTGGTTTTACTCTTTTCTAAATACAGCATTTCAGGCAGAAAAAAATCAAAACAACATATTTTTACGATTGATCACCATCTTTATACCCTTTAATTAGTTATCTGTATGGGCAAATCTGTGAAGATTTGTGTTTTGGTATGAATGCCTATTAACCCTAACCCTTCACACCTACCACACAAGACAAGAGCTGCTTACCACACATTACCACACTCTCCACAGGGGGACTTGATATTAACCCTAACCCTCTGCACCTACCACACAAGACAAGAGCTGTTTACCACACATTACCACAGTCTCCACAGGGGGACTGGATATTAACCCTAACCCTCTGTACCTACCACACAAGACAAGAGCTGCTTACCACACACTACCACAGTCTCCACAGGGGGACTTGATATTAACCCTAACCCTCTGCACTTACCACACAAGACAAGAGCTGCTTACCAAACATAACCACAGTCTACACAGATGACTGGATATTAACCCTAACCCTTCACATCTACCACACAAGACAAGAGCCTGCTTACCACACACTACCACAGTCTCCACAGGGAGACTGGATATTAACCCTAACCCTCTGCACCTTCCACACAAGACAAGAGCTGCTTACCACACACTACCACAGGGGGACTGGTACATAAACCATGCATTACCACACAAAACACACTGGTGTATTGTGGTATTCAGGATGCCACACTTACCGAAAAACCATGTGTGGTAAAATGTGGTGCACGGTGCAGATGGGTTAGGGTAAATTAAAATTAAATGGTGTTGCCTGCCTCCGTTTAGGAGTTGACCAACTTATTTATAGCAAGAAAACTGAGCTGACTACGGGGGTTTACGAAACGGAGGCTCAGGCTCAGGCTTAGGCTCAGGCTTCAGCTCTGACATCCTATATGCTGAAAATACAGGCTCTGTTTTCCTCTTCAAACCAGAGAATCTACTACCAAACCGCAGCCAAAAGTCTCTATTTTACCTGTTATTTACAAATGGATTCACGAAATGGAGCCGAAGCCTGAGAGGGAGCCCGAGCCTCTGTTTCGTTAACGCCCTACATCTTTCTATATAGGCCAATCTAGAGTCTAAGATTGTATCATAGTGCATTACACTAGTGTAATAGGATGGAATGGATTCCTGAGCTACATGTAATTAGCCTTAAGCCAAAGGCAGATGACTAAACAATGGAGAAATAAATTGTCTCTTCTCAGGAAAAAAAAATCTGAGCCACGAGTGTGCGACAGAGTAAAATGTCTCAAGTCTAGACAGGAATTCACAGTTATTATGATTTCTGTTACACCATCATGTCTATTGCCTGGGTCAATGCATGGATCATCATCCTACCCAGTATGAATGTGCAGAGTTCAGCATAACACTGCAGTGACTGGACATGTAATATGGGGCTGTTAAAGGTATAATACATGATTGGTAAAGGTCACAGAACAGCACTCACACTTTGTCTGATCCAGCATGTACATGAAATAATAAACCTGTGAACATTTGAGCTCAATCAGGATTGAATCAGATATCTGGGTCACGAGAAAATAGCGAAAAACCGACTCAAGTTTTCTTATAAATCATAAAGAATGGTTTGATCCTACCCCGAGATCAAAACTGTTTTCGGTTTTTGTTTGACACATTTCTGGATAAATACACGATTTCAAGTGGAAATATCTGAACAGTATGTTTTTGGACAAATGTTATATTATAACCTGTAAATTAAGCCTTGACACTACAACCAGATGCCTCCATGATTGTACACAAATTGCCAACAAAAATTGCCAACCTATAAGCCTTATCGCAAATACCGCCTGGTTGATTTTGGACAATGGTGGAAAGGCACCATGGGAAGGAAAAAGGAGCATATTTTGTACCTTTTCCCTTCCCACAGTGCCTTTCGACTATTGTCCAAAATCAACCAGGCGGTATTTGCGATAAGGCTTATGTTCCCTATTTTGAAATGCCATGCAAATCGGAAGCAGATCTGTTTTTGGTCTCAATCACAAAATCATGCAGAGTTCTCCTATAACTACAATCTACATTTTGGAAAAGGTAAGCCTAGTAATACTAGTAATAGTTTTATTCTAGAGTGCTGAAAGAATCATTTGAAAGGCATATTATCTGGTCAAGACATTCAATATAATTTGTTACTGATGATTTGGTACAATTAAGATAACAGTAAAATGCAATGTCAAGTCAAGCCATGCTGGAAAATAATTAGGATGTTTGTGGACAAGTAAGTGGTTCCAAAACTATAAAAGAAAGCAACTTTTTGTCAAGAGACTTCATTATACGTTCATGGTGTCCTCTTCAATATTATTAGCAAGGTTAATTGTCGAAATTACTGCAATAGGATTTTGAGGACTCGTAAACATTTAGTGAAAGTCAAAAGTATCATTTTGGAGCAGTACAACTAAGTTGAAGCTATAAAAAGTTCCTTTAAGTTTAAACATACTTTCCTTTATAGTTTGAGGAACCACTTGTACACAAACACCATTAGCAACAAAACAGACAATCAATTAAAAAATGAGTGTACTCACCGGTCATGCAGAGTTTGTCCGTTTCATCAACATCAATTGAAGGGTGTCCTTTTGGCCGATCGTAACTGGCCATTTTCAACTCGCATTCATTTTTGTAAACAACGCCATCTGTACCGCAAACACTCTTGAAATTCTTGCAAACACACTGGCCAACTCGGCCATCCTGGACCGGCTCGTACACGGATTTCCCAGCGCATATGTACTCATCAGCACAGTAACCGTCGGTCCAGTCCGTGCCACCGCACCGTTCACCGAGGACCTTAGCGCAGATCTGGCAACAGGAGCACGGGTCAGGTACGAGCCCTGCACGGCAGGACAGATCGCTGGGACACGCTGACTTATCGCACGGACCGCAATCCATGCGATCGTCGTCCGTATCACCGGCTACCGTGTCTTGCTGGGCCAGGGTAAGACCCACTACCAGAGCAAGTACAAGAAGGTAACGAAAGAGCATGGTGAGGCTGAAAAAATGTTGAGAAGTTCCAGTTCCACTTGTAAACACTAAACAGATTATGACTTGTGCGTTCCTTACAACGGCCAACTTAACACTAAGTAAGTTTCTAGCTGCTTAGTGCTTGGTTGGCTCAACATAAATAGATTTGTCGCTAGCAAGTTGCTTGTACAAGCGCGCCCTCTGTTGTCCTGGTTCTCTGCCCAAAGATTCCCTGACGACTCAGTAGGGGGTTTTCGAAACTAAGGCCCTTTTCCAAACCTCGGCTCCGGCTCAGGCTCCGGCTCCATTTCGTGAATCCATTCTTAAATTTTTATTACGGGTATCAAAATAGAGAAAATTGGCTACGGTTTGGAAGTAGATACTCTATTTTGAATAAGAAAACAGAGATTCAGCTTCAAGGAAAAGCCACAACCTATATTTTCAGCATATGGATGACAGCGCCGGAGCCGGAGCCTGAGCCGGAGCCGAGGTTTGGAAAAGGGACTAAATAGTGGATTGGGCTCAGGCTTCGGATACAGTACGCTGGTTCCAGTCCGAGCATGAACATGTAGTTTTGAGTGACGCTTTGAAGTGACTGGAACTGCGAATCCGAAGCCCAATCCACTCATTTCGAAAAAAATCCTTATTAACCTTGGCTTTAACTCAGTGTTGGAGTACTCGTACTCGAAGTCGAGTACAACTTGAGTACAACTCGAGCACCACTAAGTTCTTGGCCCGTACTCGCTCGTACTCGCTCATAAGCACTTGAAAAAACCGAGTACTCAGCCCGTACTCGTAATTTCGTACTCGGACTCGTCCCCGAACTCGACAAATTTTACTCGGTGAACTTGAGCCCAGTTGCAAGTACTCAAGAAAATTGTTGAAACTAAATTTAAAAAGCAATGATGAATGTATTGCGTTATCGTCTCTATGCAGCACATGCTGTATCCCTGGTGCACATTTTTGTATCGTCTTATTCCTATGGAACACTACAAAAATACCAGCGAAAATTAAATTGCAACCTTCTAACCCGACTGACGATTCATGTAATTGGCCCTGCGGTGTATCAGTGGACATACACCCTGCAGTATAGAGTGCGACAGAACGGAAACTATTTTGTTGGGGACACCTCAGTAATGGCGGATGGTATGTCGTGCCGTCGGATCAGTCTATGGAATCATGAAGATAATATCGGACAACTCACTGACATATAGATTCTATAAGCTTTTCGTCATATTTTCAAGCTTCTATTCTGACCACTGTTCCTTGGAATGGTCAAACAGTGTCTGCTGCCACCTATTGTCCACAACATGTCATGACTTCAGTCCCGGTGATCAAAACCTCTACAGGTTGGTATACATGCTTCATCACGCACTGACTGACTCCATTCACTTTATGTATGTAAATGCATCACCATTTTCATGCCATCTCTTCTATTATTGTGTATATACTGTACACTTTCTGTTGTGCTTAAAGATCACATGTCATCATACTTTGGTAGCATACCGAAACAAAACTCTTCACATATTTACCTATAACTTACAGGATATGAAGATGGTGATTGTACAAACATACCGTTAAAATATTTCTGCCTGAAATGGTGTATAACCAGAAAAGAGTACAACCAAAGACTACCTAAAACAGGGAGGTCGTATAGTTTCTGTGAACTGAATAGATTTGAACATACCGTGAGCGATTTTTCACTGTTTTCTCAAAAAGTGGGCACCGTATTGGACTGAAATTTTCACCGATGACTGTTACTGTATCTGTCTTGATATTTTGCCCATGAGTCTGTATTTCTTTGACAAAAACCAAAGTATGATTACCTTTAAGGAGAGGAAATTAACGAGAAATCACATATGATATGCGCGCTATATTGAAATTAGACATCCAAAAGACGACCAAAATTGACTTGCCATTGGTTTGGCCTGTGGGTTTTCTACACTAACAATTAAATAACTTGACTGAAAAAATCCTATAGCTACAATACAGGTACCCTTTAGGCCTTTAATCATCAGGAAGTATACAGTCCTTAGCCTCGCAATTTACAATCAGGATAGCGGTTAACCATGGAAAAAAAAGTAGTGCCAGTCCACATAATACATACAATAATAAATTCATATACCAAACTGAAAGTGTTCGGAGCCAGAATCTACGCTCGATAAAATGTAGTCGTTTCAGAATGGTACTCTGCAATGAAAAGACTACGTCTGTGATTGCTGCGCTATATGGACAATAATTATGTGACTGAACCTGACTCACAAAATGACTGCAACTGACTAAGGATTGCCATCATAAACCTGTGCACAAAACTACATCAGACAGGGACTACTGGAAGCAAATCTGTACTCGTCAGCAGGTTGGTGCATTACATACTCTGGTAGACTATGTAACATAATAAATGCTCACTATGCACCCCAGTGACTCAATGCACCAGTGTACATGTTTAAATATCGTTGATCTATACCAGTTGATATTAAGACTCCTCTCCCTAATAATGTAAAGTCTTTTATTAGATTATTGGATGACTGTCAGACGTTTTAAATGATTGTCTGTGGATCTATCGTCTCTTAGTTTATTATTGCTGGTTGTAAACTCATACTACTGTAAAACATTTATCATTTTCAATGTCTTTTATCTAGTAGAGATATTTTGTCACTAACTATGCAACGTTAGTGAGCTTTGTAAAGGTAATATCATACTAAATCTTCACAGATTTACCAAAACCTATAATACAGGGTAAGGTGATGGTATATGTATATAGAAACATACCGTTACATTTTGTCTGCCTGAAATGTTGTATTTATCAAGAAAAGAGTAAAATCAAAGACCAAAGACAGTTTTGATCTCAGGGAGATCAAAACTCCTGTGAATAGATTTGAAAATACCGTGAGCGTTTTTCGCTGTTTTCTCAAAGAGTAGGCACCGTACGTATGGGACTGGACATTTCACAGGCTGTGTCTTTCTTGAAAATTGTGCCCATAAATCTGCATTTACCTTTAAATCATATCTTTCTACTTTTCTATATACTTGGACCCATGAGAGATCAGTTTTATCCATAATGGTTAACCCAGGGTAAATCAAATAAATTAATATCTTTTCCGCTGCGGAACCGTCCAAATGCTTTGTAAAACTATGCAAATATAAATACTGTATTTACTTTATACAAGTGGATATTTGACTAATAAAACAAGTAAAAGACAGAAAGAAGCACGTCTTGTATGGGATTTAATCTTTCAGTTTGTTTGGCACTGACCCTATTGCTGGACCGACCTGGAAAGTAAACAACTTCTATATTAACTAGTATCCTTGTTATTCATGTACAAAATAAAGGAAAGATTTGAAGGGGTGCCAGTTAACAACCCAGTGTTTAGCCTGGTTCTGCCTTTGATATTATAAGAAATCAAATACACGTATACGCATATAAAATAACAAGGGAACTGGCAAGAACATCTGTAGAATCGAACCTGTTTAAGGTTTTCTCAGCAAATGTAAATATAATATTCAACGAGAATCTCAGCGTACTTGCAACAAGAGCACGGGTCAGGTACGAGCCCTGCACGGCAGGACAGATCGCTGGGACACGCTGACTTATCGCACGGACCGCAATCCATGCGATCATCGTCCGTATCGCCGGCTACCGTGTCTTGCTGGGCCAGGGTAAGACCCACTACCAGAGCAAGTACAAGAGGATAACGAAAGAACATGGTGAAGCTGAAATACGGATGTAGAGAATTCACAACAAGTTGCAGTTCTACTTGTAAACAGTCACCAAGTTTTGACCTCGTGCTAACATGCGGCCGGACAGATACTAACTACGCCAAGAAGTTGATATAAATACTTATATTGTCTTGGGCTGGTTCCCACATACAGAGAACCAGAGTAATTGCACTACAAGAACTTGGGAGATGATCAACAAAAACAGGAAACATGTAGAATGATTTGGTCTGTCGACCTACCATTTCTATCCATCAAGGATTTTGCCATTTTAAATGTTTTTGTTTCTATACGGGTTGAGTGATTTGTGTTTTCCTTTCCGTATTTGCTTTTGGGGTTTTCATTTTTATATTGTTTCTGGTTTTGATTTGGGTTTTGTTGTCTTTTGATGAGTGAGAGTTCCCGATGAAACTGCGAAGTCATTCAAACGTGACGACCAAATACTGGTTTGAAACCAAAATATGACTTGCCATTGGTTTTCTGTGAGGAATTCTCTATAGCCTTAGGCACAAACAAGCAATGCATGAACCTTTCATCGTCTGGAATTATATATAGTTATGTGAACACAATGCACCTCTACGTCATCAATTCACAATGAGGATGGTTCTCCATGGTACGAAATATAAGTCCATATTAGATGATGGGGTGATGATGGAAAAGTAGTTCCGTCAGTTTATACAGTGTTGGTGTTCAAGTCATTACAGAAACCTGTGCACACAACTTCATAAGATGGGGACTACTGCAAGCAAAATGGAAATCCTGTATGACTACAATTAAATAGGCACCTAATATGGCTTCGTCCGCAGGTTTATGCACTACATGTTGCAGTACCTGGTAGACTATGTAACATATGATGGTATGGCAGTTGCATATAGTTCCTCATGACTCCACTACATGTACTGCCCACTATGCAACAAGTTTACAGTCATGAAGCTACAATCAACTGAAAGGTGACGGAGTGAACTTGGCGCACCCTTCACTCAACACACATCAATGCACCAGTGTACATGTACGTATAAAACCTAGATGTTAATAGTTTGGCTTGCTTGCTCGCCTGATTTTACTTAATAATAAATAATTGTGGAGGATTATCACATATTTCGCCAGTTGTCAAGGGATGCAGCACTTGAAAATAAATCCACAAAACAGAATTGCAATTATATCTAAGTATACGTCTAGACTGATAAGGCTCCTCCATGAGCCTTCTAGCACTATGCCTTTTCAGGATATATACACATAATAACAACAGTTGCTAGGCGACACATTTTCCTTAGCACCCGAGCATATTTGATGTCTGCAGGCCAATTTTAATTAGAATGTATTTTGATTTATATTGCTTTAGTATTCGTGATTTTTCCAATTGGAACTGGAGTCATCTGCACATGATTTTGTTATGGTTGCTAGGCAACGCATTGATCTGGTTTTGTTTCTAGACAGTGAAGATATCAACTATTTTTGCAGTATTTTTAGAGAAGGCAATAAATCCCATGCCGCACAGATGAACATTGTGTTCCATTGTGGTGGCATACAACAGAAACTAGAAGAAAAACACTTCTCACAAAATGCACCAATAGCGAGCATTGATATTGTACACTACATGTAATATTTACTAATCGTAATTAGCTATTGAATCGGTATACAGTGCCTATGACAATTCCAATCACGGCTATGCCATCACCAAACCTCCATCCACGTAAATACACCAACTCCTAGAACTTGCTCTAGAGCACAATTGCTTCCAATTCAGAGGCCATTTCTTCCAACAGAAGATTGGCTTTGGACTGGGCTAGTCCATGATAATAACATTATATTATGTTATGAGAAGTGCGAACGAAACAGAAGTGCGAAAGTACGAACGATTCTTACATGGTGTTTCCACAAACCGACCCATATGATAATAACATTGTAATCATGTTTTTCAAAAAAAACATCTTAACACTAACAGACAAGATTCCTTTCTGGGCACGTCACAGAGATGACATACTCATCATATGCAAAGGCTCTCACGGCTCTTTCACCCATTTTGTCCACTAACTTAAAATTGCATCTCACGATCAAGCTCACTTCTAAGGCCTTCGAAACCTCCATATCCAAAATGTTGGATATTGGCATTTTCAAAGGTCCACGTTTCTCATGGACGGGTACCCTACACACGAAAGCATTTAACAAACTTACGGAATCGTGTCACTTTTCTCACAGAGAAATTCCTGATTTACCCTGAACATAAATTTCAAGTGAAAAGAACCACCTCTCGTCTGTTCTACTACTTATAATCACCCATGTGAATATACAGATATCAGGCAAACCCTTCTCAAACATTTACCCCTAATTTCAGGCAGTGCATCTCAAGGAGAACTTTTCTCAAACCACCCGTCATTGCATAATGGAAATACTATATTCAAAAAGTGAGAGAATTTTATATCACAGTTAAACTCAACCTACAGGAGAATGATCAATCTTTCACTGTTCATATCGATGATATCTTACTCCAGATACTTACTTCACTATATAGCGGAACAGTGAACATCTTCCAGGTTTTTTTTTTATTTAGTCAAACAAGAAAAGAGAATAGTCAATATTATTGAGGCAATCCATATAAGCCAAAATAAGTGGTTACTTTAATAATGCATTGCCTAGCAACATTGCTTAGCAACATTGTTTCAATTTGATATTTGGTTAGTTTAAAATACCTTAGCCCTCATTGATTCTAGGATATATGCCTTTTATTGATAAGAACATTGAGTAAAATGGATCCCATGTGTAGGGATTGTTTTCCATGTGTTCGCAGATTGTTACTATGGTATATAGGTTACTATAAGCAACTAATAAATGTTATGATTTGTCTATTACCATTAATGGCAATCTGTACAGATTATAATATACGAACATATTTTACGGAAGACATAGAAAGTTGGTGTGGTTTATCCGTTGCTTAGCAACAAACAAATGCAGTTTTTTCTGTTGTCACTTATAGTACCCTAAACATGTCTTTGGGTAGTTTTGATGTTAAAACACATAGCATCACCCTTTCGGAAAGGATTAGACCTGCTTAATTGGCTATTTGCTAGGGTAAATAGGTTTCTTAGCAACCGTCGCTAAGAAACAGACCGTATCCATTGCCTCCACCTTTGAAAATATTCAGTATAGGCTCGAGTATAACTGTGCCAAGTCTCATGCTTTTATCATTAACACGTCCTTATGTAACTTTGACCAGTACAAAAGTTACAAAACTGCCTATGGGCAGCTATGTCCTGCTATGGGCACTGAATGAGCCACCGTCGAGATGTCGTCGCGATACCCATGTGGTATTACAATCTCATGTACTACTCTCCATTCTTCATCATTCAGTCTAGCTATCAGACGGTCTCCACTTTCTCATCAAAATAACTCCCTTCAAATAGAAGCATTCTGGGATAGTTTCAGCTTCTTCTGGGGTGGATTGCAAAAAGCGGTCTTGAAGCTGTCTATATGCTTAAGCCGGTCTTAAATGGCTTAGACCTAGTTGGTCTATAAGTCAGACTTACTGCACATCACAAACTGCAAATTTGTCAGTAACCATGGGTGAAACATTTACTTCACAAGGGGCTATGAAAGACTGGCTTTTTGCAATGGGCTAACTTTGTGGTCTTACTCAAGACCGGCTAAGAGAGAAATTCAGCTTTAATCTGCACCTCAGGCCCACCACTTAAGACCATTTTATTGCAATCCGCCCTGAACTCAAAGCACTCAGACTCACTTCTTTAGACTCTTTATTAGAGGATCGGACTGTTGTTAACATTAACTTCTTGTGAATTTAGCATCTGAACTTGGTTCATCCGACTCTTCTAGACAACCCATGAATGTTTCGGCTACAGCCTAACATCCACATCTTCTGACTGGCATGACTCTTTTATATATTATTGGAAAGTGAACAAAGAAAAATTGACTTGAGCTGGATTCGAACCAGCGATCTCCTGAATACCGCACAGGCGCTCTACCAACTGAGCCATCACTTTGCAATGACTTAAATTTCAGTCAGTTTTTCTTGTGGTTATTTAATGATCTTTAGGGAGTTTTTTTAGACTGTGACCTAGTTACGATACAAGCAGGAAATATCCCTTGACAATCATCTTGTTAAATGTCTGTTTCATATCTTGCTTCTGGCCTAATTTAATAACATGAGGTCAGCTACAAACTTTATCACCTGCTAAGTTACAGGAGAGGATCTATAGCTTTCAGAAAACGGGGGTTCCACTAGCTCTACTAACCCTAGCTGCCCTAAACCTAACATGATTGAAATTGTTATACACAAAGTGCATGTAGGACTTACATCAAAATACATCAAGTGCCTTAACACACACAGTTTTTGTAATGTAGCCAACCTCTCCATGATCAAGATGATTAACTGTACACTTCCAATATGACCTGAGAACGAGACCTGAAGTTTGTGTCTCACAGGTATCGTTTCAACTGAGATCCCGATTTCTCAACAACGAAAATGACAAAATTAACCTAGTTTGAAAACTAAATAATTATTATAAACCTATGCGTATTAACAACATCCATGATAACATGATGTTTACTGTAATGCAACTTCGCATAAAGATTCTTGCAGCAAGTGCAAGTATACATTTTACATGAACTCAATCTGTTGACACGTTATTGATTTCAAGGTAAACTTCAACAATGAAATCAACTTAACCTTAGTGAACCTAGCCACTGCCATTGTCAGTAATTTCAATACAGCACCTCATTTTAATAAGTTACAGACCTATGTGCATGATTCATAAGAAAATGCCACTACACAACACAGCAGTTTGGGTAAATTTTGTAGTTACTTCCTCGTTAACACCCTTACTATGTGTATGCAGTAAATTAAATCCATGAAATCCATTGAAGTGATCATTAATAATCAATCAATTGAAACTCTATACCTACACTAATGAATTCCTTGGTGTGTATTAGGTTATGAGGTATTATATTATTATTCGGAAAAGACTTATGTTCTGTTTTCAACAGACATGGATTTCTGGTTTTGTTTTTGGTTTTGATTTGGGTTTAGGTTTTTTCAGCCCCACTGATCGAGAGTTCCTACACGAAAATGCATGTATAGGCGTCCTATTTTGTGAAGCCATTCAAAGGACGACCATGCAAATACTGATCTAAAAACCAAAATAAGACTTGCCATTTGCCATCGTCGGGAAGTATATATAGTTATGTGAACACAAGGCACAATGCACCTCTACGTCATCAATTCACAATAATGATACACAATAGATAGAATCCCACACAGGTGGGGTGATCATCGAAAAAACATGTTTTAGCGTCCGGCCTTTTTGGAAAAAATGACGGAGGAGGCCCTTAGTTGTTTTTCTTAAAATGGCCGATCGACCAATTTATCCAAAACAACTGGCCGGAGCCCACAACAGGCCAGTAAATGACTAAAAATGCAAGTATTTAGATCTTTAGGCTTTAATTTTGTATTGGAACAGCTGTAAAAATCAGGGTTTTTTTCACAGTGATGTCATCCTTGACTTAACACACATCAATAAAGTGTACATGTACATACATCCACGTATAGACCTATTGTGTCAGATTTGCTTGCTCGCTTGCTTGCTTGCTCGCTTGTTTTAAGTTTGGAAATAAGTACAAGTAGTTTTCTTATATGGACAAGTTTTCAAGTGCTGCATCGCATCAAAATAAATTCACAAAACAGAATTGCAATTAATATATCTACAAGGGAAACTACTTTAAGTCATTGAAAAGTGAACAAAGTAAAAGTGACTGGAGCGGGATTCGAACCAGTGACCCCGGAATACCGTACCGGCGCTCTACCAATGAACTATCCAGCCCTACGTTGGCAGTGTCCCTAATAGTCAATTATCTGTGTTCGTTTGGCAGTTAGAAGTCATGAAACCACGCACAAACCGCTATGAGCGCCGGTACGATATTCGGAGATCGCTAGTTCGAATCCTGCTCCAGTCAATTTTACTTTGTTAACTTTACAATTATATCTAAGTATACTTCTAGCCTTGTAAGGCTCCTCCGTGAGCTTTCTAACACTATGACTTTACAGAATGCCGTAACGCTATTATTTTGAGAAAAAAACAACAACTTATAAATGAAACTTTGGTGAAACGTTGTAGCACCTTCCTCTACTCATAGACCATGAATTAATCTGAATAATTTTGTATCCTGATCCTCATTTACATCTTTTACGCTCGTGCATTGTAGGCCTATTGACCCAAGAAAAGTCAGATTGCTCAGAAGAGGGCTTGCGGAGGAGACTTTTAGTTCTAGAAGTAATCCAAGTAAAGACCAGAAATTATCCCAAGATTCTACCCGTATTCATTTTTATATTTAAGTTTCTTTATCCGGTGCACTACCTCACTTATATTATTTATCAACGCTGCATAATTCCATTGCTGCATATATTGTTTGTTTTGAGAAGTAACTGTGATCTAATTGAAGTCATGGCATTTATGAGGCGATATAATGGAAATGTTGAATTGTTATTGTTATCCAAGATGCCAGTAAGCTACAATGTTATTTTTCCTATCATGCATCTAGAGCCTACAGTGGACTACTGAGAATCAACTACAGCAACCTTGGATCCTGACTCGAAACGCAGGGGGCCTGTTTGTTTCGCCGTGGATCTTGGTCGCCATAATTATTTGATTTTACACATTCACGTCGCAGGCAGGATACGCTAAAATGGGATCCGCATCATCTTGTGTGCGCAGGATCACTGGTCGCGTGCCTGAAACAGATAGGCCTAATGATTATCGTCGTCAGAGAGGAAGAATTTCCGTGACACCACCGATGGCTTATGATGATTCTCGGATAGCCAGGCGCATGGCTGATTGTAGACAGGCAAGCATTGAAGGTGATTCATATTTTACGCCTACATCAATGATGGATCTTGATTATTCTAGTGAACAGACAAGATCACCGACAGCTAAAGCAAAGACGTTTACCAGAGGCATGGAACCCGAGTATGAAACCTCAAGTCAATCCTTTCGCCGGCATTTCAGGCTCCAAGGTAAATGTGTTTTTATTGATAATAGGGAGGTTTCGCATGCGAACGGATACGCATACGCGTACGTTTAGCTATACATAAACGTCAACAGCCGATCCGTTGTTTCGCAATAGTGAAGTCTATATATCCAACAACGGAGAATCACTTTTGTCCCTGACTTTGAGGCTAATTTTGTCTTATTCTAAAGTTTTGAAATGCATAGAAATAACATAATTCGTGTTCAGCAATGCCTTTCTTTTCATTCTAATCATGCACACGACAGGAAATGAGCAAAGAATTACGAAAATACTGATATTCGCTATGCGTTTAACACTTACGCGTAGGGAGCAAGATATCCGTTTCACGAAGACGTATAGCGGATAGCGGAACAACTGTGACGTCATAAGTACACACATAATGGTGACGTATCCGGCGCGCTATAACCGTATCCGTTCGTTTGCGAAACCTCTCTAATATTTTTCCTTGACAACCAGCTTTTGATATACAATTTCTAAGTGATCAAATCAATTATAAAAAATAATGTTTTTGTGCCGTGTTGTATACATACATGACATACATTTATGGTCCAGTTTGTGAATATCTCTATTGGGAAACAAGGATGATTCTACAGAGACCCACTGGTCTTAAACTCAATCTGCTCTGGTCATCTTCAGGAGAAACGGAAGATAGCTAGAACACACTGACCGGGAGATATCCCCAAACACCAATGGCACAACATCAACCTCAAACCCATCACGTCAAGCCTATATGATTGGGATTTTACATTTGAACACCACACACGACTTTTATTCAGGAGTTCTACTAAATGGAAAACAAAATCAAATTTAAAGTTATAGAAAGTATTATTTAAAACGCACGGAGTTTGGTTTTGTCAGTGACAGGCAATGGGAAACTTTTGGCGACCTTTGTCAGTAGAGGGCGGCAGACTCATCAGGTTATTATATGGCGCGAAGAAACAAAAACAGTGCAGATAATCCCAAACGAAGCAGTTCAACTCGTACGCCGACCAACTCGTACTGAAGTAACTACTAATAGGCATGTGGTTTGTAAACGTTTACACGTTTACTGATGAATATAACAACGGTCTACCGATGTCATAATTTAATGATTTTAATTCATAATCGTATGTCGCCTTCTCCTTGTGCACCGACGCGTCTTTATGTTAACACCAGACGACATCATTCAGGTCAAATTATCAAAGGGTCATTTAACTTAGCACTATCAGATATTTTCCAGGGCTTTTTTTGTCTTCAGTAGATCCGGATATTTTCCGGCGGGATTTCGTTGGAGAGATTATTTTGTAGGCAAGTTGTAAAATAAAACCATCTTTTGAGATTTATTTTTTAGGGGAAAGTGAGAGTTTTTTTAATTTTTTTATTAAGGGATAATGATTTTTTCCAGCGGTCTTTTTTTCTTCAGGGGATTGGTTCTTTAAGGGCTTCCCAATTCTATTACCTCGGGGGTGGTGAACTAAAGACATTTGGACTCCTCGCTGCGTGCAACTAATACCTACTCTAGACCTTCCATGTAAATCTTTTCAGATGCACACATTAAAATACCGATCTCCTGAGACAAAAAAAAGAAAGAAAGAAAAACAATGTACCACCCTTCACAAAATCCCTATCTACTAAAATATCTACAGTTTGGAAGTTGGAACCATAGGGAACTTTCTCTTGGTTTGTTTTGTTTTCTTTCTTTCTTTCTTTCTTCTTTCTTTTTTTCAGAAAAGGGTTCAGAAGCTCCCACACTTACCTTCCCTGAAGTAATGGAGTTTGAGGAACAGTCCGGCACGGATACAGCGAGCACCATGCCCATCCACCCAGCCGATCCCTCCAAAAAAGTAAATATTAAGAAGGGATTCTGTCAATTAGAACTTCATCTGGAATCACAAAAAGAAACGCAAACAAGGAGAAATTATTTCTGGGGAATTTTTTGGATAGATTTCACACAGAACCCATATCATTAGAATGGTGGAGCTGGGGTTGGTAAATCTATACTGTTACAGAAGAATGTTTTTGACAGCACTGTATGTGGTAAAAGTCAGCTTTAAACATTCAAACTTGTGTTTCGGGTTCAGATGAGAAAAATGCAAAAGACAATCTATGTCTTACAGGCTATTTTGGATCAGATTTTACGACATGATTCTAAATTCGAGAAGCAGTATTTACAAGAGATAATTCATGATAACGAAGAACACACGGTATTTCTGTTAGATGGATTACACGAGATTCCAGCTGATGTTTTAGAATCCCAAGAAGATGTCTATACAGAGTGAAGGATATCTTGCATAACAATGTCTTGAAAGAGAGCTTTGTCCTAGTAACAGCACGGACAGATAGGACAAATTATGTCATAAATGGATAGGCCTACCCTCATTATGCTAGGGTTCAATTTCACATGCAAAACAATGAACAAGTACATCCAATCTTACTTTAAAGACAATGCCGACTGGGCGAAATCATTCATTGCTAGGTTACAATCAAACCCATCACCGGCACTGGCACATATTCCACTCTTTTAGCCCCAAAAATATTAGCTCTATGATCACGCCTGGACGAATTCCCTCTCAAATTGCAACAGATCACCGTAGAAAATGTATACAAAATGGAATAATTCCTTCGGTTTGTTTGCGGCATTATCTTCGCTTGCTACTTTGTTCATTCTGGAACATTATAATTGGCTTTTCCGATTTCAATCGGAAAAGGTATTGCTTTTGTTCTGATTTTTTTTTTTTTTCCGTTTTCTTTTTCTTGTCGTTTGAGTTACCATAGACTTTTGTCGGCGGCACTTTGGTCACTTGTAAATAACCGATTTTAACCAAACTTGGTCTGAAGGAAGTCCATATAGGGTAGTTGTGTCCCGAAACTTTTCGCCATTATGACGTCATCAGGGGTCACGTGACAAGCGATTTGAATTTAATAATCAAAATCTTTAAAAATCAACAAAAAATCAACCGTTTGAGATATTAAGTTGATTATTTCATCAAAAGTGATTATTAGGTAGGGTCTTTCTTTGTGACACATTGCTTGACCTCTGTGACCTCTACTTCCGGTCAAACAGGAAGTAGCTCCTCATTTAAAAGTGGTAAGAGCTATGATC
This sequence comes from Astropecten irregularis, assembly GCA_963971285.1. Classification (NCBI taxonomy): domain Eukaryota; kingdom Metazoa; phylum Echinodermata; class Asteroidea; order Paxillosida; family Astropectinidae; genus Astropecten; species Astropecten irregularis. Next base: position 19,341,702 of record OZ020254.1, on the reverse strand, counting down.
ATGATTCTTTCACCAATAGACATTGTTAGGCAAGGTCTTTCATTTGTGACACATTGCTTGACCTCTGTGACCTCTACTTCCGGTCAAACAGGAAGTAGCTCCTCATTTAAAAGTGGTAAGAGCTATGATCATGATTCTTTCACCAATAGACAATGTAAGGCAAGGTCTTTCATTGTGAAACATTACTTGACCTCTGTGACCTCTACTTCCGGTCAAACGGGAAGTGGCTCCTCATTTAAAAGTGGTTAGAGCTATGATCATGATTCTTTCACCAATAGACAATGTCAGGCAGGGTCTTTCATTTGTGACACATTGCTTGACATCTGTGACCTCTACTTCCGGTCAAACAGGAAGTAGCTCCTCATTTAAAAGTGGTAAGAGCTATGATCATGATTTTCTCACCAATAGACAATGTTAGGCAAGGTCTTTCATTTGTGTTACATTGCTTGACCTCTGTGAACTCTACTTCCGGTCAAACAGGAAGTAGCTTCTCATTTAAAAGTGGTAAGAGCTATGAACATGATTATTTCACCAATAGACAATGTTAGGCAAGGTCTTTCATTTGTGATACATTGCTTGACCTCTGTGACCTCTACTTCCGGTCAAACAGGAAGTAGCTCCTCATTTAAAAGTGGTAAGAGCTATGATCATGATTCTTTCACCAAAAGTTGATGTTAGGCAAGGTCTTTCATTGTGATACAAATATGACCAATTCAAGTGAGTTTATGATTAAAGGATCACACTTCAAATGTATAAAACATCAGATCATAATCAACTGTCTTTTGTGTGTTTTTAAAAGGTAAAGGTTATGACAATTTGTTTTAAATAAAAGCGGAAACGGAAAAGCCTTGTGTTCTGTTTTCAACAGACACAATCTCTAGTTATTATTGTTATCCTTTGTGACATCTCTGTGTGTGTTATCAGGTTGAAGCCATGGACTACAGACAAACATCTAGCGAGAGTGATGGCAGAAACATTCGCGGTCAGCTTTCTCAGCACGAAGAAGACACTACCAGCGAAAAAATCCTAAGCTCAGAGCTAGAATCGGTCTCAATCAACACCGAGGACAAGCCTAATAATGGCAATCAGTCCACAGATTTGATTCGGGACTTTACACTGGAAAAGAATGACTTTCTCGAAGCATTCGAACGAATGTGCGGGGAGGCGAAGGAACTTGGGATGGATGTAGTCGGGCGAACAGTTCAAATCTCAAACTTTTCCGCAGCAAAGTTAGACAGTCGAGGTGGGTACCTGTCCATTGCCGCATTAGGTGTTCACCTGTATGTTCCTCCGGGTGCCTTGCATGACGACGTAGAGCCTCAAACAGTGTACATCTTCGTCCAGGGCAACCTGAACGGTAACAGCAAGTCTCTCACACCGCACGTGCACTGTGGTCCATCGAGCCTACGCTTCAGTAAAGATGTCATCCTAACATTTCCTCACTGCGCTAAGGATGCAACCGACCACCCGTTCACTTGCGTCAAGTCCACTACCGGCGAGTCTCCTCGAGAAATCCAAGACGGCAGTGATGGGGTTGTTCTCGTTGACAGGAACTCTGTCACCGTAACAATGAGTCATTTCTGTGACTATTCAGCATATGGACCAGTCCATGCCAAGTATATGATAGCGTGTGTGTTTATTCACGAAGACGAAAATGATGTACGCGTCCGTGTTCGGGTCTTTGACGACACAAGAGCAAATCTCAGGGTGGGTATATAATCTCTCTTTTGTAATATCAATATTGAGTTCTGGGACCGATATAACGCTTTGCGATCATCGCTAAGGCCCAAATCCATTGCTAAATGGAAAATTGATAACGCAAAGTAGCGATCGATTTTCCATTTAGCGATGGATTGGGGCTCTGGCGATGATCGAAAAGCGTTAGTGAATTCGGCCCCAGAAGCGATTGCATATAGCAGAGTGTGGCACCACCATGTCCATGTAGGAAATACAGTGAAGGCCTTTTTACCCAATGCTAAAAAACCTCGCAAGCCTTGCCAGTTTTGTGTGAAAGGGGCTAATTTCATAGAGCTGCTTAAACACAAAAGTTGCTTAAGCATGAAAAGTATTGATCAAAGAAGGGTATACCAGCCAAATTATTCATGTAATGTTTAGTACTGCTTTTGACTTGTATTAGCCATTGTTTGCTGAGCATTATAACAATTCACGGGGAGATTTGGCTGGCATCTACTGATTTTATTTATCAAAGTTTTTGGTGCTTAAGCAGCTCTATGAAATTGGCCCCTGGAGTCCACACTCAAAGTTTTTGCTGGTATAATGTTGATGACAACAGAAGTGTTGCACTCGAAACGTAGAGTTAGGCCTCTGTTTCTACGTACAAACTGATGTATCCCATTGGACATTATCTCTCTAAAAACACCTCTTACACATAATTATATTGTAGAGTTTCATTGGCCATTTTGGGTTGCTATTTTAGGAAGTTAGGAATGCAGAGGAGGCCGATGGCTTCGTTGAGACCGGCACTGGCAATGTGCTGGAGATACAGCGGACGGGAAGGGATGTTAGTTTTGTCCTGATCCCCGACGATGCAAGGTCTTGGGAAATCACACACCCGCAAAATGGACGACAGGTTAGCAGAAATCCTTTTAAAATATTCACTCAGAAGCCGACACTGGTTCCCGTCCCAATACAAAAAATACATATATTCGACCGTAGACGTCAGAAGACTACGGTATGGAACGGAGAACCTGTCTATCAGAAGCTCTGAACTCGTACAAAGAATAGCATTGTGTAGATAGTTTTGTAGGGGTCGGATTGGATGCTACTGACAAAAGTGGCTTGCACATGGCTTGTATTCACTATTATTTCCCAAGTATACAGATGGTTTCCGTAATGAACACTGTATTGAAACTTCAATCACTTTCAGACGTTTCAACACTCCTACCTGTGGCGTGACAACAGCCCAGACTCGGTTCCAGCCTACCAATCAAAACTGTTCTATGCAAGACGTAGAGGTTTGGAAGTGATACCCTTTAAGGGCCACGTCCAAGTCTTCCAAGAGGGTAGACAATCGGACGGTGTTGAAATCTTAACGAAGAGACCCGAACAGAAGAGCTACCGGACAGTCAATGCCCAAGACGTAAGTACATTGTTTATGCTCACGGCAGGCAATTTTAGAAGTTTAGTCCTTATCAGACAGTCCACATCAGCAACCCACGCAAGCTAAACATTTCCCCGGTAGGCAACACTTAATGCAGCTTTCTCTGAAAAAACTAGCTCATCGATGGCTTGGTCGGGCTGTTATTTTGATGTTTCGGTATTACACCACACATTAAACTACACCACCATGGCCAACAGCCATTTTGTTATTTAGTCCAAGCACAACACCCCAGAACTAGTATAGGTTATATTGTCCATTGTCCTTTGCTGTTGAGCTGTGACCAAAGAGGTCATAAAGTATTATATCATGACACATCAGTCGCTGAGCAAGTTCAGATTTGTATATTTTTAAGACTGGTTCAATCCTTTGCACTGCATGCAGAAGGATAGTCTCAAACAACTAGTTTTCGAGATGTTGCGCCAATTTCAAAACAACCCGGCGGTTCGCACCAACATCAGATGCCTGGACGAAGTAACCTTCAACGAGCTATGCGACAAACTGGACGCGCAGAACTCCCTTGGTACGGACTGGCGCATGCTGCCCGAGTACCTGTTCGAGATTGGAGATGACCAATACGGTAAAGACTGGGTCATAAGAGTCAATGACAGGGCGGGTCGGGAGCGCCGGAGTCCAACCGAGTTGGTTCTTGATACATTCTTCGCCAAATCGAAGAGTGTCGGCATGAGAACGGTGACTACGCTGCAGAGACTGAGACAGGCACTTATTCAAATGGTGCGGCCGGACGTCCAGTTTGCTATAGACGCCATCAGTGAGCAGATAAATAGGTAAGCTTACAACACAAGTGTGACCATGTTTTTCGCCATAAATTCTATCCGCATCAGACGTTTTAGTGTCAGGTAGTTAAAACGTGTCTTCAACCGCACTTCCATATTTCAGGGAGAGGTCCGCACCCATGACGAGTCGCCAGGCTGCAAGCGAGCCCGACCCCAATTTACAACAAGAAGGCCGGGAGCACGAAAGTGACAACATGGCCACCGAGCGATTGGACGCAGGATCATCAGCAGAGGTACTCGTCCATCACGAAGAAAGGCGAGGCAGAACACCTTGTTTCCTTCATAATTATTTAAACCGTTTGTGGGGCAAGACTTGAAAAAGGGGAGTGCACTCGAGTGGTTGGGTCGCTTACAACACAAGTGTGACCATGTTCGCCATAAATTCTATCCGCATCAGACGTTTTAGTGTCAGATAGTTAAACGGTGTCTTCAACCGCACTTCCATATTTCAGGGAGAGGTCCGCACCCATGACGAGTCATCTCCCCCACCAGTCTGCAAGCGAGCCCGACCCCTGTAACAACAAGAAGGCCGGAGTCATGCCAAAAAGTGTCCTTTGCCCAAATAGTGTCATCAGACCATGAACATTGAAGCCCGGACACTTACAGTCCGGTGCCAAATAGTGTCCCAGCACAGTGCATTGCCTTCGTGATTGCAATAAAACTCGTACGTATATAGGTGCAAATGGGATTCTCCTTTCTGAATGAGTCTTTGTTTCTTATCATTTTAAGGTACTGAAGGTAGGTATAATGAACAGTAATTTGCATGAAGTAACTTCTTGATCTTAATGACGAACGCTGGAATGACTGAACTTAGAAGGTTTGTGTTTGAGACCCAAAGTACATCGATTACATGTATAAAAGCTGGGACTAACTGAAAAAAAAGGGAAAAATACCCGTTAACAACTTAAAATACGCTGACTAGTACAATAAATTAAAATGAGAGGAAAGCAAAAAAAACCGTAATATTTAAATTTGATTTGAAAGTAAGCCGCGGTTTTAAAAGTCGTGACCTTCAAACGGGTATATTATAATATCTCAAAATATAGATACATTTTCTTGTATAGTTGGGTGTCAGTTCGTGGTGTCGTCGATGGAATATCTGCAAGGAGACATGATGCATGTCGATATTAGTCATAATGTGGTCTTTTATGAATATTTTGATGAAACAATTCGTCACGTCTTGCGAGGTGAAGAGTCAAGCACTCAATAAAGGACGCATGCTAGGCGCGGACACTATATTTACCAAGCTTGCATAATTATGTGACGTCAACGACGCGTAGCCAATCACATCCCAATATGCTAATAAGCGGACACTATTTGGCAACGGACACCTTTTGGCATGACACAGGGAGCACGAAAGTGACAACATGACAACCAGGTGATTAGCTGCAGGATCAACAGAGGACAGTACCGGTCCACGGAGAAACTAAAAGACGAGACAGCCCACCTTGTTTCCTTATCATAATTCATCTGTTCTTGGGGCCAGACTTGAAAACAGGGAGAAGTTGAATCGAAGGAAAAGTAATCGCACAGGTACAGTTTAATACCAGCAGACTTTCAAAATAAACGTCCAATGACCGGGTTTCCTTTATATACTCTTGAACCAACACCAACAATTCGCAAAAAAATGTGCATTTTTTAAGGGTAGCTCCTCTTTACCCCAACACACTATATGACGTAAATCAACATATCTTCAATTATGTAAAGTCTTGGACCCCATAGGCCTATACAATTCACTGAAAAACAAATTGGACTCTCAGAATATATTGAGAAAAAACTGTTGAGTGTTCATGTTGACAATAGCCAGAGATGTTTGGATTCTGAGTGAAAGTTGACCAGCAGATGGACAACCATTATTTGGAAAGAAATATTCCGTACTGATTGAAAATATTTGTAAATTGTGACACTTTATGATAATAAGACTATTCTTACGAGTGTATAGAAATTGGATGAAAATGTAAATTTAAGTGATGGTACATGGCTACGATTGTAAAAAGTAAAAGTGTATACAATTATTGGTTATTGACGTATCGAATACAAACCTCTTCATCAGCGGTTGCTCAAATCAAGAGGATGAAATAAAATGAAGAGTTATCATTGATAATTTTGTTTGATTATACAGTATAAATATAAAGAAAGGAAACGGATCTTTTCGGATATATTTTAAAGGAATTTATGTATATTTGTTTATATATTGATTCGTGGCCCCTTTGCTGCGCGAAAGCATCGCTACGGGTGGTATATAGTAGCACAGCAATGTACGTAACTAACATAATTATACACTTTACGTTTACTAACTTAAATGTCATGTACATGTACATGTACATGTACATGTACAGAACATGTATACAGTACATGCATGCAGTGTGAAAACGTATTGTACACATTACTCGGCCTACTACGTACAATGTACTACAACGTACTGAAACGATGGCTAAAAAGTAGGCTTTATGACCAGCCGAAACTACCGAAGAATCATGGCCATTTTCTGAGTCAACCCATTGAGTTTAACCTTTGTAAATCACACTACTGGAATCAGTATGAATTAATGCTGCCGTTTAAATACGTGATATATCGGGGAACTAATTATTATAACGAAAACCTGAAATAAAGGCGTCCCTCACCGTGAATTCTGGCTCTGTTTTGCCTGTATAGCAACCTTCAGAGAGACCGCATGGCTATTAAACTTATGTATCCATGGGCCATTCCCAATGCTGATGAAGTGTAAATTACTTAATGTTATACGAAGTTTCACCAAAATTGTCTTACATTGATGTACATTGGATAATAATCAGAGAATGAAATAGCACTAAATGTGAGAAACAAAGAAAGAGCAATCATGGACGTCACAACAGGCGCGGCTGTCACCCTGCGCCATACAACAAATTTGTTGTATGGCGCAGGGTGACAGCCGCGCCTGTTGTGACGTGTTTAATTAGAGCAAACAATACAGTAAATGCTTAAAGGGCAGCGGAACTGAAGCCCCCATTTTCCACTATAGGCTATCCATACAAAACTGTTTTTGTATCATATTATAATAATCGAATACAAGTATATGCCTATAAATAGCAAGAAAGTACTTAACTACTGTCATTGAAATTTCGGCAATTAAGAACACAATCATGTGTAATTAATCCAACCTGTTTAAGGACTAGTGTATATTACTGCACCGTGTTTATACAGTGTTGTTGATATTATAGCTGGTGTAAAAGAACTATCATGACTGCCTTTTAAACCTAATTATGTATAATAATGTTTGCTATATAATAGTATTATGTATGTGTGTATAATTATGATATTATCGTGGTTCGATAAAATATCACGCAATCTATAATACGTTTGTGTATAATCTATTTAATTCTACTGTTCAGGTTTTTTTTTTCATGCCTTACCATCTCACATTCAGTATTTATTATATATTAGTATTTATTATATATTGTGCTGAATACAAACTGGTGTTTGTTTAAAGAGTTGTGTGTGATGTTCATTCCCCCGTGAACAAAAAATGAGAGTTTCTAAAACAAAAAGGCAGAATGCTAATAAATCTAATTGTATAATGTTGATTGGCTCTGCCCAGAAACAAGACATGGGCGTGCAACCTATAACATTAATGTTATTGTCAATAACGTTCGCATAAGACAGGTTTCATGTATACAATACCTGGGAGTATGTATAACGATTGTAATTTAAAATGGACTCATCACATTGATCATATTATTTCTGCGAATTAATAAGCGTATTATCAGTATTCTTCACTGAGTTCAAATGGTTCTTCCTAGCTATTGATTCACTCAATCTCATAGCTAGATTGAAAAAGATAAGAAAATGTTTAAATATCGTTCATCCAGTTGATATTAAGACTCCTCTCCCTAATAATGTAAAGTCTTTTATTGTTGGATGACTGTAAGACGTTTTAAATTCAAGTTGTCTCTGGATCTGCCGTGCCTTACTTTATTCTGTAGCTGCATTATGGTTGTAAACTAAGAGTGCGTCTGTTTTAATGTTATAATGTTATAATTGTATAATAGTTAGTATTATTTCAATGTCTTTTATCTCATATGGATATATTTTTAATAAACTGTACAACTGTGTGTAGTGAGCCTTTTAAAGGTCATATTAACCTGAATTTACAGATTTACCTTCAACTTCTAGCAGGTTATACTTTGGTGATGGTAGAAATATACCGTTAAACCGTTTTCTGCCCGAAATGCCGTGTATTTATCCAGAAAAGTGCCAAACCATGGATCAAAAGTCAAAACTCCTGTGAATAGATTTGTAAATAAATCCATGTTATACTAAGTTTCACCAAAATTGTCTTACATTGATGTACATTGGATAATAATCAGAGAATGAAATAACACTAAATGGGAGATACAAATAAAGAGCAATCATGGACCTATTTGTTGTATGGCGCAGGGTGACAGCCGCGCCTGTTGTGATGTGTGTAGAGCAAACAATACAGTACTGCTTAAAGGGCCGCATGGGCAGCGGAACTAAAGCCCCCATTTTCCACACATAATTGTATAGACTATCCATACAAAACTGTGTATGTATCATATTATAATAATCGAATACAAGTATATGCCTATAAATAGCAAGAAAGTACTTGACTATACTGTCATTGAAATCCAGTTTACAATCATATGTAATTAATCCAACCTGTTTAAGGACTAGTGTATATACTGCATCGTGTTTATACATAATGTGTTGTTGACATTATAGCTGGTGTAAAAGAACTATATCATGACTGCCTTTAATTATGTATGTGTGTATAATTATGATATTATCGTGGTTCGGTAAAATATCACGCAATGATACGTTTGTGTATAATCTATTTAGTTCTACTGTTCAGGCTTTTTTTCATACCTTACCATCTCACATTCAATCAAAAGCAAGCCCTGCATTTTGATATCTTCACTTAAGAGTATGGGCTTGATGTGATAATGCACAAGCCTTTGTTAGTGATCTTAATGCTCAATTCCTTAGTATTTATTATATATTGAGCTGACAGTCCTAATACTGACTGGTGTTTGTTTAAAGAGTTGTATACAAATGCTTGTGACATTCCCCGTGAAAAAAAAAAAGAGAGTTTCAACAACAAAAAGGCAGAATGCTAATAAATCTAATTGTATAATGTTGATTGGCTCTGCTCAGAAACAAGACATGGGCATGCAACCTATAACATTAATGTTATTGTTAATATAGTTCGCACGGTACAGGTTTCATGTATAAAATACCTGGGAGTATGTATAACGATTGTAATTTAAAATGGACTGATCACATTGATCATATTATTTCTGCGATTAATAAGCGTATTATCAGTATTCTTCACTGAGTTCAAATGGTTCTTCTTAGCTATTGATTCACTCAATCTCATAGCTAGATTGAAAGTGATAAGAAAATCTTTAAATATCGTTGATTCAGTTGATATTAAGACTCCTCTCCCTAATAAAGTAAAGTCTTTTATTGTTGGATGACTGTAAGACGTTTTAAATTCAAGTTGTTTCTGGATCTACCGTGCCTTACTTTATTTTGTAGCTGCATTATGGTAGTAAACTAAGAGTGCGTCTGTTTTAATGTTATAATGTTATAATTGTATAATAGTTAGTATTATTTCAATGTCTTTTATCTCATATGGATATATTTTTAATAAACTGTACAACTGTGTGTAGTGAGCCTTTTAAAGGTCATATTAACCTGAATTTACAGATTTACCTTCAACTTCTAGCAGGTTATACTTTGGTGATGGTAGAAATATACCGTTAAACCGTTTTCTGCCCGAAAGGCCGTGTATTTATCCAGAAAAGTGCCAAACCATGGATCAAAAGTCAAAACTCCTGTGACTAGATTTGTAAATACCGTGAGCGTTTTTCCCTGTTTTCTCAAAAAGAATATATGAAATATATATATGAAGTTACCTTTAAATCATATCTTTTTTACTGTTCTGTAGATTATACTGGAACCCATGGGAGATCAGTTTTATACCGAATTGTTTACGCAGGGTAAATCAATAAATACATTATCATTTTCATCTCGGCGAAACAGTCAAAATGCATTGTAAGGCCATGCAAATATATACTGTATTTACTTTACACAGGTGAATATTTAGACTAATAAAACAAGTAAAAGACAGAAAGAAGCACGTCTTGTATGGGATTTAATCTTTCAGTTTGTTTGGCATTGGCCCTATATGGCTGGACCGACCTGGAAAATAAACAACTTGTATATGAACTAGTATCCTTGTTATTCATGTACAAAATAAAGGAAAGATTTGAAGGCCCGTTTAAAACCCCGGGCTTAGTCCAGGCGCGGTTCTAGAGCCAATATTTTTTTTTTTTTTTTTTTTTTAGGGGGGGGGGGTGGGGCTAGACTGAGCCGTACGTGATGTCATCTTCTAACCCCGGAGGTAGAAATAGTTTCCACCTCACTCACACTCACTCAAAAACACCCTGTACTGCCTACACGGTGTGTTTTATCAAGTAATTGGAGCATAATGACTGCAAATATCCAGGCGTAAATAGCAAAGAACTTGCTACTGGTTGTTTTAAGCCAAGAAAACCTGTATACATGGGATCGAGCCTGTTAAAGATTCTGGACGCAATGTTCCCGGAACCACCGGTAGGTGGCGCTGCACACGACTAGGGCTTTATCGGAACACTCTTAATTACTTTCGTAGAAAAAAATCTGGTAATGACCAAAAATGCCCCAGATATGTATGTTGTAGCCAACATTTTGACATTGTTTCTCATGGAACGCCTTAGAATGGTTTCAAGAGGGTTGGAAACGCTGAAAAAAATACGAAACAGTATATACCTGAGCCAAAAAGTGGATTTTATTACTTTATTTAAATGACCTGTGACGTCACAACGAACGTCATCTTCGGCAGGTCTTCGGAAGCAACGTTTTCGGAAGCATTCGGATGCTCGGAAATGTGCAAATGCAAATGGGAAAGAATTCCACTGATCACCATTACGGAAAAAGGATTATAATATCCTCCAAGAGTTAACTTATTGGATACAAATTATGATAAACCTCCATTTCAGGTGTGGGAAACTTGCGTAGAATATCTGAAAAGTGAGTTTTATAGGGTTCTTTTACCTACAAACTGTACAAAGCCAGTTTGCTCAAAACGCCCTCTGTTGGTTCTATAGAGTTGTGCACAAATTATGGTCACCAGTGGAATTCTTTCCGATAGGTGCACTAGGGCCTATTTGACTAAACAACGGTGCCACATACTTTACATGATCCAATTCCTATTATAAAATGTCACATTTTCTGATAGGAAATTGGGGCACAACCTCAAGTTAAAAAAAAAAAGGGTGATCCTTAACTTAAGAGCCCTGTTAAAAATAGGGTTGTGAGAAAATGCATTATTTAAAAACACAGAAAATTAATTAAATTTAACAGGATTTTTTTTATTTGAAACTGGTATATTCTGTTCATCAATATACCATCAAGGTCCAAATTATGGAGAGCTGCGTTGCCAATTTGAACTTGCATAAATTTCCTTGTCCAGAAGCCAAGGTATATGTGCCATGATTTTTGACACTCCATTGATTTATGCTACCCAGGCCCCCAGAGACGCTAACAAATATGCCAAAATAATTTTGGGCTTGTGTGTGTTCCATTTTAGAAGAAATACCGGCATCTCCCGAATTTACACTCCACTCCATTGACTGCCGTTCATTTCGTCAATGGCTGGAGTCTAATATCTACGCCATTGACTTTGTACACACTAGAGTCGAGCGCACGGGAGCACACGGACGGAATGGAGTCCAATTTCACGATATGGCTGAAATGGCCCGTTTTTATCAGGGCATTGCCTTCAAAAACTCTGAAAATAAGTCCTGGATGTGTCCATGCACCAATTTTCTTTTTTGAGTTCTGAGCAGTCAAATTACACTTTTTGGGGGAAAATAAATGGTGGCAACTTAAGAATTTGCCCACTGCATTGAATGAGGTATTATTTATTTTGCAAGGCATGTTTTTTTAGCATTTGTTCATGTGTGTCCGAATCATGGACAGGGTGTCCGAATCATGGCAAAAATTAAGGTTATGTTTCAAGTCAATTTCATTTCAAGGACACAAAAAACTTTCATAAAATATCAACCTTGATATAATAACTACACTTTGTTGTTCATAAGTGAAAATAGTTGAGAGAAACAAACATTAAGAAGGTCAAATAATCCCAAATTGCTTAAGTGTCCGAATCATGGCACATTTACCCCACGTGTTCATCTCGTACCAAATTCAGCAGCCTGTCATGCTTAGAGAAAATGTTGATTTATAACGCCAAAGTATACTCAAATATCGGGAAATTTCGGGTCATTAATTTACACCGTACAGTAAATACGCATGCATCTGGTGCAGAATTCTGATGTTCACATTGCCCTTATAGGTACACTCTCCAGGGGAGTGTACCTATAAGGGCATTCCAATACTGCCACGACACTTCCCCCCATACTCCTCTCGAGAGGTTGTTCCCTTGCTCCCATACTTGCTTCACTTTGTGAGTGAGGACATACATAATTATGACAATGAAGCAATCGCCATTGCGAGGGGAGTATACTTCCTGCTGGATCACACATGTACTCCTCCACAAATGCTTCACGTTTGGACCCTCATTGATAAAAAAAAATTAATAATTATCTTAAATACTGTATATACTTCGGAGGTCAACAGACTTTTCCAAAATATAAACGTTACTCTTATGTCAGGCCACTCAACACACGGTCCATGGTGTCATTGTCTTTTATTGGTCACTGGCGGGGGGGGGATATCTTATCCACATTCTTACCATCCTGCATATCCTTCACCTCAAGAACACCATGTAAACGTTTGTTTTAAGCACAATTCAAACACGTACAAAAAAAACAAGGGCCCTAGGAAGTTATTTATAATTTTCATTATTGTTGAGATATCCGGATCCACGCATAATAGGATTTGCACATGTCTATACCCATCATGCTTCCAACAACCCCCCCCCCCCCTCCAGGATGCGCCACAACATCTATAAAATGTACAGGTAGCCCCTTTCATCTGGCCAGACGCAACACATAGCATCTATCTCTAGTTCCGAAAAACTCTGGATTCTCAGCAAATATGAATATAATATCCAAGAGGACTCGAGCGCAGACCTTGCCACTCGAGCAAAGGTCATGTGACTTAAATTAACCAATCAGATTCCCTGGTGATTATTTGATGATAATATTGATTAAAAAAGCCGCATCCTCTTTGAGTGATCCCCACTGATGTTTCTCGGGTTGCAGCATTGCTATTATGCTATAATGTTAAACCCGCATCATTGGGATATGTGCGTGGTTTCATGGCTTAATACGAACACAAATAATTGACTAATCGGGACACTAGGGCCTGAGGCTTTTCGATCCTAGCAGGATCTTTGTCAAAGGCTAGAAAAAAAGTTAATATTATTAAATATTATTTTATTTTACTTGTATTTTATTTACAAGTAAAAAAAAAAAGGTCATATTTAATAGAATAATTTTTAATGTGTATTTTTATTGGACAAAAGTGCATTGTAAGACATACAAATATCAATATTGTACATGTATTTACATTACACAAGTGGACAATTTTCTAACAGTGCTGTAAAAGACAGAAAGAGTATTTCAGTTTGTTTGACACTGACCCTATTGCTAGGCTGGACCATCCAAGTGTTTAGTCTGGTTCTGGGTACGTGCCTTTCTGCCTACAATTTCACCGTACACTGAAAAGGGAGCTAGGACAGATATAACACGTGCATTTCAATGCCCTAAGTACATGCCTTAAGCCTTACGGTACAAATATAATTACTGCACCGCATTTTTAACAGTTTGTTCTTGAATTTGATGAGACCATATCAATTGTTTCACATCGCTGGATGATCTGTACACGTAAGTATACTTTATTTGTTGCATTTGGATATAATGTTAATGTGATAACGCCCTTGATATTGTCAGGAGGTGATCTGCCCAGTATTCGGACATACTAATTCGTGTTGTTTTTAGACCCAGGACTAACTGGAAAACATCGGTTTTTATCACACTGAAAGATCATGAGCACAAACAAATACGCTGCATTTCATCCTTGAAATTCGGAGAAGAGAATTTCAAACCGATCTGTGATGTTTTTGATGTCATTTGGGGACATTTTTTGGAAAAAATTCCTCTGACGGCCATGGTCAAATTGACCTAATTTTGGGATAGTTGACAAGTTCAGAAGGGGAGAAATCTATTTTGAGGGTTTTTAGGTGTGAGAGGGGGTTCAGTGACTAGGGGGAGAGGGTTAAAAAAGGGGGAAAATTAAAAAAAAACAAAAAAAAAACGCCCTCTTTTCACTTCTTTCTTCTCCTCTACCCTCTTCTATATCCCTTCCTCTTTTACATTACCACTCTTATTTCCAACTTTTTTTTACCTTGATCCCACTGGGACTCGAACCCGGGCTGTGGAAGAAACAACAATATTATTACAAATGCAATGGATTATCTGAGCACGCCACACGAGCGATTGCTGCCAGAACGTGGTTAATAATTCTATTTGAAGTTAAGGTGACCAATTTTGGCCTCCTGAACATCAATATTCAACAGCTCCAGTGCCCTTTGCCCTCTGTCATGCGCACCACACAAAAGTTCACAGATAGAAAATGGCTGCCCCCGTTGTGCGCTGCTGATCCGAAGTGTGAGTCCAAAATACCCTGTAAAACCCACTTTCCAGATGTGCTACCCAGCTTTCCACTCCTGAGATTGAAGTTGGTCCTAACTTATATCCAGTAAGTTAACTTTTAGAGGATATAACTTTTTTTCCGTCATGGCCGTCAGTGGAATTCTTGCCCATTTTTTGGCGCAAGTATCGTGATTTGCGTGAAGTACAATATTTTTTGTGTAAAAAACTTTTCCGTGTACAATACATCCTACCCTATAGAATTCTCTTGGGTGCAAGACCCACCGTCAACCCCAAAATAAAAAAAAGTTACTTGGTCTACATTTAACCCTATGGGATTCTCTGGGGTGCCATACCGACTGTCAACCCCAAAATTAAAAAAGGGAGTTCAGCGCCCCAGTTACTGGATTTACCCCGCGATCAAATCTGTTTTCGTCGTTGTTTGATTAATTTCTAGATAAATACAGCATTTTAACGGTATGTTTCTACCAGCACCATCTCCATACCCTGAAAGTTATAGGTAAAGCTGTTTGGGTTTGGGTATGTTACCAATCCTGTACTGTACCTTTAAAAAGAAGTTTTGTCTAATTGTTCTTTTTTTTTTTTTTCAGACAAGTTTGAAGTATAACCCACACAGCTACCATGGTGTTTTTTACATGTAACTCCTGTGGTCAGAGTATTAAGAAAGCTCATGTGGAGAAGCACTATTTGACAGAATGCCGTAATTGTGAAGTTCTCTCATGCATCGACTGTGGGAAAGACTTTGTGTAAGTACTGTAGGACCCAGGCAGTAGGGATTTACAAATTACTTGATGGCTCGATGTGGCCCATTGTAAGGATTGTGGGTCATCTCGTACCAAGGTTAACTTGCACCCAAGTCATCTCGTACCCGGTACCCAAGTAAACCGTGCCCAAGTCATCTCATACCCAAGTCATCTCATATTCAAGTTAACTCGTACCCAAGTCACCTCATACCTAAGTTAACTCGTACCCAAGTCACCTCATACCTAAGTTAACTCGTACCCAAGTCACCTCATACCCAAGTCATCTCGTACCCAAGTTAACTTGTACCCAAGTCAACTCGCGCCCAATTTAACTTGAACCCCTATGCAACTGCGTAAATCTTGTTCGTGTTGTTCCCCAAAGACCGTGGTATTTAGTGTTCATGGCCCATTTTTTTAAGCACACTGCCATAAAGGTAACATTCTTACTACCCTTCCATCATTGTTCTAATTGAATTCAGTTTATGGATGTGGATCAAACTTGATCTTTGTTTTGGTTCTAGAGGGGATGATTACAAACATCACACAAAATGCATCTCGGAAAATGAGAAGTACGGAGGGAAGGACTACATGGCTACTGCTAAACTCAACAAAGGGGAGGTGAAACAGTCCAAGTGGATTGAGGTTGGTATAGTGTCTTCACGCATTTTTGTGACCGCCATGACATATGACAATATGGGCGAATAAACTACAATCCATTATTGTGTATGTTGTGGCAGTTGACCGCAGTTTTAAGAACTTTTTGTTTACATTCCACTTGAGTTCTTGAGCAAAGAAATATTATTTTAGAAAATATCATACCACATAATGCATGACACACAAAGTTATTAGACCCGCCACTACGTGCAATTTTAAAATGCATATATATGCAATTGGTTTCTTCGATGTTATTTTTGTCAATCATCAATCCTTCATGGAATTATGTCTTTTGACTTCCCTACACAATGAAACATTTTATTCCTGTCACAGAGTATTGCATGTAAACTGTTTGCAATTTCTCTCATGTATACCAGAGGTCTAGTGAAAAATGTTCAGGTCTAGTAAAATGCTTCAGTTACTAGACCTGGGGTCGATTTCACGAAGCCCTACGATCGGTCGTAACTCGAGATACGAAGGATAACCCATCGTATCCTTCCAATTCTACGTGGGGCTGCAATGCATCATGAGTCCTACGATTGATAGTTAGTTACGATGAGTTTCGTTAAATCGACCTCTGCTGTCCAGAGCTTTTTTTTCACGAAATTTGAGCCCTGCTCAACAATAAGACCACTGACTGACTAGTCCTAATAAATAGCACTGAACAAGTACCATCCGTTTTGTATAATATGATAGTCCCAGATGCCCTGAGGTTCAAGTTAAAGTATTATAACTACTTCTTACTATTTCATTTCAGTGTGTTCAAGCAGCCAGTGTATCACAGTCGGTGAACCCAAGAGTCAGGGGTCTGCTGAATCGCCTGGCAGATTATAGCAATATCCCTCGGAAAAAGGCCAAGTTTGAAGTAAGTTGACGCAGTTTATATTGCTTCCATGTTTAGATACGAGCCAATCCTCCAAGTTGGGGACACGTTTTGACAGACCCTCTGTTTTATCAATGAACTCGCACCAGCTATTCTACTTTGATATCCTCTGAATTAGCATGTGTGTGTCTCCCTGTTCAAGAAGCAGATTGACTTTATTTAAAGAATAGTGGTTATGCACTCACGTGAGGGATAGCCTAACGAATGGTGCGATTTACTGATGCAACAGGGACACCGTCACAAATCGTGGCCTAACTTGGTGGAATGACCTACCAACATCTTTAACCCAGAAACAGGTCTGCAAAGCATTTTTGTAATGAACATTCCTGAATCTGCCAAAAAGTTCAGCACATTACTGAGTACTTGTATTGCACGTACAGTACATCAACCTTAGAGCAAGTTTGCCCAGAAGATAATTATAAGGCATAGGAGATCATAAGGCCCTTGGCTCTACAATCATGTGTACTGCACAGTCCAACATACATTGGCTAGAGGCAAAATGGTCATATTATCATACAGCATTGAAAACCACCAGTTGAGTTGACAACAGTAAGCTTGGTGGTCTATATGGCTAGGCATCGGTACAAGAGTGAGTAGGAATTTGCAGGTTTAAATCTTACCCAAGCAAGCCTTCAAATTTTCCTTTTTAGAACAGAGTATACATGTACACTGCTTGTTGTATATCAGGTTGAAAGACGGAGGTGAAGCTGCCAAGTCCACACATTTAGAGGGTTATTCATCATGTTCATGATATTACTTCAAGCCTGGAAATAAACGGAGGCCACAGAGGCCATGGCCTTCTTTGCCCTGGTTCTTGGCCTTCATGCCCCCTTCAAATGTTTCCAAAGACATTATGATTTTCCAATGGAAGTGCCCCTTGCAATAGAAGATTGGCCTTGCCCTCACCAAACCTTATTTCCAGACCTATTATACTTTGTTTTTCTTCACTGTTTCCTGACAGAGATTCGTCCAAAACAGTCTCAAGGTATGGGATTCCTCGCTGATAGAGCAAATATGGAATGTCTTCAGTACAGCAAGCAATGCACAGGTTGGTTGGTGTTTCATTTATGGATTTGGGCAGTTTGTGTTTTGCATGCCAAAGACCAGACAGTTCACCACATTATGACTGACAGCAACATACAGCGCTTCAGGGGAGGTTTCGGTGGGCTCTGAAAGGAACAACTGAGCACCGGATGCCCTTGCCTGGTTGTCTTCCCAGACCCTTTAGACTATTAGGAAAAAAAAATGCCAAACATCTTGCAGACTCTTGCAGAATTGGACAAAATGAACATCCAGGGAATATTTCATTAGCGTTCCAAATGCACAAGATTCCGTTTCCTACCATTAGTGCCTAAAAGGCCAACACGTTTTACAAAGAAGGCCAAGAAGGAAGGCAGGAAAGAAAGAGCTACTCACTACGGACACTAGATTAGTACTGCGTTTGAGCACTAATTTGGGATTGAACAGGCTTTTGAAGGTAGACTTGGTGAAGAATATGTCTTTGAAGAGCAATAAATTATTTGCATTATTCTCCTCGACAATAAATCAATTATAACTGATTAATTACGGCGCCCGCCGATATTGGATTTGATTCACTCCGCTGACCCCAGCTAGCTCGGTAGCCTAGCGGTATGGCATCTTCACTAGTAAGCTGGAGGTTGTGGGTTCGAATCCCACCTGAGCCAGCGCATGATTTTTTCATGTGACCTCAAAAGCTCTAAGTGAAGTGCTTATCTACGTCATTGAAGGGCAATAAATTATTTGCATTAGACTAATTTTTTTTTTTTTTTTTTTTTTTTTAAAAGCAAACTCAACCAGAGCAAAAGGCAACAGAGGAGAAGCAGAAAGAGAATGGGGAGTCTTCAGAGGGAACACCGGAGGACCACTCTACGATGCATAAGAAGAAGAGGAAACACGACGAACAGGAGAAGACCGGAGCAGAAGACGACAGGCAGGCACAGGGAGGACCAGCCGATGACAGTAACGAAGATGGACAGGAAGCACCGAGGAAGAAAAGGAAGAAAAGAAAACATGATAGAGATCCAGGAACAGAAGAAAGCGAAGCGAACACGGAGAGACAGGAAGAAGCTGAATTGCCAAAGAAAAAGACAAAGAAGAAGAGAGACAAAAACCAAGACGATGGTGTTTCTAATGATGAAACAAAAGCAACAAGTAAAGAAGGAACTAGCAGCAGTGCAGCAACAGATGACCCTGCACTGTCGAAGAAGAGGAAAAAGGCAAAGCACAAGAAGCATCACACAGATCAAACTGAAGATGTGGGAAGTGTGAAGGAAGTAGAGGAAGGAGATAATGCACTGACTGGTGAGTTGGAGCTAGACACAGACACTTCAAAATCTTCAAAAGCTCCTCAAAAGAAAAGCAAGAAGAAGCAGAAGCAAGACTGTGGTGGCACTGGATCTGTCGAAGATGGTTTACTTCACAGGAGCACAACAGAAACAGCTTCGGGGAAATCAGGAGACAAAGTAAACATGGAAGTAGATACAACAGGTTTGGGGAAAAAGAAAGCAAAGAGCAAAGTCGTCCATCAAACCGAGAGTGTAAAAAAGAGGAAAAAAGGTGGAAAATCAACTTCTGTTGATGATAGTGTTATGGACGGCTTACTACATGTGCATAATACAGATGAAACAAAGAAAAATAGAAAGAAAAATAAAATCATTGAACTCAAAGAAGGTCATTCAGATGAGAGTATTCAGCCTTTGAATGAAAAGAAGAAAAAGAAGAAAGACACTGCTAAAGATACAAGTACAGGGCAGGGTCAGGAATTGTCAGAAAAGATTTCAGAAAAGAAAACCAATGATGCTAACGAGAAATCAGACCTCAAACATGTTTCCAAGAATGGAAGGAAAAAATCAAAGAGAAAAAACAGTTGCCATGGAGTAGATTCATCTTTGACTGACCCCCAAAACGAGAAAAATTGTAAAAAGCAGGAAGATGGAGACTCAGAAGAGATTCCTCCACTTAAGAAGAAAAAGAGCAAATCAGTGAATGTTGAAAGTAAACCAAATGGTGGGATTGAGGGGAAAAGACACAAGAAAAAGAAGCCAAATTCAGACAAGAACTAACATCGTATGAATGTTATTATTACACTCTGTAATGTGAAAACAAAGTTACTAAGGGACATTAGGGGGCAAAGTCTGTGATTGGTACAGAGATGTATAAACAAACCAGAAGTTACATTTTTGAATTGTATTCTGTTGGCTACTGTAACTCTGTCGCGCTTGTATTAGTTAACATAAAGTTTACCACACGTTATTGAGAAGATAAGACACTTTTTTCCAATGGCATTTGGTGATATAAGATACAGGATATTTCTGCTTGCAAGCAGAAGAAAGTTTATTTTTGCAATGTAGAATTCATGCCTGTGCTGGCCATCCCAAACCATGCTAGATCGTAGTGCACAATCCTACAACATGAAAGCTGTTTATTGTTGGTTGAAACAAATTCACCTTTTTAGATGCATTTTGTAGCATTGGTATTCTCATTCTGTATTGTGTTGCGTTACATAAAGCAGTTTGCGTGGAGAATAGATTTATAGGCTCAATACACTTTTTGTTACAGAATCTTATTTGGAATGAAATGATTTATATTGAATTCTTCAGTCTAAGGTTACACCCCCCCCCCCCCCCCCTTCCAAAAACTGTGGGATGACACATCACAGTTGCTGCTTTAGAAATTACTGCTGCATAATGAAATATTACTTTTATAATTAAATGATTTTGATCATAGGCCTACATGTTCATGTAATTTGAAAACCATTGCTTCAAATGAAGGGAGAGCCATTGGCCAAGGCCCCCCCCAAAAAAAAACCCAGCAACAAACAAACAAACACAAAACAAATGCTGTGTTTTTAAGCTTCAAGTCACTTGTAAGTGGTCATATCTTTCCAACAGAATGCATGATGTACATATTTGTTTTCATTCCTGAAAACCCATGAGTTAACCTAGATGCTTATGAAAAGTCATTCCAAAATTTATGCGTAGGTTTCCCTATGTTGAGCCTTATATACACGTAGGTTTTATGGAGGTACACATGTATTTGAAGCCAACATTAATACTCCTTATTGTGCTTAAAGTAAAGTGTTACTGGTTTATCATAAAGTTACTTAAATATGGTCACATAATACAAAGAAAAGACACTCAAATATCATTTAATTTTTTAATGAATGTTTTATTTGATGAAATATTTTAAGGTTGGCTACATATGTACATTGTGTAATGAAAGAGCTTATAAAACATTACATAATTGTTTCATTTTTTGTTTTTAATCTCTGTTTTAACTTTAACACCATTTTGTCGGAAGAACAGCTGGTTGTATTTTATTCCATGAATCTTTTTTTAGCGTCATGATTTCCAAATTCATTTATTTTTCCAAAATTTGCCATGATGTGTTTTTTTTTTACATCTCTGTTATAATAAATAATCATATCTCCATGAAATTATTTTGCATCAGCTGCAGTATGACTATGAGATTGATAAAATTTAATCATTAAAATAAAATCAGAAAATACATCACTGATTATGTTGGTTTTTACAAAAATGTTTTTTTGTGAGTTAATCTGTGTCCATCCAAAAACAACTTTCAAATCTTCATTCATCTCTTAATATTTATCACTTTTATTACAAAGTCAGGTAAAGTAGAATGAAGCAGTGGAATAATATTTTCAATTGAGATTTTCATGATTAAAGGTATAATACATGATTGGTAAAGGTCACAGAACAGCACGCACACTTTGTCTGATGCAGCGTGTACATGAAATGATAAATCTGTGAAAATTTGAGCCCAATCGGACATCTGAGTCGTGAGAAAATAGCAAAAACCTGACTCATTTTGCTTATAAAACATAAAGTATGGTTTTGATCTAAACCCCAAGATCAAAACAGTTTTCGGTCTTTATTTTACTTATTTCTGGATGAATACACCATTTCATACGGAATTGTTTTCACGGTATATTTCTGCCAGCACCATCTTCATACCCTGAAAGTTATACGTAAATCTGTGAACATTTCTGTTTGGGTATGTTAATAATCCTGTACTGTACCTTTATTTTATCAGAATTCATCCAAGTGACCTGTTTCAGTGAAATCCTAATGGAGATTAGCCAAACGTTGAGTTAATTAATGATTACATTGATCAACAGAAGAATAGATGGGGAAATCCCCTTTTCAAAGCCATGATTCATAAGCGAGTGCCATTGTAAAACAAAATAATAATTCCTTTATCCATAAAAGTCTGATATTCATCAAAGGATTGAGGATAATCTCGTTATTTGATTCTGAACCATATTTTTCATCATGATCCATAGGATTAATTCACATGTTCACTAGCATGTTTAGGTATCACAAACCGCCATGATTGTTTAAAATATTCAACTCAACTTCTTATCAAGTTGCACTTTTACAAAGGTCATGATGATAGCCTTGATTGTATCTAAGATAACAGCATGAGTGAGAATAGCAATGATACAAGTTGCAACCCATTCCCAGAAGGCTGTCCAGCACATACCATGGACGTTTGACACTGACCACATTAAGGCTAATATACAGGATGCAATTAGAAGAATGTGACCGAAGGCAGCTAGGATTGGCAGGAAACAACCAGGATGATGCTTTGTAGTATTCTCCTCTACATATCCATGGTCATTATGCTTAGTCTCAGTGGAGTAATTGATATTCGCCCTTACTGATGTATCAACCTGGCAGATTGTTGAAGTGGATGATGACCACACACTGGTATCTATTGATAGAACTGAATCAGAGTCAGTACTGATGACAGGCATACTAGTAGAAGGTTCATAACATTGCTCCATATCAATGATGGTCACTTCATTGTTATTGTTCTCATTTGTGTCATATCCATCACTAAGTTGTCTCTTGGCAGTCACTTGATCTGACGAGATGCTGCTCCTATTGCTTGAAGATACCAAACTGATAACATCATCTTCACTCATCTTTGCCTCATCACCCTCCAGAATGGAAGACAGACAGGTGTTCTTGTCTAAGGTCTTCATGGCATCATCACTCACATCACCTTGGAGCTTGGAGTTCAATCCATCCAGCCACTTTGTCACCTTGTAGAAAAATGACTCATGACTGACACTTCTCTGTATGGTCTCATTTGGCTTTACAAACTCCACTGGCATGTCAATGATGAAGTCGGAGCTGGTTGTCTTCTTGATGTTCTCCATCTTATTCTGTGAAGTGGTCCCAGGTGTAGGCAAGATTGGCATGGACATTACTCGGCCTTTACCCATGCCATTGAAGCAACTGATAGTGGTATCATTGAGAGCTGTACTGTATCTCTTGAAGCCCATAGTAGCATCGGTGTCTTCCTGCTCCATAACACACTGCTCATCATGATACTTGGTTGTTTGCCATCCATCACCAGCTTCTTGTTTATCAATCATCCTGTGTTGGTTGTTGGACATACCAGATACTGATGGAAGTAGATTGTTGTCATTGTGTGATGAAGTCTCAGTTACTCCTTGGCTTTCATCAGAAGCAGTTTTATCCAGCAGTTGCGCAGATGAGATACAAGATGATGATAAATCACTGATGGATGAAAATTCACTCAAATCACAAGTTGACAAGAAATCACTGGAAGTAGACCAGGAGATGTTTGACAGCGGAGTGACGTTGGTAAGAGTGCTATCCTCTGAATCAAGACTAACACTTGAGCTTGAATGTGTCAATCCTCCACTGGACCTCACAGTTGGTTTATAATCAATGAGAGAGCTCAGATTGAAGATACCATGACCGTTGTTTGGAGAACAATGATGATATGTTACACTTGTATTTTCAATATCTACATCATCTACTGTATCCACTGGTGGGTTACTGACAGTGACACATATCTCACAGCTACACTCGGTATCGTTGCTTTTTTGATCTTGGTGAGATGTGGATTCTGGATTCTCTTGTTGATCTCCTTCCTGGTCATTGGTAATACACTGGTCAGGTTGATGAGCAAACAGAGACCAGATAGTAGGGGTAGCTCTGCCAAGGATTTCCAATAAGATGAAGAATGGAAAAAGCACTGCACCTACACCTACTGCCTTGATGACCATGCCCATGGTGATGTCAATTCCTAATGGGATTACTAACACTATCTCCTCAATGGATGGTCTCAAGAATGGCTGAGATATTAACTGCATTGCAACCATGGTGTAACTGATGCAGGCAAACAAGCAAGTGATATGCCTGGTACCGGTGAAGTTACCCTCACACCAAGGCATGAAGGTAGAGGTCCAGAGAGATCCATGCTTGAAGTAGTAAGCAGCGTACTTGACCCTGGATGATGGCTGAATGTTAGAAAGCAGCAGTCGAAGGACGATGATTATTCCTTGCTCTGTGTAAGATAGAGGACCTTTGCTTGCTTCATAGCCAATGATGAAATGATCCTGGGTCTTGGTATCTGTCACTTCAATGTTCTTGATCTCACTGCAAAAGAAAACAATCAGAAATCACTTCAAAGTAAAATAATCATTCCATGCTAATGAATCAGTCATTAAATCATCTAAATTTAAGAAGATAAGTCCTAAATGAAACAACTTTGAAACTGCTGATTGTGCAATTGATGCCAAGATAACCCCTTAGTCTTAAGTCACAGATGTCACACAGGTTAATTAAATGAATTTGTTGATAAGCCTTGAACTTCTAGAATCTATAACTCACATGTCATATGCTGTGTTGATGAGTCTATGCAGACAAGCTCCGATGTTGGTGGAGGGTAGCTGCCTGCAGTTAAGTCCAGCGCTCATTGATGGGTACATCATCTCCACAGCAACGAGCTTACCAATGGAGCGAGGTGTTGTCACGATCTTCTGCTCTGACCTTGATCCAAGAATCAGATCAAAAGACAACCTGTGGATGAAAGAATCAAATACTGCAATGTTATGAATCAAATGGGATAGCTGGTGTATGTAAGATGAATATTTACCAAAGATCAAGACATCATTCATGAAGTAGTTTTTGGTTATCAACTTACCAGTCGCTGAAGCCAATAGTTCCTTTGAGTCTCATTTGCTGTTGGTTCTTGTTTGCAGCAGATGATTTGTGAACTCCACAGCAACGAAGGAATGAAGCCCAATATGAACAGCCAGCATATTCTACGTCAATGACGTAGGTACGTTCCTTTCTGGCCCTGTTTCCTCTGATGGTACGGGAAGCTGGAGGGCAGGAACGATTGCTCTGTCATCAAAGAAAAGGACGAAAATGCATGAGGAGTAAAGGACAGAAATTGAATTGGGAAAATAGTTTAAAGAAATTTAAACCAAAAACAACAAGTTGGAAAAACAACCATGAAGGGAGTAATTTCATTTTCATATGAGGATGGGGGATAGAGGGCAGCAAACAAATAAAACCCAGAAAAAACAGGACTGGTGCTTAGTAGAAGTGGAGGAATCGGTTTAAAGGACTGAAAGAGGAAAGGGCGAGAATTCATAGTAATTGGACCATTTTGTCCTAAGGCTACTTCCTTACCTTGTGTGCCTGTCTAATGTCTTGCAGAAAGGCCAAGAGCAGGAACAGTCCAAAGCCAGCAGCTATTGGAACTGCAGAATAGAAGACGATGTCATTCCAGTCAACTGGTGACAAACAGTCTTCAAGCAGGGCAGAGATGGAAGGACTACCCTGGATGGGACCCTGGATGGTGGTCAGGGTCTGGGAACTAGGAGGGGAAAATGGGAGAAATATTAAACATGTCCTTGTAATTGAAAGTTTACAGGCAGACAGGAGAAAACAATATTAGCTTAAACAAATCCTCAAGTTCTGTTCTCCAGCTCCTCAACCTTGAACTTCAACTTCAAGAGATTTTCACAATAAATGCATTAGGCCCTATTTGGCAAAACTTGAAATTTAAGACTTAACCTGAACATAAATGATAATGCCTGGTTATTAATCAGGCCTGCTAGTTCTCACACAAAAACAAGGAAATTAACACAGTTAAATACCAAAATTATGTTGATATTTCTTTTTTTCTTTTCATCTGAACCAGAAGAAATGACATTACCATGTTTGCCTTTCAATTTGTACAAGTAAAGGGTTAATTCTTTGGGACTTTGGGATAGGCCTACTGCCACTGTGCCAGAATAATCCTACCCAAGTTTTCTGTCTATATAGGCTAATTGAAGGACAATGGATGGTAGGAGCCTACTGTCAACTTGTGTAGCATGGCCATATTAATGTCATGACAAGTGTCAAGTGAAACAGTTTTAGGCCCGGGCCTCGGCTAGCTTTGTCTTTTAATTTGAAACATCAAATTAAGTTAGGCCTCTCCAAAGTCTCTAACGTTAGGCCTATGCCTAAAAAAATAAATAATATGAATAGGCCTATAAATCTAACTAACATTACTGCTGGTTAGCCATGGTTAGGCCTAACGTTAGGCCTAATTAAATTTAGGCCTAACAAAGTTAGGCCTATAGGCCTAATGTAAGTCCTTCCTAGCCTACATGAATAAAACATTTTTAAGCAAAACAATCTTCCACTTTCCGCTTTCCAGTCTTATTCTTACCTAGCAGTCTGGATGACTGAAGCCCAAAGAAATATCGCAAAACTCAGGAAAAGTCGCATTCGTCAGGAAGTAAATTCTCGCAAATTAAAAAAGGCGTCCACACTGAAATCACAGCATAAACACAACTAGCGTTTCTAGGGGTGATGCTCTGTTTTATACCGGTGCGTGATAGCACAGCGCGTGCGGCCGGCACAGCAACCGTGACGAGACAATGGATTTTCTCGTAGGAAAAGAGTCTCTTTCACAGCTAAAAATAGGAAATTCTTTCATAAACCTTTATTTTGTTACGGTTGTGATTTAATCCATTAATGAAAATAACTTATTCTTACCTGCTTTTATCCACATGCTCGAGTAGAAAATCACGAATATTCCTTTTTCATATTCTGACGGTGAAGTTTTTACAAAATTTATGTGCGCGCTTGTTTTTCAATCTTAACTTTTCGCAATGCATTGTGGGATAAAATGTAGACTGGTGCCCGTTTCCTCCGTTGTCTCCTGACGGGAGCCAGGACGGGAACCAGTGTATGGTACATAGTCGTGTCGTCTGCATTATCGTCTGGTTTTCTACACTTTTTTCTACAAAATACATCGACCCCGCATACAGTACATCCCATGCAACAATCAATGAGTTTCACAAACTTGTAGTACCAAATGAAAGAAATCAATGACATAAATCAGTATCAATTTTAATAATCAAACATAATCTTTTTTTTTTATTAAAAAAACTTCAAAGTGTTAATTAGAAGAATATTCATAATTTATGTGTAAATATTTATTTGCAGTATAATTACCAAAGTTCTTAGATTTTTATTAAATAAACGAATTTAGATCATTCATCATGCTTATAAGACTTTAATAAAAAGTACTTTTTAATATAATAGAAAGAAAACATGTAATTGATTATTGATATAACATATCCCATGAAGATTATCTTGAAAATTTGATGTTTAATTTGTATGCTCACAACAAGTGATCACTTTTAATGCCATTCCTAGCTAATATGATTTACTGTGATTTTTTTCCTGTTCATAATTATCCATAAAAATCAAAGTCAAAGAGATTGAATTTAGCAAAAACTGATGGAGTATGTCTATTTTATGTATAGATCTTATGGTACTTCTAGACACAACAACAGTTCTTATCCCTGATCATGGGCAAATTTCACGGAGCTGCTTAAGTACCAAAATTTGCTGAAGCACCAAAAACCTTGACAAAGAAAATCAGTATGCCAGCCAAAACTCCTTGTAATTAAGCTCAACAAACAATGGCCAAATACATGTCAAAAGCAGTAAACATCACATGAAAATTTGGTTGGTAATCCTGCTTGATCAAGGAAGAATCTTTTCATGTTTAAGCAATGTTTGTGCTTAATCAGCTCTATGAAATTGGCCCCAGTCTATAGCCTTTGGTTTTTAATGTCAACAATGTTGTAAAAAAGAAATTCTACAAACTCACATTTTGAAACTCTTGGTATACTTATAATACACTTTATTAAAAGAACAAATAACAAGAATACATATTAAATAATGTCTGAAGAAAATAATCATTTGTTTTGACTACTTGAACTGCAGTGGGATTTTGTATTTGTCTTGGATCTCCACAGCTGAGAATAAGTGATATTGTGAGCACATGTATGTGAAACACATTTACCCGGGTAACTTTATTCAGGGTAGAACCATTTTTTTCTTTTTTTTCTCCCAGTGTCACTTCAGTATCCTGACAGAATTCTCATAGAAAAGTAAACAAAAACAAATTGACTGGGCCAGGATTTGAACCAGCGACCACCAGAACACCTTACCAGTGCTCTACCAACTGAGCTATCCAGCCCTATGTTGGCAGTGTCCCTAATAGTCAATTAGCTTTGTTCTTTTATACTTCTTGCCATTTCAATTCTTAAGAAACATCATACTAGAATCACTATGTCTGATTGTGATAAACCCTCTTTATACACAAATTTATAATTTTAAGTTATTCCACTTGAAAAGCAATTTGTACAAGTTTTATTTTTTATCATTAGACTGTAAATTAACTAAAAATGTTATAAAAATAGAAATTACAAATAGAAAACAGTGAAAAGAACCATAAAAACTGAAGGTCTTCGTAAAATCCCTACATATATGACACAAAATGGCAATAACCTTTCAGCCATACAATGTGGTCACCAGGGAAATATCACAGACCAGGGGCCAATTTCATAGAGCTGTTAAGCACACAATTTTGCTTAGCACACAAATGTCTTGCCCAATAAAACAAAGCACCAATAAAAAATTCCATTTGATATTCATGGTCAGCGAACAACAGCCAAAGAACAATCACAAGCGATACACAACACATGGAAATATGGTTGTTAACCCTGTTTTTATTCAGACAGAAATGTCATGCTTAGCAAATTTTTGTGCTAAACAGCGCCGTGAAATTGGCACCTGGAGCCAATTTCATAGAGCTGCTTAAGCACAACATTTGCTAAAGCATGAAAAGTCTTCCTTGATCAAACGGGATTTTCAAATGATGTCTACTGCTTTTGACTTCTTTCGGCCATTGCATAAAGATTTTACAGTATTCACCAAGGTTTTTGTTGCTTAAGAAAATGTTGGTGCTTAAGCAGCTCTATGAAAGTGGCCCCAGTTTATAGAAAGTATCATAATTCAGTGATTTGCTGGTTTTACAATTTTTTTATCAGCACCCAGTAAGTTCCTTCCATTTTGACAGAGAATAGCAAAACCTCAGAATTCAGATACAAGATGGCCATTGTTATGATGCGTTCCATACAAGCTTGCAGTGTATGAGGCCCAATTATCTGTGTGATAACACAGATGCATAACCAGCCATTCTCTTATCCGATTTAGTCTCAACTTTCTTCATAGAGGGACTCTACCTGTGACAATGGACCCTTCCAGCCTGTCAATCAAACTGGGTGCATTGACCAATTGGAGTCGTTAACTCAGTCAAACTCAGTCACATGCTGTATTAAGTAAAACACATGGCGTTGCTAAGGTGGGCGGGGCTTAAGAGCAAAGCCGGGACGGTCAATTTCCAGCAGAGCCAATTCATGGTTAGCTGAGTTAAGACAAAACTGACAGAATATCAGTTTAGTTTGTGACCAACCAACACACAATGGAGGTATTCACTTCTGAAAATTTGTTCTCATCAAATTGTTTACCGGCGGTACTTTTTTTCTTTCTTTTAAATAGATACCATTACCTGCAAAAGCAGTTTAGCTATGGCAAGATAAGAGCAATGGAAGATACGGAGTTCGAACTTTACTACTTAAGGGTTAAGGCAGGTTTCCTGTTTTTAAAGGAAATTGCCCCCAAAAATCAAAACTATCTGCCCCGACATTTTAAAGGGCACTAAGGCAATGGTTTAGGACCAGGGGCCAATTTCTTAGAGCTGCTTAAGCACAAAATATGCTTTAAGTATAAAAAGTCTTCCTTGATCAAACAGGATTGTCAACCAAATTTTTCATGTGATGTTAACTGCTTTTGACTTGTATCCGGTCATTGTTTGCTGAACATAACATTCACAAGGAGTTTTGGCTGCCATACTGATTTTAGTTACCAAGGTTTTTGATGCTTAAAAAATTTTTGGTGCATAAGCTGCTCTATGAAATTGGCCCCAGGAGTGCGGCAGTAATGGCCGCCAAAAGCACCAAGTCCTCCGCAGTGTCTACTACCCTCATGAAGTTCCAGTCCTGTAATGGCGCTACTAGGTCATCTACTGGGTTTAGAAGCTTGACTGGAACTGTGGGCCTGTGTGAGAAGAAACCAAATTACACATTCGTTAGAGCTACACAAGTCATTGAATATTGAATGAAGAAATATTTACTGGAGCGGGATTCAAACCAACAACCACCGGAATACCGTACAGCTGCTCTTAATACCAACTGAGCTACCCAGCCCTATGTTGGTGGTGTCCCTAATAGTCAATTATCTTTGTTCGTTTGGCAGTCAGAAGCCATGAAACCACTAACATACCACTTTATCCCAAGGATCACTTAAGATATGTGAACCGGAAAACGTGGTACAAAGCAAACAAACTACATTAGCATGCTGAAGAGGGACACTGGTATAGACAGTATCGAGGAGCTAAGCCTATAAAGTCTTCTTGACATAAATAAAATAGTAATAATAGCAACAAAATGGCCGCAGCCGCGGTCACAGCAAGACGTTTGGGACACCGCATTAGATTCTAGCCAGATCCAAATTAATGGCTACAACTATCGCTGATGGTGAACGACTTAAACCATGAACAGGCTTGAATTTCACTGCAGCCAGACATGCTGTCTAAGCCATAGTCATTAGGCACGATCAGGCCTCTCATGAGGCTACGGCTCTGGCATACCTTCTTCTTGCGATGTGGCTCTCCATTGCTTATCTCCATTTGCTGGACATCCCTCCCGATGCCGTTGATCTCACCGCTTGGACCTGCTCTTGTTGGAATGAGGGGTTCCTTGATCTCAAACTCTTTAACAATCTCCTGCGACATAACGAAAATTACAATTTGATAAAGACTAAATCCCAATGACCAGAGATAATAATGTAGACGCCTTGGATGGTTTCCGGATAAGTGCACCATATAAATATCTTAATTATTATTATTAAAGGCAGCGTACAGGATTTGCAAGGCCTCCAAAAAATAATTATTGAGTTTGAGACAGAAAATGGACTCAACAGTTCTTAAACAGTCACCATGGGAAATCTTGGTTCATCAGATGCTGGGATTTTCAACGAAATCAAGATTTGGTGTCTTTTAAAAAGATTGTTCGTTTGAACTATTTTTGGAACAAACATAAAGGACACCATCACTTTTAGGCGATCAATGATAGGGCGCAGCTAGTTTGTGACCGTGCGGTGCATTGTACATGTATGTTAAGTCCCCGACGATCGACTGCATGATTGTACACTGCATGCCATAGAGCTACGTAGCGTAGTCAGTTCTTGTGGTAGCTGGCCATGTGAAAATGACCCCATTTGCGAAATTACAGTGAATTTAAGTAACAGGGCGCTATAATAATTTCGTTCAGTAGCATTTCGAAAGGCGTGGTGTAACCGTGAAGGATTCGGAGGGGGCAAGGTTATTTCAGCCCTATTTCTGCTATCCAGATGAACACAGCGTAAAAAGGTACATGAAACAACGTCTGTAAGGAAGTTTAAGACCTTCACTTCAGTTTAAGTATCAAATTCAGCCAAAACGCACATCTTTGCAAATCCTATATGCTCCCTTTAACAAGCAGGGCAAAAGAAAACCTGAAGGGGTTATTAAAGTGAGGACGATGCTAAATATGCACGACATGACACGAGTGATGTTATGCATTGATTTGGGATCGGTATTTTCATGTTCTTTTTTGATGCTTGGAGACGTACCTGCCATTGAGGCATGTTGAGTGATATCATGACCTGTTTCCTGTCCACACGCTGACTGCTTTGGCCCTCCACGTACGGCGATGTAGGAATGATAATGGGTAGCCTGTCTTCATCTAGTTCAACCTTGGCATGACCATCCTACGAACAAGACCACACGAACAAAGTACATTGTATCACAGCGCTTAACAAAGAACAAAACAAATAAGTAAATCAATAAATACAGGTACAAATACAGTGAATTACAGTGTAATGATACTAGCAGCCGATCTCGCAGAAACACGCCCCAACCCAGGACCTATCCCTAGCCCTGCAGTGCAACATCCTCACCAGCAATTAAACAAGAATCCATCCCAAGGAAGGTGCGACACTGCAGCACAAAGGACCAACCCCGAGCCCGGACAAGTCCAGCGAAATCGACTTCCGGTCCCAGACAGATCAACCATTATTAAATAAGAAAGTTTTGAGGTGTTTCTTGAAAGCATCCAGTGACTCTGCAGAACGGAGTTGATTAGGCAGACTGTTCCAAAGGCGAGAGGCATGTGCATAGAATGCACGATCTCCTGCAGCAGAGTGCACCTTCGGAACTGCAAACTGATTTAGTGACATGAAGACTTGTCTTGCAGGACTACTACTTGTAAACAAACTGATACTCAAGAGTTGAAAGCATTTCGAGATGCAAGATCCGAGTTTTGAGGCAATTATCTCAAAAATAACAGAGCCAATATTTATAACATGGCAGCAGCACAACAGCGCCCTCAAAGTCTCAAACAGAATCTATTACAATTTGCAGCCTCACCTTGACTAAAAATGAAAGATGGAATATATTCTCTATCGTCTGACTGAAGGAATGGGGGTTGACCACAAACTCAAACAATGAAACTGGGGAAACTGCATGCAAGACACAAGAAAAAGAACAGGGTACACAATTATAATTTCAGAGTGAAGAAATAAAAACAATTATGCAAATTCGGCTTGCCCTTAACCGACGTAGGTGAGCACTGCATACTCAGTGCTTTTTTAGTGCACATGAAAAAAGTCATGCGCTGGCTCAGTTGGGATTCGAACCCACGACCTCAAGCTTACTAGTGCAGATCCTGTACACTAGGCTCTGAGTTAGGCCAGCCTGATGTTTCATCCGAGCAGGATACTAAACTTCAATCCTTCCCAAATACCAGTATTCTAGCCATGCCGGTCGGGGACAGCCGGAAATCAGCCTTTCCGACCGGCACTCGAAATGAAAATCATTTTGCCGACCGGCACAAAAAATCTTTAAAATCATAAAAAATTCACAAATTACAACAAATGTTGTGTTTTTTTCACTGAAAGAACATTAACATTTTTATTTGGAGACAAATTTGGAAAGATAAATTGACCAGATCCCCAATAACAAAACAGAATATTGCTGACACGTTCACGTACGTACTGACTTCTACCGTGTATTATCTCCTGGACCCTGGCCGTGAGGGGCGAGAGCTCCGCTTGCTATGCTTCACAATAAGTAAATTTAGTCGGCACTCAAAATGGGCAAGCTATAACACTGCCAAACACTATGTTTTGATTTTACACAAATTGATTCTCTAACCTTCGGATTCATCCTCTTGTTCAAAGTTGGTGACCTGATGTAGAATACCCAGCATTCTCTCCACTTGTTCCGTCGTCACCTCTTGATCACTCTTGCCCATGGTTTGTACCTAGGTCAGAAAATGCCAAACGCTTCAGTAAATCAGAGCTTACTTTCGTGCTTAGCAAAATATCACCTGGAAACAGGTTATTTCATATTTTGGTTTTCGCAAAAGAATTGCAGTCTTGTGTGGTAGGTACCGAGGGTAAGGATTAATATCCAGTCCCCCTGTGGAGACTGCAGTAATGTGTGGTAAGCAGCTCTTGTCTTGTGTGGTAGGTGCAGAGGGTAAGGGTTAATATTCAGTCCTCCGTGGAGACTGTGGTTATGTGTGGTAAGCAGCTCTTGTCTTGTGCGGTAGGTCCAGATGGTTAGGGTTAATATCCAGTCTCCCTGTGGAGACTGTGGTTATGTGTGGTAAGCAGCTCTTGTCATGTGTGGTAGGTACAGAGTTAATATCCAGTCCCCCTGTGGAGACTGTGGTAATGTGTAGTAAGCAGCTCTTGTCTTGTATGATAAGTGCACAGGGTAAGGGTTAATACTAACCCCTGGTAATGTTACTAGAAGCTTGTTCCGTGTCCTTTAACAACAAATACTGTGATTTGACCATTCAAAGCCTCTCACCTGTTTAGGGACAATAGCAGGTCCGACGTCTTTCTCCTTTGGCCGAGCGGCATTCTGTTTCCTAGTCTTTGCAGGTGCCTCGCCTCTTTCAAAGGATCCAAGCCTGAAAGAGAAATGAAAAAGGACTTAATAATTGAAAAGTTAACAAAGACAAATTGACTGGGGTGGGATTCGAACCAGAGACCATACCGGCGCTCTTACCAACTGAACTATCCAAATGAGCACAAAGCCATCTCTACCCTAACAGGTACCCTTTTACATCTGGGCGAATTAGAGCGACATGTGACAAAGCATCTTGCTCAAGGATGCAAGCACCACTAGCCCATGGCTGGATTCGAACCCACAATCTGTAGATTGACCACAAGGCCTTACACCAGACCACAAGGCCACAGCACTCAACACTTAGAGCGAGCAAAGACGGACAAATAAAACACAAATCTTATGTTATCAAATGCCAACTTACATGAAATGAAATGCAGGTGCCCGTTTGAAGCAGGACTGTGCGACCCTTCCCAATTTACTCCACCCCTCCTTGGGAAATGGAGCATTCCTCCTCTCCCCCTCCTCATTCCTTATCCTCCTGTCGCTCATGAATGAAATCTGAAACCAAATTAAATCAAAGATGAGGCTACCCATACAAGCAACAATGCACTGCAATTATTAATTTATTCTATGGTAATAGCTCCATCTGTTACTGTAATGAATGGCTTATAAATTTATATGGCGCCCTCTATTGACCATAGCCTGTATTGACCCTGACCTCAATAAACAAGTTGACATCTTGAATAGTACATTATTTAGTATAAACATGTCAACGTGTCAATATAGATAACCATTACAGTAACCACAGTAAGCGCAAAGATTCGTGCTTAGCAATAACCAATGGAAATACAATGAAACCTACATTGCCAGTGCCATATTCTTTGCTTAGTGCTTACCATAAACTCTGAAATATCATTTTGTTTCCAAAAAAGGATTTAATCTTAAGTTCATTACTAATTTATCTTATTCAAAGACTTTTTTTAATAGACAGGAAATAAAAATAATTATTTGCTTTTATATAGCACATATCATAATCAATGATGTCTCTATGAGCGTATGA
The DNA here is from genome assembly GCA_963971285.1 of Astropecten irregularis. Classification (NCBI taxonomy): domain Eukaryota; kingdom Metazoa; phylum Echinodermata; class Asteroidea; order Paxillosida; family Astropectinidae; genus Astropecten; species Astropecten irregularis. The sequence goes on along the minus strand of OZ020254.1, from coordinate 19,306,590 downwards.
CTATTATCCCTGGTCATTGGGCTACATTATCATTCCTGAAACCATCTCAACTCCCTGGGGAGTATACAGCTCTGGCTGCTGTAAGCTGCACAAAGCCATCTCTACCCTCACAGGTACCCATTTACACCTGGGTGAAGAGGAGCAATATTGAATATGTGACAAAGCGTCTTGCCCAAGGATGCAAGCACCACTAGCCTATGGCTGGATTCGAACCCACAATCTGTAGATTGACCACAAGATCTTGAGTACAACACACCAGACCACTAGGCCACAGCATCCCACATGGTTTGGATAATAGATGGGGCAGGATAACAGTTTGAGGAAGAAGAGTAAGAAGAATTGTTGAATGGAAATCTTACCAGTTTGTCCGCAAACTCAGAGGGATCAAATGTGTGAAAATCAGTGTGCAGCTTTTGGGCTCTCTCGTTGCCTAGCGACGACACTAGCAACACAAGATGCGAATCCAAGGCTGCTTCCCTCGGACATTTGCTTTCGACAACTAAAGGAAAAATCAAACACATTCAATTTTGTCAAGTAAAACAAAATAATTTGTCACAAATGGGAGTTATTTTTAAAGGTACATGTACATAAAACATGATTGGTAAAGGTCACAGAACATCACTCACACTTTGTCTAATCCAGCATACATAATAAACCTGTGAACATTTGAGCTCAATAGGACATCTGAATCACAAGAAAATAGCGAAAACCCGACTCAATTTTTCTTATAAAGCATAAAGAATGGTTTTGATCTTACCCCGAGATCAAAACTGTTTTTGGTCTTTGTTTGACTTATTTCTGGATAAATACACCATTTCCGGCGAAAATATTTCAACATTATGTTAATATCAGCACCGTCTCCACATCTTGAAAATTATATGTAAATCTGTGAACATTTCTGTTTGGGTATATTACCAATCCTGTACTGTACAATGAAGTTAAAGAAACATATAAGCTAGTATAAGTACTGATGGTATTATTTACCTTGTTCAAAGAGCGTATCTGCTCGGTCAAGCGTGTCCTGCAATCCATCTGATTCTGGCTGGATCAAATCCTGTCGATTTTCTAAAAGCAAAAATTATTTGATCATTCACATTATACCTTGTTTAACATTAAAATCAGTACACAGTTATTCAATGCATTCGTGAAATTAATTAGGGAATAAATAATTCCACTGACGACCACGAAGTAACAATTGCAATTAATTAGGCCTAAAGTGATCGTCTGATGAGTGAGCATGAGTCAATTAATATTAAGCTGGGTGACACGCTGTCAGTCAATGACAGTCATCATAGACCGTCATTATTTGTCAATGTCACTAACCAGATAATTATACCAGTGACCAACCACATGGTGACACTTGTGTCACAGCACAACATGTAAAGTAAAATCAAAACAATCATTTTTGTGTAAGCCTAACACGTTACTCTGAGTTTCTGCAATTAAGCTCCGGTAATCTCGTCTCAACTGTCGCCTTTTCTCGTGATCGTCTGCTGCGTTATGCGTGCCAGGTGAATCTGCCATGACTGCTTCTGTAGTTTCCTTTAATTCGAGTGAGTAAATCTAACAGAAACGGTTCCTCGTGTAACTCTCAAAATTACAATAATTATTTCACTTGACGCGCCTGGATTGTGTGTAGAACATAAATAAACAGTGCAAGTGGGACGTGCATGCTTGACATGTGTCAACGTGCCGTTTACCCGCGATCTCCCACGCATATAACACGCATGAAGGATACACGTTTACCAGCTATCAGTTTGTCAACATGAATGGATTTCAGTCGTATCGAAATATACAATTGGTCCATACTTTTATGCCTATCAGCCCTACCGAATGTCAAATAATTACATTGTTAATACACAAAAAGGACTCAATAGAGTTAAATTTGATTTTTATATTAATTAAATTATATTTTGTATATAATTTTGTTTTCCAGAATGAATTAATTAATGTTTTGAACATTTTAAAGAGTTTGACAAGCACCAATCAAATGTCAGATTAGTCAGCTCACGTACCGGTAGGGCTGTCTTTATTTTCCTTTAGACTGGACGCATGCGCAGTCAGTTGGATTTGTGAATCGACCGCAAACGGTCATGGATTTGAAAAAGTCTCGCCGAGTTTTTGGTGGCCCAGTTCACACCCATTCAGTTCCGCATACTATTTCTTTCGAAAATAAGGTAAGGATGTCTTCTTTTTTCGAATAATGTCAAAAATTTGAACGCTTTTTAGGTGTATTGTCGTGGTTTTATGCATTTGGTTTTGCCGGTCTTCGCTTCCTGTGGTGGCGTTTGTCACAAATTAGTCTGAACGATGACGAGCCGAGTTATGTGTGTGTGTGTGTGCATGGAGGTTTACGTATGGTGTGTGGTCCATACTGCACACTGATTGTGGTGTACTGACTAAGGCCTATACGCACTGAAAATGCGATGTTGTTGTGACTGTCATTGCTTTACTGTTTTTTTCCGTTTAATAAATTAATTCAGGGACCATTCAAAACTTTTACTTTTTAAATTTTAGGCTACTTTTTCTGTTTAGCTGTTCAGTGTTTGACAACAACATTCAGACATTGCTGATGTCGGAACAGGTTTAGGGGCCTAACGTAGTTTTGCCTTTTGCCGGGAAGAATTTCACTGCAATGCCATGGAAGTTGAGCTGTTTTATACTAATGTAATGGGAAACTTTGGAGAATGGGTCTTCTCGTCAACAGCGCACACGCAAAACAACGCGCACATGCTCACTATAACACTTTTACTAGTTTTACTTTTAGTAATTACTATGTTATTATTGTTGACATTTTTTGTGGAGATTTTTTTAGGCTACACATAAAAATGGTTTTCACAGTGTTGCCATTAATCATTATGACGATGTTTTGTTCTGTTTTGTTTGAAGTGTTGTTGACTTCTTGTTGGTTGGTTCTGCGATGGGAAATAAATTGCTTGATTTGCACCAATCGAACCACTAGTTGCGATGATCATAACCCTAGGTCTGACATGGGGACTGGGACCTTAGGGTTACGAGAATGCATGTTAAAAAAATTTGGAAAAAAGGTTTTTGAGGAACTTGTGATACACATTTCCCCTTATTTTTCCACTTTCCAAAATCCAAAACACAAGATCTGACTGCATGGATCTGATTGGTACTTATCAATGAGTCATATAAAACCACTACATGTAAATGTACCGAAGGTGTCTAGATTCCCTCTGTTTGCCCTCAGTAAGCCATTTTTAATAGTGCGCAGTGTGATCTCGACCGAATTACAACATGCGAAATGCCATTTTGGCTGTTCCACCTATCAAACTCACAGCCTATGGAGGGTGTCCCCAGAATAACACGTGCGCTGTAATGTACATGTATCGTGTACACGCATATCGCATACATGATTTTTTCATTGTTTGCCCATATGTCAAGCTGCCGCTGACAATTCAAATGTTTCATCATGAACTGTATGAGGAAATTGCTAAGATTTTCAAATGATTTCCTTTACTGTAAATCGCAGGCTAATCAGCTTATAAATCTTACTTACGATCATCGCAACCATCGAACCACATTTTGTTTGTGTGTGGACTTGTGCATTTTGTACTTGTTCTAAACATTATATCATGTTTGACATAAACATGTACTTTATAGCAGACCGTACAAAAGGGTGGGAAGCATTTGGGTATTAATTATGATGCATAATTATAATCTTGGTACGAAATAAATTGAGGGGCAGTTGGCCGGTGGTGAGTCGGTCAGGTGGGCGAGTCAGCCAGGGGGCGAGTTGACATGTAATCCATAATTTGTATCCAGTATTCAATAAGGTAATGAGGATAAAAAATAACCTTTTTCGTAATGGTCATTGATCAGTGGAATTCTTTCCCTTTACTGTACTTTCTGTTTTAATACAGTTTAGGGACATTGTAAAATTCAGGACAAAGTTTTCACCAAACTGATATTTGAAATTAACTTAAAAGATGGAATTTCCAAGACACAGGGCTCGAAATATCCACTAGACCATGGACCGAGTCTAGTGATTTCAGTGTTGGTCTAGTAAAGTGTGTTCTGTTTTCCTTGCACAATTGAAATGGTGCCTAAATTTATGATTTTTGACACAATATTGCATACAATTATGGTTTTCCTATGTACGTGAATACCACAGGTCTAGTGAAAAAAGTTTAGGTCTAGTAAAATGCTTCAGTCACTAGACCTGCTATCCAGTGCCCTTTTTCACGAAATTCGAGCCCTGAAGACATACTTAGCTTGTTTACTACTAAGAAATTCCGACCCAGAAAAGTGATTCTGGTTCAAATGGGAGCGATTGCAATTCTGCTCTTCAGAGAGTGTTCATTTAATAGTACACGAGAACAAAGCCATGTGTCCACAAAGGAACAAATTCCGGTATGTACATTAGGTGTACACTGCTCCTGTCCTTAAATGACCATTTGACATGTGGCATTGATTGACACCACATCTGGACGAACCTATCACTTTACAGTGATTCATCTTTCATTCTTCATGGTTTGTTTTAATAGTCTGACTGGTCTGGTACACCACTGTGTATTTTGACACAACTCATTAACTTCATTATTCACATGTCTGGAATCTGGGCCACCTCTTCATAATCTGTTTATTTAACAGTATGTGGTTGCAGGTCCTTAACTCATTATCAACAGTTATAATGTGCTATGGAGCTCAATGGATTCACACAGTTACTAACTAGTATGTATACACTGCAGTTTATGTGTAGTTCATAGTAGTTGTGTACTCAAGAGCAGTTTAAGCTAGCCCATTTTGTTTCAATGCCGGCTAAATTTACTCATTGTGAAGCTAAGCAAGCGGAGCTTTCGCCTCTTACGACCGGGATCCAGGAGATAATACATGCTATTATACATGTAGCTCCATGATACATGCAAGTCCGTATGTACGTGAGCGTGTCAGCAATATTCTGTTTTGTTAATGGGGATTTGGTTAATTTATCTTTCCAAATTTGTCTCCAAGTCAAAATCTTACTGTTCTTTCCATCAAAAAAGTAAAAAACACAACATTTATGTTGTAAACTTGTGCATTTTCTGTGATTTTCAAGATTTTTTGTGCCGGTCAGTAACATTATTTTTCATCTTGAGTGCCGGTTGGAAAGGCTGAGTGCCGGCTGTCCCCGACTGGTACGGTCTGTTACTGACCGGCGACTGGCGTGGCTAGAACACTGCTCAAGAGTCCTGGATTATACTAAATAGACAAGGCCTTCTTTTTTCATATTTGTACATAATGCAAGAGACAATTTCAGAATAGCTAGTGTATGTGTTATAGGAACACCCAAGGGATGTACAAAAGGCCATGGTTAAAGGCCATGACCAGTATAGTTGAGGTCATGACCTCTGAGTGTGTGTCATTGCTGAGGCATGGAGTAACTGTGATGCCAGAGTTCAGACCCGATAGACTTACATAAATGTACGGACACGTACAAATATGCACTTCACTACACAAATTCACTTACAGTTAGTTTAATGTGTGATATATTTATAATGTTAATTGGAGTGATTTTTTTGTTTTACATGTTCTGCATGTAATTTATGCATTTCTTTGTGTAGATTGTCCATCAACTCATTGAATTTGAAAGAATAACAAAAAATAGTTAAAATAGTTGAATTCTGAAACAACATTTACGTGATTGTCACGTATTTATGTTGGAAAAAGATAAACACACAGCACATTGGGATGTACATGTACATGATACTTAAGTACTGTACAGTATGTATTCTGTACATGTACATGTATACAAGGCCTACAGCTATTAAATTGCACCTACTGCATTCATAGTTACAGTACTTCTGAATATTTTTGCATGTTAAACATGTTTATACTGGTGACTGGTATTACACATGCTGACATACATGTACAATGTACATGCGCCTTATCAGGATTCGAAATACATACAATGCGTACAATGTCTAGCAAAAACCATTCTGGGCTAGCTACATGTATATTCACGTGCTTGGTTGCCCAGCAGGCTAGTAAAAAGAAATGAGAACCTACTGTACATGTTATGTATGGACTACCGGTAGTAAAAATCTAAACGGGCTAGTAAAATCTGGCGTAAGCTGGCCCGCCTATGTATGTATGTATGTATGTATGTAGACCTGCAACTACAAGCATTATTTAGCTTGGCAGTAACCATGTACAATGTACATAAACATACATATATCGTGTACAGAGTGCTGCATATGTATACACATGTACATGTATGTCCTCTGACTCTTTCAGTGGCTGGATGATTATTCCAGTTGGCATGGTTTTGGTCTACATGTAATTGTATTTCTCAATCTCAGGATGAGTCATCAGTTACATGGACATACTGTACGTCTTGTGTCTGGCTTATCTCAAGCCAGTGTGTGATTGCATGATGCGTGCATCATTCCACTGATATGTAGAAACTAGGCACTGACTTCCTAACTTAAGATGCTTGCCTGAGGAGGTATCTGTGTGTTCATGTACATCAATGAGATTTGTGATTCAGCACTGTAATGACAGTCTGGGTATTAATACAATTACACTCCAACCATGGGGTTTTCTAGATCATCATCTGGTTACATAAATTTCTGTATTTTATATTTTTGTGCTTGAAAAAATTGTTCATGTACATCATGTACATGTATGTATTTTTTAAGATTGAATCAAAGATTCAATGATTAGCCTGACAGAATTTTTGTAGCGATTCTTTGCTCTCAAACTGAGTAGAAATCAAATACATCTTGTTTGACAGTTTGCGGGTGTGTTACATTACTTAATCCTGATGTGTACATGTGTACATTGATATTTTTAATGCCTTGGCTTCCTTGTTGTGTATATCAAGATGTGTTCTGTGTATTGTTCGCTACAGTGCATGTTGTTGCAATACAAACCCCTCCTGGACCCATACATGTACATGTACGTGGGGTGCTGTGTTCTGGCATGTCGCATTTAAGATCTTGTGATCAATCAACAGATTGTGGGTTCGAATCCAGCCATGAGTTTGTGGTACTTGCATCCTTGGGCAAGATGCTTCGTCACATATTGCTCCTCTTCACCCAGGTTTTACCTTGTAAAGACCTTCTTTGAAATAAAACTGAGGTTATCTACATGTGGTTATCAAGATAAGACGACATTTTTACATGCACTTTGTTGACTTGGCCAGATAAATTGTCAGGATAAGTCAACTTATTGTTTCCCTAAAAGTCATCAGAGATAATTATTGAAACAAGATGACTTTTACCACTCCAAAAGTCGACTTGGCGAGATAAATCATGTGGTTATCTGAATAAGTGAAATGGCAATCATGTAGCTCCATAGTTGTGGAACCTAGTGGCCATTTCAGTTCATCAATACATTTGTATTATTTGAGTGGTGAATTAAAACCTTATTTCCTTCTCTCATATGTTTCAGGTCAATGATGAACGTCAATCCCTTCTCCCCTGTGTGTAGCACTACCCAACCATCCATCAACCGGCAAGCAGTGGGACTCCTCCAGCCTACACTGCTGCAGCCCGAGCCTCTTCATCCTCCTTCTCAGACCCAAAGGCCGGCCTTGGCCCCTTTCTCCATCCTCAAACCATCCAGTAGAGATAACATCCTCATATCACCACCCACTAACAAACATCTGAAGGTTAGTGATGATGCCTTTATCGTAAACATCTCAACTTAAACGTTTCTATCAATCTTCGATTTTTGATGTTGCATTTTGTTATAAATCTTTGCACAAAATATCTCATAGGCCTAACTCTTGAATGGTTTTATTCAGAATCTATTTCCGTTGTTATTTTTAACTCAGAAATCCTGTGACTATACATTGCACATGTATATGTGTACAGACGGGAAAGTGAAACAGTTTATTTAACCCTCACACTTTACACTTGGAGCTTTACCACTTATTACCACGGTTTGCACAGGAGGACTGGATTACAAACCATGCATTAGTTAGCACAAAAACCACACTGTTGGTGTATTGTGGTATGCAGGATACCACACTTGTACTTGCCACAGGAAAACCAATGTGTAGTATGCAGGTGAGGGTTAGGGTTAAAAGTTGTTTCAGGCAGATGTGTTTACACATGTTATGTAATTGTGTTATTATTAAATTAAAGCAGCCTTTATGAACAAACTTAATGTTAATGTAGCTGGCTATTTAGCCCCTAAGAATGTTTTTGCTCTGTTCATCTTATTATATTGGATCTACTATGGCCCTTTTCCAAACTTGGCTCCAGCTCCAGCTCCGGCTCCTGCTCCGGCTCCATTTCACAAATCCATTGTGAAATAACGGGTATCAAAATAGCAGGGTTGTTTGATTTAAATCACTCGATTTAAATCATTGATTTAAATCATGATTTAAATCAATGGAAAAAAATTAAAAAAAATCGCTCATAAAAATCAATCATGATTTTTTTCATTATTTCGTGATTTTTTTTACAAAAATCAGAATATCTTACTGAAAGAACACTTGCATTAACTTTTGGCTTAGTTTTTCCACTATAACAGGGTGTCTTAAAACAGTTTATGTTGTGCTTTTACAATGAAATTTTACTGTACAAAATACGCATGCACGTATACACACATGTGTATGAAAAATGAGGCAGTATCCTGAAGCAAAGTACAATGTATATGTACAGCATTACTTGTAATTTACAAGTATCTATACAATGAATAGAATTACACAGTAAAATAATACGTACATGTATGCAACTGCAAAGAATTAACTTTTGTTTGTGTACATCACTGCATCTTGACTTTGCACAATAATACTGCCATTATTAGCTTTAATACACGTACTGAGATGCAAATGGACCACTGGTACGTACATGTACAAGCCATGAAACATCTTAAAATGTGGTCTTAAACATCCCATCAGCAAGGAAGCAATAGAGTATGCCTGTAGTGACAGTCAGCTTAACATTTTCTGTTTTTTGTTGCTTTTGATTTGTTTGCTACATTTTAATGACCACAATGCCCAAGCGACAAGAAGATGCAATTTGGCATCATTTATGGGATTTTAAAGCAAAATGTTATGATAGTAAAATGTTATTACGTAAAAACAATTAAGATTTCAATTTAAATCAAAAAAATCGATTTAAATAAAAAAAATCTGATTTTTTATCAACCCTGCAAAATAGAGACAATTGGCTGCGGTTCTGAAGTAGATTCTCTGGTTTGAAAAGGAAAACAGAGCTTTAGCTTCAATAAAAAACCACAACCTATTTTCAGCATATGGATGACAGAGCCGAAGCCAGAGCCGAGGTTTGGAAAAGGGCTAGTATTGCTTGTATCAAGAGGATACTCATGTCAGCTAGCAACCAATATGTGTTCATGTTGCTGGAGTCACAAGTCCTGTTTCGTATATTGTCAGTAATTAATATTACTGATGTGACAGGTAGTGTTTTGCAGAGTACACACAAATAACAAGATAAGTCCTCCCTATCTAATATTTCCATTTGCAAGTAGACTAGGATATTATTGCACTGTAACTGAAGAAGACTAGGAATCCCTAGTCTTTATCAAAGGTCACACTGAGTTGTACTGTACATACAGTACAGTACCTCAGATCCCATTATGCAGTGCAGCTGGAAAAATCTTAGTACACAAAATATATTAGAAACAATGCACTGTATGCAGTTAACATTGTTTGACTTGAAAATTGTCCTTGTAATTTGTCTATATTACTCTACGTACATGTAGGCCTACATGTTGAGACTGATCAGGAGATGGCACTGTCGTGCAAGATAAAAAGTGAAGCGATTGTTCAAAGTCCTGTATTTGTTATTTATTTATTTAAATTTATTTATTAACCAAGACCAACAGCAATACAAATTGGCATTTACAGGATGGTTATTAACATGATGAACAAACAAGCACAAACACACAAACAAACACTCGGACAGCCAACAGACAAACAAGTAAATTTACAGATGTATAATTATATCTAAAAAAGAGTACCATGACATTAGATTGAGGAATTTCATTGGTTAAAACATGATCACGTGCTCGCTCACATGAGCCGACGTACAGCAACAAAAGTGATACATGTAATGATAATATAATAATCATAATGATATAAAAACTAAACCTGTTCCGACATCAAAAATGGCAGAACAGCTAATTATTTCATCAGTTGCAAGCCCAAATGTGTCATGCACTTAAATCCAATTATCAAATATTCAGAGCATTGGAGGTGTCATCCTTACTCCCATATCTTCCCTGTTTCTTTGACACACATACCATGCATAGCATAGGAGGTATTCAGTACTGCATCCATACTGCATAGTGTATAGGTCATAGACTGACACATAGTGACAGTAATGCTGACAATGTTTACCACTAGTCCTAGAATATGGCCTTGGATAGCCAAGCTGCTTGGATGATGGCTTTAGACCAGATGCTTGTCAATGTAATCATCTGTTTGTAAGTTACTACTAGTATAATTCAGAGTGTCAGTGCTGTATAGAGAAATCTGTGAGATGATTGTATGCATGCAGTTTATACCCGTCCAGGGGTCGATTTCACGAAGCCCTACGATCGATCGTATAAGTCGAGTTGCGAATGATAACCCATCGTATCATATAGGGCTGCAATGCATCAGTAGCCCTACGATCAGCCTGCCTACGATTGATAGTAGGTTTATGATGAGTTTGGTGAAATCGACCCCTTGGGCCGATACATTTTGCGATCATCGCTATTTAAGCTTAAATCCATCACTTAAAAGAAATTTGCTACGCTAAGTATTGATCAATCGCAAAACGTTAGTGAAATCAGCCCCAGATGTGGTTTTCTGTCTCACAAAGCTAAGTGTGACTCGTCTGTGCATTACACAAATTGTAATTGCACATGAGATATATTATGTTAATAATGTACTGCACATCTGCAGTAGGCATGGTAGGGCACATTTGTATTCAACTGAAGTAGTCAGTTTTACAATACGTGTACAGTGTACCTGTATACATGTACAGTAGTACACGTTATTCACATGTTCATGTTGTGTATTGATGTGTGCTTTGGGCATTTTCATCGCAGTGCGTAAAATCTCTGTCCATGACCGCAGGGCGAGCTGCATACATGTAGGTAAGTGCATGCATTGCATGGTAGGCCGAGTTTTTCATTTGGGCAAAGGTGGAGATTCTAATAACACTTCAAGAAGGCCATGGCCTCCGTGGCACTGGCACTGTCAGTGTGGAACATCACCAGTTTGGATTCTTCAAATTTAATGATTGATTCAAAGGAAATAGTCTGTGACTGTACATGTTGGCCCTATATACATACAGTACATGTAGGTTAGTCTAGACAGTTCATACTAGGGAAGAACCTCTTGCGTGCTGATCACTTCTAATAACCATGGGCCAATTTCATAGAGCTGCTTAGCACAAAAAATTGCTTAGCACAAAAATGGCTTGTCCAATAAAACAAAGCACCATTTTAAACTTGATCTGATATTCACGGTCAGCAAACAACAGCCAATGAACAACTGCAAGCGATACACAGCACATGGAAATTTGGTTGTTAATCCTGTTTTTATTAAGGCAGAAATGTCATGCTTAGCGATTTTTCATGCTAAGCAGCTCTATGAAATTGGCCCCATATCTTGTGCCCTTGCTCTTCATAGGTTAATTAATTGGCCAAGAACTTCAGTTGGGTACAAATGCTCGGGTGTCATTGTTTGTCCATTGGCGCTGTGCACCTGTTAGCATCCTACATGTAACGGTACGATTGTACATGTATAATAGGAGCGTGTCATTGGGCTCACTATTGCTGTGAATTGGATCAGGATATGTGTCATACATGCACATGTACTTTAGGACTTAAAGGGGCAACCCTGTATAGAATTCATTTCATACATGTATGTCTCTTAGTCTTGTACTTGAAGGTGCTTGCAAAGATGAGATACATGTCATGTAGGTCCATTGCTATGAGAGCACCACCTCTTAAACTTAGTACATTAATTGTACCAGAACATGTACCCAGGGACTATGTGTACAATTCTACATGTATTCCTAGAATAAGGAATAAATTATATCACTGAATTTACATTGGCCTACTGTCCAACATGTCCAAGTGTGTGTACGTGTACAAGCCCCTTAATTGAACTTCACTAGGTACTTATCTTCTTCAGGGTTCCTTCCGATCGTCTTGTGAACTGCAAAACATTGACACTGTACAAGCATTGCACAGTGCCTGTAGTGTCATTTGGACTGTAGTTGAGAAGTTGGGATGTTTGTGGTTTGTGTACTGTATGCAGAAACCCATGTTCTTGTAATTTGTTTCATGACATTCTTCATATTTCCTGTACCCTTTTCTCTGCCCTAACGACTTTGATTAACATACAAACAAATAATGATGGTGATGCCAGTCATGGGAGATGTAAATTCACACGAAGAAGGGAGGCAGTCCACTGAAGAGGACATCCCTCATTCTCCTCAACGTGGTCCACGAGGGCGCTATAATGACGTCCAGAAGCTGAACTATACCACGGTGGAGAGCATCAACTTCAACAGGCACCACAAGCCGGCGCAGAGGTCACTCTCGCTGCCGGCCATCTCAGTAGGCAGCCATCCCGGAGCAGGGGAAGCGTCGGTGAGTGGACAGGGGTCTTGCATCCAGTCCTCAGTCGATCCTGATGGTGGACGCCGCGATGAGGCAGCGTCCCAGGCCCGGCCACGGTTCATGAGTGTCCAGGAGGCACCACAAGAGGAGTACTGGACATGTAACACTGTGGTACCAACACCGCCTGTAAGAGGGGAGGCCGATGGTAAGCCAGACCTCCCTCTAGTCGAGGGAGCTGGAGATACTAGCTACCCCGCTGATCAAGCCTTGCCGGGAGACAACCTGTATGCACCAGAGGAGACCGGTCCTTATCATCAGATTGAACCCAGCACGTTTGAGCTGATGTCCGACAGGCCTTACGATGTCACCACATCAAATACAGTTGAAGAGGAGTCCCTGAAAGATGGTCAGACTACCGAGGATGCCAGCTTTCCAGTCGAAGGTCTTAAAGAGCAGGATGTCTTTGAAGTTTTGCAAGCACTAGGTGCTGACGCCGAGGAGGATCCTTTTGAAAGTCCTCAGTCATCGCAGCATGAGACTCAGATCGAGGTCCCCCAAGACCCCCATGCCGAGCAGCCATTGACGACAGAAGCCGAGCTTCGCGATCTCCACGTCAACGACAATGAGCTTCGTTTCCTGGAGAAAGAGCTTGACGTTGAGGGCAGTCACATGCAGGAAGTGGCCAATCACTGCGAGGCGTTGCCAGCCTCCATGCTGCTACCCTCGGAGCCCCGGAGCTGGGAGCCCCAGGACGTATTCCAAGACCGCACCGTGCTACCTGGTTCGGGCGACAGCCAAGACCATCCAGAGGTAGCATTCCCACCTCATGCATGGGTTTGGTGTGCCTTACATGTACTACTAAGACTTCCATTTAATAACATACATTTAGGTGGTCTGTAATACTGTAGGCCATAACAAGAAACATGTATGAATCATATTGTTGCATTTTTATCCATCTAACTTGGTGTGGATTTTTGTTTGTGTGTACAGTACATGTATGTTCATTTAGAAACAGCGTTATCGAAGCCCAATACGCCCCAAATCTGACGCACCTTCAGTAAATGTGTGTTTCATTTTGCGCAGTGTGCGCACACGCTCTGTACTTCAGTCACGCAATGATTGCATGCGTCATCAAGATGTGCTATCGGTACCGTTTGTGCGTACTTGACCGTAGCATATAAAGTACACTCTTTGAAAGGCATTCCAGTCAAAGTGTTCTTGTTCCACACACACACACACAAATTCAATATGACTGCGGCCAGGACGGCTTCAAAGCATCTACACACAGAGAATGCGGAGCTACTTTTTAATATAGCTCTATGGTCTGCAGTGATCGGTGTTCAGGTGTGATGCCCCAATGGCCGATTCTATTTCAGCTTACTGGGAAACAACATCCCAGGTTTTCCCAGACACATGTAAAGTGTTCCTTAACAAGTGTTAGAGTGGTCTTTTAATTAACAGTGCATGACATATTTGCATGATGCTAAGGATAGAGTCCAAATTTCAAACCAAATAATGTTCAAAGTATATCTTTGAAGTTTGTCACAAATGAATGTTTCTATTTCAACTAGATTTGATATTCGTCACTGCTATTCGTTTGAATTCTATAATAGTTGAATTAATGTACATTATTTCAATTCAACAAGATGTCCCTGCTTAAAGTTAACATCATACTTTGGTAGCATACCAAAACAGAAATCTTCACAAATTTAACTATAACTTACAGGGTGTGGTGATGGTAGAAACATGCCATTAAAATCTTTCTGCCTGAAATGCTGTATTCATTTATCCAGAAAAGAGTAAAACCAAAGACCAAAAACAGTTTCGATCTCTGGGAGATTCACTCCTTTGAATAGATTTGAAAATACCGTGAGCGTTTTTCACTGTTTTCTCAAAAAGTGGGCACCGTATGGGACTGGGAATTTCACAGACATGACAGATGACTGGTATCTTCCTCAAGTGACATTTTTGCCTATGAATCTGCAAAACCAAAAGTATGAAGTTACCTTTAACCCTTTGCAGTATTTTATACAAAGGAATCATGTTGTATGTTTTGTTGTTTCTGAGAAGAAATAAAACCCTGAAATGTTTTGTCCAATTTACTGAAATATATGAAACGTTGAGACTTTGTTCCAACTTCTATTCAGTACGTGTAGGAAGATTTAGCATGAAATGATTGGTTTTAAAACATGCTTGTTGATAATCTGATCTAAATACATATATATAAATGTATAATATTTGTAACAATTGATGCCTACAGTATGTACGGTGTATGTATGGACATGTTTAGCATGTATACAAGTAGGCCTATACTGGTTTTAATGTCACATAGTGACATACACTGTACTACACCAGTTTGGCTGCATACTGTAAAAGCTTGTTCATTCATCATATATAACACATTGTTTCACCAATATTGACGTGTAATTTTGAAGTGTTATCATATTGATAAACATACCCAGTAACATCTGCTGTACTATTAGTGTATCTTCAATACTTGTGAACAGAATTCCCAGACACTGTGTGGATAAAGATTTGAGAATACTGTCAGTGTTTTCCATTTTCAAGCAGAGAAACGTGAATCCTGATAATTATCCGTTTTGCATTTTCTGATTTGGTTTGAGTGCTTTGCATGAGACAGAATTTGTTTGAATGCAGAATGAAAGTTTTAAGACTTTAGGTGTGTGTGCCTTTTCCAAACCCTGGTATCGCCTCAGACTTTGGCTCTGGCTCTAGCTCTGGCTCCAGCTTCGGCTCCAGCTTTTTCTCCTGCTCTGACATCCATACGCTGAAAATATAGATTGTGACTTTTCATTGAAGCTGAAGCTCTGTATTCTTTTTCAAACCAGAGAATCTACTTCTGAACTGCAGCCAAAAGCCTCTGTTTCGATACCTGTTGTTTTAGAACGGATTCAGGAAATGGAACCAGAGCCGAGGTTTGGAATAGGCCCTCTATCTCTCTCTCCCAGTAAGCGCTTGCCTAACTCACCAACTTTGTTTTTATCTGTGTCCAGGTGACCTTTGAGACCCCTCGACGGGTTCCTATCACCCCATCCAACCCTGCCAGTCAGGGAGCTTGGGACATACTCCGCCAGCTAGACGAGGAAGAACGTTGGACTGAGAGAGTTCAGGTGGTCACCCGACAGGATCACGAGGAGTACACGCTGTTCGCTCAAGAATTTCTGGAGGAAATCATCCAAAATCTGCCAATTGGGTACATACAGAGACAATGTCTTTTCATATTGAGGCCTTTTCACACGATGCTACAAAACTATCAACAATTGAGAAATTCTCTCATTGTCTGGACCTCGGTCAGTATCCCTCAAAGATTCACCAGGGACGTGCCGGTCACTCTCAAGCATTGGTGTCCTTTCACACGATAAAACTTTTGTAAGATTTCGCAACCATGAGAGAATTTCTCAATCGTTGATAGTTTTTTCAGTGTCGTGTGAAAAGGCCTTTCAAATTACTTCCTATAGTGGGTATATAGGTGGCAAGTGCGTTAGGCACTCGCCTCTCACCAATGTGGCCTGGGTTCGATCCCAGTTTGGGTCATGTGAGTAGAGTTGTGCGTTGGTTCTCTCCTATGCTACGAGGATTGTTCTCCGGGTTCTCCAGTTTTCCTCCCTCCACCACAAATCAAACACTTTTGATCTCAGGCTGTGGTCCGTGATCATGTACGGGTTGATGATTAGCCTCCCAAATTATCATCATTAAATTACAAGGACTAAACTGCTGCAAACTGCTCATTAGCCAAAAAAATGACCTGAATTTTATAAAATGCTTGGAGTTAGGAGGGCCTGATGCATTTCAATCCAAGCAAAGGCTATTGAATTAAATTCTTAAAAATGTTTTGAAGAACCCTAACCCGTAGAAAATCCAAACTGTAGAGATTTTGATTAAGACTTGAAGGCCAAGAAAAGAATGATAAGATCTTTGTCATCCCTATAATGCCAGGCCCCATGTTGATCTCTAAATAGTAGGTTTGTAAAACGTAGGCTTACAAAATGTACACATGGACAGCAAGAACCATTTCTGAAAGCAATTAAAAGAAGAATCCTTAAAATGTATTATTAACTCTTGTCTCTTTTAGAGAATCATCAACTTCACCAGTGGTGCCAGAAGCCCCTGTTACGCCCTCTGGAGATCCTTGTCCAGCTACTGAACCAGGCATAGTGGACTGTGAACTTGACATTGGGATACAGGGGGAGGAGGAGCAGAAGGAGAATTTGCCTCCAGCTGTTGCCGAGCAGCCATCCATCATGGAGGAAGGTATTACTTTCAGATTTGTTGCTTTCTTGTGGTTAACTTTAATACAAGGTGTCATGTCCGATACGTTGCTGCAATATTCTACTCCTGTTCAGGAAGATCTGTAGTCTGTAGTCTGTAGTCTGTAGTCGGGAAGATTCCAAGGAGGGTCAGTGTTATTCTACTAGGAATCTGCAAGAGCTCACCCGGGATCAGTTGAAACCCTCCTGGGGTCAGTATAATCCCACATGGGGTCAGTAGGAACCCACCTGGGGTCAGAACAACCACACCAGGGGTCATTACGATCCTACCTTGGGTCAGATATATCCCACTTGTGATGGCCTTGATCCTACCTAGGGTCTGCTTAGTTCAACCCAGGGTCTGATCAAGCCTGGGCAGGGGCCACCTGTGTTACCTCCGACATTGATTATGAGTTTCAACTCCACCAGGTATCCCTAACAAAGGGAAGAGCATCTACGACATGAGCGAGGAGGACATGAAGAACATGAACCCCTTCAAGACGGGAAGCGGCCTGCAGAACTCGCCTCCGCTCCCAGCAAGTAAGAAGACAACAGACTTCAACTACGATGACATCAAGGATCCGTTTGCTTCGTCCGCTGCTGTGTCGAACTCTCCAAAGAGGTTGCCCCAAAATGCCGTCCAGAATGAAGGGTGAGTGTCTTTGCAGGACGAAGTGTTGGGAGGAATTGTCTTTCTCAAAATCATCTGGTAAGACCCATCACAAGTTGGGACTTCCAGTTTTTCAGAGTTCAGCAAAAAAACATAGCAAGTACTCAATTCCAAAAGTAGTGGGAGCCAGTCATGAGAAAGGCACTGTATAGTGATGTGGCTGGTTATTCACTGAGGGCGTTTAAGAAACGGAGGCTCCGGCTCCTGCTTCGGCTCCATTTCGCGAATCCATTCTGAAATAACAGGTATCAAAATAGAGGCTTTTGGCTGCGGTTCGGAAGTAGATTCAAAAAAGGAAAACAGAGCTTCAGCTTCAATGAAAAACCACAATCTATATTTTCAGCATATGGATGACAGAGCCTGAGCCGAGGTTTGGAAAAGGGCCATGCTGTATAGGGGGCATAGGTGGCAAGTGCTTTAGGCACTCGCCTCTCACCAATGTGGCCCGGGTTCGATCCCGGCTTGGGTCATATGTGAGTAGAGTTGTGCGTTGGTTCTCTCCTATGCTACGAGGGTTTTTCTCCGGGTTCTCCGGTTTTCCTCCCTCCATAAAACCAGGCACTTTAGATCTCAGGCTCCGTAATCATAATGGATTGCCGGTATTGCTGGCAGCCAATTGGCGCCGATGAATACCGACAATCCGATTACGTTGTAGCCCGCGCTTTGTAACTTTAAGAAAAAAGCGCGCAATAAATGCGTTTATTATTATTATTATTATTATTATGTAAAACACGTGGCGTTACTGAGGTTACGGTCTATCAGCAGATTTTGTCTCTGTATTACTGGTTGAATTGATGTCATTTTCGACTGGTATTCTGTGTCTCCAACAAAGCTTGTTTGTCCTTAGTAATCTTGTGCGGTTACCAGCTCTGTGAAACTAGTCTCCCTGATGTTCTGTTCACCTTTTTGCATGTTATTCTGTTCTTTATTTTGGCCTGCTATGCACTCTTTGCCACTCAAGAATAAAATACAGAACTTGACGCTTTCAGCACTGAAGCAAACCCAAAGTACTCAAATGTTTGTCTTTGGAAAGTTTTTTGCTGGTTATAAGCACAATATTTTTCATACAAGTCATAACCTTCACTGCAAACTGCTCATCAACCAAAATAATGACCTGAAATATATAAAATGCTTGGAGTTAGGAGGGCCTGATGTTTGGATCCTCAAAAGCTAGCCTTTGAGAAAGATCCTGCTAGGATCAAAATGTCAGGCCCTCCTAACTGCAACCATTTTTATTCATTTTAGGTCATTATTTTGGTTGAACGAGCAGTTTTCAGCAGTTTATTACTTGTCTTCAAAATATATGTAGTATAAAAGCACACTTTATAAAAAGTATGGACACCACATTTCAAAGAAGCACTTTGTAGAGCTTACAGTCATTCATTTGTGTTGATGTTGGTCGCAATTTTTATTTATCGCTTTCTTTTGCCATGTATTTATGATTTTGCTGTCACGCCTGCTAAAATTTCAATTCAGCTCAGCGTTTGACTTTGACGAAAACCTGGATCCATTCACTACCAAGAACCAGATGCAGAACTCGCCGAAGACATCTCCTAAAAACCTAGCCAACAGCGCAAGGTGTGTTCCCGACAAAAGTCACTGGACTATCCCAATACAACACGTTTAAGGATCGATCTGGGCACTTGCGCATTCGAAAACGAGGCTGTCTGTGTCCGCTTCTCAAACACGCAGGTGCGTGTACATACACAATGCAGTTACACGGTCTGCTAGAGCGAAGCAGGTCAACTCATACCTGAGATGGGAGTGTGATGTTCCTGTATTCACATGCAGGCTGGCTGCGTCGAGTGGCCCACAGCGGGCCCGGCGAAGTTCAGCACAGAGAGCCTCGGTTTCGATGCGTATATGCACAGACGACATGTGAATGTGAAATCCCTGAGAAATGTGGAAAAACCTGAATTCTCCAGACTAAAGACACTGTTGGTGTATCACATGATTCAAGGAAAAGCTTTTGCTTAGTTTAACATAACAGACATCTTGCACCAATGCACTGTTCATAAGAATGGCACAAAGGAACCAGTCCATTCCAGAGATGGGTATTGCTATGCAAAAGCTTGCACCGCATCATGTGATATAACAACAGTGTCTTTAGTCTGGTAAATTCAAACTGGGGTGTTGATGTGCAATGAAAGAAGTCTGTGTACCAGACACTAATCAGATTTAACTTGCAAATGGCTTAATATTTCCCTTATGGTTTTAATTCTCTTTTTATTTAATTTTTTTTTTCTTTTCTTTTTCATTTTTTTTTCATTTTTTTTTTATGTTGCATGCTTGACAGTTTCTATTCCACCATTCAGTTGCTATGGTAATGTTTTATTTTTGTTTGGTTTGCATTATTGGACTGTTTCTATTTTCAGTTCTGACTTTGGCTTTGATGAGGACTTAGATCCGTTCCAATCCAAGAGCCAATTGCCAAACTCACCTCCAGGCACTCCCCCCAATGCCAAAGATTACACCAGGTTTGTATCACTGCATGCTTTGCAAAGTCTTGTCCAGCACTTTCATTTTATGTTCGATCGATTTGATTTGGTTAGTTAGCCGTTTCCTTAAAGGTAATATCATACTTTGGTTTTTATCAAAGAAATACAGATTCATGGGCAAAAATATCAAGACAGATACAGTAACAGTCATCTGTGAAAATTTCAGTCCCATACGGTGCCCACTTTTTGAGAAAACAGTGAAAAACAGCCACAGTATTTCTTAAGTCTTTTCTCTATTATTTTTGATCTTTTAAAAGATCAAAAAGATTTTCGGCCAGGTTTGTTTTACTAATTTCTGGATAAATTCACCATTTCAGGCGGAAATATTTTAACGGTATGTTTCTACCACCACCATCTTTATACCCTGAAAGTTATACGTGAATCTGTGAACATTTCTGTTTTGGTTTCTTACCAAAGTATAATACTACCTTTAAAGAGGATGTTCAACACTCAACAACTATAATCTCACACTGAACACAGAAAGAGAGTCTTTTTGGATGATTTTTCTCTGAACATGCTCAACCCGCAAGCTCCCCAATATTCAGATTCTCTGAATTTTGTCAACGGGGGCAGCAGACAAATCTGTGTGGTTTTGTGACGTCGGATATGGGATCCTTTTGCTCAAAAGAAAATGCTCCCATATCTGACGTCACAAAATCACACAAATTTGTCTGCTGCCCCCATTGACGAAATTCAGAGAATCTGAATTTTAGGGAGCTTGCGGGCTGAGAGAAAAATCATCAAAAAAGACTCTGTTTCTGTATTCAGTGTGAGATAAATGTTTTTTCTCATTTCAAGTAATTTAAGGATCATAGTTCTAACAGATAAAGTAAGGTTTGTTGAGTGTTGAACATCTTCTTTAAAGGTAGTATCATACTTTGGTAGCATACCGAAACAAAAATCTTTACAGATTTACCTATAACTCACAGGATATCAAGATGGTGAAAAACCGTTAAAATGTTTCTGTCTGAAATGGTGTATTTATCCAGAAAAGAGTAAAGACAATGATCAAAATCAATTTTGATCTTTTAAAGATTAAAAAAAAAAACGGTGAAAAGACTGACTTACTGTGGGTGCTTTTTACTGTTTTCTCACCGTATTGGACTTGGAATTTCTCAGATGAATGTTGCTGTTTCTTTCTTGATATTTTTGCCCATGAATCAGCATTCCTTTGACAAAACTGAAGTATGATATTACTTTAAACCCCTTCCGCCTGGGAAGCTGCTATAGCTGTTTGCCTCATCGCGTGAGAATATTCATGATTGCCTTGTTATTTCCATTGAAATACATTGAATGGAGGTACTGTCTGGAACAAGAGGACCAATGAACCTTTATTGTCCCTCACGATTCGCTCATTGTGGTACATTTACCCCTTGAGTATTAACATTCGCATAGATCAGCATTTTCAAGTGGACCGCAATCTGTGAGTTTCGAACACAGCTGCTGTGTCACACATTACAATTTGCCTGGAATACAGGATATTGTTCAGCCATGTAGTATTCAAGAACCTAATTGAGACACGGCTCGTTAGTGGCATCCCTTCTCTGCATGAATCTATTGTTTTTGCTATTGTTTTGCCATTGTTTTTATTTTGCTTCATGATTTCAGTTCTGCCATCAGCTTTGACGACGTTGCCGATCCGTTCGCCTCCACGAGACAAATACCGAATTCCCCCCAGACTTCTCCCAATGTTGCTGAAAACGAGTCCAAGTATGTCATCGTTGAAGTCCATTCCTGTTCCCTTCATCCATCTAATGTCATAACCAGATCCGTTTGGTCATTTTGTGAGCCTAACCTTTCTTGTCTGTTCTTCTGTTTTCAGTTCAGAGACAGGACAGGATTTGTCAGCGCCCAAAAAGACGTTTCAGAAATCGCCGGATGCATCGCCCAAAAACGCAACCAGGAAAGCAAGGTAGGTCCACGTATTGATTGGTCCATCAGAGCTGCTAATTCATTCACGTCCATCGGGATGTGCCACGAGGAGATCAGGCACGGAGCTGAGAAGGTTAGGGTTCCTTCTTCCATCTGGCACAAGCTTGATTTATTTCTGATTTTTTCGTAGATCGACACCCAAGAACCGCACGCCGTCCAAAGCTTCGAAGAAGTCGCCCTCCCCGAAGACCAGCCCGTCTGCTCCTGCAAAAGCCAAGGGAACCGATGGTGTGGCACAAGACGGTGAGAGTGCGGACAGTATTTCGGGTCAGAAGCCTACTCTTGAAGTTACCCCTCTGCCTAGGGAAGATGATTTTGAAATGTTCCCCGAAGCAGTCAAGCCCGAGAAGAACTACGAACAGTTCATGGAATCGGAGGAGTTTGTGCTCGCTCCTGAAGAAGAAGGTATTACCAGGGTGGTATTCCTAATCTCGGCTTGGCCTCTGGCTCCAGGCTTTGGGCTCCATTTTGGAGCTACAAACTAATTTCGGACTCCGTCTTGGGTTTCAACTTGGGGCTTCAGGATTCGCCGGAAAGCGAAGCCTGGTGACGCGTCACGTCGGACCCTGACATTTTTGGCCGAAGCAACCCAAAGCCACTCTAAGTCTTACAATTCCAAACGCGTAGTCCCGCAAGCACGTTGACTTCCAACTGAAGCCGCGTCAAGGCGAAGCCTCATGAAACCGGAGCCCAAGCTGGAGCTGGAGCTGGTGGTATGGAAAAGGGCCCAGAAGTAATGAGGAGACTAGATCTTAGATCACGTCAGTCTTGAGATGTTACTCCTTCCAGAGGACACAGAAGCATCCGCCTCCGTGAAGTTCAAAGACCCTGAATACAAAGATAAATGATCAGAGGCACCTTAGTTGGGATTGGTCAGACAGAAATAGGGTGGGGCTTAAAGGATCGGTATATTTCATTCATAAACCTCTTGCCCCAACAGTATCACAGCGTATTGATTTTTGGATTTGTATTATTTTTCTGACTAGGTGACGCATCCTCAGGAATGAAGCAGAGTAGTCTAGGAGGCGAAGACTTCAGACCGGCTGAAGAAGGTAAATCACCTGATCTTGTCACATGACTTTGTCACATGACCATTTCTCATATGAAGCAATAACTCATTTTCAGTCATATTTCTTCCTGTGTCCGTTCCTGTTGTACACACTCCTTATGGAATATAGCCTTCTCGCCCTCATAACATTTCAAATTCCCTCGACAAAAGAACGTCGAAGAAGTTGAGTTGCAGTCTGGTTGCAGCATTGCTAATGCTGCTTGTATCTTCAATAATCTTGGGGTATAGCGGTATGTGAGTGGTTTCATGGCTTCTGACTTCCAAGCGAACAAAGATAATTGACTATTAGGGACACCACCAACATGGGGCTGGATAGCTCAGTTGGTAAGAGCACCGGGTAGGGTATTTCGAAGGTCGCTGGTTCGAATCCCGCCCTAGTCAAGTTTTTGTTTCAATGAAATCCAAGAAGTATTCATTTGACGATGTACAAGATAATGAATAAAATTTCACTTAGTAATATAAAAGGCTCCTCACAAACTAACAAGTTCACATCTGTGTCGTTCACGCCACACCCCGGCCACTCCCAAAAACCCTCCGCCCCCCATCACAGGCCTTAATGTTCGAGGCCTGCAAAGAGATATAAGCTTTGAGGAGATGGAATTCCGATTGGCTGAGGAAGGTAGGACAATAAGCCAATGGCGTTATCCCCTGCTACCCTGTCAACCAATCACACGGCTCGTTTTTACCATCTCATCCTTCCTTCTTTGCTGTGGTATAACTGAATGATTTACTTCACACATGAAATTAATTTTGAATTTAAGATTTGTTTGTACGTTGTGTAAACGCACATAGGTATGCAAATAATTATTTTCTTGTATTTACAGATACATGTTGTGTACATGTACATTTATCACTATTTATTTCTTTAATGACATCTTTGATACCCTTCTGAGTGTGTTTCGTTTTTTTCTTCCGGCACATGATAAAATACTATGTAACTTATTCAATGTGTGCATTTTATGTTGTGTGAGCATGGACCTTATTGAAGATTGCCATGTGGCACGATCCCCTTCATTTTGTTTTGTGGGCCTCAAATGGTGGTAGCGAAATTAAGGCAAGCCTAGCCTCAAGCCTGGTTTTGTAAAGGCCCTATGTCGCATCCAACAATGGTATCTCATGTGACTACTTCTTATGGTGGGTGTTAGTCCTAAATGGTGAATCTGCATCAAAATTTGCATGAACGAGCAAAAGGTAGCCCCACCCATTTTGCCATGTAATGAAGATAGCCTTTTCAAGATGCAATTACTGAAAACCTTACTGAAATCCTGCTGCATCAGCTTTTGCATGGTTTGAATACGGTAATGGGAATAACTCTACCCTTCAATGCTCAATAAGGAATGAACAGAATACATGTATGTGTATGACCCTAAGTTCTGCTGATGTCCATTCCGACATTTTGTGTGGACATTCTCTTTGGTCATCCTGTATGGTCGTCCCGCTATGGCCAACCCTGCATGGTCATCCAGACTATGGTCAATCTCTGTATGGCCATTCTGTATGGCCATCCTTATTATGGTCATTCCTGCATGGTTTTCTCTGTATGGCCATTCTGTATCATGTGTATGGTCATCCGTATTATGGTCATTTCTGCATGGTCATCTCTGTATGGCCATCCCTATATGGTCATCTCTGTATGGCCATCCCTATATGGTCATCCCTGCGTGTCCATTTGGCCATCCCTTAATGGCCATCCTTGGTCATTAGGGGCGTCCTTGTAAGATCTTCTCTTTGCAGCCATACTCTGTACCTACAAAGACCCGTATGGGGTACCATACAGTACCTGTAGAAAGGCCATTCCTGTATTATGGCTAGTAGCCCTCTGTGGTCATCTTCATGATGGTCATTTCTATATTCCTATACTGCCATCCCTGTATGGTCATCCTTGAATGGTCAGTTCTGTGTTTCTGTAACCTGCCATCCCTGTACTTGACCAATTGACCATCCCTATATTTGCTTTGTGGTGTATGATGCAGTAGTTTGCGTTGCTTCGCTAGATACGTGTATTTTCATTCATTTGCTTTGCTCCATCCATCTTCCTGTTCTTTATTTCACTTCTAAGCTGTTGCCCGTGGTCGCAGTCAGCTCTTTGAGTTCACCAGACGTGGTTTTGCCTTTCCAGAAGGTAGGGGCGTGAGTTTGGGCCTCTTCCCACCTCCTAAGGGATGCCCTTCCTCGTCAGGAGAATGCGGAGATTCGTCCTCCTTGAAATGTCTCAAACTCATCCCATCAAGTCTTACCTGTCTTTACCTCTTACTTGTACCTTCCCTTAACCCCTTCTCCCCGGGAAGCGTCTATAGCAGTTCGCCTCATGGCGTGAGAATATTCATGCTGGCTTTGTTATTTCCATTAAAATACATTGAATGTGGGTACTGTCTGGAACAAGAGGTTCAATGAACCTTTATTGTCCCAACAAATTCACTCATTGTGGTACATTTATCCCCTTGATTTGCATTTGAATAGATCGGCATTTTCGAGCAGAACGCAATTTGTGAGTTCGGAACACAGCTGCTGTGCAATAGATTACATTCACCTGGAATTCGGGTATTGTCTGGCAGTATTCAACTATTGTGTGCCTGCATTGTTTACACCGAGCTCCCAGCACACATGGCCCGGCCAGATGACCTCTATTTGACCGGTGGCTGATAATGAGGCCGGTAATAACGAAACAAAACTAGAAACCCGGGCTGAAGGGGTTATTAAAAGATGATGAGGTTTCAAGTTGGTGCATGATTTGCCTGTTTTCTCTTGAATAGGGTAAGAAGCATACCCGTCCAATACTCTCACCATCATTATTCAGGCATGCAACTTTTCCTCTAATCAGCTGATTTCCTCTTTCACTTGACTCTTTATACCATTGAGAAGTGAAAAACTGTACAAAGTTTGGTTTTGGAATTTCCTCGTTTTAAGTATTTAAGTCCAAGTTGCATGCCTGATCATTCCAGTTTGTTTTCTACCCTTATATCTAATCCTCCTACGCACATCTGCTGTTCTGCCTTCAGTTTTGGCAGTATTTATGTCCTGCATGTCTGTATGCATCCAGTGCATCAAGTACATACCTGCCAGTACATATCCTAAATAACATATTCCAAGAGTTCTGTATATTGGAATTAAGAAAGATTTGAGGCTTTGCATGGTGACATTGGTTTGTGGATCGGTTTGCGGAAACACCATGTAAGAATCGTTCGTACTTTCACATTTTGTCCTATATCTCGTTTGGTTTCAACGTTTCGACAAGCCTGCTCGTATCATCTGATCTGATCCGTCTCCTGATGATGACTAGAGCAGGATAGTCGAAATGTTGAGACCTTACGAGAGGTACGAAGAAATAAGACACGTGCGAAAGTACGAACGAATATGACATGGTGTTACCGTAAACCAATCCAAATATATTTCAATTAATTCTTTTCAGTTTGATTCTCAGTGTTCTGTTTTTTCTTCATACCAGTTTTTTAGTATTTACTCAAATCTTGAGTGTTTTTCTTTTCGAGATACAATTGATAATTTAAGATTGTCACCTACTGATTGTGCTGTTATTATTTGTGTGGACGACGTGGGATTTATTTTTGTTTCAGCATTAATATTAGCACACAATGATGGGTCTCGATGAAGTAGAGATGGGCTGGATTGGGTGGGGCTTGGGTATGACTTGGAGGGTGTGGCTTAAGTTTATATTTGTCTTTGTTTTGTCGTGTTTGGGTGGCTACGTACATGTAGCTGTGCAGTTTACTTTTATTTGGTTTGGTTTGATTTCATTGACAAGATTTTCTTCATCTGAATCCCAGAGTGATAGCATGCCTTAAGTAAATAACTAATTGATTGTCTTTGTTTTGCAGGTGTCGTTGTTCTAATTGATTGCTGTGCACCTGTTGTATAATTAACTCGAATCACACGTAACACTTTAAGCTTGCTGGTACTGTATCAGAGAACTCATCAAGTTTCCAACATGGCAGAGCAAGTCTCTCAATCCTTTCAGAATGAATTGTTTTCGGTTGTTGATGTTTTGTTATGTTTGTGTTGCAGTTTTTGCTAGTGCGGACCCGGCTGCATTTGATGTGGACTTCCTGGAGAAGGCCGGTGGATCTAGCACGGTAGGTAGTATCACTAGTCAGTTATTACTGCTCATTATTAAACCCCAATCCTCTGTGCCTACCGCACCAGACAAGAGCTGCTTAGGAGCCGTCCATAAAGTATGTACGCAAGAAATGTCAATTTATTTTTTTTAAGATGATCATTGAGTTTGGTTTTGTTTTGTTTTGTGATGCTTAGTTTCAAGAATCGGCACTTGCGAGGCAGTCGCTGTATGTCAAGTTTGACCCATTGGTCAATGCGCCAAGTGGTAAGTAGAAATCTTTTTAAGATTAGATCTTGGGTCTTGGACCTTGGACCTTGGACCATGTGTCTTGAATCTTGGGTCTTGGACCTTGGGTCTTGGGTCTTGGGTCTTCAATCTTGGGTCTTGGGTCTTCAATCTTAGATCTTCGATCTCGACTCTTGGGTCTTGTACCTTGGACCATGGGTCTTGGATCTTGGATCTCGACTCTTGGATATTGGATCTTGGGTCTTCAATCTTAGATCGTCTATCTTCGATCTCGACTCTTGGATCTTGGCTCTTGGGTCTTCAATCTTAGATCTTCTATCTTTGATCTTCGATCTTGACTCTTGGGTCTTGGGTCTTCAATCTTGGTTCGTGGATCTTGGATTTTGGGTTTGTGGAGATGGCAGTGCGGTGAAGCAGCAGAAGCAAAATGTTTGTCATGATGCTACCTATGTTTACAGGGGAGGGTGACATTTTTTCCAGCAATGGATTTCCATTTTTTTTCCAGGGGTTCTTTGCTTCCATTATTGCGTACTTGACAGAAATTCCTTGCCTTCCACAGGTGGCATTGTCAAGGGGCCACCCCTGACCGTCCCAACGTCCGCGATCCGAGAAGACGATGACGACCTCCTACAGATGCAGACTCCTCCCACTGGCCTAACCACCAGACAGTCAAGCAAGATACGAGAGAAGCCCATGATGCAGAATGCAGGCGCTAGTAAGGTGTCGACGGAGGGACGAGGAGGTATGACAGAAGGTGTGGATAGACTTCTGGCATTTAGTCCTCCGAGGGACGACACCAACCAGGTAATGTCATCATCCAAATCACGGGACATTCACATTAAAAACAGAAAAGAATATTCGCTTTTATTGAAAAAAAAATGAGACCTGAGGGGTTTACGTGGGCAGAGGGTTGGGCACTCAAAGCTTACGTTGAGTGCGGTCTCTTCGGTGGGACCACACATGCAGGCTGGTGAGGGGCGCATCCCCCAGCGGTGTATGCTGTGGTTGAAACATCTGACTCCTGTCCGCATCCTGTTCAAGGTGACTCATGTGCTTCATGGAAGCTCAGCTCCTAGTGGCAGCATCGCGTTGGGAGAGACTGTTTATCAATAATTATAATACGGAACATTTCTATGGTGCTCTACAACGAACACAGCGCCTTACATGGAGGAGAAAGACTACAAAGAAATACAAGGGGTAGACAGAACAGAGTACACTTTTATTAACAAAAGCACAAACAATATCAACAGACAGTTCAAGAAGGGTATGGGAATATAGGAATGTTTTGAGCAGACGTTTGAACACAGACATCAACTTCGCCTCTCTGAGATCAACAGGGAGCTCGTTCCATAGGCGAGGTGCTGCTATGCTGAAGGAATTATCCCCGGCTTTCTTCTTTGATCTAGGGAGTGAAAGGCGGGTAAGGTCAGAGGATGAGCGGAGTCGATGTCTGTTCGTAGCATTATTGTTAAGGCTTGTCCAGTCTACAAATCACCCCATGGAGCTTCTGGTATCCTAGAGCTGGATGATGATACCATCCGCTGGCTGAACCAGGACCTTCCCTTGTATCTGATGTACTTGTTGGTAGTTCTCACACGAATAACCGACTGTTAAGTGAAGCTATAATGCCGCAGCGGGAGGGTAGATCATAACTTTGTGACCTGTTTCAAAAATCTCTGGCTTCTTGTTTTGTCGCAGGGAATGGATGACGTGGACGGTGGTAACTCTCACCCAGGCATTGAGGCAGAAGATGAGGGCATCGTCCAGGTAGGTCTCTCTTGGCAAAGGATTCTTAGCTCTGTCATGTGAAACTTGAAACTGCATGTATATTTATAACCCCTTCTGCCCGGAGAGCTGCTATAACCGTTCGTCTCATTGCGTGAGAATATGCGTGATTGCTTTGTTATTTTCATTGAAATAAAAGAAGGTAAGTTTGCGGTGACACCATGTAATCTCTTCTGTGAGAGTGTGTGATTCTGAGAAGAACCGTTGGTATTATCAGGACGTTCTGAACAGTGTGCTCCGTTCGTCCTCAGGAGAGTAACTAGAGTAATACCACCGGTTCTTCTCAGAACCACACACTCTCACAGAAGAGATTACATGGTGTCACCGCAAACCTACCTTCTTTTAGTACTTCCACCATGCATAGCTTCAAGTCTTATTAATTGAAATACATTGAATGGGTGTACTGTCTGGAACAAAAGGTTCAATGAACCTTTACTGTTCCATAAAATTCACTCATTGTTGTACATTTACCCCCTTGATTTGCATTTGAATAGATCAGCATTTTCAAGCGCACCATAATCTGTGAGTTCTGAACACAGCGGTGTGTATAGATTACACCCCACCTGGAATTTGGGTTATTGTGCAACGGTATTCAACCATTGTGTGCCCTCATTGTTTACGCCAAGCTCCCTGCACACATGCATAATTGTTTTCACCAACCATTAAAACAAAATTCAGAAAGTGTCAAGAAGCAGAACTTTGCAGACCTTGGAGAAAAAATCATCATAGTTTTTGGAGAATCGTATGTAGGAGTCTTTAGTTATATTCTTGTTTTATCTTGGTCTTCAGCTTTTACGCTACTCACAAGCCGACTTGGATGCAGCCATCAAAGAGGCGATCAAAACAGTACAGAAACAGGTCAGTGCAGCTTTCATTCCTCTTTGACCATCCGTCCTCTGGACAGTCCGTCCTCTGGACAGTCCGTCATCTGGACAGTCCGTCATCTGGACAGTCCGTCATCTGGACAGTCCGTCATCTTTGACCATCCGTCCTCTGGACAGTCCGTCCTCTGGACAGTCCGTCATCTGGACAGTCCGTCATCTGGACCGTCCGTCCTCTGGACAGTCCGTCATCTGGACAGTCCGTCATCTGGACAGTCCGTCATCTGGACAGTCCGTCATCTGGACGGTCCGTCATCTGGACGGTCCGTCATCTGGACGGTCCGTCCTCTGGACAGTCCGTCATCTGGACAGTCCGTCATCTGGACAGTCCGTCATCTGGACAGTCCGTCATCCGGACAGTCCGTCATCTGGACAGTCCGTCATCTGGACCGTCCGTCATCAGAACCGCCTTTTACGCAACTACAAACCGTGGAGCATCTTGTCTGCCCTGAGCGTGAAGATACTTGCACATACAATGACCTCATAGCCTTGACTCCCCAGTCAAGGATGTATGTGCAGCATTGAGCTCATATATCTGGCGCAGGCAGTTGATGGGTGCAGGCCTCACTGGTGCAAGGCTGAGTTGAAACAACCTCCACCAGTCCAAATAAGATGAAAGATTTGTCTCGTTGTTGAGAATTGAACATTTCAAGATTTTTCATTTTTCATTTAATTCAGAATAACAAGGAGATGAACCAGATGAAGAAAAAGCAGGAGGAAAAGGACAAAATTATCGGCTCCCTGAAACTGAAGCAGCAAGAATCAGACAAAAACACAGAGAACCTCAGGTGAGATTAGGATCTTTTGGGTGTAATTTAACAATAGCGCGTATTACTGTGTTTCTTAAGCGCAAATTATCCCTGGTCATTGGGCTACATTAACTTTCCGGAAACCATCTCAACTCCCTGGGGAGTATACAGCCCCAGCTGCTGTAAGGCGCACAAAGCCATCCTTACCCTCACAGGTACCCATTTACTCCTGGGTGAAGAGGAGAAATGTAATGACAAAGTGTCTTGCCTAAGGATGCAAGCACCACAACAACCCATGGCTGGATTCAAACCCATGATCTGTAGATTGACCACAAGATCTTGAGTATGACACAACAGACCACTAGGCCGCAACACCCGTATAATATAGACTGTCAATTTCAGATATTTTTGGTATAGGCATTAAATTATATTAACTTGTTGCAGAATGCCTTGAGAATATCTTTGTGAAAAATACTCAGTAAAGCTTAGGGAAGTCAAATAATGACAATTAACAAATACAAACAGTAAACAACATCACCGACAAAACAAACAAACAAACTAGATCCTAGGAATAGAGATTGTAGAATGATATCATGAGGCGATGGATGATTAGTAGGAATGCTTGAGTCTTCACCAACGGGGTCATAGCGACATCCATAGTGTGGTCTTACTCAATCAGGATTCTTTGTGCCACTTTTGTTTCTGCCACAGCGCTCTGGTGACTCAGTACGAGAAAGCTATGCAGCAGATGATGGGTAAGTCAAATCAGATTGTGCCTCATCCTAACCCCTTCTGCCCGGAAAGCATCTATAGCAGTTCGCCTCGTGGCCTGAGAATATTCATGATTGCTTTGTTATTTCCATTGAAATACATTGAATGGGGGTACTGTCTGGAACAAGAGGTTCAATGAACCTTTATTGTCCCCAACAATTCTCTCATTGTGGTACATTTACCACCTTGATTTGCATTTGAATAGATTAGCATTTTTTAGCAGTCCGCAATTTGTGAGTTCAGAACACAGCTGCTGTGCAATAGATTACATCTGCCTGGAATTAGGAATATTGTCCGGCGGTATTCAACCATTGTGTACCTGCATTGTTTACGCCAAGCTCCTTTCACACATAGCCCGGCCAGATGACCTCTGTTGGACCACTGGCTGATAATGAGGTTGGCCCAAGCAGAGCACACAAAAAGCCAAAGGGGTTAACAAAAATGGCGACTTGGGGAGTATACAGCCCCGGCTACTTTAAAGCACACAATGGCATCTCAACTCTCGTAGGTACTCATTTACTCTGGGTGAAGAGGAGCAATATGTGACAAAGCATCTTGCCCAAGGATGCAAGCACCACTTGGTTGCCCATGGCTGTATTCGAACCCATAATCCGTAGATTGACCACAAGACGTGTCAGACCACTAGGCCACAGCACCCCACATGATTGTTGATAATTTTGTCAGGATCCCCGTCCATTGATTTGCTTTCTCCAATCTGTTTGAAGGGGACATCAACCGAGCCAAGGACAGCTCACAGGAGTCGGTGGCTGGAATCCAGAGAGAGAAGGAACAAGCGTTGGAAGATCTTGCATCAGTAGAGAATGCATTCAGCGACCTCCATCGGAGATATGAGAAACTCAAGCAGACGGTTGAGAGCTATAAGAAGGTAGGCTTCATGAATATTCATATTCTTATTGGGCCATTTGATTCTTGTATCGCCATGCTAATCTTAAGCCCCGCCAACCTTAGCAACGCCACGTGTTTTACATACGGCATGTGTCCGAGTTTGACCGAGGTAATGGACTCCAATTGGTTAATACGCGCAGTTTGATTGACAGGCCGAAAGGGTCCATTGAACTAAGGAAAATTTACTGGAGCGGGATTCGAACCAGCGACCTCCGGAATACCACACCACTGCTCTTACCAACCTACTATGCAGCCCTGTGTTGTTAGTGTCCCAAATGGTCAATAATCTGTGAGCTTTAAAAACAGCTGCTGTGCAATAGATAACATCTGCCTAAAATTTAGAGTGATCCTGCCAGGCAAATTCTCTCTATGAGAGAACCTACTGGTAGGACTCGCCCGGTAGGGCATCCACATGACACATGGTTGCGTCAGATGGATCGTTATTTTGCTGGGATGAGGATGGGTTGCGTGGCTGCCTGGGGGATGGCCATCAGAAGACCGAAGGAGTACTGCTCGAAGGTAGATGCGGCAACGCGCTGCCATGGCACATGCTCCCACTGATTGATTGTTTCCTGGGGCCAATTTCATAGAGCTGCTTAGCACAAAAAAATGCAGAGCACAAAAATGGCCTGCCCAATAAAACAAACCACCATTGAAAACATTTGATATTCATGGTCAGCGAACAACAGCCAAAGAACAATCACAAGTGATACACAACACATGGAAATTTGGTTGTTAACCCTGTTTTTACCACGACAGAAATGTCATGCTTAGCGAATTTTTGTGCTAAGCAGCTCTATGAAATTGGCCCCTGGTTTGGATCTGCTCTGTTAATCCCTTGCTTTGGTTCTTGTGATCATTTGAACAGAATGAAGAGGTCCTGAAGAAGTGTGTGGCAGATTACCAGGCCAAACTACGGAAACAAGAGCAGAGATACCAAACACTCAAGACCCACGCAGAGGAAAAGATTGAGAAGTAAGATGAGATACTCCATCCTTTCTAATCTTGAGGGTTTTTCAGACATGACAAACCTCTGGGTTGACGAGTGTTTGTTGAAAGTTGACGGCAATTTTTCAGATTAGGGTTAATGAAGTTCAAACAAGAAAGGTCTACTAGTTCATACCTACCCCAGACGGTTACTACTATATGCAAATTCCCCTGCGCCAATTTGCTGCTTCGCTGCAAAGACTTGATCAACCGTGGTGCACCCTGACCTCCCACACTGCATACCGACATAGCCGCCATGATCGTGCCCTTCATGGGTAGGTATGAACTAGTAGACTCAACCCACAACAGGTGGGGGGGGGGGGGAATTTGAGGCTTTGCATGGTGACAATTGGTATGTGGATCGGTTTGCAGAAACACCATGTAAGAATCGTTAGTACTTTTGCACTTCTATTTCGTTCGCACTTCTCGTAAGGTCTCAATCAGTCATCATACTAGAGCAGGCTAGTCGAAACGTTGAGACCTTACGAGAAGTGCGAAAATACGAACGATTCTTACATGGTGTTTCCGCAAACCGAAGTTCAAACACTCACCGAAAATGAAGTTGACGCGTCTTCTTAGCTTAAAGCTTTACTCACGCTAAGTCAATTTCTTTGTTTGTTCCTGTTAGAGCTAATAGCCAGATTGACATGGTGAAGAAGAGTTATGAAGGTGAGCTGAGCGCCTTACAGGCAGCCGTCAAGAGAGAAACAATGAAAGTAGAAAGCATGGAGAAGACTATTCAACAAAAGGTACGTACAAAATAATCCAATGGCTAGAACAAATTGTGTACGAAATAGTTCAGTTTGTGTACAAAGAGATTGTCTTGTGTACAAAATAGATTAGCTTGTGTACAAAGGGATGGTCTTGTGTACAAAATAGATCGGCTTGTGTACAAAGGGGATTGTATCTTGTGTACAAAAAGCATACTACCTTCAATATGCAAGTAGCCAGTGATAGTTAGCAGTCTTGCATGTATATCCTAGTGTAATGGCTGACTTCTGACTTAGAAATTAATCCAATTTGAATTGTTCGGTTTCGTTTGCCCCGGATTGTGGTCAAGTGGCGAATTTGTACACTTTGTACAAATCCCTGATTTCAGGCTGTTAATTGTGAATTTCTTTGTTTCTTCTTTCAAACAGACAAAAGAGAACGACGAACTGACGAACATCTGCGACGAACTTATCGTAAAGATTGCTGATAATAAATAATGCTGCATTGATTACCACGACGATGTGCCATAATTTAGAGAGAATGGAGACATTTTCACCGAGGAAATAAGCACTCATCGGGTTTTTCATCGAGCTTTTTCATCTTCAAGTAGGCAATGTAAGATTATGCCAATCCCTTAATACCCTTTGTGTAATGAATAACCTGCCACACAAAATATACTTACAACCAGGGGCCAATTTCACGGAGCTGTTTAAGCAAAAAAAATTGCTTAGAACAAAAAGTCTTGCTCAATAAAACAAACCACCCATGAAAATTCCGTTTGATATTCATGGTCAGCGAACAACAGCCAAAGAACAATCACAAGTGATACACAACACGTGGAAATTTGGTTGTTAATCCTGTTTTTGTAAAGTTAGACATTTCATGGTTAGCAAATTTGTGTGCTAGTCAGGGCCGTGAAATTGGTCCCAGTTTACTTGGCGAGTGGTAGTTTCCGGCCCTGGGGAATAAAGGCAAATTTTATAGCAAAGACGACTGTGGCAGCAGTTTGATTAATACCATCACTGGTCTCCAGATGTTGCTATTCAGCGTTGCTATGAGAAATCCCTGGTATCCAACAGCTCTGGACATATGGCCGCTCAATTCCTCCATATTTCACAAGTTCAACATTTCAGTCCACACAAATCAGATTGTAAATTCTATCCACGAGGTACCGGTGTTGCGTCACAAGTGTCCATCATTCTGAAGTGTCTGTATAACCAAATAAGGTAATAAATACTGCGTCATGCATGGTAGCTAAATGTACTAATCTTGTTCCCATTGTGCAACATCACATGTTGTAGTATTACCTTATTTGGTCACCCGGATACTTGAGCATGGCGGACATCCGAGACCGCGACACCACTATTGAGGAAAGATCGGGTTGTATCAGGTTGTCTCTGTACAGTGGTTGAATTTTTGTACGGCTGCATGAACTACTCATTAAGTAATTTGGTATGGAAATTCCAATTCATGAAGTGAAAAACTGTCAACTTTGTCAAGTGAATTCGGACTGTTTGAACGTGTAGTTCATGTCATGGTGGTTTCTATACTTTCTTCAATTACTGGTTTAAAGTGTCTTCTCATATTGACTAATATACTGAATGAAACGGAATGGATAAACAAGTTCTAAATATCGTCAGGAAATTTGTAAAGGTTAAGCAATCCAGTTGGGTTTTTTCTCCAGTAAATGAATGCACATCGTAATTATAAATGAGTCTCGTGTGTTGATGAAGATTGAATTTCATGCCTATGAAAACAAAAGGAAAAAATGTTGACATCAAACTTGTTTGTGTTTATACAAAACGTCTTATTATATATTTAGAATCCAGCAATCGGATGTTATTTATTTCGGCAGTGTGCTCTCTGCAGGCTAAAAGACGTTAAAGAAAAAAAACGAAATTAGTTTTCTTTGTTTTCTTTTGTATACACAAGTAGACCACGCACAAACAATTTCCTGATAGAATTATGAAGAGCGCCCTCAATGGGTGAGGAGTTCTTCATTGTTTGATGGTCGGTGGAATTTTTTGTGTACTATTAAAAATGTTGACAATGTACATACACAGTTTGAATAGTCTGGTAATATTGTACATAAAAACTGTACTATAATCTTTGTTCAATATTTTCCACATGTTTTTTGGAATTATTGGTTATCTTTATGCACGCAAACAAAGTTAAAAAAAAATCAGGTTTCTTCCAGTTTGTTTGGTTAAGGAGGCAGAAATATGAATTAGTTTGATTGCTGCTGCATTATGAAAATTATGCTATTTCATTGTTATAAAAGCTTGCCGATAAGTTTAGTATTTATTCATTTTGCCTAAATTTGGTACAGTTTGTTTCGGGATCAACATGGATTTGATTTTCCTTCTTGAAAGACATTTCAAAGCCATTTTGGGGACGTTCACGGATTCTTTGTTACTAAGCTGGTATGGACTGCACATTCACAGCGAACCATCAACGTTTGGTAGCTGAAAGTAGTGCCAACAAGTTAAATTTTATAACTGGAGCATGAATGCAAACACCAGTTGTATTACCTTTCAAACCCATGAAATATGGTTACAATAAGCTTTTTGCGAGTTATTTCTAAATAGTATCTGGTACACAGGGTTCTTTCACGAAACAATTTGCAAATTGCCAATTATTTTGAATTTCCCAGACTAACGACTCTGTTGCTATATCACATGATTCAGGGCAAGCTTTTGCTTAGTTACATAACAGACGTCTTGCACCAATGCACTGTTCATAAAATGGATAAGAATGGCACAAAGGAACCAGTCCATTCCAGAGATGGGTATCGCTATGCAAAACCTTGCCCCAAATCATGTGATACATGTATAGCAACAGAGTCTTTAGTCTGGGAAATTCAAACTGGGGTGTTTATGTGCAATAAAAGAAGTCCATGTACCAGATACTATTCAGGTTTAACTCACAAATAGCTGATTAAATAGAAATTGTCATATTGTAATGATAAGTGCTTATTCTGTTTATTTTACACTAAGCAGAATCCAGGATCCATAAGCCAAATTTCACAGCATCTTTGCAAAAAACAGTCCTCTACAAATTATAATGCTAAGCATTAAACAGCAGGGAACCAATCACAAGCAATACATGCATAATATTAGTACCTAGAGTATTGGTTGGTAACCCGCATTTATCTCAGTAAAACTTTCCTGTGCTTAGAAAGCAAAGTTGAGTACTTGGTAACATGACAAGCTTTGGATTCGAATTTATCATTTGAAATTTAACTATTTGGGTGTGGCTTTTTCTTTGGGGTCAATGTTTCAAATAATAGCTCACATAAAATGTTGTGTAAATAGTGTAATAGAGGTATTTCTGATGTATATCGCATTTTTTTGTGTGTTATATGATGTGATTTATGATGTAAACAATTACAAATGGTAAACAAAGACATTGGAGAAAAAACAAACAATTGAATAAATCATCTCCAATTATCTGAAAATAATGGTTGTAAGTTCCTTCATTTTACTGATGAATATCGCTGATTCTTTAAGTTATAATTAACCTCCCTTAATTCAATGCGCGGTATTTTTGAACGCTTGAGGGCGCTTCGAATTACTTCCGGGGGTCATTTGACAATGCCTTGTTGTTGTGTACCGCTGTGTCAGAATACAACTCGTACATGTCGTAGTAAAAATATACACTTCTATCGTATCCAAAAAGAAAAAATTGTCCGTAAATGAACTCTGCTCAATTGACAATTAACCGGACTGTACCCCCGGAAGTAAATGAAGTTGTACACCTAACAGCGCCCTCATGCGTTCAAAAATACCGCGTATTGAGGTAGTCCTTATTATACTTTTTCCTGTAAAATCCACTTCACACCTTTAAAGGTAATATCATTCTTTGGTTTTTGTCAAAGAAATGCAGAGTCATGGGCAAAAATATCAAGCTAGAAAGATATACACTAACAGTCATCTGTGAAATTGTCATTCCCATACGGTGCCCATTTCTTTTTAGAAAATAGTTTAAAACGCCCAAAGTATTTTTTAAACCTTTTCACCATTATTAATCTTTAAAAGATCAAAATTGTTTTGGGTCATTGGGTTTGCTTTTTCTTTCTGGTTAAAAACAGCATTTCAGACAGAAAGATCTTAACGGTATTTTACTGTTTTTCTACCATCACCATCTTTATACCCTGTAATGTATAGGTAGGTAAATCTGTGAAGATTTCTGTTTCAGTGTGCTACTGCAATTTATATCTAGCGCCCTCTGTCGGTATGAAATCACCACATATCCCACAATTCCTTGCAAAAAGGTAACTTTTGCCGTGTCGCAAAATCTCTGGCTGCGGCTGTAAATTACACACGCACATATGGCAGCCACTAGCCAGTGACTGCAGCCGTTGCCCATAGACTTGTGTGTTATTTGCAGCCGCAGCCAGAGATTTGGGGCACGGCATAAGCCATAATTGACCTCCTTTCACAAAAACTTACCACAAAATAAGGAACATATATTTCAGGGAAGAAAATTCAACCTTTTTATTTTGAATACACACAAAATTGTTCGGAAAAAATTGAAATTATTAGTCTGGAATACATCAATATTTTTTATATATGACTGTCAATCATTGCAATTGGATCAAATAAAACTTGTAAAGTTTTGTGAAGTCTAATTATTATTCTTGTCTTATTGTCTTCTTAGTATATTTTTTTTTCAAGACATAATGAATTGAATAAAATATGACAGAATTACGACAAGAATTATCACCGCATGAGAAATAAGAATGAAATTGAAAATAATTACAGTGTATTTCAAATTATTACCAAGTTCAACATAAAATTGTGTCATTAGTGCCGGGGTTTCCTTACACCATTTGTAATTTTGTCTATTTTTGTGAGGTCAATAAGGCATAATTTTTATGAAAGAAATCTAAGTTTATTACTCCATATGAAAGGTAATATCATACTTTGTTTTTTGTCAAAGAAATGCAGATTTATATGGGCATAAAATATCAAGGAAGATACAGGAGCAGTCATCTGTGAAATTCTTAGTACGGTCCCCGGCGACAGCCCACTATTTCACTGAGAAAATTTCATGTTGGTTAACTTGTTGTTGGTGAGAAATATGGCAATAAAACAATATGGACTTAATTATCATAATGTAATGTACATGAACATCATGTTCAACGTGACATGGACAAACATGGTGAGCGCAGCAGAAGCCACACCTCCAATGGGCGTAGCTAAACTCCCTTGACTGCATCGTCTAGTGAAAACTCAACTATAGAGGGCGTCCTTCATTTAGAAGCCATGCGACCGATGAGTGGTAATTTCCTCACATAAACACAAGAAATGACAACTTATTTCTCCACTAGTAACAGGTATGCTTGGTATAATTTGGCTGAAAGTTGATAAAGTTCCTCTTGTTAAACATTTTTGCCATGCATTAAATAAACGTATTGGTCGATAAAAACGTGAATTTGGATGGAAAGTGTCACTCTGTAATGAGCCATGTTTTGCAAGCAGACGTTCGTATTTACATACACGTACTCATGTAGGCCTTGTCTGTGTGTTGTGTGTTGGAGCTTAGGCGTAAGAATCCATTCATTTTATTGCCAAGTAGGCCTACAAGCTTTTGAATTTTAGTGCACTTCCCAGTATTACCATATCGGCATTAGTGTCTTTTACGCCACCCATATTATTTTCAGTATTTATTTGGGTAAGATTAAGAAACTGTGTGGGTTTTTTTTTCACGGAAATATTGCCGAAATATGTTCATTTTAGAGGTTACAGGACCCATGAATAAATTTGGTTTAAGTAACAAATCTCATTTTGGAACAGAAGAAGCTAAATAAATACTGAAAATAATATGGGTGGTGTAAAAGACACTAACCCCCAATTCTTTTTCCTAGGTTTTGAATTATCTTCCCCAAATCCTGTACTTTAAAACTTAAAGAAATGTTCCTGTCTTAATTATTTGATGTTGCAGTGAGCCACAATGAGAGATCTGTTTGAAACAGCAGACCATGGGGAATTCATCCATCACCAGCCACAGACCTAGTGGAAGATGACCCATGGCTAATTCTACCCAGCCAGATAGAGAATGAGCTTGCTGGTTGTCCATCTACAAAGGGTACAACCATGTAATGTGAGCCAGTTATCAGCCTTGAACCATCCACCTACAACCCACTCAGCTACCCAGCAAGTAAACCACCAAGACAACCAGTCATCTGGCTGTCCATCAGGAGTGGCAGTCACCAGCCATCCAACCAGCTATCTTGTCTGCCGATTAATGATTATCCAACTAGCCAACCGGCCAACCAGCATACCAACCAGCTGGCCATCTGATCTATCTGGGGAGACAGTCACCAGTCAACCAGAGTGTGACTATCCAACCAGCCAACCAGCCAGATACACAGCCAGCCAGCCAAGATGCCACACTGAAATTGGGACAGGTACATGTTTACAAGTATTGATTTATTATGCACATTGTCTGCCAATGCTGGATTGCCCACTTATCAATCACTAATGTTAGGCTGATGGGAAGGTAGTCAACAAGCAATTGGTGAACAAAGACCAAGGACAAACATCCATCTACTTATGGTACATGTACTTCAGACTCTGGTGAGCTGTGTTTGTATATCAGGTGTTCTTTGCAAGAAATAAGGCAGTGCAGGGGTTTCCACTTTTTAAATTTGTTTTTCACTTGCTCACTTGGCTAGTGAATCAGACATTCACAAGTGCACATTTTCACCAGCCCTCCAATTACGTCATCATTTTATTGATTATCTTTTTCTTATCATAGGTTTGACAGTTAACTTGGCTGCAGCCTGATCTCAAATCATGCCATGACCCCAGATACCAGCAAGGCAACCAGCCATCAGGCTGTCTTGTCAGGAAAAGACAGTCACCAGCCACCCAGCCAGTGAGAGTGTGACTGTCCAACTAGCCAGCCTCTAAGGAAGCAGTCATCCAGCCATTCAGCCGCCAAGAAGATGCCACACTTGGATTGGGACAGGTACGTTTTGACAAGTATT
The DNA here is from genome assembly GCA_963971285.1 of Astropecten irregularis. Lineage (NCBI taxonomy): Eukaryota > Metazoa > Echinodermata > Asteroidea > Paxillosida > Astropectinidae > Astropecten > Astropecten irregularis. Next base: position 19,265,514 of record OZ020254.1, on the reverse strand, counting down.
GATTCATTTTTAGTCCTGTTTTTAACTTTGGGCACAAAATTTGGCTGATCTGCTTGTGTTTCTCATGCAAAGATGGCAAATGCAAGTAATGCAAGGGTTTGAAACTACACAACGATTTTCCAGAACAATTAAGAACTTGCACCAGGTGCTGTTTGATTGTTTCCTACATAATCCTTTTAATCTGTCAACTTCCTATGACTTTTGTCATCACAGGATTGATCTTAGCCAGATCTTAGCCAGATCTCAACTGATGCCACGACCTCAGATACCAGCAAGGCAACCAGTGATCTGGCTGTCCATCAGAAGAGACAGTCACCAGCATGCAGTCCACCTCAAACCAGCGAAACCTGTCCATGGAGCTGGCTAACCAGCCAGCCCAGCCATCTAGTCTAACAAGGAAAGACAGTCACCAGCCATCATTGGAGTCATCAAACCAGTAAGACTATGACCATCCAACTAGGGAGCCAGCTAACCATCCAGCCCAGCCATCTAGTCTAACAAGGAAAGACAGTCACCAGTCATCCTTGGAGTCATCAAACCAGTGAGACTATGGCCATCCAACTAGGGAGCCAGCTTACCAGCCAGCCCAGCCATCTAGTCTAACAAGGAAAGACAGTCACCAGCCATCATTGGAGTCATCAAACCAGTAAGACTATGACCATCCAACTAGGGAGCCAGCTAACCAGCCAGCCCAGCCATCTAGTCTAACAAGGAAAGACAGTCACCAGTCATCCTTGGAGTCATCAAACCAGTGAGACTATGACCATCCAACTAGGGAGCCAGCTAACCAGCCAGCCCAGCCATCTAGTCTAACAAGGAAAGACAGTCACCAGTCATCCTTGGAGTCATCAAACCAGTGAGACTATGACCATCCAACTAGGGAGCCAGCTAACCAGCCAGCCCAGCCATCTAGTCTAACAAGGAAAGACAGTCACCAGTCATCCTTGGAGTCATCAAACCAGTGAGACTATGACCATCCAACTAGGGAGCCAGCTAACCAGCCAGCCCAGCCATCTAGTCTAACAAGGAAAGACAGTCACCAGCCATCCTTGGAGTCATCAAACCAGTAAGACTATGACCATCCAACTAGGGAGCCAGCTAACCAGCCAGCCCAGCCATCTAGTCTAACAAGGAAAGACAGTCCCCAGCCATCCTCGGAGTCATCAAACCAGTGAGAATGTGACTGTTCAACTAGCCAGCCTCTAAGGAAGCAGTCACCCATCCATTTATCAGCCAGCCAAGAAGATGCCACACTTGGATTGGGACAGGTACATATTGACAAAATATTGAATCATTCTTAGACTTGCTCATCCCTTTTTCTTACCTAAAAAACTTATGCGTCAATCAAATAAGTGCGACTCCTCCTACTAAATGTTATCCAAGATGTTTAACCTTAAAGGGATAACACATGACGGATGACTCAGGTTTTGGACTTGAGAGATGTGACTCGGACTCGAACTTGGAAGTGATATTTTGGGACTTGAATACAAGTCTGCAAACTACTATGAAGTATCAGTTTCCTGTTTCATTCAATGGGTTTTTATTGATGAACTAACTGCATGTTATTTTATGTACATGTTAAATCTGGTAAACTGTGGCTGCTGCTCTGTGACCTTCACCAATCATGTGTTAAACAAACAATTTGTTATGGATTTGAATAGTCATATCAGTGCGTGTTAAATGGTTAACCAATCTCTCTTTATTTCTATTGTTGTATTAGGTGATCTTGTCAAGGCATTCTACCAATGAGATGTCACCCATTCAAGTGATGTTGCCTGTCCAGTACTAGAAGGAGTCATCATAAAGTAAATAGAATTATTTCATTTATTATTGCAACAATATTTGTGCATTAGAATTGTACTTCTATTTGTAATCAAGAATCCATTCAACTTTGAAGATTAATGTCAGGTGTCAGTGTAGGGGGTAAATCTCAGCAGGATTACTCATGAAAACTTGCAGCTATCAGGCTCCTCTGGTGGGATTTGAACCAGAGACCGACCAAATACCTGTAAGAGAAACAAAAAACAAGTAACAAAGAAACTTCTGTGATCAAGAATGTGTAGCATTGCTGAAGGACAATTACTTTGTTGTGAATGTGACATAAGGATTTCAACACTGATATATTTCCTCTGGTGGGATTTGATCCAGAAACTTTAGGTTAATGCTCAGATTATCTGAGAAACTTGTCTGATCAAGCAAAACAAAAAATCCACATCGGTGCCTCTGGTGGGATTTGAACCAGGCACCCCTTATCTGAAAAAGTATGAAATGAAACATATTTGATGAACCTAGCTAACCAAGTGGGCTTTGGTTTACCTCCATACATTGACATCTAGATTTGTTTACTTCATTGATGTGTAATTTATTGTATCATACATTTGTATTTTTTGCTTGTTGTACTGGAGAAACACTCAATGCTATGACAGCTGAATGTTCGTGTTAATCATTGCTGAACAAGGAAAGGATTATTCATCGCGGTAATTACAGTTAAGGAAAAAGGTGATCGATGTCACGCGATGTTGTGTTGCTGGTAGCGACGTTTCGGCTGCTGGAACTGTACATCCCCGGATTCCGGCTTCCCACCATCCAAAACATGACAACCGCAACACCACGGACGGAACCACAGAAGCGCACCGAAGCCACGACGAGGACACGCACCCGACCACCCACGGAGTGACCCGTTCGACGTCCGAAGTACACTTCAGTGAGCACGAGGGACACCAACCAACAGGATATAACGGACACTGCAGCATCCAGTTCTTCAGTTGCCTGATGAAGGCTGGCAGTTCCAGCAGCCGAAACGTCGCTACCAGCAACACGACATCGCGTGACATCGATCACCTATTTCCTTATTGCTGAACAAGATGGCTTTTGCAATTTATGTAGAAAAATGTCAAATTCTTGCCTGAGATGGCCATGATATGAAGAGGAAAATAATTTGTAGATTTGGTCTTTCTTGATCCAAAACTATGTACAGGTTTTATGCATACAAACAATGCCAACAACTCTTAAACTTGTGAATTTTGTCACATGCAGCGTAAAGTGGTCATGTGCATTGTGTGTTTCTGACAGCTAGCTAGGGGGTATGTCAAAGTTGGGATGGATTCATGATATTGTAGTAGTTTTTTAGTCCCCAAATTATCACACTGCCTTGGTGGCAAATCAATTTCATTTCTGTATTGTGTGTCACACCTTGTGCCCCTTTAACAAAAACAATTTCCCCAAGGTGGGAACTATTTATCAGGTCCACTTGTTACTTTGTATTTTTGCTCATGTTAGTCCCTTTTCCCCTGGTTGGGGAAACTTTCCACAATGATCAGGCTTTTCCTCTGAAACATTCTAAATGCGGCATCTGTGAATCCCAAATTCTGCCATCCAATTTTTATCATGCTGCTGCGCCATCAATTTTTCACCCATTTCACTTTCCTCTTTTCCTTCACAAATGGATCCATCCCTTCTCATTGTAAAAAGTCTTAAACTTGCATAGTGGTTCAGGATTTAGTATCACAGTTTAGACATGTAGAAAAAATCCATTTTTATTTCCCTTTCTTGCATGAATTTCTTTGTGAGCTATTTTGGAAAGCTTTTTCCCAATATATCCAGTTCTAAAACATCAATTCTAGTCATTTTTGGAATTGTTCTGAAATGTCAGCATCATTTTCCTCTTCATGGACATAATACATGTAATTAGACAGTATTGAGTCCATATGTTTTCACTCATAATCCTTTCTGCATATTTTATGGGATTTCTCATCCTCAATTTCAAACTTATACCAGTTGTACCCCTGGGTGGGACTTGAAACAAACCCTTTTATGGTAAAATTCCATCTCCACATAATGTTTAAATGTGATTCACAATCCTGAACCATGGATATCTTTTTAATTTTAAGTATAAATTTGTAAATGTTTTAGGGTTCATTCATTTGAAGTGACAAGGGTTGGAATTGTAAGCGTCTGATTTCCAAAATGTGGGTTTGACAAAAGTTTCCAATTCGTCTTTTTAAAATTCTTTTTAAATTCTGGTATTCACTTTTTCACTTAATTCGGTCATTTGTGCACATAATTATCCCATTTTTATTCAATTTGGGGGTTTAAAGTTTTTTTCTTCTTGTTTGTATTTTTTTTGGGGGGGGGGAGGGTTGGCAATTTTGTTTCTCCTAAAATTCTTTTCCAGACCTTATGAACAACTCCATCATTTCAAATGAATGCACTCTAAAGTTATATTTTATTGCCTTTTTTCTTAAAAATGTATTCCTTGTGTCGGTATATGTGTTTCTCCAACAGACAGATTGATCATGCGCCGCTAAGCAACAATAACAAACTAAAGGAAAAATGCATGAATATTCATGCAGAAGCACTGAAAAAGCTGCGAATATTTGCTTGTGTTGCTCTCTAAATACCAATGTTTCCTACAAAACTGTGTGCCAAATGCCTTGAACTGTCTTAAAATTCAAAACTGTTTTAAAACATCATGACAACATTTATTTTCTATAATGTTCTCTTTAAACAGTCAGGCAAGAAAAACGTGTTATCAGGATAGTACAAAACAAAACCTTTCTTGCAGATGCACTGAAAAAAGCATATAATTTGTGTATGTTTCACACTCAATACTATTAATTCCTACAAATTCCTTGAACTGTGTGTATCCTAAAATTCAAAACTTTTTCAAAACATCATGACAATTGATTGATGCAAACAAAATCTAAAATGATCTTTTCAAAACTAAAGTCGCTAAAAGCAACTTTCGTATCAGGACAGAACAAAACCTGTCTTGTCTAAAATGTTCTTCCCATGTAGATTGACACATGTTAAGGAGCTGATATCAACTCTGTTTGTTGGAGTAATTCTCATACTGTTATTTAAAACTGTTCTAATCTGCTGTTAAAGTGTTTAAATCCTGTACAGATCAAATACACATAGGAAAGAAGCTCAGACGAGCATGTGAGTGCCGGTTGGTGCGTTCCTCTGCTGTCTAGGATGTGGAGCAACTTTAATGACCCGGGTGCATTGGTTGATATGCGTCAGCTTGAGTGAAACCTGTCTTCAGTGTTGCTGGTATTCTACTCTGTAAGTGTTCTGCCTCACATGATTTGACAAGCTCATACCAAAATTCTGCTTGCGGCAAAAACTAGAAGAAAGGAATTGATTGTTGTACACTAAGATGCTGATAGCGCTTGTATGATGGTGCGAAGGACAGAGGACCCTTTTTTTGCACAGTTTTTTTCGCACTGATACTTTTGTTATCCTAAGTTGGTACCCTTCATCTTACTGTTCCTGTGTAACCAGGTCTCTTTTTAGGCTGGTCATGATGACCAACCCTTTTGCATAGGACATCTGCTTCTGATCTGAGGGGGCTCTTGACCTGATAGATGATGGTGACCTCTACTCAGTTGTTGATGTGATGATTAGAGAAACAGTTTTTTGGCATTGCTGGTTTACTTTGTTACAGTTCTCAGGTTTTGACCATTGGTTTCACTTGTGTAGTAGAAATTAGGGTTGTGTAGGAAGGCAAGAGGGACCACTTAAAATATTTAGCAAGGTGTAGTTCTGTGATAAAAATGATAAAAATAATTTTCCTTAGTGCAATAACTGTTAAAATTAAATCTTGCTAAGAACCACAGTAATTTATCCACAGGACAGAAATAAAAATAAAAGCTGAAATAACCTTAAAATAACCATAGCAAGCTACTTTCATATTAACTTCATTTAACCCTAAAAAATATTGACAAAGTCAGTACAATTATTAAAGATTGAAAACATAGACCCCTACAAATCTAAATAAAAACATGTCAAAGAATAATCAGATAACAATAATGGTAAATGGCAATAATGACAAACTAATATGAGGGCATTTTCAGAAGCCCCAAAAGCTTGTATAGATATTGACCTTTGATAAAAACACACAGACAATCCATGTTGAGCAGAATCCTGAAACAGTGATAGGAATTGAACTTAGCAAAGGTTCATTAATTCAACCGAAATACTAGTTGTGTAATACAGACTTTAAAGAACGAAATAATTTGGAACGAACCATTATTGTAGCATTTTCAGAAGCTTTCAATATTATATTATATGCAGATGATTTAGCAACATATAAACAAATAACAAACAAATTATAATACAACATTCAAGTTAAAGAAAGATACATTAACTTCAAACTTAGTATTAGTTATGAAATAATAATTCAATTCTTAAAAGGCAGGCTAAAAACAAGAAAGATTTCTACCTTAAAAAAATCACTGAACAATTTCCAGTAATATCATGTAAATAATCTTTAAGGACATGCATCAAGGCTGCGTGTAACCAGGGATCTTCTCAACATTTTGACTAGTATGCGCATTTTTTATCTAAAGATTAATTTATTCACGCAGATCTAGAATAAATCAGTAAATCACTTTAAAAATATGCTACCAGTACCATAGGATACCTTGATAATCGAGACTAGAGAATGCAATAGGTTTAGGATTCCTAAACCTATACATGTAGAATAAACCATCTATCTACATTAGGAGTCAATTCACTTTAGTTCAGTTTAATCCACATAGGTCAACATATTGACAAAGTCAGTACAGTTATTGAGATGAAAATCAGACAAGATCTAAATGAAAGTTCCAATAGGCCTGTATCAAAATGGCCGTTGACAAAAACATGCCGACGATCCATGTTACAACAGAAACAAATAATAACTAGACAATTAAGTGTTCGTCCCGTGGACGAACACTAAGCTGTTCCGATTTTGTTTCAATTGAATCATTAGGCTGATACTAGAGAATTGTCTATTTCCGTAAGCAACGATTCTACACTTAGAGTAAGCAGTGCCCTTCAGACGATGGCTTCTACACATTGTACGAATTTCCTTTTTCAATGCATATTTGCATCTGTAGCTATGGTTACAAAACCGACGTACAATGAAATTTTTTCCTCAATATCTGATGATGTCATAACGACTTCATCATTAAATAGGTAGATTATTTGTAACACAGAGAATATACACACTCTTTTTTATTGCAAAAAGAATAGAGTGCTAACAAATTAATAGATAATAGATTAACAAACAATGCAAATTATTTACCTCATAAGCTTTCATATGATTTGCCTTTAGAGCTTTTAAAATAAAACTAAGAATAAGAAGTGAAATAGTAAAATAAAAATCACAACATAAAAGCTAGGGAAGCTTGATAAAGAATAATAAATATTAAATTAAATAATAATAGCAAACAAAAACAATCTAGCAAACGATTTAAAAACTGTTCCACCCTGGAATATGTTAAAACAGCTTAAAATGTTAGTACCAGAGTAAAGTTATGAAGGTAATAGCGTAGGAAATACTGGTAACATTCTTCTTCTATGGAAGAAGGGCGATAATTAATCATCACAAATAAAAATAACAAAAATAATCTCAATCTATTTAAAACCTGTTCCGCCCTGGAACACGTCGGAACAGCCAATACAATTTTAGCACCAAATGAGGATGGTTAAAAGTTAAGGTATTTAGGTATTAGCTTAGAAAATACTGGTAGCATTCTTCTTCTACACAAGTGAAACCAAGAAATCCATGAGGACATGATTGTTTCATTACTGCGCATGAGTTCATGTTTTTTCAGTGGGTAATTTGTGATTCAGAATACATAAACTATCAAATTTGGGGGCAAAAACGTTAATCCAAAATTTGAAGTAAGCTGCATGTTGAAATTTTGTTTCTCTGGTCAGCACATCATCATCTGGGCTGAAGTTGTTGTCATTTTGAAGGTTAAGGACTCAATTAGTGATGGAGTGGAAGTGTCCAAATGAATCGGCCTTTATTTTTGCTTTTTTGCCACCAAAGTTCACCACAAAAATGTCCTCCAAGAACATATAGCGGCCTGGTTGCCCGAACAGGGGGTGAAGTCTGAAGTACACCCATGCAGGTCTATTAAGATTTAAGTGTACAACAATGAATCCTTTCTGAGCTTTGTTCAGGCCTTTGTTAGTCTTTTCAATGCGCGGCATTTGCATGCCAACAAAAGCCTGCATAGGCAATGAGCTTGTTGAAATGTGTGTTGCAGAACGCCTATGGAGCAGAATACCAGGAACACTAAGTCAGGTTTCAACTCAAGAGGGCGCTTTATCAGCCGATGTGCTTGGGTCATTAAGTTGCTTCATGTTCTGGACAGTAGAGGGCGCACCAACCGGCACTTGCATTTAAAAAAAAAATAATTAAAAAAATAATTGACACGATAGACAGTGATCTCTTTTTGCATTTTTATTTTATCAATACCTGAAGTACCCCCTCTATGTACAAATATGTGTGGTTAACCAAGAGTACACTTAACTGGTTTTAAAGGGACTACATTGCAAACAGCCTCTCTGAAAAATGGACAACAGTAAGAGGGCGCTATTTGAGCAGACTTTATCCTGCATCAACAGCGCCCTCTCACTATGGACCATTTTCAAAGATGCTTATTGAAATAGTTCCAACAATACAAACTTCTGGCAATTTCCATGTGACCTCCATACACATTAACCTGACACAGCACAGAGGTCATATGTAAATTACCTAAAGGTTGTACGACTGGGACACATTTCAACTTGCAATGCAGCCCCTTAGCAAAGATGCCATTTAAAACCTAACCTATGACCTTGATTTTCTTACTACAGCGCAAGCAATGCAACAGAAATATGAAGGTTTTAGGCTTGTAGTTTTGTACGAATGAGAGAACTTGCGAAATAGCAGAACAGATGCAAAGAATACATGTATTGACTTTTGAATGTTGTCGCGCATATCAAAGTTTCTTTCTTTGTATTCCTTTTTGTATTTGCAGGAAAGTGCTTTTGGGTGCAACACTATGATTCTAATGTGAACGAACAAAGTCAAGCAATACACAATTCTGATGTTACTTTTGAATGTTGACGCGCATATCAAAGTTTCTTTCTTTGTATTCCTTTTTTTATTTGCAGGAAAGTGCTTTTGGATGTAACACGATGATTCTAATGTGGACGGACAAAGTCAAGCAATACGCAATTCTGAGGTTGGAGCGCAGACAATTTGGAAAGGTCACAGAATAATGTATGGATCAGCACCCTTTAAACCAGTAGTAACCTGCTACCTTAAGTGAGTCAGATTCAAATTGTTGTTTCCGAATTTGGTTTTCTTTTACGTGGCTAAACCAAAATAAACTTGTGCAATTTAAAATGGAAAATATATCAGAAACTATTTGCTCATGTTATCCCTTTCCCCTGGTTGGGGCAACTTTCCACAATGATCAGGCTTTTCCACTAAAACATTCTAATTGTTTAGACATTTCACTTTCCTCTTTTCCTTCACAATTTTTGAGAATAATTTGTTTTTTTGCTCTGCAATGTATACAAATTTGGGTACAAATTTCTGGTTGGAAATGTATAATTTGCAAAACAAACCGGTGACGTTACGAAAAAAATTCAGATGCAGGTTTTAAATTTCTTTTTTAAATGACTTCAAAATTCGATTTAAAAAAAAAATCAGTCAGTTTCCCTTGTGGTTGTTTGATGATGATCCAAGTAATATTTCTTTGAATTCGCTTACTGACTCAGTTTATGGCAACAGGTTACATGTACCTATGGTTAACCACTTAAGGTATGGTGATAATTTGCCAGCTGATAACGTAACTCATGTCAATTGTTGATGAGGATTTTGTATTTTTGTTTTTAATATAATTCCAAAATTGACCCAAATATCCTTATTTCTTGAAAATTACTTTTGTAGCTGTATAGTTTGTTCAACAATGTTGCACTATTTGACACAACCATTTTTAGAATCAACTGTCAAATTTTGACTTTTGGAGATGTACAATCTACAGCCTTCGTTAACAAAATCGGATTTTGTTCAGTACATAAAACTTAAAACAGGCCACTTTTTCAGAGAATTGTTTTTCATAAAGCATCTTTTTCTGTTTTTTCAAAAATCTTTCAAGAAAATACCTTTCACTTAATATTCATTTATTGCGACAGCTTAAATCATTACTTGAAAAGATAGGTAACAAGGTCAAGGATATCAACTGGCAAATTACCAACCATTCACATCGTTTCAATGCAATGCCAAAAAAAGACTGGAATCTGGTCAATAATGTGCATTTCTAATACTTCATTACTGCTCAATTTGTAAGTTTGGTACATGCATATGAATCAATCTGAAGAAACTAAATTTTTACTTGTATTTCAACAGATTTGTGTAGAATTCAATAACTCCTTGTGTTTGATACTCATCAAGAAAAGTATAAGTATTTTAGGTCCACTTTGTTTGGTAGTGCAAGAATTTTCAAATTCTGAATAATTTTAAAAGCAAAAAAGACACAAAGTTGAAAAGAAAATTAAAAAATCCTTTGCCGCGGCTATTTGAATGTAAATATGACCAGATACCAGAAATTTTTGGTTCAAATAAAAGCACACAACAAATGAGTGCACCAAGCACTCATATCTTTAATCACTTCAATGTACAATAACTGTTAACGAGTCCATCTAACTGTGAAACACAGTTTTCCGAATTCAGTTCTTGTAGTTGCATATCGTAGTTTCTTCCAAGGCAGGAGTCTCTGGTTCAGATGGAGGCATAGATATTTCTTGAATCAAGTTGACTGCTCCATTTGTTTTCAACAAATGAATTGGTTATATTTGTTCATCTTGGTAAAAGAATTCAAACAGTGTAATATACCATTGTCTATGGCTGTGGGTCAATTTGCGTCTGTCATGTGGCAAGATTTGCTCCTGAAATTTGGGAATAATTTTGTAGTAATAATTTGAAATATTTCTTCTATATTTTGATGTTAAGTGAAGATCTTGTAGCTGAAGAAATGTTGAGTTGTCCAAACACATGCCGACACTTCACTTCTGATGTCATTCAGGTAGATTTACACGGAAGTCATCTCTTGCGTCTTTAAAGCCAGACCATCTCAGCATTTAAAAGATCTGAACAAGAAACAAAACAGAATATGATTTACATAAAATATTATGCTTCTTTGAAATGGAAATTAACTTGAGCAGAATGCACATTCTGGGAATCTTTCGCAAATGCCGAGAACAACCCTTCTGTGATTGAAAATTTAAATACTAGACACTCCTTTCTTTTTAATCGTTAAAAACCTGGTAGTTCTCATGTTCTTAAAGAGTGGAAGAGTTCCACAGATGACTATCACTTTGCCAGTGATGCACAAAGTTATGAGTCAAAGTCAGAAAATAGTCTTGCATGTTTTCCAAATATTTTGTAACATTTCAAAATATTGAAAAGTGAACAGAGAACATTTTGACTGGAGTGGGATCAGTTTCCCTTATGGTTATTTGATGATTACAGTATTTCAAGATATGTTTTATTACAGATAATTATACAGATATTCATGGTTTTTTCTCTAACCGACCAGCTTTAAAGGTAATATCATACTTTGGTTTTTGTCAAAGAAATACATATTCATGGGCACAAATATCAAGGAAGATACAAAAACAGTCATGTGTGAAAATTTCAGCCCCATACGGTGCCCACCTTTCTGAGAAAAGGATTGAAAATGGCCACAGTATTTCTTAGTCTTTTCTCTTTTATTTTTGATGTTTAAAAGATCATAAATAATTTTGGTCACTGGGTTTACTCTTTTCCGGATAAATACAGCATTTCAGGCAGAACAGTTTTAACGTTATGTTTCTACCATCACCATCTTTATACCCTGTAAGTTATAGGTAAATCTGGAAGATTTTTGTTTCGGTATGCTACCAAAATATGATACTGCCTTTATAAGACTGGGTCACTAATTCATTATACATCTACATGTAAAAGTCTTCCATTTATAAACGGTTTTAAATGTTGAAGTCATTTTAGGCAGGTATGTGAAAGTCTGAACTCTGAGCAGTTTCTCAGACAATAAAGAATTGAAAAATGACTTCAGTGTTATGGTTCTATAATTTATGTCGTCTCCCGTAACGTTATTAACATTATAAAAATAAGGTGATATTGTAAAAATGTAAGCATAATTTTATAGTTGAATATTTGAGCCTCAAAAAATGGCACGGTGCCACACTTGCGGCTCTCGGCAATAAATTGTCATAATTTTGTCAGGAGAGTAATAAAACCTACCCTTTTGGCCTCCAGAGTTTCTTAAAAGACAAACCAAGCCAAGAGCTTTCTCAATATTACGGGAACCTTCCATTTTACAGGGATTTTTTAAAACACGGATGACGGAAATTGTTGTGATTTTTCCCGTGGAGCAGACATCGTGTTACCTCGACGGAACGCAGGCGTGAAATGGCGCGTCTTGATTTGAACAAAGCATTATTCCCATCATGCTCTTAAATCCATTCAGAATCACTGGGGCATTCAATAAAACAGCGCCCTCTATCTATTGTTGGAGGCAAAAAACAATAGGCCAGGCCGGGGCTACGTCACTCTGTTGCTAGTCTTGTTTCAAGTCGTTATTAACCCGGTAAGCCTAGAAAGACCGTACATTGTGGTCTATTTCACTACGATCAGGATAGCAACGACTTGAAAAAAGACTACATACAGTTGTAACCTAGTCTCTTTTCAAGTCCGTACTATTCTGTGCGAGGTGAAATGGACCGCAAAGTACGGTCTTTTCAGCCGCGCCCAAGATATTTCAGACTTGAAACAAGACTAACACTGCGCACGTGTTCCTTATCTATTAGTCAGTAGTTAGTCTCTTTTCAAGTCTGAAATGCACTGGCGAGGTGAAATGGACCGCAAAGTACGGTCTTTTCAACCGCGCCAAAGATAGTTCAGACTTGAAACAAGACTAACACCGAACACGTGTTCCTCGTCTATTTAACGGACTGCTAATTTCCTTAATTTAGATATTTGCTTGATTCAGATAACCAAATAAAGATTTAGAATGCCTGCTAAACATTATTTTAATGTAACAACGACTTTTAAGCTAACACTGTGTCAGAGAAACCTACAAATTGACAGGAATCACGTGGGCGGTGTCTAGTCTTGTTTCGAGTACAAAATAACGCGTGAACGGTTAAAAAGACCATAATTTGCGGTCAATTTACCGACGCTAAGAACAGTTCAGGCTTGAAAAGAGACTAACTACTGACTATTCGATAAGGAACACGTGGGCAGTGTTAGTCTTGTTTCAAGTCTGAGATATCTTGGGCGCGGCATAAAAGACCGTACTTTGCGGTCCATTTCACCTCGCTCAGAATAGTTCGGACTTGAAAAGAGACTAGTTTACAACTGCGTGTAGTCTTTTTTCAAGTCGTTGCTATCCCGATCCTAGTGAAATTGACCACAATGTACGGTCTTTTTAGGTTCATCGGGGATAGTAACGACTTGAAACAAGACTAGCAACAAAGTGACGTAGCCCCTGGCCTATTGTTTTTTGCCTAATACAATAGATAGAGGGCGCTGTTTTATTGAATGCCCCAGTGATTCTGAATGGTTTTTAGAGCATGATGGGAATAATGCTTTGTTCAAATCAAGACGCGCCATTTCACGCCTGCGTTCCGTCGAGGTAACACGATGTCTGCACCACGGGAGAAATCACACCAATTTCTTCATCCGTGTTTTCACAAACTCCAAAAAAATGGAAGGTTCCCGCCATATTGAGAAAGCTCTTGACATGATTTGTCTTTTAAGAAACTCTGAAGGCCAAAAGGGTAGGTTTTATTACTCTCCTGACCAAATTATTAGATTTATTGCCGAGAGCTGCGGCAGAATAATTTCAGGGTGCGGCACCATGCCGTTTTTCAGGCTCAAACATTACCAAATGATAATGTTAGTAACGTTACGGTAGAGGACATAATTATATTTTCTGATCAAACACAATAAGAACCACAAAGATATTAACTAAATTAAACAATTATAACAATAAAGCCACAAAATTGAAGGCAATGTCTTTGGTCATTTTTCAATAGGATATTCTTTATTGTTTGAGAAACAGCTCAGATTTCTGGCTTCATAAAATCACACACAAAATTTAAAACTGTTTGTAAAAGAGGAAGACTTTCATAGGTGACCCTCTCAGTCTTAATGCTGGTCCGTTCCTACAAGTAATATACAAGAATATATCATATTTTGAAATGTTACAAAATATTTGGAAAACATAATGACTCATTTTTTAGACATTGACTCATGACTTTGCACATTACTAGCAAAGTGATGGTCATCTGTGCAACTCTTCCACTCTTTAAGAACATGAGAACTACCAGGGTTTTAAAAATTAAAAAAGAAAGGAGTGCTTAGTATTTCAATTTTCAATCACAGAAGGGTCGTTCTTATGCATTTGCGGAGGATTCTCAGAATGTGCATTCTGCTCAGTCAAGTTAATTTCCATTTCAAAGAAGCATATTATTTGTGGTCTTTGAAAAATCACATCATTTTGTTTTGTTTTTTCTTGTTCAGATCTTTCAAAGGCTGAGATGGTTTGGATTTGACGTCTGAAGAGACAAGAGATGACCTCTGTGTAAATCTACCTGAATGACATCACAAGTGAAGTGTCGGCATGTGTTTGAACATCTCCTGGAAATTTCTTCACCTACAAATCTCAATTTAACCAAGATGATTTTATACTACCGATTCATTTGTGGAAAAATTTATCCTTCAACTTGATTCAAGAAATATTTATGCCTCCATTTGAACCAGAGACTCCTGCCTTGGAAGAAACTATGATATGCAACTTCAAGGACTGAATTTGGCAAACTGTGTTTCACAGTTTATGGACTCGTTAACAGTTATTGTACATTGAAGTGATTAAAGATATGAGTGCCTGGTGCACTCATTTGTTGTGTGCTTTATTTGAACCAAAAACTCTGGTATCTGGTCATATTTACTTTGGAAAAGCTATGGCAAAGAATTTTAGGCCAAGTGTTCATTTTGAAAATTTCCTTTCAACTGTGTGCCTTTTTTGCTTTTACATTTGTTCACGATGGGAAAATTCTTGTCAATATCCAAACAAAATGGACCTGAAGTTGACGTGTATCAAACGCAAGCAGTAATTGAATTCTATGCAAATCTGTTACGATCTACAAGTTAAAATTAGATTGAATCATATGCATGTACCAAACTTACAAATTGAGCAGTAATGAAGTATTAGAAATGCACATTATTGACCAGATTCCAGTCTTTTTTGGCATTGCATTGAAATGATGTGAATGGTAGGTAATTTGCCAGTTGATATCCTTGACCTTGTTGCCTATTTTTACAAGTAATGATTTTGCTGTCATAATAAATGAATATTAAGTGAAATGTTTTTTCTTGAAAGATTTTTGAAATAACAGAAAAAGATGGTTTATAAGAAAGGGTTTTTCTCTTTTAAAATGGCCCATTGTAGGTTTCACGTACTAAACAAAAGACGTTTTTGTTAACGAAGGCTGTACAATGTAACATCTCCAAAAGTCACAAATTTGACGTACAGTTAATTTTGAGATGGTTTTGTGTCAAATACTGCAACATTATTCAGCAACTATTCATCTGCATACAAAAGTAATTTTCATGAAATAAGGATATTTGGGCAATTTTGGAATGATAAACAAAAAACCTCATCAACGATTAACAAGAGTTGTGTTATCAGCTGGCAAATTCTCACCATACCTTAAGTGGTTAACCATAGGTACATGTAACCTGTTACCATAAACTGAGTCAGTACAAAGCGAGTTCAAATATTACCTGTGCTAAAATTGGCAACCTCTCTTGGCATGTTAACATGTGTTATACTTTCTGGTTTTTATTTGTACGCAGCGTCAAAATTTGTCTTCAAATTTTAAATATCTGCATCTGAAATTTCTTGCATATTTTGCAAATAGATTTCCCATTAGGAATTTTTACAGGACTTTTGATACATTGCAGCGACAAAGAAAAATTCATTCTAAACAAAAGATTCTTAGTTACTGGGTTTTTTTTTCATTTTGAATTGCACATTTTGATTTAGTGTTAAAAATACACCAAGTTTTGAAGGGACAATCTGACTCAATTAAGGTAGCAGGTTACTTACTACTGGTTTCAAGGGTGCCATTATTCTGTGTCGTTATTAGTTATTCTGTGACCTTTCCAAATTGTCTGCGCTCCAAAATCAGAATTGCGTAGTGCTTGACCGTGTTCGTCCACATTAGAAATACTGTAGTCGTGTTGCACACCGCAAAATCACTTTCCTGCAAATACAAAAAGGAATACAAAGAAAGAAACTTTGATATGCGCGTCAACATTCAAAAGTCAATATTCTCTGCATCTAATCTGTTATTCCGCAAGTTCTCTCATTCGTTCTAGTCTAAACCTTTATATTTCTGTTGCATTGCTTGCGCTCTGATAAGAAAAACAAGGTCATAGATGAAAACATTCAAAAGTCAATATTCTTTGCATCTGTTCTGCTATTTGGCAAGTTCTCTTATTCGTACAATCCTAAAACCATTATATTTCTGTTGCATTGCTTGCGCTCTGATAAGAAATACAAGGTCACAGATAAGGTTAGAAATGGCATCTTTGCAAAGGGTCTGCATTGCAAGTTGAATGTGTTCCAGTCGTACAACCTTTAGGTAATTTACATATGACCTCTGTGCAGTGTCAGGTTAATGTGTATGGAGGTCACATGGAAATTGCCAGAAGTTTGTATTGTTGGAACTATTTCAATAAGCATCTTTGAAAATGGTCCATAGTGAGAGGGCGCTGTTGATGCAGGATAAAGTCTGCTCAAATAGCGCCCTCTTACTGTTGTCCATTTTTCAGAGAGGCTGTTTACAATGTAGTCCCTTTAAAACCAGTTAAGTGTACTATTGGTTAACCACACATATTTGTAAATAGAGGGGGTACTTCAGGTATTGACAAAATAAAAATGCAAAAAGAGATCACTGTCTATCGTGTCAATTATTTTTTTTATTATTTTTTTTTTAAATGCAAGTGCCGGTTGGTGCGCCCTCTGCTGTCCAGAACATGAAGCAACTTAATGACCCAAGCACATCGGCTGATAAAGCGCCCTCTTGAGTTGAAACCAGACTTAGTGTTCCTGGTATTCTGCTCCATAGGCGTTCTGCAACACACATTTCAACAAGCTCATTGCCTATGCAGGCTTTTGTTGGCATGCAAATGCCGCGCATTGAAAAGACTAACTAAGGCCTGAACAAAGCTCAGAAAGGATTCATTGTTGTACACTTAAATCTTAATAGACCTGCATGGGTGTACTTCAGACTTCACCCCCTGTTCGGGCAACCAGGCCGCTATATGTTCTTGGAAGACATTTTGGTGGTGAACTTTGGTGGAAAAAAAGCAAAAATAAAGACCGATTCATTGGGACACTTCCACTCCATCACTAATTGAGTCCTTGACCTTCAAAATGACAACAACTTCAGCCCAGATGATGATGTGCTGACCAGAGAAACAAAATTTCAACATGCAGCTTACTTCAAATTTTTGATTAAAGTTTTTGCCCCCAAATTTGATAGTTTATATATTCTGAATCACAAATTACCCACTAAAAAACATGAACTTATATGCGCTGTAATGAAACAATCATGTCCTCATGGATTTCTTGGTTTCACTTGTGTAATAGAAGAATGCTACCAGTATTTTCTACAATAACCTGTTAATTTTATAGCTAAATTTACCTTTTAACCATCTTGGTGCTAAAATTTTATTGGCTGTTCCGACGTGTTCCAGGGCGGAACAGGTTTTAAATAGCTTGAGATTATTTTTGTTATTATTATTTTTCATTATTCTTTATCACCTTTCCCTAGCTTTTATGTTGTGATTTTGTTTTAATACTACACTTCTTATTCTTAGCTTTATTTTTAAAGCTCAAAAGGTAAATCATATGAAAGCTTATGAGGCAAATTAGCATTAAAAACTTATCTAATTTGATCATTTATTTTTTAGGAACATGGCATAATTAGTCAATTATGAGCCCTATTCTTCATCTGCAATAGTACTGCTACATCTTGACATCATCATGATGTCATCAAAAAGACAATTTTCATTTTACCCCCGGAATAATGGCAGATCTCCTTGACATTTGGTGGGTATGATATCTGTGCTATATAATCTACCTGTTTAATGACGAAGTCATGACATCATCAGATATTGAGTTATTAACTTTTTTGATTCGTTCGTTCTTTAGAATTCAACCTATTTACGGTATGTCAAAACTGTTTGATATTTTCAGTGATGATTTTGCTATACAGAATGGAAGAAAAAGTAATCTTAAAAGATGAAATTTAGGCTTTACACCCCTATATTTTAGTAGTCATAGCTACGGATACAACCAAAGCTACAGAACGTTGTTATAAATTGGCTTAATGAGTAAATTAAAACAAAATCGGAACAGCTTAGTGTTCATCCACAGGACGAACACTTAAATGTCTAGTTATTATTTGTTTCTGTTGCAACATAGATCATCTATGTTCTTTTTAGTCAATGGCCATTTCTATAACTATTGTTTTATTCCTATTTCTTTTGTTTGTCACAGTGATGCGACTGATTTTTATATGTTTATTATTTTTATTTAGATCTTGCTTGTTTTTAATCTCGATATTTACACTAACTTTATCAATATGTTTACCTATGTGGAAATAAATACTGCAAAGTGAACTAAAGTGAATTGACTCCTAATGTAGATAGATGGTTTATACCATAGAATTAGGAAACCTAAACCTATTGCATTCTCTAGTCTCAATTATCAAGGTATCCTATGGTACTGGTAGCATATTTTTTAAAGTGATTTATTGATTTATTCGAGATCTGCGTGAATAAATTAATCTTGGTGCATGCTAGTCAAAATGTTGAGAAGACCACTGGTTATATAAAGCCTTGATGCATGTCCTTAAAGATTATTTACATGGTATTACTCAAGATAGTTGAGGGATTTTCCTTTTTTGTTTTAAGGTGGAAATCTTTCTTGTATTCCAGAATTGAATTATTTTAAATCTGTATTTCTACACAACTAATATTTAGGTTGAAGTTAATGCATCTTTCTTTAACTTGAATTCTGTTATTATCATTATTTGTTTTTGTTGCAACATCATCTGCATAATTTTGGCCATATATATATGGGGCTTCTGAAAATGGTCCCATATTGGTTTGTTCCTAATTATTTTGTTATCTAAAATCGCTATTACACAATTAATGTTTAGATTGAAGTTAATGTAAATTTCTTATGTTTAACTTCTATTATTGTTTGTTACTGTTGCAATGTGGAATTTATAAATGTCTTTTTAAAAAGACATTTATTTGCAAGCCTTTAGGGGTTTCTGAAAATGCCCCATATTGGTTTGTTGCTAATTTTGATCTGATTATTCTTTGATATGTCAGTTTCATTTAGTTTTCAAACTAATTGTACTGACTTTGTCAGTATTCTTAGGGTCAAGTGAACATGAAGATAACTTGCTAGGTTATTCTATGGTTATTTTAGCCTCTATATTTTCATTGCTGTGGATTTTTGTTGCTTAAATTACTGTGGTCTTCGTAGCAAGATTTAATATTTGTTACAGCACTAAGGAAAATTATGTTATCATTTTTTATCACAGCACTACAGCTTGCTTTATATTTTAAGTGGTCCCTCTTGCCTTCCTACACAACCCTAATTTCTACTACACAAGTGAAACCAATGGTCAAAACCTGAGAATTGTAGCAAAGTAAACCAGAAATGCCAAAAAACTGTTTCTCTAACCATCACATCAACAACTGAGTAGAGGTCACCATCATCTATCAGGTCAAGAGCCCCCTCAGATCAGAAGCAGATGTCCTATGCAAAAGGGTTGGTCATCAAGACCGGCCTAAAAAGAGACCTGGTTACACAGGAACAGTAAGATGAAGGGTACCAACTTAGGATAACAAAAGTATCAGTGCGAAAAAAACTGTGCGAAAAAAGGGTCCTCTGTCCTTCGCACCAATCATACAAGCGCTATCAGCATCTTAGTGTACAACAATCAATTCCTTTCTTCTAGTTTTTGCCGCAAGCAGAATTTGGGTATGAGCTTGTCAAATCATGTGAGGCAGAACACTTACAGAGTAGAATACCAGCAACACTGAAGACAGGTTTCACTCAAGCTGACGCATATCAACCAATGCACCCGGGTCATTAAAGTTGCTCCACATCCTATAGACAGCAGAGGAACGCACCAACCGGCACTCACATGCTCGTCTGAGCTTCTTTCCTATGTGTATTTGATCTGTACAGGATTTAAACACTTTAACAACAGTTTATAACAGTTTTAATTAACAGTATGAGAATTACTCCAACAAACAGAGTTGATATCAGCTCCTTAACGTGTCAATCTACGTGGGAAGGAAATTTTAGACAAAACAGGTTTTGTTCTGTCCTGATGAACAATTGCTTTTGGCATCTGTAGTTTTGGAAAGAACATATTACTTTTATTTTTGGCATAAATCAATTTTGTCATGTTTTTGAAAAAGTTTCGAATTTTAAGATACACAAAGTTAAGGGATTTGGAACAAATTTTTGTAAGAAATTATAGTATTGAGTGTGAAATATGCAAATATTTACATGCTTTTTTCAGTGCTTCTGCATGAATTTTCATGCATTTTCTTGTACGAGTACATACAATTTTAGTTTGTTATTGTTGCTTAGCGGCGCATGATCAATCTGTCTGTTGGAGAATCTCACATACTGACACATGGAAAACATTTTTAAGAAAAAGGCAATAAAATACAATTTTAGAGTGCATTCATTTGAAATGATGGAATTGTTCATAAGGTCTTAAAACAATTTTGGGGTAAAAATTGCCCCCCTCAGGCCCCCCCCCCCAAAAAAAAAACATGAAAAGAAAAAAAGAACAAATGAAACCCCAAAATTGAATAAAAAAATGTGATCAATAATTTGGACCTCAACCCCAAAAATGTCATATGAATACTGGTATAATTTAAAAAGAATTTGAAAAGTATAAATTTGAAACTTTTGTCAAACCCAAATTTTGGACATCAGACATGTACAATTCCAACCCCTGTCACTTCAAATGAATGAACCCTAAAACATTTACAAATTTAATACTTAAGATTCTAGAAAAAGATATGGTTCAGGATTGTGAATCACATTTAAACATAAAGTGGACATGGAATATTGCCATAAAAAAGGTTTGTTTCAAGTCCCACCCAGGGGTACAATTGGTAAGAGTCTGAGATTGTGCAGAGGATGAGAAATTTATACGAAATATGTAGAAAGGATTGTGAGTGAAAAAGTATTGACTCAATACTGTCTAATTACATGTATTATGTCCATGAAGAGGAAAATGATGCTGACATTTCAGAACAATTCCAAAAATGACTAGAATTGATGTTTTAGAAATGGAGATCGAATGGGAAAAAAAGCTTTCTAAAATAGCTCTCAAAGAAAGTCATGCAAGAAAGGGAAATAAAAATGGATATTTTCTACATGTCTAAATGTGATACCAAATCCTGAACCACTATGCAAGTTTTAGAACCTTTTACAATGAGAAGGGATGGATCCATTTGTGAAGGAAAAGAGGAAAGAGGAATGGGTGAACAATTTATGGCGCAGCAGCATGATAAAATTTGACAGCAGAATTTGGGATTCACAGATGCCACATTTAGAATTTTTCAGAGGAAAAGCCTGATCATTGTGGAAAGTTGCCCCAACCAGGGGAAAAGGGACTGACATGAGCAAAAAGCAAAGTGGCAAGTAAATCCGATAAACAGTTCCCACCCAGGGGACATGGTTTTTGTGTTTCATGGACACAAGGTGTGACATACAATACAGAATTGAAATTGATTTGCCACCAAGGCAGTGTTATAATTTGGGGACTAAAAAATGCTAAAATATCATGAATCCATCCCAACTTTGACATAAACCCTAGCTCGCTGTCAGAAACACACAATGCACATGACCATTTTACACTGCATTTGACGAAATTCACAAGTTTAAGAGTTGTTGGCATTTGTTTGCATGCATAAAACCTGTACATAGTTTTGGATCAAGAAAGACCAAATCTACAAATTATTTTCCTCTTCATATCATGGCCATCTCAGGCAAGAATTTGAATTTTTTTTACGTAAATTGCAAAAGCCAACTTGTTCAGCAATAAGGAAATAGGTGATTGATGTCACGCGATGTTGTGTTGCTGGTAGTGACGTTTCGGCTGCTGGAACTGCTAGCCTTCATCAGGCAACTGAAGAACTGGATGCTGCGGTGTCTGTTATATCCTGTTGGTCCGCACGGGTGGGCGTCATATGCTTCACTCCATGGGTGGTCAGGGGCGTGTCCTCGGCATGGCTTCGGTGCGCTTCGGTGGTTCCGTCAGTGGCATTGCGATGGTCATGTTGCCGGATGGCGGGAAGCTGGAATCCGGGGATGTGTTCCAGCAGCCGAAACGTCGCTACCAGCAACACAACATTGTGTGACATCGATCACCTTTTTCCTTAACTGTAATTACCGCGACGAATAATCCTTTCCTTGTTCAGCAATGATTAACACGAACATTCAGCTGTCATAGCATTGAGTGTTTCTTCAGTACAACAAGCAAATAATACAAATGTATGATACAATAAATTACACATCAATGAAGTAAACAAAACTAGATGTCAATGTATGGAGGTAAACCAAAGCCCACTTGGTTCGCTAGGTTCATAAGATAAGGTTCTTTTAACAGTTTTTATGTTTTCAAGTTAAGGGGTGTCTGGTTCAAATCCCACCAGGGGCACCATGTGGATCTGCTATCATTCACCACAATCACACAATTGTCTTTGATCACCTAAACTCTCACCTATGAGCATAAACAGGGTCTCTGGTTCAAATCCCACCAGAGGCACCAATGTAGATTGAGTTCTCTACTTCATAATGTAAGCTCCACAAATTATCTAACATACCTAATATAAGCAGTAACCTAAGAGTCCCTGGTTCAAATCCCACCAGAGGAACCAATGTGGATTGGGGTTTTACTTGATCAGACAAGTTTCTCAGATAATATGAGCATTAACCTAAAGTTTCTGGTTCAAATCCCACCAGAGGAACTATATCAGTGTTGAAATCCTTACCTCACATTTGCAACAAAGTAATTGTCCTTCAGCAACGCTACAATTCTGAGATGCTTTTGTTTTTATATCACATTTGGTTGGTCTCTGGTTCAAATCCCACCAGAGGGGCCTGATAGCTGCAAGTTTTCATGAGTAATCGTGCTGAGATTTACCACCTACATTGACATCCGACATTAATGTTTAAAGCAGAATGGATTCTTGGTTACATAGAAGTACAATTATTATCCATTGTTTTCATAAATATTGTAGCAATAATAGATGATATAATAATTCTATTTACTTTATGATGACTCCTTCTAGTACTGGACAGGCAACATCACTGGAATGGGTGACATCTCATTGGTAGAATGCCTTGACAAGATCACCTAATACAGTCAAAGAAACATAATTTGGTAAATCATTATACATAAACTGACTAAATCCACATCAAACATAAATTCATTGATGGAAAATTGGTTGTTTTAAGGGATAACACATGTTTGGTAAAGGTCACAGAACAGCACTCACACTTAAACAGATGTGACGTGTACATGAAATAATAACATTTAGTCAATTAATTAATGAAAACGTATTCAATGATAGGAAACAGATACTTCATGGTCTTTCAGTCAGAGGTTCAGTCCCACCAGAGGCAACATGTGGATTCTGATATCCTTCACTATAATCACACAAGTGTATTTGATGACCTAAGCTTTGAACCTGTTAGCATAAAGAGGGTCCTTGGTTCAACTCCCACCCGAGGCACAATGTGGATTGAGTTCTCTACTTGATCACACGTTTCTTATATCTCAGGCAGATATATTTGAATGGAAAGTTTTTACTATCATCATCATACTGTGAAAGTCACATGTAAATCTGTGAGGATTTCTGGTTTTTGGATCATACCAATCATGTGTTATTTATCCCTTTAAAGGTAGTATCATACTTTGGTAAGAGAACAAAACAGAAATGTTCCCAGATTTACGTATAACTTACAGAGTATGATGATGATGCTGGTAGAAACCTACCATTAAAATATTTCCGCCTGAAATGGTGTATTTATCCAGAAATTAGTAAAACAATGACCGAAAATCTTTTTGATGTTTTAAAAGATCAAAAATAAAAGAGAAAAGACTTAAGAAATACTGTGGCTGTTTTTCACTGTTTTCTCAAAAAATGGGCGCCGTATGGGACTGAAATTTTCACAGATGCCTGTCACTTTATCTGTCTTGGTATTTTTGCCCATGAATCTGTATTTCTTTTATAAAAACCAAAGTATGATACTACCTTTAAGGTTAAACATTTTGACTAACATTAAGTAGGAGAAGTCGCACTTACTTGATTGATGCATAACTGATTCCAGATGATGCTCATAGTACCAGCCATGTTGTGTGTACTGATGGGAAATACAGTGAGTACAGGCACTAGTATGCAGGGTCTTGGCATCAGTTGAGATCAAACCTGTGATAGGAAAACACCATTAAAATGGAATTGTCAAATGGGTATGGTCTCCAAATAAATACTCTCCTATCAGCTTAACCTCAGTAATTGATAATGTACAAGGTACAGGTATACAAATTCACAAGCAACTGATTCGAATTCCCCTGAAGCTTAATTGTGCTGGCAAAAGTCTTTCTGTTGCAACGTTCATGCTTCTTCAAGATGCAAGTTCTATAAATTCATAACTTCTATTTTGTACCTGTGGCAGTCCAAGTGTAGCATCTTCTTGGCTGGCTGAATAACTGGATGACTGCTTCCTAAGGGGATGGCTAGTTGAACAGTAAGACTAGATGGCTGGGCTGGGTGGCTGCATGATGACTGTCTCCCTTGACTGATGGACAGATAACTGGTTGCCTTGCTGGAATCAGGGGGTCTGGCATCAGCTCAGATCAGGACATCAGGTTCAGCAAAGTTGACTAAGATCAAACCTATGACAAGAAAACAGCATTAAAAGTCAACAGAGTGTAAACATAAAAGGCAAGCACCACCAGATAAAATTTGCAACTTGGTCCTCGTATGGATGAACAGGTCTGAAAATCTAGCAATAATTGTTTAAACGTACCTGTCCCAATCCAAGTGAGGCATCTTCTTGGCGGCTGAATGGCTGGATGACTGCTTCCTTAAAGGCTGGCTAGTTGGACAGTCACACTCTCACTGGCTGGGTGGCTGATAACTGTCTTTTCCTGATGAGACAGCCTGATGACTGGTTGCCTTGCTGGTATCTGGGGTCTTGGCATGAATTAAGATTAGGCTGTGCAAAGTTGATTGTCAAACCTAGGATAAGAGAAAATAAATAAATTAAATGCTGACATAATTGGAAGGCTGGTGAAAATTAGTGCTTGCGAATGTCTGATTCACTGGCCAAGCGAGCAAGTGAAATAAGAAAAAGTAATCAAATAGCCATAAGGGAAACTGAATGAATTTTAAGTCATTTAAAGGTGAACAAAGACAAATTTACTGGAGCGAGACTCGAACCAGTGACCTCCTTATTACTGTACAGGCACTCTACCAACTGAGCTATCCAGCCCTACGTTGGTGGTGTCCCTAATAGTCAATTATCTTATTTTGAAAATAGATATATTAATAATAGAAATAAATGAGTGCTTGTGAAAAACATTTAAAAAGCAGAAACCCCTGCACTGCCTAAATTTCTTGCAAAGAACACCTGATAAACAAGCACAGCTCATCAGAGTCTGAAGTACAGGTACATGTACCATAGATGGATGTTTGTCCTAGGTATTTGTTCAGCAAATGCTGGTTGACTACCTTCCCATCAGCATAAATGCCCGGTCACACACTACCAATAAGGCTCGCTGGAGCTATAAAACCGGAGCACAAATTAACAACCACAAGAAAATTGGTAGACCTCCGTCAAGATAGCACTTGACTTATTAAAGCCCACCTAGCTGATCTTACTCGCCGGAGCGATACCGGAGCACAAATTTGTCGATTTGTGGGGATCAGTACTAATACGGTAGAACTACGGTTTTATTGCTAAGAACGGTAGTACATCGTTAGTACATCGGCAGGACTATGGTATCACATCGGTACCAGTATGGCAACATTGAGGTCACCAGAGAGCCGCTGATTAACGGGATGGTACCGGTGCTCTACAGATCTTACAGAAGCCATACTGGTGTACTGCTGATGTACTAACCGTTCTTAATGATGTGAAACCATTCTTAATGATGTGAAACCATAGTACTACCGTACTGGTACTGGTCCCCGAAAATCAACATATTTGTGTTCCGGTATCGCTCAGGAGAGTCAGATCAGCTAGGTGTGACAGGGCTTTAACATCAGTGATTGATAAGTGGGTAATCCAGCATTGGCAACAATGTGCATAATAAGTCAATTCTTGTAAAAAAGTACCTGTCCCAATTCCAGTGGGGCATCTTGGCTGGCTGGCTGGCTGTGTATCTGGCTGGTTGGCTTGTTGGATAGTCACACTCTGGTTGACTGGTGACTGTCTCCCCAGATAGATCAGATGGCCAGCTGGTTGGTATGCTGGCTGGCCAGTTGGCTAGTTGGATAATCATTCTCCACCTGGTTTGATGACTGACAAGATGGATGATGGTCATCTTCTTCGGCAGACAAGATAGCTGGTTGGATGGCTGGTGACTGTCTCTCCTGATGGACAGCCAGATGACTGGTTGTCTTGGTGGTTTACTTGCTGGGTAGCTGAGTGGGTTGTGGATGGTTCAAGGCTGATAACTGGCTCACATTACATGGTTGTACCCTTTGCAGATGGACAACCAGCAAGCCCATTCTCTGTCTGGCTGGGTAGAATTAGCCATAGGTCATCTTCAACTAGGTCTGTGGCTGATGATGGATGAATTCCCAATGGTCTGCTGTTTCAAATATCTCTCAATGTGGCTCACTGGAACATCAAACAAATAAAAGCACTGGATTTTAGGCAGATATGGGAGAATGAACAAAGAACTTGTGATAAAAATAATTTGCAATACAAACACTGTAAGAATCAGTCTTTGTGTTGCCGTCTTAATACATACCTACGTACTTCCCCTCATGGCCTCAAAAAATAGAAATTCTGCCCGCTTTCAAAAAACTTATCATGAGTGTTGACATCAATTGGATTCTTATGCCTAAGCTCAAACACACAATACACAGACAAGGCCTACATTAATACAGTGGAACGGCACTATAACGAACACGCCGGGATTCAGAGAAATAGTGGTCATTCGTTAAAGTGAACAATGTTCAGCAGTCCTAGGCTGTAGCTCAGCGCGGAGTGACGTCATTCCAACTCGCCGACCTTGGAGCGATAAACAAAGCATTAAGTTGTATGGTTTTTAAGACAAAAGGCTGCAAGAATTGGTTAATCTTAGTAGGCTATATGGTACATCAAAAAAGGATTATTGTCCGAGAAAAACTATGACTAGGCCAAGACAATGAAAGTCGTACAGAACAGGATTTATGCTCCTTGACAAAAATATTTAGAAAACAATTCTCGACAACGGACGGTTTGTGCGTGATTTGTCCGTAGCTTGCGCCATCTCCCCATTTTTTTTTATCGGTTGTCAAGTTATGAGATTGAAAGTACCTGGATATGTCCGCGCTGATCTATACATTGTACTTAAAGTTTTAAACATTGCGAGCCAGGATGATTTTTTTTATAGATCAGCGCGGACATCCGGGTACTTTCATTCTCATAACTTGACAACCGATGAAAACTAACGTGTAGATGGCGCAAGCCGGCGCAAACTACGGACAAATCACGCACAAAACGCCTGTCATAGAGAATTGTTTTTCAAATATTTTTGTCAAGAAGCAGAGATTGTATTCTGTATGACTTTCATTGTTGAGTCATAGTTTTTCCTCAGACAATATCCTTCTTTGAAGTACCCTGTAATAAGATTAAACAATCCTGGCAGCTTTTTGTCTTAAAACCTGTACAACTTAATGCTTTGTTTTCATCGGCTCCAAGGTCGGCGAGCTGGAATGACGTCACTCCGGGCTGATCTATAGCCAAATGTTCGGTATAGTGGTATTTGTTACAGCGGGCTTCCACTGTACGTGTATGTAAATACAGTAACAGGTCAACTTGTCTAGCCCCTTACCAACTCACCTCCTGACCGGCAAGTTAATTGTGCTTGATTGCCTAACACCTACGACATAGGCCTAGTTAGGCCTAGTTAGGCCTAGGCCTACATCATAATAAAATTTAAATTAAATAACACGGCTCATGCAAATATATAGAACTTGGCACTCTCACCATCCAAATTCACGTTTTTATGGACCAAAACGCTTATTTAATCCATGACAGAAAGGTTCAACAAGGGGATATTTATCAACTTTTAGCCAAATTATACCAAGATACATTACCTGTTACTTGAACCATGGAGAAATAAGTTGTCTTTTCTTGTGTTTATGTGAGGAAATTGCCATTCGTCTGCCAAATGGCTTCTAAATGAAGGCCGCCCTCTATAGTTGAGTATTCACAGCTGCAGTCAAGGGAGTTTAGTTACGCCCATTGTGGAGGATGAAATTAATTTTAAGCTTCAAAAAAGTTCAAGGGATTAATTCTGCACCTGCCATGTATAATTTCACGGCCCCGCTTAGCACACAAATTTGATTAACATGAAATTTCTGTCTTAATAAAAACAGGATTAATAACCACATTTTCATGTGAATTGTGTATCCTTTTGTTTAGCCCCTCCCCCAAAAACATGCAACTTGAAACAAAAATGCTGGAAATTTAGAAAATACTGGATCTTTTCAATTATTATGCATCATTAATTGAAAAACGTGCTATGTAAGCTATAGGTTGCTTTTCTACACCTAATAACACAACAGAAGCGAATGCGAAGGGTCTAGCGCCCCTACACCCCACCCCCTTCCTCGGCCCCCCAAAAAATATATATATGAGGCCCTCTAGCCCCTCCTCTCCCCCCCCCATAAAAAAGATATATATGGGCTCTTAGCCCCCCAAAATAATTATTGGATCTAGAACCGCGCCTGATCACTTGTGATTAATCTTTGGCTATAATTGTTCGCTGACCATGAATATCAAATGGAATTTTTAATGGTGGATTGTTTTATTGATTAAGACATTTTTTGCTAAGCTGAATTTTTTGTGCTTAATAGCTCCATGAAATTGACTCCAGTCAATGTTCTTTCCAAAATATATAACCAATTGTATTTCCTATACTATATATGTATATTTGATTTCTTCAAAATCAAGCCAGAACCAGATTTAACACTGGCCGGTTGTGAACTGGCGCACCCCTTCAAATCTTTCCTTTATTTTGTACATGAATAACAAGGATACTATTACTAGTTCATATAGAAGTTGTTTATTTTCCAGGTCGGTCCAGCCATAGGGTCAGTGCCAAACAAACTGAAAGATTAAATCCCATTCAAGACGTGCTTCTTTCTGTCTTTTACTTGTTTTATTACTCAAATATCCACTTGTATAAAGTAAATACAGTATTTATATTTGCATAGTCTTACAATGCATTTTGATGGTTTCAATGAAAATAAAAATTATTTATTTATTTATATTTATTTATTTATTTATTTATTTATTTATTTGATTTATGACCATGGGTTAACCATTCATATAAAACTGATCTCCCATGGGTACAAGTATATACAGAAAAGTAAAAAGACATGATTTAAAGGCAACTTCATACTTTTTGCCAAAGAAATGCAGATTCATGGCAAAACTATCAAGAAAGATACAGTAACAGTCATCTGTGAAATTTCCAGTCCCATATGGTGGCCACTTTTTGACAAAACAGTGAAAAACTCTCACAGTATTTTCAAATTTATTCACAGGAATTTTGATCAAAAGTGTTTTTGGTCTTTGTTTTGACCCTTTTAATACAGCATTTCAGGCAGAACAATTTTAACGGTATGTTTCTACCATCACTATCTTTATACCTAGAAATTATAGGTAAATCTGTGAAATTTATTATGTTATTACCTTGAAACACTTAAAGGTAGTATCAAACTTTGGTTTTTGTCAAAGAAATACAGATTCGTGGGCAAAAATATCAAGGAAGATACAGTAAAAGTAATCTGTGAAAATTTCAGTCCCATACGTTGCCCACTTTTTGAGAAAACAGCGAAAAACGGCCACAGTATTTCTCAAGTGTTTTCTCTTTTATTTTATGACCTTTTAAAGGATCAAAAAGATTTTCAGTCGTTGTTTTACTAATTTCTGGATAAATACACCATTTCAGGCGGAAAAATTTTAACAGTACTGTATGTTTCTACCACCAACATCTTCATAACCTGTAAGATATACGTAAATCTGTGAACATTTCTGTTTTGGTCCCTTTCCAAAGTATGATACTACGCTTAAGCTCACTAAATTTAATGTTGTATAGTTAATGACAAAAGACATGTAGTACATTAAAACAAAGAGAGTTTAAAACAACCAGCGACAAAGAAACGGCAGATCCAGAGACAATAATCTAAAACGTCTGACAGTCATCCAATAATCTAATAAAAGACTTTACATTATTAGGGAGAGGAGTCTTGATATCAACTGGTATAGATCAACAATATTTAAACATGTTCTTATCACTTTCAGTTCATGGGCGTGGAAGAACAATGTTACCCACAGCATGCACCATGTCTAGTATTATATGAATGGACTTCACTAATCTGAGTGAAAATGTCACACAAATAATTTGCAACTATCCCCTTAAGACACTTCAAGACCATACATTTCAGCTGAAAATCACATCTGTCTGACAGAGTGACCCAACCCATGCAGTGAATTCAGCACAAATGATGATGAAGTCCAGGGCAGAACTTGAAGAATAATCTTGCCTATTCTATTGAGAAGTACATGTAATATTTGCAGGTTTGACTTGCAAGTATATTACTCCAAACTAAATCACAATCATCAAACTGAGGAAAAAATAAAAGTCTTAGCTATGAGATTGAGTGAATCAATAGGAAGAACCATTTGAACTCTGTGAAGTACGCTTATTAATCGCAGAAATAATATGATCAATGTGATGGGTCCATTTTAAATTACAATCGATATATACTCCTAGGTATTTTACACAATGAAACCTGTTCAAGGCAAATGTTGTTGACAATAACATTAACATCAGGTTGTATGCCCATTTCTTGCAAGTTTCTGAGCAGAGCCAATCAATATACAATTAGATTTATTAGCATTCAGACAGAGTCTGTTATTGTGGAGCCATTGAGTAGTACTTTCCATATCTTGATTCAAGCATTGCTTTAAGTTCTCAATAGTTTTCCCAAGCATAAAAACAGTTAAATATTTACACAATGTCTAGCTTTGATTGATCTTTGTCTCAGGTCCAAATACTCATCATTAATCCATTCTGCTTTTGCTGAAACTCTCTTATTGTTCATTGGGGCATGAACATCGCAAACATTCATAAACAACTCTTTAAACAAACACCAGGCTGTATTAGGACTGTCAGCTCTATATAATAAATACCAAGGTTGAGCATTAAGATCACTAACAAAGGTTTGTATATACTCATAATGCCACATTGTACCTTGAGACTTACATGATGCAAAGATCAGGGAATGGTCACTTAAGTTCAAATCAACAAACCCCACGATTAAGTTACAGACTGAGTTGATTGGTCCTAAAGTGGTCAATACAAGTACAACTATGATCAGTCACTCTTGTAGCTGTATCTATTATCTGGTTCATTTGATAAACATTAACAATTCTCTTCAGTTTAATAATCTATATACACCCTTCATGCTCAACTATCTTTAATTATTTTTGCATTTTATCAACTTCATGTTGACATCAGTAGTTTATAACAAAAGTACAAAATCAGCCGACCTATTGACTTTAATTGTTATATTCTTTTGAAGTAGCCAGCTATATACTCGACAAACATGTTTTAATAACTACCACTCAACCCACACTGGAAACATGTTATTAAGCTGGACTCATCTTGACATAAACGCCTATGTCGCTTCATTTCAAATCTGCCATTTACTGAGGTAAAAGCCCAGACTTGAGTAAAGAACTTTCTCAAAATGCAGGAAAGATTGCTTTGGATTGAATGTGAGATGTAAGGCTTGAAAAAAAAAAATGAACAGTAGAACTGAATAAATTATATACAAATATTTGTCAAATCACAATAATACTATATACACATATGCATATATTATATTATAGCAAATACTATATACATGATTCGGTTCATGTCAGTGTGTAAAGATAATTTCCAAAAGCAGTCACGATAGTTCTTTTACATCAGCTATTATCCGTAACACTGTAACACAGTAACACAGTGCAGCACAAAACAGGTTGGATTCTACAGGTGTTCTTGCCCAAATACTACAACAAGTGTTTTCTTGCTATAGGCATATCTGTGTATTCTTATAATAATTCCTGTAGATTGTATGGTACAATGTATATACACACGGCTGTACATGGCATACACTATACTTATTGAGAATAATCATATTCCACATTGAATTCACCTTGTCACAAACTGATGTTCTCTTGCATCACATTTGTACAATTTTACAGTCTACAACTTCAATCCAACAGATTATTAAACAATGTCCCTCACCTTGCTGGTTATGCTATCACAAATTATATCATTACAGGTTTAATGATCAGAACCGAATCTTCATTTACACAATACTTGATACACTCAACTTGATTGATTGACTGATTGATAACGCAGTGTTTTGGTTCTTTGATTTTTTTTGCCTTTTCATTGAATGGTGAACGTGAAGTATTTCATGTTGTGATATGATATTTAAGCAAACTGGTAGACTTTTTATTTGTATTTTCGAACATTCCAGATTCATTTTCCTTGAGATGAGGAAGGTTTTGGTCAATAACCTGCCTGGTAACATCTTCATGGAGACCAATATTTACAAGAGATAAAGTGCTTAGATCAGGAAGACCCTGGACATGATCGGTAAGTCATTTTATTGCATCCAAACTGATTACATGTAAGTACATTGTTATCCAGACAAAGCGATTGCAAAACATGCCCAGGTTTGGCAGGATTTGTGTTGTTTGTTGGGGTGTTTGTTGGGGTGTTTGTTGGGGTGTTTGTTGGGGTGTTTGTTGGGGTGTTTGTTGGGGTGTTTGTTTGTTGTTGTTTTTTAAGTAAAACCAAAACCTTAATTATTCTGGAAGATACCGACATGGTTTGGCACTAGTTGATCCTCGACCATTGTAAGATGATGTATGTAGAGCTGTGGCACTAGTTGATCCACGACCATTGTAAGATGATGTATGCATAGAGCTGGTTTGGGGTAATGTAGTTTAGGCTTGGGCTCAGTTACCTCAGTTCCAGAATTTTCGGATTCGATTCCGATATCAATCAGGAATCGAATTTCAGAGTTAGACCCGGTCCCGAAACTCAAAGTAAAACATAAGGTTCAATTTTCAACATGGAGAATTACATAAAGAAATGATATTGTAAGAATGACTTCTTCTATCATGCTGCATGTGGCTTTCAACCATAGATTCAACGGGCAAATGGGACTTAAGATTATTTGTAATTGATATATTTTTGTTTTTTGAGTGTTTTTTTTTTGGGTACTGATTGCGGCTTGTGAAAATTATTTATTTGTTGATTTATTTTTCAGGTAGTTCATTTAAAAATGACCACTATGCACAGATATTCCGAACAGCAAATCAAACACAACTGGAATCAGACAAAGCTTGTACAAATGGAATCGACCGCGGGTTATACACGTCGCCAAGTCCGTCTGGCTGGACGAGCGTCAACATATTAAGTGGCCAGGCACCAAACATAACTTTGTTGGGCTAATCAAAGAACTTTAGGTCTGTGAAATGTGGCCAGGCACTGTGTATAACGTCAGTAGTAAATTATGCAAAGACCTGGGGCCGATTTCATAAAACTTACGACGCGTCGCAGAGTTAAGACGCATCCTTTCTCCATAGACTCACCGCATAGATGCGACGCGTCGCAGCTAGGACGCGTCGCAAATCGAGTTGCGACGCGTCGCAGAGCTTTATGAAATCGGCCCCTGCGTAACTTCATTGTACAATTCATGCATTATGGCAAACCCATGATCCCAGGTACCAGGAGTGTTCGTTAGCTCCGTGCACGTACGTGATACTTAATGTAGGGCCGGGGTTGCGACAAGACTGTGTTCATGAAACGAAATTGCGGTAAAATAAAGAAATAGAGGTAGATATTGTGCTGTCGATCTGGGACGGATTCGGGCCGAGTCCTCGAGAAAACCGAGACCTTACTGTCTGAGTCCGAATCTAAGCCCTTACACTGAGCTCTAGTGCGAGTCCGATCTCTAGTTCTCCAGCAGCGGCATGATAATGTTCCTTAGTTGACTATTATTTATCTGACTGAAAAACCCTATCCGGCCAACATTCTGAATCAGTGACTTAACAACATTTTCATCGAGGCCAATGTTATCAAGTGATAGGTCGACTATGTTAGGAAGACCCTGAGCATGATCAGTCAGACATTTCACTGCATCCAAACCGAATGCATTGTTATCAAGAAAGAGCCCTCTCAAACCATGCCCAGCGGGGAGGATGCTGATCAGATCCGGTATGTCATCGTCTACCAGCCCACATCTATTAAACAAAAACACCTTCAAGGATGGAGTAACAATAGGAACCAGGTCAGTCACGTGGCCATGGATGTTGATATTAAACAGACTTAAGGCACTCAACTTGCACTCCTTCATTCCCTTGACTATGTCGATGACTTCATGGCATGATCGCCCATCCATATTGAGCCCGAATTGCGCCACTAGTTTAGATACCTGTGGCATGACTGCGGACATATCCTCTGCATCATAGCGTGACTTCCTATCAATATATACTTCTAATGGTACTCCATCACGCAGCCCCGGATCAATCGACCCAAGTGTATCCAGGAGGTGTTGCATATCTCCTTTCCCTTCAGCAGACAGGGTGTATCGAACTTCTATTGGCTTGTCAGAGTGAATGTTACCGCTTACAATAGCATCCTTCAGAAGCGTCAGGTCTTCACGTGCTGTGATTTTGATAGGACGAACAGCATTCCAAATCAGTGGCTTGACATCATCTTTATCGAGGCCAATGTTATCAAGTGATAGCTGGGTTAGTTTAGGAAGACACTGGACATGAAGAGTCAGACTTTTCACTGCATCCAAACCGAATGCATTGTTATCAAGACGAAGCGATTTCAAACCATGCCCAGCAGGGAGGATGCTGATCAGATATGATACGTCATCGTCTACCAGCCCACATCTATCAAACTGCAATGTTGTCAAGGATGGAGCAACAATAGGAACCAGGTCAGCCATGTAGCCATGGATGTTGATATTAAACAGACTGAAACCATGCAACTTGCACTCCTCCATTCTCTTGACTATGTCAGTGACTTCATGGCATGATCGCCCCATCATAGTGAGCCAGAATTGCCCCACTAGTCTAGATACCTGTGTCATGAATGCAGACATATCCTCCGCATTGCAGTGCGAAGTTTCATAAATAAATGCATACAATTGTGTTCGATCACGCAGCCCCGGATCAATCAACCCAAGTGTATCCAGGAGGTGTTGCATATCTGCTTTTTCTGCAGCAGACAGGATGAAAATAATATTGCTTGAATTGATGTTACCACTCAGGAGAATATCCTTCAGCAGTCTCAGATTCTCAGCTGTTTTGCAAACAGTAGTTAGATGTATATAGAGCTGTGATGGGGGGATGTTATTAATGTAGTGTTTCAGTGCAAGTAGGTCCTCCTGATTCTCAGTTACTACTCTTCTTGGTGGGTCTAGTTTGCGCCCCAAATCCTTTGAACCAGATTCCAATAAAAGCAACAGTGCCAATCTGTGCAGTCTTGTCTCATCATGACCCTGCATCTTCCTGATATGTTCCAGAATTAACCCAGCAGCGAGTGAAGACATGCCACAAACAAACCGAAGGAAATATTCCATTTCGTATACATTGTCTAAGGTGATTTGCTCCAATTTGAGAAGGAATTCGTCTCTATCAAAATGAACCATCATGGTTAGATAGTATGCTGCAAAGTATTCTTGGAAAGACGTGTGGAGGAAACTTGCAACTTCCACCACTCTCAACCCACTTGTTACTCTTTCCTTTTGAAGGAAACCAAATCTACACCCATCTTTCAAAGTAGACTCTCCATATCTCTGAATTTTTTGTGCTTTGAAATTAAGTGTTTTTTGTCTTGGATCTAGTAATCCATCCAATGCAAGATGTCCCAGATTGCCCTTAACTGATTCTATCGTGTTTTCATTCACTCTCTTACTTCGGTCGAAAAAAGCATCTACAAACTCTGTAAAGAGTGATGTCAGTGTATCAGGCAAAGATTCTGATTGATTCTCCCAAAGTATGCACACAAATTGTGTGATGAGTGGAATATGTGCCAATGTGTGTAGTGATGGGTTTGACTGTAACCTAGCGATTAATGATGTCGTGCGGTCGGTATCGCGTTCAAGGTAAGATTGGATGTACTTGTTGACTGTTTCGGATGTGAATCCCAATGCTTGAACCCTAGCATAATTAGGGTATCCATTAATGACATAATTTTTCCTATCTGGCCGTGCTGTTACTAGGACAAAGCTCTCTTTCAAGACATTGTTATGTAAGATATCCTTGACTGTGTAGACACCTTCTTCGGATTCTAAAGCATTAGCTGGAATCTCGTCTAATCCATCCAACAGAAATGCAGTGTGTTCTGCGTTATCGTCAATGATCTCTTTTAAGTGCTGCTTGTCACGTTTAGTATGCCGTAAAATCTGATCCAAAATGGCCTGTAAGACACAACCTGACTTTTGCATTTTTTTCAACTGAACCCAAAACACAAATTTGAATGTCGAAAGCGGACCTTTACCGCATACAGCACTGTCATAGGCAGCCTTCTGTAACAGTATCGATTTACCAACCCCAGTTCCACCATAGCAAATTACCTTCAAGTTCCCTACCTTTTTTACATTGAACAAATCTTCCAGTGATATGGGTTCTGTATGGAATCTGTCCAAAATCTTCTGCTCCCCAGAAATCATTTCTACCTGTTTGAGTTTCTTTTGTGATTCCAGTTGAAGATCTATTGGACAGAATCCCTTCTCAATATTTACTCTTTGAGAGGGATCGGCTGGATGGATGGAGATGGTGCTCGCTGTATCCTTGTAGGACTTGGTAAGTTCTTTCTGGAGATACTTTATTCCTTCACTGCGGGTAGGTCTCAGAAATTCTGAACCGCTTTCTGAAAAGAAACAAAAACAAACAAAATGAAAGATTTATGGTCGGAGCACATTCTTGAAACATCTTATTGATAAACAAAATCAAATTCACTGGCAAAATTATTTCAAAACTTATATTTATCTGAGATTTGGAAATAACAAGGTGCCCCAGTTTGCCAGATTAATACGGACAAAGTAGTAGGACCTTATATATTGTGTGAGCTTATGTAGTTAATTTACACGCATATTTCTTGGACACGTTCAGAACATTTTGTTGGAGCTGAACTTGTCCCAGATTCTCTGGACACAACTGACCTGGAATGACCAATGAACATAAATATCTTATTTATACATGTGTTATATATGGGCATCTGTCTTTCTAATTTCTCCTCGCCGTTTACAAGGGCTTACGCGGTATTTCTCCTTCTCACTTGTCTGACTTGCTCACTTTATATCAAGCAGGCAGAATGGGACTCCCACTTTCTTTATGATAAACTTATTTTATCTATTCCTATATAGCGCCCTCTGGGTTACTAATCTTTCGGAGATAGATCGTTTTCTATACCTGGTCCAAAACAACTTATTTACAATAAATAAAACCTTACCTCCAAGCGGATTTTCTGAAAGCCGAGTGGATTGACTGGTAGTATACTCTGTGTGTTGGGGATGCCTCGACGTTGCTATAGCTGAAGTCTCTCTTGTCTCTCCACTAGTACTGGTATCATCCTTGTGTTTAGAGTCAGGATCCATCGTTGCTATAGCTGTAGTCTCTCTTGTCCCTCCACTAGTACTGGTATCATCCTTGTATTTAGAGTCAGGAGCCATTGTTTCTGTAGCTGTAGTCTCATTGGTCTTCATCCTCTTTGCTGGTGGAGTATCTTTTGCCTCTACACTAGTACTAGTATCATCCTTGTGTCTAGAGTCAGGATCCATCGTTGCTATAGCTGTAGTCTCTCTTGTCTCTCCACTAGTACTGGCAACATCCTTGTGTTTAGAGTCAGGATCCATCGTTGCTATAGCTGTTGTCTCTCTTGTCTCTCCACTAGTACTGGCAACATCCTTGTGTTTCCGAACTGAAAGAAAGCGATCGAGCGAGCAAGCAAGCAATTATTAAAGCAAAACTGGCACACAGAGGTCCATTACGTGCATGTAGTTTCAAAAAGAACTTGTCCGGCATTGGTGATGCTTTTCAAAAGAAACAAATGACACTCAAAAGTTCAGTAAACATGGTAAAGCATATATTTAACAAGCATTCTCTCCTGCTAATTAGAGAAAAAGAATGAAACAAATTGATTATTCCTAAGAGGAGTTATGTCTATTTTAATGAAGGTACTCATTTTGCAAGCTGTCCATGGAATACAAAACCATTCGGTAAAGTACGCATTTTAGCTGTGTAAGTAGCTAAAATGACTCTTTAATACCCTTTCAGATGTTTAGAATCAGTCAAGTATTAACATTCTATGACAGCTCCCAAATAAGAACCTTTATTAAAATAGACATAACTCCTCTTAGGAATGATCAATTTGTTTCATTTTTTTTTCTAATAAGCAGGAGAGAATGCTTGTTAAATATATGCTTTACCATGTTTCCTGAACTTTTGAGTGTTTGTTTCTTTTGAAAAGCATCACCAATCCCGGTCAAGTGTAGTTTTGTGCACAGGTTTCTGTATGGTCAATCCTTAGTCAGTTGCAGTCATTTTGTGAGTCAGGTTCAGTCACAGATTGTCCATGTAGCGCATCCATAAAAAACGTAGAACGTTCTCAGCCCGAAGGGCCGATCATGCAAAGTTCTTTACATATTAATCAATGGAGCTAGGATTCCTAGATTAAACTGAAACGAGCGTAAATTGTTGCTTAAAACACTATTTAGGTTTGAGGTACAATAAGCGGTCTGTAAGGCGAAGTAAAAAAAAAACATGTTTAGCGTCCCGCCTGCTTCCTTTTTGGAGGCTGCCTGCTTTTTTTTTTCAAACCAGAAAAAAGGTGTAATTTACAGTCAATTTCATGATGTTTTTTTTTTTTTGCGAAAAATGATTTGTTCAGCTGATCCAATAAAAATTAAAGACTAAATTTAGGTCTATTTGCATTTTTAGTCATCTCCTGGCCTGTGGGCTCCGGCCGGTTGATTTGGATAAATGAAAATGGGTCGTTCGACCATTTTGGAAAAATATAAGGGCCTTCTCCTTCCTTTTTTTCCAAAAAGGCAGGACGCTAAACATATTTTTATTTTCAATGATCACCCCACCTGTGTGGGATTCTATTGTGTACTATTGAAAACCATCCCGATTGTGAAATGATGACGTGGAGGTGCATTGTGTTCACATAACTATAATTAATTATTAACGAGATATGGACTGCATAAATAAATTTAGTCAGATCAGGGTTCCAATTTCATGTCAGGACTATTTATGCAAGTCATGAAGGAACTAGGAATTAGACAGCTTATAATACCTGAGTGCCTATTGGGAGCATTATATAGAACGATATAACACCAGATACTAACAACAATGCTCCGAGCTTTCTGTGTAGAATATCCAGAAGATTGGGATAAGGGAATTCATATCATTGGTCTTATTTGCCAGCAGAGACACACCTATGAGTCGAGCTAGTTAACGGCTAGTTTACGGCTACGGGGTTCGAGGCCCACTCAAACTCATTAAAGGAAGATTTCTAAATGAGGATAAGGAATGTAACCTGTTAGATTATGTGTCTACTTTCAAAGAAAGACTTGTAAAGGCCTGTGAAATGGCAAGCGAAAATCTCGTGACATTACAGAAAGCAATGAAGATGCAATTCGATAGGAAAGTTAGGGCCCGTAGATTTCAACCTGGAGATAAGATTTTGCTGTTGTTACCAGGTGACCCTCTGTCAGTGAGATACAGTGGTACATGTCAGATTGAGAAAAGATTGAATGGTCTTCATAATATTGTACACAATTCAAATAGAAAATAAAATAATAATTCATGAATGATCTAAAAGTGCTGCAATGTTTCACCAAAATTTCATCTACAAATTTTCCCAAAACATTATATCGTTACGGCATTCAGAAAAGTCATAGTGCTAGAAGGTTCACTGAGGAGCCTTATCAGTCTAGACGTATACTTAGATATAATTGCAATTCTGTTTTGTGGATTTATTTTCAAGTGCTGCATCTCTTTGACAACTTGCGAATTAAGTTATAATCCTCCACAATTGTCCACATAACATCAAATTGGTTATTTATTATTTACTGAAATCAGGCGAGCAAGTAAGCAAGCAAAACTAACACATTAGGTTAAATACGTACATGGTGCATTGATGTGTGTAAAGTCAAGGGTGCGCCAAGTTCACTCCGTCACCTTTCAGTTGATTGAAGCTTCGTAAACTGCCAATTTGATGCTTAGTGAGCAGTGCATGTAGTGGAGTCATGGGGAACTATATGCGACTGCCATACCATCATGTTACATAGTCTACCAGGTACTGCATATGTAGTGCATAAACCTGCGGATGAATACAGATAAGGTGCCTATTTAACTGTAGTCATACAGGATCTCCATTTTGTTTGCAGTAGTCCCTATCTTATGTAGTTTTGTGCACAGGTTTCTATATGGTCAATCCTTATTAGTTAGTTGCATTCATTTTGTGAGCCAGGTTCAGTAACAGATTGTCCACATAGCACAACAATCAAAGAAGTAGACTCTGCAGCCCGTAGGGTCGATCATGCAAAGTTCTAGACACAGTCAACTGAAACGACCATAATTATTTTAACCATCAAGCATAAATTGTGGCTTGAAAGTTGAAACACTCTTTAGGTTCAGTGACAGATTGTCCATATAGCGCAGCAATCACAGATGTAGTCTTTTCAGTGCAGAATACCAAGCATCAACTGAAATGACTACAAGTAAATTGTGGCTTATTTAAACACTATTTAGGTATAAGGTACAGGCAGTCTGTAATAATATTGATGGCAAACAATACATAAATTGACGGAACTACTTTTCCATGATCATCACATCACCTAATATGGACTTATATTTTGTAGTATGGAGAACCATCCTGATTGTGAATTGATCACGCGACGGTACATTGTGTTGACATTAGTTAATCATTACTGTATATCATTCCTGACGATGAAAGGGTTAATGCAGTGCTGTTTTCAGTCGTTATTTTGGTGCCTTATTATAGAGAATTCATTAATCGTCGGCTCACAGAGCAAGAAGGACTAACGAGCTTTTTTCGACCATTTCCACTTTTTGGTTGCAAATGAGACAATCTACTTGGAGTCTATTTTTTATAAAGAATTAGTCCAATTAACGAATAATTAACACTTTTCTAAAGGACTTATGCAAAAAAGGCAAAAAGGTTCGTGCAAAAGGGTCTTATAGGCCGACATTCCCGTTAAATCACTGTAAGAGGTTTAAAAAAAACCTTTATCTACTATATATCGTATAGGACTTATGATACATTGCCGCCCTACGTAGGATAGGCCCCTACGATGGGTTATCCTTTGTATCTAGAGTTACGATCAATCGTAAAATCAATCTCCGGTCTCCAGAGTTGATCAACTGTGACCCATTGTGATGAAATCAAATCGTAAAGCACCGTAGCTCTAATTTGCCAAAGCCTGTGGAGTTTTTTTTTCAGTCTGTTGCTAATCCATTTGGCAGTTTAAGGGCTATTTCTTCAATGATGGAATTTCCACCAAAAAGTCACCGGTTAAGCTAAAAAAGAATGTTTTAAAGAAAATTAGAATGATATCAATTACATGTATAGTACACAAACCTGCTAACAAATCCAGATTAGGTGCATAATCAGTGACTTTAATAGCGGAGCTATCAAATACGTAAAGAATTCAGTTCAAAGAAGCATCAACTGAAAGGACTACATTTTAACGAGCGTATTAATTGTGGCTTAATCACTTTGTAGGTTAGGTATACAAGCAATCTGTAATGAATTGAACACTCTATAAAATGACGGAACTACTTTTTGATGATCATCACACCTAATATGGACTTATATTATGCTCCATGGAAAATCATCCTGATTGTGAATTGATCACATGACGGATTGACGGTGCATGTGTTGACATAACTATACTTTTAATCAGATAATATGTGCTGAGTGACAAGATCAATGCGCCTATATCAACTGCCCTGAGAGCTGTGATTGGCTGTTACTATATACACATGCACGCATGCGTGGTATCGTATCTCCAATGTGTGACAGTATGTAGATTTCGATAAGTAATCAATCGCTTGGTGGTCTCGCCCGAATTGGGAGCTTGCTATTGGCTGTTAGGACACGTACGTACATGCATGAGTATGTTTAACACTCCTGACAATTAAAGGGTTGATGTAGTACTGTTTTCAGTTGTTATTTTCTTGCCTTATTATAGAGAATTAACTTACAGAAAGCAAATGGCAAGTCTTACTTAAACCAGTATCGGTATAGGGCTTTGAATGACTGTATAATATAAGGGCGCCTATCATGCATGCTCATTATGGGGGACTCTGAGTAAAACACAAAAACAAAACACAAATCAGAAATGTTTCTGTATAAACTCAACATGTTAGCTATCATGGTTGACAGACAGAAACATATTCAACCTCAGTTAGGGAGGAAAATGTTAGAAAACCCATGAAATAACCTCAACTTCTGGTGCACAAAACGAATGGGTTACTGCTGCCTGCTGGGACTTGACAATCCCACGAGGATCCCAGCCGAATGGTGCAGAGTGAAACTGTTTATTGTTATTTACTTCTCTTCAATATTTGTTATAAATACATATACTTGTCCCCTTTCTGGCGTTTCCTTCGTTGCAATTCATTTGGATTGATTTATATTCATGCGATGCAACACTGGAAACTTGCGAATTGGGCCTATGTTATAATCCTTCACACTCGTCAATATAACATAAAGCTATTTACTTTCAAAGTGAAATCAAGCAAGCAAGCAAGCAAGCAAAAGTAACACATGTTGATCCACGTACATACATGTACATGTATACTATTGAATTAATATGTGTTAAGTTAAAGGTAATTAAATTTCATACTTTGGTTTTTGCCAAAGAAATGCAGATTCATGGACATATCAAGAAAGATACAGTAACAGTCATCTGTGAAATTTCTAGTCCCGTACCGTGTCCACGTTAACGGTATGTTTGGAACT
Source organism: Astropecten irregularis (assembly GCA_963971285.1). Lineage (NCBI taxonomy): Eukaryota > Metazoa > Echinodermata > Asteroidea > Paxillosida > Astropectinidae > Astropecten > Astropecten irregularis. The sequence continues at coordinate 19,222,257 of OZ020254.1, read as the reverse complement.
TTTTCACAGAAGATGATCTCCCTGAGATCAAAACTGTTTTTGGTCTTTCGTTTTACTCTTTTCTGGATAAATACAGCATTTCAGGCCGAAAATTTGTAATGGTATGTTTGCACCATCACCATCTTTATATCCTGTAACTGTAAGTTATAGTTGAATCTGTGAATTTGTCTGTTTTGGTATAGTACCAAAGTATGATAGCACCTTTAAGGGTGACAGGTCACTGTGCACCAAGTTCACTCCGTCACCTTTAACTTGATTGTAGCTAATTCATGACTTTGCAAACTTGTTGCTTAGTGAGCATGCAGTGCATGTAGTGGAGTCATGGGGAACAATGTGTGACTGTCACGCCATCATATCACAAAGTCCATCACATATCAGGTGATGGCTGAGGGTGCAAACCAGTAAATAGGCCCAGATCAGTCCGTCGAGCTCATTCATTTTGTATATACCCTCAAAAATGTTTTAAAGCGTTTGCGGAGCCTTGCGTGGGAATTCTTATAGAATAAATTAAAAGGTGAAACCAGGTCCCCAGAGTTTGAATTACAACTGTGAGCCATTTTGATGAAATCAAATCCTAAAGTAGCTCTAATTCGCCAAAGTTTGTGGAGGTTTTTTTTTCAGTCTAGTGCTAGGCCATTTAGGAGTTTAAGGGCTATTTCTTTTCATGGAATTTTCACCAAAATGTCAGATAGGTATATAACCTAAAACAAAATTGTACAGAACATTACAATTGAAGATTGCAGCTTTATTTTGAAGTATGGCTTGATTACCTCAGAAAGTGGTATTTTGATTTTCATTTTTTTTTTCTGATCATTTTGCTTGGCTGCATATGGGAAATTATTTACTGGTTTGCACCCTATAAATTCCAATAGTGCACCAACCTGCTAACGAATCCGGATGAGGTGCCTAACTGTAGTCATACAGGAATTCCTATTTGCTTGCAGCAGTCCCTGTCTGATGTAGTTTTGTGCACAGGTTTCTGTATGGTCAATCCTTCTTAGTCAGTTGCAGTCATTTTGTGAGTCAGGTTCAGTCACAGATTGTCCATATAGCACAACAATCAAAGAAGTAGACTTTGCAGCCTGTAGGGACGATCATGCAAAGTTCTATACACAGTCAACTGAAACGACCACATTTTAACGATCCAGCATAAATTGTGGCTTGACAGTTGAAACACTCTTTAGGTTCAGTGACAGATTGTCCAACACACAGCACAGCAATCACAGATGTAGTCTTTTCATTGCAGAGTATCAAGCCTCAACTGAAATGACAACTAGTAAATTGTAGCTTATTTAAACACTATTTAGGTATGTGTTACAGGCGGTGTGTAATGATATTGATGGCAAACAATACATAAATTGACGGAACTACTTTTCCATGATCATCCCATTACCTAATATGGACATATATTCGTACCATGGAGAACCATCCTGATCGTGAATTGATCACGTGGAAGTGCATTGTGTTGACATTAGTTAATAATTATACAATTCCTGACAATGAAAGGGTCCACACAGTCCTGTTTACATACCGGTATATGTCAATATTTGTGTGCCTAATATTATAGAGAATTCATTGATTTTATACAGAAAACCAATGGCAAGTCTTATTTTGGTTTTAGACCTAGGGGCGATTTCACGAAGCCCTACGATCGATCGTAACTCGAGTTAAGAAGCACAACCCATCGTATCCTACATAGGGCTACAATCGGCGTCATAAGTCCTACGAACTATCAATTTGATAGTAAGTTACGATGAGTTTGATGAAATCGACCCCAGTATTGGTATCACTTTGAATGTCTTTGCAATACAGGGCGTTTTTTAAGTTTCCATGCATGGCTATGTGGGGAACTCAGACAAGGCGGGGCGGGGCGGGGCGGGGCGGGGCGGGGCGGGGCCGGGCAAGGCGAGGGGGTGGGGGTTGCCTCTTTCTATCCAATTCATCCATAGAAAAAGCCTCCAGCCCAAACAATTAACAGTTTGATTAACATTTCCTTGTCAACTTGTATTTCGTGTTGAGGCTTGTTAGCAGAAAGGGGAGTGGGTTGGGATACAGATGAACAACACGCACCTTAACATCTGACTTGAGTCTATGTTCATATGTGATGTCTATTGGAGCTCCTTCCTCCATACAAGAAGAGAACCATCTCATGGAGACAATCTCTGCAGTCTCGAGCAGACGACTAGTCTTGACCTCAAGGGGTAGTCTCGGTTTCAAGACGTCAAATACTCTCATTGTCTCAAGTTCAGAGACAATGTGGGCGACTGTTCCATTGTAAGAATAATAATAATCAAAGTGAAATTTTTTAATCTCCTTGTACTATCAACCTTTGAATAATGTAATTGCCATGATCATAGCCCTCCTTAAGATCCCAGTCACCATGACAGACCAAGCGTTACAATCATTGCAAGTACCAGGTACTACTGACATCCAGTCATTGTGTCTGTGTTGTTATTTTCATTGTGATTTATTAAAATATTATGAGTATGACACACCTTTAAAATTAATAGTCCCCCAGGGCTCTCTCTAGTCTATGTGATAGACGAACTCGCCGTACAGCGAGCAAGTCTCTATCACATGCGTGCAGATATCCCGATTAATTATGCAAGCCAACCCAGCACTGACCGCTCAAGTTTTGACCAATCAGGGGGCATCTACTATCATACCGTTCGGCGAGCACGTCTATCACGAAGATAGTTGCTGCCGCGCGGATGTGCGAAATTGACCAATCTACATCCTCCGTCACGATCCTGACGGAAATGTTCTCAAAACAGATCCAATTGGCTGATTTGCCGCGTTGCATAAAATTTGAATGCACGCATGTATCAGAGTGCTGGGCGACTTTTGAATTTTGAAAGCCGACCAGTCGTGGACGTAATAGTCGTGACTAGTCGAGTTTTTAATTGCGCTATTGAAATGTACACGTACCACATTGCAGACGGGGTATACAGTACACACGTGTTCATCACATTGTGCAGTATATTGTGCTCCCGGTGCACACTACACAGTGCAAGGGCTATCACAGATTCTCCCATTATCATAAAGGATATACAATTATTGTAAAAAACAAGCTCCAGATTTACAGGTTTATCTGTCAAGATAGTATTATTTTTTCCAAGATGTATTGGAATCTTGTTTCTCGCCTTGTGTCCGAAAGATCATCCACAAACGTGAACATTTACTACGGAGCACATGGTCTCTGGCCGAATTAGAAAACTCCTGTTTACCCAGCCACCCCCACATGTCGTGAGCTCTATCTCTATCTAACGACTGTACTCGAACCACGATGACGGTAATACGCGTATGGTACAGTGTCATGTCGCCCAGCGCAGTGCTAATGAATGAAATTATATATTATATATTGGTCAGTACAGACGTATTGCATATGCATGATCATTGCGAAGTCGGTGTAGGACCAATACAATGATTGGAAAGGCCGAGTATGATGAATATTGAGCAAGAGCAACATGATTGTGTGGAAACAATGATAGTCTGGCACCGCAGTGCATGTGTACCCAATGAGCATTTGTAGTGTACGATGATACAGTACGTAGCAACCCAAAGGACTGGGATCGGACTCCACAAACAGGTTGTGTGGATACATGCGTGGGAATGCGCGCTGTATATGCTGTATGTATGCGCGCTGTTGATGTCGAGTGCTACGAGGAAAAGGTAAGTGCTGTGAGCTCCGATGAAAACCTCATCACACAGTGTTTATGGCATATCTGGTGTCACGACCAGTCGAGGTAATCGCAATAGTCGCGACTAATTGTGTTGAAGTCGTGGCCTGACGACTAATCGGTTCTCGTTGAAACAATAGTCAAGTCGTCGACTACTTTTCACTAGTCGCAACAAGTCGACTAGTCGGGTTTTCTGGGTGCCACCATGGCAGACCGTAATGACACCTCTCTGACGATCCAGAGGCGGGGCTGCAGGTGCATAAATAGAGCTGCAATATCCAATTTTCAGTTGTCTGATGAAAGTTAACTACTTGCAACCGAAACGTCACCACCAGCAACGGCATATCACTTGAATTTGATTAACTTCCTCACCTGTTTGAACTACTGCAATGAATAACCTTATTCTCTCTACTGATTCTGTTAAACCTGCACAAGATGCAAGCTTGTTGAAAGCAGTAATTGCATTTGCCAAATTCGCTTGAGAAACACAAGCAGATCAGCCAAATTTTGAGCTAAAAGTTAAGAAACATGGATGAACAAGACTAAAAATAAATAAATACTTGTCAAAATGTACCTGTCCCAATCCAAGTGTGTGGCATTTTCTTAGCTGGCTGAATGGCTGGATAACTGCTTCCTTAGAGGCTGGCTAGTTGGACAGTCACACTCTCACTGGCTGGTAGCTGGGTGGGCTGGTCTTTTCCTGACAGACAGCCTGATGACTGGTTGCCTTGCTGGTATCTGGGGCCTTGGCATGATTTGAGATTGTCAAACCTAAGATAAGAGAAAATAAATCAATTAAATGCTGACATAATTGGAGGGCTGGTGAAAATGCGCACTTGTGAATGTCTGATTCACTAGCTAAGCGAGCAAGTGGGAAAAAAAACATTAAAAAGTGGAAACCGCTGCACTACAATTTACTTCCAAACACAGCTCACCAGATTCTGAAGTAAATGTACCATACTTAGAAGGATGTTTGTACTTGGTCTTTGTTCACCAATTGCTGGTTGACTACCTTCCCATCAGCCTAACATCAGTGATTGATAAGTGGGCAATCCAGCATTGGCAGACAATGTGCCTAATAATTTAATGCTTGTAAAAATGTACCTGTCCCAATTCCAGTTGGGCATCTTGGCTGGCTGGTTGGTATGCTGGCTGACCGGTTGGTTAGTTGGATAATCATTCTCCACCTGGTTTGATGACTGACAAGATGGATGATGGCCAGGAGACAAGATAGCTGGTTGGATGGCTGCTGGTGACTGTCTCTCCTGATGGACAGCCAGATGACTGGTTGTCTTAGTGGTTTACATGCTGGGTAGCTGAGTGGGTTGTAGGTGGATGGTTCAAGGCTGATAACTGGCTCACATTACATGGTTGTACCCTTTGCAGATGGACAACCAGCAAGCCCATTCTCTATCTGGCTGGGTAGAATTAGCCATAGGTCATCTTCCACTAGGTCTGTGGCTGGTGATGGATGAATTCCCAATGGTCTGCTGTTTCAAATATCTCTCAATGTGGCTCACTGCAACATCAAACAATTAAGACAGGAAAAATTTTTTAAAAGCACTGGATTTTAGGCAGATATGGGAGAATGAACAAAGAACTTGTGATAAAAATAATTTGCAATACAAACACTGTAGGAATCAGTCTTTGTGTTGCTGTCTTAATACATACCTACGTACTTCCCCTCATGGTCTCGAAAAATAGAAATTCTGCCCGCTTTCAACAAACTTATCATGAGTGTTGACATCAATTGGATTCTTGCGCCTATTATAAAGCTCAAATACACAATACACAGACAAGACCTACATCAGTACAGTGGAACGCCACTATAACGAACACACCGGGGTTCACAGAAATAGTATAGTGGTAATTTGTTAAAGTGAATAATGTTCAGTATTCCTAGGCTGTAGCTCAGCGCGAAGTGACGTCATTCCAACTCGCCGACCTTGGAGCGATAAACAAAGCATTAAGTTGTATGGTTTTTAAGACGAAAAGCTGCAAAAATTGTTTAATCTTAGTAGGCTATATGGTACATCAAAAAAGGATTATTGTCCGAGAAAAACTATGACTAGACAATGAAAGTCGTACAGAACAGGATTTCTGCTCCTTGACAAAAATATTTGGAAAACAATTCTCACAACGGACGGTTTGTGCGTGATTTGTCCCTAGCTTGCGCCATCTCCCCATTTTTTGTATCGGTTGTCAAGTTATGAGATTGAAAGTACCCAGATGTCCGCGTTGATCTATACATTGTACTTAAAGTTTTAAACATTGCGAGCCAAGGATGATGTTTGTTATATAGATCAGCGCGGACATCCGGGTACTTTCATTCTCATAACTTGACAACCGATGAAAACTAACGTGTAGATGGCACAAGCCGGCGCAAACTACGGACAAATCACGCACAAAACGCCCGTCATAGAAAATTGTTTTTCGAATATTTTTGTCAAGAAGCAGAAATTGTATTCTGTATGACTTTCATTGTTGAGTCATAGTTTTTCCTCAGACAATATCCTTCTTTGAAGTACCCTGTAACAATTCTGGCAGCTTTTTGTCTTAAAACCTGTACAACTTAATTAATGCTTTGTTTTCATCGGCTCCAAGGTCTGCGAGCTGGAATGACGTCACTCCGTCAAATATAGCCAAATCTATAGCCAAATGTTCGGTATACATGTAGTGGTATTTGTTATAGCAGGCTTCCAGTTCCACTGTACGTGTATGTAAATACAGTAGCAGGTCAACTTGTCTAGCCCCTTACCAACTCACCTCCCGACCGGCAAGTTTAGTGCTTGATTGCCAAACACCTACAACATAGTTAGGCCTACTTCTAGATTTAGAAGGCTACTCCGTGAGCCTTCTAGCACTCTTACTTTTCGGGGTGCCGTAACGCTATGGGTTTTGAAAACAACAATTGATAGATGAAATTTTGGTGAAACTTTGCAGCACCTACCGCCACTCCTAGATCGTGAATTCCCATGAATTATTTTTTTTCCTGATCCTCATACATCCGTTATGCTTGTGCAGTCTCATTTTTGCAATTGACCCACAACTTTTCGAGAAAAAAATTGATTTTCTGTGTCACTCCGCTTGCCGAAATGTCGAAGTTTACCTGCTGCTTGAAGTTGTCTAGTCTGCATGCGCATTATAATTATTGGATCTACCATTTTCTGAAGGGGTGCAATTAACTTGACTTCACTGGTTCCCTGGTTGATGCATGCATTGACATGGCTCATTTATGCATGGATACCAGTTGTTCAAGCTTAATTTTTTTTTGTTTATTGTGGCTGGCTCCTGCTTGCTGTGTGGTGTGCATGTGGCATGCATGATTCTCATGTCCTCTTCAATGTGCACACCCCTATACAAAAATGTTGTGGCCCATAGTAAAAAATTTATGAATGAACTTCGAAAACAGAAATCTTTCCTCGAGTGGAGTGGCGCAGAAAGTCAATTTTTTTCTCGAAAAGTTGTGGGTCAATTGCAAAAATGAGACTGCACAAGCATAACGGATGTATGAGGATCAAGAAAAAAATGATTCAGGGGAATTCACGGTCTAGGAGTGGCGGTAGGTGCTGCAATGCTTCAACAAAATTTCATCTATCAATTGTTGTTTTCAAAACCCATAGCGTTACGGCACCCCGAAAAGTAAGAGTGCTAGTAGTCCGAGTAACTTGGACCCTAAAAATCGCCTTTTTTAACATTTGGACATGGTCTGGCGATAGTAGGGTCCAAGTACCTTGTTTGCATTTTGGTTGCAAGAGCTCCATTTTGCAATGTTTTGCCTCTACCTCGAGTCAAAATCCTGTGATTTCACCTCCAAAACGATCCCAAAATGTCTCATGCGGCCAGCTATGGACCAAGGGAGAATTGTAGATTCCAATAATGACAAGGTTTACTCGCATTTTTTGAAGAAAAAATAATTTTTCCCATAAAAATGGGCACAGAGACCTCCTATAAAATGAGCACAGTGTCCGTTGGGTCGGCCATCTTGGTTTTTCAAATTGTACACTGGTACCCGGAACAAATTAGGGAAAATATGATCTTTTCTTTAAAAAATGTGAGTAAACCTTGTCATTATTGGAATCTCCAATTCTCCCTTGGCCCATAGCTGGCCGCATGAGACATTTAAGGATCGTTTTGAAGGTGAAATCAAAGGATTTTGACTCAGGGTAGAGGCAAAACATTGCAAAATGGAGCTCTTGCAACCAAAATGCAAACAAGGTACTTGGACCCTACTATCGCCAGACCATGTCCAAATGTTAAAAAGGCGATTTTTAGGGTCCAAGTTACTCGGACTAGAGTGCTAGCAGGCTCACGGAGTAGCCTTCTAAATGTAGAAGTAGGCCTACAGTTACTGCAGCTACATGAGCTAGGTCAACATAACACTTAACAGAGACTGACAAGTGACATTCTCTATCCAAATTCACGTTTTTATCGACCAATACGTTTATTTAACCCATGACAAAAAGCTTGAACAAGGGAAAATCTATCAAATTTAGGCAACAATAAACCAGCATACAGTACCTGTTCTGTTGAACGTTGTTTTTTGAGACTGGTCTTTTCTTGTGTTTTGGAAAATGTTGTTATCTTTCGTCGGCTCGGCGGTATGGCTTCTAGAGGAAGGCCGCCCTCTATAGTTGAGTTATTACCAAGCATACGGAAGCTTAAAATGACCATATGAGTTTCCGAGATAATTATCCCAGAAAGGCGTCTTTTCGAGATAATTATCTCGGAAACTCGGATGGTCTCTTTAAGCTTCCGTAAATGGGAGAACGCCCAAACGGCTGATTTTCTACCTAGCCCCTCACTCATAGACTGTGCACAATCATTGGCCGCTAAGGGAAACAGGTCAACTCGCCCCCCTAGCCCCTTACTGACTCGCCCCCTCCCCGACTCACCCCTTACCAACTCGCCTCCTGGCCGACTCGCCCCCCTGGCCGACTCCCCCCCCTAGCCGACTCCCCCCCTAGCCGACTCCCCCCCTAATTTATTCCGAAATGGGGGAGGGGGCGAGTTGGCCAGGGGGCGAGTCGGTCAGGGGGCGAGTCGGGGAGGGGGCGAGTCGATAAGGGGCGAGTCGGCTAGGGGGCGAGTTGACTTGTAATCCCGCTAAGTACTGGCCCAGAAGAACGCCTAATTTTCTAACTGCTAGTGCCTGTACGTGTGTGCACAGTCAGTCGCTTGCACCACATTTGAAAAGTTATTATAAAAATTATATCTCGAAAAAAAATATATATATATATATCTCAAAGGTTTCTAATCTTTCCCCAAATAAATCCAAGTACATGCATGTAGATTGAATAATTAATTCCGGAATCTGATTGTTCAAAACAGAGACATCTAACCAGTGACCTCTGGAACACCGTACCGATACGGTGATGCAGAGGTGCCAGTTCGAATCCCACCCGGTAAATTTTTCAATTTTCAATGATAATCAGTTTCCCTTTATATTTGATGATTAAAATAGAAACATGTTTGTTTTTGTTAATTTTGAAGACATAGCCATGATATGGAAATTAAAAGTTTTTCACTCTCAATAAAATATGGATAAAATAAGATACACAATACAGGCCCCTAATATAATTATCAAAACAAAGGACTTGGACTTCAATAAATTCATGCACACAACAAATTTCTGTCTTTTGAAGAATTCAGCCATTGTTATTATTTTATTGGACATAACATGTTATAGATTGTTAAACTGTACATTATAGTTTGAAACCATTTTAACTGTGACATTGCCTTATCATTTGTCACAATTAATTAAGCATCTTCATGAAATTGAAGATACCATCAGGAGAGGAGGTTTTTGTATGGAAATAATAACCTCCAACTGCAAACCTGGGAAAGGCGAAAAACAGAACAAAACCCTTCAAGGGAAAAAGTTCTGAAAAGTCCTTTCCGACCCTCTTATCTTTCTTTGAGAGCGATCAAGCATTCTTTGCTCCAGGTTTAAATATAGATGTTAATTTATGCATCTCAGAAAGTCAATGTTTTCATTTCTGCTAAAAGAATTATTTCATGGCTACAATTGCAAAACAACTTGTATTTTTGGAATTTAAGCGTATACTTTGTACCTTGTTTTCTATTACATTAAATGCTGACAATTGAATTTTAAATTAGGTTGAAGATTAAATTTCATTGATCTTTGTTCAACAATAAGTTAATATTAAATTGATCAACACATGATGATGGAGTACATAAATTCATTTTAGTTAAAGGTACTTTCATATTTTGGTAGCATACTAAAACAGAAATCCTCACAGATTTACCTATAACTTACAGGGCCCATTTCTTTAACAAAAACCAAAGTATGATATTACCTTTAACTAAAGTGAAGGATAAAATATGACATGATTTGTTTCCCCTGGGCCTCAGTTTGATTATTGTAGTCAATCATTTACAGAAAGATAAAGGAAAGAAACCCATCTGCTAATTGCACACCATGAGATATAAGGTTTCTGGGTAGGACTCGTTATTTTGTCGATTATTTCCCTCGTTCAGACTGATAATGATGCCGGTTGGAATAACAAGAAATCAGATTGTAAAATGCTTTGGGAACATTATGTACAGGTCAAAATGGAATAATGTGGTTAGACTAATAATTAAAAAATTATCATCGAGTATATGCACTGATGGTCTTTTCATCATGAATATATCAAATTTGTGAATTATTATCAGATAAAAATAATTAAAGTTACAGTACAGGATTGGTAATTACATACACGAACAGAAATGTTCCCAGATTCACTTATAACTTTCAGGGTATTAAGATGGTACTGCCTGAAATGGAGTATTTATCCAGAAATTAGTAAAACAAAGACCAACAACAGATCTTGGGGCAAAATCAAAACCATTCTTTATATTTTATGAGAAAAATTGAGTCTGGTTTTTGCTTTTTTCTTGTGACTCAGAAGTCAGATTTGTGCTCAAATTTTCACAGGTTTATTATTTCATGCACATAGTGTGAGTGATATTCTATGACCTTTACCAATCATGTATTATTCCTTTAAAATAGTTCTTTACAAATTTTGCTTGGATAAATCTTTCCTAGATCACTTTAAGTTAAACCAACTATCAGTATGACCAGTAACAATACTTCTTTGATACAAATAATGTCTTTACCATACCAAATCAGTGCAAAGGAAAAGGGGCAGAATATTTATGCAAACTAAATTCCCCAGGGCTTTTTATGCATCTATACTGAAATTTTGCCAAACAAAAAAGATGATTTTTACTGTCACTTATGAACTTGTCGGCCAGGATTATAAGTCTGGTGCCCTGTCTCACTCCCATTGGATATGCATACAATTTTTTTTTAAATAAAGTCTTCACACCGTGGTGTTTTTCAATCTAATTTTGGTCCTAATCTCATTCTAATGATTACATTTGCATGACATTCACGAAGATGAATTTTTTTCTGTATTGTGATAAATTTGTTATCAAGGACACTTGCAAGCAGGCACATTTTCTCCTTTTGTTAGTAAAAATGGATTAATAAAATCAACAGGATGAAGGCAGTGCTGTGCTGGGTGAATAAAAAGTGCAAGAACATGAGATGGTAACATGCAAACAAAACCCACAAAAGGAGGAATGGTGTCAACCTGCAAGTATATTTGATTATGGCTGTGGTCAAACTTCATTTGAACCTTCAGACCTGTTTTCCAAAAACAATGATTTTCTTCATAAAAAAAAGAAAAAAAGGAAATCCGTTGTTATATACATACCAACAGAGAGTGTAGACATACCTAAATGGGACTTATTGCTTAGATACACTGGTTCAACATTGAAAAAATAGGGGAGTATATCAGGTGCAGTTTCTGTATGTAATTAACTATTATAACCTAACCCCTCACCCCATCAGGGTTCATTAACAGATTCATGAAATGTAACATGGGAATATCTCTTCAATGGGAATATACAGCTGTTTCTGAACAAAGCACAAGCTCCTTAAACTAATTGACATTCTCTAAGCAACGTACGGGCAGCTAGAATTACCTCCAAATTGTTTCTATTTTCACAAGATATATTTGCCAATCATCATAATTATGTCAATCTTGCTCAGATATTATGTATTGTTATATAAATGCATACTATTACATATTACAGGGATTTGAGTGGCCCAAAAAAAAACCATATCTGAAAACACTAAATTAGGAAATTATACTTTTGTACAGAGCACGCTTAAAAAAGCTGAAATTTTGAGTTAAAATCTAAACCAAAAAAAGTTGGAATTCAGTTTGAGTCTCACATCCCTGATATTAGAAAACATCTGGGGGCTAACCTGTCATCAGGAATGTTCCAAAAATCTTCTGTTTTGAATACAAATTTTTCAACCACCTTTAAAGGTACAATCATACTTTGGTAGCATACCGAAACAGACATCGTCACAGATGTACCTATAACTTACAGGGTATAAAGATGGTGGTAGAAAACTGTTTAATTTTTTTCGGTAAAAAGATTTTTAAAATACTGTGCGGGGTGTTTTTCACTGTTTTCACAAAAGGTGTGCACCGTATTGGACTGAAAATTTCACAGATGACTGTTCTTTCTTGATGTTTTTGCCCATGAATCTGCATTTCTTTGACAAAAGCTAAAGTATGATATTACCTTTAATACAGATTAGTCCCTTTACTACAGGATTTACCTTGCTGTAGCCATTGTCATTCATTTGTCCATGAAATATCTCAGATATTTAAAGATTTGGGATTCCATGGGAGCAGACAATAATAGCTACAGCATGATAAATATTCATGATTGATGTTAGCTTGTGGATGATGAACTGTGATTCCTTCTTGCAGAGTGTCTGTAAGCCCTCAGTTCTGAGCCCATTGTTGGTCTTTTCCATACACAGCAGGTGGATTCTGAAATAAATATTAATGCAAATGGAAACATAAAAACCAGAACAAATTCCATCATTGCAGGGTGCAGTCCTTTTGTCTGTACACCACCATACCTAAAATAGCAATTTTAGATCAACTTACAATTACAATGAAGATATGTCATAAGATCTACAGACCCCTGCCAATCATGAAAGTAGTGCCAGTTTTGGGCAATTTCAGCTCAATTCTGATAATTTGTCCCCTTCCAATCAAACAAGATTCCACAGTACATATGGCTTCTGACTGCCAAACGAACAAAGATATAACTGACTATTAGGAACACCTGACCAATGTAGGGTTGGATAGCTCAGTTGGTAGAGCTCCGGTACGGTATTGGATCGGTGGTTCGAGTCCTGCATGCTCCAGTCAATTTTTCTTTGTTCGCTTTTCAATGATATACAATTCACTCAGTTTCCCTTGTGGTTATTTGATGGTTAAGATTGCACTGTCATCAAACAACAACAAAGGAAAGTGCTTGGTTAATTTTATGTCATTGAATAGTGAACAAAGAAAACTTCACTGAAATTTCACATAGATAATGTCCGTGGGGATACTGTTCAATTGTTGGTGCTGATGGACTTTCCAGGCCAGCAGTATAATAAGCCAACACAGGAAAACAAGAAAAGGCTAGGAACTTAAACTGAATGATTAAGTAACTAAGTTTCAAACAAGGAATTTCCAGTAAATTGTGTGGGGATTTCTCATAATTCTCACCTTCAGAATAAACATAAGGGCAAGCTCTTCATCCTCCAGCAGCTCTTGCCATCGATCAGTGAGTCTTGCATCTTCCTTGCTTCAGATTATGACGGGGTAGTGTCTTGTTGCTCTTCATCCCTCATGCAGCATCCATCATCCACTGGGAGGTAGATAGCCGTCCTCTCTACAAAGTACAAACACATGTTCAGAATACATGAATTATTTGCCAACTCTTAGTAAACAGCACAGACAATGCAATCCACAACTAACCGCACTTTCATGACTGGTAATTACAAGATACAAAAGGCACTGAGCTACAGCTCAGTACATGATATTTTGTACGAGGTCTAATGCTCTACAGGGTGTTGGTCAATGGGAGACTTTTGACTAACCATTGTTAATCACAAGAGGGCGCGCTTCACCAGGCTAATGAAAAGTGTCTTGATTTTGCTGTCATTGCTTTTGTGCACGAATGTTCATCGTAAACACAACAGGCGTAAATAATAGCAATGAAAATGCCTGGTAAATACTGTGCAGTGTCCGGTTGTAGTGACAGGGGAGGACATGAGTTCCCCAAGAACAAACAAATGCAGAATTTGTGGAGATTGGCCACTGAAAGGGCAAATTACAAATGATCACGATGGCCCACGGCAAAAAGCATTCAGTTTTATGCACAGAGTTTTTACTTTGCAAGCGAAGCCTATCACATTATTCCTCGCCAAACATCAGAATTTCACCTAACTTTGTGTTTTCGGGCATTGAAATCGTGGTGGGCGGCTGTTGTGAATATAAAAATTAATTGTAAATGGCCTGAATTTATTGTTCACAGTATTTTCCTGCGTCTCCCGGTGAGTTTTTGAACAACCGCCGTACCTGCGTGTAGCGTGTAAAAAAGTTTTAAGGAGCCTGGTAGTTTGCTGCCCTCTATCGACAGCCCTCTCCAAAAGTCTCCCATTCACCCACCACTTGGCCTGCACGCCATATATGAAAAATTGTCCAGAAATGACAAGTGGCGAGTGGGCAAAGTGTTAAATGGGCTAATTGGAAAATTGGGGGAGTGACTGCACAATGCCTCAATGTAAACATGTAGACACTCACAGACAGAGTACTTGAAATGGTAAACTGCTGATTGACTGTAGGACTCACCAGCCCTCCACTTCAAAACAAAAGTAATGAAATGAACTTCATCAATTCTCACCTTTGGGAATATCAGCTCATCAGTGAGTCTTGCATCTTCCCTGCCCTCTCAGCATCATCTGAGATGGTGTGTCAGTGATGCACTGGCTGGCCATCTTCTTGCAGCATCTTTCATCCAGCTAGAAGGAACTGGTTCACCTGAAGTTCTTGACTAAAAACAGGGAGAAATTCGGCCTAGCAGAGCTAGGTTACATAAGTAAAATTTGAAATCTATCAAGTAGCAATATTCCTCCTAAAACTTTTTTCACTTAAAATGACCATGATGCTAGGCAATGAGAAAAAAAATTATATTTGGGCAATGACTTCTGTTAAACATTGTAAGTATTCATCATTATTAATCCACAGATAAGGGCCTCTGAAAGCCAGCGCTACTGATATGCACTGAGAGGTTACCTTAAATAAGTAACAATGCACCAGGCACTGTTACAGGTTTGCAGATTATAATGCCCTATATGCAGTTTAATTCTTTGTGGCCAGCATTTATCGTTTTTCAGAGAAGGTGCCCCCATAAGTCAGCGCTATGCACTGAGAGGTATAACCTTCTATCTGCAGTTAACTTATCTCTATTTTCTGAGGTACTTTAATTGCTGTAAGGACCCCCTGTAAGTCAGCGCTATGCACCGAGAGGGTTACCTTATACATGCAATTTTTATCTGAATATCCTTAGATACTTTGATGTAAGGACCCTCTGAAAGTCAGCGCTATGCACCGAGAGGGTTACCTTATATATGCAGTTTCTTATCTGTATTTTCTGAGATGCTCCACCATTGTAAGGACCCCTCCGGTTCCACAGCATTCATCTGTGATAATGGCATTCACTGGCTGTCCATCTTCTTGCAGCATCTTTCATCCAGCTGGTAGGAACTGGTTCACCTGAAGTTCTAAACTAAAAGGTAAGAAAACAGGGAGAAATTCGGCCTAGCAGAGCTAGGTTACATTAGTAAAATTTGAAATCTATAAAGAAGCAATATTCCTCCTAAAACCTTTTTCACTGAAGATGACCATGAGGCTAGGCAATGAGAAATAAAATTATATTTGGGCAATGACTTCTGTGAAAAATTGTAAGTATTCATCATTATTAATCCACAGATAAGGGCCTCTGAAAGCCAGCGCTACTGATATGCACTGAGAGGTTACCTTATAAAAGTAACAATGCACCAGGCACTGTTACAGGTTAGCAGATTATAATGCCCTATATGCAGTTTCTTTGTGGCTAGCATTTATCGTTTTTCAGAGAAGGTGCCCCCATAAATCAGCGCTATGCACTGAGAGGTATAACCTTCTATCTGCAGTTAACTTATCTCTATTTTCTGAGGTACTTTAATTGCTGTAAGTACCCCCTGTAAGTCAGCGCTATGCACTGAGAGGGTTACCTTTTTTCTGCAATTTTTTATCTCAATTTTCTTAGAAACTTTAATGTAAGGACCCTCTGTAAGTCGGCGCTATGCACCGAGAGGGTTACCTTATATATGCAATTTTTATCTGAATTTCCTTAGATACTTTGATGTAAGGACCCTCTGAAAGTCAGCGCTATGCACCGAGAGGGTTACCTTATATATGCAGTTTCTTATCTGTATTTTCTGAGATGCTCCACCATTGTAAGGACCCCTCCGGTTCCACAGCATTCATCTGTGATAATGGAATTCACTGGTTGTCCATCTTCTTGCAGCATCTTTCATCCAGCTGGTAGGAACTGGTTCACCTGAAGTTCTAAACTAAAAGGTAAGAAAACAGGGAGAAATTCGGCCTAGCAGAGCTAGGTTACATTAGTAAAATTTGAAATCTATAAAGTAGCAATATTCCTCCTAAAACTTTGTTCACTGAAGATGACCATGATGCTAGACAATGATACATAAAATTATATTTGGGCAATGACTTCTGTGAAAAATTGTAAGTATTCATCATTATTAATCCACAGATAAGGGCCTCTGAAAGCCAGCGCTACTGATATGCACTGAGAGGTTACCTTATATAAGTAACAATGCACCAGGCACTGTTACAGGTTAGCAGATTATAATGCCCTATATGCAGTTTCTTTGTGGCCAGCATTTATCGTTTTTCAGAGAAGGTGCCCCCATAAGTCAGCGCTATGCACCGAGAGGGTTACCTTTTTTCAGCAATTTTTTATCTCAATTTTCTTAGAAACTTTAATGTAAGGTCCCTCTGTAAGTCAGCGCTATGCACCGAGAGGGTTACCTTATATATGCAATTTTTATCTGAATTTCCTTAGATACTTTGATGTAAGGACCCTCTGAAAGTCAGCGCTATGCACCGAGAGGGTTACCTTATATATGCAGTTTCTTATCTGTATTTTTCTGAGATGCTCCACCGTTGTAAGGACCCCTTCGGTTCCTCAGCATTCATCTGTGATAACGGCATTCACTAGCTGCCCATCTTCTTGCAGCATCTTTCATCCAGCTAGTAGGAACTGGTTCACCTGAAGTTCTTGACTAAAAGATAAGAAAACAGGGAGAAATTCGGCCTAGCAGAGCTAGGTTACATTAGTAAAATTTGAAATCTATAAAGTAGCAATATTCCTCCTAAAACTTTTTTCACTTAAGATGACCATGATGCTAGGCAATGATAAATAAAATTATATTTGGGCAATGACTTCTAAGAAAAATTGCAAGTATTCATCATTATTAATCCACAGATAAGGGCCTCTGAAAGCCAGCGCTACTGATATGCACTGAGAGGTTACCTTATATAAGTAACAATGCACCAGGCACTGTTACAGGTTAGCAGATTATAATGCCCTATATGCAGTTTCTTTGTGGCCAGCATTTATCGTTTTTCAGAGAAGGTGCCCCCATAAGTCAGCGCTATGCACTGAGAGGTATAACCTTCTATCTGCAGTTAACTTATCTCTATTTTCTGAGGTACTTTAATTGCTGTAAGTACCCCCTGTAAGTCAGCGCTATGCACCGAGAGGGTTACCTTTTTTCAGCAATTTTTATCTGAATTTCCTTAGATACTTTGATGTAAGGACCCTCTGAAAATCAGCGCTATGCACCGAGAGGGTTACCTTATATATACAGTTTCTTATCTGTATTTCCTTAGATACTTTAATGTAAGGACCCTCTGAAAGTCAGCGCTATGCACCGAGAGGGTTACATTATATATGCAATTTTTATCTGAATTTCCTTATATACTTTAATGTAAGGACCCTCTGTAAGTCAGCCCTATGCACCGAGAGGGTTACCTTATATATGCAATTTTTATCTGAATTTCCTTAGATACTTTGATGTAAGGACCCTCTGAAAGTCAGCGCTATGCACCGAGAGGGTTACCTTATATATGCAGTTTCTTATCTGTATTTTTCTGAGATGCTCCACCGTTGTAAGGACCCCTTCTGTTCCACAGCATTCATCTGTGATAACGGCATTCACTAGCTGTCCATCTTCTTGCAGCATCTTTCATCCAGCTAGTAGGAACTGGTTCACCTGAAGTTCTTGACTAAAAGATAAGAAAACAGGGAGAAATTCGGCCTAGCAGAGCTAGGTTACATTAGTAAAATTTGAAATCTATAAAGTAGCAATATTCCTCCTAAAACTTTTTTCACTTAAGATGACCATGATGCTAGGCAATGATAAATAAAATTATATTTGGGCAATGACTTCTAAGAAAAATTGCAAGTATTCATCATTATTAATCCACAGATAAGGGCCTCTGAAAGCCAGCGCTACTGATATGCACTGAGAGGTTACCTTATATAAGTAACAATGCACCAGGCACTGTTACAGGTTAGCAGATTATAATGCCCTGAATGCAGTTTCTTTGTGGCCAGCATTTATCGTTTTTCAGAGAAGGTGCCCCCATAAGTCAGCGCTATACACTGAGAGGTATAACCTTCTATCTGCAGTTAACTTATCTCTATTTTCTGAGGTACTTTAATTGCTGTAAGTACCCCCTGTAAGTCAGCGCTATGCACCGAGAGGGTTACCTTTTTTCAGCAATTTTTATCTGAATTTCCTCAGATACTTTGATGTAAGGACCCTCTGAAAATCAGCGCTATGCACCGAGAGGGTTACCTTATATATACAGTTTCTTATCTGTATTTCCTTAGATACTTTAATGTAAGGACCCTCTGAAAGTCAGCGCTATGCACCGAGAGGGTTACCTTATATATGCAATTTTTATCTGAATTTCCTTAGATACTTTAATGTAAGGACCCTCTGAAAGTCAGCGCTATGCACCGAGAGGGTTACCTTATATATGCAATTTTTATCTGAATTTCCTTAGATACTTTAATGTAAGGACCCTCTGTAAGTCAGCCCTATGCACCGAGAGGGTTACCTTATATATGCAATTTTTATCTGAATTTCCTTAGATACTTTGATGTAAGGACCCTCTGAAAGTCAGCGCTATGCACCGAGAGGGTTACCTTATATATGCAGTTTCTTATCTGTATTTTTCTGAGATGCTCCACCGTTGTAAGGACCCCTTCGGTTCCACAGCATTCATCTGTGATAACGGCATTCACTAGCTGTCCATCTTCTTGCAGCATCTTTCATCCAGCTAGTAGGAACTGGTTCACCTGAAGTTCTTGACTAAAAGATAAGAAAACAGGGAGAAATTCGGCCTAGCAGAGCTAGGTTACATTAGTAAAATTTGAAATCTATAAAGTAGCAATATTCCTCCTAAAACTTTTTTCACTTAAGATGACCATGATGCTAGGCAATGATAAATAAAATTATATTTGGGCAATGACTTCTAAGAAAAATTGCAAGTATTCATCATTATTAATCCACAGATAAGGGCCTCTGAAAGCCAGCGCTACTGATATGCACTGAGAGGTTACCTTATATAAGTAACAATGCACCAGGCACTGTTACAGGTTAGCAGATTATAATGCCCTATATGCAGTTTCTTTGTGGCCAGCATTTATCGTTTTTCAGAGAAGGTGCCCCCATAAGTCAGCGCTATGCACTGAGAGGTATAACCTTCTATCTGCAGTTAACTTATCTCTATTTTCTGAGGTACTTTAATTGCTGTAAGTACCCCCTGTAAGTCAGCGCTATGCACCGAGAGGGTTACCTTTTTTCAGCAATTTTTATCTGAATTTCCTTAGATACTTTGATGTAAGGACCCTCTGAAAATCAGCGCTATGAACCGAGAGGGTTACCTTATATATACAGTTTCTTATCTGTATTTCCTTAGATACTTTAATGTAAGGACCCTCTGAAAGTCAGCGCTATGCACCGAGAGGGTTACCTTATATATGCAATTTTTATCTGAATTTCCTTAGATACTTTGATGTAAGGACCCTCTGAAAGTCAGCGCTATGCACCGAGAGGGTTACCTTATATATGCAGTTTCTTATCTGTATTTTTCTGAGATGCTCCACCGTTGTAAGGACCCCTTCGGTTCCACAGCATTCATCTGTGATAACGGCATTCACTAGCTGTCCATCTTCTTGCAGCATCTTTCATCCAGCTAGTAGGAACTGGTTCACCTGAAGTTCTTGACTAAAAGATAAGAAAACAGGGAGAAATTCGGCCTAGCAGAGCTAGGTTACATAAGTAAAATTTGAAATCTATCAAGTAGCAATATTCCTCCTAAAACTTTTTTCACTTAAGATGACCATGATGCTAGGCAATGATAAATAAAATTATATTTGGGCAATAACTTCTAAGAAAAATTGCAAGTATTCATCATTATTAATCCACAGATAAGGGCCTCTGAAAGCCAGCGCTACTGATATGCACTGAGAGGTTACCTTATATAAGTAACAATGCACCAGGCACTGTTACAGGTTTGCAGATTATAATGCCCTTTATGCAGTTTAATTCTTTGTGGCCAGCATTTTATCGTTTTTCAGAGAAGGTGCCCCCATAAGTCAGCGCTATGCACTGAGAGGTATAACCTTCTATCTGCAGTTAACTTATCTCTATTTTCTGAGGTACTTTAATTGCTGTAAGTACCCCCTGTAAGTCAGCGCTATGCACCGAATGGGTAACCTTTCTTCTGCAATTTTTTATCTCAATTTTCTTAGAAACTTTAATGTAAGGACCCTCTTTAAGTCAGCGCTATGCACCGAGAGGGTTACCTTATATATGCAATTTCTTATCTGTATTTTTCAGAGATGCTCGACCGTTGTAAGGGCCCTTCTGGTTCCACGGCATTCATCTGTAGTAATGGCATTCACTAGCTGTCCATCTTCTTGCAGAATCTTTCATCCAGCTGGTAGAAACTGGTTCACCTGATGTTCTTGACTAAAAGGTAAGAATACAGGGAGAAATTCGGCACTGAGAAGTTTAACCTTATATCTGCACTTATCTTTTCTCTATTTTCTTCGGTACTTTAATTGTTGTAAGGACAAAGGTACATCATCAATTAACGAGTGCACTATATTTTGTTGCGGAAAAATTATTACATATTGTTTACAACTGTAGTAATCAAACAGTTAGGCTTTTCTCAAGTCGGCATTTGCCAGATCCCCACAATAGTTTGAGAATACACTTGATATAAGCCAAAAGTGTGTTGATGGACTGATGAATTGTTTAAAATGTTTGGTTGCTGGCCAAATCAGAATTGTAGAAGGAACGGTGATATTTGAGTTGGGCAGGTCTATAATTGACTGACCAAATTGGAGTGTCTAGATTGAAGAGTTGTGGTGGGGGTTTACACAACACAAATTCTCACCTGTGGGAACAGTAACAGCAAGTCCATCAATCCTTAGCATTAGGTGTGATGTCTTCCTGGAGCTGTCCATTCTACATGCAACATCTACCATCTAAGGACAGGTAGATATTGGTTCTTTCATCTGAAGTTCTTGACTATAATGTAGGAAAACAAGAAACATTCGGCCTAGCAGAGCTAGGTTACATAAGTAAAATATTCAGATGTATTACAATGAGAATTCTCAATTTAGGGCAATTAAGCACTTCAATGTAAAGTGACACAAACATTTAATTGCAGTAGGCCCTATGGTGAAATAATCTTCACCTTTACTAACCTTGCTCAGAGGCTTACCTTTAAGGAGCATTCAACATTGAAACTTATTAGAAATACCTGGTAAGTGCTTAAGACAAACCTGGAGAAAAAAAAAAGAAAAACACAAATCAATCACTATCTTCTGATAAATGCAACACAATCAAACCCATCACACGCCGATTCAATTTGTAAGGACAATCAACATCAAGCCTGCTCATACCACTTGTGCCATTACACAGTGATAACATTGACGTCAGTTCCATTACAAAAAGGAGTCTATTGCCTGTAAATGCTCAGGACAAAGAAGGAGAGTAAAACTGATTAGTACATGATCCTGACGGAAGTATGGGGCAAAGTCTGTGGAAAAAGGAAAAAGTAAGGAATTAGTACATGGATCATTACGGGAAACCACCTTTGAATTCCATTGATAATCCTTCAGAAAAATAAAGAGCACAATCATTAATACATGGGGAGACAATGATTAGTATATGCATGTTCCTAATAGAATGATGCCTGTACATTCAGACATCATAAATATTTTAATACGTTTATGCATATCATTTGTTTTATCATACACCATTTACAAACACCTTAAAAGAAATGATGTCAAAGATTGAGAAAAACATATAAAATAGTACATGTCCTTAAAATAAACTGGACAAGGCATGGGGGGAGTATATGCAATGTACCAATCTTGATATTAACACAAGCCAGGCAATAATGTCACATCAAGACTGTGTAGTCAAGATGTCTTCTTGTGACAATTAAGTCAATTACATGTACGCTACAAATCAAGACCCATGCTTAATATCAAGCACATTATAAACCTACACAATTGAAATATGGGGCAACTTAACATGGGGAGAAAAAAGATTAGTACACATTCATTTTTGACAACCATTTGTACATTAATTGGGGTAATACAGTAAATTGATGGACGCGCACTTATCTACAATGTTCCATAGGAATATGGAACAAAGCTTGGGGTGAAAATGATTCGTACATGCTCCCAACAACAAATCACAAGTACATTAAGCATGCCACTTTCACATGTACTTTCTGAGCCTGACTCTTAAATTAATACCACCATTTACAAGCCTTACTTTACGAATAAGACAAAATAGAAACAGACCACTCGGTATGGGGAGAAAAATATAGATTAGTACACGTCCAGTGTAATAATGTACTGCAATATACAAAATGAAAACGTTTTCATGATCATGTATACTGAACATGTATGATGAGTACAGTAAAAAAAACTGATGAAATCATTTTACTTCTCACTACATACAGTAGTGAGACCCTTATAAAGAGTGAATATCACCTGAGTGGATCCATGAAGATTCTTGTATTGGATGTATATGTGACTCATTCAAGAATCCCTCCCATGGCTGGACAGAAGAGAGAAAACCTCAGCAAACAGAGCTGTCTTGCGTCTGATCGTCTGTGGAAGCTTTGATGAGAAGGAGTCATCTTCCTCAGAGCAGAGCCATCCAAGATGTTGACAACCATTTCTTTCCTGAAAAAAATAAAAGAAAATAAAATAAACATGAATTGTTCAACTGTGGTTTACATAATGAAGCATCGTGGCTAAAAAAGATTTTATGTTCTTTTTTAAAAGGGCACTATCCAATACAAGAAAGCTTTGTTTTATAATTCTTTGCCCATTTCCATTCAAAATAATTAAACTGTGCTGATGTCAAAACTTTGCAGGACAAGCTATTTTTTTATGAATTCAAATTAGTAAACATCAAATAACCACAAGGGAAACTGACTGAATGTTTAAGTCATTGAAAAGGGAACCAAAAAAAAAGGTGCTCTACCAACTGAGCTATCCAACCCTACATTGGTGGTGTCCCAAACAGTCAATTATCTTTGTTCATTTGGCAGTCAGAAGCCATGAAAACATACACATACCGCTATATCCCAGGGATCATTTCATCGATACACGCAGCAATGCTGCAACCTGAGAAACAGGACATAGGGGATCCGACTCAAAGAGGATACAGCTTTTTAATCAATATAATCATCAACAAAACCACAAGGGAAACTGACTGAATTTTTAAGTAACCTCCGATCAGCAAATCTAGTTTTTGAGTGATGTTTCTTAGCCTCACCAGTCCTATATTATATGCCTTTAAAGAGATTTCTAAATTCATAAATTCTCACCTTCACAAACGTAATGGAAAGCTTATCAATCAGTGTCATCAGTGGTTCTTGCATCAGATTATGTAGCATCATCTGTGATGAGGTAGTGTCTGATGTTGCTCTCCATCCACTGGTAGGGATTAGAAGATTTATTTTTATCAGCCTACCAAAGTTGTAAATTTCACTTGTAAAAATGTTCAAGAAATACCTATTAAATAAATGAGTGTTGCATTTCCACAGGTTACTACCAATTACTCACACCAGTGCAGCTTGAAAGAATAATAATCTGCAATCATCAACTGACTGCACTTCATGCATGACAGGTGACTGTATTTAATACAATATTCAGTGCCTTTTTACCCTTTGTTCAGAATTTGAGCATTAATGCAAGATGTAAGCTCAAAAGGTACTTGAAATTAAACAAGTAAATTTGTTGGCAGAATGATGGATTCACTAGCTCAAATAAATAAATTTCAAGCAATTTGTGAGGTCATTATTTCACAGATACTCACCTTCAGGAATATCAATGGCAAGCTCATCAAGCTGGGTCACTCATCAGTGAGTCTTACATCCCTCTTCTTCCTCAGTATGTGATGGTGTGATTCACTAGCTGTCCATATCTTATGCACATCTTTCATCCAATGCCATGTAGATATTGGACTCCCTAGATCCCCTGAAGATCTTGGCTAATACAAAAATGCAAGACAGAATCACTTACAAACTATTTGCACTGACTAATTAGCTTCATTCAATTCTCTTCATTGTGGTTCCTGAAGTTTAGTACACTCAGGTTAACTGGTACCCAGCTTCCACTCACCTAGAATTTAGGTGAGTAGAAGCTGGGTACCAGCTAACCTAAGTGTATTTAACTTCAGGAACCCCTCTTCATTCATCAAACCCATTGACTATTAACAAGCTTAAAATGATTTTAAAGCTGCACAAGAACTTCACATGTTACATTACAATGATTTGGACTTATTTTCAGGAAGTTGAGGAATGTGGGCGAATAATGGCTTGTTTTTCTGAAATACACATCTTTCTGGCACATCCATTTATTGACTAGCAGTAGCACACAATGGATGAGTAAATAAGTGCGCGTCCCATAATAGGCGCGCGCGACCTGCCAGTGGTGCACCTGGCATTTCAATTCATATGCAAATTTGTATGAATAGAATGATGTAGACCATGTATTGAACAACATTGAACTCTTGACATGATCCGATGTGTTAATTGATGATGCAAAGTGGTTTTCATAGACAGACATCCTGACATTAGCAAAGTCATACTAACTGACTAGCCTGGTTTGGTTTATCATGTTTATGCTGCCCAACAGATTCTCGTTATCAAAAAATGTTGAATTTAAGCACACCTAATTCTTTTGGAAGGAAATTTAGGCAGAAAAAAGTTTTTCCCAGGAATTTTAGCCCATAGAAAGTCAACATGTTCGATGGAAACACTAATTTTTGCAACTTATTTTCCGCTCACCTCGGTTCACCATCTCGCCGGTGTTCATCTGGGGTCAAGTTTGACAAAATCTGAAGATTAGCGTCGAAGTTTCACCACCTCAATTGCAGAGGACCCTAGTGGTCGCCGGCCGGCTGTGCGGTACTGTCAGTGTCAGACTGTACCAGGGTGTGTACCTGTACATGTACGGTTGAGTATTGACATGATTGACGCAAAAGTCAAGTCCCACAACTCCTAAAACAAGTGCACTCGAAAATTGTCCTGTCACATCTACACGCAGGGAATTCTGGAAAGTGGCAGGACCGTTTTTATCAAGATTCGGATCCGTTTTCTGGCAGATAAAATGATGCCAAAATGTGAAGGCTGAGCGGAGCAAGTGGCACGAACCTTCCCCGACTGACTTCAGAGAGCAGAATGACAAACTCCGCTCTCGCGCCCAGGGAGATGAAAATTAATATTCATGAGTTAGACTTTTGGGCTACTCCAATTGGTTAGTTTTGAGAACGAGCGCCAAACGTCTGGCGTCTGGCCATGCTCATTGGAGGATAGTGCGTGGCTCATTTGCATATGTCCAAGCTATAAGTTTCGGCGGGGATTTATTTTCAGCCTTCAAAATTTGGTGAAGTGAACTGGATGGAACCGGATCCAGCCACTTGGAACAATAGGTCTAGACTTATATATATCTCATATATATCCCAGTGACACTTGCACGTCTGGGATCGTGTACTGTAATGTTAGTGGCTTGTTAATGCATTTTACTGTGGTTTGGAACAAGTATACCTATTAGTATGATCACAAGCCATGACAAAGTTGCTGGAAATTTATAAAAATGTGTATGCATTATTAAATGCATTTTTGAAAGGAAATAATATGACCGATTGGAAAGA
The DNA here is from genome assembly GCA_963971285.1 of Astropecten irregularis. NCBI lineage: Eukaryota > Metazoa > Echinodermata > Asteroidea > Paxillosida > Astropectinidae > Astropecten > Astropecten irregularis. The sequence goes on along the minus strand of OZ020254.1, from coordinate 19,196,370 downwards.
TCTTGCAGCGAGTAATTTTTGTGTTGTAGAAACCCATCCCGTATACTCGAGTGCCTTGGCCAAGTAAGGCTGACAACTTGATAGGAGTAGTTTCCCTGCTCAGTCGAGGCCTGAAACAACTCGTACCGAGTCGGTCACTGCATCATGGTCACCCCTAGTACATGCCATGCTATGACCACACTACTACGCGTACACCGGGCAGCACTCTGTAGCCCGCCGGCCATACGATATATCTCTCGGGCCCCATCAAGCAGGTGAAACACGGTGACTGTAGCCGTACGCCAGCAGGGGTGTAGGCCTACGTACATCTCCGCTCAGTCGTATTGCCATGTACACACCTGCTACCTGAAAACATGTGAATCTGCACCAGTCAACTGATAAAACGCCAAACAATTGGAAATTAGCTAATAAGCTCAAATGGAGGTTTATTTTTTAGCTTTACTTATTCAAGCCAGTGAAGACTGATGGAACATAATATAATAGCCATGTGCCTTATTTGCAAATTACAGCAGTGGCTGAATTGTAACCGCTTTCCATAGAAAAGCGTGCTGGGGCCAATTTCATGGAGTTCTTAAGCACAAACAAATTGCTTAGCACAAAATGTCTTGCTATACCACCATTAAAAAATTCTATTTGATTCATGGTCAGCGAACAACAACCAAAGAACAATTGCAAGTGATACACAACACATGGAAATTTGGTTGTTAATCCTGTTTTTATTAAGACTGAAATTTCATGGTTAGTCAATTTTTGTGCTAAGCAGGGCCGGGGCCATAAAAATGCATTCTCATTGGTCTAAAGTCTTGGACGTCTGCCAAAATTGGTCTGAATAAAACAACCAATTTGCAATTCCCCAAATAACGCATTAAATAATTAATAGAGAATTTTTCTCAGAAATATAAATATTCTTAAAGATTTAATATTAATTTAACTTCATTTTTAGTCTTCTTAATGTATCAAATAATATTAGAATGAAGATAATTTACATCACTATTAGACGAGACCAAGGCCCTTTTCCAAACCTCGGCTCCGGCTCAGGCTCCGGCTCCGGCGCTGTCATCCATATGCTGAAAATATAGGTTGTAGCGTTTCATTGAAGCTGAATCTCTTTTTTCTTGTTCAAATTAGAGTATTTACTTCCAAACCGTAGCCAAAAGCCTCTATTTCGATACCCTTTATTTTATAATGAATTCACGAAATGGAGCCGAAGCCGGAGCCTGAGCCGGAGCCGAGGTTTGGAAAAGGGCCCAAAGGTCATTTCATGTCAACTCTTAATCTAGACTGGTTCCTGTTCCCTGCGTTGTCTCCCCTGACGTCTATCGAATGGACCACATGCGATATGCACCGCCATCAACAAACAACGTGAATTGAATGTGTTGATGTTGTTCCACAGGCCACACAGATCTCAGACAAAAATGTGAGTTAGAATTTGGCTTCAATTTATTATCATAAGTCAATTTACATACATAAAGTTGACAAATTGGCGATCGTAAAGTTCGGGACCCCCCTGTGAGTGCCTGTGTTTTTATTTTAAATAAGGCAGGGTATATTTTATTATTTTGCCGGCGCCGGCAATCTTCCCGAGTTCCTGCAAGTGCAACAGTCAACAGAGCAAGTGCATGCAGACGCTATTTTTGGGGGGATTGTGATAAGACGGGTCCCAAAACTATAAAAGGAAAGGAAAACTACTTTTGGGAAAGTTACTTACCTTAATATACCTTGGTGACGTCCTCGTCTACATTATTAGCAAGGTTAATATTGTGGAAAGAGGGCAGGGCTTTGATTTTTGAGGGAAATTGTGGGGTAAAACTGTATCAAAGATGTAGCATTTCACGGCCGCACGGACGGCCACAGACATGACAGACAAGAATTGTCTGGTTTCCACTCTGACATTTTGAGGACAATTTTACCTGTTGGGTCTGGGCACTTGACTAAACAGACCAGACAAAATGGCCTCACACATGCAGACAGGCTGTTTTCAAGTTTGCAAGAAGCGCGTAAGAAAATCGCATTTTACTAAAAACACGGAAATGTTGCACTTATTTCTTCAATCTAGGCTTTTAAAGGACCATTTGCTGAAAGTCAAAAAGATACATTTTTGAGGAGTAGAAGCTATTTAACAGGTAAAATAATCTTTGTGTTTTGGGGATCCCTTCTTATCACAATCCCCGCTATTTTGCCGTTCCCATTGGCTAATCTGCAGTGTAAGAACGTACCTACCTCCAGTGAAATAACCTAAATAGAGAAAGAAGGCCAGCATGGCTAACAAGAAGAATGCATGATGGTGCCGGCAAAATATACACTTCCTCTAAATAATAAATATTATTATAATAACCACAACTTAAGGGAAACTGACTGAATTTAAATGTTGTGTTTTTTCACTGGAAGAACAGTAAGATTTTCATTTGGAGACAAATTTGGAAAGATAAATGGACCAGTTCCCTGACAAACAACATAATATTGCTAACACACGAACGCATGGACTTGCATTTGTCTACCATGTATTATCTTCAGTCCTGGACCCAGGCCATGAGGGGCGAGAGCTCCGCTTGCTAAGCTTCAAGCCTTCAAAATAAATAAATTTAGCCAGCACTCAAAATGGGATACCTATAACACTGAATAATTAGTGAATATATAAATAACTGAGGATAGACCTTAGGCAGACTTTCCATTAGGGTCGTGCACAAACTTTACTTACCTATTTCTAAACATCCTCCAAACCAAACTTGAAATTGACATATGTTCATATTGAGAGCATTCTCTGTCTTCTATTAAAATATGGACGGCAAAAATATGTCTTCAAAAGGTACCTATAACCTTAGGAAGACATCCAAAAGTCTCCCTAAGTCCCGATGTCTCCCTTATGTCCACTTTTAGACGCTAACGTGTCTCACTTAAACCTCATTTGTAATTATACACGAACGCCAAAATGCAAGTTCTATCTCACCTTACAATACGTTGCAACACTACAGGTCGACATCAGACATGGATGGAAGTGTAATTGAAGAAAGCAATCTACAACTTCAACTTCAAGGAGAAGTAACAACAGACATGACAGATGAAGACAGTAGCCTTGCACCGGCAGATAATGATCAAAACGATGATGCGGAATGTATGGAGTGTGGCGATGAATCGGCAAATGGAGACCATGAAAACGAGGAAGAATCAGTACGAATATTTGGAAGCATTATTTCTAGTTTAGGCACCAAATAAATTACAATGAGAAGATCTAAAATTTTTTTTTTATCATTCCTGAATTAATTTCTACAAGTGCAATTAATAAGCAATTGAGGTAGCCTATTCTCTCGGTCGGACATCCTGGCTTTTTTGGTCACTGAACAATGCCTGACAATACTACATGTATTACTAGTATTAGTTGTACTAGTATTTACTACTGATTTTAGTAATTAATAGGCCTGAGTACCTCCTATAACTGTTTATTGTAACCATGTATAATCCTTATTTTATACAAGTAATAAACTGCTGCAAGCTGCTCATCAGCCAAAAAATGTAAAATTTGTAAAATGCTTGGAGTTTAGAGGGCCTGATGTTTCGATTCTAGTAAAGAAAGATTCTGCTAGGATTGAAATGCGCCAGGCCCTCGTAACTTCGAGCACCTACTTATATTAATGTAAATACATGTGAATTGTGTTTATTATAGGATCAAGAGGTTGAAAATGCTAAGAAGCTGTTTGTCGGAGGACTGAACACGATAACAACCGATGAGGACCTGAAGGAGCATTTCAGCAAATTTGGCACGGTGGAAAAATGCACCGTTGCCATTGACAAGGCAATTGTAGCTAAGAAAAAGAAGAGGACCGGCTCAAAAGGCTTCGGATTCGTCACGATGTCAACTGCTGAGGAAGCTCAAGCCATCTTGAAGGAGAAACACACAGTGCAGGGACGTCTGGTTGCTGTCACAATATCAAAACCACTCAGTGTAAGTTGGAGTGAATTTGTGGTCCGTGTATCTTAAAGGTAGTATCATACTTTGGTAAGAAACCAAAACAGAAATGTTCACAGATTTACGTATAACTTACAGGGTATGAAGATGATGGTGGAAGAAGCATACCGTTAAATTTGTTCTGCCTGAAATGGTGTATTTATCCAGCAATTAGTCAAATAATGACCGAAATTCTTTTTGATCTTTTAAAAGATCAAAAATAAGAGAGAAAAGACTTTAGAAATACTGTGGGTATTTTTCACTGCTTTCTAAAAAAGTGGACATCGTATGATACTGAAAATTTCACAGATGACTGTTACTGTATCTTCCTTGATATTTTTGCCCATGAATCTGCATTTCTTTGACAAAAACCAAAATGTGATGTTACCTTTAATACATAATGTTACTGTTCTTGATGATGATATAGGAGCCAGAAAAGAAGCTGAAGCTTGCCGTCTCCTACCTTGACAAGGAGAAGACGACCGAGGAGTCCCTCCGAGAGTACTTCAGCAAATTCGGCACCGTCACCAGCTGCACCTTGAGCATGGAGGAGAAGGAGGACAAGATGGTATCCAGGGGCTTTGCCTTTGTTGTCATGGCGCTGGAAGAGGAGGTGGACACCATCTTGTCTGAGAACAAGCACGGACGGCAGATGATCGACGGAGCCAACGTGGAGGTCAAGCCTGTCCGTGTTACCCACAATGTAAGTCTGTCCTCCTCTGCAGTTTATGACAGTATTCATGGCTGCCATGAGCTTAAAAGCTCGGCTCTGGCTCAGGCTCCGGCTTTGTCTTCATCCTCCATATGCTGAAAATATCGGTTGTGGTTTTTACTTGAAGCTGAAGCTCTGTTTTTCTTTTCAAATTACGAGGATCTACTTCCGAACTGCAGCCAAAAGCCTTCTTTTTTTGGATACTGGTTATTTTAGAATGGATTCACGAAATTGAGCCGGAGCCGAGCTTTGAGAAAGGCCCCAGGTGTTGATTTCACAAATCCCTACGATCAATCCTAACTTGAGTTTTGAAGGATAACCCATTGTATCCTACGTAGGGCTGCATTGCATCACACATCTTAAAATTGATAGTAAGTTACGAGAGCTTTGTTGAAGCCCTATGATCAATCGTAACTCGAGTTACGAAAGATAACCTATTATACCCTATGACTTCTATGTTGGGCTAGCTGCAGTGCATCATTAGTCCTACGATTGACAGTAAGTTATGATGAGTTCAGGGAATTCGACCCCAGTCTAGCTAGTTACCACAGTTCAAATGAGGTAACATTATAGTTTTGTCCTGATTTTACCAAATGCGCGGTATTTTTGAACGCATGAGGGCGCTGTTAGGTGTACAACTTTATTTACTTCCGGGGGTACGGTCTGGTTAATTGTCAATTGAGCAGAGGTCATTTACGGATAATTTTGTCTTTTTGGATACGATAGAAGTGTATATTTTTACTACGACATGTACGAGTTGTATTCTGACACAGCGGTACACAACAACAAGGCATTGTCAAATGATCCCCGGAAGTAATTCGAAGCGCCCTCAAGCGTTCAAAAATACCGCGCATTTTATTGCTCTTTTTATCCATTTGCTTTACAGAGAACCAAAAGACGGCAGGTTTATGTCGGCAACTTGGACCTTCGGAAGACCAAAAAGGCAGACCTGCGCGCACACTTTGCTCAATTCGGGGAGATCCAAGAGATCTCGCTACCAAAGAAGGGCCAGAACTTTGCCAAAACCAACAAGGGCTATGCCTTCGTCAAGATGTGCAGGACGGAGGACTTTGAGGCTGTTGTCAAGGCACACAAAGGGAAGCACGGTGTCAGGATACATGACAGGGTGTTGGATGTCAAGAGGGCTGGTAACCAGGAGGTAAGGCAGCTCCATTAAAGACCTTGAGGTGAACGTCAGTCCTTGGGCTGATTTCACAAAGTACTAAGATGGATTTTAAAGGTACAGTACAGGATTGGTAACATACCGAAACAGAAATCTTCACAGATTCACGTATAACGTTCAGGGTATGATGATGGTACTGGTAGAAACTAGAAACATATCTTTAAAATATTTCCGCCCGAAATGGTGTACATGTGTTTATCCAGAAATTAGTAAAGCAAAGACCGAAAACAGTTTTGATCTCAGGGTAAGATCGAAACCATTCTTTATGTTTTATATTAAGAAAAATTGAGTCAGGTTTTTCGCTATTTTCTCACGACTTGGATGTCCGAATGAGCTCAAATTTTTTTCAGGGTTATTATTTCATGCATATGTTTGATGACACAAAGTGTGAGTGCTGTTCTGTGACCTTTACCAATCATGTATTATACCTTTACGCAGTTAGGATAAGATGGGTCCTCTGGCCTACAAAATCATGCAGCACTGTAAGATAATTTGTAGAGAATTTGAAATGGTCATTGTTCAAAATGTATTGTTCCAGTTACAGAAGTGTAAAGCTGCCTTTCACTTGTTCAGAAGAATTGACCCTCTTCTTTTTTTACATTCATCTGTTATGCTTGGAGTTAGGTTTTGAGAAAGATCCTGCTTGGATTGAAGCACCAGGCCCTCCTGACTCAAGCATTTTATATACTTCAGGTCATCATTTCAGGTCATTGAGCAGTTAGCGAGCATTTAATTTCTTGTATTGATTTCATCTTTTACTCAGAACAACGAAAAACTCCGCAAATTTTACGTCGGAGAGTTAGACAAAGAAAAGACGACGGAATCAGATCTGCGAGACTACTTCAGTGCTTTCGGGACCGTCGTAGAGTGCACCATCGTCAGAGAGAAGGCAGATGTTGAAGGAGAGGAGGGCCCCTCTAAGGGCTATGCCTTCCTGATAATGTCTACCATTGAGGAGACGGATGCTATACTCAAGCATCCCGAGCCCCATGTCGTCCATGAGAAAGAGGTCGTTGTTAACCGGGCTTCACCCCACACGGTAAGTCTCATCATCTCGTAGGGCTTGGAATTGGGGAACGGTCCTCCAACTTGCATCTGCTGGGAGGAGCTTCCTTCAGTAGGCATAAATCCTGCAGAACAGTTTTGAGATGCATTCTGTCGGTGCCATATCCTTCAAAATTATCTCACCTTGGTAGAATGGACCGTTCCGGCTTTGCCCTTAAGTCCCACCCAAGTGACTTACCATGTGACTGAGTTTGACCGTGGCTCTTGTGATCACCTGATGAAAAGACGTCCTCCAATTGGTCAAAGTGCGCAGTTGATTGACAGGCCGGAAGGGTCCATTAAAATTTGAGATGCTTTGAGTTCATATTCATAAATATTCATAAATATTCATAAATATTCAAAAACCAATTAGCCACAAAACCAACCAACTTACTAACTGGTCAACTAATATTAAGCCTTTCATGTGTTAAAATTGAACAAAATCGGATACGCCGAATTCTTTCACTCTACGTAGTTAGGTAAACATCAAAACCTGAATTCTCTAAAGACTAAAGACACTTTTGCTATATCACATGATTCGGGGCAAGCTTTTGCTTCAGACGTCTTGCACCAATGCACTTTTCATAGTGGATAAGAATGGCACAAAGGAACCAGTCCATTTCAGAGATGGGCATTGCTATGCAAAAGCTTGCCCCAAATGTGATATAGCAAAAAATCTTTAGTCTGGGACATTCAAACTGGGATGTTTATAAGCAATGAAAGAAGTCTGTGTACCAAATACTATTCAGATTTAACTTGCAAATAGCTTGTTAGCCACCAAAACCAATCAACCTATTATAAACCTACCTACATAGTCAGGAAAAATGTCAATATTCTCTGAAGCCATCTTAAATAAACTGTTTCTTCCTTGCAGTTACACCGAGCAATGATTACGGAGGTCACCAAAGTAAATGTCACAAACTTTCGAAACACTGACATCTCGGAGGAAGATTTGCGGACGTACTTCAGTGCCTACGGCAACATCGTTTCCATAGAGCTACCCTGTCTCCGGACCACCGGCCATAAGATGGGATTTGCCGTCGTCGAGCTGGACAACCATCACGACGTTGAGAAATTAACAAGTTAGTTATGGCTTTCCCGTCTGATCTTAAATATTTGACAATAAACCTGGGGTGCGTTCCACTCCAGCTAACTACACGCACCACGCACAATGTGAGCCACCGTTTTCAAACCGGAACGCGCTGTTCGCCAAACATGAACACAACGTTCGCCTAACATAGCTTACGGTGTAGAGGAGGTTTTTGCTGAAGTTGGCTAAGTACATTGAATGAAAGATAGACGCAATACGCAACACAATGTTCGCCATTTGTTGCGTGTGCATTCCACTTCAAAATTCAAGCGTAACGCAAACGTCGTGAACATGTTCGCGTATGTTCGTGCAAGCGGAACGCACCCCTGCTTTGTGCTTTGTGAAGTCAGTACTGATTTTCAGACTTATCAAGGGAAAAGAAAATTGCAATACTGTGCAAGATCCAAATCCAAGTTGAAGAAATTGATGTTCCTTTGGGCATATGGGGCCAATTTCACAGAGATGCTTAAGCACCAAAATTTGCTGAAGCACCAAAAACTCTCGGTAAATATAATCACTATGCCAACCAAAACCCCTTTTGAATGTTATGCTCAGCAAACAATGGCCGAATACAAGTCAAAAGCATCAAACATCACATGAAAATTTGGTTGGTAATCCTGTTTGAACAAGATAGACTTTTCATGCTTAAGCAATTTTTTTGACTCAGGTACTGCTGCAACCCTTGAATTATTTGTGTCACCACGCTTATTACTTTGCTCTTTCAGTTATGCATGAACACTATATCAAGGACCATCGATGCGTGGTGACCAAGTTTAAGAGGAAGGACGACAGCGAAAATGCCAAACTCAAAAGACGTCAAGAGGAGAGAAGGAAACGAGCCATGTCCCAACAAGGAAGAGGTAAACAACAACAACCTGACAACAACAACAACCTGACAACAACAACAACAAAGGCCTGAAAATCCCTCTAGTTCTGCTTCTGGGCTGGATTTCATAAAGCACTAAGATTAATCTTAAGATGAGCTGTTCGGCATAATTATAATTAGAGAGACATGTTAGCGTCTAAAAATGGACATTAGGGAGACATCGGGACTTACTGAGACATCAAAGTCTCCCTAAGGTTCTAGGTACCTTTTAAAGACATATTTGTATTGTCCATATTTTAATAGAAGACAGAGAATGCTCTCAGTATGAACATAAGTCAATTTCCAGTTCATTGGTTTGGAGGATGTTTAGAAATAGGTAAGTTCAGTTTGTGCACGACCCTATGGGAAAGTCTCCCTAAGGTCCCATCCTCGGTCATCTATAATCCTGGATTATGTTAGCATTTTTACTTTTTGTGTGTAGGTTTTGCAAGAGGTGGCGGAAGGGGCGGAGACTGGAGAGGCGGACCGCCCAATAAGGGCAGGGGGCAGCGTGGGCGGGGTCGGGGTGAGTTAAAGACGTCCATGTTGAGAATGGACCCTTCCGGCCTGCCAATCAAACTGTGCACATTGACCAATTAGAGTCATTATTGTCGTGCAGTACCTTGGTCAAGCATGGACACATGCTGTATGTTAAACATGGCGTTTCTAAGGTGGGCAGCGCTTAAGAGCAAAGCCGGAATGCTCCAAAGTATTTGCCAAATTGACCTTTTCAAAATGAAGTTCCAGTTGTAAAGTCAAAACTTGCTAACCTATTAAAAATTTCTGTCTTAATAAAAAACAGGATTAACAACCAAATTTCAGTTTGTTGTGTATCACATGTGATTGTTCTTTGGCTGTTGTTCGCTGACGAATATCATATGGAATTTTTAATGGTGGTTTGTTTTATTGAGCAAGACATTTCGTGCTAAGCAAATTTTTTGTGCTTAACAGCTAAATGAAATTGTTCCCTGGTTTTGATTTAGGTCGAGGTGGATGGGAAGGTGGTAGCAGTTGGGAGCGTGACAGTTCATACAGCGATGGATACTATCAAGGCTGGCAGTCTGACTTTGGACCAGTGAGAGGTAAGATACTCACATCCAGGGGTAGATTCAGACCATCAGGGGGTTTGCTGTGGGAAGGAGGTTGGCTATTTTATTTGTTTTCTACGTTCTGTCCAAATAGCTTAATTAAGAATAGTATCTGGTACACAGACTTCTTTCATTGCACATAAACACCCCAGTTTGAATTTATCAGACTCTGTGACTATGTCACATGATTCGGGGCAAGCTTTTGCATAGCGATACCCATCTCTGGAATGGACTGCTTCCTTTGTGCCATTTTTATCCATTTTAAACAGTGCATTGGTGCAAGATGTCTGTTATGTAATGAAGCAAAAGCTTGCCCCAAATCATGTGATATAGCAACAGTGTCTTTAGTCTGGAGAATTCAGGTTTTGATGTTTATGTACAGTGAAAGAATTCAGTGTATCAGATATTGTTCAATTTGAAGTCAATGCATGTGATGTCATCGGCAGAACAAGTAGGCTCGCACTGCAGTAGCTCTTGCTGGCTCACGCACATTGTAAGTAGGATTTTGCTCTTCGATTTGAACAAAAACGCGGGGTCGGCAGCTTTGCGACTTGTATACTGTGTGCCGTTCTGCCGGTGATGTAGTAAGGTTTTTCGCCGCGAAAAGTTGGGTGCTAAATTATTGGTCTGAAATACCTCCTTTTTTACGTACAATATTTTCTTTAGCACCAACAATGATAGACATCTCGAGTTTTATGACAATATAGATGTATTTAACTTCATATGAGTTTTGATTTCAGGTAACCTTTAAAGCAAGGACATGATATTGAATGATTTTTCATTGCTTTCTCCAAACAGGTTACCAAGATCGTAGGGGTGAGTTTAGCCATTCGGAGTGCTGGTACCAGGACAGCTTTGAGGGATGGGATGAGGGCAACTTCAGTAATGCCTATGACAACGGGTGGGGTATAGGGCGTGGCGCTCTAGGGCAAGGCACTGCAGGGCGTGGCACTGCAGGGTCTTGGGGCCAAGGCTCACAGGGTCAAGGATCGAGGGGTACTTGGCAAGGCAACAGAGGACACAAGGGACGACCATATTAGAACATAAAACTGGGATATGTGACTCGAGGTCGATTTCACGAAGCTGTACAATCAATAGGGCTCCGCGCTCGTTACGTCACATTCAGATGTTCGGACAAACAAATCTTACGTCTCCCAATTAACTTACACGTAAACGTTGTGAAATTTGTCTGAACATCCGGGTAACTATAGCTGTCGATATAAGGGCGTATTCTATAAATAGCTTGAGCGCTGAGCCCTATTGTAACTCTAGTAATGAAGGATAGCCCATCGTATCCTACGTAGGGCTGCAATGTGTCCTAACTCCTACGATTGATAGTAAGTTACAGAGTTGTGCTTGGTGAAATCGACCAATGGAATACTTGCACAAAGATCTACAGCGTTTGATTGGGTGATACATATTTCATCAACCAGCATTATGATTTTTGGTTTCTGTTGATCCATAGTACTTTGAGCGTGCAATGGTAGCCCATTTCACATTTGGACATGTGCCAGCCATGCAATAGTCTCCCATCCTATAATTGGCACTTGTTGGTATATGCGACAGCCACTGTGGTATGAAGTTATTCAGTATTACCATATCAGCCTGAAAAATCCACAAATTGAAAATCTGGAGTTCCATTGCTGATCAAGTTCGATTTTTTGGAAGTCTCCTTTGGTTTCTATGGTTACTGACATGGCATTATGGCATGAAATATCTTCTGAAAGTGAGTATTTTTAAGAGTGTTTTTACGAGTTTAACGTAGATTATTGTTGACTACTTTCACCAGGTGTGTATAGTGCCTTTAAGACTCCATTTGATGGATTTAGTCACTGTCACGACCCATTCTTTAACACAGGTCAGTATTCGTGTCCGGCTTCTTCCAAAAGAGGATAATATAGCTTGACTTCATTGCGAGTAATATGAATTTAAAGGGAGCATAATATAGGATTTGCAAAGATGTGCGTTTTGGCTGAATTTGGTACTTAAACAGAAGTGAAGGTCTTAAACTTCCTTACAGACGTTGTTTCATGTACCTTTTTTAAGCTTTGTTCATCTGGATAGCAGAAAAACAGCCGAAATAATCTTGGCCCCCTCCGAATCCTTCACGATTACACCACGCTTTCGAAATGCTACTAAATCGTTGGAATGAACGATCTTTTTAAAAGACACTAAATCTTGATTTCCTTGAAAAACCCAGCATCTGATGAACCAAGATTTCCCATGGTGACTGTTTGCACTGTTCACGAACTGTTGAGTCCATTTTCTGTCTCAAACTGAATAATTTGTTTTTTGGAGGCCTTGCAAATCCTGTACGCTGCCTTTAAATGGCCATTTTGAACTTAAAGTAAACCAAGAACCAAAAATCATGACCAAGAACAATTTTATTTAGCTTTGTTCAAACAATGTGTGTGAATTGTTGTTTTAATATTCTTATTTTGTCTGTTTGTGTACAGTGAAAAGTAGCAGATAGATATTGTGTTTTAATCTACAGTTGAACGGCTTTATACCAAACAGAACACCGCTATACCAAACATTTGGCTATTTTGAACATCATCCTTGACTCCCAGTTTTTGTGTACAATACATACTGAATATTATTCTTTAAATCACTATAACGATCGACCACTATAACGGACAATGTTTGTTGAAGTGGCGTTCCACTGTAGTATGTTTTGAGACAGAGGTTTTAGAGGTATTTAATTCGAGACAAATTTTGTGGAGTGTGAAATTTCTGGATTTGAATCAGACTATCCTGAGATGTATTTACATATGTATCATTATACATGTATATGGGCTTAACTATCATTCTTTGGTTAGTATACCCAAACAAAAAATCTTCACAGATTTACCTATAACTTACAGGGTATAAAGATGATGATGGTAGAAACATATCATTTAAGTTGTTCTGCCTGAAATGCTGTATTTATCAAAAAAAGAAAAGAAAAACCAGTTTTGATCTCAGGGAGATCATAACTCCTGTGAATAGATTTGAAAATACCGTGAACGTTTTTCACTTATTTTTCTCAAAAACTGGGCACCGTATGGGACTGGAAATTTCACAGATGACTGTTACTCAAATCCCGCTCCTGTCAATTTGTCTTTTTTCACTTTTCAATCTTGAAACCTTTTTGAAACTTCAATGGACATGGTTTATAAAAAAATTACTTGGGCCGTTATTTCAGTGATCACTGATGTGTGTGTTTATTATCTACTTTTTTATGTATGATATTCAGGAGGTCGCCGGTTCGAATCCCGCTCCAGTCAATTGTTCTTTGTTCACTTTTCAATGACTTTAATTTCAGTCAGTTTCCCTTGTGCTTATTTGATGATTACTTTTTTGTGGAACAATTAATGAATCAATTCTTTTTTTGAATACCTGTTTTTTTTTAAATCCATTTGATTACAGTGTTTTATCCTTTCTAGGGAAAGTGTGCATCTTGATACTGCTAGCAGGGTAGTTTTTGTGACTAGAGTGTCAATAAACTGTCTTATTCAAATTGTTGTCTAAAATTTTGAAATATTAATTGATATAACTCTGGAATGTTGTTGCGTGTCATCACAGAATGAGTGGAATACACAGAGCTGCATGTATTTATATTATTGATGGGTACTTAGGGAGACGGCAAGGGGGCGAGTTGGTAAGGAGCGAGTCGGTCAGGGGGCGAGTTGACTTGTTATCAGGGAGACATCCCATAGATTCATGCACAAAACTTCACCTACCCTGTACTTACACTGTATGTCTAAACATCCGCCAAACCTATGAACTTGAAATTGACACTTGTTCATATTGAGAGCATTCTCTGTCTTCTGTTAAAATATGGACGTGACATATATGTCTTTAAAAGGTAACTAGTACCTTAAGGAGACATTGAAATGTCTCCCTAATTCCTGATGACACCCAAATGTTCACTTTCAGTTGCTAGCCTGTCTCCCTAATAGTCTACCGTATTTGTAATAAGCATCCATGTATACCGTACATTACAACCCTGTCATTTAATATCATCAAGTATCATCAGCCTATCAAGCTATTTTGAGGCAGCTCAGTTCTGCTGCCGATATTTGCCAGGAGATCCCATTGAAACATCATTGAAGCATGAAGTCAGTTTGACGTCAGTTTGACGTCAGTTTGACAGTCAGTTTGACAGTCAGTTTGACGTTTGACTACATCCAAATAACACTGGTGTTTTTGGTGCACTGAACGGTCAAGTGACCGTTGTGAATAAGGTGTTCCAAGCTCCGCAAGACACGTCCTTTACTTTCACCAGGTGGTCTGGACTAGAACATGCCACCAGGGTAGGGGTGTCACGTGTCCTGTCATCCCCATGGCCTAGCTGGCCATATTTGCCCCAGCCCCAGGTGTACAGAAGACCATCTCCTATGAGAAAAAGTCAAACAAAATGTACCATCAGTTTTAAACTGAATGTAAGTGCAGTCCAGTGATGCCACATATCTTTATTTGCACCATTACATGCACTTCACAGTGTGGAACACCTAAATGCAAAACTGACTTGAGTCACATTTGTTGGCGACTCGACTTGACTCGAGTCCCGAAGGCTAAATGACTTGACTCGAGTCACTGAGAGCAAATGACTCGACTCGATTCTCTCAATGACTCGACTTGAGTCAAGTAAAGCTAATAAGACCTGAGTCTTATCGAATGTTCCCATTACATTCAGGTATTCAGGTACATTCAGCTGACAGCTTTTAGTTATCATTAATTAAACCCTTCGCAATGTGACCAGGGTCCCGCACTGTGGGCCAAAGGATACACTGTAAAATAGAATAATGTGTGAAATTTTTGGTATTCCATGGCCCGCAGTGCTAGTGGTGTGAAAGGGTTCAGAGTAAAGTGTTTCATCACAGGCTGAGACCCAGATGTAAATTCTAAGAAAGCGAACAAATTTTAGTGACTCAAATTGACTCAGGCTAAATAATCAACTTGCCTCGACTCGACTACAGACTCGACTTGACAGTCTTGACCTAATGACTCAATTCGTCTTGAGTCACTTCTTTAAATTGACTCAAGTCATGACTCACAAAAAAACAGTGACTCATTACAACTCTGATAATTCTCGATTATGTGAAGTGTTTTGGGAAATTATTTACCAGAGATTGCTGCTGTATGCCGTGATCCGCAGCTGACCTTTGACACGTGGTTGTTGCCGGGAAGGTCAAGGATGCGGGGTAATGCTTCGAAGAGGACTGCATCATCACAGGTTTCATCAGACGTCTGGTCTGTTTCCTCATCCTTGAAACCAACTTTCTCATCACCATGGTTAATAGTCTTCTCTTCTCCATCGTCATGATTCTTTGAGTCTACATTGCTAAGGTTCCGTGAGTCCCCATCGATAAGATTCCGTGTTGCTCCATCACCAAGGTTCCTGGTATCTAAAATCCGTGGATCTAAGGAAGATGCGTTCATGCCGATGGCTCCATCTCGAACTTTACAGGTTCCCTGTATCATAAGAACCTCTGAAGATGCACAGGATAGTTCCTCCGGTTGCCAGGAGACTTTCCTCCTCTTCGATGGACCTTGGCCTGCGCATTCCTCAAGTTGGAAGGCCTCCGTCGCCCCAGCAAGAACCTGCTCAAGACTCATCCCATCACCTTCTGTGGGAGGACTCTGTGAGGTGCTGTCGCATTCCCTTTGTGAATTTTTGGGTATAGGGAAGCCGAGCTGGCCTGATTCGTTCCAGCCCCAGATATACAGGTCTCCAATTGCTGTCAAGGGTCAACAGAAAAGATACACAAATTGGTAAAATTGTGACCATTGGGGAGTTTAGTTGGGGAATTTAATAGTTAGTTACGGGGAGTGGAACACCTGAGCACAATAAATTGTTTTCATTTATAACCCTAGATCCTGTCTGCCGGAAGCAACAACCAGACACTGACCCACCATTGGTTTTTCATTGAACTTGAAGGTGAAGCTATTTTCTTTTTCAAACCAGAGAATTTACTTCCGAACAGCAGCCTAAAGCCTCTATTTTGATAACCGTTATTTTAGAATGGATTCACTAAGGCTGCGTTCGAGCGAGGTACTCGTGTTAACACGAGTATACTCCTGAGCGCTCGAACGGCCAGAGTACGACACTCGGGTCAGCGAGAGTATACTCTCCAGCGTTGGGGAGTATACTCCTGCACCGGAGAGTATTGCACGCGCATCACACTCGTGTTACCGGGAGTAACCGTTTGAACGCAGCCAAAATGGAGCTGGAGCCGGAGCCAAAGCCTGAGCTGGAGCTGAAGTAAATGTCCTCACCACTCACTGATGCAGAGTGCCATCCTCCCGCACTGATCGTGTCCATGGCAATGCTTTCAAGTGCTTCCAGGAGACGGGGTTGGTCTTGTTCATCAGTTGTCCCGTGTCCCAACTGGCCTCGGCTACAGTGAAAATCAACATTCTTTATGAATGGTGAAAGTAATGAACCCTTTCTTAAAAAGGAGGAACAAAATCTATGAACAGTGCTGAAACTTAGTTGTACTAACATTCCCTGACTGGATTAATTTTATTAAGTTATTGAAAAGTGAACAAAGAAAAATTGACTGGAGCAGGATTTGAACAAGCGACTCCAGGAATACTGTACCGGCACTCTACCAACTGAGCTATCCAGCCCTATGTTAGAGGTGTCCCTAATAGTAAATTATCTTTGTTCATATGGAGGCTGGATAGCTCAGATTGTATAGAACCGGTATGGTTTTCCAGGGGGTCCCTGGTTCGAATCCTGTTCATGTAGATCCTCTACACGCTCCATTTACCTTCCAAGACCAAAAGTGTAGACTTGATGGCAGTTTGATGAGAGTAAGAGCACATGTTCTGCACCGCACGACACTTGTGAAAATCTGACAGCGCAGTCAAACGGCCGGAAGACGTAGGTGTGACTTTCTCTCAAAATCTGCCCACCAGCCGAATCCGCTAATAATTAAAGAAGTAATTTGGACCAAAGAAAAACCAAACCAATTATGAATTTCATTACGGAATCCTAGCTCAGTCTAATTGAGTCTATAGATCAGTGCGGAGTGACGTCATTCAACTTGCTGACCCTGGGGCGATGAAAACAAATTGTATGGTTTAAGACAAAAAGCTGCCCTGAGGATTGTTTAATCTTAGTATTAAAATGGTACTTCAAAGAAGGATTATTTGTTTGGACCAACTATGACTCGACAGTGGAAGTCGTACAGAACACGATCTCTGCTTCCTGACACAAATAGTCGGGAAAAATTCTGAACTGTTGCGACTTGACGACGGACGGTTTGTACGTGATTTGTCCGTAGCTTGCGCCGGATTTCATCAGTTGTAAAGTTCATGAGAATGAAAGTACCCGGATGTCCGCTCTGATAATGGTTTTTCGCCAAGATTCTAAGCCTTTACAACATTTTTGCAACAACAAAACAAACCTGTTAATGCTACTGCTTTAATATCACCAACGGAGATCTTTGATAAAACTGGCATCGCAGTTTCACGTCCTTCAAGTTCAACTGGTAGCTCTTGACGAGTCCCGGTGTCCAACACAAAACACCTGCCGTCATCCTTAGTGTAGTAGAATGCTTGTCCAGAAACATCAAAGTCCACAACGGAGTCGAGTGGTTTCTCGTCCGATGTTTTTACAATCAGGAGCTTGGTCTTTTTCCCACCATACAAGCCTTGAGACCAAATATCAGAACCTACATTTACATTGGTCAAAAAAGGGAAAAATTAAATATAATCAAAATAATCCAAAGGCAAAGGTTACGACTATTGTCAATTAATTAGTTGCGATGATTGTAGCCCTTGATCTGACATGGGGTCTGGGACCTAAGGTCCAACCAATGCCAATGGTTATGATCATCGTAAGGTCCCAGTCCCCATGTCAGACCATGATTTCATTGCAACTATCAATTAACATGATTAATAAGCCACACAATTTCACAAATGCAATATTGCCATTTGAATAATTTTGGCATAAAAACGTATCAAATAACCAAAATCAACTAATTGTGAAGGCCTGTTACTTGTTAATTTGTTCCCATCTCGATTCTCGGCAAAATGAAAATCATTACAATGTTAATGTAGGGATAGTGTTATGTTTGTGTTACCAATTTGGACGTAAGTTCCACTCCAAGATGAAACGATTTTCCTCATCAATTTATCAGAGCAACTTGGTTGTGTTTCATCTGTAAGCGTCAGCTCTGCTGTTTTATTCGTCTCCAAAATCTTGTCAGGAGACAAGAGGCACCGTTTTGTTGTCTGGTGGAGCAACTGGCCAAAGCCATTGAATCCGCAACCGAAAAGACCCATCTTAAAGTTTCAAAAATTGACTTTAGTTCATTACATTTTCTATTTTGCCGAAAATGTGTGCATTCGTGAAAATGTGTCGTCTGCTTTTTTGTTTACTTCCGTTCTTATTGCATGATGGGATCGCTATCGTAAATTAGATAACGCAATTTGTGATTGGACAATTTTTGTCACTGTTTGGCAATATTGAAAATTTGCGCCAATCAAATGACGCCGTCTATTCATTAATGATGGAAGCCGGGCGATTTTAGTCAGTCTAGTCTCCAGTATTCTTGAATAGGATAATGCTTTAAATAGTCTGCCGGGGTACTGACTACAGATCAGCCATTCATCAATCAAAATGGTGCTCGAAAGTACGATGGTGTGGTAAGTTTCTGCCGAAATTTCCGTGATTTTATCCATTAAATGAATCCAATTCCCTTTATTGTAGGAAAAGAAAACTATGAAAATTATTTTGGTGCTTTACTTGGGAAAAATAGTTGTGTTTTGACCAAGAATGAAGCGCCGAATGTACACGAACCTGATGACTTGACAAAAACTGTATCACTTTGTACACAGGAACTTATTCCTCCATGCTTTGTAATGTGTTCTGTAGCTGTGCATAGCGGTATAATCCGGTACTAACTTTTCTTGTGCACATAATTTAGGGAGTAATAAGAACTTGGAGTTGAAATCATTTGTACGCACGGTTAAGAAGATACCATAAACATTGTGTGATTTTTCCACTTTGCCTTTGTGACAAAATAAAATTGTTAATTTTGGGAGAACCTTCGCATTCAGCAGTTCAGCCTTCTCTGACCACTTTATAAGCCTTATCGCAAATACCGCCTGGTTGATTTTGGACAATGGTGGAAAGGCACCATGGGAAGGAAAAAGGGGCGATTGTGGGTTGACGGGATCCCAAAACACATTGATTTTTTTGGCTCTGAACTAACTTCTACTCCTCAAAAATGATACTTTTGACTTTCAGCAAATGTTCCTGGGTCCATAAAAGCCTAGATTGAAGAAATTTGTTAAACATTTCAGGGTTAAAATTCAATTTTCTTACGCGCTTCTTGTAAACTTTAAAACAGACCGTCCGATCGCGTGAGGCCATTTGTCTGGTCTGGTTAGTCTAGTGCCCAGACCCAACAGATCAAGAGTCCTCAAAATGTCAGAGTGGAAACCAGACTATTCTCGTCTGCGGCCGTCCGTGCGGCGGTGAAATGTTACAATCTTGGTTACCGTTTTTACCCCATAATTTCCCTCAAAAATCAAAGCCCTGCCCTCTTTCCAAAAATTTAAGCTTGGTAATATAGAGGAGGAGACCAACAAAGTATATGTAGGTAAGTTACTTTTCAAAAAGTAGTTTCCTTTCCTTTATAGTTTTAGGACCCGTAAACCCACAATCCCCGAAAAAGGGGCATATTTTGTCTTGTTTCCCTTCCCACAGTGCCTTTCGACTATTTGTCCAAAATCAACCAGGCGGTATTTGCGATAAGGTTTATTAAATTTTGTAGGCCTAATGTTTTTGTTGTTTAATTAGGCCTAGGCCTATAATTGGTTTTTCTCAAAATCCCTTATCAGACATAACCAAGACCCCTAAGCTCAAATCTTGACTAGGCCTATGTTCATTATCATCTTCTTTTGCCAGTGTTGACACAAGTGAATACATGAGAAATGGAGACTTCATACCGACTCGTATCCAAGCCCAGCAAGATGCCGTCAATCTCATCTGCTTGTCTAAGACGCGTGTCAACGTGGAGAACACAGTAGGACTCATAACTCTTGCCAAGTAAGGAATCTTGTGTTAATGCGCTGACCCCTTTTAAAGTTACCGTCATACTTTGGTAGAGTTAAAGGCAATATCATACTTTGGTTTTTGTCAAAGAAATACAGATTCATGGGCAAAAATATCAAGGAAGATATGGTGCCCTCTTTTTGCTCACTGGTTTTACTCTTTTCTGGATAAATTTTCAGGCAGCATTTCAGGCAGAAAAAAATTAACAGTATTTTTTCACATTTTTGAACAGTTTCATCTGGATTGTAGATTGACAGATATTTTTGGAGAATCATTATGTCAAATTTTAGTGAAACGTCACTAAATACAATATTCCATCTTTACACTGGATTTGACATAATGAATCTCCAAAAGTATCTGTAATTCAATGGTATGTTTCTACCATCACCATCTTTATACCCTGTAAGTTATAGGTAATTCTGTGAAGATTTCTGTTTTGGTATGCTACCAAAGTATGATACTACCTTTAATATTAATAGAACACCTGCGGTCTGTTCATAATTTGATTTTGTCATGAAATAAACACAAAACCTTTGAAATTTTCAGCTTATGTTATCATCAAAAATAGTAGAAAACAATGAAAAACTGTTTCAATTGTTACACCAAATTGTGAAGGAATAGCCGTCTCATTTTTGATCTTCCGAAGATCAGAAATGTTTGGTGTTTGGTTTTACTCTTTTCTGGATAAATACAGCATTTCAGGCAGAGCAATTTTCACAGTATGTTTCCACCATTACCGTCTTTATATTCTGTAAGTTATACATAAATCTGTGAACATTTTAGATCTGTGGTTTTTTACCATTGTTGTATATGCCCTTTAAACTCGTTTTTTTGGTGGTAGTCTAGGATTTGCAGGACTCAAATTCACACATTATGTTGTATGATTTTCTTGGTACACAGCGTGAAGGTGTTGGTGACCCTGTCATCCGATGTTGGCCGTATACTGGCTAGTCTACACCAGACCCAACCCAAGGGAGATATGAACTTCATCACCGGTATCCGTGTTGCACATGTAAGCCACTTCATCATCAATCATATAGACCTTTCCAAGGAGGTATTGAAAAGTTGAGACGAAGCCAGCTCTGTAAATGGTTACCTACCTCATTCCCACCTTTTGTCAACCATCCAAATTTCATATCTTAACCCCTTAACAAAGAAACATTGACTGGAGCATGATTCGAACCAGCGACCTCCGAAATACCATACCGGCCTTCTTATGAACTGAGCTATCCAGCCCTATGTTGGTAGTGTCCCTATTAATAGTCAATTATCTTTGTTTGTTCGGCAGTCAGAAGCCATGAAACCGCTCGCATACCGCTATATCCCAAGGATCATTTAAGATACAGGCAGCATGCTGCTATAACGAACGCAGAGTGATCTACAGATATTGTCCATTACAGCGGTCGTTCGCTATAGCGATTTTAAGCTGCCAGTCCTGTGGCATTTGGTATGCTTTGTACACAAAAACTAGGAGCCAAGGATGATGTTCGGTATAGCTGAATGTTCGTTATAGCGGTGTTCCACTATTGTAGTCACAAGCAATAGACATGTAGGAATCTTGATTAACAGCTCTTTGTTGATAAGCAAATTATTGTGCTAAGCTGATTTTTGTTGTGCTAAGCAGCAGCTCCTTTGAAATTGCATTTCATTAAATTGTACTTAATGATTTATCCGCAGTTGGCCCTGAAACACAGAATGGGTAAGAACCACCGCATGAGAATCATTGCATTCGTGGGCAGCCCCATAATCAATGAAGAGAAGGAGGTGAGTCAAGGTGCAGGTACTCTGGTTACCTAATGCCCAAGTAGGAATAGGCTATAAATTCCTGGTTACCGGTACTCTTTTTACCTGTGGCCCAATTTGGAATAGTCTATATATGTTTCTTGGGCCTTTCTCAAGTTTGGCTCTGGCTCAGGCCCCAGCTTCGTCTCTGTAACCCATATGCTGAAAATTTAGGTTGTGGTTTTTCATTGAAGCTGATGTTCTGCTTTCTTGTTCAAACCAGAGAATCTACTTCCAAACCGCAGCCAAAAGCCTCTATTTTGATACCCGTTATTTTAGTATGGATTCACGAAATTAAGCCATGTATCTCATCAAGCCCTTCATTTCATTTAGGACACAAAATGGCGGTAGCAAAGTAAATCCCAAACTTAGCCTCAAGCCTCATTTCTTAAGGCCCCAGTCCACAGCTATCGCTGAAGCAAAACAGACAGTCTCAATACAAGCGTAAGGCAATAGGTCTTTTCTTTGAATTTGAAAACATCTTTTTTATTTCATCTTTCTCCTGCAGTTGGTCAAACTGGCAAAGAAGCTGAAGAAGGAGAAAGTCAACGTAGACATCGTCAACTTTGGAGAAGATGTAAGCTTATCGATATTTGTGCTGTGTTTGTGCCTCAGATTTAACTGAAAAGGAAATCCCAATGCACCGTTTGACGTCACAGTTCTTATAAAATCCACTCTAAATCCCGCCTTTATTTCTTTGATTGAAGTCACACCAGCCCTGGGGGCAATTTCATAGAACTGCTTAAGAACACAAATGTACTTAAGCAAAAAAAAGACTTCCTTGATCAAACAGGATTACCAACCAAATGTTCATGTGATGTTTTACTGCTTTTGACTTGTATGCGGCCATTGTTTGCTGAGCATAATGCTCAAAAGTAGTTTTGGCTGGCATACTGATTTTATTCACCTTTTTTTGGTGCTTAAGGAAACTTAGGTGCTTAAGCAGCTCTATGAAATTAGCCCCTGACCTTAGATGATAAACTAATGTGTACATCTTTCTCTTGTTGTATTATTCACAGAAGCTCAACACTGAGAAGTTGACAGCTTTCATTGACACTATAAATGGCAGTGACGGTACTGGGTAAGTCAGAAGCCTTACTGGTTGTGCAGGTGGCCGATGGGGTGCCAAGGCCTAGTGGTCTGGCATGTCGTACTCAAGATCATGTGGTCAATCTACAGACTGTGGGTTTGAATCCAGCTGTGGGTTTGTGGTTCTTGCGTCCTTGCGTCCTTGGGCACGACGCTTTATCACATATTGCTTCTCTTCACCCAGGAGTGAATGGGTACCTGTGAGGGTTGTGATGAAACAAACTAAACTATGGTTGCTTTGTTCAACCACACTTTATCCTATTGATTGCTCATAGATGTCACCTAGTGACCATCCCGCCAGGCACTCTGCTGTCCGACGCTCTGATGAACTCACCGGTCATCGTCGGTGAAGACGGCTCTGGTGCGGTGCCCGGTTTGCCCGGCACGGGAGGAGACTTCGAGTTTGGCTTTGACCCTTCAACGGACCCAGAGCTGGCCATGGTAAGACCCTTCTTCCCCTGTCTTATCATTTTAAGGCAAAACAGGCCTTTTACTTATCAAAAGTCAAAACGGCATGGGAACATCCTGCCGTACATCATTCAAAATTATGTTACATGATACATTTGATGGGAAGCTCATTTAAAGTTGGATGCATTCCCAATTGGGCATGATTCCTAATTGGGTTGTGTGTTTACTTCATCCAGGCACTGCGTATTTCGATGGAGGAGCAGAGACAAAGACAGGAGGATCCGTCCCAGCCGGCTGAGTCAGCACCCATGGACACCACACCCAAGCCAGCAGATGTACCAGGTGACCAATCAAAAACATCACTTATTCCATAAGCCACAGGTTCAGAGTGCTACTGTCCTTGAGCGAGACGCTTTACCACCATCTGAGCCAAGAGGGAGGGCTTCAGAAGGAGGGATGCCCCACGTCAATAGGAGAGGGTCTTCCTCAAAGTCTTTTTGTACTTTAGATCCTGCCAAGTAACCTGATTTTTCTTGTTGGCATGTTTCTAGCTGATTCAGAGGAGGCTCTCTTGGAGCAGGCCCTGGCGATGTCCATGGACCCGGATGCACCCAGCGCCATGGACACACCCATGCCAGACCTCAGTGCCATGTCGGAGGAGGAGCAGATTGCCTACGCTATGCAGATGTCCCTCCAGCAGAGCTCAGGTCAGTTGCACTGCCTTCCCTTCAGGACTGATGCTGCCGTCGGCTTTCTGAATGAAACATTGATTGTTTGATCAATTGACAGATTGATTGATTGGTTGGTTGAAGATGACAGGTGTTTCATCAGTGGGGTTTAGTCAGGTTTATTAGCGACACCACTAACATAAGGCTCGATAGCTCAGTTTGTAAGATCGCCAGTATGGTATTCCGGAAGTCGCTGGTTCAAATCCCGCTCCAGTATTATTTTCTTTGTTTTGTGTTTATTGAAAATATCAATTAAAATGCTGTATCCTCTTTGAGTGACTCCACATGTACTGTTTCTCAGCATTGCTAATGCTGCTCGTATCTGAAATGATTGGTTTCATGGCTTTTTATTGCCAAACAAACAAAGATAATTGACTATTAAGGACACCACCAACATAGAGCTGGATAGTTTAGATGGTAAAAGCACTGGTACGGTATTCTGGAAATCACTGGTTCGAATCCCGCTCCATTCAATTTTGTCACTTTTCAATGAAATGTATATTTATATATGTTGCAGAGCTTTCGGGGTTGATCAGCGACAGTGCTGCTAGTGAAATTCCTATGGAGACCGACACGCCTGCCAGTATGGAGGGAGGTGATTCAAAGGTATGCCCCGCCCCCTTCTCCCGCACTTTGTATCTAGTATTACTATACCTCATAAATATTCACGAGCTAGAGCCGAATCCCAATTGGTCAATTCACCATCATGTGCCAGTGGATATATTTGCTGATCACCTGTACGGACATATGTACATGCGTGCCGGTCAGTTCGGTTCGAGTATCCACACCAATAACGTCGTGAACCAAGACTATATCTGATCTTGATACCCATCAAAATATTTTTCGGTCTTTTTTCAACTAGGCTGAAGGCGATAATGAGGATTTCTCAGAGTTGATGTCAGATCCAGCATTCCTGCAGAGCGTCATGGAGAACCTCCCTGGTGTGGACATCTCCAGCGAGGCAGTCCGCGACGCCATGGGAACGCTGACCCAGCAACAACCCACGGAGGAGGAAAAGAAGAAAGACGAGAAGCCACCAGAGAAGAAATGATGCGCTCCCGATAATGTATGACTAAGAAATCTCTCTAGAGAAAAAATATGAAACCTTACCACCATAGGAGTTTTGTCTTGTCTGTCCTGCGGTCAATTTCACCAAACTCATCGTAACTTACTATCAATCGTAGGACGTATGATGCATTGCAGTCCTACGTAGGATACGATGGGTTATCCTTTGTAACTCAAGTTATGATCGATCGTAGGGCTTCGTGAAATTGACCCCTTAATTGACTAACATCAGCAACACTGAGCAACGTACAGTACAGTGAACATTCGCAGTAGTTTAAAATGACACCTATGAGAAAAGATAGTTGACTTTTGCTATGAATACGGCTCCTTTGCTTCATTGGTCTTGGGTTCGAGTCCTGTCTGCCTCTCTCCTGATTCTGCTCTTGTGACGTCATCGCAAAAAAAATTGTAATTCTTGTTGGTTGTAGCGAAGGTGAACTTGAAATGGACTGAATTGAACTTGGTAAGAGAGTTATGCCTTGTTAGGCCGTGAACTGGGACGTGTTTTGGCGGCCTGAACCGTGAACATGTTTCTGTGTTGGTTATTGGTTTGACCTTTTGGCGATTTTGGTTCTGTTCCAATGATGTCATTGGTTCAATCAAACGGGAACCGAGGGAAGGGATTGGTTTACGGTCGATCCAACATGGCGGAAAGGTCAGCTACCCACAGGTCCTATTCCTTCCGCCATGTCCGCCGCCATTTTTGTTCACATTTTACAAGAGCTTTTTGGTTTCTATTCATCAAGGCCCTTTTGCAAACCTCGTCTCAAGCTCTGGCTCTGGCTCTGTCATCCATATGCTGAAAATATAGCTTGTGGCTTTTCATTGAGGCTGAACCTGTGTTTTCTTGTTCAAAATCGAGTATATGTATCTACTTACAACCCGTACCCAAAAGCCTCTATTTGATACCCGTTAATTTAGAATGGAGTAACGAAATGGAGCCGGAGCCTGAGCCGGAGCCGAGGTTCGGAAAAGAGCCCAAGAGTGACGTCAGACACACTTTCCTGGTCACGTCCGCCAAAACACGCTCCAGTTGGTCAACTCTATAGGTGACCATTTTTGGAGCTGGATTCTCATTTCTCAGTTTGATTTGTTGTTGTATTAAATAACGTAAATGTTGTTAATGACGACGTTTTATTAATACATGTCTATGAATAACTTGCTGATATGTAAAACTCATTCTCCTTGTTTGTTTATTTTGCTTTTTGTTTGTTTGTTTTATTTTGCCTGATTGTTTGTTATTTTTTGGGGGGTGGTCAGGTTTTTCAGAGGTTTGAAACGCCTCTTGCAAAGATCATGATTATCCATGAGCTTAAATGCATAACAAAAGCTATTTCAAATTGCTGTAACTTAACTCCGCACAGCATGTTTTATGCAGCACAAGAAATGGTCAGTTGCGAGTGCAAAACCTACTATGCGCATAGCAACCAATGAACTATCCCATAGCAACCTTCAAAGTGCACGGCTGAATGCCGTGTACTGTGCAGAAACGTTCAACCACTCGGCCGGACAGTTTCCATCGTACGCAACTTTGTCAGGTTTTTGTCAATCAATGGTGTGCAGATACTGGACAGAAAACTTGACATATAGGTCTCAGGTATGTTCATTTCTTGTTTATTTTTCGTGATAGTATACAAATAAAAAATTGTACGAGTGACCTGCCTTTACTATAATTACAAAATACAGTTCTAGTGTTTCTATCACATATTGGCTAGGCCTATATTTATCAGTTGATCAAATTTTATATGTTAGGCATACTTCGTTTAAGTTTAATCAAATTTCAAGTCAATGGGAAAGACTCCTTAAAGGTAACTTCATACTTTGTTTTTTGTCAAAGAAATGCAGATTCATAGGCAAAACATCAAGGAAGATACGGTAACAGTCATCTGTAAAAATTTCAGTCCCATACGATGACCACTTTTTGAGAAAACTGAAAAACGCTCAAGGTATTTAAAACAAATATTTTCACCGTTATTTTGTATCTTTAAAAGATCAAAATTGTTTTTTGTCATTGGTTTGAGTCTTTTCTTAATAAATACAGTGTTTCAGACAGAAAAACTTAAACGATATGTTTCTACCATCACCATCTTTATACCCTGTAAGTTATAGGTAAATCTGTGAAGATTTCTGTTTCGGTATGCTACCAAAGTATGATCGTACCTTTAATTGTCTATTCCCCTTGTTGTAATTATGCGTATTAACAGTGGTAGGAAAATATATTTTGTAAATTTGTGTCACTATAAAGAAAATACCAAGTGAAATCATTTCTAATACAAAACTAGCCAAGAAAAGGTACAAAGATTTTCAAAATCTAAATAAACATGCAGGCAACGTCGCTAAAATTAATAGTTTTGCAAGCTTACACCAAGCTAGCCTGCACCCTAGATCTTAATTCTAAAAATTGCTTCCAGTGGCATCAGACGTGCAGATAGAGGGCACCGTCGTAGTCTCGCCAAATCTCGTGTAGTCTTTGAAATCTCCCCTTTTCTCTCATTCCTCTTTCTCTTCCTCGATGACAAAAAGCATCATCTGCAACCACCCTGTCACTGTTTCTATAATTGCAGAGACAAAATACACGTAAACCAGTGATTTGCATGGGTACCAGCAATGTTACAGGCTTCCGAATTTAAAATCCTTAAAACGTCCCCAAGTTTATACGTAGACATTCATTGGGCGTTTACTAAACGGAGGCTCAGACGCGGCAGGTTCCAGCTCTGTCCTCCATAATGCTGAAAATGTATGTTGTGTTTTTTTATTGAAGTTGAAGCTCTGTTTTCTTGTTCAAACCAGAGAATCTACTTCCAAACCGCAGCCAAAAGCCCATTTTTCTTTAGAATGGATTCGGCACAAAAAAATCACAAATTTAGCAACCCGAGCCTGGGCCTCCGTTTCATAAACCCCTATGAATTTGGGCGATTCCAAAAAAAAAGGCGCCACTAAGAGTTTGCAAGGCGTTGGCCAATCACATTTCACAGAATTTGTCGACAAAATGCGCATGTGGAAATGGTTCGACACTCGAGAGATTCCGCGCACTTTTTGGAATCGCCCGAATTTGCAAAAGTCTCTTCCACAGTGTGATATGAGGACAATACCCACTACAGGTAGGCCTACGTGGCCCTTGAACACTTGTACGCTACCTATAAAGTTCATGCTATATCGTATCTTACCTTCTATTTTAGCCAACCACTGTGGACGCCGTTTGGGGTAGACAAACAGGAAGTACGCTGGTACCCCGGTCAGCGTAATGCCAACGCCAATTGCTGTGTCAACCGGCGAGGCGATGGTTCCCATGACGACCAGGAAAATGGCGGCAATCACAAAGAGGATGGGTATGATGATATTAACCTTAATATTGAAACAAGAAACGGAGAATATTAGGTAGGATTTGAAATTTTGCATGGTGGAGAGACTAGAACTAAGTAAGGCTTGCAGGTATGCAGATTTAAATATACAGTATAGGATTGGTAACATACCCAAACAGGAATTTTCACAGATTTACATAGGCCTAGAACTTTCAGGATATGAAGATGGTGCTGGTAAAACATGATACCGAAAAAATTATTTCTGGCCAAAATTGTGCGGGGCATTTATCAAGAAATTTATAGTCAAGTAAAGACCGGAAACAGTTTTGATCTCGGGGTAAGATTAAAACCATTCATTATGTTTTATAAGAAATATTGAGTCGTGTTTTTGCTTTTTTATCGTGATTTAGATGTCCAATTGAGCATTTTCACAGGTTTATCAATGGGCATGTTGGATTAGACAAAGTGTGAGTGCTGCTCTGTGATTTACCAATCATGTATTGTACCTTTAACTCTGAAATTGGACATTTGGGTGGAACTTGAACAAACTTCCCGTTATAACGTACGGTAATGTATAACACTTGGAATATTCAAGTTTAAAATTCATTGATAAATAAAACAAACTTTGTAGGGGCGTAGTTTGTCTGGTTCCCGCCACCTCTTCCACACCATGCCAGCCACTACTATTCCAATCGATGTCCAGGCTACGAAGCTGAAGTAATTGATGAGTGTGTATATATCATTGGAGAACGTGTAGCATACTGATAATATAATCTATGTAACGAGAAATCAATTTAAAATGAATTACAACTTGTTTTAGATGGAACCATAATTTTATGTCTCACATGCACAGTACAGGGGCCAATTTCAATTTTTTTTGCTTAGCACAAAAATTGCTAAGCATGACATTTCAGTCTTAATAAAACAGGGTTAACAATCCAATTTCCATGTATTGTGTATAACTTGTGATTGTTCTTCGGCTGCTGTTTGCTGATCATGAATATCAAATGAAATCTTGAACGGTGGTTTGTTTTATTGGACAAGACATTTTCGTGCTAAGCAAATGTTTGTGCTTAGCAGCGCCATGAAATTGGCCCCAGAATTGGTACTATCATCATCACATATTTACCTATAACTTTAATACACGGTATAAAGATGGACATGATCGAAACCCCTGCTAAAATACTTCTGCCTGAAATGCTGTAATTATCTAGAAAAATGTAAAACAAATAATTTACGTCTCAGCGAGATCAAAAACATTCTTGTTTCATAAAAAAAATCGCTATTTTCTATGGACACAGATGTCCGATTGAGCTCAACATTTCACAGGTTTATTATTTCACGTTCATGCTGGATTAGATAAATTGTGAGTGCTGTTCTGTGACCATTGGCAATACCTAGCTTTAAGTATAAAGTCTCCTTTTTATGAAACTTTTCAATGACTTCAAACTTCTCTTGACGAGCCATGTTCTCTTACGCATGCTCAGATATTATGCTAATTGTTTTCGGCACGCATGCTCAGAAATTAAAGAAGTCTGCTGCCACCAATATTGTCTGACTTCTTTTATTTGAAACAGAACTTACAATAACTACAATAGATGGCAGCGGCGTGTGAAAGTTAATGTGGATCATGGACAGTAATGACGGTAAATGCTTCTCTCGTGCTCCAACATACAGCATCCTGCAGAAAAAAAACGCGGGGAAAAGATGCATATTAATGAAAAACGAAGAGAATTTGTGTCAGAAAGCCACTGTTACAACATTTAGAGACCAAATTACCAAATGGCTTTGGTGACGCCAGAATTATAATATCGATACCGAAAACAAGAACAAAACGATAGCATAGGAATCGGTACCGGTCCAGTAAAATCTGACAATTTTGGAACGGGTGGCGTTAAAATCGAGACCATGGACTCGATATTGTTGGAATCGTTTAAGAATCTGAAATTGAACTCTGACCTTGAGCAGACGATAATGTTTCCATTGTTGGAACCGAAGGCGGACAGAGCGACACAGATCGGCATGATCAAAGCAAATCCTCCCAGTAACTTGTTGCCGAACGTCTGAATACGAAGCAGAAACAATACAGAGAAAATGTCCAACATAGGCCTACTTCAAAACATTACATAACTAAAAAGGTACTATCATACTTTGGTAGCATACCAAAACAGAAATCTTCACAGATTTGCCTATAACTTACAAAGAATGAAGATGGTTGTGGTAGAAACATACCGGTAACATTTTGTCTGCCTGGAATGTTGTATTTATCCAGAAAATAGTATTTTAGCCAAGTAAAACAAAAATCGTTCTACGATTAACACTTTATAATAGTAAGTTACGATTGGTGGAATCGACCCTAGTTTAGAGTACGGTGACCCTAAGTTTCCATCTACTGCAGAATATGATAATCTCTTTAATAACTAGGGTATCGCGATGCTCTTTACACTAAGTCTTGTTTGAATAACCTCTGTGTACATTCGCGTACTCAATATTGACTATGAACTTCAGTACTTTACTGAATGCCGCAGCATACGATGGCACGGGACGTAAACGTTGATAGTTCGCCTAGTTTTGTGTGTTCATAAAGCTAATTCGATCACAATATATCTAGCCACTACGGTGACTACTGAACAGTCACCCCACTGAGGAAGGAAAGGTTCCTTCCTCAATGATTCACCAAACTGCAACAAGCCTATAGCCTCTTGATCCTATACAGCTAGCAGTAAAGAAACTTTATGCATGAAGGGAACATGATCATTAAAGGTTAATACATGATTGGTAGAAGCTCACAGAACAGCACTCACATTTAGTCTGATCAAACATGTAGATGAAATAATAAACCTATGAACATTTGAGCTCAATCAGACATCTGAGTCACGAGAAAATAGCGAAAACCTGACTCAATTTGTCTTATACTATAGATAAAGTTGAGAAAGGACATAGGCTGCTTAAAAAACATGCTAAAGCTGGGCGAAAAGGTCTTACCACTGCAACGGCGTTAGATGCTAGTAGTTCTCCAGGAGACATTGCAGTGAAGTAGGCTACATTGGTTAACACGTACAATGTCGTTACCAGTGTTACGCTGATAACTATTGCCCGGGGTAGATTTCTGATGGGAAATCATACAAAAACGAATTATTGAAAATGGTTAAGATCCAACCACATAGTTTACCTGAATCGCTGTATTCGGATAGTGGTTTCCATTTTGATCAAAAAAGTTTGACTCACTTGTTTGGGTTCCTCAGTTCCTCGGCCACATAATTCAAACTTTCCCTGCATAGAAAAGAAAGGTGTGTCACTGTAATGATATAGGAATAGAACGTAAGGTCCGTCGATGTATCTATATTATCGATATATCGATATTATGTTAATATCGATATTGCCGATGTCGAATTTTTAACAATATCGATATATCGAAATTTTCGATATTGAGGATTAATATCGATGATAAAATGGCAATATCGGTCATTAAACCTGAATTTGGGGTATTCGTGGATTTGTTAAATCACAACCAAAGAACTCCAACAACGTTGTTGTAACATCTTGCGGCCTTATGTACCGATATCACGCAGCCAAAAAAACCTACAACGATAGTCAGCCAAAGATGTTTACGTTACCGTGCCTTGGCTGGTGCCCACGGAATAACTACATGTACCTATCGAACGGAACCAGCGGCTTTTCAGGCAACCACGTGCGTGGAGCTGTCACACAATGTAGCGTCAACCAATAGCATTGATTTTGATAGCCGACCTAGGATATCACGCAGCCAAAAAAACCTACAACGATAGTCAGCCAAAGATGTTTACGTTACCGTGCCTTGGCTGGTGCCCACGGAATAACTACATGTACCTATCGAACGGAACCAGCGGCTTTTCAGGCAACCACGTGCGTGGAGCTGCCACACAATGTAGCGTCAACCAATAGCATTGATTTTGATAGCCGACCTAGGATATCACGCAGCCAAAAAAACCTACAACGATAGTCAGCCAAAGATGTTTACGTTACCGTGCCTTGGCTGGTGCCCACGGAATAACTACATGTACCTATCGAACGGAACCAGCGGCTTTTCAGGCAACCACGTGCGTGGAGCTGCCACACCAATAGCATTGATTATGATAGCCGACCTAGGATCAGTAATGGACCATGATTGGACGGAGCTACAGTGTATAAAACCACCGCCAGCCTTTTACTTGGAAATAAATTCACGATCTCCCCCCCCCCATTATATTATGTCTCCAACTCATGAACTGTCTCCAGCTGTGTCTACACATCATAATTGACAGGTCTTTTGTTAAGCATAGTTCAGATTTCTGGGTCAAGAAACCAGACACCAAAAGCCGCCTTTTGTCGGTAAAACAGGCCCAACCACAGAGAGATATATCTTATCTATGTTCCGCTTTGATCAGAGCAGAATAAAAGGCTGAAGGAAAATCTCCTTACTTGCCTATTTGCATGCCTGCGCACAACATACCATTTTGGTTTGTTACTGCGCAGTAACTGTGGTTGGAAAGACAACTCATTTGAATAAGTTTGGGCCAGGATATTAAAAGAATAATTTTGTTTTCAGACAATCTTATGAATGTTTGGTAATTGTAAAGGTCGGATGGTAAATCTCTTGACCACGTGTTTTGGGGTTTACGAAGGAAAGTCTCCAAAATAGCCCATTTGCATGCATGCGCACAACATACCATTTTGGTTTGTTACTGCGCAGTAACTGTGGTTGGAAAGACAACTCATTTCACTATGTCTGGGTCAGACCATTAAAAAAATAATTTTATTCAAACTATCTGATGTCTTTTAAAGACTATAAAGGTCGGATGGTAAGTCTCTTGTCCTCGTATTTTCGGATTCACGACCTGATTGATACGTTCTCACATCGTGTGAGGGCATAAAATTGAAATGACGTCCGCACTCGTGAAAATCGATATATCGATAATATCGATATTTCAGCGGCGATATATCGATATTTAAAAATCCCAATATCGACGGTGCTTAATAGAACGTTATCGGCAGATGTCGCCAGAACTCGATATATGTCGACAGGACTCGGTATAAGTCGACACAATTCGATATATGTCGACATATCTCGATAAATGTCGACATAACTCAATATTATGTTGACAGAATGTAACTTATGTGGATATGACTCAGTACAAATTAAGTCGACACGATTTTATATATGTGGACAGGACTCGGTAAAAGTCGACATAAATCTATATAGGCCTACAATGACAGAACTTGACGTGTCGACATGTGTCGACCGTCTGTTCACCGTAAAGCAACAGAAATTCTAGTTGGTTTAGGCCATCCTCTTGTCCTTTGGTGTAACATTATTTTTTAGAAAATAAGTCGGTCTCAGTAAATTTTAAAATGATACCATCCGGTGTAGGAGAAGAGCCCCGAGTACAAGGCGAACCCGAGCCCCTGGAAGTTGGATCCCTCGAAGGCGTTCTCAAAGTTCTTGGTTTCACCTGTCGGTATGAAGACGAGAGAAACCTTCAGTTTCCTTCAGTGGAAAATTAATATAGGTTTTTCCTAAACGTAAACTTATTTTACGACGATGTGTTAGACGAGTTTATTTGTCATGACGTAATCCCTAAAACACAATAATTGGCAAGAAGCTTTGCACAGGGGCATGCCCTGTAAATGTTTACAACTTCGAATACAGGCGATTCCAAATAGTGCCCCAACGCTTTGTCCAATCACGAACGTTGCTCGAAATATGTCGACCTAGCTTTCCAGACGACAAAATGTTTCGCGCATTGTGATTGGCCAACGTATTATAAACTCTTTGGGGCGCATTGGGCCATTTTGAAATCGCCCACGATAGTTGATATCCATTATTATTTTTAAAGGTTTTATCCAGCACAGTCTAAATCGAATGGAATTTGGCTTTCTGCTAATGTACTGTATATGTACATGTATTTATATTGGGTGTATTGCATACCTTGGAACAGTTGTACCAAGCCGGCTATAATGATAATAGATAGAGCGACGACCTTACACAGAGAGAAGAAATTCTGCACCATGGTGGACAGACGTGTACTAATGGTGTTAGTTATCCCAAGTAGCACTGCAAACAGGTCAAATCAATCAGATAGGTATAGTTAAACAAACATTTTGATCTGTACTATAATTATAGGGAGTTTATGAAACGGAGGCTCAGGCTTCCCCTTCGGCTCCATTTCGTGAATCCATTCTAAAATAACGGGTATCAAAATAGAGGCTTTTGTCTGCGGTTCGGAAGTAGATTCTCTGGTTTGAAAAGGAAAACAGAGCTTCAACTTCGATGAAAAACCACAACCTTTTTATGGATGACAGAGCTTGAGCCTGAGCGTCCATTTCGTAAATCCCAAATGTCATTGATTGCAGATGAGATTATTATACAATGCAATAATAAATTATGTCGGGTGAGACTCCGCTTTGATGCACACAGTGGACCAAGGACGATCTAGGCCGTAAAATCAGCCCCGAGGCCGGCATTAATGACGAGGCCTGCTCGCCAGACCTCAAACTCCAGTATCATTGTAGTTATTGTCGGGAGGTTGAAACCTGAAGGAAACTTTAGCAATTGTTTGAATGTGATTTGAGCTTAGCCATTCATAGCGTAAGCATACTAAGCAAGTTCCGTATACATTCAGTTCAGTTCATTTTATTTTATTTCCACTCATGTAAGTTAATTCACAGTGAATAGAAGAGCATGATTGTAAATACTTTTAAAGTGGGGGAATTAACTAACATTTAAAGGTACAGTATAGGATTGGTATCATACCCAAGCAAAAACGTTCACAGATTTTCGTATAACTTTCAGATTTGGACTAAACATACCGTTCAAATATTTCCGCCTGAAGTGGTGTTCTTATCCAGATATTAGTAAAGCAAAGACCAAAACCATTCTTTACGGTTGAGTCTGGTTTTCGCTATTTTCTCGTGACTCAGATGTCTGATTGAGCTCAAATGTTCACAGGTTTATTATTCCATGTACATGTTTGATCAGACAAAGTATGAGTGCTGTTCTGTGACCTTTACCAATCATGTATTATACCTTTAATAACAAATGAATGGTAAACGTTTCCTATGCCTAACATAAATATTAAAAGTCATTCTCCTTGTTTATGTTGATTGGTCACTTAGGTAGTGTAGGCATGTGTAACTTACCCAACGCGACTGTCCCTAGGAGTTGTACGGCAAGGCGTGGTGGCGGGCACTTTGGATCGGGGAATAGTGGTTGCAGGCAGTAATCACCAAACGTCAGGGCAATAATGGCAAAAAAGGACGGCAGAGCCATTAGGATACTGATCCAAAGGTACAGAAAGGCCACGAAATCCCCAAAGATGATCTTCAAGTAGGCATACACGGCCCCAGAGGACGGATACGTGGTACCAAGCTCGGCAAAGCACAGCGAGCCCAGCACGGAGAAAACACCGCAGAATGACCAGATCACGAGCGTGAGTCCTACCGAGCCGGCCCCCTCGAGCACCCCCTTCGGTGAGATGAAAATTCCGGTACCCACGATGATACCGATATTAATTGCCACGCCACTAACCAGTGTAATCCTTCGCTTCAAGTTCACCAAAGAGGAAGAATCACTCATTTCTGACATCGATCTCTCACGCTTTTCACCATCATCAGGCAAACTTGTGTTCTCCATGTTTTACTACGAATTAGGTCTACCATCCACAGAATGTGAGCAGTAACTGCACACAACGTTGTATAAAGATACCATTAAGTCGTATACTAAACTTCCAGTTGTATATCATTACCCATAAACATTGGCTGAGTTTACCAAAGTGATGAACAAATAGAGTTTGATAGCATAAATCCGGAGAGCTAATTCTCTACTAGCAACTGTACACCTTACTATGAAGTACATTGAACATGCTGTGGACTTTGCATGAGCAGCAGCTCTACGTTCGTTGTTGATTGATATCAAGCCTAAACTTGATCAGGTTCTGTCTCGAAGTTCAGTGATATCATTGGAATTGATAAGATCTGCAGTATATCAAAGGTCATGCCTCCAGTACTATAAAGTCTGAGGCTGTGTCCCAATTCTCTGGCTGCGACCGCAAATAACACACAAGTCTATGGAAACGGCTGCAGTCACTAGCTACTAGTGGCTACCATAATTATGTGCATGCGTAATTTGCAGCCGCAGCCAGAGAATGGGAGACTTTTGACTAACCATTGTTAATCACAAGAGGGCGCGCTTCACCAGGCTCGGGAAAAGTGTCTTGATTTTGTTGTCATTGCTTTTGTGCACGATTATTCATCGTAAACACAACAGACGTAAATAATCGCAATGAAAATGCCTGGTAAATACTGTGCAGTGTCCGGTTGTGGTGACAGGGGAGGACATGAGTTCCCCAAGGACAAACAAATGCAGAATTTGTGGAGATTGGCCACTAAAAGGGCGAATTACAAATGATCACGGTGGCCCACGGCAAACAGCATTCAGTTTTGTGCACAGAGTTTTTACTTTGCAAGCGAAGCCTATCACATTATTCCTCGCCAAACATCAGAATTTCACCTAACTTTGTGTTTTCGGGCATTGAAATCGTGGTGGGCGGCTGTTGTGAATATAAAAATTAATTGTAAATGGCCTGAATTTAATGTTCACAGTTTTTTCCTGCGTCTTCCGGTGAGTTTTTGGAAAACCGCCGTACTTACAGCGTGTAAAAAAGTTTTAAGGAGCCTGGTAGTTTGCTGCCCTCTATCGACAGCCCTCTCCAAAAGTCTCCCATTGGGACACGGCCCGAGTATCACCCGTTCTACTCCGTGCCACATTTCGTACCAACGTCTAATACATGCGTGCATGAAAATTTTAACGCGGCACCGTCATGACGCCGATTGGCTAACGCGTCAGCCAATCAGATCTGTTTTGAGAATTTTCCGTCTGGGTTGTGACGGAGGCCGAGGATGTTGATTGGTCACAACCTAGATGTCAGTGCTGGGTTGGCCTGCCTGCATAATTAATCAGGGAATCTGCACACTACTATCACATAGCTACCATCATACTGTGGCCCATGTACATTATACCAGTCCATTCCTAAACGATGACTCGCGTGAACCCACAGACACCCTAATATACAGTACAAGACGTGTGTTCGTCAATTAAAATGAAGGGAATCATCATACTATCACCCATCAAAGTGAGTTGTTTCACTACTCTACAAGTTCAATATTTTGTTCTTCGTGACCACGGACAGAGGGCGCACTTCCAATTCTCTATAGTCTGAATTTCGGGGCACGGAGTAAGACTAAAAATTGTTTCTTAAACATCTGCTATGTTCCTGCTTAGCCTTTGTCTCTAACGTCTTTAAAATCTAAAAATACAAGTTCTGGCTTTCCGCTGAAGTTTTTATTGTCACTACAACAACACCACATTTCAAGTGCCGTTGTAAAAGTTAAATCTGTACCCCTCAAAATGTGTCCGGGGGCAGAATTACCCATGGTGAACGTGTCCCCGGGCAAATGTACAAGGCCACAACCGTGTAAATGTGTCCCCCGGACAATTGTACATGACCTCAACTGCAGTGTCCCCGGAGAACTGTACAGTGATGGCCAAAACCGTGTAAATATGTCCTAAGGAATTTGTACATGGCCACAACCGTGTAAATATGTCCCCTGGACAACTGTACATGGCCACAACCATGTAAATGTGTCCGGTGGACATCCGTAGTGTTGTATTTTACGGTTTGCTGCAAATGGCAGCTCCACCCCACCGTAGAAGTTGAAATACCATGTTGCTTTAAAAGCCCCTATAATGTGCTATACTTTCAAATCAATGCAAGAAATGAAACTGAAGTAGTCTTGTTCAAGACGGTATTACGTAGTTGTACCTGGCCAACAGATCGCACGTACGTGTACGTGTCAACACAACAAACGACCCGAAATAACGTCTACGCCACACACACAAGCCTGTAATACCGTCTTGTCCATTTACTCCAAACTGCCCGGAAAATACCGGGCAATAACCCCCCGCGAAGTCGGCGCATCATGACGTAGCCTTATTTGCATTAATATATTCTGAAAATTTGCATGGGGATGAAGTCTAGTACCGCAACGACGTCGCAAGCATTATATGCAGTACGAATACACACATGTAGGCCCTATACTTTACAGTACTTGTAAATTACATGTGCTGTACATAAATTTGGAGGCCTTGGATTTTGCAACACAAAAGTTGGGATTCGAGAGTTTTCGAGAACAACAAGGCTCTTTATAGACAACTTGGGAATGGAATAAATTTACTAACCGTGCCCCTCGAAATCATTCCGTGTCTTCATGGAGCCCGGGAACAGACTCCATGGTATCATAATTCAGTGAAATTATTTCATTCATCCCTTCATTCATTCATTTATTTATTTTGGCAACATACAAAAGTACTGTACACAATTAGTAACGAATAACAATTAAAGCCAAGGATAACCCAAAAAGCTGTAAAATACGGCTAGCTTGTTCATATCCTATAATTTCTCGAAATCTTTTTGTGCCGCATGACAGTTGATCGAAGTATATAATCAAGCCATGCCTTTGGTAATGACCATGGAGCTATCTGTTGTTATTGCTCCATGGCAATAACGGTTGCGGCTGAGTTTCAAACGACCGTCATTCCGTGATATGCACTGGTATATCACGCCATACCACGTGCGTGGATTGGACGCTGACCAAAACAGCGCATTGCACCCCGTTGTTGACCTCAATGAATATGCAATTTTTGCCCACAGAGGTCACGCTCAGTCTTTGTCACGTGACACCAGAGTAAACAAACAAGACGTTGATATTTCGTAGGGCGGTGGAATGGTCCACTTTGTTCACGTGGGTCGGGTAATTGTTTGGAGGGACTAGCGCCTAATCAACGTCTTGGACAAGACTAAAACTGAAGCTGAGTACTAAGCCTGCTGATGTTGGAAAAACAGAGCCAATTAAGGATTTTCGTATTCTACGTTTTGTACTTGGAATAACATCTGTGATCCCTTAGTAAAAACTGAAAGCCAAGAAAAATAGGGATGGTATATTTTGGTAACTTGGGTATTTTTGTTGCCCTTGTTGTATATAGTAACGGTTTCGGCATGATTGTAAAGTACAATCACAGTACATCAAACGCTATGTGCAGCATTCGTGCAGTTCACACGACAGAGGGACCTGGGGTTGATTTCACGAACCCCTTGATCGATCGTAACTCGAGTTACGAAGTATAACCCATCGCATCCCATAAATTTCACGTAGGGCTGCAATGCATCATAAGTCCTACGATTGATAGTAAGTTACGATGAGTTTGGTGACATCGACTCCACTGTAAAAACGACGTTTAGCGTTTAAACACATGGAAAACATGTTCACATTTAAACGCGTTTAAGAATGTGTTGACATATTAAGCGCCACGCCATGTACATGTCACAAATCTAAACGCGGTACATGTTTTTGATGGGGATGTGTTTATTGCGTACTCAACGGCTAACCTCATGTACATGTCATAAAGCTGGTCATGTTTAGCTTTTAAACTCCTGTTTAATTTGGCGTTGAGCAATTGAATATTTTGCGAAACATGTTAAGATTGATACGTGTTAAGGAATAACCCCATGTGTATGTCGTAAAGCCGTTGGTGTATAGCTTTTAAACGGAGTTGCGTTCTTAGCATATCGTGTTTACATTCATATGCGTTTAGGAGTTTAATGTTGATTATAATCAGGCACGCTCGAGATACATGTTACACTGATGTTTAATAGCTTGTTGAAGACTGTCCAAAGTGACGTTTAGCAATTAGATAGGGCGTGCATGAAACACTCGTTTACGGGTGTGTTACCCCGCCTGTATTTTTATAAACTTCCAAATTATCCTATGCGTTTATATGTAGCTTTCTCCAAGCCAGTTTGCCAATGTAAATACTAAAGTTCTGACTGTTACGATTATAACAATCATGATCAATCTCTCGACGTCTCTCATTTATGTAAGTTAATTTTCTAAACATTAACTTCTCAAAAATAAGATGTGATCAAGGCAATGAAATAAATGTTATAGACTTTTGGGTCCGTTATTATGATACACGGAATTGACGAAGAGCAGTGTCCACTCTGTCGAGTCGATCGTGTGCAACGTAATGCTATAGAATAATACTGCATCGTATAGTGCTAGCATCATTGTGCATGCATAATGCCGCGGTTCATTGCAACATTGTAGACATCACGCGCATGCGCAAAACCCTAGAATCAGGAAGTTTTTGGCAGATGATCAAACTGGGGAAAAGTGGCGGGAATTTGCCAACATTGCGTCGCATTGGTAACCCGATGCATTATGTATATGTAGTGGAGGGTACCAGTCCACTGCATTACCGGTTCCGCCAACATGTTATGACGTACGTACGTGTGCGTTATCGATCGATAACATTTCGCTAGCCTTGTCTGAATTGACGATCGACGAAAAAACACTGGTGAGTGAGTTCAATTTTAGACGAAGTTAATTTTCGTTTGTTTGTTTTTAAGTGAAATCGGTATGAATATATGAGTAGGCCTCACGGGTTTTAGGGGCATACATTATGTAGGCTACAGTACAGTAGGGCCTACATACAAAATGAGTCGCTAACTTCAGCCAACTCAACCCAGCTGTATCACACTCAAAAACACTGTCATATTAAAGTTAGGCCTAACGTAAGGCCTATTTGTATTTTGGTGAAGGCCTAGGCCTATATAATTTATGCCCCTAAAACCCAGGATTACCATAAGTTCTTTAGGTAGGGCCTATAGTCGTTTATTGGTCTATTTATTTATCATGGGGAAAGTTTTGGTTTTAACTGTTTAGGCCTAAATCACAGAATTGTGTCACCGGACTAATAGCCTGTGCTGTGACAATGATGTGTCACTGACAGTAACTGCTGTGTACAGACATACGTTAGCCTAACGTTAGACCAGGGCTAGGCTACGGCCTAACAATAACACCACAGACAAATCTAGGCCCTACCTACAAATCATGGTAGGCTACGACACGAATACAGTCCAGGGTATGAATGATTTTCCTGTAGGCTTAGGAAGTTTAGGTCTAACGTTAGGCCTACTATTATTTTTAATAGCTGGTCTGATACAGTGATACTGATAGGCCTAACACGTTAGGCCTACGTTAGCTTACTATTTTCTTGTATATGTTTTTGCAGATTATGAAGGAGTTTTTCCTTTTGAAAACCGATCTACAACCAGATGATATGATTGAAAACATGCAGACAACAATCAATGTGCTGTACTGCTGGACAAAGTGTGGGACATAGAACCAGAGCCTGAGGCTGAGGTAAGTATCTGTTTGCAATTGAGGTCTGGGAAACTGCAATCTCAGTAAAATGCTGTTATTCTTTAGCCTGTCAAATGTGAACACTTTGTTTAGACTTGATAAATAGTTGAACACCAGCGTGAAGCATCCATTTCACGGGCTTGGTCCATTTGTCATGAATTTACCTTGCTGGGTGATCACTTCATAGTTAGTGTTCCCCAGTCCACTAATTATAGTGTACCCCCCATGTTTTCAAGAGCAAAACATGCATTGATTTATTATGTTTCTACAGAAATTGTGACTCTACGTTCTACTTTAAGGCTATAAGCTGATAATTCCCCTTCATTAGTTCATACATGAAATTTAACATTTGGTGTTGATTCATTTGAACTTTCAGAGGAAAAACTTCAAAGAAGCATCCCCTCGACTTGTGGACTTGTGGTGACTTCAGACTGTATTTAAGACGGACTGTACTACAGCAGTTTCATTCTGGCAGATGGTGAAGTGGTGGAATGCATATCACAGGCTGGTATTCTTGGGATGATACTTCAATTAATGTATGCTTGCTACACCTGGGACCTGTCATATCCGAAGCAATATCATATCCTTAGTTTTATTCAGGACCCAGTGTTAACAGACAGTCTTAACAAGATTTTAAGAGCACAAACTTCAAGAACATGCATAAGAAGAATGAACTGGATGTGAATAGGGTAATTGAGCTGTAGTCCTAAAGCAAAACATGTAATTACTCCGCATGATTACTTTGTAAGTATGCATATTATGTCTTTGTCTCAATCTTGATGATTGATTGGAACGATGAATGTGTCCTAAAACCAATGCTGTGCAGTGTCTTTAAGATTAGGTTTGAGAAAGATTTCAATTGGAAATCTGGTTTTCTCAAGGACATATTGTTTTATGATTTTAAAGAGAGTTATTTGCAAGTTTGCTAAGGTGTGGAGATATATCCAAACCAATATCAAACCCTTGGTTTTCTCCTGTACATTGTGTTGAAAATAGTAATAACAAGTTTTTAAGAGTAGTAACTTCAAGAACATGGGAAAAAGTATGATACTATGAACTGGAGGTGGCTAGGGTAATTGAACAGTAAAATCAATTACTTCCCATTGTAAAGAAACTACATTATTATTTTGTCAGCACAATCCTAAAACCAATGCTGAACAGTGCCTTGAGCATTAAATTTAAAGTTTTGTTTTCTCTGCATAATTATTTTAAAGAGAGTTACATCTAAGCAAGTTTGTTAAGATGTGGAGAATAATGAATTGGAGTAGGCTTGGGTAACTAAACAGTAAAGGAATATCTGCTTTGCATTAATTGTAAGCATATGCCTCTGTTTTAATCTTGAAGATTGATTGGACTGATGAACGGTGTCTTTTAAGCTCGGGCTGTTGTTGAGAAAGATTT
The DNA here is from genome assembly GCA_963971285.1 of Astropecten irregularis. Lineage (NCBI taxonomy): Eukaryota > Metazoa > Echinodermata > Asteroidea > Paxillosida > Astropectinidae > Astropecten > Astropecten irregularis. The sequence continues at coordinate 19,153,338 of OZ020254.1, read as the reverse complement.
AAATTTAAACAATTGCAAATAATTTGGTAGCAATTTCTTTCAGAACGTCAAAATCAACATTGAAGTGCAAGTTGCCTTGCTCCGACAACTCAGTATTTATGCAAATGGCTAAATCCTTGTAGTATTAAAGTTGGAATTGTGCTGACAAAATAATATTGATTAGCAGGTTAGTTTTATTAAAACAGTTTTCAAATGCTGTTTTAATGTTTCAGAATCGAAGCTTGTGAGGTATTTGTCTTTATTAAAAAATAGTTCTTAATGTCAGCAGATCCAACAATGTGATAAGTGTCTTATGTGTTAGTGAAAACAATTGTTTACCATACTTAATTAAAGCAACTTTTATTATTTTGTTAACTTGATGACATTGCAAGCTGTGAATCCAAATGCCCTACCCGAGGAAATATCAGAAATGTTTACAAACTAAACACCTTGCGTCTACAATTCTAAACGTTTCTGCCCACAGAACTCTAAACATGTTCAACCTAAATATGTCACACAGTTTAAAGCTAAACGCGTTGAAGGTAAACATGTCACCGAAATTCGAAATCTAAACATGTCTTGAACGCAACATGTGGAAAAAGTGGGTACAAGAATAGTGTTTAGTGATGTGTTTGGATTCTAAACACCGTTTTTACAGTGTGCAGTTTTGACAAGGATGCTTATATAGTAGCGCAAATTGAAAGCAGTCTCATTCAGAGATCTCTCTCACTCCTAGACACTGTGGGTGGTCAGTTGAAGTTCAGAAGTGGCAGATCAAGACTGGTCCATTTGGAAGTTTTTGTGTAGATCATGCATGAAGCTTTCCAGTTAGTCTAGTAATACAACATACTTGGGTAGACCACAGACGAACTAAAGTTCTCTAAAGTCGAAGACGAACGCAGAGTCTTTCCAAAGTTGCAGATGGCATCATTTAGCGAGGTAAATGTGACTGATCAGTACATGGAGGCGGATGACGCGGCACGTCTTGAAGACTTTCTCAGACTTTATGACAGGGCCAATAACATAATAGGACAGTCACAACTGTACGTGTCTCCGGTGGGGTTGCTAGTGAATCTGATCTACTTGTTTGTGGTAGTGCGTGTTAGAGCAATGCATACCATCGTCAATGTGTACTTGGTCAACCTGTCCCTTGCTGATATGATGCTACTGATATTACTCGTTGTCCAGTGTGCTGGTTACTCCGTTGAATTTGACTCGGTCATTTATCTGTCGTTCATGGCTACGGCCAATAGAGCATCGCATGCATTCATCACAGCATTGTCATTCGAAAGGTACCTCTCCACTCGCAACCCGCTGTCCTTCCGAGCCGTCGCCAGCAAAGCCCGGGCAGGCAAGATATGCTGTGCGCTGTGGGTCCTTTCCTTGGCCGTAGGATTTGCTTTTGGGTTCGCTGGTTTCGCCCTGGCTACTGGTGTTCTGATCTGCATTGTGAACGTACTCGAATTGCTCATCAATGTTATCCTGTGCGGTTTAATAGTTCGCAACATTCGTCACCGACCCCTGATACAGCCAGCTCAACATCCACGCCGACGACTTCTACGTGCTGTCGTTATGCTTATCGTCAACACGGCCATCTTTTTCGCCTTCAATTTAACACAAACTATTAACATCATACTAGCATTGGTTTTGCACTTGTTTAAAATTAGTATCCAAAGTAGTTACGGGCAATCTTTATTCACCGTTATGGTACCGTGTGCTGAAATCCTTCATGTGGTCTACCGTTCTACCAACCCACTTGTCTACAGTTGGACCAACTCTGACTATCGACGGGCTTTGGTGCAGGCGTTTTCCTGCTTGAAACCACGGTGTTCTTGCTCACGGCCGAAGCGAGAGACACAAGAGAGACCAGCGGAACTTAAACGGATAAACATCGCAAAGAAACCGCAGGGTACCAACTCACCAGTGGACTGATGTGAATTTTGGAACTTCCAAACTTCACTTCGTTGGCGAAGGAACTCCGATTAATTATGATTATATCTTGGCAGTCCCAAGTCCCGTATAAAAAACTTAACTGTTACATAATTTTAAATGCAGACTTTGGGGCTTACGTTCTGGACCAATTTCATAGCGCTGCTAAAGCACCAAATTGTGCTTAAAGGTAGTATCATACTTTGTTTTTTATCAAAGAAATACAGATTCATGGGCAAAAATACCAAGACAGGTACAGTAACAGTCATCTGTGAAAATTTCAGTCCCATACGTTGCCCACTTTTTGAGAAAACAGTGAAAAAATCCACAGTATTTCTTAAGTCTTTTCTCTTTTATTTTTGATCTTTTAAAAGATCAAAAGCTACTAGCACCATCTTCATACCCTGAAAGTTATACGTAAATTTGTGAACACTGTTTTGGTTTCTTAATTATGATACATTACTTTAAGCACCATATCCCTTAGTAAGTAAAACCAATATGCCAACCAAAACTCCTTGTAAACGTTATGCTCAGAAAACAATGGCTGAATGCAAGTCAAAAGCAGTAAACATCACAATCATGAGCATTTGATTGGTAATTCTGTTTGATCAAGGAAGACATTTCATGCTAATTGAGCAAATATTGTACTTAAGTAGTTCTGTGGAATTGGCCTCCTGGTTGTAAAAAGTAGTATTTGCTGGTACATGTATTTAGTCATTAAGAGAGCAATAACTTCAAGCAATATTATTAATAATCGTTCAGTGCAACCTTGAATGAACGGCACTGAAAATGTATATTTTCGTGCTATTATCGAAACAAGGAAGAAACATATCCATGATCATGTGAAAAGAAAGCATGTACACTAGTACATTGTATTATCATTCTGTAACATAGTATCGGATCATAATTATTCAAGACTTGTTCTATTATCTTAGATTCAGATGAAAGTTAACATCGCAACAGAAAATAAAAGTACAGTATGCCTAATACTAATAGACTTGAACTGCACGTTTCCTCATACTCAGTATTTCACCATGGAGTAAAGTTTTTAATGAACTTTGCGCACGAGATCAGTGACTTTTCGACATCGAGCTTGGGACTCGGTATCGCCGCTTCTTCCTTCATTAACCTGATTGGTTTATATTTCTGAGTAGGCGTGGTTTAAGTCACCGCTGTTCCGCATGCTAGATTCTTATTGGATAATAGGTCCACTGTACGTGTAACGTCACTGAAGTAACCGGCCCACATAACCTGCAATCGAAATCAGACGCTAGAGGGCGCCACACAGAAACAATAATAATGGCAGCGCCCATGGAAAAGCGAATCACAGTAATTCGTTGGGTAAGTATTATTTAGTGAATACTGAAAATCTCACGGTAGGCAGGGCAGATGTTACTTAAATAAAAACTGCTAGGCCCCTGATAATATTGAAAATCATTTGGCTCTTTGTACGAGTCTACAACTTAGGCAATGCAGGGAAGATTTCCACTGACGGACGTACGGATATGGATGTTGAGCTCAATGATCAATCTTCCAACCCTTGCGCAATCTTTAACCCATGATTGTCCGAAACTGTGACTTGTTTTTATAAAGAAAACCTGTGAGGCTGTGTCCAACGTTTTTAACCTAGGCCCAACTGAAGTGAAGGTAGCTATGTGCCGCAGTAAAAATAAATCACAAATGAATGTTAAATTTAAAATTGCGCACGGCCTAGCCCCACTAGTGTGGCACGAATTTTCGCTCAAGTCGCTCCATCCTTAGCCACACGTCCAACCGCCTGATATACAGGGGATATGTTCGGCTCTGGTGCGCGACTGGCGCCATGGCGCCGGTGTAGCACCATTGAATGACCGAAAAATAGATGAATACAAGATTGAAATCATTCAAATTATATATCATTGGGAAGATGAGACACTAAGGAACATTTGTGTAAGTAGAAAGTGTGTGAAATGTGATGACAAGAGGGTGCGCACCAGAGCCGAACATATCCCTCGTAAATCAGGCGGTTGGACGTGTGGCTAAGGATGGATCGCGGCTTGAGCGAAAATTCGTGCCACACTAGTGAGTGGGGCTACGCACGGCCCAGTTTAAAACTTGTGCAGGCGTCAAAATTGCGCTCAACAACATGAACATGGATAAAAATAGAAACCACGTTCAGAGTCAGACGTTACTTGTTACTAAGTAACATTTAACAATGTTCGCAGAAATGTTCGCAGATTTCTTTCAGGATATGAAGATGGTGCTGGTAGAAGCATACCGTTAAATAGTTGCGATGATCGTAACCCTAGGTCTGACACGGGGACAGGGACCTTAGGGTTACGATCATCGCAACTAACCGTTAAAATATTTCCGCCTGAAATGGTGTATTTACTAGAAATTTATTTAGTAATAGGCCTTTAGTAAAACAACCAAAAACAGTTTTGATCTCGGGGGTGAGATTAAAACTCCTGTGGAAAGGTTTCTCACTGTTTTCTACAGTTTCCAATGATAGCATGCAGACATGAGCTGAAAATTTCACAGGTTTGTTTTTGTTCAATGACTTGGTCCTGGACGAGGGTTATGACTTAACATCTATCACAAATCTCGAAAACCATTCTAATGTTTGGTAGAATTAGGTCTTGTCATAATAAAGGTAATATCATACTTTGGTTTTTGTCAAAGAAATGCAGATTCAATCATGGGCAAAAATTTCAAGGAAAATACGGTAACAGTCATCTGTGAAAATTTCAGTCCCATAGGGTGCCCACTTTTTGAGAAAACAGTGCAAAACGGCCACAGTATTTCTTAAGTCTTTTCTCTTTTATTTTTGATCTTTTAAAAGATCAAAAAGATTTTCGGTCGTTGTTTTACTAATTTCTGGTTAAATGATTATTATTATTATTATTATAAATACACCATTTCAGGCGGAAACATTTTAATGGTTTGTTTCTACCACCACCATCTTCATACCCTGTTAGTTATACATATATCTGTGAACATTTCTGTTTTAAGTAACTTGGGTCAGTAGGCCTACTGGCTCATTTAACATTGATCTCTATGCTTTCTATCTTTTCACTTTCAGATTGGAACGCAGGTTGTGCCATCACTTCCATTAGAGTGTTGAGATTTCCTGAGTGGACCTCTTCCTGTCATCTCTCAACAAGACAGTGAGAGACGCAGAACAAGTGAGAGATTCACCAGAGGGTCCATCGTGATGGATTCCCAAACTGAAACTGCTCCTCACGATGAGGAACCTACTATGACCGAAGAGCAGACTCTTTCATCGGATGCCAGTGACTCTGATGATGAATTTTACGATGCTGTAGCTTCCGACGACAACCCTGCCCTCGATGCCGACACACAGGATGACAAGGAGCTACAACAGACCATGATCAAGAAGGAAAGTGCAACCTCCGTAATCGATCATTTGATGCAGCCGATGCTCAAGGAAATCGTTGAAGATGCAAGGACTCCAAGTGAAAGGATGGTAGACTCCCCGACTTCAAGCGAAGACAAGCCTTCTTCAGGCTCTGAATCGGAGGATGAGAACCCCGATAAGCATCCAGGACAGGATGTTGTGGATTCCAGTAGAACTGGTGAGACAATTGAGCCTCTTGGTGATGCGGAATGCTCTCATGATGGGCTGAAGGCGGAAGAAGAGGAAGAGGAAGAGGCTAAGCAGGCTGGTGATGAAGATGGAAGCCTGGTCATTGACGAGGATCATCTGAGGGAACTTGAGGAGCAGATGACAGAGGAAGAGAAGTCTGTGAGTATAGACATTAATGTTATACACCGATCCGTCGGTGCGAACATGGAGGTAGGAAACACCCGTCATTACTGGTGTGTCCCCGCCCGTATTTTGTCTAGCAGCAAAAGAACTTACGCTCCGCAGCACTCTATAATTGCAGGATGTACGTCCCGTGATTAGGGGACATACACCCTGCAGTATAGAGTGCGGTGGAACGTAAGTTCTTTTCTTGCTGGACAAAATACGGACGGGGACACACCAGTAATGGCGGATGTTTTCTACCTCCTTGGTTGTGCCGTCGGATCAGTGTATAGCTAGCCCATTCTGAGTGCCAGCTTAATTTACTTATTGCGAAGCATAGCCAGCGGAGCTCTCGCCTTATCCTTAATACCACAATACACCAAAGTGTGGTTTGGGTAGTTGCAGGGCTGGAAATAAGGTTTGGTGAGGGCAAGGCCAATTGCAAGGGGCACTTCCATAGGAAAATCAGAATGTCTATGGAAACATTTGAAGGGGCACCAAGGCCAAGAACCAGGGCAACGAAGGCCATGGCCTCTGTGGCCTCCGTTTATTTCCAGGCTTGTAGTAGTGCATAGTGTATGATTCAATCCCCCATGAAGACTGTGGTAAATACTAATGTGTGGTAAGCAGCTCTTGTCTTGTGTGGTAGGCACAGAGGGTACGAGATGATATCCAGTCCCCCTGTGGAGACCGTGGTAATGTGTGGTAAGCAGCTCTTGTCTTGTGTGGTAGGTGTAGAGGGTAAGGGTTAATATCCAGTCCCCCTGTGGAGACTGTTCTAATGTGTGGTAAGCAGCTCTTGTCTTGTTTGGTAGCTGCAGGGGTTTAGGGCTGAAGCAGAACGAAATTATGTAAAAGTTTGGACTTCACTTCAGAATAAAAGTGTAATTTTCATTATTATTTGGAATTAATTTCTTCAGGCAAAGAGGCAGGAAGCTCAGACTGAGAAGGTCAAAGGCAACGAATTATTCAAAGCAGGAGGTAACAACAATATTCTCTTGTCCAATTTGAAATGTCTTAGGCCTTGTCCAAAATCTCTGGCTGCGGCTGCAAATTATATGCACACCTATGGCAGCCGCTAGCCAGTGACTGCAGCTGTTTCCATAGACTTGTGTGTTATTTGCGGTCACAGCCAGAGATTCGGGACACAAACTTAGGATATCACAGTGACAACAGCTTCGCCTTGTTCCCCCCCAAAAAAACCCAAAACAACAACTCCCATCCACCCACCCGCCCCTGTATGCTAACCAAGTAACGTTTTTATGACTTATTTTTGGGACTAATAGAATTTGCAGATGCTGTGTATGCGTACAGTCAGGCCTTACTGCTGTGTCCGCCATCGTTTAAGAAAGACCGCTCCATAATGTATGCCAACCGAGCTGCTTGTAAAGTTAAACAGGTATGTACATGTACACAGACTTAATCTTGCGGGGTTTGATTCTGTTTAATAGTGTAGGGATAAATATTAAGTAAGAGTTGATCTAGTTATTGTAATTGAGAGATAAGGGACTGTGCGCATGATCCTGCCAGCATGCGTTATCATGCCAGCATGTTTACGTGTTCTAAATAATAATATTTACTTTTGGAACAAAAGAATAATAATAAGTGGTTTAAAGAGATTAAATGCTAAGATAAGAGTCATTCAGAGATTGTTCGGGATAGAGTGAAGAGTCTACAGCAGCCCCCAAGTCTCGCAAAGAAAAACCGGTACTCTACAATAGCAAAGTTTAAAGGTACTATCATACTTTGGTAGGAAACCAGAACAGACATGTTCACATATTTACGTATAACTTAAAGGATATAAAGATAGACCTGGTACTGCCGGAAATGCTGTATTTATCCAGAAATGACTTAGCACTATTCTCTGCCAAGAATCTATGCATTTGGCCATTGTGGTCGTTACTGTGTATCTCATCTGTTATTGATTGGTTAAGGTATAAACTGTTTGGCCATTTTGGTTTTATTTTTCTGATCCAGGAACATCTTGAAAGTGCCATCAACGACTGCACAAAAGGTAACAATTCTTTGAGTGATCCCCCATGTACCGTTTCTCAGGTTACAGCATACGCCTTATTCACGGCACATCCATCTTGTCACCTTCCTTGTATACCCGTTGGCAAAGATAACACCAATTCTAAAAGAAAACGGGGACCAGACTATTTTGAATCCAAGCCTCGGTTTGATTGCACCGCTTCGAATGTAAGATGGATGCACCGTGAATAAGGTCTATTGCTAATGCTGTAGTACCCGTATCTTAAATGATCCTTGGGATATAGCGGTATATAAGTGGTTTCATGGCTTCTGACTGCCAAACGAACAAAGATAATTGACTATTTGGAATATTTGGAACACCTTCAACATAGGACTGGATAGCTCAGTTGGTAATAGTGCTGATATTGTATTCCAGGGGTCGTAGATTCGAATCCCATTTCAGTCAATTTTTCTCTGTTCACTTATCAATGACTTAATATTTAAGTCAATAGCCGTCAATATAGGGTTGGATATCACAGTTGGTAAGAGCGCTGGTACGGTATTCTGGTGGTCGCTGGTTTGAATCCTGCTCCAGTCATTCTTTGTTCACCTTTCAATGACTTATAATAAATCAAGTCAGTTTCCTTTGTGGTTACTTAATATTAAAACCAACAGATTATTTCACTTGCAAATGATCTCTTTGATTTTGGTTTGAATTCTCCGTCCTAGCCTTGGACCTAAACCCTGTGTACCTGAAGGTAGTACTGAGGCGAGCCCAGGCGTATGAGCTGACAGACAAACTAGATGAAGCCCTCAAAGACTTCCAGAGGGTGCTACAGCTAGACCCTGGATGCTACGAAGCCAGATCCGCATGCATGGTATTGTTGCATTCCTGTAATCACTTTAATCAATTCAGACATATCGTTAATGCAAAACGGAGGCTCAGGCTCCTGCTCTATTTTGTGAATCCATTCTGAAATAACGGGTATCAAAATAGAGGCTTTTGGCTGCGGTTCTGAAGTAGATTCTCTAGTTTGAAAAGGAAAACAGAGCTTCAGCTTCAATGCAAAACCACAACCTATATTTTCAGTATATGGATTTTACAGCTGTGAAGTCTGAGCCTGAGCCTGAGCCTGAGCCTGAGCCTGAGCCTGAGCCTGAGCCTGAGTCTCCGTTTCGTAAACGCCCATAAGACAGGAGTTCTGTTGCCACTTCAATGTTTAATAGTGGGTGCCATGGCCTAGTGGTCTGGCGTGTCATAAGTACTTAAGGTCTTGTGGTCAATCTACAGATTGTGTGTTCGAATCCAGCCATGGGCTAGCGGTGCTAGCGTCCTTGGGCAAGACGCTTTGTCACATATTGTTCCTCTTCAACCTTTGCTTCCTCTTCTGATCTTATTTTTTTTTCCTTGTAGCGTCTTCCCGACCAGATCCAAGAGAGGAACGAAAAACTGAAAGCCGAGATGATGTCCAAACTGAAAGAATTGGGGAACCTTTGCCTGCGGCCGTTCGGACTTTCAACGGACAATTTCCAGTTGAACCAGGATCCAAACACCGGCTCCTACTCTGTCAACTTCTCACAGAACAAAGGAAATAATGGGAACTAGTTTGCAGCTTGTGTGGACTGATTTGCAGCAGGTGTATACATGTGGTCATAGCCGTAGCCGAACTGGATAGCCTTGTGGCTTATATCTACTGATTGCAGGTGTATACAGGTGGTCATAGCCGTAGCTGAAGCTGATAGCTTTGTGGCTTATATCCACTGATTGCAGGTGTATACAGGTGGTCATAGCCGTAGCTGAAGCTGATAGCTTTGTGGCTTATATCCACTGATTGCAGGTGTATACAGGTGGTCATAGCCGTAGCTGAAGCTGATAGCTTTGTGGCTTATATCCACTGATTGCAGGTGTATACATGTGGTCATAGCCGTAGCCGAACTGGATAGCCTTGTGGCTTATATCCACTGATTGCAGGTGTATACAGGTGGTCATAGCCGTAGCTGAAGCTGATAGCTTTGTGGCTTATATCCACTGATTGCAGGTGTATACATGTGGTCATAGCCGTAGCCGAACTGGATAGCCTTGTGGCTTATATCCACTGATTGCAGGTGTATACAGGTGGTCATAGCCGTAGCTGAAGCTGATAGCTTTGTGGCTTATATCCACTGATTGCAGGTGTATACAGGTGGTCATAGCCGTAGCTGAAGCTGATAGCTTTGTGGCTTATATCCACTGATTGCAGGTGTATACAGGTGGTCATAGCCGTAGTTGAAGCTTTTAGCTTTGTGGCTTATATTTCAGGTCGCGGATGACGGACATTTCGCCAAGAGAGCCAGATGAATGCCTGTTCAACAAGTCACTTTGGATCCTCCACCATTAGGGGAACAAAAACCATGCTCGTGAAATAGATCTTTTAGTTAACCCCTTCTGGAGCTGAGTGAAACCCATTCACCCCTTCAAGAGTAAAAGGGAAATCCCTAATCTGCTCCATGTAACCATGGTAACAGAGTTTGCAGAGATTTTCTCTGTGTATTTTTATTGCTCAATCTTAATGATATCATGGCATTTACTATCAAAAATGAGGTAAAAAATATCATCCTTTATCTATGAATGATAAGAGGAATCAGAATAATGCTTCAAATTACAACATCTATTCTGTATAAAGACTTGTGTATGTTCCTATTCCCACACCACTGTGCTCATTTTATTATTGTGCAAACATGATTAATATAAATTTGATATTTTGGTCATTTTCGGCAAATGGGTGGACAATTTAAGCGCTGCGTCATTCCATTTCGTGTGCAACTGCAAGGTGCCTCAAAATAGTCATTCGATTTCACTTCAGCATTCAAATTCGCAACGGCTTTTGGCAGCGTGCTTAATTGAATGCCGATTTTGCATGGCTAAATTGAATGACTGTTGAATTGAATTGAATGCAATGCTATATAAATACGGATGCATCAAAGTGAAATTGAGAGACGGTTGACCGTTTAAACCAAGGAGGCAAAATCACGTGAACACGAATGCGTGAAAATAAAATTGGTCGCTCATTTGCCGGGAAAACCTATAATAATAGAAAATTAGAAAATATAATAATTAGAAAATTACCAAAATGTCATCAAAAACTAAAATGTTATGCAGTACTTCATTAATTGTTAACACTTTGGCCATAGAGGACCTATAATGCAAACCTCAAAATTTGGGGCAAAATACTTGTTCTCTTTTTCCTTTTACTCCGTATAAAATGCAATAAAGTAAAAGTGTTGGACAAAGCACATGAAGAGATCGATTCAATAGCTGATGTATCTTTTTGAGGTAAAATATTACTTTGAACTGTTTGCAAATGCTTTGTTAATTAACAAGCGCCTTTGATCACTTTGTAAGTGGAATTGTCTGCGCTTTATAAATAAAAATTATTATTATTATTATTAGTGCTGTTCTGTGACCTTTGCCAAATCATGTATTATACCTTTAAAGGCGCAGGCTCGTCAAAAAATAGAGCAAGTTTTACAATAGCGCCCTCTGTAGCTTTATCGATGTTGTTATGCTGTTCTAGGAAGGCTCGTTACACCCCCTGTTAACGTGACACACGTGTAGCATTGCGTACATGCACTCGGGGTGTATAATAATACACGTACATGTACAAATAGTGAAATCACTTCGTCAAGTTCGCGGACATGACAGGGCCCGCGTCATTCAAATACATCTCTCTGATTGGACCATCGCGCGTACTGTTTACCTAGATACTGTTTACTGTTTACCTAGATACGCACAGCGCTCGGCCAATCTCTGTGCGCGTAGAGCGCCACAGTCGCTAGGCGACATTCGTTTTGTGTATTATGTACATGTACAGTGCGTGCTGTGCACAACTACGACAAAAAAGAAAAAGTTGCTGCGTTGCACTGGAATCATATGATAACAAAGAAGATAAAGTTAAAACAGTGCACAATGAAGTTATAGTTCACCCAAGCTTTCGGTTCGATGCACCTTCTTCAGGGGAATGGAAAGGCATGAACTGTATATTCAATGCTATCAGTAAAAAAAACAGTTCATTTTATGAGAAGTGACTTTATATTCAATGCTATCAGTAAAAAAAACAGTTCATTTTATGAGAAGTGACTTTCAGTTTCAAGTCTCTGTATCTGTGTATCAGCTTGTATTTATCTTCTAATATACTATTATTATAAACCTCACTTTCTACAAAAATGACCATAACGACGTAGGCCTAAATATCAACGTGGGGGCTCGTATACTGCGAGTAAAGTGAAATTCAAACTTGGTAAATTAGTCCCTATATCACATAAAATATAGGTCTGCAATGAATTACACAATGCTGTATTTTTTTTTCATACAAGTCGGGTTATAATGAATACTTTGGGATATTGTTCCTGCAATTCGTCATTGTCCATATGTTGCTGCTAGCCTGCTGCTCTTTGGCGGTGGCTGTACCCTCCATGGCTGTACCGACTGGGTGGTGGTTGGTTACTTTTAGGTCTGATTTCAATCGGTAAATTTGAATCGATTTTTTTTTTCACAAAAACTGCGGGAATGTGGACGTGCCAGCATGGAAAATTTCATTAATTGTTTTAAAATCTATCAAACGGAGTGATTTTTTCTTGCTCCCTGAAATATCCCACAACGCAGACAATTCGAGGGCAGATACCACAACGGCCTATACGTAGTTTACGTACATAATTATGTACAATGTACATGTACAGGCATGGATGGGTCCACTTCATAAACCATCGCGTCGTCCAGCAATATCAATCGTGTACAATATAATACAATGCATACTGCACGCACGCATAGTGTATACGCGTGTACAGGGTTATTTTTAGACCAGCTGGCGCTCGCCCTACGGGATTGTAAGAGCTGGCAACCGCAAGGGCAAAGGTGACTTTTCGTGGCACGAATTTTGTCCGTCGAGCATCGACGAGCCTGCACCTTTAATAGCACAATACATATATATTTCTGTTAGTTTACCCTAAAGTTAGAGGGAAAATATGTTGAAAAAAATTGAAAAATAACTGTAAACCATGTGTTTTGGGGTTTTTTTTTTTACATATTCTCGAATTAGAAAACCTAAAACCATTAAAAGAAGGAAGTGTATATTTTGCTGGCACCGTCATGCATTCTTCTCGTTGGCCATGCCGGCCTTCTTTCTCTAAAGGTTATTTTGCCAGAGGTACGTTCTAGTACTGCAAATTAGCCAATGGGAACGGCAAAATAGTGTTTGCAGGAAAATTGCCGGTGCCGGCAAAATATACACTGCCTTAAAAGAATAGTAAGCACCAATTTTCAAAAAGTAATTTTATTATCAACGTTAAAGATTGATATCTTCTAATATGTTTGAGGGGAGTAACAATTTGGATTGATAAGTGACAACTTAAAGAGAAGTGGAAGAGAGGTTTTAAATTTATCTTAAATATTAGCCATTGCTTGGGCTTATGGAGCCTTTTCCACATCCCAATAATCAATGTGAGCACCAGACTCAAAAGAATCTTCCGTTAGGACCTTAATTAATGTCTTGCAAGTCATGTCAGGTGTCAAATGATAAGGGGTGGACACTAGTCCAGCCATCATCTTCCTCACTTCAGGATCTCCTGCACTTGTGATGATTTCTTGGTTCATGGCCGTTTTGACGACTCCGGGAGCGTAATTCAGCACTCTGATGTCGGGATCCTCGATTGCTAAGGTCTTGAAGAAGATGTCGCGTGCTGCTTTGCCCGTGCAGTACAGACTCAGGCTCTTCGTGGCCTGGATGGCAGCGAGAGATGAGATGTTGATCACAGTTCGGCGGAGAGAGTCTCGCTTTGGGAACACCTTCAGGAACTTGGAGCTGAGCGTCATGCAGGATGTGACATTCAACGCAAAGTACTTCTGCAATGACTCCTGGCCGGATTTCAGGTCGCGGATGACGGACATTTCACCAAGAGAGCCAGCGTTGTGAACCATCATGGCATGCTGGTACTTGGAGCTGTCGACCTCATCGAGCAATCTCCCGGTAGCCTTCTGGACGTCTCCTCCATCGCTCAAGTCTGCCTCCACTAACTTAACCTCCAGACCCGGAGCGCATGCTGATAGCTGTTTGCGGGTGTCTTCTAGATCCGTCAAGGAGCGCGCGGTGATGGCAAGTAATGAATTCCCTCCGAGAAGAGCACCGAGGCTGAGCGCCAACTCCCTGCCGAGACCCCGGCTTGCGCCGGTAACCACACAGAATGTAGGAACTCCGAATACTGATGGTAGAGTTGACATGGTGACCTGAATTAGAAATAAACAGAAAATTTGCCATGCTAGTTGTGATGATCACAACCCTTGGTCTATAATATATGGACCCTTCTGGCCAGTCAATCAAACTGTTCACATTGACCAATTGGAGTCGTTGTCCTCCATTAGGCCTACCTCGGTCAAACTCAGTTACATCGGGTATGCAAAACACGTGGCGTTGCTAAGGTGGGCGGGGCTTAAGAGCAAAGCCGGAACCGTCCATTGGACCTAAGTATTACGATCATCAAAAATATTGCCATTCATGACACATTTGCAATTTTACAATGTTTTTTTAAGGGCGATCTAGATGGACGACTGTCGATCTTGGGGTAAGATCAAAACCATTCTTTATGTTTTGTAAGAAAACCTGAGTCGGGTTTTCGCTATTTTCTCATGACTCAAATGTCCGATTGAGATCAAATTTTCACAGGTTTATAATTTCATGTAGGGCCTACATCAGGCGCGGTTCTACGGGGGGCTAGGGGGGGCTGTAGCCCCCCAAAAATTTTGTCTAGCCCCCCAAAAAAAATGGAAGTGAAAAAAAAATTCTTGAAAATACTGGAGTTTTTTCAAATACATAAAAAACGCGTTGTGTGGGCTAAAATGTGCATGTTTTTCAACCCCTAATAAGACATAGCAAAAGCGAGTGTTAGAAGAACCCAAAATATTGGGTCTTCCAGCCCCCCAAAAAAATAATGGCTCTTCTAGCCCCCCCCCCCAAAAATTTTGGCTCTAGAACCGCGCCTGGCCTACATGTTTTATCCATGGAGGTAGAAATACCTCCATGTTTTATCAGACAAAGTATAAGTGCTGTTCTGTAACTGTAACTTGTAAGAAGAGTGTAACTAGGGTGTAAGTGTAACATTTACCAATCATTTCATGTAACCTAAGCAATTCAATACAATAGGCATAGTCAGATAAAAAAATACTTACATTTACAAGTTACAATTCTGAAATAGGACTGTTCACTGTATCTCTCAGTGATGAGTATGAATATGCTGCTTACAGTCTGATTATACGCACACAAGATGGCAAAATACCACTACCAGTACATGTGTGTAGAACTAGAAGATCACGCCCCCCATACATGCCATAGAAAAGTCATACATACTCAACGTACATACTCTCATGGGTCAAATTTCCCCAGACTGCCATATGGAAAACAACACAAAAACATGTATCTACGTGAGGGAACCAGTCTGTATTCTGGAAAACTGCATGTGTGATGTGAATCACGCAATTTTTATGCAGAAACCAGCGCATGGGCTTACAGCGGGCTTGAATTACCCTTTTATTTTATCGGTAATTTGAGCCTATATAAATCAGCAATTGATACACGATACATAAATAAATCCTCATCACGATGTATAGGCTATAAAATGGTTTTGACCTAGTGAATCATAAACTTTTGAATAAGATTTGTTTACAGGTTGTGTAATGTATTTTATTCAGTCAATGTCATAGGTATGAATTAATAATCCATTAAATTCGTCTTGTGCTGATTATCGTTTGCTGGCCCATGGCCGGATGGACTAATAGCATGAAATGATACAGCCCTGTGGTTGAGGTGCGCATCAGCCAATCAAAATACCAGACCATAAAGAGTAATTTGCATATTATGTTTAAAAACATCAAATGCTGACACGTGCTGGTCCAATCGGCACGAAGTGCGCATGTCGAAATGGGTGGGGCCACAAAACTGTATTCGATATTCATTGGGTGCATTCGTTTAGCTCCCCCGGGTCGACACCAGTCAACCTCGTCGCCATTCTCTCGCTTGTTTTGTGCAGTAAAACACGACCATTCCCAGCAAGGGCTGACCCGGGGGAGCTAAACGAATGCACCCTTTATCCTGTACTAAGTACGTGTATGTGTATGCTTGTAACTAACACTGTACACATTTACCACGTGGTTCTCGATCCTTTTTGTAATGTCAAAAAAATGTCTTACCAAATAAGATTTCTCTTTTCAGTGTTTGGGATAAAATTATTCGAAGCCTCGTTATGCGCGTGTCGTGTAAGAAAAACTAAGATAAACTGGAAGTATTTTTTACGAATGGCGCATGGTCTAGAAAAAATAAAAGCGAAAAACTAAGTTCGGGAGTGCCGCGCGTTACATAATATCTTTATGAAAGATCTAGATCTTCGGAATGAAGTTATTTTCCTCGTTGGAATTCAGAAAAAATAAATAAATACCAAAATGGCGCCACAATCTTCGATAAAATGATACAATAGTAACATTATAGGCCTAGTTGTGTAGAGAATTGGCGAGACTACTTTATCATTCTTAATTTGCACAAAGGTCAACGTTTTTTTTATTCCCCAAACTAAGCGCCCTCTTGCGGTGTATCACATCCATTATCCTCATCAATTGGCTCTTGGTTTTCCAGCATGTATATTTGGGTCTTTTATGCTTATTCTTTCTCATGATTCTGACGCCTGCTTTGAACGAATCTTTTGTCATTACATTTTTATCTATTTCAATTACTTAATTATTAGTATTATCATCCAATTATTTTGTTTTAAAGGATGCTATTGTTTCAGTCAAGTAATTGTTAATCTCCCCTCTGGAATAACAACGGCATCCTACTGCAACGTACATGCAACGTTGGTCGGTTTAGCACGCACGCGTTCAACGAGCAGTAAAGATGGCTGACGCTACTGCCCGTTCGTTGCAGTACGAGTACAAAGCGGTGGGTATTTCATGTCTTTACTCTTCTGAAGATAAAATAAACAGCTCCACATAGTAATTAAATGTCCTGGTTTCATTTGAGGTTATTTTAGTTATCGGATAATGAGGGAAACTGTGTGCATTTTCGTGTTGATTTTTGGGGTAGTTTGCGAAACGGCGTCGATGCCATGTTCCCATTGAATGCATGCATGCCGCAGTGTGCACTGGCTTTGCGAACCGTCCATGGCCATGCTGAATCTTGCTCGAAGTTGAGGCTGTGAATAACTGCTCAGAAAAACGAATTAAACTCGTAAAAATGACACCCTTCAGCTCAAAGAATGCCCATGTCAAGCCTACTTTCTGATTATTTATCAAAAATTTCAGAATGGTCTCTACTTTTTAAATTAAAGCCGATGCACAAAAAGTGGACCCTGACAATGGAATGTTTTCCTTAAAATTTGTTTAAATTTGAAATATTTTAAATTTTGTTATGAATAATTATGTGCTTGTCCCCACACACTCCCGAGCATTGAGAAACATGAAGGCTATCTGCAAAATTCATTCCAAATGCAAGTTGATTTCATAACTTTTGATGTTTGCAACTTTGCATAGAAAACAGATGTGTCGTCATATCACTTCTTCGTTTGAACACGTTTTTAAGGCTTAAGCCCAGTTTAAACTTTTCATTTGAATTTGTGAAGCAGTCAAGCAAAGCCAAAGCTGGAAAAAACCAGCATGTAAATATAATTTCTTCAGCGAAATAAATCATCTTCCCTTTTTTAGATAAAATATCTACGGACTGCGTTCCAAATGCCTGTGATTTGGTGAATTTTTAAGAATTTATTCTTGTAATTGTAGTTGTACTAATGATGTTTTTCCGTCCACAGAACTCCAACCTTGTACTCCAAGTCGATCGCTCGTTGATCGAACGTCGTGGTCGAGATGAAGCCACGGGTGAGGTTATGTCCCTCGTGGGGAAGCTGGAGAGCAGCAAGATGGGAGACAGGGCCCAACGCACCAAGCCCCCTATGCAGGAGGAGAGAAAAATCAAGTCAGTGAACTCAAATTTAGGGCCTTTTTCATGGAGCTGCTAAGCACAAAAAAAAAATGCTTAGCACAAAAACATACACCATTAAAAATTCCATTTGATATTCATGGTCAGCGAAGAACAGCCAAAGAACAATCACTTAGTGATACACAACACGTGGAAATTTGGTTGTTAACCCTGTTTTTATTAAGACAGAAATGTCATGCTTAGCAAATTCTTGTGCTTAACAGTTTTATGAAATTGGCCCAGATCATAGTAGGCCTAATTGCTGACATCCTGGGAACTGTCGATATCTACTGACAACTATCGACAAAAATTGACAACTCCCAACGAAAACAACTACAGTGGAACGCCACTTTAACGAACACCGCTATACCGAACATTTGGCTATACCGAACATCATCCTTGGCTCCCAATTTTTATGTACAATGCATAGGCATGCTGAACATTGTTCACTATAACGAACGACCACTATAACAAACAATTTCTGTGCATTCCAGCGTGTTTGTTACTGTGGCGTTCCACTATACCGACAAAAACCAACAACTCCCGACAAAAACATTTTTATTTTTGGCCCCAGATAAGAATTTGTGTATGGTAATTTTGTGTGATACACCTTCTCTGGCTGCAGTCTTAAAAATCCTTCAATTTGTTGACATTTTCCCTTGTTTTTAGACGTCAGAAGAGGGACGACGCTCGCTACGACATGAACAAGTTCAAAGGACAGACCCTCCTGTCCCAAGGCATTGAGGATATGGTGGGAATCTACTACCGACCCAAGACACAGGAAACGAGAAACACGTACGAGGCTCTTCTCAGCTTCATTCAGGCCGCCATCGGTGATCAGGTAAAGAAGGGATGCAGAGGGTTCACTTGGAACAAATCTGTGATTAAATTGTGGAGTATACATTATTGTAAATTTTGCAGAGAAGCTGGCTCTGTGTGAGTTCTAGATCATTAACACTTACCCAGCTTCATACCACAGTTTACCACACATTGTGTTTTCCTGAATACCACAATACACCTCAGTGTGATTTGTGTGGAAATGTGTGGTTTGACTATTGATGGAAGCATTCACCATGTAAAGACTTCCAAAGAGATAGGCTAAGTTTTAGAAGTAAGCAGCGTTATCTCCACATTTTTAATGGTGTCCTCTCTTCATCCTTTGGAGAATAGGCCCGAAAGCCCAAGAACCCACAAAAGCCATTGCTTCCGTTGATGCGTTGCTGAGGCCAATTTCACAAAGCTGCTTAAGCACCAAATACCAGAGTTGTTGACTCGAGTCGGTGACTTGGACTCGAGTCCGACTCGAGTCACTGATTTTAGTGACTTGCGACTTGACTTGACTTGAGCCAAAATGACTTGCGACTTGACTTGACTTGAGCCAAAATGACTTGCGACTTGACTTGACTTGAGCCAAAATTACTTGACTATTAAAAAAATGACTTGCAAGTCAACATTAGACCATCGTGTATTTTAAATGATTTGCCTCCCGAAAGAAGAAAAGTTAACTTTTTCTGACATAAAGCGCCGAAACCATGTTCTGTAGCGTAAAACTTACACAGCACGTATACGGGCGACAGAGCCCACACAACGGTCGACCATTATCTCGATTGCACGGTGCCAACACAGCGACCACGCAGTGTGCTGTGAACGATGTAGGCCTGTTATGGTCGGAATTATTAGACTTGCCTCAGTCTTTGGATTACTTTAACTATTTTAAATACGTAGAATGATTTGCTTGCATAAGCGCAAGTGAGCAATGTGCGTGTGTAGCTAGCCGGCCGTGTACACACGAGAGTCGAGTAATGTACTACTATAATGTTGTTTACCGAACACGATGGACGAGCGAAAGCTTTTCGCGTAGAGGTTCCCATGATATCGACTGATACAAGTTTACTATGTCTGGTTCGTGACTACTCTTGAGTCTCGCCTCTAGTTTACTATCATGAGATCCCGGAACCAGACTTCCATTGCATCCACGGTACATTTTGTGCCATGTGTCTAGGATAGGGAACACGAAGCGAGTGTTTCTGCTAATCGTAGAGGAATTTCCGACATTATTTGTTTGTTTTGCTGGGTAAGGAAATCTTCCATAACCCACAGTGAATGCTCATTTGCTTGTGCTTATAACTCGCAAATGGCAGGATCATTATGATGTTGGATTAAATGGAACGACAGGGACGCACTTCGTAACAAGTTTTTCACCAATGTCAAAATGAAAGGTAGAAAAGGCTAACGTCAGCGATCGTTTAGTTTACCATTTTCGCTGAAGTTGAAGTGTTTCAATATACTGTAGGTTTCTTTATCTAAAATGTAATTCGTAATTTGCACATATCACATGATATTTATATTGCTATGATTTTTTATGTTTTATATTTATTTAGGCCTATATGTATTTTTTGACGACCGAAAAACAAGTTTTCAGCCGATCTTTAAAAGTTCTTTATTCTTGTTTCATATGCACCCTCTAACGTGTTAGATGTCCCTTCTTTTATTCAACGGCCATATAAATCAATGTTTTCGTAGAGAGACTGTCGAGTAGTTTATTTTGGGCAAAATATTTTATGTTTGACTTGTTGACTTGACTTGACTTGTGACGAAATGACTTGCGACTTGACTTGACTTGCGACGAAATGACTTGCGACTTGACTTGACTTGCGACGAAATGACTTGTGACTTGACTTGACTTGAGACAGAATGACTTGCGACTTGACTTGACTTGTGAAAAAATGACTTGGTTACAACTCTGCCAAATACCTTGGTAACTAAAACCAGTATGCCAGCCCAAAAACAGTGGCCTAATACAAGTCAAAAGTGGTAAACATCACATGAACATTTGGTTGGTAATCTTGTTTGATCAAGGAAGACTTTTCATGCTTAAGCAAATTTTTTTGTGCTTAAGCAGCTGTATGAAATTGGCCCCTGGTCTTAGCATTTCGGTCATCATATGAAACTGCCCCTTAAACAATGATCTTGCCCATTCTAGAACTGAATTCTAGTCCAAATTCTTATCGTGTCCAACATTTTTTTGATGGTTCTCCCGTCAGCCAAGAGACATCCTGTGCGGCGCTGCCGATGAGGTCCTGGCCACCCTGAAGAATGAACACAGCAAAACCAAAGACAAGAAGAAGGAACTGGAGCTGCTGCTCGGTCCGCTGGCCGAGGAACGCTTCGCTCTGCTTGTCAATCTCGGCAAGAAGATCACAGACTACGGATCAGAGAAGGAAAAAAAGGCCATCGGTGAGTCAGCTTTAAACCAAGTTTGAGATATTCCTCGTTTTGTTGTCACCCTCTGTATACTTAAGCACAGTTTGGTGTGATTTGTTGCCAGACTGTAGAATATACGGAGGAATAACAAGAATCAACAAAAAGACCACCTGCATCTCTCCATGGTGTATGTGTACTCAGTTGATTGACAAAGCTAAGACTTCTCACTCTCTTCTCTTAAAGGTATAATACATGATTGGTAAACCTCACAGAACAGCACTCACACTTTGTCTGATCAAACATGTACATAAAATAACACACCTGTGAAAATTTGAACTCAATCGGACATCTGAATCACGTGAATATATCAAAAACCCGACTCAATTTTTCTTATAAAACAAAGAAAGGTTTTGATCTTACCCCGATATCAAAACTGTTTTCGGTATTTATTTCACTCATTTCTGGATGAATACACCATTTCAGGCGGAAATATTTTAACGGTATGTTTCTACCAGAACCATCTTCATACCCTTAAAGTTATAGGTAAATCTGTGAACACTTCTGTTTGGGTATGTAATCAATCCTGTACTGTACATTTAAATAACACATGTAGCTCTTTGGTTTATATGCCATCATTGTTTCATTTTGGGTTTATTTGTTTCAGAGGAGGAAATAGACGAAACATTTGGAGTCAACGTTCAATTTGAAGCCTCAGATGATGATGTAAGTTAATCCAGTCAGTTTCCTTGTGGTGATTTGATGATTATACTGAAAAGCCGCATCCTCTTTACGTGATACCCCACGTACTGTTTCTCAGGTTGTTGCATTTCTAATGCTGCGCGTATCTTCAATGATCATTGGAATAGCAGTATATGAGTGGATTCATGGCTTCTGACTGCCAAACGATTGACTTTTAGGGACATCACCAACAAAGGGCTGGATAGCTCAGTTGGTAAGAGCGCTGGTATGGTATTCCGGAAATAGCCGGTTCAAATCCTGCTCAAGTTAATTTGTCTTTGTTCACTTTTCATTGACTTTATCAAAGAATGTTCAAAACTGTTAATTAACCTTGTGGATAGATTTAGCAGCGCATGCCCACTGCGTATATCCATAATTATCGACCAATTTGTCATGTGTACTATGCTGATAACAACACATTAGTTCATTGTATGAAACTTCCGTCTTAGTAATGGTCATTGTATCTGTGATTGTAGGATGACCCAGATGATTGTGGAGAGGTCAAAGGTGACGAGTCTGAAGATGATGATGACGAAGGTGGTATGGACACCGGCTATGATGCCACGCTGTCTACCAGTGTAAGTTTGGTCAAATATTGTTTACAATAGCTAAGTACATATGTGGGGTGCCGTGGCCTTGTGGTCTGGTGTGTCGTACTCAAGATCTTGTGGTCAATCTACAGATTGTGGGTTCGAGTCCAGCCATGGGTTAGTGGTGCTTGCATCCTTGGGCAAGACGCTCTGTCACATATTGCTCCTCTTCACCCAGTAGTAAATTGGTACCTGTGAGGGTAGAGATGGCTTTGGACTTAGCTTAAATGAAATAATTTAGTTTGAGATATTCCTCGTTTTGTTGTCACCCTCTGTATACTTGAGCACAGTTTGGTGTGATTTGTTGCCAGACTGTAGAATATACGGAGGAATAACAAGAATCAACAAAAAGACCACCTGCATCTCTCCATGGTGTATGTGTACTCAGTTGATTGACAAACCTAATACTTCTCACACTTATCTCTTAACCCTAACCCTCCTTCATACCACACATGGTATCCAGGTTAGTTGTGCTTGCGTCCCTGGGCAAGATGCTTTGTCACATATTGCTCCTCTCTACCCAGGAGTAAATGGGTACCTGTAACGGTAGAGATGGCTTTGTGTGCTTACTGCAGCCAGGGTTGTATACTCACAGGGGGCACCAAGGCCAAGAACCAAGGCAACGAAGGCCATGGCCTCCGTGGCCTCTATTGCCTCCGTTACATTCAAGGCTTGCCAGTCCAGTGAAGCATGGAGAAGGGCTCATGACTTGTACTTTTGTTTTGTGGTGTCATCAGCTCGGAGGAAGCGAAGCTGCGATGGGCTTAGCCAAGAAAGATCTGCATCCGCGGGACATCGATGCCTTCTGGCTCCAGAGACAGCTCAGCAAGTTTTACGACGATCCCAACGTGTCCCAGGCTCGATCGTCCGAGGTCCTGGAAATTCTCAAGGTAAGAAGTCATCTCTGGATATCTAGCTTTCTGAGTGTTAGGCTGTGTCCCAAATCTCTGGCTGGGGCTGCAAATTACACACTCGCATATGGCAGCCACTAGCCAGTGACTGCAGCTGTGTCATAGACTTGTGTGCTTGCGGTCACAGGCAGAGATTTGGGACGTGGGGTCAATTTCACCAAACTCGTCATAGCTTACTATCAATCGTCAGGCTTAAGATGAATTGCAGCCCTATGTAGGATACAATGGACTGCAATCTATCTTAGGGCTTTTTAAAATCAACCCATGGCATACTGACCTATTTTTTCACAGTATGTATCTTTGCACAAACAAAAAACTCAGTTGTAGTGATCCCCACTATTGTATCACTGTGTGTATCACCTTGTCTGACACCTTTCAATCTTGATATAAACTGTATCCATATACAACGAGTCCCCACCCTATCTGTGAATCCTTGTATCACTCTGTGTGTCACTGTGTGTGTCACCCTTCTATCTTGGCATATCTGTGTTGTATCAGTACACAGCGTATGAATGTAAGGAAGGAATATCAATGAATGCTGAACAGCCTTCGGTGCCGGGGTCCAACAGTACCCCACTGCCATCCTCTAGCAGCATTACAAAACCTTTTTGTGTTATCCTGTAAGGTCTGTTCAATTTGAAATGAAATTTGTGCTCTATCTTTGCATTCACTACCCTCGGTTGGCTTGTTGTCGAGTGGGGACTGTTAAGTTGTACATTTGTAGTGAGTTACGATTGATTGACGGTTTATTTTCGCAGACGGCTGTAGATGACGGGCAGGTTGAGAACCAGCTTGTGATGCTGCTCGGCACCAACCAGTTTGACTTCATCAAGATCCTCAGGCAGCAGCGGAAAATGAGTACGTCCTCATTGTTTGTAGTAGACCTGTCTGTCTGTCCAGCATTTCAGATGGATATCTGTGTGTTTGTCTGTTTCCTCTATTATCCTGTCAGTTTCTGGCAATATATGAGGCCCACGCATTGTTTCTGGTTAGGTTTTGTCTAATTGTTTCCTTGGGCCAATTTCATGGAACTGTTAAGAACAAAAAAAATGCTAAGCACAAAATGTCTTGCTCAATAAACTAAACCACCATTACAAATGTCATTTGATATTCATGGTTTAGCGAACATCAGCCAAAGAACAATCAGCCAAAGTGATATACAACCCAAGAAAATTTGGTCGTTAATCCTGTTCTTATTAAGACAAACATTTCATGCTTAGCAAATGTTTGTGCTAAGCAGGGCCGTGAAATTGGCCCAGTTAGATGCAAATCAAATACCTTGTAAGCAGAATCTCGTAAATACAATGGAATTTGATTTTCGTACTTGACTTGTGTATTTGAAGTTATTTTAGTTCACATTTGTTCTTCACAAAAATTTTAAATTAGGCTTCATCATGCATTGTTATACCTCGGCATTAGAATCAGAAATTTCATTGGTCAAAACCCGATCACATGCTGGTGTACCTGAGCCAACGTACAACAACGAAAGTGATTTACATCTCCAACAAATGGTGATGTACAATTCACCTCATTCCCAGGTTTTTATGTCCCGTTGTGTGCACAAAACTCCATGTACCACTGTACGCCATCCAACAACTGTTAAATGGTAATGAATGGTACAGTAACCTGTGGAAACTGTGCATGTCTTGCTTT
Source organism: Astropecten irregularis (assembly GCA_963971285.1). Taxonomy (NCBI): domain Eukaryota; kingdom Metazoa; phylum Echinodermata; class Asteroidea; order Paxillosida; family Astropectinidae; genus Astropecten; species Astropecten irregularis. Next base: position 19,128,626 of record OZ020254.1, on the reverse strand, counting down.
AATTGGGGACCCTGTGAAGACTGAACTGCACTGTACTGTTATAGTTAAACATTGTAATGTTACTGTCTTCTCCAGTACTGTACTGCACCTTGTTGAACCGTGCCCAAGACGCGTCCGAACGGCAGCGCATCGAAGACAAGATGCGCTTTGATCCGAGCCTCGCCCCGATCCTCCACGCCCTGACGGAGACGGACAAAGAGGACATCATCAAGGAGGAGAGAGCGAGACGAGCCGCAGCCAGACAATCCAAGGTGGATGCGGACCTGGATGCCATGGAAACGGACGAGCCTGAAAACGTAAGGATTCTGTCGTTCTTAAAGTGTAACATACTGAGGGTTGATGTGTTGGAAGTTGTCCCATTATTGGACTGGGCTCGACCTTAGCACTAGCCCGGCGGTCATTGTATAGTAAAACCTGTCACGGGCTAGTTAAACACATCACTTTGGGTCTGTTTGTTTCACACATGAGATCCATGCAGGATACACTAAAATGGGATCCGGATCACCAGGATACGTGATCTTGATTATTACACACACCGTGTGTGTGTCACTGTGTGTGTCACCCTTCTATCTTGGCATATCTGTGTTGTATCAGTACACAGCGTATGAATGTAAGGAAGGAATATCAATGAATGCTGAACAGCCTTCGGTGCCGGGGTCCAACAGTACCCCACTGCCATCCTCTAACAGCATTACAAATGAAATATGATTTCATCCGAGAACAACTTTTGTATGTCGCTCTACGAGTGCTTGGTTTGATTGTTCACTGGCCATTCGCCTGGGGAGGTGACTCAATGTCTTCTGTACTGGGTCTCTGAGGAGGATCCTAGGGTAACGCTGGTCAGACCATGTGTCTAATGAGAGGTTACTCAGGGAGAGTCAGATGAGACCCATTACCTGCGTGCTACGTGAGCTAGATGCGGCTGTACTGTCATTGTAGCTATATTCCCTGCGAGCGATCCTGCGAGGTGGATTCTCTCTTTGAGAGTACCTTCTGATGGGTCACGAACTGATGGGGGAACCACCAGGCCATCAGGAGACCTAAGGAGGACCGCTCGAAGGTAGATGCATACTCCCACTGATTGATTGGTCATTCTCCCTCCACAGGTGATGCAGCCGACAGAGATGCTGGACATCGACGATCTCACTTTTGCTCAAGGCGGTCACCTCATGGCCAACAAGAGATGCCAACTGCCCGACGGATCCTTCCGGAAACAACGCAAAGGCTACGAAGAGGTCCACGTACCGGCGCTCAAGCCAAAACCATTTGATGACTCAGAGGTGCGTTTAAAATTCAGATGCTCTTTAAAAATCCTTGGCATGTTTTGTTAATTTCAGTGATGTTTTCGTTCCATTGTTTTCTTTGAAGAGAATTCAATCAGACGTATTCTTCTGAGTGGTGCTTGCCTCTGATATGACGGAAATTGATAGATTTGTAGAATCAGAGTAGACAGGAATCCTAAAAATCTTCACTTTTATTATGTTTTATTATTTATTTTACAATTATGTTGTCAGTTTATTCTTCTATAGTGTCAAACCTTACCGATCATTTATGCAATTTAGGCTTGGCCTGTAGAGGTTTTTCACGTGACGTCATCAGCTTGGATTGGCTGTCAAGCACATCGATTGCACACGTGTAAACAATAAGCTTCCGTGCATAGGCAACGTGAAGTGATCATTGATCAATCTAATTGTTGTACGTGCAACAGTGTAGTCAGTACGGCCAGTGCTAGTGTCGTACGCGTAACCATGGAGGACATACACAAGCTTGACGGCTAGTGAATAACCTCTATAAGAACTGCATACTCGGTGCTTTTTTGAGTGCACATGAAAAAATCATCCGCTGGCTCAGGTGGGATTCGAACCCATAACCTCCTGTTTACTAGTGGAGATGTTGTACCACTAGACCTCCAAATAAGCTGGGGTCAGTAGGGCAAGTTGAATCCAATAACGTTACAGGTACCACATTTGCTGACCACTTTCTGCTAAAGTCGTCAGGCAACATTGTAAGTAATTTTTTTGTGAAAAATTTAGTAAATTTTTCGTTCTTTTTCTCTCACACACAGTCTCTCGTACCGATTGACAGATTGCCGAAATACGCCCAGCCAGCCTTTGAAGGGTTCAAGAGTCTGAATCGGATCCAGAGCAGGCTCTACAAGTCGGCCCTGGAGAGCGATGAAAATCTCCTGCTATGCGCCCCTACGGTAAATAAACACAGTCCTCTTAAAAATGTTGTTTGCTCCGGCATTATCTTTGTCTTTTTTACAACGTTACACTGAGGTCAGGTTTATGTAAGGCTGGAAGTTCACAGACCTCACTGCCTTTGTGGCCTTGATCATAGCTCACGAAATGTTTAGAGCTGCTCGTAACATTCATCCAAAAGCTGAAAATATAGGTGTTTTATAAGAAGCATTGTTCTCAAAAGGATGATTGTTCTTCATAACAGGGAGCTGGTAAGACCAACGTAGCCCTCCTGACCATCCTTAGAGAGATCGGTAAGAACATCAACCTGGATGGCACCATCAACACAGACGCCTTCAAGATCATCTACATCGCTCCCATGAGGTCCCTGGTCCAAGAAATGGTCGGCAACTTCAAGAAGGTAATCTAAGACTTTGTGGTGGGAAGAGAAAGGTTTTTTTAAGTGGTTTCTTATTCCATAATCCAATTTAAGCATTTATCAAGGTAACTCCATACTTTTTGACAAAGAAATGCTTATTCACGGGCAGAAATATTAAGACATACAGTAACAGTCATCTGTGAAATTTCCATACCCATACGGTGCCCACTTTTTGAGAAAACACTGAAAAACGCTTGCGGTATTTTCAAATCTATTCACAGGAGTTTTGATCTCATCACAATCTCAGTCACTCTATCCCTTCCCTTTATCACCGTGTGTATCACTGTGTGTGTCACCCTTCTATCTTGACATATCTGTGTTGTATCAGTACACAGCGTATGATAATGAAGGAATATCAATGAATGCTGAACAGCCTTCGGTGCCGGGGTCCAACAGTACCCCACTGCCATCCTCTAACAGCATCACAAAATGAAATATGATTTCATCAGAGAACAGCCTTGTACTTGCGCTCCACGAGTGCCATTTCACTTATCCAGATAACCACATAACTTATCTTGCCAAGTTGACTATTAAGTCGTAAAAGTCATCTTGTCTCAATAATTATCTCAATAAGATGACTTATAAAAATGAGAGGTCGACAAAGTGATTTTATCGTACGGTGCTCCACGAGTGCCATTCCACTTAATATCCAAATAACCACATAATCGAGATGGCGAGATAATGTATCCTGGCAAGATGACTTAGTGAAAACTAAGACTCATCCTGATAATTTATCTCGCCAAGACGACTTACGGAAACAATGATGTCCACATGTTCTAATAATCATCATGCTAAAACGATTTACTGACAGAAGGAAGTCGACTTGTCGTGATAGTTCCTCTTGCAAAGACGACTTACTAAAACTGAGATTAATTATCAGGATAAGACGACTTAATAATTGATAATTATCAGAACATGTCGACATTATTAGGGCTTGATAAATTATGTGGCTATCTGGATAAAAGTAGAATGGCACTCGTGGAGCTCAGAACTTTTGGAAATGAATGAGGATAATTGATTTGGGTCAGTTTCACAAAGCCCTATGATCGATCGTAACTCAAGTTACGAAAGATAACCCATCGTATCCTACGTAGGCATGCAATGCATCAAAAGTCCCACGATTGATAATAAGATGAGTTTGGTGAAATCGACCCCTAAACTGTATTCCGTATGTCTTGATCTCGTAGCGACTGGATTCCTACGGCATCACTGTGTCTGAGTTAACGGGAGACCACCAACTGTCCAAGGACCAGATCCACGGCACACAGATCATCGTCTGTACTCCAGAGAAGTGGGACATCATCACTCGGAAAGGTGGAGAGAAGACCTACACTCAGCTCGTGAGACTGATCATCATCGTAAGTCCCTACGTCTCTATTGCCTTTCTTTAACCCTAACCCACCTCCATACCACAATTAACCACACTTGGTTAATCCTGTGTGGTATCCTGAATACCACAACACACCACAATGTGGTTTGTGTCGTAATGCGTGGTTTATGATCCAGTTCCCACTACGACGCGTTGAGAATCAATGCGCACTTCCGCGTTAAAAAACGAGGCTGTCTGTGTCTGCTTCAAACACGCAGGTGCGTGTACATACACAATGCACTTTCATGGTCTGCTAGAGCGAAGCACCCCAACTCGTACCTGAGCTGAGAGTGTGATGTTTGTGCAGGGCATGCATGCAGTACTGTGCCGAATGGCCGCGGCGAGAGCCTCTGCGGATATATGCGCAGACGGCACGAATATGAAATCCCTCTATCCCTACCCTTGTATCACCGTATGTGTCGCAGTGTGTGTCACCCTTCTATCTTGACATATCTGTGTTGTATCAGTACACAGCGTATGATAAGGAAGGAATATCAATGAATGCTGAACAGCCTTCGGTGCCGGGGTCCAACAGTACCCCACTGCCATCCTCTAACAGCATTACAAGAAATAAAATCTCCCCTCTGCAAAGCTTTTGTTATTTTAAGATGAGCAAGGAGAATTTGCCCGAAGCAGGATTCGAACCAGTGACCTCCAAAATACTGATCTTTCATTGTTGACTTTCAAATGCCTTAAAGTCAGTTTCCCTTGTTGTTTTCGATAATTTCGATTTTTTATAAAACGTTAGCCCCAAATGAACACACTGAGCTTACTCTAAACATCTGTTATTATTTCTGCATCAGGATGAGATTCACTTGCTTCACGATGATCGTGGACCTGTTCTTGAAGCCGTCATTGCCAGGTAATTATGAGATAATAACTTCTTATTTTGAAGAGGTACATTGTGAAGAAAGCCCAGGAGCCCAAAGAAACGATCACTCTTTCTTATGAGAAAGTAGGTGAAGAAGTCATCCGATTGATAGATTTGTGAAAAGAATTTGTGATTTTAAGGGTTTGCTCAAGTATGTACAGTGGAACGCTGATATAACAAACACTGAACATTCGGCTTTACCAAACATCTTCCTCGTCTCCCGATTTTTGGCCACAGGGGGCTGAAAATCACTATACCGAAGGTCCACTATACCGAACAAATTTTGTGCATCTTCCGGTGTTTGTTATATCGGCGTTCCATTGTAATTAAAATGGACATTCCTGTTGGAGATCAACCTTATTGGATGAATTTTGATTAATTTGCTTGTTAGATTGACAGCAGGTTTTATAGAGGAGGTCATATGATTAGGATCTGTATGCCAGATCCAGTTTGGTGTAGAATGGTCATTAACGTAGTATGGGGGGCTTCTTCTCTAAATTAGGACAATCCGCAACATTGAGACCTCTCAGGAGGACGTCCGTCTGGTCGGCCTCTCGGCTACACTCCCCAACTACCAAGACGTGGCCACCTTCCTCCGTGTCAAACCAGAGAAGGGACTGTTTTTCTTCGACAACAGTTTCCGGCCGGTGCCCCTGGAGCAGCAATACATCGGCATCACGGAGAAGAAGGCCATCAAACGGTTCCAGCTGATGAACGAGATCGTCTACGAGAAGGTGATGGAGCACGCTGGCAAGAATCAGGTGGGTGTGGAGAGAGCCTCCCAGTTGCTTGAGTCTTGAAGTCCTCTAGGAGAAGATAATGGTACATAGGGATGCCACACTCTTAATTTATATGACTTAGTCTTGCATTCAGTATTCACTTTGGTGAAGGAGGAAGAATCATGGGGCCTTTGTCAAAGCGCTGCTCCAGCTTCGGCTCCGACTCCATTTCGTGAATCCATTCTAAAATTACGGGTATCAAACTAGAGGCTTTTGGCTGCGGTTCGGAAGTAGATTCTCTGGTTTGAAAAAAGAAAACAGAACTTCAACTTCAATGAAAAACCACCACCTATATTTTCAGCATATAAAGTACGGAGACAAAGCCAGAGCTGGAGCTGAGCTTTGAGAAAGGCCTCTAGATCACAAATTAGACATGAGGATCTCATTGAGCCAGGAGTTAGGAGGGTCTGATGTTTCGATGCTACTGGGACCTTTCTCAAAGGTTAAAGCCTTTAGCCTTGGGCCTTTGAGAAAGATCCTTCTACATGTAGGATCGGAATGTCAGGCCCTCCTAACTCCAAGCAGTTCATATATTCCAGGATTATTTTGGTTGACGAGCATTTTGCAGTTTATTACTTGTAGTCATCAGTCAATCCTGTCAGAATGTGCAGACTGTGTTTAACTTTCCCTCATTGTGTTGATTTTTTTGCCAGGTGTTAGTGTTTGTTCACTCTCGTAAGGAGACAGGTAAAACGGCTCGGGCAATTCGAGACATGTGCCTGGAACACGACACACTGGGTCAGTTCCTCCGAGAAGGCTCGGCATCTACAGAAGTCCTGAGGACAGAGGCTGAACAGGCAGAGGTAAGAAGTCTAAATTTCCACCTGCTCTGATTCTAATCAAAGGTAACTTCATACTTTGGTTTTAGTCAAAGAAATTCAGATTCATGGGCAAAAATATCAAGGAAGATACAGTGACAGTCATCTGTGAAATTCCTAGTCCCATACGGAGCCCACTTTTTCAGAAAACAGCGAGAAGCGCTCACAGTATTTTCAAATCTATTCACAGGAGTTTTGATCTCGCCCCTAGATCAAAACTGGGGTTTTTGGGGGTGTTTGGTTGTACTCTTTTCTGGCTAAATACAGCATTTCAGGCTGAAACATTTGAACGGTATGTTCCTACCATCACCATCTCTGTACCCTATATTAAGTTATAGGTAAATCTATGAAAATTTCTGTTGTGGTATGCTACCAAAGTATGAAGTTACCTTTAATCTGTTTCAGATTATTTATTAAAATGATTCCAGCGGCTATTTGAGTTCAGTAGATTGATCTCAACATGCGCTGAATGTCAGATTAGTAACAAAACAATTTTCGCTATTTTTGTGTGTTTTTCAAACTCTTATCCCCAATTGCAATCAAATCTTTGAGCCTTGAGCCATCAATGTTCTTCATTTTTGCCAAATTCCTGTAAGTTTGACAGAAATTACTCAATAGTCGTTTATATTTGATGTCCTCAGAATTTAGAGTTGAAGGACCTTCTCCCGTACGGCTTTGCTCTTCACCACGCCGGGATGAATCGGGTCGACCGTGCCTTAGTGGAGGATCTGTTTGCCGACCGTCACATTCAGGTGCTGTGCTCCACGGCCACTCTAGCCTGGGGTGTCAATCTGCCGGCTCACACTGTCATCATCAAAGGCACACAGGTAGGTCTTGATGTGCTTCTCTGCCAGGTTTTGGGCTTAATCTTGATCATCATCAGCTTAAGATTTGATCGTGGGGTGCTGTGGCCTAGTGGTCTGGCGTGTCGTACTCAAGAGCTTACGGTAAATACTGCTCCTCTTCACTCGGGAGTAAATGGGTACCTGTGAGGGTAGAGATGGCTTTGTGTGTTTGATAAGCCTTTGTGTGCTTCGTAGGCAGCTCGGGACTGTATACTTCCCAGGGAGTTGAGATTGCTTCAGGAATGTATGTGGGGCCTGTTGACCAAGGATAATAATGGTAAAGCTATGATCTAGATGGAATGGCGCTATATAAAAACATGCTATTATTAGGGAGACAACTCAATGTCTTCGGTACTGGGTCTCTGAGGAGGATCCTTGGGTACCGCTGGTCAGACCGTGTTGGTAACAAGAGGTTACTCAGGGAGAGTCAGATGAGACCTATACCTGCATGATACGTGAGCGTCAGATGCGACTGCAGGGTCATGTGGCTAGATTCCCTGTGAGTGACCCTGCTGGGCAGATTCTCTCTTTGAGAGAGAATCTGTAAATAAGTTCTGGTTTGAGAGAATTTGCCACGAACAAACGAAAGCTCCTCGCCCAGTTATAGTTTTGTCGCTCACCCCGCAATTTCTTCCTCGTTTTTTCTTCAGATTTACAGTCCAGAGAAAGGTCGATGGGTCGAGCTGGGCCCGTTGGACGTCCTTCAGATGCTGGGTCGTGCTGGGCGACCTCAGTATGACACCAAGGGAGAGGGTATTCTCATAACGGGTCACAGCGAGCTGCAGTATTACCTGTCATTGCAGAACCAGCAGGTAAGCAGGTTTCATTCGTTGTTTGCATTCAAAACCACTCCAATTCCCAGTTAATACTTAGTCCTTATGCTAAGCTAATTCCATGAAAAATGTCAAACATCAATTTGATGGTGAAAGGATGCTAGTTAAGTTTGAAGATTTGAATCAGTTTTAGAAACTGTTTACACCGAGCTCCCTGCACACATGGTCCATTCAGATGACCTCTATTTGACCAGTGGCTGATAATGAGGCCGGTAACAACAAAACAAAGGGCCTGTTTGTTTAATGCAAAGGATCCCTGATTTAGGGATCCACGTCCTATGCAGGGTACGCTAAAACGGGATCCGGATCCGCAGGATTCGCCATAAACAAACAGGCCCATAAACAATCCCGGGCTGAAGGGGTTAAACATTGGGAGCCAAGGGTGTTCAGTAAAGCGACATTCCACTGTAATGCATTTTTGCTATCCTCCAGCTTCCGGTGGAGAGTCAGTTTGTCAGCAAGATGTCGGACAACCTGAACGCTGAGGTGGTCCTGGGAAACATCCAGACCATGAAGGATGCCGTCACCTGGCTCGGCTACACCTACCTCTACATCCGGATGATGCGCAATCCCACGCTCTACGGGATACCGGTAGATGCTAAGGACACAGACGCTTACCTGGAGAATCATCGGATCAACTTGATCCACACGGCAGGATGTATGTTAGACAAGAACAACCTGGCTAAATACGACCGCAAATCAGGACACTTCCAGGTGAGCTTTGATCAAACTTCTCTCAGACACAATTCCATTTTAGAGCAGTATTACAGATATACTATCATACTTTAGTAGCATACCGAAACAGAAATCATCACAGATTTACGTATAACTTACAGGGTATAAAGATGATGATGGTAGAAACATACCGTTATAACCTTTCTGCCTGAAGTGCTGTATCTATCCAGAAAAAGAGTCCATCCAATTGACCAAAAACAATAATTTTGTTCTCAGGAAGATAAAATTCCTGTGAATAGATGTATAAATACTGTGGCCGTTTTTCACTGTTTTCTCAAAAAGTGGGCACCGTATGGGACTGAAAATTCCACAGATGACTGTTACTGTATCTTTCTTGATATCCTTGCCCATGAATCTGCATTTCTTTGACAAAAACCAAAATATGAAATTTCCTTCAACTGAGATGTTCAAGATCTGAGAACTTTTAAATTCTTTCTTGAAGAGGTTTTTGTAGTTTTGAGACATTCCTCATTTTGCTGTCACCCTCCGTATACTTGAGCACAGTTTGGTGTGATTTGTTGCCAGACTGTAGAATGTACGGAGGAATAACAAGAATCAACAAAAAGACCACCTGCATCTCTCTATGGTGTATGTGTACTCAGTTGATTGACAGATGCTTATTCAAAAAGGATGCCGTATGACTATTTGTGTTAGGTATACTGACAAGATTCATACCTGGGGCCAATTTCATAGAGCTGCTTAAGCACAAACATTTTTATTATTATTATTTATTTCTGGTAATGGCACCAAGGATTCCTCAAAAGCCCTCTAGGCACTGTAGCTCGCAAGCCTGATGAAACCTTTTATGGAAAGATGATGAGAAGAAGATAAAGTTTTTGAGGTGGGAGGAAAACCCCAGAGAAATATTCTGGGTTAAACCCACAGAATCAGGTATAGGGACTGAAAACCCAATCCACTTGTGGACCATGACCAAGCCGGACTTGAACCCGGTCCGCCACAGGTGAAAGGCGAGAAAAGAACCGCTATGCCAACCTGACTCAACCTGACTTCATGCTTAAGTATGAAAGTCTTCCTTGAATACCGAACATGATTACCAATTTTCATGTGATGTTTACTGCTTTTGACTTGTATTCAGCCATTCTTTGCTGAGCATAACATGCGCAAGAAGTTTTGGCTGGCGTACTGATTTTATTTACCAAGGTTTTTGGTGCTTAAGCATATTTTTGTTGCTTAAGCAGCTCTATGAACTTGGCCCCTGTTAATCAGTCATCTGTTTTCCATAGTAATCAATGTACTTAACCTTGTATCCCTGTACCTAGGTCACTGAGCTGGGTCGGATTGCTAGCCACTATTACTGCACTAATGAATCCATATCGACGTACAACAGCCTCCTCAAGCCCACACTCAGTGAGATTGATCTCTTCAGGGTCTTCTCTCTGTCCAGCGAGTTCAGGAACATGGTTGTCAGAGAGGTAAGTCTCATAACCTTACCACTTTCTCTTCCAGATCAGTATTAGCTTCTAGATCAGTTTGTCAGGCTGTGGACTAGGGGCCCCTTCCAGTGTTATATGCACTGTAAAGAGACCATTAATCCTGGGGTCGATTTCACAAAGCCCTACGATCGATCATAACTCAAGTTACAAAAGATAATCTATCGTATCCTACGTGGGGGTACAATGTATCACAAGTCCTATGATTGATAGTAAGTGACAATAAGTTTGGTGAAATTGACCCCTGGGTTTGATTTTACCAAACTATAAGATTGATCTTAAGATGAGTTGCCAGTATCACTATAGTGATTCGTATAGTGACACCAGACTTGGCCTAGCAATTTCAGATTCACATTTAAGATTAATCTTAGTGTTTCGTGAAATTGACCCAGGCAAAGGCAACATTATTCATGTGACATTTCAATCGGTAACCGGTGTTTGATTAGCAGAATTAGAGCATTATGTCAAGCCAGCTATTGGCCCTAGAGCCTGAATGTTTCTATTGTTGCCATTGTTCTGCCTATTTATTACCTCCATATTAAATTCCATGCAGCCTGGTTTCTCTGTAACCAGTCGGCTCATTAACAGGAGGAAGATCAAACCAGCCAATTAAAGAGCATGAAGATTGGACCAATAATCTCCATGAACTCTGTTGGCAAACATTTGAAATTCACACAAACTCGTCTGCCAATCTACCCAACACTTGCAATGTTAGGCCATGTCCCAATTCTCTGGCTGCAGCTGCAAATTACACACGCACCTATGGCAGCCACTAGCCAGTGACTGCAGCCGGGTCCATTGACTTGTGTGTTATTTGCGGTCGCAGCCAGAGATTTGGGACACGGCCTTTGTCTTGCTGTAACACGCAGACCTATGGTCTGAGACTCATGCCGTTTATGATCAAACCCTTATACCCACTAGGAGGAGAAGTTGGAGTTGACCAAGTTGCTGGAGCGAGTTCCTATACCCATCAAGGAAAGCATCGAAGAGCCCAGTGCGAAGGTATTAACCATCATTCACTTCATATCATTGACAAAAACCACCATTTACAAGTACAGTACAGGATTGGTAACATACCCAAACAGAAATGTTCACAGATATACGTTTAACTTCCAGGGTATGAAGATGGTGCTGGTAGAAACATACCGTTGAAATATTTCCGCCTGAAATGGTGTATTTATCAAGAAATTAGTAAAACAAACACCGAAAACAGTTTTGATCTCTGGGTTAGATCAAAACCATTCTTTATGTTTTATAAGAAAAATTGAGTTGGGTTTTCGCTATTTTCTTGTGACTATGAAACTTTGATTGAACTCAAAGTTTCATAGGTTTATTATTTTATGTGCATGCTGGTTCAGACAAAGTGTGAGTGCTGCGCTGTGACTTTTGCCAATCATGTATTATACCTTTAATGTGACGTGAGCAGGTGATGAGTGAAAGTTTCTCAAGGGACGTAATCCTGATGTCTGATGAGAGAAACCACTGATGCTCTGTCTGTCAGTTTGCTTGTCTGTTTGTCTGTTGGGCTGTTAGTTGGTGTTAGCTGTACGTTTGTTAGTTGGGCTGTTTGAATAGATTTGAAAATATTGTATCGTGTTTTTCTCAAAAAGTGGGCACCGTATGGGACTGGAATTTTCACAGATGACTGTGATTGTATCTTTCTTGATATTTTTATCGGACATAATGTTATCCACCAGTGCCCTTCTGTCTAGTAACACTCAATCTTATCTCCGTTTGTTTTACAGGTGAATGTGCTACTCCAGGCTTTCATCTCCCAACTCAAGCTGGATGGCTTTGCTCTGGTGTCTGATATGGTCTACATCACACAGGTAAGATTCTTCATCTGGTTACAAGTTTTCAATTTTATGTCTCCAGGATTTGCATTCATCATATCTCCTTAACGAGAGACTTGTGCGGAGAGGGGCATTCCGTTTGTAGTTTTCAGGCAGTTAGGGTTAGGTGAATTTGAGCAGGTGATGAGTGAAAGTTTCTCAAGGGACGTAATCCTGATGTCTGATGAGAGAAACCACTGATGCTCAGTCAGTCACTTTGCTTGTCTGTTTGTTTGTCTGCTGATTCGAAACGGAGGCTCAGGCTCAGACTCCGGCTCCGGCACCGGCTCCGGCTCCGGCTCTGGCTCCGGCTCTGGCTCTGGCTCTGGCTCTGGCTCTGGCTCTGGCTCTGGCTCTGGCTCTGGCTCTGGCTCTGGCTCTGGCTCTGGCTCTGGCTCTGGCTCTGGCTCTGGCTCTGGCTCTGGCTCTGGCTCTGGCTCTGGCTCTGGCTCTGGCTCTGGCTCTGGCTCTGGCTCTGGCTCTGGCTCTGTCATCCATATGCTGGAAATATAGTTTGTGGTTTTCCAATTGAAGCTGAAGTTCTGTTTCCCTTTTCAAACCAGAGAACCTACTTCCAAACCGCAGCCAAAAAGCCTCTATTTTGATACCCGTTATTTTAGAATGGATTCACGAAATGGAGCCTGAGCCTCCGTTTTGTAAACCCCCATCTTCTCATCTGATACCCGTTATTTTAGAATGGATTCACGAAATGGAGCCTGAGCCTCCGTTTTGTAAACCCCCATCTTCTCATCTGACGTCATTCTAGAAACTCAGGAAAGACTTGCTTCCCAAAAAATGTTGTGACAAGAAAGTTTGTTCTCAAATTATTTTGGAATTTTGTTGTTTTTTTCAGTCTGCGGGCCGATTGATTCGTGCTATCTTTGAGATCGTGCTTCACAGAGGCTGGGCTCAGCTGACCGAGAAGACCCTGTCACTGGCCAAGATGATCGACAAGCGCATGTAAGTATCAACACTGCAAAACTATTATAACTTGAGAATATGTACAAAAATTTAAGGAAGATGATTCAAGATGATTTGAATTTTAGAGAGAGAGACCCCCCCCCTCCCCCACAACATATTCATTATATCAGGTATATCAGGGCCCAATTTCATGGAATTCATTACTGTAAGCAAAAAGTCTTCGCTTACGATAGCAGTCATGTTTACGGTTAGCGTATTTCATGGGAGGGTTTTCTTTCACGCATCACTAAGCAAGGACTTTCTACAGAATGCATATGACAGCGTGTTAGCAGAAAAAGAATCAATGTTACCTTAGAAATTCTTTGCTAACCGATTATTAAGTGCTGAAAGTCTTGCTTACGGATTCCACGAAATAGATTTCACAAGTAGCAGTGCCCATAAGCACAAAAATAGGCCGTAATGGATTCCATGAAATTGGTCCCAGGACATTTCGGTTGGTGAGTAGAATAGTATTAAGCAGTCTCTATTTGTAATCAAGGAATAATTTGGTTTTTTTTCTAGGTGGCAATCAATGAACCCCTTGAGACAGTTCCGCAAAATTCCGGAAGAGGTCGTCCGTAAGATCGAGAAGAAGAACTTTCCGTGGGAGCGGTTCTACGACCTGGGCCCCAACGAGATCGGCGAGCTAATCCGCATGCCCAAGATGGGCAAGACCCTTCACAAGTACGTCCACCAGTTCCCTAAGCTGGAGCTGGCCACCCACATCCAGCCCATCACCAGAAGCACGCTCCGAGTAGAGCTCACCATCACCCCCGACTTCCAGTGGGATGAGAAGATCCACGGAAATTCCGAGGTACTCGCTCGAATTCATTCTCATTTCTCTACCTTCCAGTTTGAATTTTCGTTTTTTGGCCACCTCTATCCTCTCTATGTGGTCACTCTGTCCCCCTTTGTTCTGATCATGTCATTCATTTATGTGTATCTTTACTTGCATGTTCTTGTCCTTTTGTCATTGAGTTTTTGAGAAAGATCTTGTTAGGATCGAAGCGTCAACCCTTCCTTTGAGAAAGATCCTGCTAGGATCAAAATGTCAGACCAGCCTTTGAGAAAGATCTTGCTAGGATCGTAACATCAGGCCGTCCTTTGAAAAATATCATACTTGGACCAAAACGTCAGGCCGTCCTTTGAGAAAGATTCTGCTATGATCGAAACGTCAGGCCCTCCTAACTCCAAGCACTTGAGATAAATTGTATCCATATACGATGAGTCCTCACCCTATCTGTGAATCCTTGTATCACCGTATGTGTCGTAGTGTGTGTCACCCTTCTATCTTGGCATATCTGTGTTGTATCAGTACACAGCGTATGAATGTAAGGAAGGAATATCAATGAATGCTGAACAGCCTTCGGTGCCGGGGTCCAACAGTACCCCACTGCCATCCTCTAGCAGCATTACAAATGACTCCTGCATCATTGTGTTTCTCTCTTCTGTCTTGATATGTCCACCTCTATCCTCTCTTTGTAGTTTCCCAGCCTTATTGCATGCTTTCCCTGTTTCCCTGGTAACTCTGTCCCCCTTTGTTCTGATCCTCTCATCCATTTATGTGTATTTTTGCATGTTCTAGTCCGCTTGTCATTTAGGCTTTGAGAAAGATCCTGCTAGGATCAACACGTCAGGCCCTCCTTACTCCAAGTAGATCCCCCATGTACTGTTTCTCAGGTTGCAGCATTGCTTATGCTGTGCGTATCTTAAATGATCCTTGGGATATAGCGGTATGTTAGTGGTTTTGTGGCTTCTGACTGCCAAACGAACAAAGATAATTGACTATTAGAGACACCATCAACATAGGGCTGGATAGTTCAGTTGGTAGCGCCTGTACTGTATTCCGAAGGTCCCTGGTTCGAATCCTGCTCCCGTCAATTTGTCTTTGCTCACTTTTCAATAGATTACATTTGATAGATTTGTGGTCCTATTTTGTGATTTGTAGTGATTTTTTTTATTCCGGATTTTGAGAAAGATTCTAATATTGATTTGGTTTTTTCTCGACAGGCTTTTTGGATCCTAGTCGAAGACGTTGACAGCGAGATCATCCTGCATCATGAATACTTCTTGCTGAAAAGGTAAGACCAGGCGTCGATTTCACCAAACTCATCTCAACTTAACTATCAGTCGTAGGACTTGCATTGTACCCCTTGATGGGTTATCCTTCATAACTCGAGTTACAACTAAAGCCCACCGCACACTATACGATCCGACTACGACCCGACTTGGTTTTTGGAAGGATTGCAAAGCATACTGGGAGTCTTAACCGTGATTCGACAGTCGAATCTTGCCGACTGGCCATCAGAGTGGGTCTGCGACTGGGAACAATCACGGTTAAGACTCCCAGAATGCTTTGCGATCCTTCCAAAAACCAGTCGGGTCCTAGTCGGAATGTCGGATCGTATAGTGTGCGGTGGGCTTATGTAGTATAAGCAGCTTTCATGTTTTCAGTTTGTTTCATGATCAATTCTCCGATAACATAATTTATATCGGTTTTGTTTTTCTTCTGATTGACAGTAAGTTTTCTCAGGATGAGCACATCGTCAAGTTCTTCGTTCCTGTCTTTGAGCCTCTGCCTCCCCAGTACTTCATCCGAGTTGTGTCGGATAGATGGATCGGTGAGTCTAGCTCTCTGTCTGTAATCGGTGTTTGATTAGCAGAATTAGAGCATTGCCTTAAAGATACTATCATACTTTGGTAGGAAACCAAAACAGAAATATTTGAGGCTTTGCATGGTGACAATTGGTATGTGGATCGGTTTGCGGTTTGTGAGAATCGTTTGTACATTTGCACTTCTATTTCGTTCGCACTTCTCGCAATTAAGGTCTCAACGTTTCGACTAGTATCTTCTAGTCCTCATCAGGAGACCTGCGAACGAAATGCGAACGAAATAGAAGTGCGAAAGTACGAACGATTCTTACATGGTGTTTCCGCAAACCGATCCAAATACAAAACAGAAATGTTCACGGATTTACGTATAACTTAAAGATAGACCTGGTACAAACATACTTTTCTGCCTGAAATGCTGTATTTTTGACAGAAATTCAGTAAAACAAAATACTGAAAACAGTATTAATCTCGAAAATCAAAACCTCACAATTACATTTACCTTACAAGTTTGTGTAACAATTGCAACGGTTTTTCGCTGTTTTCTACTGCTTCCAATGATCAATTGAGCTGAACATTTCACAGGTTTGTTTTTATTCCATGACAAATCAAATTATGAATTATGATCACAGCTGTTCTATCAACTTTACTAAATTATGATAGTACCTGTAGGCCAACTATTAAATCTAGAGCCTGATTGTTTCGTCTTCTGTTAAACATTGTTCTGCTTATTTATTACCTCCATATTAATTTCCATGCAGCCTGGTTTCTCTGTAACCAGTCGGCTCATTAACAGGAGGAAGATCAAACCAGCCAATTAAAGAGCATGAAGATTGGACCAATAATCTCCATGAACTCTGTTGGCAAACATTTGAAATTCGTACCAACTTGTCCACCAGTTGATATGTATTGATTCAATCAGTCAGTGGGAGCTTTCGCCGCAGCAGCGCGTTGCCGCATCTACGTTCGAGCGGTACTCCTTCGGGCTTCTGATGGCCATCCCTCAGGCAGCCACGCGACCCATCCCCATCTCAGCGAAAATAACGATCCATCTGACACAACCATGTGTCCATGATGCCCTACCAGGCGAGACCTCCCAGTAGGTTCTCTCAAAGAGAGAATCCGCCTCGCAGGATCACTCGCAGGGAATCTAGCGATTCTAGGTTCTGTTTGTATTTAGTCACCGTGTCTTCTAACGTGAACCTTCGTTTCTCCTCATAGCTTCTGAGACCCAACTGCCAGTGTCCTTCCGTCATCTGATCCTACCAGAGAAGAACCTGCCTCCTACTGAGCTGCTGGACCTCCAGGCGTTACCCGTCTCCGCTCTGAGGAACACGTCCTTTGAAGCTCTATACAGCAGCAAGTTCTCCGTCTTCAACCCTATACAGACACAAGGTACGAGAGTTATCGATATATCCCTTCAACACATGGCTTTATCGTCCATCACAGCAGGGGTCGATTTCACCAAACTCATTGTAACTTAGATCAATCGTAGGACCTGTAATGCATTGAAGCCCTAATGTGTTGGATACGATGGGTTATCCTTCGTAACTTGAGTTTGATCGATTGTAGGGCTTCGTGAAATCAACTCCAGAACTTTTTGCTCAAATAGGATGGGCTTTATTCACAAGTGAAACTTGGGTCGGTTTCATGAAGCCCAAAGATCGATTGCAATTAGAGTTACGAAGGATAACCTTATGCATCATAAGTGCTACAATTGATAGAGAAAAATAGAGAAATTTTAGTTTTGAAAATGCGAATATATGACCGTGTGCCAAATCTCTGGCTGCGGTTGCAAATTAGACACGTCCCTATGGCAGCCGCTAGCCAGTGACTGCAGCCGTTTCCATAGAATTGTGTGTTATTATTCAGTCGCAGCCAGAGATTTGGGACAAGGCCTAAGGGAGCAGGGCGTTAATGTTGATTCGGCTTTCCCGAAAAGAGTCTTCACCGGGCCGTGACTACGTCGCGGCCCTACGGCCTTTTTAATCCCCTGAACAAATACAAAGGGCACTTCGCCAATGAATGGAGCTCGACCAGTCTCCATTGTTAGGATAGACTTGACTGGCAGTTCTTGCCAGTCTTTCATCATGCCGCTAATCCGGCCGAACTGTATAACAAAGGGAACAATGGAATCTGAGTGGAAGAGTTTCCTGGCTGTAATTGAGTGACAGCTCAGTTATTCTTCTTCAAGAGGTGCAACTTTACTTCGGCCGAGCCGTGAATAATAAGTTTGGCAATCGACTAGAGTGGAATTATTTTGCGCAACCAGTAGCAAGTTCTTGACAATTTCCATGCAGTATATCGGGCATTTTACTCTTTGTATACATGGATGTCTAAACCATCGGTACGAAGGTCTGTTTGCCGTATCCCCTGAAAGTTGATCCTTCCCTTAAAATAAATCCTGTTCATCTGAAAAATACATGTAAATAAATCCTGAGCCCCTGAAAAAAAAAAATCGGCCAGCAACAAATGCTGCGTGTGCGGGCCGGATTTTCCTGAGTATCTTTTTTATAAAGTATTAATGTTTATATGTGGCTCATTTTATTTCTTTTAAATGCTTTTTGATGCCTGTAAGTGGCGGTTAACCGCTGTTGGTTTTCACTGAATAAATAGGTATAAAGTAAAAAAAAATATATAGGCCTTTTTATAAATACCGATATTCTTGAAAAAATCTTCGGCGCACGGGATAAAAACGATCTCGGGGATCGACACTGACGGTTGCCCGGTGCTTTTAGTAATAGAAATAAGATGTCGGACGACTATTAAAAGTATTATTTAAGTTTCAGCGGCCGATCGGGCAATTAAAAAACGGCAACGCTATGTGAGATTCTGGTCTCGATGTGGGCGAGTGTTCGGGAGTATTGCAATATTCTATTGCTGGAGCAACCTTACAGAATATTCAGAGTTGATTATGAGTGGAATTGCTAAGCGTGACAGGCTTTTTGGGACGCGTAAAAGCGGATTCTTACCGTAAAATTATGTAGGCCTACCGAAGCCGGCCGCGCCGCCACGGTATCTGTAACGCACTAGTGACTGACTCCATTTATACACGCACGTAAAGTAGGCCTCCGGCCTACACGTGGTTGAAACTATTTCGCTGGTGCACGGGTCATTTAAGATCGTGGCTTTTACGGGCGCGGATACCAGGCTGACTGCTGAGCGGTGTGCGAGCATGTGGCCGTGGGTGCCCGATGTTCAGTTCGTCTACGGCAATGTGCCGATCCGGGACTGGAGGCCGGGGAATTACGGCACGATATTTTTACATCAAGCACATGAAACGAATGTTTCTACCAATAGCGAATTGGAAGAAATAACCGAGTGAAATTCAAGCAAGATTTAGCTGATCAGGAATATGCGATTTCCGTCTATGGACGGTAGGCCCCTACTACCTTGGATTCGAGAACGGTCACAGCCTACCTAATTCTCGCAACGATATGCATACATATCCGTTCGGTACGTGTACACTCTGCAGGCGTGTTTTCTTCATTTTTTCGGGCTTCATGATTGGGCCACAAAAAATGTTACGAAGATTTTAGTGGCCCGAATGGGTCACCAACAAACCAAATAAGTTAGTGTCGAACCCTTCCTAGAAAAAAACCCATGAATTCCGATCCCCTGGAAAGTATCCGTACCCCGACCGTCTTAAAGCAACCCCGACAACTAGACAGAAAAAGACTTCCAAAAAAATTACGATCACCAAAAACCACGATCCCTAAGAGAAATAACATAGACAGTTTTTAGGTTTCTCATATATACCCCGAAACATCCCCAAACTGATATAATCCATCCCCAAAAATATCAATTCTGATCCCCTTGAAAAAATGCTTGCCATGGGATAAAACGATCCCCGAGAAAAAATAACAAATCCCGATGCCGTGAAAAAATAAATCCCAACCCTCTGAAACTTGATCTCTGGGAGAAAAAAAACATCACCAACTTGAAACAAAACTTGGCTCTCTTCCAAGAATGATTGACAGCTGTTTTGTTAGGAACGCAGCCCTAGCCATGTCAGATATTATCTGGCCTATAATAATTCCCCCAAAAGACCCCCGTGAAAAATAGAAGAAAATACCACAAGCAAGAAAAATCACGATCCTCTAAAAAAGCAAAACAAGAAAAACAAAACAAAACAGAATCCCCTGAATTGAAGACGGTTTCCCGATCCCAAATCTTGGATCCCACCCAATCCCCGAGAGAAATAGAAGAAAAAGAAATAAATGCACGACCTTCTGAAATTATGGATAAGTAAGGATCCCCTGAACCCCAACAAAACGATCTCCAGAAATATATTTATATCGCTAGAAAAATAAATTCCGATTCCAGTGGGATAGATTCATTACATGAAAAGGAAATCCGGAGCCCCTGAGACTCAATAAGAAAAAAATCATCAAACCACATCCCGGCGAAAAATAAAGTCTTCCCCTATTATAATAACTATAAATCCGGCCCGATCCCCTTGAAAATGCCTGCCAGGGGATAAAACAGGTTTTTGTTGGCTTTCTAAGAAAACAAATTAAATCCCGATCCCCTAAAACTGAATGTATCCCGTCTGAAAAAAAAAACGATCAGATTTCAGAAAGTACTTTCTTCTCCTCTCCAAATAAAGTTCGAGAATATATAAATTTGCGCTTTCAGCCCCTTCGCTGAAATGTTTTATGGTATCCACGCAAGAAATAACTCGTCATATAATAATCCACCAAAAGATCCCCGTGAAAAAAATCATGACAATGAAGAGAAACCACGATCCTCTGAAAGAAAAAAAAACACAGAATCGGATTCCGTTGGTTTCCCCAACGATCTTCGGAAATATATTTCATCCCCAGAAAAAAAAAAGAATAAGACAAAAATTATCCCTGAATAAAATGCCGATCCCGAGACAAAAAAGGTGGAAACAAATCACGACCACCAAAATGCACAACGATCCGCTGAAAGTAAAAATGAGTTGGGAAAAGGAAATCCCGAGCCCCTGAAGAAAGACCCCGTTGTGACTATTATTTTATACTGATGATGCTGAAGTCTTCAAGGAAATGTTGCAAAGTTCCAGCATGGGGATATCTGTAGTCGACCGCTCAAGAAATAAACCCGTCGGCAATGTCCTACCCTCAAAGAAATTCCCGTAATAGGCTGATGTCAAGTATGAATAGGGCAGGCACAATAGGACTCCGATAATGAGCTATGCTTGGCTGAACTCCAGGCCGGCCATCCTGAGAGATGGTGCAAACGTTCAGATTAACTGGGTCTCTTTTGTAGGGGGATTAGGGCACACAATGGACCCGAAAAAGTTTGCAGGGCCGCGGCCTGGTGAAGACTCTTCTCGGGAAAGCCGAATCAACATTAACGCCCTGCTCCCTAAGATGATATTGATGGGAATAATTGAAACTTGTGTCTTTCCCCCCCACCCTGCAGTCTTCAATGGCGTTTACAATATGGATGAGAACATCTTCGTAGGAGCACCAACCGGTAGTGGTAAGACCATCATCGCAGAGTTTGCCATCCTTAGAATGCTGACACAAGCCCCAGAAGGAAGATGCGTCTTCGTCACTCCACTGGAAGCACTCGCAGAACAGGTAATGCTCAGATTCAGACTTTGGAAAACAAATTGTTAGGACGAAGTAAAAAATTGAGGCTTAGATACTAGCTTAGCACTGTGTAAGGTTTGTGAATGTTTTACTCCTATGTGAGAGTGTCTCCAACCTCCTTAACTTACCAGCAGTGTGGTGGGTCCGTTACCAGACTGTTCATTAGTAGGAGGAACATTACCATGTCAACCAAAGAGCATGGAGACTGGATCCGTAATCTTCATGAACTCTGTTGGCAGACATCGAGTCCAAGAAACTAGACTCTATTGCCCGACACCACTAACTCGCCAGGGGTTGGTTTTGCGAAGCCCTGCGATCGATTGTAACTTGAGTTACGAAGGATAACCCTTTGTAGGGGCCCTATCCTACGTAGGGCTGCAAGTCCTACGATTGATTGTAAGTTACGATGAGTTTGGTGAAATCAACCCTTGGATTGATATAAGCTCTGACCTCCAAATAAAGCTGGGAGACATTGTCTCTCTTCATTCATAGAGCTGCTTAAGCACCAAAAATTCGCTTAAGCACCAAAACCTTGGTTAAAATGAAAGCCAAAACTCCTTGTGAATGCTATGCTGAGCAAACAATGGTGAACACACGTCAAAAGCAGTAAACATCACATGAAAATTTGGTTGGTAATCATGTTTGATCAAGGAAGACCTTTCATGCTTAAGCAAATTTTGTGCTTAAGCAGCTCTATGAAATTGGCCCCATTTTTAGAGTTTACACTTATGGTCTCTTGCGAGGCTGTTGGTCCCTCTTGTTGGCCAAATTGCTGTCTGTCAAGTAATCTCCACCAGATTGTAACTCATTCCAATGAGGGTCACAGTTTTTGATCGGGAAGTGGTTGAAATTTATGTTGACTGTTGTCGTTGTCTTGCATAACAGGTGTACACTGAGTGGTATGCCAAGTTCCAGATGCAGCTGGGCAAGAAAGTGGTCTTGCTGACTGGCGAGACCAGCACAGACCTCAAGCTCCTCGCCAAGGGTAACATCGTCATCAGCACCCCGGAGAAGTGGGATGTACTGTCTCGCCGATGGAAGCAGCGCAAGAACGTCCAGAACGTAAACCTGTTCATCGTCGACGAGTTGCATCTCATCGGCGGAGACAATGGGGTAAGGTGGAGGGACAATGTCCAGGGGCCTTTCTCAAAGCTTGGCTCCAGGTCAGGCTCTTGCTCAGGCTCCGGCTCAGTCGCAAGCTCTGGCTCTGGCTCTGGCTCTGGCTCTGGCTCTGGCTATGGTTATGGCTCTGGCTCTGGCTCAGGTTCATGCTCAAGCTCAGGCTCAGGCTCAGGCTCAGGCTCAGGCTCAGGCTCAGGCTCAGGCTCTGGCTCTGGCTCTGGCTCAGGCTCTGCTGAAAATACAGGTTGTGGTTTTTCATTGAAGCTGAAGCTCTGTTTTCTTTTTCAGAATCGCGGCCAAAATCCTCTATTTTGATACCCGTAATTCTAGAATGGATTCACGAAATGGAGCTGGAGCCTGAGCCGAGCTTTGAGAAAGGCCCCTGGTTGTCCACGATGGCGATTGATTGTAACCTTCATGGGCTTATTTCATAAAGCACAAAATTTGCTTCAGCATGAATGAAAAGTCTTCCTTGATCAAACACGATTACAAACCCAATTTTCATGGGATGTTTACTGCTTTTTACTTGTATTCAGCCAGTGTTTTCTGAGCAAATAACATTCACAAGGAGTTTCGGCTGGCATACTGAAGTTATTTACCAAGGTTTTTGGTGGTAAAGCAAATTTTGGTGCTTAAGCAAATGTTGGTGCTTAGGCAAATTTTGGTGCTTAAGCAGCTCTATGAAATTGGCCCCTGGATACATATTGTTTGGGAAGAAACTCGCGCAGATTCACAGTGGTTTCATCTTGTCCAAACATCTGTTTTATTTTTGCCAGCCCGTACTTGAAGTCATCTGCTCCCGGATGCGGTACATCTCATCTCAGATTGAGCGCAACATCCGCATCTTGGCTCTTAGCTCCTCCCTTGCCAATGCCAAAGACATCGCTCAGTGGCTGGGCGCCAACACCACGAACACCTTCAACTTTCATCCCAACGTCAGACCCGTTCCGCTGGAGCTTCACATACAGGTGAGATATGGAGGAGACAAATTCGTTGGAATTTCTAAACTGGCCATGGTTTGGCAAACTTTGAGTGAAGACGAAATCATTTTTGAGACGTAAGCATCCTGGAGTTTTTGACGAGGGCAGGTGATGAGTGAAAGTTTCTCAAGGGACGTAATCCTGATGTCTGATGAGAGAAACCACTGATGCTCCAGAAATGTATGTAATTATCCAGAAATTAGTAAAACAAAGACCGAAAACAGTTTTGATCTCGGGGTAAGATCGAAACCATTCTTTATGATTTATAAGAAAAATTAGTCGGGTTTTTGCTATTTTCTCGTGACTCAGATGTCCAATTGAGCTTATTTCATGCACATGTTTGATTAGACAGAGTGTGAGTGCTGTTCTGTGACCTTTACCAATCATGTATTATACGTTTAACTCACAAATTGCTTATTACAATTTCAATATCTTCACAAACCTCTTTCTGTTCAGTGATTGATTTATTATTATTATTCTTCCAACCTGTTAGGGTTTCAACATAACTCACACCGCGTCGCGTCTGATTGCCATGGTCAAGCCGACCTACAATGCCATCTTGAAGTATTCACCCAACAAGCCGGTCATCGTCTTTGTGCCGTCGCGCAAGCAGACCAAACTGACCGCCATAGATCTCTTGACCTACGCATCGGCCGAAGACACGGAGCAGAGCAGGTTCCTTCACGTCCCTAAGGAGGACCTGTCTGGCCACATCAGTAAGGTCAACGATGAGGTAGGTACATCCTGTAGTGGGCAAAATTCACAGAGCTGCTTAAGCACAAAAATTTGCTTGAAGCATGAAAAGTCTTCCTTGATCAAACGGGATTACCAACCAAATTTTCCTATGATGTTTACCGCTTTTGACTTGTAATCTGCCATTGTTTGCTGAGCATAACGTTCACAAGGAGTTATGGCTGGCATACTGATTTTATTTACCAAGGTTTTGGGTGCTTAGGCAAATTTTGGTGCTTAAGCAGTTCTATGAAATTGGCCCCAGTCCCGTGACAGGTGCCATGAATCATGTATGTGCAGAAACATTGAAACATTTGATTTTATTACGTTCACTATCTCATTGGGTATTTTCTGACCAAATTTCAATGCAATCCATTCATGAGTCGCCAAGCGATTACTGATTGTCTGGAAAAGTCCATTATTTTCGCTGGCATTACAATGAGTGACAATGGCGGCCATGCCAAGGGGTGATTTACAGACCAAAACTAAGAATGTTAAGATGTCCACAACTGTCACTCAATTGTAATGGCAGGAAAATGGACTTTTTCAGACAATCAGTAATTGCTCGGTGATGCATGAATGGATTGCATTGAAATTCCGTAGGAATTTGCCATGGTACATACTGAATGCAGCAGACTAAAAATCAAATAGCTGACAACATGTATTTTCTTTTCATATTTTGTTTAAAATATTTTATTCGTGAAATAACCACAAGGGAAACTGACTGAGTTTTTTTAAGTCATTGAAAAGTGAACAAAGAAAAATTTACTGGAGCGGGATTCGAATCGGCAACCTCCTGAATACCGTACAGGCGCTCTACCAACTGAGCCATCCAGCCCTATGTTGGTGGTGACCCCAATAGTCAACTATCTTTGTTCGTTTGGCAGTCAGAAGACATGAAACCAATAAAATATTTTATTTTGGAAAATGGGTATATTTAAATATCTTATTTTGGGGGACACACTGTAGAATAATACAAAGATCTAGAGATGAATCTTATTTCTTAGAGATTGCCTGGAACTGGTCCCTCGTGTGACATGGGCCTTAGAACCATATTTGAATTTGGTATTTCTCCCATCTGTCTCTGTTTCATGCAGACACTGTGTGAGATGTTAGAGAACGGCATAGCCTACCTCCACGAAGGCTTGTCTGAGCTAGAGAAGAAAGTAGTGGAACAGCTCTACACATCAGGAGCTGTCCAGATCGTCGTTGCTGCTCGTAACATGTGCTGGGGCATGACCTTCCCAGCTCATCTGGTAGTTGTCATGGATACGCAGTATTATAACGGGAAGATACATGCGTAAGTTTGGAGGAATTTTCCTTTGTTTCATTTCATTATTTTATTAGCTGTTCCATGAAGCCTGTGGTTCTCATCGCACCTACTTAATTCCTTTGAGTGTGCTTTCGTCAAATTGTTGGGCCATATCAGATTGTTGGATATACTTTATAATATTATGTGTAAATGTTCTTGATATATCTAAATTTCATAGTAGTATTCTACCTTTTCTGCCTTTGAGGGCTGATGTGGCCTAGGTCTTTCGAATCAAGCCATTGGCTAGTGGTGCTTGTGTCCTTGGGCAAGACGCTTTGTCACATATTGCTCCTCTTCACCCAGGTGTAAATGGGTACCTGTGAGGGTAGAGATGGCTTTATGCGCCTTACAGCAGCCGGAGCTGTATACTCCCCAGGGAGTTGAGATGGTTTCAGGAATGTAAATGTAGCCCAATGACCAGGGATAATAGTAATATGCGCATAGAGACATAATTGATTGTGATATGCGATGTATAAGTGTGGTTTATTTTTACGAGTAGTGACAGTCTTCCTATTCTTGCTATTTTGTTCCTCAGGTACGTGGACTATCCAGTGACTGACGTTCTGCAGATGGTAGGCAGAGCCAACAGACCAGAGGTTGAACACGAAGGTAACAACACTTCCCTCTCAGTTACCCTCAAGGGATTGGTCTGAAACATCTGCGATTCCTTAGATTGCAGGATAGGGTCCGTGATACCGGGGTTATCTTGGACTTTGTGAGGAGCAGGTGATGAGTGAAAGTTTCTCAAGGGACGTAATCCTGATGTCTGATGAGAGAAACCACTGATGCTCTGTCAATCAGTTTGCTTGTCGGTTTGTCTGTTTAGCTGGGATGTTTGTTGGTGATAGCTGTCTGCCCATCAGATGAGTCGTCTGTCTCAGTTTTGTATCTCAAGTGATGTTATCCTATTTACCTATAAACCAGGCTTGTAACTAGGCTTAGGACCTCCTGCCGCCATTTGAATCCCAGAAAACGAAATTAAGGGATTGGGCCACACGACAGAGCCTAAGAAAGGCTCCAGCTTCACCATGTATCTCAAGCCCTTCATTTCATTTAGGACACGAAATGGCGGTAACAAAATAAATCCCAAGTCGAGCCTCAAGCCTCAATTTGTGAAGGCCCTGTATGTCAGATAACACAAAATACGTATTCGCTGTCAGTCTTTCGGCCTGTTTAAGGGTTTTTATGAAACGGAGCCTCAGGCTCAAGCTCCGGCTCCATATCGTGAATCCATTCCAAAATAACTATCAAAATAGAGGCTATTGGCTGCAGTTCGGAAGGTTTGACAAGGAAAAACAGAGCTTCAGCTTCAATGAAAAACCACAACCTATATTTTCAGCATATGGATGCCTGAGCCTGAGCCTGAGCCTCTGCTTTGAAAAGGCCCAGAGTCTCTTCTGTGCCACTGTAGGGCTCCCTCTGTTGTTGAGTTTCTCATTTACACAGTATCTTTCTTCTGTGTCCTCAAATGCTAATAGTTCATGGTTGTGTTTCTCTTGCAGTTGGTAAATGTGTCATTCTGTGCCAGGGCTCTAAGAAAGACTTCTACAAGAAGTTCCTCTACGAACCACTGCCTGTGGAGGTGAGATATTAATATTCAAAACAAATTTTTAAAAATCGTCAAGTAATCACAGTCAATTTCCCTTGTGGTTATTTGGGGACAATATTGGTTAAAAAGCCGCATCCTCTTTGAGTGATCCCCTATGTACCTTTTCTCAGGTTGCAGCATTGCTAATGCTGCGCGTATCTTCAATGATCCTTGGGATATAGCGGTATGTGTGTGGTTTCATGGCTTCTGACTGCCAAATGAACAAAGATAATTGACTATTGGGGACACAACCTTTGATTGAGGCAATTCATTGGTCAAAAACTGATCATGTGCTCGCATACCTTAGTCGACATATAACAACAAAAGTGATGTTTACCTCCGACAACTAGCGATGTATGCTTTGAAAAATAAGCATTATTCCCAGGTTTTAGCCTGTTGTAGTGTTGTGTTTGTAATGTACATATAAGAACTTGGAACCAACTTGCAAAACAAAAATAATGTAGGGACTGGGCTAGTCTATTGAGTTTTCACTGGTACTTTGCGACAATGCATGCACTCTACACTCTTGGTTGCAGGGAACAACCTGTGGTGCCATACATCCCCTTAAGTATACAAAACTCAATGTACTGCCTCATGCCATCCAACAACTGTTAAATTAAATTCATCAGTGGAGTTATTATCAAAGAAGATTACAATCATTCTTCATTTTGGTTCTGTTTTGTAGTCTCATCTTGATCACTGTCTCCACGATCACTTCAATGCCGAAGTGGTTACCAAGACCATAGAGAACAAGCAGGATGCGGTGGATTATCTGACCTGGACGTTCCTCTACAGGAGAATGACACAGAATCCCAACTACTACAATCTACAAGGTATGGTGTCAAAATTGCTCCCAATAGTATACAACCCTAGATGCTAACACTTCAGCAGAAATGATTAACACAACGACCAGTCCTAACCAGGGCTCGAAACAGTACTAGCCTGGCGTACAATGTCTAGCAAAAACCACTCTGGGCTAGCTAGACTCACTTCCTTGGTTGCCCAGTGGGCTAGTACAAACAGAATCTGCATGCAAAGGTATGGATCAGCATATGTGCAGGCTAGTAGAAATTTAAACAGACTTGTAAAATATGAAGTAAGCTGGACTGGTGGGCTAGCCAGGAAAGAAAGTTAGCGCAAGTCCTGCTAACCTTACAGGATCCCGTATATAGAGGGATCCCAATACGACACGTTTAGAATTGGCTAGGCTCTATCTATCCCAGGATCTGTCAAACCACAGACCTCACGCTAAGATGCTACTCTCAACTGTGGCTCTTTGCTTCCCCTCGTCAGGTGTGACCCATCGGCACCTCTCTGACCACCTCTCTGAGCTGGTCGAGAACACCCTCCAGGATCTGGAGCAGTCCAAGTGCATCAGCATCGAGGACGAGATGGACATTTCTCCTCTGAATCTGGGCATGATTGCCGCCTACTACTACATCAACTATACCACCATCGAGCTCTTCAGCATGTCGCTCAACAACAAGACCAAGATCAAGGGGTTGATTGAGATCATCTCGTCCGCTGCGGAGTACGAGCAGATCCCCATCAGACACCACGAGGACTCGGTGATGAAGCAGGTGAGTGGGATTAGTCGGTGTGTAGATTAAGCAGGATTAAAGGGATTAACTGAGTCTGAGTAGATAATGTAAGTTACACTAACCCTGTCTCGCTACTTGAGGCTGCATCCGAATCTGTTGTCTAGAGCTCCATTGGAAATACGCGGAGACACTAAGACAATAGGCCTAGCCATAGCTCTGGAAGCTCGTTTCGGACACAGCCCGAACCTAGTGTTCTCCACTGTAGTCATCATACTCCATGCTGGTTTTTACAGAATGCCAATTTATGTGTTTCGATCTTTCTGTCTTGATATGTCCACCTCTATCCTCTCTTTGTGGTTTGCCAGCCTTATTGCATGCTTTCCCCGTTTCCCTGGTCACTCTGTGTCCCCTTTGTTCAGATCCTCTCATCCATTTCTGCATCTTCGCATGTTCTTGTCCTCTTGTCATTTAGCCTTTGAGAAAGATCCTGCTAGGATCGAAACGTCAGGCCCTCACAACTCCAAGCACTTGATTTAATCTATATTGATATATTATAAGTCCCCACCCTATCTGTCAATCCTTGTATCACTGTGTGTGTCACCCTTCTATCTTGACATATCTGTGTTGTATCAGTACACAGCGTATGATAAGGAAGGAATATGAATGAATGCTGAACAGCCTTCGGTGCCGGGGTCCAACAGTACCCCACTGCCATCCTCTAACAGCATCACAAAATGAAATACAGGCATATTTTGAGCTCTTCAAAGAGGTAGCAAGTGTTCCTTGGTGCTATGATTCCTGTTTTACTGTCCAAATTTCAGTTGTCCAGTCGGGTTCCGAACAAGCTTGCCAACGCTCGCTACAACGACCCTCACGTGAAGACCAATCTGCTGATCCAAGCTCACCTGGGTAGAATGCAGCTATCTGCGGAGCTGCAATCTGATACAGAGGACATCCTTAGTAAGGTAAGCTATCCCTTCATGCTGTTTGGCAGATGATACTGCTTCCAAACGGACTTTCTGTGTCATTCCTCCCGTCATTAGGCCATCTCGCATGAAACAATAAGCCTTTTGAGAGTTAAATGGGAATAGTATTTAGTACACTGAATTCTTTCATTGCAACACATGATTCGGGGCAAGCTTTTGCTTAGTTGAAAGACGAAATCATTTGTGAGACGTAAGCATTCTGGAGGTTGTGATGAGGGCAGGTGATGAGTGAAAGTTTCTCAAGGGACGTAATCCTGATGTCTGATGAGAGAAACCACTGATGCTCTGTCTGTCAGTTTGCATGTCTGTTTGTCTGTTAGCTGGGCTGTTTAGTTTGTCTGTCAGTGACACTGTAGGGCTCCCTCTGTTGTTCTGTTTCTTATTTACGCAGTATTTGGCAAATTTGCAGTCGAAACAAAATGATTTGTGAGTTGTCTGCAAGTTAAGACCTTTCAAAATTGCGACATCTCACAATAAATGTGCCTGAATATGAAATCACCTCATAAAATTGCTGTCCATTTGCGAGTTAGATCTGAATGGTATCTTGTACACAGGCTTCTTTCATTGCAAAACTCCACGCCAGTTTGAATTTCACAGACTAAAGACTCTGTTGCTATATCACATGATTCAGGGCAAGCTTTTGATTAGTTACATAACAGATGTCTTGCACCAATACACTGTTCATAATGGATAAGAATGGCACAAAGGAACCAGACCATTCCAGAGATGGGTATCGCTATGCAAAAGTTTGCTCAGAATCGCGTGCACCATTCATTATCCCTTACTTGATGGTGCACATTCAATGTTATGTGGATTGGTTTGGGGAAACAACATGTAATATTCGTTCGTACTTTTGCACTTCTATTTCGTTCGCACTTCTCATAAGGTCTCAACATTGCGACTAGCCTGCTCCAGTCCTCATCAGGGGACTGTCTTCTTCTGATGAAACGTTGAGACCTCATGAGGAGCGCGAACAAATTAGAAGTGTGAAAATTTGAACGATTCTTACATGGTGTTTCCGCAAACTGATCCACATGTCAGTATTTTGATTGATGAGGAGGTTGGAGCAGTTTATTACCTTGTCTACTATCATACTCATCTTCTAATGACCTTCCCTGGTTTTGATGTTCGTCCCACCAGGCACTGCGGTTGATCCAAGCCTGCGTTGACGTGCTGTCCAGCAACGGTTGGCTGTCCCCTGCCCTGGCTGCCATGGAGCTGGCTCAGATGGTCACTCAGGCCATGTGGAATAAGGACTCCTACCTTAAGCAGCTGCCTCACTTCTCCACGGAGCTCATCAAGAAATGCACCGAGAAGGTAATAAAAGTTTGACCCAATGGAACTATCTGAAAGGGGCTTTAACCCTAACCCTAACATAGCTGGATGAAACAGCTCAAGGATATTGCTTAGCTACTTGCCTCATACGAAAGAAGAAGACGACCCTTACCCTCTGCATCTACCACACAAGACAAGAGCTGCTTACCACACATTACCACAGGGGGACTGGATATTAACCCTTACCCTCTACACGCCAGGTGTGGCTAAACAGCCCAATGCGAGAGTGGCAGTCACTCTGGCACTGTCTACAGATAAAGGGTGTGGGATGAGGGTTGTCTGCCTGGCTTGATGCTTTCCTTCTTTGTCTCTTGGCATCAGACTGCTTGGCAAGTGTCCCTTTGTAGTCAGAGTCTTTTGGTGACCACTTGTCTCCAGGTTTCTCCGTCTGAGGCCGAAGTTTCTGAAGGGTTAACGTCAAAGCACGGGACCTTCAAGTCTCTTTTGCAGATGCCGTTATATTGCAGCTGTGGCCTGCCTGGGGGCCATTCCCCTGTATCAGCTCAGCTCACCATACATGAGGTCCTTGGGAATCCGGCCATAAGTGTACCGTTAGCGATAAAACATATGCATGTGCACTATCCATCTGTGACCGAAAGCTCTCCATCAATGATTTTTCTATATTAATGATTTTGTTGGATTTTTTTTTTTGGTCAGGGTGTTGAGAGTATCTTTGACATCATGGAGATGGACGATGATGATCGGACAGGGCTCCTGCAGTTGGCCGATGCACAGATGGCAGACGTGGCTAGATTCTGCAACCGCTATCCAAACATTGAACTCACCTATGAAGTACAGGAGAAGGACAGTTTGGAAAGGTAAGGATGCAATGAAGACAGAGAAAATTGACAGGAATGTTTCAGGTGTGAATAACTGAGCGGCAGAGCTCCGACCTACATTTCCGATTTTACCTCACTCTTATACTCCCACAAGAAATCTACGATCCACAAACATGCTACTTCTCGAGGAACACAAGTCACGGCACTCTTGGGTGACAGGTCCTTTCCTGTGGCAGCTCCTTACATCTGGAACTCACTACCTCTCCACCTTTAGATCGAGTTCTTGTACTACCAAATCTCATGACACAAGTTTTCAACGAGTAATTTGTTCATCTGTATTACTTCCATGCTTCTTGTCTTCAAGTTTGCATATATGTGTGCATTACAAGTCTATATTTGTTAGTTTAACTTCGCCTGTAAGATAACGTGTGACTAGGACAATTAATGGAATGTATGCCTTTTTTTTATTTCAGTGGTTCTCCTGTTGTCGTTAATGTGATTCTTGAACGGGAGGACGAAGTTACAGGACCAGTTGTGGCGCCATTCTTTCCACAAGTAAGATTCATTGTTTGCATCATATGGATATCTGTCATTGGTGAACGCATAGGTTGTGCTTTGTGGAGATTAAGCACAATAGGTTGAATATGTCTCCACAGGGAAATTCTAAAGGTGTATAGGTCTCCACAAGGTTTTCATGAAACTGATATTTGGAATGAACTCAAAAAGGAGGAATTTCCAAGGTATACTTATCAATCACAAAGAGAGAAGTATATAAGGGACATTCGCTAGAAATTTCAACCCAGGAAAGTGATTCTGGTTCAAATGGCAGCGATTTCAATTCTGCTCTTTGGAGAGTGTTCATTTTAATACACAAGAACAAAGTCCATGCCTCCACAAGGATACACATTTTGGTTATGTGTATAAAGTTGTGCACATCATTATGAGTGTCCATAAATATTTATATTAATCATCAAATAAACACAAGGGAAACTGACTGGATTTAATAATTAAAAGTCATTGAAAAGTGAACAAAGAAAATTTGACTGGAGCAGGATTCGAATCAGTGACCTCTGGAATACCATACATAAGAGCGCTGTTTACAGCATTCCTGAGGTAACTGGTCCGAAACCTGCTGCCGTCAATTTCTCTGTTCACTTTTCAATGACTCAATATTGATATTAATGATAAATGGGAAATGATTTATCTGAATTTCTCTCGAATTTTGTCTAGAAACGCGAGGAAGGCTGGTGGGTTGTGATCGGCGATACCAAGACCAACAGTCTGATCTCCATCAAGAGGCTGACCCTCCAGCACAAGGCTAAGGTCAAGCTGGATTTCGTCGCTCCATCCCCAGGCACCCACAACTACACCATCTACTACATGAGTGACTCCTACATGGGATGTGATCAGGAATACAAGTTCAGCATTGACATCAGAGAGGCTAGAGACACCAGTAGCGAGGATAGTGACGATGACAGCTCAGATGATGAGTAGACATCTGACCACTAGAGGGCGCTGTCCTGCATCAGATATGCTGTTCCCCAATAGAGGGCGCCATTTTCCATCAGATATGCTATTCCCCAAAAGAGTGCACTATTTTGCATCAGATATGCTATCCTAATAGAGGGCGCCATTTTCCATCAGATATGCTATTCCCCAAAAGAGTGCACTATTTTGCATCAGATATGCTATCCTAATAGAGGGCGCCATTTTGCATCAGATATGCTATTCCCCAATAGAGGGCGCAATTTTGCATCAGATATGCTATTCCCAATAGAGGGGGCTATTTTGCATCAGATATGCTATTCCCCAATAGAGGGCGCCATTTTGCATCAGATATGCTATTCTCCAGTAGGGGGTGTCGTTTTGCATCAGATATGCTATACTGTAAGCCGAAAGTTTTTTAATGGCGCCCTCTATTGATAAAAAAATAGCGGTTGTGTTTTTCGTTCTACATGCACAGGGTTCGGTGCGTGGCTCGCGATATGCGATTCATGTCTGAAAGGAGCAAGAACTTAGAAGAATATTTTCCGTGGACAACATCTCCCGGATTTCCCTGCTGGTCGTTTGCTCATGATTAGCCTTCCGGCTTCCCAGATTTCGATCAAAGATGATTTCGCAGTGTGCAAAATGTTACACTGACGCCACCGTAGTCTCGCAATCTGTGTGGCGCCACCTAGCATCTTTATGTTTTCTTCAGATTACTGTATATCCCTGATGTACACATTGGGATGGCTTTTTAAGTATTGCTGACAGAGAATTTGATGTAAATAAGGCGGACGGATTTTGTGTACGGTTTTGTTTTGGTTTTTTTTTTAAGCTGTTATTAAGCTGTTAATTTTACAGCTTTTCCCTTTACGTTTAGGGTTGCATTTCAGTGATAAAAAGGAAAGGAAGTAATTTAAAAAGCTAGTGCCTAAAATAAAGGAAGTATGTTAAATAATGCAATTCATAGCTCAGAAGCATCAGATGAATCTTGTTTGTATCATAGGAGTAAAGTTGTGGGTTAAAGAAACAAGTTCAATCCGATACGAACAAAGATAATTGACTATTAGGGACACCACCAACAAAGGGCTGGATAGCTCAGTTGGGAGAATGCATGTACGGTGCTCCGGAGGTCGCTGGTTTGAATCCCACTCCAGACTAAAAGCAAACATTATTTTCAGTTTTTTTCTAGTTATTGTACATAGTCATTTGTTTTGTGTTAAAGAACAGTTTCTGTTTAGAAAACCATCATGTTTGTAAATTATGTTGATTTATTTTGTAGGTTGTATTTTACTGTGACATGTTCGTCATTCAGAAGTTTGTGTGGTTTAAATTGTTTATTTCATCGAACATTCTTTGTGGCAAAACTCATCCGTGTAATGATCCTTACACTTCTAGGAATAGGTTTGTAGTGTCGAGAAGAAATGGTAAATCATTTCATGAAATGTTGAGGAAAAATTGTTCACAATTATGGAAGGATATATCGGGAATCTCGACAGTTTTGGCCCAGAAAATCACCTAATTTGGAGACGTATATAGCTGACGGGCGAAACGCATAATGACAGTTTTTCTGAAGTTATTAGGTTCATTGAGGGTCAATGTCTGACTACAGACATATTTTTTGACTAGTGACCTCTGCCAAAACACCTTCAATTTGGTTCTGAAAGGGGCACTTCCATTGGGAAATCATAATGTCTATGGGAAAAAACCCCTTACCACTTGTATTTGTAATAAGTTGTAAATAAACAATGGGATTTGTATGAAATAAACAAAACGAAACAGATATATTCGATTAAGAAATTGAAACATTTATTTTATCATGTTGGTAGGTCTGCACCAAAACACTTGGTTTTGACAAGTGCGAATACATTATGGTTTTTAACTTTTTATATTTGTCAGAGAATAATGACTTTTGGTGTAAAAACTAATTGTTTCATATAACAACATAGGAAAGGAAATATTCTTCTATCTCTTACTGTAGAGTAAGTGTACGTGTACAAATGCATTTGAAAATATGTATTCGACACTTGATCCCATATTTTGTCATTAAAAAGATCAACTTTTCAAATTCTGAATCAATATATTCTATGTAATGGCACACTCAAGCCTTCCTTCCTAATAACTGGAGTTTTCCTACTAAAAACATTTACAAGAAAATATATCACATAAGTACTGTCACAACACTATATACAATATAAATATTTCTGTTTAAACTAGAATACACAATACTTCTTGCACACAGATACATGAACACTTGAAGATTGAAAATTTGGACGAATAATAATAAGACTATACTACTGTATTACAGAAGTAACCTATTGATTCTGATGTATATGCTGCTATAAAAGGGCACGTACAGCATTGGTAAAGGTGACAGGCTGCAGGCTGCTCATAATTTGATTTGTCATGAAATTTAAAAAAAACGGTGAAATTTTCAGCTCAATTGATCATTGGAAACAGTAGAAAACAACTGTTGGGAACCATGTGGGAATAGCTGTCTCATTTTTTTATTTCGCCAAGATCAAAAATGTTTTGGTGTTTGATTTTACTCTTTTCTGGATTTGTTTGGGTCTGTTACCAGTGATGTACATGCCCTTTAAAATTGGCAAAAACAAAACTTTTCAGGAAAAATATTGATCCTCGTTTAATTTCTTGGTATAAGTATAAGTATCCACAACTGTTTTGAAGAATGTGTGAATAGTATACAGGAATGTACAAGAATACTGTATATAGTTTTCAGTGAAAGTATTAGATTTTTACTTTCATTTTGTATGTGATTTTTGCAATCCAAGAGTAAGATATGTCATCTTGAAATGTTGGCAGGTATGGTTACCACAAAAAGTTTACAAGAATATCACATGCTCAGAGTATGAGGTCTCACTAATATTTGTCAAAGACACAAAGACTAAGATCGAAATTTATTGAAACTCCAAGCCCTCCTTACTCTTAACAGATCAAGGTTTCAGGTCATTATTTTGGTTGATGAGCAGTTTGCAGCAGTTTAACTACTTGTAAAGATGACTATAAACATACCGGTAATGAAAATAATGCCAGCATGAAATAATTCATAAATGGAACAAAAATTATCGGTCTAGATCTACCAAGCCATTTGTTCTGTGGAATGTTTAAAGATGACTAATCTCATAATTTTTTTGTTCTATACAGAAATCCGACAATGAACTGAAGTACATAAGGCACAATAACTCACCAGACAACCACCCCCCCCCCCCCCCCCCAACACACATTTCCCTCACGTGCCATTCACCGGTCCCCATCACACCTTCTGGTTGTAGCAGACCACTTCGTTGAGATCGTAACCGGATAGGGTGAAATTCCGTCCGTTCTTGTTTGTAAAGTGAGCCCCGCAGAGCTGCGTGTCCGATACACTCTCGCTAAACATCAACTGGATCTGGTAAAAGTATCAGACAAACGTGATATTTAATAATGATGGTAATATAGAAATTATCCCTATGCAATATTTGAAAGGGCATGTACAACATTGGTAGAGGTGACAGAGCAGCTACAGGCTGCTCATAATTCGATTTGTCATGGAATTAAAACAAACCTGTGAAATTTTCAGCTCAATTGATCATTGGAAACAGTTCAAAATTTGACTAAGGGTAATGAATATTAAAGTGATTTAAATACCTGAGTGACATCACCATCTTTAGAAATTGACCAAACACGGACAAACGTATCCTCAGATGTAGACACAAGCTACGAAAAAAAAAAATTGAAAAGAAATCAGAGAATTCAAAGAAAGAAAAGTTCAGAATTCATGATAAAATGTCGCAGGATTCCTCTAAAAGTCATTTATTACCAACAGATTTTAAAACTAATTTCATACTTTGGTTTTTCCCCCCAAAGAAATGCAGATTCATGGGCAAAATTATCAAGAAATTTCAAGTCCCATACAGTGCCAACCTTTTGAGAAAACAGTGATAAACGCTCACAGTATTTTTTAAATCTATTCATAGGAGTTTTGATCTCCCAGGCCTGAAACCAAAACTGTTTTTGGCCTTTACACTTTTCCGGATATATACAGCATTTCAGGCGGAACAAATTTAATCTTAATTTTGTGGTTTAAATTGTTAATGATAGAACCAGATGGAAAATTCACAAGAAAACAACCGAATGATCTTCCGATAACTGTATCTGTTAAATTGTTGTTTGCGAGATAACGTTGTGTTTTAGTTTCTCACCAGCCCAGGAATGGGAGCTACATCGATAGCATGGATCCACTTAGCATGAGCACAGATCTCTGAGACCAACGTTCCCTTCATAGCATCAAAGAGTCTGATGTGACCAGATCCAAAGCCACCGATGACGAGCCCATCAAACAAACATACTGAGGTACACGTCACTCTGAAAATATCAACAAAAATAATTATATTAATCGATATAAAAAAGCAATACAAGACATAAACTGCTGCAAAATTATGACCTGAAATTGATAAAATGCTTGGAGTTAGGAGGCCTGGTGTTTCGATCCTAGCAGGATTTTCTTTTTACACAAAGGCCAACAATCTGTGTGTAAGATCTTGCTAGGATGGAAACATCCAGGGTTTCCTAACCAGGGGGGAAAAAAGGAGGTTTATAGTTCTAAGCACAAGTCTATGACACTGTCACCCTAATGCGGAATTCATAGGGATTCTTATTATGAAACATATTTTTAAAAATTGCCTTTGAGAAAGATCCAGCTAGGATTGAAACGTCGGGCCCTCCTAACTCCAAGCATTTTACAAATTTGAAAAGTATGTTTTAAAAGAAATGAACAGATGATGAAACTGTACCCTCCGCCGTTTATCCGACAGACCCTGCTGAAGTTCTGCCCCGCTTGCCACACCATGATACAGCCGGAGTCGTCGGCCGATGCCATGATGGATCCATCACCCGCGATGGCACTGATCGAGTAGGGATGGCCGGTCAGCGTCTCGGAGAGAGTCACGTTGGTGCCTCTGGACGGCACGCTGAAGATGAGTATTTGAGCTGTGGAGGTGCCTATGGAAGAACAAGATCATTCAAGGTTATTTAATAAGCATGTTGTCTGGTTTGGTTTTGCACCTTTGGTTCGAATCCCACCTGAAGATGAGTATTTGAGCTGTGGAGGTGCCTACGGATGAACAGGATCATTCAAGGCCATAATGCATGTTGTCTTGGGTTTGCACCTCACATAACTGGTTCGAATCCCACCTAGGCCTAACCATACACTGTAATAGTTTTTGAATAGTAATACCAGTATCTTGTACACACTGACTGCTATCTCTTATAATCTCTCAACAGGTTTTATGCTACTTACCTACTGCAATGTAATTATCATGGACGGCTGCTATACCTCGAGCGAATCCAATACCTGTGTACACAAGTCATAAAATATGGCAATAGGTCTTAGATCACATAATGACAGAGTAACAATTGTTGATTGTTTTAAAGTCCATGGCATCTGTATGTCCTCTAAACCAAATGGCATCCTCACAGCCTCAGTCTGGTTAAAGCCGAAATTGACCACTTTTTCAAATTTAATATTGTAATACCAGAGATGCCAAGTTCAAAATTTTTTCATGAGTGAGATTTTCATGACGCGGCGTCTCAGCGCGCGCACATGCGCGAAAGTGAGGGAGCAGAGCAGCCAAGTGGGGGGAGGGGGTGTCCCGGGGAGATCCCCCCTACCATGGTAGGGAGCTTTTTAAATTTTAGCTCTTAATGGTGCATACTGAAGTGACCTTTTTCTTTTTCTTTTTTTTATTTATTTTGAAAAACAAAAGGGAAACAATGCAAATAATGCTACTTTTTTCTTTTTTTTCCTTGTCGGGTCCCGATGCGTGAGAAATATGGGTGTCATGCGTGAGACCGTGAGACGGACCCTAAATGCGTGAGTCTCACGCACAATGCGTGAGACTTGGTAGCTCTGTAATACTCTCTGGGAGAATCTCATTATCATGCTGGACAGCGCCCTCTAGGGACGAGGTCTCTTCTAAAAGAAAAAATAAACCAATGGGAGACTTTTGAGAACCGGTCTTCAACTGAAGTCAACAGCGCACGTGCACAAACAACAGCGCAGGCGCAAAACAACGCGCGCATGCTCACAATTGTGTGCGCGTGCGCTGTTGACTTGAAGACCGGTTCTCAAAAGTCTCCCATTCTAATATTTATGACACACTTCTGAGATACGTACCAACGCTAGGATCAATGTGCACAAGACCGTGCCAGAAAACCAGCGCAGATCCATCAGGCTCAAACATCTATGGTGAAAGAGCAACAAGAAATAAATTTTAGATTATTAGCCTCAAATATATTTCCCAACCCCCACCCCACCCCAAAAAGAAACAAACTTCTAAAATTAATTTCATGGTATGGACCCTTCTGGCCTGTCAATCAAACTGTGCGTATTGACCAATCAGAGGACACGTCATTCATTACCTCGTTCACATGCGGTATGCATAAAAACACAAGCAGTTGCTAATAGGTGGGCGGGGCTTAACAGCAAAGCCGGAACAGTCCATTGTTGATGATCACAGGGTTCAAAATGTTACGAAGGGGCTTTCTGGCTAAAGAATGTCCAAAGAATATTGGTATAGTGAAACTGAGTTGACCTCGGAAAAAAATCATGAAATCTTCCGAGATTGACTGGAATTTACCTGAATACCTCGCTGATAGCAGATGACCAGCAATGTCCGTGACGGCAACTGACAAAACTTTGCCTGTAATAAAAAACAGAAATAAACATATACACTGAACTGACAAAAATCATTTAAAATAACCAAAAATCTACATCCCTCTCTACGCTCTACCCAGCCCCGCCCACATTTTACTTAGTGTGAAACTTAATAAAGGCCATCTGCCATGTCTACACGCCAATTGGTAACATTATTATTAAAATATTGTATCATAAATGTAAAAGAGCTGAAATTGAAGTGAAAAACCAAGAAATTTTCCCAAAACATGGTGAAATAATGTGATTAATATATTGTTTCCATGGCAACCTACATCCATCATGGCCGCGCCGTCAGGTTTTTTTTTACAGACCAAATTATTAACATTGTCAGCATCCAAAAAAATGGCAAAGAATCCCACATTGAGGTTTTATATCTTCATGGAAGGTTTCCCAGTTAAATAAAGATTCGCCAAGTCCAACTGATAATTTTATTTGGCGACATTTAATGGTTAAAATGGCTTTGCATACCTGGAGAATCATGGTACTTTGCGGAGTCGGTGACGGATCTTTACAAGCCACTTGCTTATGACTCACATTTGACGTATCACTAGCACAACTAGCCATACAAACTACCGATTTATGAACAGTCGCATACGTCGTCATGTTCTTTTCTGGGCTGCTTAAGACCGTCAGGTTGTTGTACAGCAGCGAAGCCGTACCTTTCATGTGAATGGGCTTGGATTTTTGGAACATTTTGAGTCCAAATTCGATTCGATTCGGTCGTCTGATTTTGCCGTCTGCAAAAAAATGTAAAATTGCGACTGGAAAAATTGAACTATTGGGGGCGCTATTTAATAAATTGCTCACCGTGCGTTGTGTACATTATTGCATTATTGTATTTCCCACATGTAATTTTATAATCCCAGTTTCCTGGCTTTACTCCTGAACTGTGGTAAGCTTGTGTGAATTTTCTTTAAGAAATTAAGTTTGAAATAGAGTGTAAATTTCAGTTAACCCATGGTAAACCAAATAAGTACAAAGAAATGAACATTAAATGTTACTTTAACTTAAAGTTTAAGTTTACACTTACAGTGGGGCATTCGGACAGTTGAGTTTTAATATTTTTACAAATTTTACTTTTTAGGCCTATACCGCCTAGCTAGGCTAGGCCTAACGTTAGGCCTACCTGATATTTTTTGCTTTACAAAATGTAAGGTCCGTGTCCATTTGAAGTGTGACTAATAATAGTATTTCTCAAGTGCATGTTTATCTGTCTTTCTTTTTTTTTTTGCCCGGCTTTTTCTTTATTTAATTAATCATGATTTTTAACGATTAGGCCTACTAGTACTACTACTAGTACTGGATTAACGTTAGGCCTTTTTACTTATTAGTAATAGATCAGCGCGGACATCCGGGTATTTTCATTCTCATAACTTGACAACTGATGAAAACTAACGTGTAGATGGCGCAAGCTACGGACAAATCACGCACAAACCGCCCGTCGTCGAGAATTGTTTTCCGAATATTTTTGTCAAGAAGCAGAAATCTTGTTCTGTACGACTTTCATTGTCGAGTCATAGTTTTTCCTCAGACAATATCCTTCTTTGAAGTACCCTGTAGTAAGATTAAACAATTCTGGCAGCTTTTTGTCTTAAAACCCTTACAACTTAATGCTTTGTTTTCATCGGCTCAAAGGTCAGCGAGTTGGAATGACGTCACTCCGCGCTGATCTATTAGTGCAAATGTTTCAAGTAGCTTGAAAACAAAACAAATTGTACATGTGGATACAAACCTTTTAACAAAATATAAGTCTATATGCCTACGTCAACAATTTAGTTACAATTAAACCAGCATTATGACTGGAGTGGGATTCGAAGCAGCGACCCCCGGAATACTGTAGCAACACTCTACCAACTGAGCTATCCAGCCCTATGTTGGTGGTGACAAATAGTCAATTATCCCCTCAGTTTTGCAGTTAGTGTGTACCATTTATAAGCGTTCACTCAGTCAGTCACTAAGGCAAACTTTTCTCTTTCAACTACAACTATATGGGGTCATTTTCGAAGTTGGAGGTTCACAGGCAGCTTTTCAAAGAGCAGAGTCGTCGCTACAACCAACTGATATCTGCTACAAAATCTAACTATCATAAGAGCCAACTGGAAAACTGCGACTCCAAACGCCTGTTTCACATCATCAATACAATGAGTACACCAACATCATCATCGCAAATTCTTCCCTCTGACTCAACGTCTGAACTGTTAGCTGGTAACTTTGCCAACTTTTTCTCAGACAAAATCGAAGTTCTGAGAAATGAACTTGACAACTCAGATACAGATTGTGCTCCTGTCCATGATCCTGTCCCCAGTGCATCATTTTGCCAATTCAAGGCATTGTCTGAGAATGCAGTACGACAACTCATCATGAGCTCAAAATCCAAATCATGCTGTCTTGATCCTGTACCTACTTGGATGCTGAAGCATTGTTTGGATGAGCTCTCTCCAACTATAACTAACATTATCAATTTGAGCTTTCAAAATGGCCGCTTTCCCAACGCATTAAAGTTTGCCAACATCACACCGCTTATCAAGAAACACAATCTTGATCCCGACAATCTGAGGAACTATCGACCAATTGCCAACCTGTCTTTCCTCGGGAAAACCATAGAGCGTGCAGGAGTTTCACAAATACAGTGTCATCTAGCTACTCACGATCTCGCAGGTAAAATGCAGTCAGCATACCGTAAATATCGTAGTGTGGAAACGGCTCTTCTACGCGTTTACAATGATTTGCTGCTCGCTGCTGATAAGGGTCGGGAGGCCGTTCTTGTGCTTCTTGATTATTCGGCAGCTTTTGACACGATTGATCACCATATCATGCTACAACGCTTACATCATCGTTTTGGCATCAACGACTCCGCCTTGGAATGGTTCACCTCATATTTCGCAAATTGTCAACAATCTGTACTTATTAATAAGATTTCATCTCCCTCCCATAATGTCAATACTGGAGTGCCACAGGGGTCTGTCCTAGGTCCACTATGCTTCACATTGTACACATCTCCACTGGAAGATCTCATTGCATCGTATGGCGTCAGCTGCATGATCTACGCTGATGATATTCAACTTTACGTCACCATGACAGAACAGCAGCGTCCTGACGTCATTCAGCGATTGGAGTCATGTCTCACACACATACAGTCTTGGTCCACGGCCAATAAGCTCAAATTGAATGGTGACAAAACTGAAGTCATCCACATTACCTCTCAGTTTAAGCAACATACTCCAATTGAAAGTATCTGCATCTCCAACTCCTGCACCAGACCTGTCACTAGCGCTCGTGACCTTGGAACTATTATCACTTCAAACCTTAGAATGCAAAACCAGGTCAACAACATATGCCGCTCTTCTTACCTAGCTCTCCACAAGATAGGACACATTCGAAATTTCCTGGACCAACAAACGACGGAAAAGCTTGTCCATGCTTTTATCTCTTGCCGTCTGGATTTCTGCAACAGTCTTCTACACTGTATTCCTGATTCTCAAACCTCGAAACTTCAGCGCATCCAGAATTCCGCCGCCAGGCTTGTTACACGTACATCACCCAGGCAACATATAACCCCTATTCTTCGCACCCTTCATTGGCTACCTGTCAATGAGCGAATCGCCTTCAAGATTCTACTCCTAACTCACAAATGCATCCACGGCTCAGCACCAGCATACCTCCGTGAACTTATTCAAGTATACAAGCCACAACGCACCCTCCGTTCTAGCTCAACATTGCTGCTCAGTACACCGGTCACTCGCACTAAGACTTATGGACATCGTTCCTTCATGCATGCATCATCATCGCTTTGGAACTCTCTCCCACACCATATTAGAACTGTCGATGCCGAAAATGAATT
Source organism: Astropecten irregularis (assembly GCA_963971285.1). NCBI lineage: Eukaryota > Metazoa > Echinodermata > Asteroidea > Paxillosida > Astropectinidae > Astropecten > Astropecten irregularis. The sequence goes on along the minus strand of OZ020254.1, from coordinate 19,084,906 downwards.
TAAAACACTGCTTAAAACTTACTTGTTCCATTAATTGCTTTTAATTGTTTTTTTTTTCCTGTGAAGCGTATCGAGACCTTGGTGTGATGCGCTATATAAAAACTGTGTTATTATTATTATTATTATTATATGGTAAACTATTTCATCTGGAAAATACATTAACATTTTTATTCATTTTTTACATACAGATGATGATTCACTAATGAAAGCTGGTTCAGACATCTCACTATCTATGCCAGAACCCCGTGTGGGCAGCACCAACTACAAGATGTATAGTGATGTGGACAAGAAGAGGAAAAGGCGTGGCCTCTGTACGCGCTTCTGCGATCAGTGCCGCTACGTCAAATTCTGCTTGCGGAGTCTGACGCATAATAACTTCAATGATAAGGGGATAGTGCTAGACACGTGCATGGAGCCTCTTTTCTGGCTTGTAAATCACATCACAAAGTACATGGGGCCTGTGAGTATATTGATAAAATGTCGGTCATTCCTTTTAACGTGCACAGGTGGCATAGTTGGCAAGTGAGTTAGGCACTCACCTCTCACCAATGTGACCTAGGGTTGATTTCACGAAGCCCTAAGATCAATCATTACTCGAGTTACAAAGGATAACCCATCGTATCCTACGTAGGGCTGCAATGCATCATAAATCCTACAAATTGATTATAAGTTACGATGAGTTTGATGAAATAATCCCCTGTGTCATTATCTCATATCGTGAGTAGAGTTGTGCGTTGGTTCTATCCTATGCTATGAGAATTTTTCTCCAGTTTTCCTCCCTCCACAAAAATCAAATACTTTCGATCTCAGGCTGTGTTCCGTGATCTTATATGGGTTGTTGTGGGTGGCAGCCAAGGGCGCTAATGAATGCTGGCAATTATATCACGTTGTAGCCAGATCCTTCACAATTAAGCACCCCAGCTGCGAGTAAGGATGATTTAATAGCCTCCCAAGTTAGTGAAAGATATATACATGATTGAGAAGGTCACAGAACAGCACTCACAGTTTGTCTGATCAAACATGTACATGAAATAATAAACCTGTGAAAATATGAGTCCAATTGGACTGCTGAGTCACAAGAAAATAGCGAAAACCTGACTCAGTTTTTCTTATAAAGAATGGTTTTGATCTTACGCCGAGATTATTGTGAAGAAGCTAAGAGTATGTTTGCGTTTTTTGTCCAATAGTTGATGGTTGTATTGGTCATCATCCTTTCGTCCGTCGTCGTCAGCGTTTTCTACTTTTGCATCTTGCCGCGTTGCCTTGACAACGAAGATTACTACCAGCTCGCCTTTCATCTGATCTTTGGCCATTGGCTGCTCATCAACATCGCGTTCCATTACTACAAGGGCGTGACCACGCCCCCAGGTTATCCACCACAGGTACAGACTAAGAACCTTTTTTAAATTTCGGCTCTGGCTCCGGTTCCAGCTCCAGCTTCTTCTCTGTCATCCATATGTTGAAAATCTAGGATGTGGTTTTTCATTGAAGCTAATGTGTTTTTTTTTCAAACCAGAGAATCTACTTCCGAACCACAGTCAAAAGCCTCTAGTTTGATACCTGTTGATACCCATTCAGAATGGATTCATGAAATGGTGCCTGAGCCGGTGCCCAGTGTTGGAAAAGGGCCTAAATGCTCGTCTTATTTTACTTCTATTGAACCCCATAGATAACCCATCTAGATTTGCATTTTAGCTTTTGAGAAAGATCCTGCTACGATTGAAACTTCAGGCCCTCCTCACTCCAAGCATGTTATACATTTCAGGTAATCAGTTTGGTCGATGAGCAGTTTACAACAGTTTAAACTACTTGTTTTGATTAAATTTCAAATTGATCCCCCATGTAACGTTCCCAGGTTGCAGCATTGTTGCGCGTATCAATGAAATGATCCTTGGTGTATGGCGGTGAGTGCGTGGTTTCATGACTTCTGACTGCCAAATGAACAAAGATAATTGACTTTTGGGAACACAACCAACGTAGGGCTGGATAGCTCAGTTGGTAGAGTATCTGTACGGTGTTCAGGAGGTAGCCAGTTCGAATCCCGCTGCAGTCAGTTTTTCTTTGTTCACTTTTCAATGACTTCATAGTCAGTTTCCCTTGTGGTTATTTGATGATTATATTTCAAATTTGAGTTTTCTTAATTTTTTTCTCCCAGATTGTTTCGGATACGGGTGTGGCAACGATATGCAAGAAGTGTGTGGCCCCCAAACCACCAAGAACACATCACTGCAGTATCTGCAACAAGTGCATCCTGAGAATGGATCATCACTGTCGTATCCTTAAAAGCACACATGGCCCGGCCAGATGACCTCTATTTGACTAATTGTGACTGATAATGAGGCCGGTAACAACAAAACAAAATCCCGGGCTGAAGGGGTAAGAAGCAATGTGCAAGAAAAGGGTTTCATATTGATGTTTTATTTCAAGTTTTGACGAGGCTGGAGGATTGCAATTGAAAATTTTGCACCTTAACAAAATCTTGACAGCTTGGATCAATAATTGTGTGGGACATTACAACTACCGCTACTTCATATTATTCTGCATCTACATGTGGATAGGGACTATGTACGTCTGCATCTCAGCATGGCCTCTCTTCAGGCAGGAATTCTTTGACCCTCAGGTAAGCAAGAATAGAGGGATTTCACATAAGCGCAGTCTGCACATATCCGCATCGAAACCGAGGCTCTCTGTGTTAACTTTGGCCCTGATCACAGTCAACACAGTACAGCCTGTATGCATTAATGCATGAACATCACTGGGCCTGTTTGTTTCACACACGCGATCCATGACCCTGCTGATCCGGATCCCATTTTAGCGTATCCTGCATGGGACGTGGATCCGCAGATCCCGGATCTCGTGCGCGAAACAAACAGGGGCCAATTTCATAAAACTGTTAAGCACAAAAATTTGCTTAGCATAAAAATGTCTCGCCCAATAAAACAAACCACCCTTAAAAATTCCGTTTGATATTCGTGGTCAGCGAACAACAGCCAAAGAACAATCACAAGTGATACACAACACATGGAAATTTGGTTGTTAACCCTGTTTTTATTAAGACAGAAATGTCATGCTGAGCAAATTTTTGCGCTTAACAGTTTTATGAAATTGGCCCCTGCCAACACTCTCAGCTCAGGTACGAGTTGGCATGTTTGCATTAGCAGACTTTGGAAGTGCATAATGTGTATATACAGTGGAACTCCGCTATAATGAACATGGCAGAAAATAATACCGGTAATTGCTTTTTATTGTCTTGTTGCAGAAAACGTTTGATAGTCTTCTTGCGGGATCGTTGCTTTTCACGATGATGCACTCGTATAAAACAGCTGTGAGTATAAAGATTCTTCATAATATTTGTACTCTGCTCTCTGTTTACATGTTGTGGGGTGCTGTGGCCTATTGGTCAATCCACATATTGTGGGTTCGAATCCAGCCATGGGTTAATGGTGCTTGCGTCCTTGGGCAAGATGCTTTGTCACATATTGGTCCTCTTCACCCAGGTGTAAATGGGTACCTGCGAGGGTAGAGATGGCTTTGTGGTTTGATTAGCCTCTGTGCACGGTACCCGGGGCTGTATACTCCCCAGGGAGCTGAGATGGTTTCAGGAATGTAAATTATGGCCCGATGACCAGGGATAATAATTGATTTGCGCCATGAGCGTCATGCTTGGCGGATACCGGCGCATTATAAGTGTCCATTATTATTATTATTAATAAAGAAAATTATGTTTTAATTTCTTATCCTTTTTTAGGATTCCTAATTAATCATCAAATAATCACAAGGGAAATTGACTGAATTTTAAGTCATTGAAAAGTGAACTTCAGCAAGTTCTTGTTCGTAGATTCCGGTATCAAAAAAAAGAAAATGAATAGAACAACTCCGAAAGCCCAAGTGGCGTATCGACTTTTCAGTGAGATTAATCCAAACGAATGAACGATATCTTCCCCGCAGAACCAGAACAAGACTGATCCGTTACTGGAGCGTGTGTCCAATCTATCAACCAGTGAGTCAGCCTTCCACAAGGCCATCGTCTTCCAATTCATCATCTGCTTCAGCGTGCTCATAGCCCTTGGTGCCTTGACGGCATGGCATAGCCGTCTCATCAGCCGTGGGGAGACCAGCATTGAGAAGCACACCAACGACTCCGAGAGGAAGAGGTTGAAGAAGGTCAACGTGGTGAGTTGGGGTCAACTTAAGGTCGGAGCTCTCTTCACTGAGGTGTCTTAGGCTGCATCTGAATCTGTGGCTGTCACCCTCCTGAAGATGAACAGAGCACACTGTTCGGAACGTAGAGATAATACCACCGGTTCTTCTCAGAACCACACACTCTCACAGAAGAGATAACATGGTGTCACCACCGCCTTAGCTTCTTACCATTTTCCACAATGAACAACTTCTTTTTTAACAATTACATTAGCCTATAGGTTGTTGTATCTAGCTTGAGCGAAACAAACACTTTGGTAGAATGTCTCTAATTTCTTTTTTTGTGGAATTATGTCTTTGCAGGTTTACAGAAACCCTTACAATTGCGGTGTAAAAGAGAATTGGAGACGACTCCTAGGTCTTTACGGTGGGAGGTAAGCATTCAGATTTAAAGGTACAGTTTAAAAAACAGTTTTGATCTCGGGGTAAAGATCATAACCATCCTTTATGTTTTATAAGAAACATTGAGTCGGTTTAGGCTATTTTCTCGTGACTCAGATGTCAGATTGAGCTCAAATTTTCACAGGTTTATTATTTCATGCACATGTTGGATTAGAAAAGTGTGAGTGCTGTTCTGTGACCTTTATCAATCATGTATTATACTTTTAAATACCTTCTTGAAGATTTATCATTGTCACAATTTTTCTTAATCATCAAATAACCACAAGGGAAACTGACTGAATTTTAAGTCATTTTCACGGATTATTTGACTTCAGTGAAGCACTACACTAACCGTTCTCCCTTTTTTTGGTCTTTTTCCAGGACATTTTTGAAGAACGTTCTTCTCCCCTCCTCACATCCCCCAGAGCATGATGGGACACGGTGGGAGACGCAAATAACCCCCGGTTACGTCCCTACATCGTTACCATGACAACAGCTGCCTATAGAAAGTATCCTCTGATTGTATGTATGTTATGTGCATTTTAAGTCTTCGTTGAGTTTGTAAAGTTAAACTAAATTTAAATCGTATTTTTTTTTATACTTTTTCTGACGATTTAGTCTGAGTTGACTGAAATCTCATCAAATAAGTGGAATGCTTTAGTAAATTTAACAAAATCATGCAAAATTGACAAGATTTTAATTTAATACATATTTGTCAAACAAAGAACGAAAACAGTTATGATGTTGGGGTAAGATCAAAACCCTTTGTTTTATAAGAAAAATTGATCGCGTTTTTGCTATTTTCTCATGACACAAATGTCCGATTGAGCTCAAATTTTTACAGGTTTATCATTTTGTGTGTATGTTGGATTTGACAAAGTGCTGTTCTGGACCTTTACCAATCATGTATTATACCTTTAACTAATATATTTTGATCTTAATGGTCCTCATCAATGAGCAAAAATAACAGATTTGACCAAAGATCCTCTAAGATAAAAGCAAGACAATAATCCACAGTTTTCAAGGTTAACATTCTGGTTGTCAGTCGTCAATTTTTATTTTCACAAAAAACAAACACAAATGCATCATTTTGATATATTTACAGTACTCTATTGTAATAAATGTGTTCAAAAATTTAAATCTACATGTATTTTGTTTAATTTAATGACCTCGTAAAAAAGTCGTTTCAAAAAGGCAAAATGTTTACAATTTAATGCGTGTATTTTGGTCTAATGACTTTGGGTTCTGCACTGTTAGCCCAAACTTCAAATTGTCGCAGATCAGTAAATTTGGTATTTTGGGGTTTTGATTTCACTAACTTTTATTTTACAATGTTAATGATTATTTTAAGTGATTGGACAAACCGTTTTAACAATATTTACATTTTTTTTATCTATATAAACATGTACACTGAGGTATACAAAATTATTTATTTATGTTGTTTTGTTGTGTCTGTTAATAATTTGGCAAAAAAACTAAACATTCCAAGTGGATATTTGACGTTTTCTAACAAAGTATCATTATCTAGGACGTATTCGGTTTAAATCCCAGTAAAATAGCCGGAGAATTGTCTCTCTAGGGAATCCAGAAAATCTTAGCAGCAAACACAAGTTACCAGCCAAATTGTTAACGTTCATTACTGTGTTAACTGGTTCCCCGCCGTTGCCGGCTGGAAACATTTTATTTATGAATATAGACCGTATATTGCTGCAATAATGGAATGGCATACTTCAAAAGACTTCCTCAGATTCAATGCAGTAAATGCACATCCATATAAACACTGAATGACTTTACTTGTACATTGTGAACTAACCTCGAGACTGACAACTAACTCTTTTGGAGAAAATTTCAACAGTTTTTTTTAGTTTTACTTTATATAACTTCTACAGAGTCGATATCCTTTTTACTACGAGAACATCTACTGCTGTCTTTGCATAAATCTAAAACGTTTTAAATAAAACACTAAAAAATAACTTTAAAATGGCCTTTAAAAAGGTAAATAATTTTGTCCTTTATCTCACAAGAATTAAACTTTGGGCAAATCACTTTACCAACTTGATAATGATTTTTTTTTTTATAAATATGGGGTTTGGAGTAAAAAAAGAAGACGTGAAAGACAGAATCACACAAAACATTGTTAAAAAAACTCTGCATAGAATAAAATAAGAAAATGTTAATTAAATAAAAAAATTACTCTTCCGTGGAAAAGATATTAAAAAGTGGTGTAACTTATCTTAAAAACTTTGCCAGTGATAAAAATGAAGAATTGAACACTCTTCTAATTCTCGGATCAACAAATAAAATGTTTTTGTTAAAATACAGGTGCTTTCACAGAAACGTATACTACGGGAAACTGAAACATTGTAATATGTTATTCGTGGTTACTCATTACGTTTTCCGAAGCCTGTGATATTTTGTGATTTACTGTTTTTGATTGTAAAGTATATATCATATTGGCTGCTTGCCAAAATCCTTTGAACTTTTTTGTTTAAAACTGAATCATTTCTCTCAATCTCTCTTATGCGATGACTTCGTCATCTTTCAGAAAACAGTCGTCCAAGTTGAAGTTATCAAAAATATCGCTCTTCTTGGGCGCCTCTTTCTTCGTATTAGCATTATCTTGAGAATGGCAGAGCAAGGGTGTATCGGACAGGCCCACAGCAGGGAATTGTGGGTTGAAGTTAGAGGTCATCTGAGGTGGCAGGCCGTGCAAATGAGGGTGACAGATCAGAGGGTGCAATTGAGGGGCGACATACGATTGGGGCATCTGCACGGCCTGCGCTGCATGCCGCAGAGCCGCGATCAGATCAATGGGGTTGACCACTGGTGTCGACTCCTGATTCTGACCCTCGACGTCATGATCGGCCGGGGTCACGCTCGGGGTCAGTGTGGCATCAGGCGTGGAGGCAGCGTCATTCTTCGAGGTAAGAGATGTCGAATCTTTCTCGGCGGTCTGGTAGTTGCCGTTGAGGTGATCGCTCACCGTCAACCCTTTCAGCTCCGTCGTCGGCGTTTCCGGTCGAATGCGGCCTCGCTCGGGGGTCTCCGGTCGGCTGCTTTCGTTGCTCGCGAGGTAGTCGCTGATGGCTGATGATATAGACTGGTTGAGGTCAATGTCCATTCGGACATCGGACTCTGACGAAGCTTCTGAGGTACCCTCTGAAGTTGTGTCTGAAAAGACAAGCTCCTTCCTGCAAATGGAAAAGAAATTAAACCAATTATTCAAAGATTGCTAGGTGTGAACATCAAAGAGGCAACTTGGTTGATGCTCCTGGTCATTTGCTGTGTCATGCAGAAGCCTGATCAACACAAGTTGTTTTAGTGCACTCAGCAATGCTGTTACACATTCTAGCTTCTCTTGTGTTAGCAAGCAAGAAATTAAAACTGAATTTCACCCACCAAGTTCCTAATATCTGAAATTGTCCAGTCCGATATTTCATGTTCCTATCAGACTTGAAGTTGGTACTAACTAATTTTAATTTTCATTCTCTTTCCTAGTACTACAGGTAGAGGACGCTGGATCCCATCCCAGGCACCAAAACTACACACAAGGGGCTTGATGTTCCAACTCATTGCAGCATACTGAAGGAGGCGGGTAAAATTGTACATAGCAAGCCGGGAATTTAACGGAGGCCACGGTTTGTTGCCCTGATTCTTGGCCTTGGTGCCTCATTCAAATGTTTCCATAGACATTATGATTTTCCAATGGAAGTGCCCCTTGCAATGGAAAAGTGGCCTTGCCCCTTTCAGAACTTAATTCCAGGCCTGACATAGTGAAATCTCTGCAGTCGACATGTGACCCACCTTGCGACATTCTCCGGCTTGTAGGTACCTTCCGGGTCGTAGAGATGAAGATTCCTTCTCCACTGTTTGATCAGTCCATCCCAGGCGCGGCGGCTGCACTTCTGAAACTTATTAGGGGTGAAGATGTGCTTGTGCTTGACTCGCTTGTGCCTGCAGAAGTACATTAAACATTTCAAAAAATGAAATACGTAAAACTAAAATAAAATTTATTCTCGGTGTATATACAGGGCCCAATTTCATGGAGCTGCTAAGCACAAAAATTTGCTTAGCACAAAAATATCTTGCCCAATAAAACAAACCAATGTTAAAAATTCCTTTTGATATTCATGGTCAGCAAACAACAGTCAAAGAACAATCACAAGCGATGCACAACACATGGAAATTTGGTTGTCAACCCTGTTTTTATTAAGACAGAAATGCCATGCTTAGCACATTTTTGTGCTAAGCAGTGCCGTGAAATTGACCCCTGGTCTTTGTTGCTAAAGGTTAATGATTTCATCCTGTTGCTAATGGGTACCAATGTGGCCTTTGGCTAAAAAAAATCTCAAGGCTTGTGAGTATTTCTCATGCTTGAGAAATCTTACAAAAGTGTCATTGTGTGAAAGGACACCAATGCGTGAGGGTGACCGACGTCCCTGATGAATCCTTGAGAAATTTTTCAAGTATGAGAAAAACTTCACGAGTGCAGCATGACTTTCTTGATCTCATTACGGTATTCATATCACAGAATACTTACTTTGGGACCTGTTGTACGTAGTTATCATATCCCAAGGTGTTCTTGCCGATGGCGATCTGTTTCTGACGTCTCACGATCACAATCTCGTCTGTTTCATATTCCTTCTTGGGCTGAGCATCCATGTTGATTTTCCTAAAAGAAAGAAGCAACATTTCAAAGACAAATGTTATTTGTCAAACTTTCATGGTTTTTTAATCTTAAATATTTCAGTCAAAGTAGCAGATATATATTGCAATAAGCAATAATATTTTCATTCATTATGAACAGTGCATTGGTGCAAGACATCTGTTATGTAACTAAGCAAAAGCTTGCCCCGAATCATGTGATATAGCAACAGAGTCTTTTGTCTGGAGAATTCAGGTATTGATGTTTACGTACAGTGAAAGAATTCAGTGTACCAGATACTATTTAATTATAACTCGCTTAAGGCTTATTGCTTATTAAAGGCTTCCTACTGGTAGGATACTTACTGGCTGTCCTGATCATCAATGCTGCCATCGCTGGACTCGGACATGAGAAGACGTCTTTTGTATTTCATCATGTCCTGCATCGCCACTTCTTTGTCCTTTTCAAACTGCTCGATGCGGCTGGCCCAGTCAGAGCTTGACGACGACGTACTGAGGTGTCTTTGGCCAGAGTGCCTGAGGGGCTCCGGTGTGTAGTCGCTATAAAAGTTGTAAGGAATGTAAGATAGTCAAGGAATGTGATAAATTATTTCAAAATACAGGGTCAAAAAAAAAATACTCAAATGTAGTTATGATAATCGTAACCCCTTAGGACCATGTCCTAACGTCAGACCAAGGGTTATGGTTAATAATACAATCGACCAGTTTTTCACTGATGTTCATATCCTTTTCTGCCACCTTGGATCTAGGGTCGATTTCACCAACCTCATTGTAACTTACTATCAATCGTAGGACTTTTGATGCATTGCAGCTTTGTGTAGGATAAGCCCTCTACGTACGATGGGTTATCCTTCGTAACTCGAGTTACGATCGGTCATAGGGCTTTGTGAAATCGACCACTGCTAGCTTAAACAAAAAGTGCATAGGCCTACTGCTTTCTTTTCTTAAAAACTAATTTGAGATTTCGTTAGAAACTCTTTTTTTTTTCTTTACCTTTCCTTTTTCTCATGATGTGCATGTTTTGATGTCGGCTTAGTCCCTAAGGAAGGGAACTCTGTGCTGCTGAAGACATCTGGCTTGCGTCGTCTTGGTTCGGCTCTTCTGTCATGTCTGTCGGAGCTTGACCCATGAGATCTACTGCAATAAAAGAGAATAGGGGCTTAAGGAATAATTACAGTACAGTCTGGTCTATTATTGAGAACGCATATTGAGAAAAGGCTTTGTTTGAATGTGCATATGAAATAGGCGCAAGGCCTACATTCTGAGAATGTATTCATGCACGGTAGGCCGTATAGTCTTTGGAGCCTGGAGGCTATGATAAAAACCCATTCTAGCTACACTTTTTTTACTGAAATCTTAAGCTGGTGAAAATAAACTGCACATAAAGTAGGCCTACTTGTGCAGCCTGTCTGATGTGTAACGTTAAGGCCAAGGCCAGGGTTAACCTAACTTTCGTAAGGATTCGATCTTCATTGACATTGTCTAAAAATAAAACATTTCGGCCTAAAATAATTCATCACAATTATTTAGTTTCGTTGCCTAATTTACCTTTCCCGGTCATATCGGTATCTTGTCCTGTGATTACCGGCCCTGTCGTGCCTGTCTTGATCATCATTTTCACCCTGATCTCTTGACCTGCCGCCCTGGCGAATTTGTCGAAAGCGATCTCCATTCCATTTGTGATGAGGAGACCGCCAGTTCCTAAAATCATGCTTTTCTTCTTCCTCATTTCTGCTTCTTTCGTGCCTCTGGGGTCTACTTTTTACAGAAGCCATGACTATTCGAGTTGTCAGAATGAGATGACAGTAAAAAGAGCAAAAAACAGGGTATCTTAGCTACTTGAACAAAAGAGGAACGCGTCTTGTCGCGGCAAACTCTACACAAAATTTGGAAAGAATGTTGTTTAGATTTCGCGCGAAATTTGTGCAGCCGGTCCGCTCTCGTCTGCGCATGATCAAGAGTCCTTAATACATTATTTGATGAATATTCATGTTTAGTCAAACAAAGAAACAACTGGGAAATCTGTCTGTCAAATCCATTGTTAGTTTACATGTGGACAGATAACATTTGAGGATTAATTATTTGAAAATATTAACTTTGCAAATCTTTCTCAAAGCTCAGAAATCTGGGTTTCTTTTCCTTGTGCAAGAAAAATTAAATCGAAAGAAAGACCAAAATAAAGAAAAGAATGTGGTCTGGTACCCTGTAGCTACAATCGTTTTGTAGAACATTATTGCATAGTGTACCTGACTATTTCTATCAGCTGAAGCTGGTTCATACCAATTTACTAAAAGGTAAGTTTTTAAAATAATTATTTTCTATAAAAACTCACAAATACACTTTAAGCCCACAATCGGGCGTAGAAGAAAAACAAAAAATTTCTTAAGAGAACATGATTAACAGTTCAATATAATAGAATGATTTTGATAGTATTTTTGAGAGAGGAATTATTTTGGAATTTTACAACCCCCCTTAATTTTATAAGGCACGCAGGATACAATTTGTTATGGTTCAAATGCTATTATATTGCTCGAAGCGGCAATTCCAAATTCCATGTAGGCCCACAGCTAACCTGCTCAAAATGCCGGTGTTTGTCAAAGAATTTTGAAGTTATCAGAGGCTTAATTTGAAGAGCTGAGGTATTACTTTGAAGTCACGTAAGATATTTGTTCACTTGTGGTTTGTTTTGTGTGTTTTAATACTTCGAAGAATGCTGTATTTCCTTACTGGGCAAAACACAAAAGTCAACATTATGATGATGAACGAATAGGTATTGAATTTGAAATACAACTTTGACTTATGGACTAAACAATTTTGTTACGACTTGAAACGTCAGCTTACATTTAGGCCTACGGTTTTTAGTTGCTAATTGTAGCATGGAGAAAGTAAAGACTAATAATTTTAATTTTAATTATGAGTAAATAATGTACGTAAGAAAAGCTACTTAATTATTTTTGGACATCAGCTTCGATCATTTCTGCATTCTGTTAAATTCTTTGTTCCATAATTCCATGTGTAGCTGGCCCCCTCTTTTGTTTTCATGCAGGCCTTACTTTTGTTGTAACATTTTTTTGTCATCAATGGAAACTTGGAAATTGTTTATTAATGACCAATCAAAAATACTAGCCTATTCCTAAATAGCCTTTGTCTTTTTTTTGTAGAATTAGTTTTATCTCAATATCTGAAATGATCCTTACGCGAGTTGTTTGTCATGGCTTCTGACTGCCATATGAACAAAGATAATTCACTATTTGGGACACCACCAACATTGCTGGATAGCTCAGTTGGTAAACGCTGTTAACGGGGTCGCTGGTTCAAATCCCTCTCCAGTAATTATTTTCTTTGTTCACGTTTCAGTGATTTAAAAATAATCCAGTCTGTTTCCTTTTTATTTGATGATTTACATTTTTTTATGTGTTTTTTTTTTACAGCCCTATGAAACAAACCAATTGGCTCTGATGTTGCTGAAACTAGGAGTCGACAAGTAGAAAACCTATTTGTCTTTGTTTTATGCTGATAACATTCAAATGACAAAAGGCAAGTTATCCCATTAAAAACAAAATCAGACAAGATATTTCAATAGAAACCGGGGAAAGTTGCGCTTGCATCATGGCTTCCGACAAGAGCAAAGAGATTTTCAGTCGGAGGCCTAGAAGCCTGACATTGCAACTAGCCAAGAAAGAAGACATGCCGTTCTCCCCGATATTTTCCAAGATGGGCGGAGCTTCACCGATGACCTCCCTCTCAATGAACATGGGTGAATTGACGTGGTAAGGATTCTGCATTATTACTCAAAGATTTGTGTTCTTTGTTCTTGAAGTCTCGGTCTTAAATGGCATATACAACATTGGTAACAAACTAAAACAGAAATGTTCACAGATCTAGTTTACAGGGTATAAAGACGGTATTGGTAGAAACATACTGTAGAAATGTTTCTGCCTGAAATGCTTTATTTATCCAGAAAAGAGTAAAACCAAACACCAAAAAATCTTTGATCTTCGGAAGATCAAAAATGAGACAGTTATTCCCACACAATTTGACATAACAATTACAATGGTTTTTCACTGTTTTCTACTGTTTCCAATGATCAATTTAGTCGAAATTTTCACGTTTTTTTTTTATTCCATGACAAATCGAATTATGAGAAGCCTGCAGCTGCTCTGTCACTTTTACCAATGTTTGTACAATTCCCTTTAACAGCTTAAATTTGAATGGCAGCTCTGCCATGCCTTTACATACCCATATGAATTTTTAATTTGTTTGACATTCATTTATAACGATGTCATTTGTTATCATATCCCCCAAACCACAGTGTCGGAGACACCCCTAAGAGGCGCCTGTCATTGTCCAGTACTGGAGACACACCAGTCAGTTCTAGAGCTTCATCACAGAGCTCTGAGGGTGTAGGTCAGTATACTTTCTCTATCCAATCCACATTTATTACTGGGCTCCAAACGACTTGACTCTGAGACAGCTCGACTGCAAAGACAACTAAACTTCCGAGACAAGTCGACCGTGGGACAACTCGTTTCGACTCAAGAGTCTGCACAAGACAGCCGAGCATTAGGCTGAAGCGTCAGGTCGGCCATGGCAGATGGCCAAGTGGAGCCTTGCTGGCATGTTGCAGCAGAAGAGATGAAGTGGACTTGTCTCAGAGTCGAGTTGTCTTGTGGTCAAGCTGTCTTGGAGACGAGGTATCTTTGCGGTCAAGCTGTCTCAAGTTTAGTTGTCCTGCAGTCGTCTTGTCTGACTGTCTATCCAACCTGTTTCCTTGCTTCAATCATGAGTCTTGCATTCCAATCTTTGAGTTGATGTGTCATGTCTTGAATCTCTCTTTCTCGTTTGTCTCCAGGTTTTTACATTGGCTCACCTCAAGCTGAAGATTCACCTTTCCTTGATCAGTAAGTCCACCAAGAATCTCTCTCTGTGTTTGTACTTGATCAAACAGCCTCCTGATTGATCTTAATCCACCCAATACAGAGAGGATTAAGAGATTAAGAAGAGATTAAGACCGCGTTCCCACTTGTTTTGGGGAAAGGTGGATCAAGATCCGGCATTTTGTGTGATCGTTATCTTCCCACAACAAAACCGCAAGTCGCGTTCCCACTCGAGCTTGATCCTCCTTTTTAAGCGGAAGTGACGAGTCTTAAAAGGTCAGAGTTGACGGGGAGAGCGCGCGTTCTGCTTTCCATGCTGGGTAGGCATGATCAGCGTGTTCCAAAGCAAGACCCATGGGCGATCGGCCACGTGAATGCCCGCCCGAATGTTATGTCTGTCCCGCGGTCCGCTGAAACAATCTGTGTGTAACAGATCGGAGAGCGTAAAGATCATTCCTACAACGTCGTCAGTTACAGCGTGCCAACATTTGATCAAGTTTTTCGAGCTAAGATGGCCTAATCCTTGCATAAACTTCTGTTAAAATATCACCACGAATTAATGCAGACAAAGTTTTATTTTTGATGAAATATCGGGGAAGGTTTTAAAGGCCATTTTTGTGTGGTTAATTCTCACATTTTGACGAAGGTGAAACGAAAGTACTAGATCGTCGCTCAGTATTAACGGGACAAGGTGACGGCTCTTCACATGTTTACCAATTTAGCGATCGTTTAGTTCAAGAATTATGTACAAATTATTGAATATTTGTCATATTTGTGTACCCCAGCATGTTTTAGTGCTTTAAAATGAATGATAAATGATGTATTTTGAGTTATTTTCCGTCACAAAGATCACCGAAACATAATTATTTCTTGGATGGAGACACAAACATTTCACGTACCTTGTGAAAATGCATGCACTGTGCCGATCTGGACGTTCGTTTCAGGATTTTATTGGGGTCGAACTTAAGTACGAATGGGCGTATTTATTCTTTAAAATAACAAATTGACAAAGCACATGAAATATAAATTTAATTTTCAATGATTATGATGATAAAAAGACATTTTTTATCAACTCAAAACATCGGAGAATATTACAAAATCCAGCACGTGGTTGCACAGCCATTTTGGACCAATCCATTCTACGCAGGGGGAGTAGATAAACCATAAAATAATTAAATCGGCAACTAAAATATTATCCCCTTTCTTTCATGATATAAGACTATGATAAATCACACTAACATAATCTATGAAATCATTTTGCTCTTTTTTTTATTTTATTTGATGGGTATTAATTGATTCCAATAAATATAATGTTCTATTTTACTTTTCTGTCACCCCCAAATTGGCCTGAAATTGGTTCCTTCCGCCCTGTTTACTTTCGGGCAGTTGGGTGAAATACCTCGTGTTTTCCAAGGCAGTCGATCAAAGTAAGCTCGCAAAATGCAAACAAGGAACAAAATCTCAAATGAATTGCGTGTCTACTTGTACGATTTCCTTCCTCCATGATTTTAATACATGTGTAGCTACATGCATGATGCACACACTACAGATTTTATCATTTTACAGTAGTTTAGTTGTTGTTTATAGTGTATGTCAAGCCCGTTGCGGATTGTCACATAATCTACATGTACATGGCCGAAGTCTTCTTTCACGAAACCGCAACATTTTCGCGCCACTCGTGTACAGGCCGGATATTGACAGGTAAAATTGCCGGATCAGATCCACCTTTTGCATTCCCACTTATTGTGATAATCCAATTGCCGGATCTGATCCACCAATTGGGGGATCTGTATCCTACTCTGGAGGTGGATCAAGAAAGGTGGATCAGATCCTGATCCACCTTATAACGGTTTGCGTCCCCACTACACGCTTGATCCACCAATTGGGGGATCTGATCCGGCAATTTGGCAAAAGGTGGATCAGATCCCCCAATTGGTGGATCTAGTGGGAACGGGGTCTAAGTCTTCTCCCAATTCCTAGGAAGAGGCACAAGTCAGTTGATCACTCCTTTGTTCTCTCTGAAGCAGCTGACCTTTTGTTAGCATACAATGGCATTATGTCCCAGATCCTGCTTAGAAACCCAGCTCATTAATATGCAAAGTAAAGAGAAGAAATACTTACCCTCATTCTGATTCTTAATGAACTTTACTCTTGTGACTCAATTCTAAATAAGGTGAAGTTTGTGGTTGCACCATGTACAAGAATCTCTTCTATGAGTGCGTGGTTCTGAGAATAACCGGTGGTGAACACTCAACGTTCAGAACAGTGTACTCAGTTTGTCTTCAGGAGGGTGACACATCCCATTAATATGCGAAGTAAAGACAAGCAATACATTACATAACCTCCTGAAGATGAACAGAGCAAACTGTTCAAAACGTTGAGTGTTTACGTGGATCGGTTTGCGGAAACACCATGTAAGAAACATTCGTACTTTTGCACTTCTCATAAGGTCTCAACGTTTCGACTACCGGTAGCCTGCTCTAGTCATCATCATCCCACACACTCATAGAAGAAGTGCTACCGCAAACCTCACCTTATTTAGTTACTTCCACCATGTATAGCTTTATTAAAGTTAAATCTTTCTTTTTTTTATTATAAAAATTGGTCCAAAAGTGGTGACAAGTCCTCTTGATATGTTGCTAAATAAACCAAATTCAGTTGATTTACAAAAATGCGGGATATGCAAGAGTTGAATCCATTGATGATCCAATAGCTGCATATATATGTGGGGTGCCGTGGCCTATAGGTCTGGTGTGTCGTACTCAAGATCTTGTGGTCAATCTCAAGATTGTGGGTTTGAATCCAGCCATGGGTTAACGGTGCTTGCATCCTTGGGCAAGACGCTTTGTCACATATTGCTCCTCTTCACTCAGGAGTAAATGGGTACCTGTGAGGGTTGAGATGGCTTTGCGTGCTTGATTAGAGTTACATGTATATTACTTTTCTTTTCTTACATCAAGTATTGGATGTTTTGGACTTTTGCCCAAGAAGATACAAAAGGGTTTTGAATTACCAAACTGTCATTCTTTATCTTAACAGAGCACCAAGCGCTTTCCGAAGGTTCAACTCCATGCCCAGTCAGCCGCCCATATTCTCATTGGCTAAAGAGCTCCGGGATGAGCCGGTTGGCACTGGTTGCCAAGCGACGGGCGTCGAGGCAACAGCTGCAGACACCAGGAGGAACAGAGCGGAGACTATTATGTGGGAATCCTGCAATGATCAGGAGAATAATGATGTGCAGGTAGGTGACTGATGACGCCATGACGGATGTCTTGCTCATCCCTGCGATCCTCAGAATCTAGATCATGATAAACCAAAAGGATTTCAATTATAATGCGATCCCTGTAACATAACGCTAGTAGCAGTTTATAGGCTGTGTCCCAATTCTCTGGCTGCGACCGCAAATAACAATAAGTCTATGGAAACGGCTGCAGTCACTGGCTTGTGGCTGCCATAGTGGCGTGTGTAATTTGCGGCCGCAGCCACAGATTTGGGACACGGCCTCACCTTGCAGTCCTTGCTAAATAATCAATTTTTAACAATTGCATCATGAGCACATTTGACCAAAAAATTTGTTTTTCTGTGTTACTTTATGTCTTTGAAAAGACAATAGAATCTGTAGAAGTATTTATGAAACCTTTTGTTAAACGGGCGATTCCAATTAGTGCGCCACCAAGAGTTTGCAACTCGTCGGCCAATCAAAATGCGCGGAGTCTGTTGACCCTTTCCAGACGCGCATTAGGCCGACAAATTCTGTGATTTGTGATTGGCCAACGCATTGCAAACTATTGGTGGTGCACTATTTGGAATCACCGGTATGATAAGTTGATCGGTCCCAATAATAGGATGGATGCAGTGTCGATAGCAAGACAGTTTCTGCAAGACTAGCACCGTGTCAAACTAAAATCCAAAAGGAGTTTCAAAATCTGATTTGCTTGTTCATAAAAAGGTTTATAACTTCAAACAAAGTTTTGACAAGATATTTTGGGCTGCGGACTGTTAGCCTTTATCAAGCTGATGAAGACACTCGCACGGTCTCAATTTATAATCCCCCTGCTAATCCGGTCTCCACTGCACGTGCCCAAGCCATCAACCAATCAGAAGCATGCTGTCATATACCAATCAAGGATCAAGACCCAACACTGCCAAGTGTCTTCATCAGCTTGATAAAGGTTAGCAGTCTGCAGCCGAAACGTCGCTACCTTTCAGCCAACATCTTGAGCCATCAGACACTTAGCTTCTTACCATTTTTCCACGATAGACAACCTCTTCTCAACTGTCAATATTTTTGTTCTTTCTCCTCTCTCTTGATAGAGTAAAATCTCAGCATTTCACTCTGGCAGGCCCAGACAGATTTCATTTATCGATTCCGGCAGTTCGTCCGATGACCCCTCGAGCAAAGGACGGCCAATTTCTGCACCAGCCACACTGGTAAGGATTGAGCACCTCATTGGTTGCTTTGTCGGCATGTGACTCTTTTCTGCCAATTCTATTGGCCAGTGGTCTGAGCAGGATGTCTTGATCTGGGTTCTTTGGATGGTGCCTGACCACCTGATCTGCCAAGAGTGTATTACTTCCATGCTTCTTGTCTTCAAGTTTGCTGCATCTTGAACACCCAGCATGGTGGATATGTGTGCCTTTATTAGTCTTTTAGTTACTCAATTCCGCAAAAGGGCAACAGCTTTTACGAAAATAGGGCGAAAAACCTTATTAGGGCAACAAATTTGTGTTATTACATGTATGTTATTGTTATGATTGATTGATTGTTTTTGCAGATGGACCAGTCATCCCATCCTCAGACCGCAGTGGTCAATTCTCCAGTCAAGCTCCAACACTGTCGGCTGGCTAGCACCAACGACGATGAAGAAGAAGAAGATGGTTTTACCCACATCTTCGCTGCCGAATCCACTCAGGTAAGCCAATCAGGCATCATAGCCCGTTGAATGCCGCTATAACGAACACCGTTATACAGAACATTTGGCTATACCAAACATCATCCTTGGCTACCAGTTTTTGTGTGCAATGTATAGGCATGCTGAACATTGTTTATTATAAAAAACGCCAGCTACTATAACTAGCAAATTCAGGGCATGCCAGCATGTTCGTTATAGTGGCGTTTCACTCTACCAAACAGCCCAAAGGATAAAGTCCTTTAGGTCTTTTGATGACTAGAGCAGGCTAGTTGAAACGTTGAATCCTAACGATAAGTGCGATGTAATAAGAAGTGTGAAAGTACGAATGAATATCACATGGTGTTAGCGCAAACTGAGCCACATACCAACTGTCACCATGCAAAGCTATCCAATCTTCCTCCATAGCTAGATGTCCCACCTTCAACTCTAATCCTTGGGATGTCTTTGATCGGTGCTGTCTTGAATCCAAAACTGCACATTGATTTTAGGCCTAGGCTTTACACAAATGATTTTATATTTTCATGGTTGACACTGCAATAGCACGGCATTTAGAGTTCGGCACGGCAAGCTCTTTGGCTCAACAGGGTCCGCTGCAATATCAGTATTCTGAACGGCAGTGGCGCGACACTTATGTTCAGCATTTATGAAAGAAGTTTCATATAGACCTAGACGTGTTCTTTGTATTCAGAGGTAAGACCGTAGGCTGAGAGCCTAGGCTGTAGTCTTTAAAAATCCAGAGTTCGGTTTTTCCCGTGTCTTTAAGGATTTTGATATTTTTATCCCAAACAGGTCGGTGAAGCTGAGGTGTCAGACGGCCTCAGCAGCCTCATGAATGCCCCTCTTCTTATCACATCACCCCCTACGCCAACAACCTCCACAGACTCCCAGTCCAACGCCCTCCGTGACCTAGACTGCAATGTCTTGGAGGATACCCCAGGACCTAAATGCCGACGAGGCATCTTCAAAGTACCCAGTCAGCCCGTCATCAGGCGGGGCTCGTTCCTGAAGCGGGCGGAACGACCCAGGGACAACCCCAGCCCCGTTCAGAGCAAGAGATACCGAAGCTGCTCCATAGCTAACACCTCTGACCTCAACAGGGACGCAATAATGATGCCATCCAATAAGGTTATTGACATCCCCTGTCAGTTTTCAAAAAGTTCAAAAATTTCAATTTTAGAAAAATGTAAAACGTTACAAATTTACTACGAAAGTAGATTAATAATACAATACGGGCAGTTTCACAAAGTGTGCCACCAAGAGTTTGCAATGCGCAGGCCAAAATGAATCACTATTCACGGAATTTGTCAACCAAATACACACCTGGAAAGGGTCGACAGATTCCGCGCTTTGTGATTGGCCAACGCGTTACAAACTCTTGGTGACGCACTATTTGGAGTCCCTCATGTTGACAAAATACACAATAGACCTTATTCACGGTGCATCCATCCTACATTCGAAGCAGTGCAATCAAACCAAGGCTTGGATTCAAAGTAGTCTGGTACCCGTGTTCTTTTTTGGTGTTAGCTTTTCCAAAGGGTATACAAGGAAGGTGACAAGATGGCTGCATCATGAATAAGGTCTAATGTATGCATTTCTTGAGTTCCCTTTGATCCTAACTTTATTTTTTCATTTTTCTTTTAGTCACCGAGGGCCAGACCACTTAGCCGGTCCCACTCCATGGATGACAGTACGGAGTACCATTCAAAGATCGCAATGGCGCTGATGCCGAATAATGTGGACTGTACTAAGCTAACTGGTGACTTCAAAAAGGTACGAGAGTCAAAAACAACCTTTGTTCATTTTTCAAATGCTCAAAACATCAGCATTTTTGACCTGAAACTTGTTTGTTTTCTTCGTTGTTTTTCCTCCGTTTAGTCCTATGCCTTGCCTCTCTGCAAAGGCAAGCACAGCGACCTTCAGAGCATCACCCCGGAAACGCTATGTCAAGTGCTGAGGTCAAAGGTCAGAGAGGTCAAGGAGCTGTATATTCTGGACTGCCGCTACCCGTACGAATACCAAGGCGGCCACATCAGGGTGAGTCAATAATGTGTCTGCCCACACCTATAGAGGGCGCTATACATTCCCCTAAGACATGCCACCAGTCTCCTCACTTGTTTGCTAAAATGCGATTCTTTCCAAATTTGGTGCAGGGAGCGTTGAACTTATACACCAGGGATTTGGTGAAAGAGAATTTCCTTGACAATCCGAAAGAAATGCTGGACGGTCGAGTCATCATCTTCCACTGCGAGTTCTCCTCCAAGCGCGGACCGGACCTCCTGCGCTACCTCCGCAACCAGGATCGGGAAGCCAACCGTGACCGGTACCCTGACCTCTACTATCCAGAGCTGTACATTCTAGACGGTGGTTACAAAGCTTTCTTTGAACACGACAAGGTAAAAATTAAAACTTGGTGGTTTTTTAAAAAGTATTTTAGGCAAAATCCAAAAGTGTTCTCCCCACGGAGTTAAATTTTCATTGTCAGTGTCTCTTTTTTCACGGTCTTTCGCTCTCAATGTCTACAGTACAACCTCAATAACTCAAACTTGGATTACTCAAAAGTCCACTAATTATTACTCAAAGTGATGTTTTGTTTCTGGCGAAAGAATAGGGTTTTGTGTACAAAAATACTTCTGTATGTCAAATTACCAGCTGCTAAAATCCTGCTGAAGTCAAAGTTTTTGAACAATGAAAAAAAATCGCGGCTGAGTCTGTCCTTATCAGGTGCAACAGAAACAGTGGAACGCTTCTATAACGAACATGGTAGGATGCACAGAAATTGTCAGTTACAGTAGGAGCCAAGGACGATGTTCTGTATAGCGGTGTTATAGTGGCGTTCCACAGTATATATTTGTAATTATGAAGTACGTGTACATTTGGGCTATTTAACATGCCACTTCCGTTAGTCAGTCTGGATAAGTCGAAGTTTACATTCATTCCCTTGTACCGGTACTTCTTTTTCTTCCCAAGACCCTGTGTGAACCGCAGACCTATACCCAGATGGACCATGAGGGTTACAGGAAGGAATGCCTCCATTTCAGAGCCAAGTCCAAGTCCTGGGCCGGGGAGCGAAGCCGGCTAGCACACCGCAAAACCTCTGTCAGCTGATGACCTCTATAGGGTAAGACAAATTCCCTGGGGGTGGGGGAGGGAGGGGGAAGGCCCTGGGGGTGGGGAGGGAAGGGACGGGACAGCATTGAGATCGGAGCCCAATTTTATTGAGTGTATCACTCACATGCCGATCACATGGTATAAATCAAAAATCAACCGAATACCAGTCACAAACAGTGTATCGCATGCAAGATTAACTAGTAACCCACATTCGGCAAACATTGAATTATCTCTTAATAGTAATAATAATAATGAAACGTATTTATAGATTGACAAACGTACTTGCAAAGCCCTTGGGGAGAAAGCAACCAAATATTAAGACAACAAGTGAACATGCCACATAGATATGAATTAAAAATTACAAGGTACGATTAAACGAGGCACCCTATCTGCATTTTTCGTTTCCCTTAGTAGTTGTAAATGGCTGCCGTGCTTGTCTCATAGCCAATTGTCCAATAAATAATCTTACGGTTGAAAATAGCAGAAATAAACATGAAAAATAAACAAAACGCTGACTGGTATTTTGTTGACTTTTGGCACTTCACTACATCCAAATGTAGTCGAAAAGGAAAATAACTCGGAGCAAATGTTTGCCACCAATGGTTGTAGAAAGTGTTTTTTTTTTAATTCAGTTAATATGCAAATGAGTTCCCCACCTAAAAAATGACAATTTCTGCGAGCATAATAGACAATTGTGCATGGGCTCAAACTTTTTTTTTTAACGTAAGACCTCACGTTTACTTGTCATTTTTGCAAGTTACCCTACCAAATGTTCAAAGTTACTGATATCGAGGGGTATCATTTGCTGCGACCATAAATTGGTCAGAACAATGGAACTTTTTTTGTTTTGTTTTGTTTGTTCTGTTTTAATTATAAGTGACGGGTTGTAGTAGTAATTAAGAAATCGACTGAAATTCTTTCTCGGGACTCGAGACCGTGGCTTTTTGTGTCTCAGAATTGATTATATTTAATAATTTCTATCAAATGGAATTAAATTAAAACAGATAATTATTGACCATGTAGGTTTTCTTAGTTTCAACAGAATCATGAAAAATGTATTCGCCAAGTGACCAGTGTCTGAAGATTACCAAACGTGGAGGATTCTTTTTCTTTCAGAAATGATCCTCAGCATTATAACTTTCCTTTTTGCTACATTTTATTCCTGTCTGTCTCATGAACATTCAAATTTCAGAGCGATGGTTTGAAATTGTGAATTTTGAATTCTTTTGATGCAAAATCTGTATTATGTTTCAATTTTGTCATAAATATCATACATTTATACAATTCGTTCCCGAAATATTTTTCTCCAACCAAGATCAAAATAATTCAAAGTTACAGCAGCTGACATTGTGGTTGTGAAACGTTTTTTTTTTTTATATATAGAAGGCTAGAATGTCAGTGAGTGTCCAATGTTGGGATTCGAACCCACAACCTCCAGCTTTTTGGAAACACCCTATACTTGTCTACCATGATTTTAATCATACATTCCTGGGAATTCTACTTTAGTAATTTTGTTGAATGTTCTAGCTCGAAGAAAATGATGTATTTTACTGTGAAAAGTGACAGAGCGAGATATATAGGTATTGGGACAGGTTTTTGTGCATTTTTGTGTTGTTGTAGATTGCAGTATTTGAATCAATAAAAGAAATATATCCATGTAATATTATTACTATTTCGTTTTGGCATTTTCCCATTTTATTTATTACATTGGCTAGATGTGATTGCTATTATATTGATAATTTTGTTAACGAGTCACTGTTTTTGTGACTCGAGTCGAGTCGAGTCATTTTAAAGAAGGACTGGAGTCGAGTCATTATAGGTCAAGAATGTCGAGTCGGACTTGAGTCAAGTCAACTCGAGTCATTACAACTCATCAGTTGTACTTGTGCCAATTCTGGTATACATATTGTAAGCTTTGCATATAGAAGCTTACTTCACCAATGAGAGTGCTTCTTATAGCATGTACCAAGTCAATACCAGCCTTCCTATTGGCTGAAATGCTTAGAAACCTGGAAGCCCATGCCTGGCCTTTGGCCAATGGCAATGGGCATCTTAGATTGCAATTCTTTTCTTCATCCATACTTTTTCCAATTGCAATTAACCTCAATACCCATTTATTTTGTGTGACGTTCAAGACTAGAAATATTAAGTGTGTTTGGTTATATCGCCCTAATTTGGCCGACTTCAGGCGCAGCGTCGCCGTGAAAAAATAAACGGCGTCATAATTACGCCATAATTTGGTTTGCAAATTTGGCGGTGGAGTCAAATTTTAATGTATTAAAATGAAACGGTAATATCTTCTTCTCATCACAAGAAGTCAAACTGTGCAATACAAGCCTGCTTCCGTACTTCAATAAATATACATACGCTATCAAAAATAGTCTCCTACATTAATTGTAAACAATACGAATGTCTATTGTCAAGTGTTTAGAACGTTGAGCAATGTTTACTCAATTTTGTAAAGCGCGCCCTCATTATATAAATAACGAGGAAGTCTCTGAACTATTGGTGGCGCTGTTGCATTCCTCGCTCAAAAATAAATGTCAAGATTCGTCGTCGACGTCGTGATCGTGTGCTTAGCTTAGAATATACTGGTTTGTTTTTGTCAGGAATGGTGCAATAATTCAGTAAAAGGTAAGCGTAGTGTACAAATTCATCAATTCTACATTTGAAAGGCCTACATTTTACTATTAATGCTAATGTTGTGTTCTCATTTCACAGTCATTCAGTAGGCCTATTCATGTATTGTAATTTGTATAACGTTAAACACTGCTGGGCCGAGCGCCCGCCCAGACACTCGCAGTCGCACTCACTCAAGGTTTAATATTGTTAAGATTTCTTTACATCACTAATACAAGTAATACTAATAGTACACAAAAACTCCAAGTCTAGTATTTGTTGCAGGCTTACATTCATATGATGTCGGCACATAGGAGTTATCAAAGGTTTAATCAAATTAATATGTTACTTTGTTTTCTTTGACTTTGTTTTTACATTACAATTGTTGAAATTCATTAATATCTTCTGACTGGTGACTTGTGTTGATGTTGCAGCCTATTATTTTGTTTTTAAATTAATGATTAACAATTGTCTTCATTTTTCAACAGGTTCTCCCTGACAATTAAACCTGCAGACTACCATTCAACAAGAGTTCCTTCAGCAACATAATTCCATCTTTGTAAATCAAGAGTGACAAGACATAAGGACTACCTCCTGCCTCCCAAAATATTCCATACTTGGAGGTAAAACATCTTCAGTGACTACAAGTTAAGCCCTATGAGGACCATTTAAAGACTAACAGGCTTGGTTGAGTTCCATCAGTAAAACTTTCCTGGTCTCCAAAACAAAAGACAACACCAGGAGGTTGGAAACTAAAATCACGATACCCAACAGGACTTCCAAGCCTACACGTAGGGTCCTCAAACTTTCTACAGGAATCATCAACTTTGACAAGCTGCGTCAGCCACCAGCCACCATGCCAGAGGATAAAGGGGCCTTCCGGGAAGTTCTCCCAAAGCAGGGCTTGGTCTACCAGGAGGAGCAACCCACCGTAGTTCTCTGCAAGCCCAAGCTGCTACCCCTCAAGTCGGTCACGCTGGAGAAACTGGAGAGGATGCAGAAGGAAGCGGAGGCGAAGGTGAAGGAACAGGAAGCAGCGGCTCAGGATGAAGCCATGGCTGGAGATAGATAAGACTATGACTCATCAGAGTCTCATGTAGCTGCATCCACTGGAATGTCAGACAAGTGGGCCATCAGACAACAGAGACAGGTCAACCGGTGAGACAGGTCAACTGGTGAGACAGATCATACAAGAGCCATATATCCAACAGATGATTCATGGCTTCCCTGCCCTGTGGGCTCAATGCGAGCTGAATACGTCCTGAAACAGGTCGTACCGGCATGTGGAATGAATGATCCCATGCAAAATGCAAATCTTATTTTGGTAATTATAATCCTGAAAGTTTCAATTTGTTAGCAAAGGGTCTCACTCAACTTGCCACTGGTTGATCTGTCTCACCGGTCAACCTGTCTCACCGGTCAACCTGTCTCACCGGTTGACCAGTCTCACCGGTCAACCTGTCTCACCGGTCAACCTGTCCCGTTGAGTTGATCGACTGTCAAATTGTCTGAACCCTCTCGCCTAAGCTGCACCTGTCAACCTACCGGGTATATGAGCCTCTTTTTTACCTGCCACTCTGGTCTGTGTACCTGTTAAAGTCACCTGCCATCATGTACAGGCCTCCTCCCCCTTTCAACATCATTCATAAACGAGCCCAGTCTATTATGATTTTTGCCAACCCTAGATTCTGGGGTTCGTAATCATGAGCACCACGCTGTGTTTCCACTGAGACAATCCCCCTGAAGCAGATTACAGCCACATTTACACTCCCAGCTGGTGTAATCAGGGTCCATGGTGTTATCACATCAGCTCGATTCTATAATGCGCCATAGCTCCATGGTTGGACAGGCATTTTTAGCTTTTACAAACCCTTCGTTTTATTTCCAGACAATGTACATTCAGTTGTTCACACAAATCATACATTTCTGCTTACCGGGTAATTGGTTAGCATAGAAATTTGATGCTAACCTTGTAATCGAAGAATGAGGTTCATAAACTTGTGCAGGTATCAAATATTTTGGTAAGCAACTCCATGAAATTTGGCCCGGCACCCGCATTGTTTTGCCATTCTCTTCTCTTTAAACTTGTAATTCAGCCAGTTTCATACTGATTTTGTTTTTCCGGAGCGCATCATAAATTGCATAATTTCTGAAAATGGAGAGCTGATGGACATTGTTTGGACTTGGGGTTCACAAACTGATTTTGGCAGTAACTCTTGGCTCTTTTGAGTAATAGAAAAAGTGTGTAAATATCTGTTTGAAACATTGTATAAAAATGTGTGTTTGTTTTACCAGTACTTGAGATTTTTGTTCACAAATATTTAACATAATTTGCACAACTTTACATTAATGTACATTGTATTTGGTCTTTTATGAGTCAATATCAAACCACACATTGCATACAAAAATGTGTTATTCGGAATGTATGTCCTAAAACTTTATTGACCAAATTTTACCAGTACCCATTACATTTTGTAATCAGTGCAACCAAGTCTTATTACATGTTGCTCGATTCTATTTAAGCATAAAAAGATCATTTACATTATATGACTTCTATTCCGGGATGAATACAATAAGCTTAAGTGTAGATTAAACAATGTTCAATTGTTTGTACACAATGGTTGTGCAATAACAATAACCTCTTTTGTTTACACTGATAAGACAATAGGCCCAGCCCTTCTACCTTTCAGAATAATTAAAAATTGAAATCTGGTATAAATTGCTGTATTGTCCTACAATACTAAGTACAATAGTGTCAACTGGTAATTTAAAATCGCTACTGATTCAAATATAAACTGTTTTGGTTATTTTACGGAATATGCACAATTAAGATCTAATTTTAAGGATACAAAAATATACAGAATAATCTCCCATACAATAATATACAAGGCAACGTGTAAGAAACAGTCTTTGCTGTCTACGCTACGAGTCTATGTCAAATAACTTGAAAGATTTCTGTGTAAATATTAAAGATAATAATTATCACCTTCATGGAATGATTGACAAATTTGATATGATTATTATTCAATGACAGTGTTAAGACTTTCTCTTCTAATAACAAGTGAATTCTAACTCAATTCTCTCTTGATTTTCACAATTTTTCATTGTTTATTTGTTGATGCAAACCACCTACTGGGACTTAAAAGATTTTTACTTGCATAGAGGCAGTTACGCCAAGACTATACGCCGTGCTACTGCCGCGCCGAACTTAGATCAAATGAGTGCAGCAATAGCACGGCAGAAATCATAAGTGTCGTGCAACTCCGTTCCGAAGACCGAGAGAATACTGTGTGGCAGACCTTGTCGAGCTAAAGACCTTGCTGTACCAAATTTGAAAAAAGTAAGATTATTTGAGTTTGGCATGGCAGTATAGCCTAGCTAGGCCTTACATGCTTTGCTGTTACGATTCCCTTTTCCAAATGGAAATCAATTCCACATAATTATGCAAAAATCAACAAAGCCTTTCCCAAAGCAATGCATATATTCAAATAAAGGCTAAAAATTTGAGACAGTTTCAGACATAATGGACCTAATCAAAGATCTTGGGCACTACGCATGCGCACACAAAGGACAGTGGGTAATCTTTTGGCAAATGTACATCACTCAGTGCCAGCCCTAGCAACAATTGTACCCAGAACGCTTTGTGCATACCCCGTTTTGGGCTATCTTCGATAAGGTCCTTAACTTTAAATGCCATTAAGTCGTTTGCATTGGGGATTTATCTCTGTCATATTTATACAAAAAGGAGAATGATTGAAAGAATTGAAGAAGTGGATTTAAAGTTGAACAACTCGTGCTTGCTGAGCTACCTGTCGAGCCCTGGATACGTAATCCGTAGCTTTACGCCGCTCGACCAATCGGGTCCCTTCAAACATCCCCTCGTTGCGCGGAAGTCCGTTGGTACCATCAGCAAAAGTCAACAGCCCTGGATATCAAAAACAAACCACCCGCAAGACAATAGCTGAGAAATATTTCACAATAATCACCGCGTTGGCACGTATAATCAGGACTTTCCTATGCAAACCCACAGTGTGGACGCTTGCCGGGACTTGTTCCGTTGCCCCCCCCCCCCCCCCACCCCCCCCCACCCCCCCCCCACCCTTACGCACAACTGAAACCACTTCAGCCATGAATTGTTTTCAGAAAGCAAGGGCATTGAAAAGTGTGGACAGTCGGTCATAAAAGACAAAAAGCTGTCTCCAAACTGCCCCCGATAATCGGAACCTAGTCTAAATACATGGAATATCAAGGATGAAGTTACACCATATTACAAATACAGGCTTTAATAGTCCATGTGTTCTAGTTAGGAATTGCTCGAGTGGGATATGAACCCCTTACCAGCCATTTGCTGGAGCGGATGTCCCACCAGCTCAATATACAAGCCTGCCTGTGTCAACTGGCAAAATTTGATTCCCGATCTGAACGTCAACAACCACACACTCTACTTACCAAGTCCGCTGACTTTGCCCAGCTTGAATTCTCCCTCAAACATCATTCCGTCAGATCGGGCGAAGATCCCGAGACCATCAAATCGTCCTTGTTGAAACTCGCCCTCATACCTGCAATAAAATAAGTACACAACTGAAATGATTACCAGTACATGGAATAAAATGGAATTATATTTGGCGTGCAATCTTACTGTCCGTAGAAACATGATGGGACAAGTCAAAATCTTGTCCTCATAAATTTGGACATGCTAATGAAAGTCACTAATTCTGTTAGCAGATAAGTTGTCTCAATAGAGGGATCCCAGTACGACACATTTAGAATCGATCTGCGTATTTCCGCATTCGACAACGAGCCCGCTTCTCAAACACGCAGGTGCGTGTAATACACAATGTACTTTCATGGTCTGCTAGAGCAAAGCACGCCAACTCGTACCTGAGCTGAGAGTGTGATGTTCGTGTAACACATGCAGGCTGTACTGTGTCCAGCGGCGCGGCCTAAGCTCAGCACAGAGAGCCTCGATTTTCCATAACTGATAACTCCAACTTTACAATTTGTCTTCTTCAAGGAATTTAAAACAAGTGAGAACTTAATAAAAGAGTAAAATACAACTGAGGACTCGAAACAAGTGAGGACTCACTTGGAACCATCAGGGAAGACCATCACTCCGAGGCCACTGCACAATCCTTGATCAAAGTGTCCAATATACGTAGATTTATCGGCCAATAGCAGCTGCCCAACTCCATGACGTTTGCCTGAAAAGAAGCAAAATGAAAATTTTAACTAATTTGGGGGGAATTTCTAGTACTATTATAAGTATTATTAGTAGTTCTTAGTACATATTCTTATGAACCTTAGGCTGCATCTGAATCTGAATCTAGAGCTAGGTCTAGGTCTTCCCTCCATTGAAAATATGCGGAAACACCAAGACAATAGACCTAGCCGTAGCTTTGGAAGCCCGTTTCAGACACGTCCTTATAGACAAATGTATCACAAAGAATTACTTTGAATTATTTTTGTTGTAGTTAGGCTTTAATATGCAGGGGCGCGTTTTCGCGGCCCGAACCGTGAACATGTTTCAGTGCTGGTTATTGATTCTGCATTTTGCCGACTTCAATGACGTCATTGGTTCAACTGAACGAGAACAGTGGGAAGCGATTGGTTACGGTCAGTCCAAGTGTGTGTCCAACATTGTCGAAAGGTAAGCTTCTGACTCCTTCCGCCATATCTGTCACCATTTTTGTTTATATTTTACAAAGCCTTTTGGCGACTCTCCCCAACTATGTTTGGGGGAGGAGTGACCTCTGGAACACATTCCTGGTCACGTCTGCCAAAACAAGCACCAGTCCAGGGATTCTACACCTCTGCTATTGGAGGAAATATCTCACACTAGTGCCCCCGTTGCCAGTCAATATCACGCACTAGTGCCCCCGTTGCCAGTCAATATCATTCACTAGTGCCCCCGTTGCCAGTCAATATCATTCACTAGTGCCCACGTTGCCAGTCAATATCATTCACTAGTGCCCCCGTTGCCAGTCATATTTATCATTCACTAGTGCCCCCGTTGCCAGTCAATATCATGCACTAGTGCCCACGTTGCAAGTCAATATCATTCACTAGTGCCCCCGTTGTCAGTCAATAGGTGTATACTGACCTTCCAACCATTCCCCCTTGTATTCATCTCCATCTGGATATTTGTACACTCCTTGATTCGTCATCTTTTAATGATTTATCACGGACTGTTGAACTTGAAGGTGACGCTAATCTGCAATCAAGACAAAAAAGACAATAAAACACTATATCAAAACGGTTATGTTTAACATGGTGAACAGGGCCAATTTTTTGAATCCGTTATGGCCTATCTTTGAGGTTACGGGCACTGCTATTTGATGGAATCCGTAAGCAAGACTTTCAGCGCTTAATTGGTTAGCAAAGAATTTCTAGGCTAACCTTGATTTTTTTTCTGCTAAACTAATACGCTGCCACATGCATTCTGCAGAAAGTCCTTGCTTAGCGTAGAGAATTCGAGAAAAAGACAACTCTCATGTGAAATATGCTAACAGTACGCAAAAAAAAAAGATTGCTATAGTAACCGAAGAAGTTTTGCTTACGCCGTACGGTAACGGATGGGTGGACCCTGTTCTAAAAATAAAGGCCTATATTTACATTTGGTTCCTAGACTAGGCTATACACTTAAATAACCCTAGTCATGTTAAGCTACTGATGTAGTTTTATAGTGACTAGGAACAACTTGTACGCATTCTAGGGCCTACCTTTATTTCATTAAAACGCATTGCAATGTCAGTATGCATTTTATGTCACTTGATAATGAATGATAATGACAAATCAATCTCATTAATCCTGGATTCCTGGCTTTGGCTTTTCCAGTTTTTGCACTTTTAAAGTTTTTGCCGGCTTTGGTTTTGCTTTGCCTGGCTTTTAACTTTCCCGATCGCGAGAAGTTCCAAAATCAAAATGTTACTTAAATAAACTTCAGAACGAAATACTTACTATTTAATCTTACCAGCTATGTACGATGGGTGTCAACGCTTTCTAGTTCAGAGTTGTATCTAAACCAGGAATCAGGATAAGTTTAGCGCACAACACCCTAAACAAAAATAATTGGTGACACATCGGTTTCAATAATAAACATAAATACAGACAGGTACCCTTTAGCTGGTTCCTTCACACAGCGCACACATGCATGCAAGGCACCAGTCTACTATTCTGCTCTACGGTGTACTATTTGTAACACATTAACATTATTAAGTAGATCTTAGTTACAGCAAGTTTCTTATTTGTAGAATGGATTTATTGATGTTTCCAAGAGGCAGTACTTAGTACTACAGTTGGGTTTGTAGAATAAATGTTGCAGATGATTTGGATATGAAAATTCGTCTCCAAACGAGAAAAAAACATACTGACATTATTATCTGTGTAGTTCGTATGAACGTTCTTCAGTGGCCACCGTAGTTTAAATCTCATGCGTCAATCTTTCATGTACAAAATCAGTTCCGGTTGAACGAACGATCGACCACAAACAGCGCATTATAATGTAACTGTTTTTCACTTGTATGGAAGCCGGAAGTAATTAATTTGGTGTCATTTGTCGTCTGCAAGAACATCTGAAGGTCAGCAGCTCATTGTTTATTTCGTTTTTTTGCTTGGCAGACAATTATGATTAAAAAAACATGATCGGTAAAAAAATGATTTGTTGCTTTCATTCATCAACATGGCACTTGCTTTGCTTTTTACTTTCATTCTTTATATTGAGGGCGCTCTTTGTTTTGATGACAATAATGTCCTACAAAGGCTACATAAATTAATCATTTATTTAATGTTTAACTTAAATTCTAAATTGTGTTATGCAACAAATGTGAAATTTGTGAAAATAAATATGGTATGCTTCATTACTACCTCAGATAATTTTAGAATAGGGCCTTCAGATGGAAAAGACATGAAATTAGTAATTTAATAATAAGCCTAATTTACTAATTAATAGCGTTCCGCACTAATGACGTCACACCATGCATGCATGCCCACACATACTTCCACTCACCACACGTTTGCATATGGCCGGTTGCAATGTTTGTCTGAGGTTCGGTGCTATTTTTAGCGCAAGTGCGTAGCGCTATTGTTTGCTAGGCCCTTAAACAGGGCCCAGATATACATCGCTACTCTCAGATCCTGGATCGCATTACCACATTGTGGTGTGTCATGGTATTCAGGATACCAAACCACTTCCACTCGAAAAAGTGCAGAAAAAACGTGTTGTAAACATAGCAGACCGTTAGGGTTAAAGTACTCTTAAGTAGCTAATGTTACAATGATGACACTTACTGTAACTATGGAAACATTTCTGTTATCAGGCTGCTGTTAAAATGGAGAGCCAGGCCGAGTCACAATCCGCCCACCAGACCCAGACCCCACCCACCATGGCCAACCCAAACACCAACAGTAGCCTGCCAATGGAGCCCTCTCCCATCCACCAGGCCAACCTAGTGACCGGTACAGCTACGGTCATCCCTTCTGGTCAGGCCGGCAATGCCGGTCAGTGCCCTCCGATGGTCTCTCAGCAGTACATGGTCATGATACAGAATGCCTCGGGCGTGATTCCTGATTTCAACGTCCGCGGCGCTTACGTGACGGCCCATTTGCAGTTTGCTTGTGGTGCCATGTCGGTGGTGCTGGGTATTATTGCGATCTTGATCGAGTCTGAGGACGCATACATCGGTGCACCCATCTGGACCGGAATATTTGTAAGTAGCTCGTTGAATGAACCTTGGTCCAATTTAATGGAGCTGTTAAGCTTATTCACAATCATAGCAAATTGTTTAAAAGTGAACAAAGAAAAATTGCCTGGAGCGGAATTTGAACCGGTGACCACCTGAATACCTTGCAGGCGCTCTACCAACTGAGCTATCCAGCCCTACATTGATGGTGTTCCCTATAGTCAATTATCTTCGTTCGTTTGGCAGTCAGAAGCCATGAAACCATGTGCGTGTGGTGTTCACTTTTCAATGACTTTAAATTCAGTCAGTTTCTCTTGTGGTTATTTGATGATAATAAATTGTTGTCTTTTCTACAGTTCTTCATGTCTGCTGGATTGACTGGCGAGTTTGCAGCAAAGAAAAGGCAGAACTGCTTGGTAAGCACAAGAAAACAATCCTGGAAAATTAGAAACTAGAACCAAGACAATAGAATAAGTTAGAAGCTAAGTGTTTGATGGCTCACGATGTTGGCTGAAAGGTAGCAACGTTTCGGCTGCTGACTGCTAGCCTTTATCAAGCTGATGAAGACACTTGCACGGTCTCAATTCATATCCATGCTTGGTTTTGGCTGTGTTGTGTCTTGGTCCTTGATTGGTGTATGCCCTGTCCAATCCGGAGACAGCATGCTTCTGATTGGTGGCTTGGGTGCGATGTGGAGATCAGATTAGCAGGCAGATTATCCTGGGGATTACCAGGTCCAAGATTAGACAGGGATACTCCAATCATGGAGCAAGAAATTTAAAGAAAACGTTTTCTTAAGATTTCTTGGTCCACGATAGGAGTGGTTTGGTCCTGTGCAACGCATGGGCAGTGAGAGAACACCAAAACTGTTAAAACTATGGAAACCAACTCATGGGAAGCGCAGACGTGGTCGGTCTAAAACTACATGAAGAGATGTCATTCAGAGAGATCTCTCACTCCTAGACACTGGGTGATCAGTTGAAGATGCAGAAGTGGCAGCTCAAGACCGGTCCATTTGGAAGTTTTTCGGTCTCAAGTCAGGCAGCAAGTGCAGATAATGCGGGGAGCTTTCCGGGGAGTTAGTTAGTTAGCAGTCCACGGCCGAAACGTCGCTACATTTCAGCCAACATCGTGAGTCATCGAACGCTTAGAACCTTATTAATTTTCCACGAGATCAACCTCCATTCTCTCTTGGTTCTCTTAGATCACTGGCTACCTGGTGTTGTCGATCCTGTCAGCCGTAGCCGCATTCCAGCTCTTGTCCCTCATGGCCTCTTTCACAGCGTGGGAGTTTGGGGCCTTCTACTCCTCTACTCTCTTTGTAAGTTCCAAACAAATATATACTAAATCAAATTCCCGAGGAATAGGAGCAGTGCCATCTGGGAAACTCCTATCCCCCTTAGCCCGGGCTTTTATTTTGCTTTGATTGTACCGACCTCATTACCAGCCATCGGTCAAATAGAGTTCATCTGGCCGGGCCATGTGTGCAGGGCGCTTGGCGTAAATAATACAGGCGCACAATGGTTGAGTACCGCCTCATAATATCCCAAATTCCATGCAGACTGTACTCTATGCAAGCAGCTGTGTTTGGAAGTCACAGATTACGGAAATGCCAATATATTCAAATGCAAATCCAAATGAGCGATTTTTTGGGGAAAATAAAGGTTCATTGAACCTCTTGTCCAATGGAGTGGGCTAACCCATAAAAAGAATGTAATTAAAAAAAAATGCTGGAAAATACTGCATCTTCTCTGTTATTCCGCGCCAATTACTTTTTCTTGCCCCAAAGACATAATTGTTGGCTGCAGAACCGTGCCTGAGCCTCAGTGAAGTCTAGCCTCTTGGCACTATGAAAGGCAGTCGTCTCAGTGAAGCTCAAGCCTTAGGCACCAAGGTAATGACTGGAGACAACCAGTCTTCATTTCCTCGATGATGTTAAGTCCTGGAAGCCATCTTGACATGCTGATATGTTTCTTTGTTCACCCAGAGGGGCCGTGTTGCCGTCGATGCTTTGACTGCTGTCGTTGCTCTTCTGGAGCTAGGCATATCCATCGTAGCATCGGTCATTTCCTGCCGAGGAACTTGCTGCCAGACGACCGCTGGCTCATCAATGACAGTAAGTCACTTTTCTAAACCCCGGCTCCGGCTCCAGCTCCGGCTCCAGCTCCGGCTCCAGCTCCAGCTCCAGCTCCAGCTCCAGCTCCAGCTCCAGCTCCAGCTCCAGCTCCAACTCCGGCTCTGGCTCCGGCTCCAGCTCCAGCTCCAGCTCCAGCTCCAGCTTTGTCATCCATATGCTGAAAATATAGGTTGTGGTTTTTCATTGAAGCTAAAGCTCTGTTTTCCTTTTCAAAGCAGAGAATCTACTTCCAAACCACAGCCAAAAGCCTCTATCATAATACTCGTTATTTTAGAATGGATTCACAAAATGGAGCTGGATCAGGAGCTGAAGCTGAGGTTTGGAAAAGGGCCTAAATAAGTCACTCCTTTTCATCTCAAAACTCTTTCTTTCTTTCATTACCCAAGACATAATTTTCTTGACTTTACAAGTAATAAAGTGAGAAAAAGATCCTGCTAGGATAGAAATGTCAGGCCCTCCTCACTCCAAGCATATAAACCCACCTTATCCCGAATACAACAATATAGTGTGGTTTGTGTGGAAATGCTCAGTTTATGATCCAGTTCCCCTGTGACTGTGGTATATTGTGTGGTAAGCAGCTCTTATCTTGTGTGGTAGTGTAGGTGGTTAGAGTTAATATTCCGGATACTTGTATTAACATTGGATGTATGAGGGATTGAGGGTTTGTGTTGTCCTCAGCTAAAGTTGAATCTTGCTTGTATTTTTCAATCTTTCAATAGGTGCAGTACTTGCCTGCTATGCCAGCTGGTAGCACCACTCTTCAGGATGAGCACGGTGAGTTGTTTGAACTCCTGCAAGGCAGAGGAGTTATCAAAAGCTCAAAATGTACAAGAATCTTTTATATAAGTGTGTGGTTCTGAGAGGAACCAATGGGTGAACGCTCGATGTTCTGAACAGTGTGCTCTGTTCGAATCACATTCCTGAAGATGAACAGAGCAAAGTGTTCGGAACGTCAGAACGTCTCAGAACAATGCGGTAACTGCATCTTCTCTGTTATTCCGATCGCTCTGCTGCGATATTGGATTCGACTCACCCTGCTGACCCAGCTAGCTCGGTGGTCTAGCGGTATGACATCTGCACTAGTACGCAGTAGGTAGTGGTTTTGAATCCCACCTGAGCCAGCTAGTGCATAATTTATTCTTTATACCCTGTAAGTTATATGTAAATCTGTGAACATATCTGTTTGGGTTTCCTACCAAAATATGATAGTACCTTTAATACTGAATTTCATACTTGTTTCTCTATAGGTAATATTCTGCAGGCCCATCCCATTCAGCTGACAACCTGCACTCCGGGGCAAGTGGCCTACCAGCTGCCTGCATATCCCATCAACCATCCCATGCCACCACCGTCCCCCCAGGGCCAACCGAGGGATGCTAACCCTCCTCCGTACCCAAGCATGGAGGACGCCTGCTCCAGGGCCGAGGACAACGACAACGATCAAGTAGCAGGTATGGAGAAGGTTCCCCTTGTTTAAGAAATGACTCGATGAAGCTCGAGTCCCCCACCCAATCCCACCCTTAAATTATCTCGATCGGTGGTCAAATTTCAGAGAGAGGGGCTGAAATGACTGAGATCTCTTGTGAAATCCATCTGAATTATGTCCTTGACTTTATTTCGTGTGCACATTCAATGTCTGTTCCCTGACGAAAGACTTTGCTGCATCAGGTGATTTTAGACAAGCTTTTGCTTAAGAATACACTGATCAATAAGCCACGCCCACCATAGCAACAGCCAAGCAACCGCCTGAGGGCCTATAGAAGCTTATAGAACAGGTCACAAGTAATATGCATTACTTGGCTAGCAGACTTCACCTGCTTATTAAGCCAAAGTGTTGTGCTAAGCGGCAAATGTGCGTCCTAATTAAGCAGCTGTCCGAGTCTTGCTCGTTTCTTGTATGCATACGTGCATATCTCAATGGGCAAATTTCATAAAGCTGCTTAAGCACCAAAATTTGCTCAAGCACCAAAAAACTTGGTAAATAAAATCAGTATGCCAGCCAAAACTCCTCGTGAATGTCACGCTCGGCAAACAATGAGCGAATACGAGTCAAAAGCAGTAAACATCACATGGACATTTGGTTGGTAATCCTGTTTGATCAAGGAAGACTTTTCATGCTTAAGCAAATTTTGTGCTTAAGCAGCTACATAAAATTGGTTCTCTGGTATTAGAAGTAATACATATTACAGTACTTGGCTCGTAGACTTCACCTGCTAAGCCAATTAGTGTTGTGCTAAGCGACAAATGTGCGTCTTAAGCAGCTTTCCCCAACACTTGCTCATTTCTTGGTATGCATACATGCTTATCTCAAAGGTGCAATTTTTGTCCATATTTATTATTTTCATGTTTATTTATTTATTTATAAGTATCAAGCTTGCCGTGTAAAGATTTAGCTGTATATCAGCTTTTATGACTTCCGAACAAACTTTGTTCGTTTTTTTTTTAAATTTAGTTCCCAAGTTTGAAGTACTACACATACAATGTAAATTCAGAATTGTCCAAAGGTTAACAGTAAATAATACAGTACTTCCCAATATTTGAAATACCGACAACGTGTATTTCTCCGTGGTGTGTAGTACTAGTATTGCCACATTTCTTCACCTTTTATTTTTATATTTGGCAGATATAAATTGTTTTAGAAAATAGATTGAGCAGTCATATGGCCTTTTTGAAACTGAGGCTTATGCTCAGACTCAGTCTCCGGTGGAAAATATAGTTTCTTCTGGAGTGGTTTCAGCTGTACGGTAGGTCATCGAGTGTGGCGCTGTAGCGCCATGATGAAAACTGCCGTGCGATATCAAATTAAGAGCCTATCACCACAAAATTGTACCCGATGGAACCCAACATGTTTGGCGGGGGCAACGGGACAAGTCCCGACAAGCGTCCACACTATGGGTTTGCTGCTGAAAGTCCTGATTATCAAGACTTTTGCCGGATAATCGGGACCTAGTCTGGCCTGTACACGGTTTTGGATAGGCGATTTCTCTCTATATTATACAACATGGTTTTTAATTTTTTTACAGCAATTTAAGCTGTAAAAATAAGATGTGTGTTGTATTTTAGATATTGCTGAATTATTTCAAATGACAAAATGAATTCAGTGCAGCGCCGTCAAATGACAGACACTTGTGAATATTAAACTTTGTGGTATACAAATTACGGTTTTCAGTGAAGCAATTCGTGTGCTATGAAACTTTTCTGATAATGAGGGTTTTTTTCCAAATGTTGAGGTGACAAACTAGATTTCAAAATGGAGTCAGGTTTTTATTGCCGTTAGACTAAAGGTGTTGGTAAAATTTTGTGACTGAATTTCAAGCAGAAGAGGAAGTTTTTTTGTATAAATGAAAAGTTTGATGAGTCAAAGTGCTCAGCGTTTTTTCTAGTGACATATTTATTGAAGTATATGTGCTTTCAGTAAGTAATTAACCAGCATTGATGTATTTTCGCTTTTTAGTGTCTGGTTTCAGCGATTTGCACAAGAGTTAAAGATTTTTATTGTGTATTCAGTAAGCCTAACGAAAATTGGTTTTTTAAACTACTGTAGGAATTACAGTAGCTTGTCATGAACAATATTTTTTGTTGATATGAACAATATTTTTTGTTGATATGAACAATATTTTTTGTTGATATGAAAAAAATGAACAACAATTTTAGTTGATATGAATATTTTTAGTTGATATGAACAAATTTAGTTGATATGAAATTTTTTTAGTTGATATGAACATTATTTAGTTGATATCAAGTTCAACAATATTTAGTTGATATCAACAATATTTAGTTGACTTGGCAGGCCAGCTGTTCAGACATTCGAGGGTCTGCCATATACCAGGAAAGCTCTTTTATCAGCTTGTTGCCGTGGTTATTTGGAAATTTGTGCTTTGAAACTTTTCATTCTATTTTGTGTGGTGCCCGGTCACCTTCGTTTTCGAAATAAAAAGCTGAAGGTGTTTTAAGGAAGTTTAAAACGAGAGTTTTTTATAATATATATTTTTGTGTGAGTTTGTCAGCCTTAATTATGCGCTGTCTTTATTTATTATCATAGTTATATATATTTTACTGCATTATGCGTGTTCATTGTCAGCCATTGACAAGTTTTGTCAGCTTGAAAGTTTTGTGCATCTAATTTAATATAAATATGACAAAGTGTACGTAAAGTTGTATAAAATATGTAAAAGTTACAAGTCCGTAATTGTATTCTTAGTGAAGGGGAATTTTGTTGTTGATGTAAATACAAGTTTGTTTGGACTTTTTTTCATTGTTACATCTCAATTTCTGTGGAAGCGTTAAATTGTACCAACAAGCCACATGTTAAGCCAAGCCAAGATCCTATTAGTCAGGCTTAGGATGTGTCCTAAATCTCTGGCTGCGAATACAAATTATACACACTTTTATGGCAGCCAGTAGCCAGTGACTGCAGCCGTGTCCATTGACTTGTGTGTTATTTGCAGTCGCAGCCAATGATTTGGGACACTGTCTTAGATAGTCTTTAGAAGCAGCTTTTTGATAGTTGAATGTGGATGCTATGGTTACTGTTATTATTAACCCCTTGCGCCCGGGAAGCATCTAAACAGCAGTTCACCTCATGGCATGAGAATATTCATGATTGCTTTGTTATTTCCATTGAAATACATGTACATTGAATGGGGGTACTGTCTGGAACAAGAGGTTCAATGAACCTTTATTGTCCCAAAAAGTTTGCTCATTGTGGTACATTTACCCCCTTGATTTGCATTTGAATAGATCAGCATTTTGCTAATGCTGTGCATATCTTAAATGATCCTTGGGATATAGCGGTATATAAGTGGTTTCATGGCTTCTGACTGCCAAACGAACAAAGATAACTGACTATTAGGGACACCCCCAACATAGGGCTGGATAGCTCAGTTGTTAGAGCACCTGGACGGTATTCCGGAGGTCACTGGTTCAGATCCGGCTCCAGTTAACTTTTCTCTGTTCACTTTTCAGCGACTTAAAATTAATCCAGTCAGTTTCCCTTGTGGGTATTTGATGATTAGATGCGTAACAGGCAGAGGCTGTGTTTTGATATGGAAACAATTTTAAAAGCACTCAAAAATGTATAACTTCAAACTAAAGGCAGATTTTCAGATGATTCGTCCATCTAAAACAAGAGTGTGTTTGGTGTGTAATAAGTAATTATTTACCATCATTCCCTAATTGCTAATTAATTATGGTAAATAATTGAAACAATTAGGATTGCCTGCTAAAAAGTCCATCATATTTGCATCACGCATAGAAGAGACTAAATGAATTCTACATATGCACTTTATATTCAACTTCTATCTTTCGTGGTTTAATCAATTATTCTGTATTGATGTCTCAACCAAAACTGTACACTTTCCTCATAAGTGAATAATATGCATATTTCAGTAAGCTAGGGCTAATTAAGTAGTAATAAATGCTATTTAAATCTTTGAACACATTAAGCAAAAAAGTTAATTGGGAACCAGTTTTGAGCAGTATAGCATGTCACAGTTTTCTTGGCTGGTAACCGGCGTGTTTGCTACAGCATCATTTTCTGTGCTTGTTGGTACTTGGCTGCTCCATAAATATCGTCTCTTGTCTCAAGATTCAACTGAGACAGTCAAATTTTCACCCTGTGTTCTCTATACAGTTGGCAAGAACTTGCTTTAATTATAAACCAGCGCTAGGGAATATACCAGAAATTATATTGACCACTGATAAAAAAAAATATCTGAAAACAACTGACAGGGGGCATAAACAATCTAAACTCTGAAAATCTCCTATACTTTTGTACACAGCCTGTGAGGGAAAACAAAATGAAATTTAAAACAAAAAAATCTAAAATCGGTTACAAATTTAAGAAATCCATACTGCCCTTAAGAACATTAAAAAAGAAAGGAAAACTTACCTAACTTTGAGGAAATAACTCGCACGAAAATACGAAATGATATGCTTTTAAAAAGCAAGCTTCATGCACGTACCGATTTGTATGGGTAAATTTCTTAAAAACAAGGTAAGTTTTCCTCGATTTTTAATATTCTGTGGGGCAGTACAGATGTCAAGAACATGATAGCCAACAAATTTCGTTTTATTGTGTGAACAAGAACAAATTTGGGGCTGGGAGAGAATCCGGAAAGGTCGGACCAGATCCGGGATCCGGCTTTCATCAACACCCATCAAGGACGTCATTTTAAAAAAATCAGGGGGCTGATTTCATTAACGCTTTGCGATCATCTTTAAAGCCCAAATCCATTGCTAAACAGAAAATCGATCGCTACATAGGGTAGCATGGATTTGGGCTTTAGAAACGATTGCAAAGCGTTAGTGAAATCGGCCCTTGGACTCGCAATACTCCCTATCAGCCCACATAGGTCACTGAAACCACAAGTCGCCATCTTGGAGGGCCAAGTTAATACAAGAAGATGATATTTCCAGTTGGTCACATTGTATTGAAAATGTTATTTATCCATTACTGTATTTCTTATTCAATTTTTTGTTAGTACTGTATTAATGTTTGTGTGCAATTCCTTAAATTAATTAATTAACGATCACATTAATGTAATGTAACTTTGCTTCCAGTGCAGTTGCTGTGTGAGCACTGGACATCATATTTTTTCCTTGCACTTTAAATTGTAAAAATGTCCATTAAAGGTAACTTCATACTTTGGTTTTTGTCAAAGAAATGCAGATTCATGGGCACAAATATCAAGAAAGATATTAACAGGCATCAGTGAAAATTCCAGTCCCATTCTGTGCCCACTTTATGAGAAAACAGTGAAAAATGCTCACGGTATTTTTGGTCTTTGGTTGTACTCTTTCCTGGATAAATACAGTATTTCAAGCAGGAAAATGTTAACGGTATGTTTCTACCATCACCAAAGTTATACTTATGGGTAAATATGTGAAGATTGTATTTCTGTCTTGGTATTCTACATAAAATACACCATGGAGTATGATGTTACCTTTAACTAGTTAACGACCATAGGAAATTTCAGAAAGAATTTTCAACTATTTAAAGTTTGAGGTTTTAAGTACATGTACATGTAGTATTCACCCTGGTGGTCATAACAACTGAATTAGCAATTTTGTGGGGAACATGTAACTGGGGTGAAGTTCTATCATAAAGATCAAACCCAATGAGTGAGGTTATGTTCCTAGACATTTTATTAATTAACCGTTAATTAATACTTCAGATTTCAAATTGTTGACAATTTTGTTTAACTTGGTAGCAGCCATTGCTGTAAATGATAGTACTCCCAGTGGCTTTTGAAATCCAAAGCTTGTTCAATAAAATGAAATAGCTCAATAAAATCTTGCCATATTAAAACCAGTTTGAACAGGTGTTTCTGTTTTACAAAGGAATTTTGTTTTTGAATCCTAACCGTCCTGAATGAGACAAGATGACACGAGACGAGATGAGACAAGATGAGACAAAATGCGACAAGACACGGTCTTCAGGAGAATGCTGCAGCTGCGAGGTGAAGCCTGGACTTGTAGTTCTATCTCGTTTGTCTTTTCAAAATTGTTAATCTGTTGTTTCATTCTCCTCAGCGAGGACTCTCTGCTGAAGAAGCTCGAGGGCTTCGACTTCGCTCTTGGAGCGTATGTATGAATGGAGCTCGGATTCGGGTATGTCTCTGTCTGTTAGCTCCTCGCCTAAAGAGATCTCCTCTCCGTCTTGCCATGATGCTGTGCTCTGTTTTTTCCCTGGACCGTTTGTTTCCTCACTGTCGTCGTCGTCGTATGTCCGTAATTTTCTCTTCCGAATCAGGTTCCAGGATGGAGGGAGAATGGGGGTTGTTGGAGTCTCGGACAGTTGATGGACTGATGCCGATGCATCATCTTGGTTTGGTGTGTGCTCTGTTTCAGGTGCCTGAGTAGTACCGTCATCTTCACTGTCTTCCGCTTCTTTTGGGGACTCCACACGAGATATGAGGTACTTCTTGTGACGGAGAATGTCATCCAGGTGTAGTGTGGCTGTCTCTTGTGTTACCTTCTTGAACTTGAACCAGGGCAGTTTCTCCAGCAGCTGCATTAAGATTCCTCGCATCTCCATGACCCTCCGCATGGTCTGATTCGGAGGCTTAATTCGTAACTCCCGGAAGAAACTTGGAAGTTTATTGCCTTTACCCCGACCTTTTGCTGAGGACTTCCAGACGAGGAAGGCTGCCGC
Source organism: Astropecten irregularis (assembly GCA_963971285.1). Classification (NCBI taxonomy): domain Eukaryota; kingdom Metazoa; phylum Echinodermata; class Asteroidea; order Paxillosida; family Astropectinidae; genus Astropecten; species Astropecten irregularis. The sequence goes on along the minus strand of OZ020254.1, from coordinate 19,041,173 downwards.
GCAAATAGCGGCATCGTGCGACCTCCCACAAGTGATCCAAGCGTCCTTTGCCAGGACGACAACTTTAACTGTCCTCTCCAAGTAGTCCTGATCTTCCAGGCCGTACTTCTTCAAAACCCTCTGCACGATTTCCTCGATATCGACAGTTGTGGTCTGGATCTTCAACTCGCTTTCGAGCAACGTCTTCACGGCAAAGAGGTCGCTGACTGAGCTTCCGACCAACATGCCGACGTCCGAGAGAAGAACCGGCCAGTCGTGTTGGCGACAGACAATATACAAAACCACGCCACAAAGGGCCTGCTTTTTCTCCCTCTGCTTAAATTTGAAAACGCTCTGGAAAGCTCGAGTGAAGAGGTCCACGACCCCTCTTTCCATCTCGGCCGTGAGTTTCATCATGCCGCATATTTCCCGCACGTATTTAAGCCACGGTCTCAGAGCTCTCTTAGGGACGTTAGGGTCACCCTCTCTGATACTGCGGTACTTCCCAAGATTACTTCCTTCAAAGGATCCAGAGGCACTGCAAGATGTCACGCCGCTCCAATAATCTCTCTCCTGCTCAAATGATGTGGCAGAGTCGACCACTTCTCCGCAGTCCGTACACACACGGTGATCTTGACCGCCATGATCGTCAACAACGATGGAACTTGATTTGCAGTTTGGGCAAACATCCGCCATAATGCCTGGGCAGAAAAACAAAACAAGGTTATTAACATTCATTACGAAGCATTTCCAGAAGAAATGTTTACACTGTCAGATAATACATGTACACTCAAAATTTTCAAACCGCTTGCAAAATTTAATTTAAGGAAGTGTATATTTTGACCGCACCATCAGTCTTCTGATTGGCCAATTCTCAATACTGCATGCCGGCCTTCTTTCTCTATAAAATGTTATTTTGACGAACTGACGAAGGTACATTCTAATATAGAATACTGCAAATTTGCCAATCAGAATAACGGAACTGCAAAATAGTGTTTGTAGGGAGAATGCCAGTGCCAGCAAAATAAACACTGACTGATTTTAAGATAACAATAGCGCTCCGCACTTGCGCTAAAAATAGCAGGCTAAATGCTGTGACGTCACACCGGATCTCAGACAAACATTGCAAACGTGTGTGGTTGTGCTGTGTTTTTCTGACATCCAGGGATTTTGACATGCGGGCGCTGGCAAAATCACTTGTGTGACGACATTAGTGTGGAGCGCTATTGGCACATGGCCCTTCATGGCATAGACTCTGCAAACAAATAATGAAATATACTAAAATAGTACAGCACTGCAGAGGTGCAGTTCCAGTACATCAACATTACATTACATAGCAAATTCAACAACTGGCATGGCAAATTGAAAGTAAGACTGCAACAGATACGTGTAACGTAACATTCTTTAAGCAATGTTATGCACTTCAAAATATGTATAGCCGGTTACTTACGTTTTAAACAGCCACAGTTGATGCGATTTCTGCTGTAATGTGTTCAAGACACAAAACGTAAACAAAACGCAACACTGACGTTTGACAAAAAGTGTCACTCAAAAGTGGATGGGCATTACTGAAATTCAGGTGCAATCATGGCAGTCAAACCACGCACAGACCAACAACTTGTGTCAAATGAACCACAAGTGTATGAATCCAAACGTGAAATGTCTAGTTTTCAAAGAAATGTTGGGGAAAAAATGAGAAATTAAATGTAGACGACGTTCGCATACCTTCACGATCAACCATGTTATCGAAATATTAACCATTGAGGGCGCTCTTTGAGAATCTTCTGTTTCTACGGAGGTGCTAATATACCATATAATTTCTCACAATTATTCAGTCGGAAGCAACAGACATCAAGTATCTGTGTGTTCCATGCATTCTATCTAATTTTATGATGGGGATTAACCATAGTTTTGAAAGTATTGTTGGCTAAAGCAACAATACAGAAATCTATTCGTCCGAATATAATTTATGAATTCTTATTCTGGATTTTATTCATATTCTGTCACAACCTTGGCTAACATTGTGAATACTCTGTGTGTACTTAAGATACGTGACGACCTAAGTAAACGGTATAATACATGATTGGTAAAGTTCACAGAAGAGCACCCACACTTTGTCGAATTATGGAGGAAAGAACAATTCTTTCCTCCGGTCGAATCCAACATGTACATGAAACGATAAACCTGTGAAAATTTGAGCTCAATCTGACATCTGAGTAACGAGAAAATAGCGGAAAACCAACTCAATTGTTCTTAAGAATGGCTCTGATCTTACCCCGAGATCAAAACTGTTTTCGGTCTTTGTTTTACCAATTTCTGGATAATTATCAGTACCATTTCAGGCGGAAATATTTTAACGGTATGTTTCTACCAGCACCATCTTTATACCCTGAAAGTTACACGTAAATCGGTGAACATTTCTGTTTGGGTATGTTACCAATCCTGTATGTACCTTTAATCATGTTTTCTTCATTGTTATTAGTGAAACCTTATTGTATTGGCGATGCGGACTACTTGGCATTAAAAAGTCAGCGCCATGACCGAATGATCTTTTGGTATGTGGCAGGCGCTGCGTGTACTCCCATATTATTCATACATGGTGCACGGAGTTACAGTATGGGTAGAAAAACACCATTCATGTCAGGAAGTGGTGCGTGCGACTGACAATGCATGTCGGGGAATCCCCATTTATATCCCTTCCGTTAGCCTTCAAACTATAAAACAACAACATACTGAATGGCCCGCACATTTCCTGGTTCACTCGAAGTCCTGATAACCCTGTGGTGACTAGCGGTGGTGCCAAGTTCATGCATGATGGTCCCACAGCGATCAATGTCATTGTTATGCCGCATATAATAAATGTCGAATTATTATTAGTACCAACAACTTCCTCAACTTCCGTCTTTATAATAGCGTGTATGGGAACGTGGACTTGAGTTGTTTCGATTGCTCTCGTATTAGCGGGACTATTTTGGCTGCACTGTGCCTGGGCAATTTGTCGACCGAATCTCCAAATAAAAGCTTTAGAATCTTCCATTTTTGTCACAATCATGGCTGGTAATGGGAATTGGTCCAACACTTCGACCATGGCGTCTGATGGGAATTTGACTGCTGCTACCACAGTTGACCCGCCATCTGCCAAGTTTCATCCATACGGTGTGGTGGCTTGCATGGCTTCCATATGGATCTTGGTGGCCATACTGGGCATAGTGGGTAACACCATGGTGATCATGTCAGTGATTCTTAGCAGGCATGTCCGTACGATGACCAATGTTCTGGTCATCAACCTCAGCGTGGCTGACCTGTGGACCAGTCTCTCTCTTCCCTGGACGAGCCTGGTGCTGCTGACCGAAGGTGACTGGCCTTTACAGACCGTTGTGCCTTGTGAAATAGCAGCATTCATGTGGCACACTGGCCTGGGGGCTAGCTTGTACAACCTTGCCTTGATAGCTCTGAACCGCCTGATCCGCATCACTTGCTCCATCACCACCTACAAGTGGATCTACACTCCACGCAAGATGGCTTGCATAGTCTTCTTGTCCTGGTTCGTGCCGGTCTTTATAATCGCCTTCCCAGTCTCGATTGGTGTCGGCAGCTTAGGTCTTGACAGGCTTCACGACTCTTGCACGGATGACGAGTTACACGAAGGAGCCAACGCCTACAACCTCATCCAAACCATCGGCTTCTTCCCCATCCCGATGATCACAGTCATCGTCAGCTATACGGTGATCTTCATCCACGTCCGACGACACTTTGGAAGACAGATGGGCATGAACAAGAGCAAAAGCAGCGGGGACATGACTGAGCAGACCGGCACCAGCATGGCGTCCGTGACATCCGCCTCCGCCGAGCGCGAGACGTCCGATCTTGAGGAAGGCCACCGGGAACGAAGACGCAAAGTCAGCAGCGAGCAGCAGATGCAGATCACCAAGAATCTCTTCTGGGTTTGCTTTGCCTTCACGGTCTGCATCGCACCGTACTTCACCTCGCTCTTCATACCTACCAGCGCCAGCTTCGCTCTGCCTGGTGCTACCATCTTGATCGTCAACAGTTGCGTCAATCCCATCATCTACGCAGCCAAACACCCTCAGTTCAAGGTGGTGCTCCGCCCAATGTTGCTGTGTAGGTGGTCAGATATACCACAACCATCCCGGGTACTTCGAGCAATCTTGGCAAGAGGGCGCAGGAACGACCCAAATAGTGACTGATTCAATACGCCTTTTAGGCTGTGTCCCAAATATCTGCCTGCGGCTTCAAATTACACACGCACCTATGGCAGCCACTAGCCAGTGACTGCAGCCGTTTCCCATAGACCTGTGTGTTATTTGCAGCCGCAGCCAGAGGTTGGACACAGCCCTACTCTCAAAATAAAATGACGAACACAAAATAATCATTGATTATTGTTGATGAAAATGTTTGTACCAAAAGTGATTACTTTTGTCGTCATGTATTTACAGCTACACAGAGAGTATTCACAATGTTAGTCAAGATTGTGATAGAAAAGAATCCAGGTTTATCATTTATTCGGACGAAAGAATGATTTTTGTATTGTTATTTTACCCAGCAAGACCAAGGTTAACGTCTGCTTTCGCCCTTGCAATAGTTGTATCATGAGCAAATACTGAAAGAGTGAAATAGAATTTATAGTTTTGGTGTATAAAAGGTAACCAGAAGCAAGCAAGGTAACTCGAAACTTAGTAAGATTAACTTCTAAGCGTAAAGACTAAAACCATTATGTTTCTTTCTTTCTTTTTTAATTAAACGCTCATAAAGTTAGATTTTTAAGAGAAAAGAGGATTCAATCTTGAGTTAAGACTCGGTCTACTGTACGATAAAATGTTTAACTTGTTCATTTTTGTGTGAATCATAATAATTAATGTTGTATCCAGTGCATGAAGTGAACTTTAAACCAGGAAATAATGAAGTGTCTAAATAATTATGGGATAAGCCATCTATATAAAGGCGCCTTTCCATATGCGCGTTTTATCATCCGCTGTGTATAATTATACGTTGCGTGTACGTTGTATGTGCGTTACAATTGTCCATTATAAAAAGAAATCTTTTTTGGGAGGCATGGTATGGGACTGAAAAATTATTTCACAGATGACTGAAGCTGTATCTGCCTTGTTTTATTTTTGCCTTGTTTTTTTTTTTTTTTTTATCTGTATTTCTTTGAGAAAAACCTTAGTATGATAATTACCTTCAAAGGATTAACCTTCACTATTGTGAGTGGCTTTTGACTGAACAGGAACCAGGTTTCGGACCAAATAGTGATTTCTGTACTTTTGTTCAACCCTTATACACAATCAATTCAAGACTGTAATGTCTACTTTAATCCTTGCAGTAGCTGTATCGAGAGTAAATACTGAAACAGTGGAAAGGTGAATTTACACGGAAAAGAATTTAGTTTTGGAGTATAAAAGTTTTCTGTTAGCAAACCAAAACTTGACCTTTGACGCTCTGTGAGGACTGGCGAGGAATGTTACAGGTATAGTACAGGATTGGTAACATACCCAAACAGAAATGTTCATAAATTTACGCATAACTTATGAGGAGGGTGCTGGTAGAAACATACCTTTGAATTATTTCCGCCTGAAATGGTATATTTATCCAGAAATTAGTAAAACAAAGACCAAAAACAGTTTTGATCTCGGGGTAAGACCAAAGCCATTCTTTATGTTCTTTATTTAAGAACAATTGAGTTGATTTTTCTCTATTTTCTCGTGACTCAGATGTCCGATTGAGCTCAAGTTTTCACAGGTTATTACTTCATGTACATGCTGGATAAGACAAAGTGTTTTTCTTTGACCTTTAACAATCGTGTATTACACCTTTAAAATAGGGAAGAAGGAGATCGCGTGCATACAACGCAGTGGAACATGGGAGGTGTTATTCAAGGAAGTTTGGTGATATTATAATTTCGACCATCTGTTGCGGTCTTGGCAACCTCTTTATAAATAAGGAAATAAAAGGAAAACACGCATTGTAAAGCAGCTCACCTAAAATGTTGATGGCGGCGTCCTCTTTAATTATTGGCAAGGTTAAAATTTGTGGAAAGAGGGCAGAGCTTGGTTTTTGAGGGAAATTATGTGGTAAAACCGGGGCAACAAAGATACGACTCACAAACGAAACTCAGTCATTAACTTGCTTATTGGTGTCATAGTCTGTATGGGATCACCTCAAGCTTATAACGCAGACTCAAGTGTAGTATATAAATACATGATTAGGATAGCATGAATAATTCATAAGCACAAATAATTTTGAGAGTAAAATTGACACAAAATAATAACTTGACATACTAATAGTCTTAATTCTATTTTGTACTGTACGTGTTTTTTTTTTGTTCAGATGTAAGATGAAATTGATATATAATAGATTACCAGGTTTTTGCTCGTTGTTAATCAAATTTACTATTTGTTGAACCATCACATTATGTTGTTTGGTTGTTCATGTCTCAAACTAAATCAACCGAGCCCTGAAACCGCGGAGTGATGATAATTTTCGACACCGCTAACTGAACACATTCGTTCAACAACGCTTAAGGCTCGATTTTTTTCCATTAATGCTTGACATCAAGCCAGACAGTTTTTTTTTTTTAGATTGGATTAATAATTATTTCCATATAGTGTAATGGCACTTAGTGGACATCGGACTTTCTAGGAGAGCACAGAGGTCAACTCAGGTCACCGAGGTCATTCACCTCACAGGTCTGTGCGTTGAGCCGGCAAAATGTGGCGATGCGCGACACAAACTTCGAGTAAAATCAAGGTAAGTCGGTAATTATTTGAGCCCTATTTTACTACGAGGTACGTAATTAATGATGCTTATCATTCAAACGTCAATTTCTCGTCGAAATGCTGTTGTATTTTCTTGTGGACCACGGCACTTTTGTCTAGCCCAGTTTCCGGACACACTTGATATCCTTGCTGAACATGCATTGCTGAGTGAATATTTGGGGCAAGAATTCCACTGACGCCGGGTTTGTGCACAATTGATGGCTGTCAGCATGGTCAGTGGAATTCTTCCCCCTAAATATACGTTTGTGGTGTCCATTTCAATATTAGCAAGGTTAAATTTGTGGAAAGAGGGCAGGGCTTTGATTTTTGACTTTGAGGGAAATTATTTATGGGGTAAAATGACGGTAACGAAGACGCGCCACATTTTACAGATGAGACGCGGTATAGTCTGGTTCCCTCTCTGATTTTGATGACTCTTGATCTGTTGGGTCTTGGTACAAGACTAACCAGATCGGACAAAATAGTGCCACGTGACTGACAGGCTGTTTTCAATTTTGCATGTTGCAACAAGTGGGTAAGATTTGGGGTGTTTTTTTTTACGCTGAAATATTGCAGAAATTTCTTCAACGTAGGGATTTAAGTAGCCCCAGTTACTGGGTCTAGGTTTTAAGGATTGGGGAACTTTTGCTGAAAGTCAAAAATATCGTTTGAGAGAAGGAAAAGTTGTAAAGTTGTTTTTTATTTCCTTGTTATAGTTTTTAAACCCGTACTCCACAATCCCCTGTGTTTCTTTTCACAGTGTGCCTGTAGTTTAGCTGGAAGAAGTGCCAAAGCGCCCCCAAGATGCAAGCTGTGTACCAAGGCGGAAGCCCCGCCCCCTCAAGCCCCACCCCCACCCCCACCCAGGAAGTAAGTAAACAGCAATCTTATGAGATAAACAATGATAGGGATAATGATTTAGGGCATGTTCACACGAGTTGCTAACTTCACTGCTAGCTTCACTGCTAAAACATCACAGCGGGAGTTCAGTTGAGAAAGCAACTTTAGCTAAAATTCACCCAGCATTCACACACTGCATTCTCGACTGCTAACTGCACAATCAGTGTGTGCAGAGGTCAGACAGTTGCGTTCATACAGCAATTCACAATAAGCAGCGCTGCTAAAGTATCAGATTTCACTGTTAAGTCGGAGGAAGTGAAGTTAACAGCACAAATTTCTGCTGTTAACTTTCGGACTTAGCATTGAAGTTAGCAGCAAAGTTCACAGCAAAGTTAGCAGCTTTTCTAGTTTTTAGAATTTTGAAGGCTGTTTTCACTACGAAAATGAGTGACAATCTGACCCATTTCAGTAGCAAGTCAGCAGTTAAGTTTGTGTGTGTTTGTGTGTGTGTTGATTATCATCCGTGCATTTACCCAACAGATCTGGCCGTCGGTTTCTGAAGTTCTTAGCCGGCACGGTGCTGGTGACTGGCGGGACGATGGCCGGTGCTGTCGCTTACGCCCAAGCCAATCCGGAATTCCGTAAACAGGTGGAGAGTAACTGGCCGATCCTCCTCGATATCTCCCCGTACCTCTTCAGCGATAACAATATCAAGCCCGCAGATGAGCTTCCAGCGCTAAGAGCTAAACCTTTATCACAGACGTGAGTACTTTCAACCATGGCTACAAATTAAAGCTAACCCTAAACCTAACCAGTATCCTGATTTCTAGTCCCAAATGAAAGTCCACGAGGCAATTTACAGTAAACCAGTTCCAGGCAATGTCCAAGAAGAAATAAGATTCATCTCTAGATCTTTGTACAATTCTATAGGGGATACGCTGCTTGGAGTTAAAAGGGCCTGACTTTTCGATCCTAACAGGATCTTTCTCCATGCTTGGAGTTAGGAGGGCCTGACACATTTCGATCCGAGCAGGATCTTGCTCAAGGACTAGAGGGGATAGTGTGAAACTGCCAGGAAAATTCCTCTTTTGCGACCAAAACGTTCCTTTTGTATGTAGTGTACTTCGTTGCCTCCAAGCTGCCTGTAAAAATTGCCTCGAGCAGGATCTTGCTCAAGGACTAGAGGGGATAGTGTGAAACTGCCAGGAAAATTCCTCTTTTGCGACCAAAACGTTCCTTTTGTATGTAGTGTACTTCGTTGCCTCCAAGCTGCCTGTAAAAATTGCCTCGTGTGACGTGGCCCTCACTTTCATTCTGCCTTTTCTTTTATTAAGCCTTCATAGAAAGATCCCCCTAGGCCCTCCTAACTCCAAGCATTATGTGTTTCATGTCATTATTTTGGTTGATGAGCAGTTTGCAGCAGTTTATTAACTTGTATTAGTTTTATTCTGATACAAATAATAGCAGTGTTTAGTTTGCTTTTAGCTCCATGGACCTTATCAAAGATAGCCCGTCTTCGTTATTGCGCATACGCGTGTAAAGGACAGTGGGTTATCTTATGAAAAATGTACATCACTTAGCACCAGCAGTAGCAATGATTTTACACAGAGTGCTTTGCGCATACCCCGGTTGGGCCCGTTTTGGGCTATCTTCTATAAGGTCTATGGTAGTTGCTCGTGGGATGTTGTTGAGTCTATCCTCCAGTGGAGCGACTCTTCTACTGCTTGAGTACTCAGTGCAATGTACCTGCTCACGTTTTGGGATTTTGTTGTTGTAGGCCTTCAATGCTTATCCCAGACACCAAGACTGTGACTTTGAAGGAGGACGTTGCTGAGAAGCCGTCTGTTGATGAACCAGTGAAGGCCAGTGACTCCAAACAGGTAGGCTTCAAGAGTAAACCCCTGCCTTACTATGATACACCTGACATAGGTGGTAAGAGTGTTAGGCACTTTCCTCTCACCAATTTGGCCTGGGTTCGATCCCAGCTTGGGTCATAGTTGTGCGTTGGTTCTCTCCTTTGCTACAAGGGTTTTTCTCCAGGTTCTCCTGTTTTCCTCCCTCCACCAAAATCAATCACTTTCATATATCTTGAGAAACCATAATTTTTCGCTGAGCATTTGTTCAGTTTGATTTTGATTTTATCTCATCTTGTCTCCTCTTGTCACATCTTGGCTGTTCTCATTTGTTGTCGTCTATACTCATCTCGTCTCGTCTGTTCTTGTCTTGTGTCATCTTGTCTTTTCTTGTCTTTTCTTGTGTCATCTTGTGTCATCTTGTGTCATCTTGTGTCATCTTGTGTCATCTTGTGTCATCTTGTGTCATCTTGTGTCATCTTGTGTCATCTTGTGTCATCTTGTGGCATCTTGTGTCATCTTGTGCCATCTTGTGTCATCTTGTGTCATCTTGTGTCATCTTGTGTCATCTTGTGCCATCTTGTGTCATCTTGTGGCATCTTGTGGCATCTTGTCTCATCTTGTCTCATCTTGTCTCATCTTGTCTCGGCTCATCTCCTTTTGTCTTGCCTCTTATTAACTGGACGTTCCGGCCAGGATACTCTGGCTGTCTTCAGGGTTTTTTCCTGGCTCGGAATATCGAGTTGTCTGGCTCTTTTTAGAGCCACCTCATACTCACAAAAGAGATAAATATACATGTATGTCACATGGAATAGCGCAAATCCTATTACTTTATTTAGCCTTAAATCTAAGTTGTCTCATCTCATCTCAATCTCATCAAGCTTTTTATCATTTTAATTTCAGGTCATGACAGAGGAAGTGGTCCAGAAGCCAGCGCAGGAGGAATCTCGCCTGGAGAGACTACAAAGAGAGCGAGATGAGGAACAAAGAGCCAAGGAACTTCACGAGAAGATGATTGAACAGGAGATTGATGATGCTGCAGACCTTGCTGGTAATCTACTTTATCGAATTATTTTATATCCTGTCCTTGCACATCCAGGCCCTCTATTGGCGGGAATCCACCGGTTCCATGTTCTTGCTCCAATGACGTGAACCAGAACCGAAGTCGCCAAAACGCTGAGCCAGGCTCTGGCTTCGTCTCTGTCATCCATATGCTGAAAATATAGGTTGTGGCTTTTCATTGAAGCTGAAGCTCTGTTTTGTTTTTCAAACCAGAGAATCTACTTCCAAACTGCAGCCAAAAGTCTCTATTTTGATAACCGTAATTTTAAAATGGATTCACGAAATGGAGCTGGAGCCGGAGCCGAGCTTTGAGAAAGGCCACTGGATAGAATGCTTATGTAAATCGTACCTGTATGTTTTTTTCTGACAGCATTTGAAGCCATAGTGGAGACAATAACAGCTAGCAGCGCTCAGCTGACTCAGGACGCCATCGAAGCTCAGAAGAAAGCTGTCGTGTTGACCGAGGAGCATCGGGATCGACTGAAAGAAGCCATGGATGAATCGCAGGTAAACCTGGAATCTTATTACCCCTTCAGCCCAGGATCGTTTGTCTTCTTTTTACCAGCCTCATTATCAGTCACCGGTCAAATAGAGGTCATCTGGCCGGGCCATGTGTGCTGGGATCTTGGCGTAAACAATGTGAGCACACTCACAATGGTTGAATACTGCCGGACAATATCCCAAATTCCAGGCGGATGTAATCTGTGTCACCGCAGCTGTGTTCGGAGATCACAGATTGCAGTGTGCTCCATTCAAATGCAAATCTAGGAGGTAAATGTGCTTTAGATACTTTTTGTATCTTCTTTCAGTTTGACTGGGGTTTTAAGTCCATCTCAGGACAACAAGATGTTCCTTCGGTCTTTATTTGGGTGGTGCTGTGGCCTAGTGGTCTGGTTTGTGGTACAGATTGTGGGTTCGAATCCAGCCATGGGCTAATGGTGCTTGCATCCTTGGGCAAGACGCTTTTTCACATATTGCTTCTCTTCACCCAGGTGTAAATGGGTACCTGTGAGGGTAGATATGGCTTTGTGCTTGATTAGCCTCTGTGTGCTTTACAGCAGCCAGGGCTGTATACTCCCCAGGGAGTTGAGATTGTTTCAGGAAAGAGATGTCGCCCATTGACCAGGGGTCATTTTCACGAAGCCCTACAATCGATCGTAACTCAACTTACGAAGGATAATCCATCGTATCCTACGTAGGGCTGCAATTCATCATAAGTCATATGATTGATAGTATTAAAGTTACGATGAGTTTGGTGTAATTTACCCCAGGGATTCCGGATATTAAAGTGCGCCGGGTATAAATTTACGCTTGGAGTTAGGAGGGCCTGACGTGTTTCGATCCTAGCAGGATCTGTCTCAAATGCATTTTAGCCTTCGATAAAGATCCTGCTAGGATCGAAACGCGTCAGACCCTCCGAACTCCAAGCATTCTATATATTCCAGGTCATTTTGGCTGATGAGCAGTGTGCAGCAGTTTATTACTTGTATGTGTATAAATCTATATTATTTTTATTATTTCAAATTATTTCTGATAACTGTTTCTGTTTTCTACCCAGCATGACACTGAAGAGAAGCGCGCCCAGTGGGGCAGAGTGGTCGAGGCCGCGGAAGCTAAGCTGCAGGCCCTTAGTGTCGCGGACGACTACGCCAAGGTGGCCAGGGAGGAACTAGAGAAACTTCAGATTGTCATCGGCGACAGCAAGGAGAAGAAACCTAGACTCGCTTCCAGTCAGAGCATCGTTGATGCAACAAAACATATGAATAGTATGACCTATGACCTAGATAGTGCCATCAGCAAGGTAATTAATGAATATTCATGAGGATCAGGATTTTCTTTCTCTTTTAAGATGCTTTTCTTAATAATCATCGAATAACCAGAAGGGAAACTGACTGGATTAATTTTAAGTCATTGAAAAGTGAACAAAGAAAATTGGGCTGAAGTGGGATTCGAACCAGCGAACCCCCAGAATACCGTACCGTCGCTCTTACCAACTGAGCTATCCAGCCCTACGTTGGCGGTGTCCCTAATAGTCAATTATCTTTGCTCGTTTGGCAGTCAGAAGCCATGAAACCACTCGCATACTGCTATATCCAAAGGATCATTTCATCGATACGAGCAGCAATACTGCAACCTGAGAAACGGTACATGGGGGATTACTCAAAAAGGGTGCGGCTTTTTAATCAATATAATCATCAAATAACCACAAGGAAAAACTTAATTAATCCAATTATTTTCCCTTGTGGCTATTTGATGATAATATTTGAATGCGTACTCGTAAGTAGAATGTTGCTGGTCCGAATCCATCTGATGAAGCTGTGTACACAATAAAACACACTACGAACAGCATGCATAATATTGAATTAGATAGATGATAAAAAATACTTTCTATTTGTTTGCTTTTGACCCCCTAAGGTGGTGAAAGTTCAGTCAGAATCTAACATTCTGAAGGAGTATCATGATTTAATTGAAGAAGGCAAAGAGCAATTCACCAAGGAGTTAAAGAGCCTCATGCCAGAGGTCAAGCTCGGAGAGAAAGGTAACGAAGAAGAATGGATCCTAGATTTTGAGTTTTGAAAATATGACGTAAAGCGCTTTTAGATTGAATAGCCAATCATAAAACTGTAAGGGGAGCACTTTTTAGGGGGGCACAAAACATGCAAAGGCAAACAGAAATAGCTGTACTGTTGAAGTTATTAGAAATCTAATCCAATGAACAAAGAAAGAAAGATTCCAATTTCAAATTGTGTGATTGTTGTTTTCATTGGCATCAGAAGTTGGAATTTGGGATGCAATTTAAGCGCTTGCACTGGGCACCGTTTCCTGCTGGTACCAGGGCTTACTAGTCCCACTTGGTCCAAGTCCAAAGAATGCAGCCTAGAAGTACTTCATTGTATTAGGCCGTCTCCGAAACGGGCTTCCGGAGCTATTGCTATGTCTATTGTCTTGGTGTCTCCGCGTATTTTCAATGGAGGGAAGACCTAGACCTAGCTCTAGACAACAGATTCGGATGCAGCCTTAACTTTGGGTTGATTCAGGATGGTTCCCAGCCCAACAGCCATGGGGCTAGGGCTAGTAAAGCCTCTTGGACTACAGTTGATGACTCTGTTTCTCACGCTTCCTCGTTTCCTCACTCCACCCTTGAAGGCAAGAAGCTAACTGAAGATGAGCTGAACTCCCTGATAGCTCACGGCCACCGCCGCATCGAGCAGCTTCAACGCCAGCTGGCCGAGCAGCAAGCCCTGGAACAGCAACGCCTACAGGCGGCGCTGGACCGACAGAAGAAGGAGCTGGATGGGGAGACAGTGGCTGCTATTAACAGGGAGCTGGAGAGGAAAGACGGAACCTTTGCCATCGATCTTCAAAAGAAGGTCAGTGCACAGATCAACTTCACCTGGATTTAATAAAGGATGCTTTGCTTATTTTTAAGAAATGCGGTGCTGTGGCCTAGTGGTCTGGTGTGTCATACGCAAGGTCTTGTGGTCAATCTACAGATTGTGGGTTCGAGTCCAGCCATGGGTTTGTGGTGCTTGGGTCCTTTCGCTCTATACTCCCCAGGCATGTAATTTCCCATATGGTATAAAAACACGATGTTTAGATTGTTTCACCCTCAATACAAGTTCCCAGTTGATATCGCTAGTGGGTATCGCTATTCAAAAGCTTGCCCCAAATCATCATCAAAGAAGTCTGTGTACCAGATAATATTCAGATTTAACCCCCAAATGGCTCATTGCCTCAGTTTGTAACCAACTGCTCTACCTGCACCTCTACCTCTGCTAGATCGAAGAGCTCAGGCTTGACAGTGAGAAGGAGTTACGCACCCAGCTCCGCCGCCAAGCAGCGGCTCACAGCGACCACCTGACGGACGTGCTGCGACAGCAGTCCCAGGAGTTTGAGCAACAGCTCCAGCAACGCGAACAGGATGTCCGCATCCAGGAGCAAGACAAGTACCACCAGAAGCTGACCGGTGCTCTGGCTACCCTCAAGGGCGTCCAGGCAGCCGTGGAAGGTCAGTAAAGATCCGTCAAACCTCGGTCAGATTCAGATTCGAAATGGCTCTCCGTTGAGTGAGATTTGACTCAACGATCTTGTTGTTGTTGTTTCAGGTCGTGCCGGCATGGAGAAGCAGGTGGAGAAAGCCCAGGAGTTGTGGTTGGCCTGTGAGAACCTGAAGCGCACCATCACCTCAGGTACATTGGGGTTTGGTTTAGTAGCACTGGCAGGCAATCTTAGGCTAGGAATCGGAGCAAATACTTGTAGTAGCTACTTGAATGCTAGCTCCAATACTCAGAATCCCCTCTTAGAACTCACTTGGGCAGCCAAAGCCAAAGACAGAGGGCCCTTACGAAATGAGGCTTGAGGCTAGGCTTGGGATTTATTTTGCTACACTGCCATTTTGTGCCCTATATGAAATGAAGGGCTTGAGATACATGGTGAAGCTGGAGCCTTTCTTCGGCTTCGTCTTGTGGCCCAATTCCGTCGTTTGGTTTTGTGGGCCTCAAATGGCAGTATTGAAATAAGTCCCAAGCCTTGCCTCAAGCCTGGTTTCATAAAGTCCTTTGGGTGCTAAATTTCAGATGGAAGTGCATTGTCTGAACCAGGGACCAATTTCATAGAGTTGCTTAAGCGCAAAAAAGTGCTTAAGCACCAAAACCCATGGTAAATAAAATCAGTATGCCAGCCAAAATTCCTTGTGAATGTATTGCTCATCAAATAATGGCCGAATACAAGTCAAAAACATCACATGGTTGGTAATCCTGTTTAATCAAGGATGACATTTCATGCTTGAGAAAATTTTTGCTTCAGCAGCTCTATGAAATTGGCCCCTGGTGTATAATTGGCCATTTTTGGCTTCTTGTAAGGCTCCATTCTGTTTTGCTGGTCTAATAGCTGTCAGTTACCTGTTGTCAATTTGGAACAGGTGATGCAGCCCGGACACCGATAGCCAATGAGATCGTTGCTGTGAGCGATGCCGCAGGAGAGAACGCCTTCGTGGATGCCATCATCAAGTCCATCCCAGAGACAGCGGTCATAGAAGGAGTTCAGAGTCGGGAGTACCTCCAACAGCGCTGGGACTACGTCGATTTAGTCTGCCGCCGCGTCACGATGGTAGAGGAGTCCGGAACCAGCCTCTACAAATACCTCCTCTCCTTCTTGCAGTCGGTCTTCGTCCTCCCCCAGAGGAAGCAGACTCCGCCCCCGGACCAGGAGATCGACCCGACGAGCCTGGACACGTTGAAGTTGCTGGACTTTGCCGCGTATCACGTGGAGCAGGGGGACTTGGAACAAGCTGTCAGGTATCTCAACCAGCTACGTGGGATGCCATGCCGCGTGGCAGCCGATTGGCTGAAAGAGGCTCGGTTGCTATTGGAAACCAGCCAAGCGGCCAATGTGCTGTCAGCGCATGCGTCAGCATCCGGGCTAGGTGGTCTCAAGTTTTGATTGATGTCACCGAGTCTTAAAACAAATTTTAATAGTCAATATTGACATCTATCTGTGAACTTTGCATCACCCGTTAATTATTTTATTTTTTTTAGGTTTTATTGTTTTTATGATAATTTTGCCCATAGATTGTCAGCATGCACCAAATAAGACAAAGAAAAACCTGATAAACTAAATAATCAATTGTTCCGAAGTTGCGATTCAACCTGTCAAGTTCCGACGTCATTATGTCATACATGGGATGACAATATGTGACCTGCCATCGCACAATGACAGGAAAGCCACTACGTTATTAAAGGTACTATCCTATTTTGGTAGCATGCATACCAAAACAGAATACAGGTACATACTATCACGTACCAACTATCACCATGCAAAGCCTTTATTCTTTCTGACAACTCTAGTTACTTTTATTGAGAGCACATAATTTTCCTTACCGTAACAGTAGCTTATTGTCAAATTGTTCTTCATTGACTAATTGCTGTGCTTTGCCCGTACGTCCGCGAAATTAAAACAACAATCATTCAGAATGCATTCAAAACATTTGTGACGCTTGTGAAAACCTGAAAATATGTCGAGCTTTTTCAACAAGATGCCTTTGTTGTGTCACTTATGTGGTGCATGTACAGCTAAATATGGCCCCATATAAAGTGCATTATGGTATATGTGATTGTCAAAAGTTAGGACTGATGATTGGTTGTCAGTAGCAACGGCATGCCGTATAGAATTGGCAATTTTGGACGTGTTTTGGCGGACATGACCAGTAAAGGTTTTCGGACGTCATTTTCGATGAACCGAAACATTTTTGAGTGAGGGCGCAAATCGATTTTGTTAAATGTAAACAAAAAGGCGGCGGAAATGGTGGAAGGAATCGGACCGACCGTTAACCAATCCCTTCCCTCGGTTCTCGTTCGGTTGAACCAATGACGTCATCCAAGCAAAATTGAAGTCGCCAAAATGCTGAATCAATAACCAACGCAGAAACATGTTCACGGTTTCGGCCGCCAAATAAAGCCCCTGAATAGCGCTCCGCACTTGAGCTAAAAATAGCACACCGGAACTCAGACAAACATTGCAAACGCGTGGTGGGTGTGTGCACACGTGCACGCGCGCGCTGGCCAATTCATTCATGTGACGTCATTAGTGCGGAGCGCTATTGCCCATGTAAGGTGTTTGTTACACTGTAGTTGAGCTGGTGTGCATACGAGTGATAGGATTTTAATGGTAAAATTTGCCTAAAAGGCAAAGATGATTAATGAAGAAATTGAAATAAATCTCTTCCTATGAGAAACATACTATTGCAAGAAACTCTATTTCGGATTTCTTTTTACTAATATGCAAAGGTACAAAATATTTGATTTCATTTTTTTGTTCTTCAAGGAAGGAAAGAAGTATTGGAATGTTCTAAAGTGTATTTACTTAAGATGCACTATGAGGACGTCTAATTCATAGATTAGAGGACCACATAGTATAAACCTTCATGTGTTGTGAGGACTCACGAGTCCACACAATGGAATACCTTGACCCTAACCCAGCTCCATACCACAGTTTACTACACATGGTTGTTTTTTTACTGTGGTAAGTGTGGCATCCTGAATACCACAATACACCACAGTGTAGTTGTGTGTGGTTAATGCATGGTCTATGATCCAGTACAGACACGATGCAGAACAAAAAAAACTGAAAATACAGTTGAAAATGACTTTCCGTTTTTTATTATTTCAACTTCGTACTCATAAAATATAACATTTCAAAGTTGTTCAAAAAAGTATGTGAAAAAATGTACAAAAATAACCTTTAATATTTTTTCTTTTAGGCATTTGAATACATTAACTGATCAACTATCGTCAGGTGGAAGTTATTTTACAAAGTTCTGATCAGAAATTGTATGACTTGACGTAAACAATTAACAGTACCTTCGCTAATCAGAAGGTTTTACCGATGTATATTATTTAAAAAACAAAACAATATCCTTTCATTAAAAAGGCAACGCAGGAAGAACTGTAGCATTTTAATAATGAGATTCAAATGGCTGGCGCAAAGAAATTAAACATTTTTGCTGTCATACTGTATTCATGGCACCGATTTGGACTTACAAGGAAGATGTGAATATTGTTTGCTGAAATAGTACGTCTGTAATTTTATGTACTCTGGTCATATGATAAGAAGAAGCTTTGGTCAGCAGCATTTGTCATAAACCTGCTTAAGTACCAAAATCAAAATAAATAATCAGTATGCCAGCCTAAACTCCTTGTGGAAGTTATGCTAAGCAAAAAATGGCCGAATACAAGTTAAAAGCAGTGAACATCACATGAAAATTTGGTTGGCAATCTTGTTTGATCAAGGAAGACTTTCATACTTAGCAATCAATTTTTGTGCCTAAAAGCAGGGCAGTGAAATTGGAACCTGGTTTGAAATCAGTTCCGGTTTCTTATTCAAGGTTTCCCCAATCGATCGGTTTCTTGCCGACCCTCTTCAGTATCTCATTAGTCTTTGAGAAATGTTTGCAGCCAAAGAACCCCCTGTAGCATGACAGTGGTGAGGGATGGACGGCCTTCAGTACGTGATGACGTTTCTATGTACAGGAAAAGAAAATGGAACAGCCTGTAAATCGCAGCTACGTGCCTCGGATTCATCAGGACTTTCATCCAAGGGAACGCGACGGAAATACCGGACAACTAAACAAAGGTAGAGATGGAGTAAGGGATCAAAAGCTAAGATAGGTTTTAGTTGTTGATTAGCATTAGCAATTGCAGCATTGCTAATGCTGCTCATATCTTCAATGATCCTTGGGATATAGCGCTATGTGAGTGGTTTCATGGCTTCTGACTGCCAAACGAACAAAGATAGTTGACTATTGGGGTCACCACCAACATAGGGCTGGATGGCTCAGTTGGTAGAGCGCCTGTACGGTATTCAGGAGGTCGCCGTTCGAATCCCGCTCCAGTCAATTTTTCTTTGTTCACTTTTCAATGACTTAAAATAACTCAGTCAGTTTCCCTTGTGGTTATTTCACGAATATAATAATTAAAAAGCCGTATCCTCTTTGAGTGAATCCCCCATGTACCGTTCCCAGGTTGCAGCATTGTTGCGTGTATCATTGAAACGATCCCTGGGGTGTGGCGGTGTGTGCGTGGTTTCATGGCTTCTGACTGCCAAACGAACAAGGATAGTTGACTATTGGGGTCACCACCAACATAGGGCTGGATGGCTCAGTTGGTAGAGCGCCTGTACGGTATTCAGGAGGTCGCCGGTTCGAATCCCGCTCCAGTCAATTTTTCTTTGTTCACTTTTCAATAAAGAGAAAACTGTTAGAAAATGCTAAATGTTGAGTTTTGTGGGACGATTCAACACAGTAAGCATCTCAACCATCCCTGAATGTTTGTCCCTTATGAACTGCAACTGTATTTAGTATGTTTATTTCAAATTTGAAGAAACTTAAGATTCCATGAAGCGATTTTTCCGATTTTTTCTTCAAAATGGCGTACCGTGGGCTTGTCTTGGTCCGTGATACGGGTCCTGCCCAAGGATCACAACCTTGACCTGTGAAAAGAAAAACGGGAAGAATAGCATCAAAGGGCGTTTACGAAACGGAAGCTCAGGCTCAGGCTCCAGCGCTGACATCCATATGCTGAAAATATAGGTTGTGGATTTCATTGAAGCTGAAGCTCTGTTTTCCTTTTCAAACCAGAGAATCTACTTCTGAACTGCAGCCAAAAGCCTCTATTTTGATACCTGTTATACCAGAATGGATTCACGAGATGGAGCCGGAGCCTGAGCCAGAGCCTGAGAGCGGAGCCTGAGCCTCCATAAATGCTCATAATTAACCTCTAACCATCCAACAGGTGTCTTGCACCAATGCACCTTTTCATAATGGATAAGAATGGCACAAAGGAACCAGTCCATTCCAAAGATGGGTATCACTATGCAAAAAGCTTGCCCCATATCACATGCCATAGCAAAAGTCTTTAGTCTGGGAAATTCAAACTGGGGTTTTTATATGCAATGAAAGAAGTCTGTGTGCCAGATATTATTGAGATTTAACTCAGAAACGGCTTATTGGGTCTTAACAATTGGACATCCTTAATGAAGTAGTAGTGAACTTGAAGGAAAGATAAATGTGATTACATCGTGTATAGGGAAGTGTTGGGTCCACTCATACACCTGATCTGACGGTGGGTAAATGGTCTTGGACTGTCTCTCCGTCTCCACAAAATTCTGGAGCTGAAAATTACAAAAAAAGGTTGAAAATTACCAATTAATTCTGGGGCCGATTTCACTAACGCTTCGCGATCATCGCTAAAGCCCCAAATCCGTCGCTAATTGGAAAATCGATTGCTACTTTGCGTAGCAATTTTCCATTTACCGATGGATTTGGGCTTTAGCGATGATCGCAAAGTGTTAATGAAATCGGCCCCTGATCTAAGTACGTAAGTTAAAGGTAGTATCATACTTTGGCAGGAAACTATTAAAACAGGGCATGTTCACAGATTTATGTATAACTTACAGGGTATAAAGTTACCTCACAATTTCACGTAACAATTTCAATGGTTTTTCGCTGTTTTATACTGTTTGCAATGATCAATTGAGCTGAAGATTTCACAGGTATATTTTTATTCCATGACAAATCAAATTATAAACAGACTGCAGCTATTCTATCAACTTTTTATACCAAAGTATGATATATCTTTAAAACTTGCAGTTGCTCAAATAATGTGCGTCGCAATCTGTGCAAAATATGAAGCTACAACATAGGGGGGTTTACAAAAGGAGGCTCAGGCTTTGGCTCTGTCATCCAAAATGAAAATATAGGTTGTGGTTTTTCATTGAAGCTGAAGCCCTGTTTTCCTTTTCAACCAGAGAAGCTACTTCCGAACCGCAGCCAAAAGTCTCTATTTTGATACCCGTTATATTTTAGAACGGATTCACAAAATGCAGCCAGAGCCTAAGCCTGAGCTGGAGCCAGAGTCGGAGCCTGAGCCTCTGTTTTGTAAATGACCATAGTTATACATCAATTTGCACAATGATTAATAAACACCTTGGTGAAGTACGGCTTTGTGAACTCAGCGGAGAGCGCCCTCGCCCAAGTCTCAGCCATCCCATGTGGTGCAGCTCCAATGCTGCTGGTCTTCACTGGGCCTTGGTTCTTGCTGTGAAGTCTCTCGACGGCCTTCTGCTTCTGCTGTTCCATTCTTTGCTTCTGCTCAGGGCTAAGGCTAAGGCTCGTTCCCTGATCCTCACGTTTGATTGCCTCGTCATTATTATCAATCTTTTTTAGTTTCTTCGGCGGTGTTGATCCCTAAAATACAAAATAAAAAGGTTGTCAGAACTTGGAGACATTGTATTTAAACTGATGATACTCAGTGAAAGGCCTTGACCTAATAATTAAAAACATATCAATTGCATACATGAGAATTTGTCTAAATGTTAATAGGCCTACTTGTAGTTGTAAATTGCATACCGGCAATTGCATTCTTGTCATTAAGAAGACAAATTCTCATGTATTGCAATGTTGTATAGGCTAGGCCTAGGCCTGCTTGATTTTCAAGTTATTTTTTCCTGGAAAAGTTGAAATTGCACAAGCATAACAAATGTATGAGGATCAGGAAAAAAAACAAAATGAGTCAGGCGAATTCACGATCTGGGAGTAGAGGTAGGTGCTGCAATGTTTCACCACGTTCACCGCGTTACAGCACTGCGAAAAGTGACAGTGCCAGCTAGAATTTGAATCGCTAGGAGCCTTTTAAATCTACAGTAGTCATGTTCTTAAAGTAGGCCCTAGGTCTATATCTACTTTTAATTGGACTTGTAAATTTTGGTGAACATTCCATGGTGTAAGTACAAGTTTTGAAGTTGTAGTTCATATACTGGCCTAACGTTAGTTCAACTTCATGGACTTGGACTTGGACTCACGTGTCAGAGGCCAACCTTAGTTGAGTAATTAACAAGTGTGATCAACCAGATCGAACAAGACTTTATTTGTGATAAGACCCAAGACCACCTGCCAACTACCGCCAAACAGATCTCGTCCAATTCACTCTCTGTAATAATTGTAAACAGCGAATAAAATAACCACTTGTTAATGACGTTTTCGTGTCTGATACTAAAAATAGACGGTATTAAGCATGTTAAGTAAACATCAAACTTTCTGACCTGGCCGAGTTTTGACTGGTCATCTGACCCTAATGACCGCTTTGTACCACTCCCAACAGATGCAACTTTGAAGAAGGACGATATCTTTCTCTGTCCAAGCATTTTTGTCCAGTTTTGCCACAAATCCGTTCAGTATTTAAC